>OY756408.1:16220846-17550846 GCA_963576865.1 Anania hortulata | reverse complement strand
TAAAAACAGCACGAGTGTAAAGTTATTTGTTCCTTCGCCGTACCCTGTGTGTCAATTTCGGAAATACTTATGTGGTGTTAAATGTTTATTGTAGTACGGAACCTTTCGTTTGCGAGTTTATCTCGCACTAAGCCTATTTTCTAAATATTTTTCTACTCGCTAGACGCTACTTAATTTTGTTACCTATCGCTTAGTAATTAAAATTTCAATTTAATCCTAGTCAAGGATTATAATAAAACAATTAGGATGATAGAACCCGTGCATTAGTCTCCATTAGATATTTTGGGAAAGCAGCCAGACCACTAAGATAGAAGATATAAGTTTAGTAAAGATTTAGAGATTAATAAAGTTAAAGTACCTGTATATCAGCACGACACAGGTACACTCACACTTCACTACGTTTGGCAAGTTCTTTAGATGTCATCGAGCACCACCTAGAATTGCATACAAATACGATTTTAAATAATGTTGAATATCAAAATTCATAATCCTAAATCAGCCATGAGGAAATAATAATAGTTATCTATTACTACTATGTATATTCGCTCGTTGTACGGAGGAAGTCAAAATAACGCTCTTTAAGGCAAATTGTCAGAATCTGTTGTACTAAAAGATCGCTAAACACTCTCCGTATCCAACACAACAATATCTTCAGGATGATATTGGGACTTCCTCGCTTCTGCAGTGCGTCTGAAATGTTTGCGCAGTCAAATACTGACGGTTTTCAGGCTCTCATTCGAAAGAAGGTGGCTTCACTGATAAGTCGAGTGCGGGGAAGTGACAACAGCATCTTGAGGACTGTGGCAGATGATCCGCATGCGCCTATATAAGGCATCTCGTGCGAACGATGACCGAAGGAGCAACCAGCACCATTTGCGGGTCGCGTCCGCACGGAGTGCCACTCAGGTACATGGTACAATAACTAAATCTTAAATTATTCACACATTAAATTGTATTTACTAACCCCTATTTTTTATGCTATTTGTACTAACCCGGGTCCATGGGTTAGTACAAATAGCATAAAAAATAGGGGTGTAAAATGTAGTCTGCAATAAATAAATTTTGATTAGTTTTTTTTTTAAATATTATAATAACTGTTCTTTGCAAATAAAATGTTAAACTTGAACTTATATCTATAGTGGGTAAGAAGGACAGAAAGGTAATGGCAGGCATAAATATGTTTTTATTAAGGAAAAAAATAACTTTCCTATTTTCTATTTAAATGTTAAATGAAAAAAAAAATGTATTAAGTCTGCACGAGTTGTTGGTATGTCACCCGCGTAGAGAGAAAGAGGGTAACGTTTTTGCATTATAAATAAATATAAATTTAAATATTGGACAATTGAAGCAGGGCCGGGGGTAATAGCTTGTAAACTAGTCGTAGTGAAGTAGTAGCTATGTCACAAGTGGAAAACTTTGAATAAACGAGTCTCACTGAAAATAATCGTGTTTCAATATTTATTTATATCATTGTAATTACAATAATATCATCATGGTGCGAATGTATTATTTTCACTGTGACAAAGCCGTAAGATAGTTTTGTTATTGATTTGAAATACTGACCTCTGAGTCTGCGCCGCGCGATACGCCAGCGCTTATTGCACGGCACCGACTATTCACTTTTGACTCGCAGTAACCTGGAAATACATGCGAGAATAATTTTAATATTATGACTATTAATTATTAAAATAACCAATAGATAAAACCAAATCCAAACTCCTACAAATATTCAGCTTTAGATTAATTTTACTCATTTACAAGAAAAAAAAACTTGAAGTCAAAGTCAAAGTCAAAATTATTATTAAATTTAGGACAGAAAATTGCCACTTATGAACGTCAATAATAACATTATAGGCCCTTAGGGGGCCAGAACATGTCTCCTTATTTTTTGGGCCCTACTAGCGTTTCGAGACAAGACACAGACAATCTGGCAAGTGCTGAAAAGAAACGCCGGAACAAACTCAGTCACCACGAGCTGCCACAAAAAAAGATAATATGTACCTGTGCGAGCAGGGCAGTATTTAATTCCAGACATTTTTGACATTTAAATAGTCATTAACAGTATAATAACCCTTTTTCATTAAAATAATCTTAACATGCGATTTAAACTTAAAAAACATGGGTAGTTCAACAATAGACTGTGGTAATTTGTTAAAAAAGCGAATACATTTCCCCATGAACGAATTAATCACTTTAAGCAGTCTGAAATTTGAAACAGCAAGTTTATCTTTATTCCGGATATTAAAATTATGTTTGTCACTTGGTTTTTAATTGAAAAGACAACATCACATACACTGCTCTGATCCTATAATATGTAGCTGAAGCACTTGTGTTACAGAAATCAGGAACAACGACGGCACCACAACACCCAGACTCGAGACAATATAGAAAAGTTATTTTTCTACATTGACCGACCGGGAATTGAACCTGGAACCTCAGAGATAGCGACACCGAGTCCGGTATGCTCGCCTCTTGGTCTGGTATGTTGAGCACGAGCTCGTAACTTAGTCGTGGATGTCAAATTATAATGTAATCAAGTACATCTATGTGGTATCTAGTAGCTATAGTATAAGCTCTGCTAGAAAATGTATGATATTGATGTAAAGTTATCTAAAAAGAATATTCACGGGGAATTTCCATTGGTTTTGGAGCCGAGAAAATCGCACTCTCCTGCTAAAATACAATAACTTTTTTATGAGACCAACATCAAAATCGTAAAAATCACTTCCACATAATAATAACTGCCAATCAGCTGACATCAGTTTGTATGAAGTGTCAGTCGATGTTGGTCCCATACAAGATGTGGTTGTATTTGAGCGAGAGAATGTGTCTTTCCCGGCTCTATAACGGAAATTTCCTGTGATTATACATAATATAATATGGGAGAAGTAGGTAATACTACTTAAATCACTCAACTGAGTGTTGTAGCTGGCAACAAACTACATAACGCATAAGACACCTCGGCCACTCAGCAGAACTAATAAAACATTATTGTTTAGTAGTAAACTAGCTACTTAACTCGCCGCCGACGTCTCCGGAGGCAGCTGGGTCGCGTTCGAAGTCAACCATCGCCGAGCTTTGATGAACGACAATCTGAAAAATGCGTGAAAAATAACGATAACTCACTTAACTGTTAGGTAAAGCGATTGAAGTCAGTCACAGTCGAATTTTTTAGCTTTTTTTATGGTTTATACATTTTTTTATTTAATCACTAACTTAGTTTGGAAACATAATTTATAATCGAAAATTATAATGTTACATGTTATGCTACAAGTTATGAAACATACTAAACATCATTTGTATGCAGATGATCTTCAGATACATACATCTTTCAAACCAACGGAAACCAATGAAGCTGTAAATAAAATCAACGAAGACCTTAATTATGTAGCTAAATGGTCTGAGGAGAAGAGAATAGTTTGGTGTTGAACCCAGTCAAAACCAAATTCCTTGTATTAGGCTCTAAGATTCAAATTGATCAGATCAATAGTTGTGTGGTAAAAATTAAAATGAATAAAACCAACATTGAACAGGTGAGTGGAGCTAGAAATCTTGGAGTTTGGATGGATGGTAGTTTTGAAAAGCATATTAGTGACGTTATCAAGCAGTGCTACTACAGGCTAAGGGTTTTGTACCAGGTACAACAGTGCCTCAGCGTAGAAATGAGGGTTTACCTTTGTGAATCGCTTGTATTGTCGAAGTTAAACTATGCGGATTCTGTGGTTGGCCTGTGTCTATTAGGACGTACTAAAAAAGCTATACAACGTCTTCAAAATTCGTGCACTAGATTGTGTTTTCCTATACCCCCTAGATCTCATATAACTCCGTATATAAATAGCAATAATTGGATGAACATGGAAACTCGACGCAAATTGCATTTTGGTACCTTACTCTTTGGTGTTATAAAAGGAAAGAACCCACCATATTTATTTAAAAAAATAGAATTCACTAAACGACAATCGCGCATTACCGATAGGATAATCTGTCCAACTTTTAAAACAGCAGCGTTTCGTGGTAGTTTTAAATATTCGGCATCAAAGTGTTGGAATAACATTCCTCCGCCCATCAGACATTGTTCTCATATTAAAACTTTTAAAATTAAATACAAAAAACATCTCGATATTCAAAAATCCGAATGACCTATTTCACCTTTAAACATAAATGTAACTCTTTTAAATAATATTTAAACTTTAGTTGCACAACATCATTACCTCATTATTTAATTCAGCATAAGTATATTTAATTTAAAAAAAAAAAGTTTTTAAGTAATTATTTAAAACAAATAATGTAACACTTATTTGTATATTTTTTTTAGTGTCTGTACTAATGTCATAATTTTAATATGCACTTTTAATTTTGAAAGACATGATAATATCTCTTGTGTATTAACTATAGTTTACTAAAACTTAATCTTATATAATATCTGTTTGTGTAGGGCTGGACGCCCACTCTTTTTAAGGTGTCCGCTGAAAATCAGCGTCGCGGCACTCTGTGCCTCGGCATATGCTGAGTGGAGGCCTATTTGGTACTATGACTGTTATGAAAATGAAAAACTGTGAATTGTGTTCTTTTTTAATTGTGCCAAATAAACCTTATTCATTTATTCATTCATTCATGTGAAAAATTAATTATTTGCGTCCACTTTTTAGATTACCATTGACACGTTACGAAGATTATTACTGTTAGACAAAAATAACGTTTGTGCACACACAAAAAATACAATTCAAATTAAAATAAATGTTTTTCCATAGTCATTATAGAAAAGTTAGGTACAGCTAGTTTGTCCCTTCACTTAAAAACTTCATGTGTTCATAAACGTAATAGTTGCTAAATTAAGATGAAAACAGCGCATTGCGTTGTGATTATAAAATATCCTAAATGAATCTCCAAGATATTTTGTGGTTGTTGATCTACATGTATTTACTACCTAATGTATAAAAAACGGATTACTTAACTTGAGAATAAACAATTTTTCTCTCAACGAAAGTCTTATCTTTCTGTACGAGCGGTATCTGAACATTCTGAACCGGGCGGCTGGGCGCACGACATGAGGATCTGAAAATACATAAAGAACAGAGATAATTTTAAAAAAAATTGCCTTAAGTAATTTACAAAGCGAATCTTATATCTTAATTACACTGAACATAAATGAACTTGAGCGCTGATGATTTCGAACCGAGTAAATTAAAAAAGGAACTTTTCTAAATTGTTTTGGGTCTGGGTGTGCAGGGCTATGTTGCGCACGTAGTACATTCCATAATATTCAATTGATCTAGGTTCGTTTTCGCCTCTCTTTAAATTAATAGAAATGTCGTATCTATTAACTTTAAAATTATTCTACTTGAAAACTATTATATATATTAACATGGAAAAAATATTGAAATGGTAAAATATTGGGAAGGGAAGGTTGATCACATTAGAACCATCGATTAGAGCCTTCGAAACGTGCGGGACACATCATCTACTTCATTTAAGTTTGACCGGCTGCCTCCGAAAACAATAAGTTTTGTGTCACGACCCGAATAATTTATCATTATAATTATTATCAAACACTAAATTATTAAACATATTAATAATTTAAGCTTCGAAAATCCTGTTAGCAAAACTTACCTCATTTGCACAAATTCAGTGACTTTTCCAGTTCTGTAGTTACGAAAATAGCTAAACTAAAATAAATAAAATATTTTGAAATAGTCTTACTAAACTTACAAGTGTAATCAATACCTATAGATTAATTTAAAATTTTCATGCTACAAAAGTAACGACCCGCCAAAATGTTGTATCGATGATACAAGTTTTTAAATGACATTTATCGTGATCAAGGAATAAAAAATCATAATTCCATACTCACCACGCCCTAAAGCAGGCAAAGGTCGTAATATTATACAGCCCACCCACGGCACCAACAAAACATTTTACAGTTATTTTTTGTCATGGTCAATGATTAAAAATGCTGTTAAATAAATAGTAATATTTTCATAGCTTTAATTGTGTAGTAGTAACCCGATCGTTGTGGTAGTGCGGTAATTTGCGTTGAACGCAAGGAGTACCGGGTTACATTCCCGGTTTGAGTCAATTCAAAAAACGATCTTTTCTAAATTAGCTTGAGTTTGGGTATGCTGTGAGCCGAGTCTAGCACAATATATCATCTGGTACCTCGTAGCACAAAGATGTTAGTTGGATACTTCGAGACCATGACAGTTGGTGCGTGGCGCATTTGCTAGACCGGTAGAGTCCAGCTCTAGTCTACGGCGCGACTCGCGCAAGTATTATAATGTGCAAAGTTTTTCACCAATCGTTTGTGTTTATGGTGCAAGGTTATAACGAAAAGCTTTTCGCATGCATGTGTGAATCAAAAGATAATAAATGCAAATGATACCAGTTTCCATAGAATAATTTATGGCCATAATATTTTTGTTATGGGCATAAATCATAAATAATTGCTGTAAAATTTTATCTTCTTATATTTATAGATGTGGTTTAACAAAGATGTTTTATTATTTAGGGTCGTGTTGATAAGGCAGCCAAAGTAACCACCATTGTAATAATAAATCGTACTCAAAAATAATTGTAATAAATTGTGGCACGGCAGTGCCCCCGCCAAGTCGAGCAAAAAAAAAGCGGCACGGCCGTACTATTCTTTTCTCGAAGCAGTTTAGGCCATTTCGACCCCCTAACTTCGTTGTGGATTAAACTAGAAGCCTATGTTTCTAGTAATCAAGCAAGCATTGTATAAACACGGTACATTTTAAATTTCATTTAATTTGAACCACTAGTTTAAGAATTATAACTAGTCAAAGTTCTTAATTTTGTCACTCACTGACTGACCGATCATCAAAACTCTAAGGCACTTCTAGTAGACATAGAAGTTTCAAATTTTGAATACAATTAGTTTTTAGTGTATAAATCAAGGAAAAACTAAAATATTTTGCAATTTCAGTCCAGTTTTCTAGATAAATCAATTGCATAAATAACTTTGTAATCCTATACATTTATAAGGGGTTTCCAAAGTTATTTATGTAGTTGGTGTATCTAGAAAACATTTGCAGTGAATAAATAAGTGTACATGTATAAATAAATAAATAACTACGCGCTAAACAATCTGATCTAATATAATATGTATTACTTGTGAGATACATCGTGTTTTCATGCGAAGGCCAAGTCAATCTTTATATTTAAAACATAAAAAATATTTAGGAAAATATACATTACATTTAACAAAGAACATGCTTACAAGCTTGGTCCGGTCAAACGGTCATCGTATTTTCATGCGATGGCCAAGTCAATCTATTTTATTTAAACATAAAAGATTTTTAAAATTAATGTGGTCACTATAAGTTGTTGTTAGATTAGCTAATTACGTAATAACTTAAGACAGAAGGTCCCTTAAGTAGGGACTGAATCAATCACACGACTTTGTATTACATGGATCTCACAACTTTTTACGGTAGAAGAACTGAGTTGCGAGACTTGTTTTTTTTTACAAGTTTTGATAAAATTATTTGTAAATACAGTAGGAAAGTGTTTGCTGTTGCAAGACTTTTATAATCATTCTGTTATACCTCCAAACCAGAGGTCCCCCGACTGAAATCAATTTTCTACGTAACTGTATTTACAATTCATTTCTAACTTTTTCGTTTGCTTTTATTAACAGCAGTCGTGTTTATAAATTGTTTAATTATTATTTTTACTTAATCCTTTACTACATCAAAATCAGTTTAGGCGTTTAGTGGTTATGGTGGAATAAAGAAACTCGCTGACATACATTCATACATACACGAACTCTTAAAACATTACACTTCTTTTTGGGCGGTTGTGTAATAAGATACCGCGGCGCTGCCACCTAGTATCACGTTAGAGGAAGCACATTTTTCCAAAGCAAAGCGGCTACGTGCTTAACAAATACTGTAGTAAAACTCGGAATAAGCCCTCAGCAATTTTGCAAAACCCTCCCTCTAGCTAGACTATTATATGACATACTATTTTCATGTTAATTTTTTTACTGATTTAAAGGTGAAAAAAAAATGTAGCCTAAAAAAAGATCGGGCTTCCATAAAAACGTTCGCCCCTTATTTACCTTCTAAGGGGTTGATTTAGTTTTTTGGTACTGAGTGTACCTTACAGATTAGATAGAGTACCCACGTCGGTACCGCGGTCGGTACTTCGCTTGGACATTTTGTAATAACCTCTTGATCAAAAATATTACAATTTTAAAGTGATAAAATTCATATTTTGTTACACTTATTCTGTATTAAAATGTTAATATCGATATTGAATAAAGAGAGTATGAATATTAAGTAGTATGAAAAGTATAACTCTTTATATAGTATTTCATAGATGTATATATTATTTAAAATTGTGATCTTAATAAAATCTGTGAGTAATCACTTTTTGGCAAAATATTTATAACTTCTTTTAGTACATATCTAAACGTATAAAAGTGAATTTTGCACTAATAAAACACAATAATACATTTACCAAACTTTTCACATTTCTTTTTTTTAATTGCAGAATTTCTCGACCAAGTAATTATGTGGCAGGATATATTCTTCTAACTATTTACTCTTCAAATTACTATCTGCGCCTCAGTTCGGCTTCGTTACGCAAGTTAGCATAGCAAAAACTCTTCAGCTAGGTTTATAATGGCTTTGTGTTTGAGTCGCAAAGGCGACAAGTATTTGTCAGTTTATTATAATATTATTATGTGCCTGGAAAGTTGTCAGCCGTTATCGCGGACGTTCCTTGTCGGCAGATCTCCGGGGCCTGGCTACGGAACTGAAATTTCAATAAATTTGCATTCAATAGTGCCCGCTGCGATTGGTTTGTGTTTTATAACTCTAAGTAAAAGTGAAATGTCTGTGCTCTTCTAACAATGAAGGATGTACAAGACAGCAATTATCTTCCAGGATCTTGCTTATATAACTCTATATTTCGTTTTAAAGTTTGCATTATGCATTATAATGTTTTTGGATACTATTTTCAACCGACTTCCAAAACGGAGGAGGTTCTCAATTCGACTGTATGTTTTTTTTTTTTTTTTTTTTTTTGTATATTTGTTACGCGATTACTCCGCCAATTATGAATCGATTTTAATGATTCTTTTTTTGTTTGGTAGATCATACTTCAGAGGTGGTCCCATATAAATTTTATCGAAATTGAGTTAGAACTTTTTGAGAAAATCAACAAATATATACCCAAATAATATTTTGGTTGTGGTTCTTGTTACCTATCTTCGACAAATATGAGCCGATTTTGATGATTTTTGTTTTATTGAATAGCGTATACTTCAAAGATGCTATGATAAAAGTTTGCAAAATAAAAATCACCCCTAAGGGTAGGGAAATAGGGGATGAAATCGGTGTTCAGCAGTTAGATTAGGATTTATCACTAAAAATAGATGAAATAAGTAAAGTTTATTAAAAAAAATAAAACCGACTTCAAAACACTAAAATGCTAAAAATAATCCTAACACTTAAGTACCTAATCAGTTACTTTTGGAGTCGGTGCCAGCCGATGAGAGATTCAATGTTTTTGTTTGCACCGACTCCAAAATTAACTGATTAGGTACTTAAGTGTTAGGATTATTTTTAGCATTTTAGTGTTTTGAAGTCGGTTTTATTTTTTTTAATAAAATTTTTATTAAGACACATGGTGTTTATAAAAATTGTTTATTATTCAGGTATTTCTTCCTTTCTACAATTTAGACACCTTATGTCACCATTTAAAAAAAAACAATGTATACATAATCATACCTAAGCTGTCTTACATTGGAATGTACGTAGAATGCAATAATGTTATTCATCGTTTAGAGAAAAAAAAAATGCTGGGTCATTAAATCTTGGAAATATCATGTCAGATATAATACTAGACATAATACTAGAAAAGTAAAGCTTATGTTTAAACATTTATATAGTGATCATCTAGTAACTCGTAGGATATAATCGCATACGGAGGCGGTGTCGCGCGACTGACCGATAAACGCGATAGCGTATCTATCGTAATATCTGCAATCGGCGATATCGCGGCGTGAGCAGATGTCTTATGCAGGCTATGACGCTAGTAAACACGGGTGATACTTACCAGTAGCGCAAATATGAAGGCATTTCGTAGACAGGACATCGAGAGAACCGTTTCTATTTTATTAAATTTTGTTAGGAATTTTAGGTAGATGGATCTTTGGCAGAGTTTATAGGTTTAGTAAAGCCAGTTTATGGATATGTCGTAGCCAAATCGTAAAATTGACCACTTCATGATGTGACCGATCATTTCATAAAATGGTGGTATTTCATGATATGGCCAACTAAAACTGACCATATCGTTTAAACGTCAACCTTCGATGAAATGTCGATCCACGTTTGGCCATATCATTAAAATAAAAATACGTTTACAAGTTACGTGAATTTATTTAATATTTGTAATCTTGCTCGATAGATAAATTAAGCATTCTAAATAGTTATTATTTTTAAACAAAACTAAGAAATGAAAAGACTTTAATAGCTAAATAACCTAACTAACCTCTCAAATTACGTACCGAACTCTTTGACTTTTTGACGTTGCGCTAGTTTTTTGAGTTGACTTTCGTAAAAATCACTTAGCTTGGTATCGTAACGATATTTTACTGCACTTTCACCTTCAATTTACACAATATTATTCACTTTTAGATTAAAATAATTGTCCGCCGCCATTACTCATCACAAAAACAAAGCAACATTAGCGCCTCTGCCGGTGGGTAATGTAACGATTTTACAATATGATCACTGATGTTTGAACATTTCATGAAGTATTCGTGCGTTTAGCTGTTTATATCGTGAAACGCTGAGTATTCATTGATCTGGTCAGACCACATCATGATGTAGGCAGCGGGTTCTGTTCTATATCATGAAATACCACCATTTTATGAAATGATCGGTCACATCATGAAATGATCAATTTTACGATCTGGCTACGACAGATATATTGAAATAGTTGTTTACAGTAACATGAACTACAGTAATATTTTGGGTCTCATCTTAAAACAAGGGTAACCTTATTAGGTACTTATAGTTTCGCCAAGTCCGCTCTGTCTGTCTATGGTGAGACTCAAAGAATCTTGCTAACTACTAGAAAAGTGATAATTTTTCATAGTTGAATATATTTATGACGCCTGCCTGGATATATATATAATATACTATATATAACAAGTATCCACAATAGTACGTGTATAATTATAACGAAGTTAAATACATAATAGTCATTTTTTTGTCGTTCCTACTCGTTTAAACCCGAAGTCACTTAATATACTCATCTGATTTAAAAAGTTCCCTTCTTACCTACGCATTTTGATATTCAACAAAAATCTACACTGCCGGTAGCCCGACACTCACTTGCCAGTATATTGTAGGGAGACCACTAAGGGCCAGTTTCACCACTTGCTGATAATTTCCGGACAACTTAGCTGGCACTTGTTTTGACAGATAACCCATATAATTAGCTGTCAAAAAAGTGCCAGATGGGTTATCTGAAACTTATCAGCAAGTGGTGAAACTGGCCTTAAGAGTCGATCATCTGCTACAGTTTGCGCACGCTGTTGTACAAAGAAATATATCACCCTCGGAATTAGGCCGAACGACTCCTCGCCTGCGCGAGCGCTCGTAAATACTTTTGTTGTAAACTTTGCGCCGCAATCAACTATTTATTTACTCGACCTACTATCTTTTGCTGTCGTGACTTCGTGACATAAATGGTACAGTTGTAAATATACATTTTGGAAGTGGAAAATTGAATCTTTTTTCTTCATTATGAATTATAATGTAAATTTTGACGATGACATACCAACAGAAGTCTTGTCAGCAGTTTGTGTAAACTAAATTATATTTAAAAGCCGTCATCACCAGCGCGTGGAACACATTTTCTATATGTCAGTAAAAATCCTTAGTGCTATATCAGCATAATCAACAAAAAGAAAATGATTGTTTTTATATTATTTATCTGTATATTATGTGTCGTGATGGCCATAGTATTATAATTTTTTTCTTTCAATCGTTTGCAACCCTTTTTACTACCCTCGGGTATTTTGGGTGGGACGATACCCTTGTGGCCTTCAGTGAGCAGAACTTATAAACTAAGGAAACAAAGTTCTCGTACAAAAGCCTAATTGCTTCCGTAGGAAGTAATCTAAAATTTTGAATAGTAAGTATTCTGGAGGTTTGGTTTCGAAGCATGTTGTGTATTGAATCAAGATTTCAGGAATACCTTAGCAGCAGCTGCAATGCAACGTCGTGGTGCTGCTGCTCTGCCGACTCTGCCGGCTCTGCCGCGGCGGCCGGCGGTGGTTGTGACTTGTGGCTTGTGTGCGGCTGTGTGTGTGTGTGTGTGTGTCTCGAGCGGCGCGCGGGCGGCGCGGGGCCGGTCACGACGCGCGCGGGACTTCACACCGGTTGGATCAGTTTCGGGCCGGCCTGCGCCCGCGCGCGCGTTTACGTCTCCCACCGCGCGCTCTGTACTACGATCGAATCCTTTTTTTTCTAATACATCTTATAAGAACATCCCTTTATCGTATTTTCGATTGGTCAAAAGTAGCGTCGTTGTGATTTAGACTGCGTTTATGTGATGATCGCTCCGTAGCCGGCCGCGGTCGCGATCTGTATGGTTTTTTTGCATTGCAAGTTTTGCATCCGAGTCCTGTAGTGTTGCCGGGCGCGAGTGCCGGCTGGCGCGGCCTGCGATCGGTTCGGCGACTCAAGTTCATTGTCGAGTTATCTTGATCCGAGAAACTGGTAAGTGGACCCACGAGGAACACTTTCTGTATTGTTGTTGTTGCCCGAAGTAGATCGCCCCGTACGTAGATGTGGTGCGAGCGGTTGTATGTAGGTGTAGAATATGCTTGCGCATGCGGTCCTCAGGTAAGTTATCGGAGAGAGCTGCAAAAGTTGAGGCATAGAGTCACGTTCTCTTTAATTGTACACAATGTAAACAAGCTTAACATATTTGTTGCCAGTATTGCTATCATCTGATATGTTTGTTTAAACATAGTGATTGATATCTAGTAAAACGGTTTATTTTAGTTTTTTTCTCATATAATATTTAGTTAGATAAAAAATTTACGAGTATAGTGTCAGTAAAAGATACCTACTATAGAATCATCTAGTGACCGATAAGCAAGTTAAGTGATTGATTGATTATGATATTGATACAAATGCTCAGGAAGGCAAAGTTTTTTAAGTTTTGATCAATTGTAAGTAAGTAATGTGTGGTAGATTGTAGTTTTCGCTAAAAAAAATGCTTTAGGTCATTCACTTCATCATCAACTTAAAATAGACTTAGTGTTTGTTTTTTTAATATTTAATTAATAAATAAAAGTCTTGATTTTCAGATGCGCCTATTAGAGACCTACTAACAAAATTAGAATGAAGTTCACAAAATCTTATAAGAATCTAATTAACATCCGCAAAGTGATGATCACTGACTTATTGAGCCATTAATTTATACAATAGACTTATGAGAGCTCTACCTTCTGAATTTAACTCTGAGTAAACTACCTTTGAGGATGTATAAAATTGACATAGATCCTACACCCAGGCCGAGACAGGGCCTTGCTAGGGAATTATTAGTGAATCGACATTTAAACATGCATGAGAATATCGACGGTTAAAAACCAATACCTAGGTACGTAATTTCTTCACTAGCAACATATTTTTTTCAGATAGAGTTCATAGTGCTTTAAAAATAGATAAAATTTAGTTGAATTTATGCAATCAGCTGCTTCGACAAGAACAAAAACTTTGAAATCGCTACATACATTTATTTTGTCATTGAGGTAAAAGATTTTTATACGGAGAGCACATACTTATGTGATAGAAACTTTTCTAGTTATTTCTAAATTGCTTTCACAGTAAAAAGGTGTTGTCTATAGCTGATTGATTACTGAACGTCAATTAAATATCTACAAGAATTTATACTCACTCTGATTTTACAATATATTAACATATTGACTTTGATTTGAATTATTTACTTTCTTACCAAAAAAAAGCAGCATAAGCTCTAAAAACGAATAAAAAAATTAAGATGATAATTAGATTGGTTACTTAGCAAACTTAACTACCAAAATTGTTTAAAATAAGAGAACCCTAACATAAATTAAAATAATGCCCATGCTAATAAATTCTTGTATCAATCAATGGCAACTATTAAGTCAGTTAATCTTATAGATCCAGGAAGTCTGGGTCGGAAGAATAATAAGATAATATGAACAGACGTCCCTTTTCAAAATGTTATTAATTTATAACAAGTGAACGATCACGTGTAATGCGACCGAAACAAAGCCGTCAAGCAAGTTGTTCGTGTCGGGGAGGAGAGCCCTGAGCCGAGCACCGCGCGCCACCGCGCTCGCGCTGCAAACTAAGTGCAACCCGACCCCGCGCGCTAACTGCATCGGCCACCAATCAAACCGATTACGTGATCTATTTATTTACGAACTTTATTATTACGTCATTAATCACCACGAGACAGACAAACGGTCCCAGCTCCTGATTGGGAGGTTAATAAATTACGGTGACAAAGTTTTAAAACGAATGTTCCTGTAACAGGCAAAAAAGTGATTTATGTGTTGAACACGCACCTGCCGTGTAATTATACTTGCTGATTGTTTGAGATATATTTACGAGTAGTACCGATGTTCTACAACAGCGTCGGGTCACAATGTTTTAAAGCTGGAAAAGAAAAAACATTTATCCCTGCAAATGGCAACATTTGTTGGTAATGTCATTACGATTGTTTGTGACAGCGCGGGCGCGTAGTCCTTGCAATAAAATGTGTAAAATATCTATTATTTACTCTATTTGTAGCTTAAAAGTTAGTGTTTAGAATGCTATTATACAGTTCTCTATGTGGATTGTGTTTACAATAAGGTTTATAGTGAATTTCAGCCAAAAATCAACAAGGGATGAGCGCCATAATCAGGCGCGGTTATGGTTTGTTTTTTAACGCTATATTAATGGAATCAACTTATATATTCATTAGTTCCAGTTACAGGTATGTACAATCAAATACTTGACTTCCTTTTGTGAATTATAGATATTCTCCTATGGAGGAATTACTTAGGTACCTAACGTATAATTGATTGATAGAATCTAACCTAAAAGTCATTTTTAAATTATAACCTTGTTACTTTTTCTTCTAAAAAACTTAATAGAAGTTGAGAATGAAATACAGAGCTATCAAGTTTAAGCTCCAGTTCGCCCCAAAACTGAAGATACCTAGTAAATATACAATTTATGAAAATAAGGAAAACTTAAGAAATTTAGAAAACAGCAAGATGAAGAAACCATGACACAAGTATGGAGACTCAAATATTGAAGCAGCCTCCTCAGGCTTCAGTCTATATCAATGAAATTGAAGTGGAAACGCAATGGCTGGGTGTTGAGAAAACTTTACAAATTACCTACTGAAATAAACTTCAAACGCCTGGGTAGTATATACATAATGGGCAATAGACAATACCATGAAAATTGAGCCAATGCACCCATTATTTGACATCTAGCTCTATCACTTATCGGATAGACAGTATGTTGCTATACCATGAAAATGGAAATTGATCCAGTGCACCAATTAATTGCCATCTAGCGCTATCACAGTGCGGATAGACAGTATGTTGCAATACCAGGAAAACTAAAAATTGAGCCGGTGCACTAATGACCTGACATTAAGCGCTTTCACAAAGCGGGAAGACAGTATGACAGTATATGTTGCAATACCATGAAAATTAAATTTGAACAAGTACACAAAAATATTAGATGTCTAACGCTACCACCAAGTGGATAGAATAGTATGGACAGACAAGCATACTCACTCAATTTCAATCAACTAGCGCTACTATCATGAGACAACAAATAGTATGGACAAATGAGCAGGATCACTCATTTTTAAACACCAAGTCCTACTGTTACTAAGCAAATAGACAATATATAGAAATGGGCAGGCTCACTCATTATTAAACAAGCGCTAATATACTAAGAGAATAAAAAGAAATTATGTACAAACAAGCAGGCTCACTTGTTATATTAACTAACCTATTGCTATGCAATTAGTGTTATATTACATAAATAACAAATGAAAAATCAAACAAATTATTTGAAATTTTGCACTGTAAGCTGATGTGATGACAGTATGAAACAATACTATATAAAATTGTAAAACCAATTGTACAAAATCAACAACAATAGTGCTAATATCTGATAAATACTATTACAAATAAACAAAGATGGTTTTAACTAGTTCCTAGGGAATTGGATCATCATCATCATCATCATCATTTCAGCCAACGTCCACTGCTGAACATAGGCCTCCCCCATTGACTTCCAGATTGGCCGGTTGGAAGCGGAAGGAATTGGATGGAGATAGAAAATTCAAACCGGAATTATTGTGAAAAGCCCTTTACCTCAAGAAAGAAGGTTACAATAGAGATACAGATACTTACTTATCAAAGCTATGGATTACTTTACTGGCCATCTTATTAATCACAAATCTCTATTATAAAGTCTTAGCCATTGCGCTAATGAATCCATTGTTTGGTTCAAAACTCCAAAATAACCCTTTCTTGGTTTTTACCATAGTCAGATAATGAAGTTGCACTACTGAATAATTTATCAAGAAATTAAATAACTAACCCAATCTTTTACTAATTAATTAGTATTAAAAGGTATTATTGCACTTATGCAATTCTTGGAAGAAATAAATAGTCCTGCAAAATTGCAGTGAAACAAGGATTTTGACAAGACAACGTTTATAAAATCCAGCTTGTGACAAATCAGATGCCATCTTATCAGCGTATACTTCATGTCAAAGAATTTTTGCATAGAAATCCTTAAGGTTAAAATTTATTAACCCTAATCCAAAGTTAATGCCACAAACAAATTGAAAAGTAAAGGTGTTATGGAAGTACCATAAAAACCCTTAAAATATTAGGCTTACATTATTTAATTAAATAATAACCTAGATATTCCAGATTCCTTTCCTTTACTTCATTGTGGTAAACAATGTAATGTACTAAGAATACCTATTTATAAATATGTACTTACATAAGTACCATTATTCAAAATAAGATACATTTTAAAACTATTGGGAACGCTTGATTTGTTCAGTCCTCCATTATGATGATATGAAATAAGTATAAGATGGACAAAAGTTTGTAAGATTAGTAATATGTATATAACTATTTATTTATTATTTATTAAGCCTTTTGTGCTGAGTCTTTTTCCAGTCGAGCCCAAGCTATATGTGTGGCCAACCATCTGGCTGACCTTCTTCTGAATATCTTGTTATGATTAATTGAGGACTATAAAAAATTAATGTAATAAAACCTTATTAAGGTAGACTTCTGTAACCGCTGAATTAACATAAAGGCTATGTGATGATCATTTACCTGATACTAATTTAGTAATTTCAATAGATCTTTTGTTTTTTATATATTTATGATAATAAAATAAAATAACGCTGTGACCCCTATCACATGCTAAGGAACTGCTTCTAATCACTTAAAAGTTCTGATCATAATCTAACAAAATCATTATACCTATTCAATTTCTTAAAATTGAAATATTACTTTTAAATTACCATTAAGACAGACATTTCTCAAAATTAAGAATAGATAAATTCACAATAAGAACATAGTAGGTACCCCTACATATGTACTTATTGGTATATCACCTTAAATATAATCTTAGAGATTACTTTTATTTCATTTAAGTCACTAAAACAGGAACAGTCTAATACCTGTTGTCCTGATAAAAATTACATAATGCCAGGGCTTGAATTTCCTTAAATATGACATATTGAAACTAAATTTCTGAACAAAGTATTCTTGTAATTACTAATTACTAAAGATGACAATCTTGACAATAATGTGTGATGGAAAATAATACATTAAGAATAATTGTACTTCAAATAATTAATTCATGTAGAAAACTTAATCTAAATCAATTAGGTATAAATAAAAAATATGGAAGTAAATTCCAAAAACAAAGCCTAGTAACCAGACATTTTAGTAGATACCATAATTTACCTGTAGCATGTAGAAACATGTCTCAGATAGAACCATTCCCTGTTGGTAAACACTTAACCCGTTGACTGCCCAATAACAGTCAATAAAAATAAGAGATGGGCAATATAGAGTTATAACAGATAAGTCGAACTGATAAATACATTTATCGTATTCAATAATATTTTCTACCATAGCAAATAAAAATAAAAAAAAATTAACACGTTCTTTCACATTATAACTTAATGTTACATTATTAAAATTATGCCTACATTGCTGCATTCAAATAAAGATATAACTGAGTCTGTTAAAGAACATTTTTTTCTGTTAGTTCACAATATTATCAACTGATAAAATATTTGGTTTTATGATCCGATTATACGCTCTATCTTGCTAAATATAAAGCATAAGCTACCGTATTGAATTCAATCGATATTTTCAACCAAATTATGCAATATTATTTCCATAATATTAACATTCGGTAGCAATAAGGATGTATCTTAACTATGGTCATCCGTACATTTGTGACCAAAATTGAGGTTTCTAGAACCCCGGTCACCCATCCATTTAGTGACCAAACCTGAGGTTGATCCACTAAGTGACTAAAGTGATTAAACTTGAAGGTGTTTGACCACGGTCACCCATTCATTAAGTGACTAGATTAAAAGTTGCACAATGCATAACGATTGATGTTTTTAACCAAAAAAAAAAAAAAAAAAAAAAAACTACAGGATGAACCCTCAACAATAACAAATATGCCAACTTAATTACATAGGTCAGTTACTTGGAATTTCCCGTACTGATTCTATAGATTACCGGCCTTAGCTGAGATAAAAATAAAAGAATATAATAATTGATTGTTAACACGTTGAGCGCTACGCGGAGCCGCAAACAATAGATTTTCTATTGTGTCTAGTTTGTGGCAGTTAAAAACTTTTATAATTTAAAGTATAAATATTTTTAATCATTATTGCCACCTAATTATGATTACAATGCACGCCGTATGATTACAATTAATATTTTTACTAAAAATATTAATTGTAATCATACGCTAAGATATTATGATTGCGCATCTGCATTTTTTTTTTAAAAATAAGATACTCTCCTTTCGTTATATTCATTTTAATCTTTTTAGTTGTTTTTTTTTGTTAGAACACTTTATTGAAATAAGTATTTACAGTACTTATAACAACATATTTGTCTTACAACCGGTCTTCAGGAACAATTGTTTTCGATGTTTAATCACTCAATTATGGAATTGGCTAACAATGGACATTGTTGTTATAATCAGATAATAAAATAAAAAATAAAATAAAAATATATTTACAAAAAAAAAAAAAAAAAGTGTGATGTAACACTATCGTAATAGACTAGTTATTATTTTGTGGCCTGGCTTGTGCAGTATATTATGTGAGACCAAAATGGAACGTAATTTTACTCTTGTCGCATTCAGAATTTCAGACATTCTACGTGAATTCATTAGTTACTTAGCCTTAGCACTAAACATAAAAGATATGATTAAATATAAGTACCTTTTTTGTTTTGATTTGCCATCAAACGTCTCCGGATTGTACTTAGTTTTCAAAATGTTTTTTGCATTTTCTAAACTAATAAGCAACTTATTCGCAACCGAACTTCAAACATCTACTCGTAAATATATCTCAAACAATCAGCAAGTATAATTTTAGGATTAAACGAACTTACCTTAAGTGAAGTTCAATCTTAATTATACGCAGCTGATTGTTTGAGATATAACAGTCCCAAAAACCCACCCACTAATACTTTGTATTATCCCAGTATATTACAGGGTTGCTCATAAGGCTGTCTTTAAACGTAATGACATTACCAACAAATGTTGCCATTTGCAGGGATAAATGTTTTTTCTTTTCCAGCTTTAAAACATTGTGACCCGACGCTGTTGTAGAACATCGGTACTACTCGTAAATATATCTCAAACAATCAGCTGCGTATAATTAAGATTGAACTTCACTTAAGGTAAGTTCGTTTAATCTTATAATTATGTGCACGGGTTTGAGGAAAAAGGCGTTGCGTTGAAGTTGAGTTGAACTCTCAGGGAATGCTCAGAGATGTAATCAGTATATCCTCTGTGCTACCTCAAAAAGAAACTTCTAATTTGTTTATTTACCAATAAATAGGGAATGTCCTAAACGATGTCGATTGTACAAAGTAACAGACATCTTAAAATAAAAAAAACAATTGCCGAATGTATGAAAGCGTATCAATTTAGAACGGCTGCACTGACGGCTGCACTGACGGCTGCTGCAGCCGTCAACAACAAAGAATTAGCCAAATAGGTGCAGTGCACCTATTTGGCTAATTCTTTTTTGTTGTATTTGAAATTGTCAGGAAAAGGTTTGCGTGGAAAGAAAAACTAGAAATCTTTCCTGAACGTCATTTAGTTAAAGATTTAAGCGATTACAGGCTGCAGGCAGGGGCAGCTAGTTAGCTATAATAACGATTGCAGGATTGCATACTTCCAAATATGAGGTTGAGCTAACACTGTCATCAATGATGAACAATGACAATGAACTGATAAGATGAAATTCCAATCATGACAAAAATATAGTGGTACTAATAAACAAAAAAAAACTTAAGCTGGATTTCTGATACCTTTTTTTTTTCAACAAACAGTTAAATATTTACACAGTTAAATACTCACGAGTACAAGTGATGTTATTACTTCTGCTTTCCACGCGTGGTGTCGTGTCAGGCCGTGCGGAGTTGGCCGAGAAGCAAGGGAGTGCCGCGACAGGGAGCGGTCGAGCCTGTCAAAATAATTACCACCAATAATCGTATATTGACAGCAGCTCTGAATAAACACATGCAAGTGAGCTGGACCACAGACACACGATTCCACTAGAGTCGGGCAGAATAATCTTTAGCAAATAAATTATGTGTTAATATATTTAGAATACACTAAACTAGCTATTTTATAAGTACAGTGGAATATTATTAACATCAAACTAAAAATGGTCATAGAATTTGGTAGTAGAACAAACCAAAAAACCCGACTGTTTTATATTTTTTTAGTTTTGATTTTTTTGTTTTTGTTTGAAATATAACATATGATTGTGTGAATGAAATACAATACATTGAATTGAATTTTATTATGTTAAATATAAACACATTTTTTGTCCTGAAATTAAATAATATAACGATTGCGCTGTCTTTATTCGGATATTTGCGTACAGCACCGAGTTACGTGCAAGTCGATTATAGTCTGGATCATAATACAGAATTAAGATAAGATAAGGATATTTAGATAAGATACCCGAAACCTAGACTCGAGTTTCGGGAGTGTTTATTATCAGCAAAGCGAAACTATTGCACTTGCAAACTGATAATGGTTGTATAATAACAAATAGGTACGTAATGTAATGTAGGTTAAAAATATGTTGGATGAAAAAAATGGCTTATGCCTCGTATGCACACTCACAGCCCCTCTATGCAACAGCCAATGAATACCTACCGAAATGTTCCGCTATGCCACTAATTACTTGAACTTAAGTCGAACAATATAAGTAGATACATTAAAAAAGAAAAATTATATAAAACTTTTTGGTATAAACATACTATTTCATTTACAAAAGGATCAATGATATCATGTACAGCTATTTTTCATGTTTTCTCCAACACGACTTTACACTCGGAAACGTCTGGAAAACATATAAAATGTTTGAATAATAAAAAAATACCTACAAGCCATTTGCAAATTAAGAAAAGCGGCAAAGCAGGACTATGGCATATGGGGCATAAGTCAAAGAAATATATGGAGTTTGTATCTAGCGAGTGTGGTAATTTATAAGTATGTAACGCGATTGTTATTTGCGAGTGTCACCTAAAATGTATTTGTTTGTAAATGTTCAATGCCATTCTCGGCATTGTTATGTCTACGCGTTAGAATATCAATTATGCAGATGAGTGTAAAGTTTACACGTCAGACAAGTACGCGTGTAAAAACTCTCATTAGTTGCGAGTCTTCCCTCCCCCCTCCCCCCTCGCGCCTCGCCGGTCCGGACCCGACGCGAAACGAGACCACTTTTTTGCTGACTGTATACAGAATAAATTATAACCTATTACAAGTATTTAAGATAATGATCTTGCCTATTGATAAAGACAAAAAATACCAAATCTTGTCATTCACTTGTTATATCCTGTAACAAACAAAGTTGTTCTATTAATAGGATTCTAAGCCTCCGTGTTACTTTGTAGTTGAAAGTTTAAAACATTGTAGCCTACAATGTTGTTAATGTGAAGGCGTCATGCAAAAATATAATTATTCGTTAAATGTAGAGCTTCGACATTTTTAAAGGTAAACACCCAAGATAGAAAAAAAGCGAATACAAGAAACCGGAAACATTCGAGTAGTAAGAAATAATCTATATACTTACAGTTATTTATTGTAACGCTGGCAATATTTTTTATAGTAATACTTTGTAATATTTATTCGTTCAACCTTTTTCAAGTATTTATATAGTCCCAAAAGATAACTTTGCTCTACCACCGTCTCAGGGCCTACTACGTATTGGCTTGGCTTGTGATGATGATGAGAAGCGGTGCAATAAGTTTTTTTTTTGCCTTTATTCCTTCATTCATTTCAGCCATAAGACGCTGTCAACATAAACCTCCCCCAGTGACTTCCAGATTGGCCGGTCGGAAGCGGCCTGCATAAAGCGGCTGCCTGCAACCTTTACCAGGTCGTCTGTCCACCTTGTAGGTGGACGTACTACGCTGCGCTTGCCGGTACGTGGCCTCCATTCTAGAACCTTTCTGCTCTATCGGCCGTCAGTTCTAGGTACATGTTATGTGCCCCGCCCACTGCCACTTTAGCTTGCTAATCCGTTGGGTTATGTCAGCGAATTTTGTTCGTTTACGAATTTCTTTATTCCTGATTCGACCTCGCAAAGAAACACAAAGCATAGCCATATGAAAAGCCATAGCACGCTCTGCTACCTTTGAGTTTTCTTATGAGGCCCATTGTGTTGCCTTTTTTACAAGGAGATAACTGTTACAAGACATTTATTCAATGAGAAATACTCAGGTGATAAAGTCCACGAGCTCTTGACGTTTAAGTAATCGTCTAACCTTTGTAATACTATTATTTTTGTAATGATTTTTAGCCGATTGAGCCAGAAGGAGGGTAATGTTTTTTAATGTGAATTCTAGACTTAAATTAATAGCACAAGACAAGATAAGAAAATAATGGAATTACATCGAATCCCTGTCAACACGTGCTTACGTTCTAGAGCTTTGGAGGAAGTAACAGCATCCGATTCAGTTTTTTGATGAGATGTGATATTAGTATTTTTTACAAAAACTTCGTTAGCTGTTATTGCAAACTGCAATGATACCTGTCCTCCATAAGCATATTTGGTCGCGACGCGCGCCCACGTCCTGTTAAACACACAAAATAATCGTTTCGCACTCAGTCAACATTTACTTTGGATCGGCGTCTGTAAGAAATTTGCAGAATTTCGCACGTCCATAAGCGGCGCGGGCGTTGCGTCTCGCCGCGACCGCTTCCCTATGAAGACCGCGTGAGAACTGTCATAAATATTAACAACAATTATGATGCCAATGAGTGTCAGATATGTTTAAGTTTTATATACATATATTCGACCTAATAAATATTCAAGCCTACTGAATTTTTTAACGTAATCTTTAAACGACATAGATTTTGTCCAAGCAGCACACAAGAGAGTCAGGTTCATTATCATTAAAGATTTGCAAAGAAAACTTTATAGAAAAAGCACTATTAAAAACAAAATTAAACATTTTGAAAACATCTACGCGAAATTTAAAAAAAGGCAGCGTTTCCCGACAAATTCGCTTTGGTTACATACGTTGCAGAAAGCCGCGGCTAATCTGGAAATCACGAGAGGTTGTTCGTTCAGCAATGGACGTCTTATGGATGAAATGATGATGATGATAATGACTTATACTATTTAATCCTTTTTCCATAACATACAAGGTTACAAAGCAGCGTGTGTGCAGCAAGTCTATTTTATTAAAGTTATTTTTATTTTAAACTGAGAGGTTGTACATTTTTTTACAGCAATACATCAAACCATACTATCGAGAAAAAAACGAACATACTGTTTTCTGCAACGCCCTCTGGCGAGTAAACACCATAGCGCCTATCTAAGAACCATCGCTAATTAAAAACTCACCAACCCTTTCCAAAAAACCGCAACTGACTCGATCGAACCGTTTCGGAGATAAATAGCAACATGCGAATTCACACACAAACAAACAAACAACCTCTCACACAAACGCATAATACCTTCTCCGTTCCGTCGTGGGTAAAATGAGCGGAAATAAAAACAAGAAGATAGGACTCGGGCAATATGATTGGGAAACCGTCCAAATGAAATGACAATGTTTCATCGATCATAGTACCAACTCCAAGACAGCACGACCCCCAGGTGGGACTGCGGCGGGCGGCAGGAATGCGGGCGCGTGAGCTCACGGCCCAGCCATCCGCTGCGCCAACACGCGGCGCTGTTTGCTCGCCCCGATAACACGAACAATGACATTGCGAGCTAATCAGATAACTCACCGCTGAAGATTCGCCTTTGTTTTTTGAAGGATTTGCAACAACTGTAAACAGGACGAGAAATTCTCTTGTAACAACAAATCAACATTCAACAGCAATGGAATGCGTTTACCTGTAACTAACAAAGTCTTGTTTACAATTTATGAACTTCAATTGTTGGGACTGAGTATGGCTTGCAGAACAGACTGCTTCAGTTCCTTAACTTTGTATTTCAGTACTAGGAATAGCTCATTACCGGTACTTTCTGTACTCCCAGTTCTTTTAAAAAAAGCCTAACCAAAATATGTTTACTCGTTTTATCGGTATATTTAAGTAACTCACGTTAATTTTTTTAGTTACATGGTATTATTACCATAATTTAAAGCAGGTAAGGAGCCAAAGCTAAGGAGCCAAAAATTTTTTGAGGTCTAATGTCGTGTTGTAGCTGGGAGAATATTATAAATTCAAACAATTCATTCAATTCTTCATTATATAGGTACATACAATTCACAAACTTACCAGCGCAGTTCCACAAGTTCTTTTATCTTACAAGGTTATAGCAACAGTCTGCATGGGTGTTGAAGTAAAATGTATTTTATCTTTATTTATAAGGCTTTTAGTTGCTTTCTTTTTCCTTTATTTTTCTGATTTTGATACTATAATACTTTATGTTTGTACGTACACAACTACACGCCTATAATTGGCACATATATTAGAACTAATCTGCTGTAAACTTATATTGTATTTTTAATGTATGTGCTATTTGTGTGCTAAATAATTAATAAATAAATACAATAAACTAGTGGCGCTCTAATTGTTGGTCAATAACAAGCAAACGAACAGATTAAGTGCGACCCAAGCAACTCTACCATCAGTTACCATTTGAATCCAAAGTCCTTACAAGCATTAAAATCTGGGAACACTTTGAGGGTAATTCATAATTCATTTATTGCTTCACATAGTATAAGTCTTATATTTTTATACTATAAAAGATATATGTACTAACAGCTCAGTGGAACAAATACAATATTTTGGGCTAGCCGCTTTAATGTGCCTGCTGCAACTGTTTAATGCTTGTCTAAAGTGATCACACTTCTGAATAAATAATAATCGTCCCCAATAATAACAATCCAGGGTTGCCAGGTGAAAGGTACCCCGCAGAACTATTCTCGCCATCAGAGAGCCACCCACCAGTAAAAGACCTGCCGTGTCGCGGTTTACCTGAAGTGCCTTATACATATAAAGACTTTGCTACTTTGAGAATCGGCTAAGTATGTGAATAACTGAGAATACTCTTGAGGCACAAAATTTTGTGATTGCGGTGCTTTTCTTCAAATCTTTTATGTCCCACGGAAACAGATAATTGGTATACCTTATAGATTTAGAAAAATATAGTTTATTCGACTATAATCTGGAAGTTCACACGTTTCAAGTAGGGTTACTTACAGTCTGAAGGTTACCATGAAGCGTCTTTTGTGCAATAAGTGTGGCAGCATGTGGCTCCAATATTATCAATCGAGCGGATGGCGCGCGCATCTGATACGCGTGTGATCTAAGCAGCGCGTGCGCACTCGTGACACAGTGCAGATTGATACAGTGATCTGTACCCTCTAAAAACGAGGCACGTATTTATGGATACCACAAGATTGTCATAACACTTTTGATCCATTGCGATTTAGCGGTAATAAAACCTGTTTTGGTAAAACATGGTTTTGTTACTCGTATCCAAGTTGTTATGCACGTAGATACTACACACTGCACACGATAAGCATTTCTGTCTGACCGTTTTGTACGCTTAAACCGGTAACACACGGCTCCCGGACGCCAGTTTCGGAACAGGAAGGGGCGGAATCCTGCCGACGGGCTGGCAAAGTTGACGAAAGGATCAACCAATGACAGCGTTTGACCTCACAATGTCAAGACGCGTCCAGGGACGCGTCCGTCGCCGTTTGTCGCCAGCTTTACTGCGCAGTAAGCCTACCACGTGTGCCTGAAGGCCTGCACCGAGCTCGTAGTGTTGACAAACGATAAGTGCGCGCGTGCAACATAGATAATAGTATGTGCCGACGTTAGCGTAGAATACAAAGATTGGAGCCAGAAACGAGCGTAAATAACAGAACTTGTTCTTGTTTTGAATCTCTACGTTATTGTGTAATCGAAACAAGGAAATCGGTTTGCAAAACAGTTCAGCAGTCAGTCCCTTTCTACTTTATTTGTGGTGTAAACCACGTTTGCAACACGACTTTGCAGAATTGTACATACTGATTTTGTAGATAAGCATATTATGTAAACTTGTACCCATTTCTGTATTTGATATACTCGACTAATACCTAACAAAGTTACTGAGGTGTGAGAACTCTTAAGAGCCCTAGAGTTTATTCGCACCAAGGACAATAATTCGAAAGGAAAATTCTTTCACTACAATCCTCTGCCAACCTCTAGGAACGTATTGCAATCATTTTAAGCGTTTGTAGTAGACATATAAGCATTTAAAATCGACTTACAAAAAACAAAGTATCTGAAAAATACTAGATCTTTGATATTTTTTTATAATTTTTCTGTTCTACTACAAACGAAATGAATTTCACTACAATCCACTACAAACGTTCCTCTAGATACAATCGGAAAAAGTTAGTTTTTGCAATCTTGGGGTACGCATTTTATTCGTAATTTTTTTTTTTTTTTTTGGAATTACTACAAGCGAAATTAGCTTCACTACAATCAACTACCTACCTAATTCTTCCAAATAAACCAAAGTAAGTTCAACTTTTCCAAAGTCGGGCGCTAAGTTCACATAGGTTTTTAAAACCGGTAGTGAATCGCTTAAAAGGGAACGTAAATAAAAAGTTATTATGTCAAATTTCTGTCAAACATATGTTTACTTGTCAATGTCATTCTTCCGTAATTTCTACAAGTAGAAAAAGAAAAACGAGTGGTCGTTGCAGAATTCATGGAATGAATTTTCAAAAAAAGTGATTTTAGGAATTCTTATGCGCAACTTGCAATATCGTTTTCGGATTGGAATTCACATGATTCAAATATACGTCTCCTGTATTGACACCTGCAAGGGAATCAAAACCTATAAATGTATGTACTTCCCATTGACCTAGAATAATGAAATTTGACCAGAAGCAATATCTTATCGGCATAGCGAAAGTGAAAGAAAAAGTCCGAAAATAATAAATTTGTAGTTACATAAGTATGTAGTTGCAGTTGCAGTAAAACAATAATAATTAAAAAACTTCGAAAAAGCGTATTTGACTTAAAACAAAATATTCTCTAATTGAGGAGTCGTATTACATAGAATCACTGGGACAGATTTTCACTTCAGCGGCTATAATATTATACCCTTTTGTTTTGGTTATGTGGTGTGGCGCCTCTTTGACCTTACCACATTTTGCCCACTGTCATTTATGTATATAGTAAACATACATATTATAATAATATGTTGTATTGTGCGAACAAACCCATCATCGTCGGGGCGGGGCGCGGGGCGCCTGAGTAGGCGCTGACTCGGCGAATATTCACAATAGCGCAATGAGTGCAACACCTTTGTGCCCGACCGAGCTCGTATCATAATTATTACTCGACCGAACAATGCTTCTTTGCACCGTTACAATGTTAAACCGACATTATTTTGACGAACACACAAACTATTCACTAACACAATGGAAATATAATTGACGATTAGTGCGAAGATCATGTTGATACGTAATTAATACTATACTTGTTCGTTCAAGAATAAATAAAGTTATTTTGTCAGTGTGCACTAAGTTATTAACTTATGAAGACGGACTGGTCGGTACTGCTGATACGATACGATACGATGTCTTTCAGTTCTTATTGATATTTACCATCTAAAGCTTTGGCCACACAGTCGGCGGGACGCGACGGCGATTGGACGCTAGCGCGACGCCAGTGTTTGTAATATACTGAAGTCTATAGAAGACGACACACAGCGCCGTCGCGCCGAGCGCTATGGGACTCGTCGCCGTCCCGCCGGGCGTGCCTACAAAAGGGCGCGACTCAACGCGCTTCCGTTTGGCGTGAGCCGGACGGTAAACATTGTTGAGTTGCGTGGTAAACGTACTTAGTAGTCACGTCGCGTTCTATTTATATCGCGTTGATTTTAAGTGATTTAATAATCAATAGTTCAAAAATCGACCGTCTTATTAGAATGTCAACGAAACCGTCACCCCTGCAGTGTGACGTGCACGCCGCGCTGTTGCACCGTCGCTCTTCCGCCGTCGCGCACCGCCGGCTGTGTGCCCAAGGTTTAATGGCTTTCCGCTACTTTTAAATGTTGAAAATCTTTTTCTTTGTTATCGATTAGCTTAAAAGATAAAAATCCGTGCATTAATCGGGAGCAGACTTGGCAAACACCGAGGCAGTAATCACTAGAGTAATGGGCATTCGTTTGTGTATGGATTGGGGTGGACAGAAAGCAAGGCAGTGCAATGTCGCGGGGGGAATGCGCGTTGCTGTTGTCGCACGTGACACGCGACACGCGACAGACAGACTGACGTCCGAATCCGACTCGCTGCTGGCACGCGTCGCAGCCGCATTCTTAAACGCCAGATGCAAATACGCATATTGGTGTTTATCTCAGGTTGGTTTTTGTTAATGCTTAGGATTTTTCAACTATAATCCTTTCAAGATAAGAAGATACTTATGAC
The DNA here is from genome assembly GCA_963576865.1 of Anania hortulata. Taxonomy (NCBI): domain Eukaryota; kingdom Metazoa; phylum Arthropoda; class Insecta; order Lepidoptera; family Crambidae; genus Anania; species Anania hortulata. Next base: position 17,521,601 of record OY756408.1, on the reverse strand, counting down.
ACTTGGCAATTTCCGTTTCACCCATACTATTTACGATAATATTTTATAAAATATATTTTTAATTTTTAATTTATATCATTCCTAAAACACAATAAATGCTTCTAAAAATTTAAGCGAAAATTGCAAACCAATAATATATCTTATTGATTTAACTAATAAATTAATAGATTAAATTAATAGAAAATCTATTAAACTTTTTTTATAAACTTTCTCGATTTTCAAAAAGAATCGGTTGGATTTCGTTCGGGCACATCACTATTTGTGTCAACAGGGAATTCACATGATGTGTCATAAGTTTCTTCTTATCTTAAAAAGGGTATAGTGTAAATTAAAATTTGCAGTTCGAAGATAAAATAAAACAACAGTCTTCCATCGTGTCAGTCTTCTTAACACGTAGATCTCGATCGATTTATTCATTGCCCTACTAAGGTATTTTTATGAACATCTAAATCAGTTTACCAATAAATGCTTTAGTTGTTATTTAGAGATTTATTGTTTTCGAATATTACCAAGAAAGTAATCTTTACTTGCTGAATTATTAATGTAAGTAGGTATAATAGATAAAACCAAGCCCGCAGTTTTGGCTTCCTTAATTTAATTAAAATGTTGAAGTTAGTAGTATTAAGTAAGTTAGTAGTATTTATTATCAGAAGGAAAGAGTAAGTGCGGGTATAATTGCAAAACAATTAACATAAAGATAAATATGGTATCAAAAAATAAAACACGCATTTTAATAAAAGAGAAATATGTTAGCATCTTTTGTTACAAAAGTAAAGTTCAAGACATTGGCACAATTTACCTAATTGACCTTACAAAATAATGCCTAAACTTTTAAGTATGCATTTTACCTATACATGTATTTATTGATTGCCATTCACAAAAATGCTAGCCGTTAAATTTTATTGTTTTTAAATCCCGTTTAATTCTTGTTTATTGGTTCTAAAATGTTTAACGCTTCGGTAAACCGACTTTCGGCTTTTTATTGGCATCTCATGAACTCTCCTCGTAAAAAGGCTACTTTTTATATTACCTACAATGCGCCAGGTATTGTGTTGTAATGCACTACGATTTTGCCGACTTAATGCAGACTTTCACACCTATTGCAAACGTCTTGCTGCAGACTATTAACACGGTTTTGGTATTGATACTAATAATCAGTTGCGCTACAATAATTATGTAGGCATCACTTCTATGATTTTACAATTCGAGTAGGTACCGTACTATCCATAGACTTTAATGTTATGTTTGAATGCTATGTTTCACTTACAGTTTCACACACCGAGTAGGCACTTGAGCGCGTTCACAGTCGGATCAGCAGCCTGTTTTTATAGCGCTCTAACGAACTCGCCGCATTTATTGTGGCTCGATCACTCGCCATAATGAGTTCATCAATCGCGGGTATTCGCTCGGGTTAATAACATTTTTCATGCGAAATTAGCTGATTAGCGAGTAATTTATGGTAGGCACCGAAACTTGCCCGTTACATTTGGGTGTGAACTTTAGAATCTCACATAAAAACGTTACTCTAGCAAAAATACCATAAATAAATGTGTCCAAATACGAGATTATGCGCGTCAAAGCGGAGCCTCGACAGTTAAAGTTGACCAAACAGCCGAGCCCACGCAAATGTATCAGATGGAAAAATGTATACAATACAGGAGATTTATTGCAAATATATTGTCCGTCTGATTGACGCTAAGCAAAGAGAAAATCGTATCGGACAATATTTACAGTGGACAGTGTTCGGCAGTGTAGTGGGCGATCAAAACATTCCGGATGTTAGGTGCTGCTAACCTGTCGGCAAGTTTTTTGTTCCATAAAATACCATGCCGTATACAAATGCCCACCGCTGCGTGCAAACCATTGAGCAAACTAGAAATTAATGTCATTGAAAAATGTTTGTTCAAAAATTGAAAAGTGTCGGATATCGATTGATATTGTCGACAATGATGGCCAAGTGGCTGAATGAAGCGGCGAGCGCGGCTCGTCGTCGCGTCGGATGCGGCATTAATCAAGAGCTGGCCGCGTGTTTTACATAAAAGGTTAATGGGAATCCATTACATGAAATATTGCTATTTGGCGGTAGCCGCTATTCGGCGTTAATTTACTTTGCAAAAACATTTATGTGCTGTAATAACAGCCGGGTTCGTTCGTGTATTAAAAAACCTATTACCTTCGGATTATTATTAAAAATTACGTTTTTTCTTTTTTCTTGTGATTTGACATATCAAAAGATCATGCATTGTACACATAGAGCTGCAGGAAAAGATAAATAAATTAAATAATTTAAGAAAATAAAAAAACCCGACTGCGTAAAAAGTAAACTAAATAAAAAACCGGCCAAGTGCGAGTCGGACTCGCGCACCGAGGGTTCCGTACAAACCTGTAGGTACCGTTATGAGTAAAAGTTCACCCATTACGACAATCGAGTCATAGTTATGGTATTTTTATTGCAAAATGAAATCCATAACATTACGAAAGTTAAATTAACTAAACTAATTACTTGATCTCGTTCAAACCAATTTTCGCTGGTAGTTTTTATGGTAATGTACATTATATATTTTTTTTAGATTTATCATTCTCTTATTTTAGAAGTTACAGGGGCGGGGGGACACACATTTTACCACTTTGGAAGCGTCTCACACGCAAACTATTCAGTTTAGAAAAAAATGATATTAGAAACCTCAATATCATTTTTAAAGACCTATCCATTGATACACACGTATGGGTTTGACGAAAAAAAAAATTTCGAGTTTTAGTTCTAAGTATGGGGAGCCCCCAAAATTTATTATTATTTTTCTATTTTTTTGTGAAAATCTTAATGCGGTTCACAGAATGCATCTACTTACCAAGTTTCAACAGTATAGTTCTTATAGTTTCGGAAAAAAGTGGCTGTGACATACGGACGGACGGACAGACGGACAGACCGACAGACAGACATGACGAATCTATAAGGGTTCCGTTTTTTGCCATTTGGCTACGGAACCCTAAAAAGTGAACTAAAAGGACGAAAACAAGATTTTAAGATTAAATTTTCGGCAGGAGGCATCAAATCCGTCATGTAACCGATGATACGACTTCTGCTACACGGATTTTATGCCAACATAAATACAAGACTTTCATACAAAAATATACACTAAGAAACTTTATTACAAAATGCAAACACCGGCTTGCTCACGCCGCCCCCTCTACACTGGAGGAGTTACAGATTCTCCAAAACGCTTTCTTCCGTAGAGCCTCGGGTCAACCGTGGTTCATACACCGTCAGAATTTCCATCGAGATTTCGACATCCCCTCTATCGTCTACAATATGAAAGAAGCATCTCGGGGTTTCTTCGATAACGCGATAAACCACCCTAAACCAATCATAGTCAAAGCCGCCATGTATACGCCCCAGAAAGGTGTCGCTGTTTGATTTCGTCAGCACGTTCTGGACAACTCGTTTCCATTACCGATTCTATCACATCAGCCAACAACGCCTTAAGCACTTCAAATACTATACAACATAGTAGTTCGCCAAATCGCCCCCGTCGACGGGTTCGGGGGCCAATTTTATTTCGGCCGACACAGACATGTTTGGGGCTGGTCGTTTTTCCCCTGTCCACCCTACGGACGAGGGCCCAAGCTGAGGTCTGAGCCTAAACCCTCTGTAGGACACCTGTCCTTGAGGCCGAGGTCGATTTACCCCCAGATCGGACTCGGTAGAACAGAGCCCGACAGCAGTCCGTCCTGTTTGGGCAGTCCCGGGACCCGTCGGTCTCACCACTAGCGGGTTTGCCGTTTAGTAGGGTGCCTGATCACGCCCGCTAGTATGGAGCCGACACGTATGAGCCTAAGGCTCGCTACGCAAAACATCACACTCGTCGGCCGGGCGGGTCGCGGCAACCGCTGTAGTGGGGCGAACAGGCGCTCGCTGAAGCTGGATCAGGCCTTCCTCAAAGCCCACCAGCGATAGTGCTGTCCGAATTAAAGTAAAAACCTTATTATAGGGAAATATTATAGGGAAAAGAATTTAAAAAAAAATTTGCCGTAGGAATCGGGAATAAAGTATAGCCTACTATTAGCACTCATATTATGTAACTTTAAATGAAAGTTTTGATATCAAGTAAGTAGTATTGGAGATCGATTTTTCCCACATAATCCCGTTCCCGTTCGCTTGTTTTTTAATGTCCGGCGGTGTTGAACACATTGATTTGGAGGTTTCTTTGCTTAAAGAGTTATTTTTACGATTTCATTCTCTGATAATATTCAGAAAATTTATTGAATAAAATATAGAAAAATGCAAAAAATATTACAAAAAAAATGGCTACACGATTCATAATTGCTTCTTTAGATATTTTTAGGAAGGTAGATATCCCTTGAATATTCAATCAAATCAAAAATCCACTGTTAAATTACTTTTTTGACAATCACAACTTGTTGTGGTGCTTTTTCCTATGCACTTGCCTAATTGCTTGCTGAAAGGGCCCTAAAAATAATAAGACATTTATGACTTCCTTTATCTACATCATCATTTATTTTTATTTTGATGGCATTTAATGTTCTGTTTTGAATGTGTTTTGTTGCTCTGAAGTGCAAGTTCAGTTTTAATTGCCGCCCTCGTATTCCACAAAAAAAGCCGCGTGCGCCCGCGGCGCAGGACCACAGTTTTTTGTCAAAAGAAATATTGTTTTATTATTCCATTAGTGGTTTCTAATAATGCCATTAGCATTTGTAGCTGCCTATTAGCATACGTTTACACGGTGTACGCTGATAGATTCGCATTCATATATTAAACTCGACTAATGACAATGTGTCAGTACGGGACACGAGATTAGTTATCGATCAATAAATATATGATTTATGGCCTCTCTCGCCAGATTAGCCGCTTTGTTTCCTGCGGTATTGCCGTCTAGATCGATACTAGATCTACTTTTAGGATAGGATTTTCTAGATTAAAACTGGAAGGCTTAACTTCTTATCCGGATGGTCAACGCCGTTTATTTTATAGTTCTAATAAATTAAGGAATTATGGATTTTATGTCTTCATTTACACGTCGATGGTGACGATTCGGTTGTACCACTCTCTAAACTCAACTCTCTCATTTGCTCTTTTTAATGAGAAGCGAAAGAGTATCAGTAGAAATGTCAAACCCAATGAAATAACTGGAAAAAATGTCTTATGCCTAATTAAATAAATAATGAATTTCTTTTTACAATCACACTTATTTTCTAGCCCAAACTAAGCAAAACTTGTACTATAGCGACTAGATATTGGATAAATATATTAACATACTTTTATAAGCATCCATGACTTAAGTACAAAATGCTCGTGCTCATTATATATTATAAACGAATCGAACCCGCAACCGATGGCTTTATAGTCCGCAGCGCTAACCACTACACCAGACGTTGGTCAATTTTTTCGCGATAAATGTCAATGGGTTTACATATCTATAGTCTAACCACTATAAACTATCTCTGATTATTTGCTTAAGGAAAAGAAGCAGACACAAACAGACTTTTAGTTAAGTTTTGAGAGTGTTGCAATCGCATAGCCACCAATCGCTATGTAGAGTAGGAGAAAAGTGTAGGTATCAGAAGATTTCATAATAATAATGACACAATAAAGGGTTCACTTTTTGTGCTAATAGAATTCACCATCAAGGTTCGCTCGGCTTTCATAATATTGCTGGACTCTACACTATAATTATTATAGTATAATGCTTGTGACTCCTCGATCTAAGATTTATTTTTTTATGTTTCGTAAATCTGAAAAGTTAATGACCTCAATCATTATTATTAACGTCAACCTGCGTGGCTACGTGATTTCCTTTAAAATATTAGTAAAGTTAAGGTTTTTGGGAGTCATGCTAGAATGTTTTTCAGTCAGTCTTATGCAGGCTTTTTTATATTTAAAACATAATAATTGTCATGATCTCAAAGTGCGATCTAATCCTGATTAACATTCTTATGTCACGAGATACAAATAAATTTGCCGGAGGCGTTCCACGGCACACGCAGACTCTACCAATTTAGAAAAAAAAACCTTTTCTTAACTGTCCCGATTTAAAAATCGAACCCGGAATCCTTTACGTTCAAGGCGTGTCACCACGCCACTGCGCCAATTGGGTTGCCTATTCACGTTGTTGGTTATTTGCGAGCTAGTCTTTTAATCTGATATAATTTATAAAGCTCCCTTGTGTAGCGTGTACGTGTAGATACTTTAACCGTAATGACCACACCTTTTACGGTTTATCTGGTAGAGTCGCACTTACGTCGAATTTAATTTGTACTAGTAGGTACCTAGTACTCTATCAATGTGTCATGCAGTAAAAATATTTCACATCAAGTACATGGCGAATGTGTGTGTGAGGGAGTCGATCGCGGTACTTCATTCGGCTTCAACAATGAATCGAAAGGTCAAGCCGCGAGTTCGTTAACTCGGGGCCTGCGCGCGCGCCTCCATGCTGGGACCCCGATCACTCATACTGTGTGTTTGTTACCTTTACTATACCTACAGAATAAAATATATTCGGCAAAGGAAAACTCACGTTTCATTTGAGAAATTCCGAATTTCAGTCATTTAAGCAAATATACTGTACCGAAGTGTCACGGTGTCAACCTATGAAATGTGTCTTAGCCTAGACAGTGTCTACCTACTGAGAAAAAAATTAAATATCTAGGAATATTTTTTTGTATAAACTGCATTGTTATTCATTCAAAAACATTTCATTGTCTGTTATTCCCACTAAAGCAGGAGGTTAGTTTAGACATTCATTATTTTTGCTACTTTATTGGTAGGTATTTTAAGATCAACTAAACCATATACAACAGCTAGCACTATCGCTCGGGGATTAAGATACTATAATAGTTTATTGGCGCCGTGATATTTGTGTGTTTAGTGCTCGTCGAAGTGTCGGAAGCGAGCCCGCACTCGAGGCCGACGCTCAAGTGATTGATGCTTTAAAGGACCAGGGGTTTTATTGTAGTAGAGGTTTAAGATTAGACCCACCTCAAAAATCCTAAGATTATTAAAAACATTTTTTGTATTTAAAATTGTCAATTTTATAGGTCTACAGTTAAAACTGAACTGTTAAACTAGGTGTGAGTGCGCGAGCGACATATTCGATCTCACGTCTTTATGATAAGTAAAGACTAAGAAGTTTATGAACTATCCACCAAATAAAATACTGTTCGCGTAACTGTAAACCAGGAGTGGGGGCTCGAGGTCGTAAATTAAACCCGCTCGTTAGGCAGCGCCCGCGCAGCTACCGGCTAAATTCGCCCGAAATTGATTTATAGCCGTTTTTCGACTGTGCTCGACCGATTTGATTCCATCGAGATAAGGGAAGGCAGACGCGATAGAAATATTTATGCCAATTAAATTAATTTATTCATTAGGTAAATTAAACTTTTCTTAATGATATGTGATATCTTTAATGATTATATCGTGTTTCAGAATCTTTATCATTCAATTAAAAGTAAACATTTTATTAAATTTTAATATTCTGTCAGATTCATTAATGTCTATGGAATTTAAAATAATAAATAATTAGGTGTTTTTAGAGTTAATTTGATTAATTTATACTAAACTTGACACAGTTTTAACATTTTGAGAAAAGTAGGTTCATCCCGTTAATTTATTGATTCGTTTTTTGCATAGTAGATATGAACTTTGTAAGATAACAATAAGAAGCGTTTAGATTATAATGTAAGATATTTTTGTTGCGAGCATATTGTGTGAGCAGTTAATGTTGCATCTTCATCTCTTTGCACTGGTAATTGTAGTATATACAAAGCAAGCAATGTGAAGTATCAGAACAACTTATATGTATATCTATGAGTACATTGGTTCCAACTCTACCCTCGCACATTAAGGAAACAGCATTACAAGTAACTAACATTTCAGGCTTTCCTAGTATTACAACATTGACTATAATAGCCGTTGTAAATAAATATTTAAAAATAATATAATTTAACGAAACCTACATTTGAGCAGCACATGAAAGCCGTGTACGAATCAGTAAAACGCTTTAGGTTTACAGATAATCTTCTCCTAGTACAGTTATTACGGATACCGTTAATGACGAACACCAAGAAATTTTAATCGAACTAGCAATAAATCATAATTTGCAGTTCGAAACGGTACCGGAAACCGAGACAATGTAGGATATTTAAATCAATATTAGACCTCCCAATGATATCATTTGCATTAATAATCAAGATGTTGTGCCACATAATGACAACATTCGCATGATAAATTGGCAAGAACCACCTATTTAAATAATATTGTCGATCGAATTTGTAGAGAATATCGATTTCTTAAGAATGATCTATGGGAGTTCTAATAGAACCGTGGATGGAACCGGTCGCGCCGAGTCTGGGCTTTGCTGAGTTATGGAATCGGGCAAGTGGCGTCTGCGTAATTATTATGTTGTCGTCATTAATATCAATATTCATAGCATTGATCAACTAATGTTCAACTGATTCGTGTATACGCGCCCAGATATCAATCATTGGAAATATTGCAAATCATAAGCTGTGGAAAACTCAAAACATATTATATGACAAAAGATTCAATGCAATTTTTTGTGTATTACAATTATAATTTTACAATAAAATCAAAAATACGAGTATGTAGCCGAATAAGATAGTTATGAGAGTATAGACCTCTTGAAGATTCGTTCTAAGAAATTGAAAGTTTTGATTGTAGGTAGAAATCAGAATCTGTGAAAACTTGATGCTCTTATGGAAATCTAAAATGTAAGGAAGTGTTGACATGTTTTGCATTGCATTAAACTACTCATTGAAAAAATCTGCGAAACAACAAACAGGCAGATAACTGAATTTTAGTTTATTTTATTTTATTTTATTTAACTGTAATCAAAATCATTAGTGGAATAAATAATAAACATATTATAATTTGTTTTAAAAATCACACTATTATCTAGCCCCAAACTAAAGAAAGCTACTAGTGGGTACCATGGCAACTAGATAACAGATAAACATACTTGAATACTTTTATAAACATCCATGACTTAAGTACAAATGCTCGTACTCATCACACAAACATTTTCCTCTTGTGGGATTCGAACCCGAAACCGCTGACTTTGTAGTCCGGAGCGCGAACCACTACACCACACGGCGTCGCGTCGTCTCAAATGTGTGTAACATACAAACCATATTTTGCGCTTCTCGCGTTATAAATCACTGTGAACGCACTTCACCAATAAACTCACCGCACTTACTGGCTGGGGTCAAAGACAGATATCGAGAATCAATCGTGCAGTGATGTCATTGAAATTTTTAGTTAGTCGAGGTTTAATATTAGAGACAAATTTAAGACAATTAGAATGCCGTACATACCTTGTAAATTTAGGTTGGGTTGGTAAAAAAAACGAATCTTTGTAAATATTTTGACTTTTACTGTAATACTTTATTTAAATACAATTGAATGGAGCATGTGTGCACGTGTGTGTGCAACTAAGGAACTAAACGAAGTAGTACGGAGCCGTCGGTACACGAGTCAGCCGGTTTACAATTTGCGTTCCCTTGATTTTGATTAAAGGGGATTAAACTTCAAGAATAATTTATTACCATCATTATCAGAAAAGACAATAATTATGCAATAAAGTGAAATTATTTAACTGTAAAATTAGTTTTTTGTTGGTTGCTATGCATTTTGAAATCTAAAAACCCTTAAATAATCACTCTACAAGCGTACTGCGACATTTCAGCGTATTCTAATAATAACTATTTTGCAGATATGGGATTGCATAGTTACGTTCTTTTTTCAATTATTCTACCAGTGTAAGTAAAATTAGAAAACTGTCGACAACTTTGGGAGTGACCAAAAATAGAGCAAGGTGGGTGACCGTGCCGCGGTGGCGGTCGGGCTCACGAGTCCCGTCAATCATCATTTGTCCCCACCTGGCCGCGGGCCAACGTGTTATCAAATTATGTCAATCACTGCTCTACAATGAATACATCTACATTCATAAAATAGTTTAATTTTGCACTAATAAAAAAATGATGTCCAAATTGCAAACACATTAAGTAGGTGTCATTAATTTTACAAAAATGCATGTTGCTTTGCTTAGGATGATATTCTAATACGACTTTTAAATAATTCGCTGACGTCATGGAGTTAAAACCCAAATTTGCAAAGGTAGTTGTCTTCTCACGCAGTGATTTTAATTTTATTAGCACTAACTGTCCCGGCGAACTACGTACTGCCCTTTCATACATTTTTTTCCTGATTTTTGCCGTGTTTTTATAGTTATTCTGCTATTCGGGGCGGAGACAAATTCAACAAATCAAAGATCATGAAAATCGGTGTAGCCGTACTTGACCTATAAATGGTGTAACTTGCCGACTTTGTTTTATATATACATATAGATTATCATTTATGGATCTTAAAGGCATATTCATTTTTTTTGTTAATGAACGATGGTTAAAAAAATAAGAACTTACTAATTCGCCATTCCTAAGGAGGCATAATCGTTAAACCGGTAAGGGAATCGTCTAGGAGGTGATAAAAATCACGCACATCAAAGTGCAAATTACGAAATGATTTTATTATGGATACAGCACGGAATGTAGGTTACAAAAATATAGTGTTTGTTGATACAGCCACAGATACTGGGCGTGGAATATTTGCTCTATTAATAGCGGGCGTGGAGAGGACACTGCAGGCGTTATTGAGTGTATTGCCGCGTGTTAACTGCTTGATTGAGACGTTTGCAACTGGAAGTGTCTGCAGCTCACTAGTTTGATACTAGATATTATTACACCTCATGTAATAATGATAGAGTCGTTAGAGACTGATTTAAATAAAACGCGATAATTTAAGAATTCGATAAATCATTACATTATGCTGCTGCGTATATCACTGAAGACATTAATCGCAACATTTTAAATAGTTAACGTAGTCATAAATCTTCCTTTTAAATGTAATAGTAATAGAAATAGATAGATTTCATTAATAAACTCTACATAAACTTAGTTTAAAAAAAAGATTATTATTTGAAAGACTATTGCAAGAACTATACAACTATTAACAATGGGAAAACGACTTACCTAACTAGCAAAGATGTAATTCCATGATATGGCTACTAGAATGACTACCCAACGTACAGCTTCATGAAACCAAAGTGAAATGAAAACTTTTCCCTTTATGTGACTTCAAAAAAATCAGTAACAACAATTCGTAGATTATTTTACGGCTCTCACATAAGTTGGCCCACGCAAGACATTTATAGGGTTATATTAATAGGAAGTTTTGTGCAATGTAGATAATAATGAACATCAAGCTTACGATACCGAAACTGCTATTTCCTCAAATCGTGATCCGAAAGCAATAATAGGAGTCATGGCATGCATTGGGAGAATCAATTGGACAATAGTGCAGCAGTGGACTGATGTCAGCTGATAATGATATTCATAAATTAATAAATAAATAGTAATCTTTTCTTTGTACAAAATCTTTGTTCGATTTTTTATTTGCATGATGAGATAAAATAATTGCATGCTGAATATTTAAGATATTGTTATACGATATTTGTTAATCAGTGAAGATATGATTTACATAAAATCTTTAAAAAAAAAGTTGAATTTACTTTTAATTTTAAAGAGTCTGAAGTAGTCCGTTATGATGATAAATGGAGATACCTCAATGACACCGAAAAAAAATAAAAAAGTGCAAAAACCTAATAAAACCGCAGAGCGCTGGCGACGAGCCACCGAGCGGGGTCGTCCTCGCCCAATAGTGATTGGAACAAAGACTTGCATGTTTAAGGAAACAATAAAGTGGGTACATAAGAATATTGAAAAAACGCTTTTTACATTATTATCGGCCATGTCCTACGTTTTCATGTACTTTTGTAATAAACACCTGATAATAGAAGTGTGGTTTCGAAATTCAAGTCCATAAAAAGCCACATTATTTTGCAATTAGAGTTGTTGATACGATAACGGCTTTGTTGTTAATCAATGTAAATGAATCAATTAATACTAAATAATGAAAAAACGAGTTTTTTACATCATGGTTAACCCTTTTGTTTACACTGTTGGATCCTCAGAGAAAGAAATTAGGAAGGAACAAACTTTATTTTTTTTATAAACATCTGGTAATACACAAGTAAATCCAGCGGAACATGTAGGCCGGGTTATCGAGTCTTTTAAAAGCACCGATGAATGTACCGAGCTATTTTCGTTGAATATTACCTACTTGCAGTAGATTAAATTGGAGAGCGTTGATTTATTTTTAACACGAATTCTTCGTTTTCATGTAAACATATAATTTACAGTGATAATGTTATTTTACGACTCTAAGTTAAACGACTAAAGCCAGGAATAAACCATGAATTAATTGAACTGCGCCGTGAATGTATTTCATCATCAGCATCATCATCATCATCATCATCATTCAGCCATAGGACGTCCACTGCTGAACATAGGCCTCCCCCAATAAGGACCACCGGAGACTGGGGGCCTGGACTTTTTTGTGCCACTCATTAGGGGAGAGGATTGCCAATACTCGCCACGCTTGGCAGACGGGTTGGCGAGCGCAGTTTTTCATAATATTTTGCACGCAGACGCTGCTGCCCGTCTCGTGCTACAGGAGTTAGTCGCCTCTTACGACACGCCTCCTACTGGCGGTGGGAAAATGTATTCTTTACGGCCGTTTCTACACGACACGTGAATGTATATAATAAATAATTATATCCTATCTAAACCTATAAGCCAATTCCTACCTTAAGCAAATACGGTAAAAAAAATGATAACGTAAAATTTTCAAAACGAAAAGTGTATGAACGTATATTCGCAAGTGTTGAACCAAAGAGGCTTGCCCTGAATTTAGTTTCACAAAATTATAGAGCAATATTCAGTATTTTAGACAGTTTAAAATAAAATTAAACATTATTTTGTATACTTAATATCAAGATTAGCCTGTCTATTAGCATACCATAATTGCAGTACCTTAACTAGACCTAGTTATGATATTTGTTATTATTAGGTCTATGCCGTACTAAATAAATATAGTGTTGTAAAACGTAAAAAAGTTTATGTAATTATGTAATCTTGTTTTTTGAAACAAATTAAATAAATACTTCCAACGTTCACACCAACTATCAAGCCCCAAAGAAATCGAGCTTATTCAAAGGTGACTACATTACCAATAGACATACTTGATTACGTTATGACGACATCCGTAACTCAGTACACGAAATTCTCGTGGTCATCACACAGTGCGAGATTCGTATCCGCAACCGTCTAAATACAATTTTAAGATTTAGGTCTTTAATATGATGTTTTGCTTTATATGATGATAAAGCAAAACATTTTCAAATGTTTAGTATTATGTCTTGGTCTGTCTTATATAATAAATAAGTAATTAATCAGTTTACGTCGACACCCGTGGTCGTGAGAGCTCGAAGCCGTCTCTACCAGTGGGCGGGGCGGCGGCGATGCATCGCGTCTTTTTCTGAACATCGCTTTGGCCGTCACTCTCATTGTTAATCAAAAACAAACCCTACATCAATAACTCAGAGCAGACCTTCGAGTGGTAGCAACGAGATTACTCTCACACCAGTAATTACAAACCAAAATAAACTAAAAATGTTATTAAACTTTAAGGAAACTAGAGCGGAATCTGTTTTAAATTTGATGGAGCTCACGTTGACTGCGTTGCTTCCTATCTGTAGCTCTTTCAGCTTTCTTAGCCTTCTGATATAAACAGTGATAAACATGACTCGTTTTAATATTTTATTGCAAGATTCCATAACTATCTAGGAATAATTTACTTATTAAGGTCACAGTATATATACCTATAATACTGCTTTTGATTTTTTGTATGTATGTAATATATCTTTCGTGTATATATTGAATAAATCTATATACGAGTATATAAAACAAAGTCGGGTTAGTTACACTATTTATAAGTCAAGAACGGCGGAACCGATTTTTATGATCTTTTGTTTGTTGAACTTGACTCCGCCCCGAATAGCAGAATAACTATAAAAACACGGAAAAAATTACAAAAACGTATGAAGGGGCGGTACAAAGTTCGCTGGGACAGCTAGTAATAAATAAATATTGGACAACATTACATACATTGCTCTGATCCTATGGTAAGTAGCCGAAGCACTTGTGTTACAGAAATCAAAAACAACGTAACACAACACCCAAACCCGAGAAGAAAAGTTATTTTTCTACATTGACCGACCGGGAATCGAACCCGGGACCTCAGAGATAGCGACACCAAGTCCGGTATGCTCGCCTCTCTGCTACGGAGGTCGTCAAATAATAATAATAAACATAATAAACACTGAAAAAAATTTTACCCTCCTTCTGAGTCACTCGGGTAAAAAGCCACAATCCTAAATCATCATCATAATCATTTCATCCATAGGAGGTCTACTGCTGAACAAAGGCCTCCCCGAGATAGATGGCTAAGTCAATCTATTTTATTTAAACATAAAAGATTTTGAATGTTAATGTGGTCACTATAAGTTATTGTTAGATTAGCTAATTACATAATAACTTAAGACAGAAGGTCCCTTAAGTAGGGACTGAATCAATCAAACGACTTTGTATTACATGGATCTCACAACTTTTTACGGTAGAAGAACTGAGTTGCGAGACTTGTTTTTTTTTACAAGTTTTGTTTTTGATGGCATTTCTTTTTTTTTTGTAGATAGACCTCCTTTTTTTCCTATCCAGTATCCTCTACTTCTTAAATACCAACAACGAATTTTCTTAAAGCCCACTCTCTGTCTTATGAGCTTTTCTTATTTTTGTAGGTAGTCGTCCTCTTTTTCTTTTCCGGTACTACTTCTTGAGCTTCAGCTACTGTTTTTCTCAAAGCCCACTCCCTGTCTCTATGGGTTTTTCTTGAAGGCTTTGATGTTACAACTTTTGACAAGTCTGGACGGTAAATGCTTCTTAGTCTATTGTATTCAGACTTGTAACTCTCGAAAATGCCACTTAAGCTTGACCGGATGTGAATACTGCAGAACCGATATCCATCAGCGCATTGTTGAGACTTAGGCCCTGACTTTTTGTATAGTTATAGCATATGCTATACATATGGGAAACTGTTCGCGATGAACATAAGCTCTATTAATAATTTCAAATTTAGTTTTACCGGACCAAGCTCTTTTTTTATGTTTTAAATATAAAGATTGATATTATATGATATATTAATATAAATTTGTAACTTCTATGTCTACTAGAAATGCCTTAGAGTTTTAATGATCGGTCAGTCAGTGAGTGACAAAATTAAGAACTTTGACTAGTTATAATTCTTAAATCACTGGTTCAAATTGAATGAAATTTTAAATATACCGTGTTTATACAATGCTTGCTTGGTTACTAGAAATATAGGCTTCTAGTTTAATCCACAACGAAGTTATAGGGGGTCGAAAATGGCCTGAACTGCTTCGAGAAAATAATAGTACGGCCGTGGCGCTTTTTTTTTTGCTCGACTTGGCGGGGGCACTGCCGTGCCCCCAGATAGAATAGCCGCCATTTTGAATCGCCGTGCCAGT
The DNA here is from genome assembly GCA_963576865.1 of Anania hortulata. NCBI lineage: Eukaryota > Metazoa > Arthropoda > Insecta > Lepidoptera > Crambidae > Anania > Anania hortulata. The sequence goes on along the minus strand of OY756408.1, from coordinate 17,506,068 downwards.
GACGTCACATGTTATAAACGCTGTTTTGATAAAATTTCAATATGGTAGCTTTAACTATCATAATTATTTTAAAAAAAGCCAGTTTGTGTCGATAAATCGCTATATCATATCGTGTTTTGGTGATCATGCCATTGTTATTTTGAATTTAAGTTATCTACTTATACCATTGTATTATTACGATTTCAACTAGGCAGACTTGTGATCTTTCACCAAAACTTCAGCCGCCAGTTAAAAATCTTTTAATTGTTGTCAGTTCCAGTTAGTCTCCAGTTTGAGTTACAATTACAAATCGTTGCTCCACGGCAACTGAACAGTCAATGTATCGAGTAGCAAGATCGTGCGGTTGCGCACCGCAAGGCCGCGCTCGCTGCGTCAATCAACTAGCACCTTTACTTATTACTTGTTTATTGAAATTAGGAGTATACAGGATGTACCTACAAAATAATAGGGCACTTCTCAAAACCACCTAATCAATCAGCTGCTAATATACAGCAACTTTGACTATAGGGGCTACATCGGAGTCATCGAGGTATCATCATTTCATCATCATTTCAGCCATAGAAAGTCCACTGCTGAACACAGGCCTCCCCCAGTGACCCAAAATCGGGGGGATTGCCAATACTCGCCACGCTTGCGGGTTGGCGAGCGCAGTTTTTATAATATTTCGCACGCAGACGCTGCTGCCCGTCTCGTGCTACAGGAATTAGTCGCCTCTTACGACACGCCTCCTGTTGGCGGTGGGGAAGTGTATTCTTTACGGCCGTCGCCACACGGCACAGTTCAAAGTATTTATTTGCATAGAATAGGTTTACAGAATAGATGTTATAATTATAATATTACATTTCAGTTCTCTATTCTGCTAACATACATTAACATGCAAAATGTGTGCTAAGAAACTCCTGGACACTGTAGGTAGAAGCAGGAAGTTGTCAGCCATTCCCTTAATTTATGGATCATCAATTTTGTAGGACCAATTTTAAATCTATGGGGAAATTTGATATACACCTTTACGCACATACACTAACAGCTCTTTTGACAAAGTGATAATTATGGGCCAAAGTCTAAAACGAGTCTATCAGATGACCTTTTGACATCATATTAGTTTGTATGAAGCATAAACATTTTTTTCGTATATTTTTTAAATAATTTATATATTGCTCGTATAGTATAAAATATTGTATACGAGCAGCTGATTACGTGGCTTTATAGAGTATCTTGTTCTTTTGCTTGTAATCATATTTATTATGGTAGAGTGCCGCCTTCTACCGAACTTTGAAGGTAGTGCAAACTTGAAAACGTGTGAAATCGTAGGTGGTCTCTGGCTATAGGTCTTTAATTTCGTAGTTCCTGAGCCCCGACCAATATTTGATGTCGTCAAACCATTTCCTTTTTTTAACAGTCTAATAGATTAGGCAAATACAGTAGTTCGCGACTTATGGTAACCAGATGGAGTAACCAGAAACCAATTCACTCGTGCCTGTGGAAATAATCTGTTGTTGTTATATAAATTAAATTTAAATTAAATTAAAGATCATTGATTTCAGGCAAATAACCCATATTACTACCTATAGATGTATTTGAACCAGAACATCCGGAAAATTGCCGGGGTCCTCGCAAAATATTAATACCAGGAAGGCGACGACGTTGCGCATTATTTTACAGTATCCAGGTATAATTATGTTCCGCGCAAGCGCAACTGTATGAGTTATTGATATCCGCCAGAAAGGCGGCGCACGGTTAATCTGCTGGCAGAGGACGCGTATATTTTACTCGGACGTAATTTATAAGTGCAAGCATTGTCGTTTGTTACGCCTAAGCTGTACCTCATATATTGATTATTGGATAGGTTCTGAAAAAAAAACATCCAACCGAATTAAGAACCTCCTCCTTTTTTGGAAGTCGGTTAAAAAGCGTCGTAAATCTAGGATACTATTAGTACTATCATTCTTATTTGTTTTCTATTTTAAGTTAGTATTTTTCCAATTTCTAGTTTGCATTTTAATTTTGGTTTTCCTCATAGATAATTGTTTAAGGTAAAACTTGACTAACCTACCAGCAGTTAAACATACCGATATTATAGTTTTAAAACATGTAATTTTCGATTTTATCCGACTGCAAAAACACCTTTTATTTTAATGTCTGACCACGCATGTATCGTTAATTTATCAGTCAAAATTATATGTTCTAGTGTGAAACGTGACAAATTAAAACAACCCGACAAAATGAGAATAGAATACCATTCTTAATAGGCTATTATTCAAAAGATAAAAGGTCTCTAAAATAGAATGTCTTCATTAGAAATATGACTTCTTGCACGATCACGACATCTGCATCGAAACATCAACATCAGCTATCGAGTTTGCCACCCGCCCAGCGATTTTTCTTCGCCCAGCGTACGGACATCAAGCGCGGCACGCCCTAGTACGGGAAAACTACGATAGATGGCATTAGGCGTACCGTTTATTCTGTATACGTTTTCACCATTGCGTGCAAGTGAACGTTTGCATATTTCAAAGCCACATTGACCAGAAACAATATAAATATGATGTAGTTTTTTAAAAAAAAATATCGTTTGATTCTTATTTTATCCTCTACTCCAACTCTCGATATAAAAAGCACAAAAACTACACTAACTAAATCGCTCTTGTCAAAAAATTCTTGGGGTTCTTAGATATTGTAGAGTTTTCTGCAATACTTAAAAGTTAATGTTCAATAAGGTTTTGGGGATATCTATGTTGGACCCCAACAAAATTTAACTTCCTATTGATAATTATTCATCAGCATCATCATTTCAGCCATAGGACGTCCACTGCTGAACATAGGCCTCTCTCATTGACTTCTAGATTGACCGGTTGGAATGATTATAGAAAATCTCAATTCTCAATTATTTATTGCGTTCCATAATGTACAAGATAGTAGATGGTATACAATAATATACGAGTAGAAACAATTATGGACCCTGACGGGCACAGCACAGTTTAGTAGGAGAGAGGAAGAGTGATCAATCTAATGCGTTTACGATTAAAAATATTTTTTATCAGTTAGGTATTCTTTTATACTGTAGTAGCTTTTTTTAGTAGTAATTTTTTAAGTTTTTTAGTAATGATATTTGTCATATACTGACATTGTCATGGCGACCGGTTTATCCTAGCAATGACATTGTGAAAATAATCAATGTGAAATAAACGTATTTTATTTAATAAATTTTTATATTACAATTGGCGACGAGAATGGGATTGAAAAATATAAAAAAGTACGAGCCTCCTTACGGGGCACCCTTACAAAGAACAATAACTACATAAATTCACAACTAAATATTAGGAATGAGGAAATTGATTCACGACTACAAATTCTCAAAAATACACTTCAAAAACTTCAGGAAATGCAGGAGCAAATCGAATCATTAACAGAAGAAGACCATATCGAAGAAGAGACGGAGTACAGGTACGACTTTGAAGAATTGTGTACAAACATAAAGACAAAATTAATGATCATGCGAAGAACTAACAGTTCAACAACAGAAACAGTAAGTATACCTGTACTTCCTAGCACGAGTTCTTCATATCAAAGAATAGAACAACCACCTAAACTACAATTCCAACCATTACAAGAACGAGAAACTTTTCAAGGTTTTACTAAGAGATTGAATATTTATTTCCTTTTTAACAAGATCACAGACCCTAAAATGAAAATATACATCCTATTATCTACAGTTACGCCCGAACTTCACGAAAGAATTTATGATTTATGCTCTCCAGAAGAACCATTGAATAAATCATTCGAAGAATTGACCCAAATTTTAGACGAATACATCGATCCGAAACCTAGTGTCTGGGCATTACAACACAAATTTATATCTAGGAAACAGCAACATAATGAAACTATTCTAATATATGCATTAGAACTAAAGAAACTTGCCTGTCACTGTGAATTCAAATGCCAGAATTGTAACAAGACGATACTTGAAAGTTTTCTGTCACTACAATTTATACGTGGCATAGAAGACGGAGATATACGTACGAAGATTCTACAGGACAGAAATACACCACCATTTTCACAACTAGTCATGATGGCTACAGCAATGGAAATGGGTAAAATTGACAACGTCAAAATGACGTCCGATACCCAGCAATTCCCTGACTCAGTGAATAGAATAACTACATCTTACAATAACAAAACTTCAAGGATACAACCCGTACAAACATTTACAAATACAAAGCCACCTTTTTCAGTCCAAGACTTGAAAGGAAAATGTTTTAGGTGCGGCAAACCTGATCACCGCGCCAACAATTGTGGAGCTATTAAAATCACTTGTAGGAAATGCCAAAAACCAGGACATTTGGCCAGAGTTTGCCTTCAAAAATCAAACCAAACCAATACAACGAACCAAATAGACGATTCCGTAAGTACTGTTAGCAATGAAAGCATAGCGAATGTGATTTTGTGAAATATCTGATTAAAAGATTAAAAGTGAAATATCTGACAAATACTTAATTCCCATAAAAATAGAGAACGAACTAATACATATGGAGTTTGATACAGGAGCTACTCTAACCTCTATATCATTAAACCAATACAGAATATCAAACATTAAAAAAAATATCTACAAAACGTACATAAAACTGAGAACATACACAGGTGAAATAATTGAACCTTATGGAGTTGCGTATGTCAAATGTTACTACAAGAACCAAAATTTTTTTGGAAAACTATACATAATTAATAAAGATGTCGATCCGATATTCGGGAGAAGTTGGATTAGTGAACTAAAAATAGACCTAGCAGATATACGAATAGTACAAACTGAAAAACATCCTACCAAATTGGATCAGTTATTTAAAGAATTCTCGACATCAGTTTTCAAACCCGATCTTGGTAAAATTCCAAACTACAAAGCACACCTACATCTGAAAGAAAATACACAACCTATATTTATAAAACCTCGAAGAATCCCGTATGCTTTGAAGCCTAAAGTAGATGAAGAAATCGATCGTCTCTGCGCTATAGGGGTTATTTCTAAAATTGACCAATCCGATTGGGGAACACCAATAGTACCAATTGTCAAACCAAATGGCTCTATAAGGCTTTGCGCCGACTATAAAATCACCTTGAATAAAGTCATAAAAGATGAACAATACCCCATTCCTATAATTGAAGATATATTTTCTGAAATGAACGGAGCCAAACTCTTCTGCACATTAGACATTACACAAGCTTACCTTAACATGGAAATGGATGACGAAAGTGCCCTTCTACAAACATTAAGCACTCACAAAGGCACGTACAGAGTAAACAGATTGATGTTTGGTGTCAAGGTCGCACCAAGTCTCTGGCAAAAATTTATGGACCAACTGCTACAGGGCCTTGATGGTGTCAAATGCTTCTTTGACGACATTATTATCCAGGGATCTACAGAAGAACAATTACTCATACGGCTGAGAAGAGTCTTACAGAAGCTTAAAGAAAATAACTTGGGTGTAAATAAAGATAAATGTCATTTTTTTAAACAAAGTATTAACTACCTCGGACATACAATTGATAAAGATGGCCTACACAAAAACAAGGATAAAGTCAAAGCAATTGTCAATACAGAACCACCTAAGAATATCAATGAATTACGAACATTTCTCGGTATGGCAAACTACTACAACAAGTTTATACCTAACTTAGCATCCTTAACTAACCCACTGAACAACATGTTAAAGAAAGGAATACATTTTTCATGGAACACAGAATGCCAGAAATGTTTTAACAATATCAAGAATAACATTTTGAGCAACAGAGTACTTACATACTTTGACCCTAGACTACCATTAATATTAGCCACAGATGCATCGCCATGTGGTCTCGGAGCTGTTTTGTCTCATAAAATGCCGGATGGCGCAGAACGACCAATCGCGTTTGCCTCGAGAACCCTCACCAACAGCGAAAAAAAATACAGCCAAATTGATAAAGAAGCAACAGCTATATTTTGGGGTCTCAAGAAATTCTTCCATTACTGCTACGGCCGAAAATTCACGCTAGTCACGGACCACAAACCGCTTACTTCAATTTTTCACCCGGAACAAACATTACCAGCTTTAAGCACTATGAGATTATTTCATTACGCACATTTTCTATCTGGTTTTGACTATAACATAGAATACAGACCCTCATCAAAACACTCGAACGCTGACTACTTGTCCAGATTTCCAATTGAGAGAACTAAAGAAAAGTCGGTAGACCAACACGCCGCATTTCAAATACGACAGATAAATCAACTACAAGTAAGACCAGAAATCATAGTGTAACACAGCGGGATGGTATTTGCTATTTTTTGCCAGTTAAGCTAGCTCGTGGGTCCTCAGGCGCTCAGAGACTCCTACAAAGAAAACTGTGCAGGGCGCCACTTGCTTTAACTACAAGCAAGAAAGAGTGAAGTTAAATTAAGGAGAGAAAGAAAATACTAAATTGTCTTCTGGTTTATTTTTAAAAAGAAAGGCTACTTACAACTAATTTATGGGCATGCTGCCACAATATAAGTAAAAACTATATAAAAACAGAGTATATTTTAACAGTACAAGAATTGCAAGTTGAAAAATCAAGTTTATAGCTCATATACACTATCTTGAAATAACTGAATTCAACGCAGTGTATGTGATTCCACACTAATGATGAGAAATAACAATTACTAAACAATAGGTGTCATCAACAAAAAATTACAATTATCTAGAATCGCAGCTGCGTTGTGTCCTATACTTAGTTCCAAAGTAAAACAACACTTATCCTAACACGGCCTATGAATATCACCAATGAGGTTAAATAAGAAGGTTTATAAATACCTTAGCATTGATTAAGAACTTATGATAAATTATATGTGTAACATCACTGCGGAGAACCACACATGTCCCTTCCTCGGATCTCGACGATATAAAGTTCCAGTCCTCGGAGAACACGAGGGTGTGCCAAGCTGGGCATTAATTTAAGCCTGTAAAGCATACACAAGCATAAGTACAGCAGGTTATGAGCCACACGTGCACTGCGGGACAGCACGTGGGAGTAGTATGCGACATGGTCAAAGAAAGTTGCGCACGCGGCTTCGTGCTGGATTGATTTGCAAAGGCATCCATGAGCACAGCAGGAGGAGCCAGACACACGTGCACATGACGCAACAAAGAAAAAGCATGCTTACCCAAAAGCAACTTGAAGCGACAAAACCGCATCATCAGGGTGTGACGTTACAAACAAACCTAAAAGAAACAAGCATCCATATAAGATATCATCTTAACAAATGAAATAAACGCAAGAAAACAGGCGAACCAAGCCTCAAAGGTTTCTTACCAAGAGAAGACAAAAATAAATCACATTTTACTGGATTTCTTACAAAATGCCCATCACGGCATTAGGTCGCCATGACGCACCATGCGCCTCCACATATTTTATTTTCTTCATTTTATCTGAATGAAAGAAACTATTTGGGGCGCAAGCAACGTGCTCGCATTCAAAAAAAAAGATCCGGTCAAATCTCAATGTCATGTCTGACATAATATCCCCCTCTCTGGTCGCGTTTCGTTTCGCGCAAAACTTGAACGCATAAAGCAAAAATGATTCATTTTTTTCATTCGTCAACGCAGAACAAAACACCGCTGAAAATCCCCAAAAAGTAATTGAAACTGAAAATCATCAATTACAGCCTTCATATGTTCTTTTAATAAAAATACATTACTTACTTTAGATGTGCAAGTTATAAGTTAATGCTGAAAAAAGGTAGTTGTGAGAAACGGAACAAAACGGATGGCAAAGATATACCGATAGATGGCGTTGTCCAGCAAATGGGAATTCTGCGTTTGGCCAAGAAATAAAAATCGAAGCAAAAAAAATTGTTGAAAAGAGAAACATTTCAAACATAATTATTAAAAATCAAAAATATTTGTAACGACGTGTTACAATAGCTCAAGAAACAAGCAAAGATCTAGAGTTAAACACTTTACTACAAGCACTGAGAACAGGTCGTTCGGTAAAACTCTATGGATTTAACGATAATGAACTCACCCTGCAAGATGACTGCATTATGAAAGGAACCCGAATCATCATACCAAAATCATTACAGACCCAGGTACTCGATGAACTGCATGCAGGACACATTGGGATTCTTAAAATGAAATTACTGGCCAGGAGCTATATATATTGGAAAAACATTGACCGAGACATTGAAACCAAGGTGAAGTCTTGCAGAGCATGCCGCCTCCAACAAAAAGCGCCACCACAAGCACCACTTCACCACTGGAAAGAGCCGAGCGGGCCGTGGCAAAGAATCCATGTGGATTTTGCAGGCCCGATGATGGGCCATCATTTATTTATCGTGGTAGATGCTTACACAAAATCGGTCGATATTTTCCCAACTAAAACAACAACGAGTTCATGGTGCATTTACAAACTGAAAGAATTATTTAGTACATTTGGTATGCCTTATACCTTAATATCAGACAACGGCCGACAGTTCACTTCACAAGAATTTAAGGACTTTTTATCAGATTGTAGCACAGTACATAGATCCACTGCGCCTTGCCACCCAGCGACCAACGGCCTGGCAGAACGGTTTGTACAAACCATCAAAAGAGCCCTCCGCTCTATGGAGGGGGAGAGAGGCAGTCTAACTGATAAGGTGATAAAAATCATACGCCGTCTTAGATATACCCCAGGCATCAACGGTCGATCTCCGTATGAGTTAATGTTTGGTCGGGAGGTTTGGACACAATTTCATACAATGTTTCGGAAACCGCCTGCATCTTTACCTCATAACGCTAATTCTACTACTATACGGCAATTCGATCTAGGAGATAGAGTTCAGGTCAGGAGTTACTCCAGTGCACACCGCAGATGGGAGTTCGCAACTGTGACGCGCCGCATGGGACGACTGCACTACGAAGTCCAGACAGACAGCGGCCTAACATGGACTCGACACCTGGACCAGATGCTAGCAGCGAACGGCATCCCTCAGCTAGAATAGCGGAGGAGGCGTGTCATATACTGACATTGTCATGGCGACCGGTTTATCCTAGCAATGACATTGTGTAAATAATCAATGTGAAATAAACGTATTTTATTTAATAAATCTTTATATTACAATATTATACTGGGTTTCGTTTTTGATTGGTTCCGGTAAATTATTATATATTTTTATAAACATGACATAAGGACCTGAAGAATGCATGGCTAGTCGAGAAGTAGGTAAATTTAATTTATTTTTGTGTCTTAGTAGCTAATTAGGTTAAATATTTTCTCGTTGAAAAGCTTGGTTTTCTACGAAAAGTCACTGCATGCACCGCAGAGTGCAGACTCTCCCCGTATTCTAGTCCACCTCCTTGGACATTTAGGGTTTGATATCTTATTATAGTTATTATAATAAAAATATATTTAATAATTGCATTTGCTTGTCGTCAGGTGGCGCCGGCGCAGCATGCGCGGCGTGACGTAAGCGATGGCGTCAGACGCGCGCGCGCGCTCGCCGCCGCCCGCCCGCCTGCGCCGAGACAACAACAGGTCCATACCATTCCGCTCTCCTCCTTCTCGTATCTATTCAAAGAGACACAATTTGTAGCGTTAAAAACATGATCCGAAGGTTCTGAAAACCACGAAGCTCGATTAAGATCATTAAAAAAGTCGGTAATTTCCATCTCCCAGTATTCTGTAATTATTAAATAGGATCACAGACGTAATAATTTATTTTTATTTTCATTAAACTATGCCGATGCAACGCTCCGTTATAAGAGACGCAGCGGTCGCGTCGTCCTCGAAGCATAGTTCTGTTCGATCCAGAAAAATATGCGACGGAACCCATCATCGGCGACCGAGGAGCTGTGACACATCGTAAACATTTCTAGCGTTCGACGAGGTCGCGTCGCTAGCTCGCCGACGTGCGTCTATTTATACCGACGCGTCTTCCGTCTGTCTGTCTGCCACCTGCCGTCCTCGCGAGCGCGCGCGCAGGCGAGCGCTCGCGAGCGCGCTCGCTCGAGTCGCGGCGAGCGGCGAGCGGCGAGCGTCGAGCGGGCGCGGGGAATCCTCCCGGAATCCGGCGGCGAGTCGCGGGGGACGCGCGCGCGCTAATTCGGTCGCACTCGCCGCCGAGCCCCGCGGCGGACGCGCGCCCGCCGCCTCACGCCACTCCCGCCGCAGGTCCCCGTACGTGACGCTGGGCGCGGTGCGCTACGCCGTGCGCCGCGCGCCGCCGCCGCGCGCCTGCCCGTGCCGCTGCTGCTCCGAGGAGGCGGTCGCGGCGTGCCTCGGCCGCGCCAAGCCCGACCGCCGCACGCTGGAGCGCATCCAGCGCCGCCTGGGCCGCGCCCGCGACGAGCGGCCCTCGCGCCACCAGCGCCTGCAGGCCCTCACCGAGCGCCTGCAGCCGCGCGCGCCGCCCCCGCCGCCCCCGCCGCCGCCGCCCCCGCCGCACTCCGCGCCCGTGCTGCCGCCCGTGCCGCCGCCGCGCGCCCGCCACCGCCACAGCCCGCCGCGCGGCGTCTCCGTCGACCGCTGCGACGACTTCGACGCCGACAACATCACCCTCGTCCGGGTCGAGCCTCGCTCGATCGTCGGCTCGTACGCCCAGAAGACTATCCCCTACCGGAGCGCCTCCTTCTCCCAGGGCGATTTCGCGTCGGACAAGTACTACCGGGGCGCGCGGCAGCCGTCCGTTTTCGATTTCGGGCGGCGAACGACGCGGGCGACCGACCCGGCGAGTCTCGACACCGCCGCCGAGGGCGGATCGGTGGCGTCCGTGGATTCGGCGGTCGGGTCGGACGAGGGCCTGCTCGCGCACGCGTCGCCGGCGCCGCGCTCGCCGCCGCCGGACGCGCCGCACAAGGCGCTGGGCGCGCGCTCGCTGACGCACCCGCTGCCGCGCCGGACGCCGGGCGCGGGCGGGGGCGGGGGCGGGGGCGCGGGCGGGGGCGGGGCCGCGGGCGCGGGCGGCAGCCTGCCGGCGCTGATGGCCCCGCGCGTGCTGCACGAGCTGCGCGAGGAGAGCGACGGCTCGCAGGCGGACAGCGCGCAGCCGCACAGCGAGGGCGCGTCGCCGCTGGAGCCCGCGCGCCCGTTCGCGTTCCCGCCGCTCCCGGAGCCGCCGGCCGCGTGTGCGAACCCGGACTGTGACTGTGCCGACTTTTCCGTGACGCGCGAGGACGACGCGAGTGCTCTGGAGAGTTCGATCCCCGTGCCGGTGTACGAGTGTATAGTGAAACAGTGGTCGAAGGAGACCCCGCAGGAGGAGCCGACGCGATCGGACGCCGCGTCCGACGGATCGCTCGACAAAGATAAGGAGGACGAGACTATCACGAGCGAGCAGGTGGCGCATCTGCTCGCCGCGGTGCAGAATCCGCGTACTCCGGCGCCTATAGGGGCCCGGGAGCGTCGGAGACCCTTCGATAAGACGAAACGAAGAAAGGGAATTTACATAACGACGGCCAGCGACGACGGAGGGGAGGAAGAGACTCCCCCCGCGGTGAACGGTAAACGCGAGAGCGGCGAAGCGTCCCCGCGCGACACGAGGCTGTCGGACGACGCTCGGACGTCGTCCCTCCTCGGCGACAAGTCCGACGATTCTTGCACGAACGGGCCGCCGAGTCCGTCCGAGATGCCGACTCTGATGTGGCCCCGATCCGAGGAGCTGAGAGCGAGACGAGCGAGGTTCTCGCAGCAGAGTTCCGACGAGCGAGACGACGACTCGTATAGAACGAGAAGAAAGTATGGGGTCGCTTCTCGAGGGGACTCTCCTTCCGAGGCGGAGAGCGATTCCTGCTCTAGGGATCGGACGGCTTCGCCATCGCCGTTCAGTCCGTCGGATACGTCGGACGTGGAGGTGAAACGACAGCAGTTCTCGCAGAGGCCGTTCGGAAGGAACTTAGAGGCGCCCGTGAACCGTTCCGTGGAGGGTGGAAGGCGGAGTTTCTCGGACGCAACGGTGCCGTGTCGGAAGTCGAGCGCAGGAACGACGGGGTCCGGAGCCGCGGCCGCCGGGGGCGCTGCCAGGGCGCGGGGCGCCACGCACGTGCGCGCGACGTCGTCGCCGTCGAAGCTGGCGGGCGTGCGGCCCGGCGCCGACCTGCTGGCCGAGCTGCTGCGGGGCAGCTCCGAGGCGCTCTCCAACTCCGCTGCTTTCGACAACGTCGTGCTCACGCTGCATCAACATAATGTAAGTACTCACACTTTTTTACCATAAGTATACCGAGATGAAAAGTGTAACTTGACTTTGTATTTTAGTTTCGTATGAGCCTGCAGTGTTGTCATTCAAGATTACGCTGAAAAGTATTGTTCCCAATTTCACCAGTGTTTCTGTTAATCCGCGATCGTATTCAGGGTCGGTGTTGTTTTTAAATACATCACTCACTCGTGTTCTCGCATCTCTGGGGCCAATGTCGTGTGACTCACGCGCAGCTGTTTCAGAAACATTAAAAATTTAAGGGCATACAAAATTATTTAAAACGTTGAATCCGAAGCTTCATATAAATAATACATTCTGACGTGTTAGTGCCTACACATCCATTAAAAAGATGATTTAAAAAAAGCAAAGCAAGGTCATAAATAAATGTATGCCTCCTCTGAACAAAGCTGTTGAATGTACTGAACACAAAGTATGAAAATAATGAACTGCGTTGGCGCTGCTGCGAGCGTTAGTCCACTCGGACATTGTAACAATATAGCAACAAACATAATTATTTTGTTACATTTGTTGCTTTGCGGCAATGAATATACCGCTTTATTACCATCAATGTCTGAAACAATTTGTACGTAACTGTCCTTAATGTTCTTGACATTATTGCTTTATTTGCTTGCATAAGACAGCGGGTTTTACTTCTATAATCAGTTTCATAATTGATATATTGAATAATTAATAAGTATTATGTGACGCCATAATTCTTAGTGACGGTCGAAACGCATAAAAACGCTAAACATTCATGATTACCCGAATGCCAAAAGAGGGTTATTTTATGATATCGAACGATTATTATTATATTTTGTTGCACTCATAGAGCTCGCTCATAGAGCTGGGCAAAGATTTAATTTTGAGCAACCCCGAGGTGGTGCAGAGCGCATGATTTACGCGGAGCCACCACAACACGCTCAATCGTAACAATGTGAATTTATGCGAGCGATGACGCCAGAATTTCCTGACATTTTTAATGTCGACGCCGATACGTTTAGATGGAAATTTGATCTGTGTGTTCATCCATTAAACGAGATGAATAAAATCTCTTTATGTCTTGCGCATGTATGGTTTGAGTGGCAAAATACTGGTCTGCAATTTTTTTTACGGAATTGCCATCGACACTAAAAGAAAAATACTAGTAAAAATTTAAAAAGACTGCCTGAACAATTATAATGAAACTGGTACCTGAAATGAATCCGAGTACGAATCAGATCGATGAATCATTAGGTCAAGAATCTATGTAGTGCTTCTTTATTTAGCGCAAGCCGTAATGCAAACTTTTTAAAAACGACTCACTTAGTATTAATCGATGGAATGAAATTATCTTCAAGTCTATTATTCTTTAGCACAGGAAAACTGAAATTTAAAATACCTACCTACATTGTAACATTATACCTACCTACATTGTACGGTATTTGCCGTTTGTTTTGTTTTTACTTGTAAATAATTTAATTGATAATGGTTCAAGTAATCACTAAAGTTATCACCAAAAATTATATAAAAATTTACTTTCAAACTTTCGCGTTGCATGATTAATAGACACTAAAACGGGAATTGATATAATTGACTGATGGAGATCGCTGTTCCAGTCAGTCACACCACGTAGGTGTAACCCGGTCGAAACGTCAGGCAAATAAAAGGTAAAATATGTACCTGTTGATGATCGCGTTAATTCCCATTTTATCCAAAGTCTGAACGTCGCATCGTCACTGACGAGGAGCACCCAGTGTACGATTTGTAATTTTTATTCCATGACCACCAATTTTCAAATTGTAAATTTTTGTATGTGTTTTATGATAAACAGTATGGAACACGTTGGGTCTATGTATTATCATTATCACTTGCCCCCTTTTGAATCACCGTTTACCAACAATTTCCAAATTATTTTATTACGTGTATCGCTAAATCGCGAATCTGTTGTGATCTTATTTCACTTGCTTTAAGATTCTTTATTACTCACGTTTCTAATGCATAATTATCGCTCTCTATTTTCCCTTTGTTTTCACCAGACATTAGTTAACGTCTCCGTAAGCTTTTCACTTGCCACCGACGTCATTATCACTAACTAACATCACATTAATTACTTCGTGTACTTCTAAGGCTAATTAATTATTGCGCTCTTCATTCCTTGCCTTTTCTCCTAAACTTAGTGCAGTTAGTGGCAGCGTAGGGTACTTTTAGAAAGAGACAATATAGCTATTTGGTAATGAGATTGCAAAGCAAGTCCTTGACTGCACTTGAATCATTACGAAATTCGTTTAAAATAAAATTAAAAATAGGAGGCTGTTTTAAGAATTTTGGAGATCATATCGCGAGAAAATCCGTCCATGTTGGCCTTACTTAAAAACAATTTTATGTAAGTAAATCAAACTGTATATAAACTGTTGTTATCCTTCATAAACAAAATAAAATTTTTAAAATCATTTCAAGAGCCTAAAAACTGAGAAGAAACGCATTGGACTCAGTACTCGTATATCCTATCGGTGATATTGACGATAAGATGAACATAGTAATTCAGTAGCCACTCAGTTATTTGTTATAAATTTGAAGGCACTAAAAATTCTCTATAGAGAAAGAGGTTATATTAGTTAAAATATACTCAAAATTAAAGGTGAAAATGTAAAACAAAATAAACATCTGTATTTATCAAGAGTTAATTTTTATTTTCCGGTCTATCAATAGTGTGTTGTGGTAGGTAAATAATGTGGTAGGTAAAGCACAGTTCCCGCTAGATGTCACGCGCCGCGTCGTCTGCGCGGGCGCCGGCTAGTGGTAACGAGCCATGATATAAAACAGGCACATCTCCAACGATCTAAATAAAATCGCGCACATTATAGCACTCGGCTAAACACTCGGATCATATCTTTGTTATCATTCTATTGCAACCTAAGATATACCCTAATAAATAACTACCTACTACTTAAAGTATTAAATACTAAAACATTCACATTGATATAAAAATCACTGTTTTTATTATCTTCAAATAATTGCTGTCTCAAAAATAACGTTTGGCTTCTAGAGTTTGTTATTTTGCTGTTTACTGTTCCGCTGAGAAGCTTTTCCAGCTAATAGTCATACTCGTAATAGTCATTTATTTAGTTTAAAGGCCCTCTTCTGGGTCTTTTCACGTGTCCCAAAAATATAGCTTTGATCTACCACCGCTTCGGAGGTACATATTGACTGGTGATGTGAAGAAATGCGGCGCCACAAACTCAGGCACCTTTGTCAGCCTTTTTTACAAGAAATATAGTTACTAGACATGTAGTAAGTGCGAGGTAAATAAGTTACGTTCACGCACTCTTGTCGTTCAAATAATCGTCTACATTATAACATCTTTTTCTGAATTTTTTTATGTGAATTTTGAATTCATGTAAATTATGAAATCATGAATAGGTACGTTAACAAAAGCCAGTGGTACTATAATAAAAAATAAAAAAAACATTTTCCCAAGAATGAATTACCAACTTTGTGTAGTCTGACTGAAGTTTGGAATGGCAAGTTAATTTTTATTTTGAGTATGATAATGATGATGAAAATCAGCTTTTAATGTTAACAGATTTAGATTTTTTCGAACATAAGTACCTACATAATATTGTTAAAAATGTATTAAAAGGCTACTGTTAATACTTTAATATCTGAAAAAATATCCCTTTAGAGTCACGAGGTCCAAGACAGTATATTTCACGTACAGCTCTTTTCTGCAACACAAAGTCTCTATAGTTACTGTATTTTTAATATTCCCAAAACTAAAATCGTCTTTTTAAGTACCCTAAAGGTATCATAATTTTTTTAATTTTATAAAGTTTATGTTTGCAAATGCAACATGCAATTTATATTTGCAGAGATGTTGCAGAATATCATATTTCCGCAAATAATTAGAATATCCATCACATCGTTCGGTAAAGTTCCACAGCATTATACTCGTATCTCGGATCATATCAATACGGTATGAAAACGTGATTCACGCGAGATTTGGGTCAGTAACTAGTATTTTCACTATTACCTCGATCAAAATACTGTAAAAGCAATTCTTGCTTGCTATCAGGAATTAAAAATAAACCAGAGCAGCTTTGTGGTCAGTTATAATAATTGAAGTAATTTTTTAACGCCTGGAACATTAATTTACTGAATTATTTTGGGTAGTTAAACTTAAAATAATCCAACTCTATGCTAAAGTTGTAAATAGATACTAATTAGGAGCGATTTTACAAAAACGTAATTTAATTAGGTCAAATTACAATCTTTAACCAGATTTATAAACCATGCTTTGCAATGAATGTCTGCACAATCGACAGAATGCTCTACTATAACTCGTCCTAATGATCGTGAAATGTTTCCCGAAGTACCTTTTACAGGATAAAGCACCCTTAACTTATTTATTGGCCAATAAAATCGTGCTTGGATTCGTTAAAGTCAACAATGTTGTCAATAGCTGTATGTGGGTCAGTTCGCCAGGGCAGCAGCGCCCGCTCGCTCGAGCCGGCGCCGGCACAACAAACGGATTGCAACGTGCACTGTTTATTTTTGCAATCGAGTGGCTACCACCACGATCGCCTAGCTCCCCTCACTCCACTCACCGACAGATTACTGGCGCCACCATATTTATTTTCAGTGTAGGCGTCATTAAAATAATTTGGTATGTCATCGGAGCTGCAAAAACATTGGAAAAATTATGCGTATTATGGGAATTTATAGCTCGCGTCTAGCATCTGTTTTATAAAATGGTAGTTTAATTGTGGATGACTTTTTATTCGTCTCTTCCGCGTGGTGACTTCAAAACGAAGCCGTTTGTCACGCGGCGCGACAACTCCTCACAATATTAATACTCCAGTGTTGTGAAGATCTAACTTCGTCGCTTAAACGATTGCTCGATCTCTTTGTGCTGTTGCCCTGAAAAATTTGCTTCTATTTTTTGCTCCGAGTCCCACCGGGCCGGTGTAGTTAAAAAGTTGAGTTTTATTTATTTGAAAAATAGAACAATAAAGGTTATTGTTATACTTTTTCTTTAGGGTAAAAATGTATTTACCCTACTACATAAATACTCCGACTCAAAACAAAAGCATTTATTATGTGGTTTTGTAAATGAGTTTCTAACTTCTGTTCCCTAATACATAAATATTTATGATGGTTAAGTTGGACGTGTAGTTCATAATAGTAATATATCTTTATATTATACTTATATTTTTACGTCTTTCCGTCAACGTAATTACGATATAAATAAAAGATAGGACCAATTTATTAATAGAATATTCAAGGGCGGTTCAGTCAATTATGAATCAGTGAGACAGCAAGGTGGGTTCCACCAAGTTCGTCAAGGTAACTGAAGGCAAACTAATATTATTAAAACTTGCCGAAATTCATTTTGATAAACTATTTAATTAAGAGGAGCTTTTTACCTTAAGTAAAAAAAATAAAATAATTAGCTAATTTAATAATATAATAGTTAATCTGCTATTCGGGCGTATACAAATTCAACAATCAAAGATCATAAAAATCGTTCCAGTCGTTATTGATTTATAAAAGTCGTAACTCGGGTTAGTTACTTTGTTTTTTAATTTTAGTCATGTTAGTAATTATCCACTCATGGTAGTTCATGTTAGAAACTATTGACGCTGTACGGACGATGCACGGCTATGGCCGTGATAACAATATATCTATGTGTATGTAAGATAGACGACAATGGACACAAAGAAAAGTTTTTTAGGATGTTTTACAAAAATCAATAACAGGTTGCTTCCAAAATAGTCTTGTCAGTACAAGGTAGTGACGTAACGGTAGCGAGCACGTCAGTTCTGCTGGTATTCTGCGGATGCCATATGAAATTGGTGCTGACTTAAGTTAGACAATAACTACTGTCGGTCAATATTACTCTACCATCACCATCACCATCCATCTTAGTTCGCGCTGGTAAAAAAGTTCGTTTAGAGAAACGCTTTCTTCATTTGTTTTTCTGATATTATTATTGATTTTTTATACGCACACGGACTGAGTGACGCACTGATGATTGATTAAAATAAGATAATTCAAAATAATGTATTTTGATATATTCTCCGCTTAACTTATTTGATTGCGTCCCTTTCCATTGACAATATTGACGTCGTGTGATGGCTTCCCCATCATAATAATCAGTGTTATTTACCTTATATTTTCAGCTTTCCGCTTTGGAAAAATCCAGGTGTTAATTTTCCTGTGACATCACGATTTATGCGACAATTTGTTGGCGTCAGCCGTAAGTAATTAGCTCACGGGAAGCGACGCTGTTATTAGATTACTATCGAGAGCTTTCTGTAAGAAAATACTTACTGTTTATGTAATAAATATTTCAGTGAATATATGCCTTTATTTTATGGTTATCGTTAGCAACATGGTTTAGATATACATACTATGTTGCACGGAGAACAGTACAAATATATAAAGTTATCTCCACCCGGCAACTTTTTGTTAGAAAAAACAATGACTTAGAGGAGTCTAATAATTTCGCGCATTAGATTCGTTTCGCAAATAAATTGACGACCGTCTGGTGTAGTGGTGCGCGCTGCGGACTACGAAACCAGCGGTTACGGGTTCGAATCCCGCAAGGGGCAAAGTTTGTGTGATGAGCACGAGCATTTGTATCTAAGTCATGGAGGTTTATAAATGTATTTAAGTATGTTTATCCGTTATCTAGTCGCCATAGTACAAGCTTTGCTTAGTTTGGGGCTAGCTGATTGGTGTGATTGTGGAAACAATGAATTATTTACTTATTTAAATAATGAAATAGATCTTTGACAATTATTAAAATTTTGAAAGAATGCGCCAATGCAACTTAAACGTTTAATGTTATCCTTAGTACCAATTTCATTCAAACGTGTAATATCGCATATTTCACATGTAGTTATCCTAACCTAACATGCAAAGAGGAAGTTACATAAATCAAGTAAGTACGGAGCGTGCGATAAACATTAGTGAACTTATATGCGGCTACAGGGTTGGAGTGTGATGAACTTGCGATTGTATGAATCAACCTTATCTCTGGGATTTAAGTCTACTTGCAACAACAATACATTAACCATTTGAATCCTAATATAAAGTCATTCTTACTTCTTAATAATACATATTTCTACCGAGACTATCGGTTTCATGAATATGAATTTCAGTTACTACACATAAACACAAAACATATTAATCTATTTAGTAGGTCTCCTGACACTGAATTAGGAAGATTTCTAACGAGATTATTGTTTATTTCTAACGAAACTAATAAATCGTTCTCGTATTACATTAAACACATTATGTTCGTCGAATGTTGTTCTTCTGTTCTGAGTTATGCAGAATGCAATGATTTTCTTATTGCATTGTCTACACCATTTGACGTCGTACACATCAGTAACGCGGTGCTACTGGGGGATAGCCTTAACAGGCAATATTTCTTATAAGCTGTAGGTCGAATATGTATTGTTGACTCAGTATTTTCGTTAATGATAGATAACTAGCTGTTGCCCGCGACTTCGTTCGCGCAACCTTTGCAAAACCATAGTTAGTCTAAACCAAAGATTAGTAATAGAATACTGGGAATAAACTACAAACCACGCGAACGAAATCGCGGGCACAAACAGCTAGTTACACATTTTACTGAACTCGACATCTAACTGTGAGAAGCGCCATTTATAATGACAGTTATCTTGCATCCCTCGGGAACCGTAAAGTGACTTGTCTGCTATTCCAGGCTATAATCTATTTCTGTGCCAAATTTTATGTAGCTCCGTTAAGCCGTTCTGTTCTTCTCGTGTTTGAGTCGCAAATATCCATCCCAGGGGCGTGCATTGTTTTCAGATAGGGGTAGGCTGTGAGTGAAAATTGAGTAAGTCTGCGTGAAACAGTAGGCGATCTCGCGGCAGCCTAACATTGGTTAAATTGCACAGTAACGATCTAAGTTGCGCGCTTCAGTAAGGAATAAGGTAAACAGTAATAAACAGGTAGACGACAAAATGGTTACAGAATATTTATTGTTTATTGTTGAATGCGCAATTAATAATTATAGTAGCTGTTCTGTCGGTTTTTTATGAAGGTAGGCTCTGCATAATAGCCTATATGGGATGCACGCCCCTGATCCATCCATCCAACCTTTCACATTTATAATATTAGTATAGTACTAATTCTATAATAATGGTACTTCTGACCTCTTCCTGACCATTAATCATAATTCCCAACTCCGCTCCAGAGTGAGGTCATTTATTAAGTACTACAATGAACTAATTAAATCGGGTTTTCTACCATATTCCCTATTTATTTTTGAGCATCCGATATTTCCGGTATTCGCTCCTGAAAGTTATTAGTGACGACCTCCATTGCCGAGAGGCGAGCATACCGGACTTGGTGTCGCTATCTCTGAGGTCCCGGTTTTGATTCCCGGTCGGTCAATGTAGAAAAATGACTTTTCTATATTGTCTCGGGTCTGGGTGTTGTGGTACCGTCGTTGTTTCTGATTTCTGTAACACAAGTGCTTAAGCTACTTATCATAGGATCAGAGCAATGTACGTGATCTTGTCCAATATTATTATATTATACTTATATTATGCTCTTTGTCAGTTACATTGTGCAATGGTCACAGAACGTAAGAACATTGGAAATATCTTTATAAGTATTTGTCAGGCCCTGTTCCGTTTCTATTTGGCGCCAGCTCTCTTATTCATCCTTTTCAGACACATTAATCGATCAAACATCGCTAGCTAGTTATAGGGACATATTAGAATATCCAAAATTATTGAGTCTGTTGACTTTGAAAGTAAAAAAATTGCACAACGTTTTTTAATAAGTTTAGTCAAAACTTATATATAATAATGCATAGTTCTGAATATAAATATTATTAGAAATATTATCCATTCTATTTTATTCTCTTTACAATATCGCATAAAGGTCAGCTTACAGAATTGATGTTTAATCCTGCATTCCCACCATGCACGCTAAACACTACAGTGCAGGCAGTGTTATTTATTTTTACGTCAAATTCTTTAAGTACAGAAAAATAAACAAGGTAAAAGTAATACTGTAAAGGAAGATTATGGTAAACCCCAAGAATTAGGCTAGGTAAATGTAGATTTAAGAGCGTTCTGCAAGTGGGCCTATTAACACAATATAAATAAATAATAGGTGCAGAAGCGTACTCGTAGTGCACAAAGTTATCTGCGCATCGTATCGCTCGCGCTCGCGCGGCGCGGGTTGGCACGCGGCCAGGCCCTCGCTCCGCCGCGAGCGTCTCCTTGGTATTCGGAATTTTCTTTCGACCATCGTTCTTGAGAATCGTTTTTTTTTTATTGTTGTTTGGGACAATAATGGAGTGTTGTATTTTTTAAAAATGGTTTTAAATAAATTGTTATTTATGTATATTGTTCTATAAGCCTTTGAGTAGAAATTTGATTTTTCGATTTCTATTTTAGAATGATGTCTCATAGGTATTAGAGTTCCGTACCCAAAAAGTAGAACGGTAATAACAATATAATATGTTATTTTTACATTGTTTTTGTTAAAAATGTATTCATAAAATTGTATAAAATTTTATCGAAACTATTTAAACTTTTTTATTTTTTACATTCACAATAATGCTAGTTTATTATATCTCACACGAGGCAGTTGATAAAATGTTCGAGTAAAAATATTTTCCTTTGTCGAAACTAGTTTAAAAAAAAAAAATTAAAAAAAAAACTGCTATAATTGTGGGAACTTTTGTGTGAATTTATAATAATTCATAACCTAGATACGATTTGCCATCCGTGCGAAGTCGTTAATGACGTCATCTTAAAACAAGCTTCGATCGCTAAAGTTAACAAACTGATTGTATAAAGTAGGTCAATTAGAAGCGTCCAAAATTGTTTCCCTCCACTTCTTGGTAATGAAACGTGTTTGATCACGCGGGATCAGATATAATAGCCGCTAATTATTTCCACAATAGCCGCCGCGGCGACCGGGCCGTGATTAGTTTTTGTAATCAATAGGTATGGTAGTAAGTGATCCAAGATTTTTGCATGATATGAATGATGATAAAACTTCTAAGCAAAAATGTTTAGCATGTACAGGAGCAGATTATTACTAATTACTGGACAACAATATTGGATAACATAACATACATTGATCTGCCCCCCCCCCCCTCCATCATGGCCACCAAAATACGATATGATATAGCGATTTATCGACACCAACTGTATTTTTTTTTAAAATATGATAGTTGGTGTCGATATATCTCTATATCAGATCTTGCTTTGGTGGTCATGCTAGGGGGGCAGATTCTAAAGTAAGTAGCTAAAGAACTTATGTTATAGAAATCAGAAACAACAACGGTACCACAACACCTAACGTATCGTCCGATGGCGATCGCAGACTGCAAACTGCAAACCTCCGTCCGCTGACTACAGTGGTCAGCTGCTGTTGTCACAAGTTACATTACTGGTTGCTACGAATTTGAATAAAGGTACCTACCATTCGGATCTTGAAGGTCGCTGCCTAGCAGTCGCAACCCACAGCGGCTGCCGATCGCGAATTCGCGACGCACTGCTCTGTAGGTATTGTCAAGATCCGTATCGTACCTTTAGAAATCAATTCCAGCGCAGAAAACCAGTCGTGCGGCGAATCGCAGAGCGTTTACACGGTGGTGTAAGTCCGAGATGGACTGCCGACTGCAACAGCAGGCCGGACGTTCGCCGCAAGCTGCAGTGTTGCCCGCGTTCTCATTAAAAAAACTGAATAGTTTGATTTCATTACTTGTCGTATATTTGTAAACATTCTTGATAATATTTTATATTAAAATTATTCGTTAAAATATAAGATAGACACAAAAATAATAACCTACTATTGTAATCAATAATTTAACACAAAAAATATATATTCTAAAAGTTCGCTGATTTATACACAACATTATTTGTAAAAAGACACACCAAGATTGTTAACAATATTCGTCAAGCAAAAAAAAACGGACTTTAGTCTGCTCTTGTGGCAACTTGCCACAGTCGTTTCCAAAATGCGTGTAATTGCTCTGCAGTCTGCCGCACGACTGGTACTGCGATCTGCAGTCGCTGCGAGCTGCAGCCCCAAGCTGCAGTGTCGATGCGCCCTGAATATTTTTGTAGATTCTTAAAAGCCAGTAGTTTTCGGTCAGCTACTGCAGTCAGCAATCTGCGATTTGCAGTTTGCGGTCGCTATTAAACTTGTATCTTCAAATTGATAAATACAAAAGATATTTAAATTCGTATAGAAACTAGACTAATATAGAAATTAAATTAAGTTAAAGGGGAATTTCGTATGTTAAGAAATTAGTTTTTTAGAACTACATTTAAAGTACTTAGGTTTTTTGTTTTTAACAGAGAAGAGCAGAGAGCTTGGCCAATTTTTTCCCATATACGTTGTGTTGAGTTCGCGGGTCACGGCGGCGTAAATGTGATTAGTTCAGCTCGGTCCCGTTGCCATTGTCCGGCGCGGCGGTCGGCGATGTCGGCGCGGTCGGCCGGAGGCCCGCGCCCAACACATGCTGCGATTTGCGAGTTCGTAATCAAAACATTTTAGTTGCGCAAACAAAGGAAAACATTTTAGTTACACAACAACCGCTTCGGAACTACATATCGGCTAGTGATGAGTAGAAACGGCGCAACAAAGTCAGTCTTTACAGGAAATACAGTTACAAGATTATAGCAAATGCGTACTTGGCAAGTTTTATGGTCCATGCACTCTTGTCGTTTAAATAATCGTCTACTTTATAAATCGAATAAGTCAGTAAGCATGTTTATAAACAGTGCACACTGCAGTATTATGCTAATTATGCAACAATTTTTTTTGTTATTCAACTTTTTTCCTTGCCATTCGTTACTTTAAGTTTTTAAATAAATTAAAAGTAAAAAAAACTTTTATTAAAAACAATAACTAAAACGAATTAAATAAATTGAAGTGACATTCGTCATACACGTAGATAGGTAAGTTCTATGCGCTCTAGTTCACTTTTTTTTCTATAAAAGCTTGTCTTTAAAAAGTTTTTTTTTCAACCGACTTCAAAAGAGGAGGAGGTTCTCAATTCGACTGTATGTTTTTTTTTTGTATGTAGGTTACGCGATTACTGCGCCAACTATGCAACGATTTTAATGTTTTTTTTTTATTTGGTAGATCATACTTCAGAGGATGTCCCATATAAATTTTATCAAAATTGATTAAGCAGTTTTTGAGAAAATAACAATTATATACCCAGATAATGTTTTGGTTTGTGATTATTGTATCTATGTTACCGTGTTTGAAGACGTATTACTTTTGATTTATTCCAAAACTTTAAGTAACGAGTCAGGAAAAAAAGTTTAATGACAAAAAAGCTCACTGCATAATTGGCATAATGCTGCAGACTTATTCAATTTTAACTTACTTGTATATAATACATATTTTAATTTAAGTTATACTAACGATGTTGCTGGTTTTATTAAAACGTATTCACTTTGGTCTTGTTGCAGCGTCTTCTACTTCTAAGTAATATACTATAACACGTAAATATTACAGTTAATATGATTTGTAAGACCTCATCTCGCTAATGTGTTCTCCGAAGAGCATATATGCCAGGAATTTTATTTACGCCGGCAAAGTGAACTTCTAAAGCTCCTCGTACAGAGCTTTATGAAATTTGTAAGAAATCTGAAAGCAACTCGTGAAATGAGTATGTAACTAAAACATAGGAAAATCTTGTACGTCCACCTTTTATTTTTTCCTTTTACATTTTCCTAAGACATACTGTATACACTCAAATCAATAATTTTACCAAAAATATACATTTTTGGTAAAACCTCTCTATCTAGACAGATTACTTGGTCATTTCTTATTTAACGATACCTTTTAAGAGACTTTTCGAGCAATCTCAGAGTCATTTCACCACTAAGTGGTTATATTGCATTTTTATAGTTACAACAAAGGTCGGTTGTTAAATGTTTTTACAACAATGTAGGTCATGGGCCTGTCTGATCCGAGACGATATGGACTCACAATATTGTTTAAAAAATGCTTAAAAAATTATGTCTTGCAAGACGCCAGAAAGGTTGCGATCGCGTAATATTTAAGTTTGAAGGTCACATTAAAAAATAAACTATGATAAAAATGTAAGGCGATTGCTAACCCCAGCTGGTGGCACGCAAGTCATGATTTATCAAAGATACAGCAAAGATTATCAGCCTCAATTCACTGATATTGCGTTGCAAGGAAATTCACACGAGGTTGAATAATGTCATCTTCTGGCGTTTCTTATATTATGAGGTACATAGTTATGCTAAGGAATTGTTTGTTAATCTTAAAATAGATGGTTCAGAAACTTTGGTTACAACATATTGTGTTTGTCAAGGCTGATCACAGCGCTCTCATAAAACCCTGTTCCTATGTAATAATAACTATTTACCTGTGTATCACAAATAAATGATTTGATTTGATTTGATTTGTAAAATCTTTACATTTTACAATAAATATTTCTAAATGACGGATTTTGTAAAGAGTTTGCATAATGCTCCTACAAAATTCTCGTACTTTCTTCTTGCTACAAAAGATCTTTACAAAAGTTCCACAGACTACATTATCTAGTTCTTCTTCATTTAAGATATACTTTTTTCAATTGCAAAAAAGGAACAAACAAGATGCTCATTAGTTGATCTTTCGAAGAAAATTCATGGTGGAATATTAAACTGAAGGAACGGATACTGTAATTTAAACCGGCAAAGTTCGTGTAGCAAACATGTACTCTACTTCGTACAAGGTTTCTTTGTGTGAGTAAAGGGAATCCGAAAATTGGTATCCCAAGTGTACCAACGTGTTTCAGACGATTTTTTTGAGGTCGCGTGCCATGACGTTTGAATTTCTTTGATACCTCAAGCTGTTACTTAGAAAAAGGGTTGTGCCCATCGACAGACGGACCACTAAGTGGAGTTTTGTGTTTCGTTTTTTCAACATAAGATACGGAACCTTAAAAAAAACAAACCGACTTCAAAAAACTAAAACGCTAAAAATAATCTTAACACTTACGTACCTAATCAGTTACTTTTGGAGTCGGTGCAAACGAAAACATAGAATCTCTCATCGACTGGCACCGACTCCAAAAGTAACTGATTAGGTACGTAAGTGTTAAGATTATTTTTAGCGTTTTAGTTTTTTGAAGTCGGTTTTTATTTTTTTTATAAAATTAACTTATTTTATATATTTTAGTGAAAAATCCTAATCAAAACAAATCTTACGAGTGCAAACATAATTTAACTGCCTGAACACCGATTTCATTTCCTATTTTTCCACCCTTAGGGGTGAATTTTTTCCAAAAATGTTTGATTATAGTATCTTTGAAGTATAAGCTATTCATTAAAAATAGAATCATCAAAATCGGTCCACATTTGGCAAAGATATTAGGTAAGATAGATACTAAAATCCGTTGGCGTGGTACGGAGTTCATGCAATGTTTCATGATTTTCTTATAGATCCCATAATCAGGATTCAACCAAATTTCTATGGGACTATTCTGAAAGTATTACCTTTCAAACAAAAAAATAATTATCGAAATCGGTCAACGCAGTAACGAATGATCGCTGAACATACATAAAAAAAAAAGATACCGATGAATTGAGAACCTCCTCCTTTTTTGAAGTCGGTTAAAAATCGGATATCATTTTGCAAGCTAAATGTATTCATTCATGGAGGTTGGAGGTTCGTACATCTGGTCCCGCTTGGCATGCTTCAGAGCATCGCAGCATACATTATGTATGTAGGTTCACCCGTTCGGACTGCGATTTACTTGTTATTGCTTGCTTGCCGGATCACGGTAACGTATTATTATGGAGAAAAGAGGTATTCAGAAATAAGTTTTTGCGTAAGAATACTTTAAATGAAACTAAATCAAATTCATATCAAATCTAATCAAATTATTTATTTGTATTACATGTGTGGTTAACAGGAGGTAAATATTTGTACAGTTATACATCACATGCACCCTGCAAGGCCATAGCAAGTTATACATATTTTTAAAGCTAAGTTGTAGATAACACTATATAACACGTAAGAAATTAATATTAGATTATAAATTATAACATTTAACTTATTGAAATATTTGACTATGTATTCATATTTGTAATTTTATTTATTTATTTAAATGGTACACCAACAGCATATATATACAACGCTCGCAACAAATAGGATATAGACATAAAATTCTTATACATATGCCTATTATAGGCGTACACAACACTGAAAGTAACAACATACACATACTTATAATTTAGAATTAGAATTTTAAATAATAATGAATACTAGTACAACGGACAATTACAGTTGATATAGTATATGTTCAGGATTCAATCATAATTTAGCTGATTCCTTGGCTAATGCCAAGGAGTCAGCTAAAGTACGTCTAAACTTGGGTAGGGAATCGTGGAAAATATCAGCAGCTGTATCATTCTCGTTATATTTGCTACAACATTTCGGCATGGGAGCATGGCGTCCCAGATTGGTATACATATATTGCAATTTAGTATAATATTAATTAAGTTTATAATAACGTTTATCACATAAAAAACTATTTAGGGACGCCACAAATCTGTCGTATTCATTTATCTCTCGTATATGTTTGGGTAGAGCATTATTTATTTATTATTTATTTATTATTTATTCAATCACTGTCAAGTGTGCTTACATATTATATATCCTAATTGCCATAGAGTATGGTTCTGACCCATGTACAGTTAGTTTACTCTCTGGCAAAACAAACTTATTTATTAAACAAACGGGTTAACTCTCTGTTTAGAAAAACAACATTAATTTGAATCATTACTTTAAAGTTATTTGTTTATTACATTATTCATTTATATTATAAAGCAAAGAATACAGTTTAAAAAACCCTAATTGTAGTTTAAGTACCTATTGTCTTGTGCGAAACTTTTATATATTTTAGTAAATTTGTCTATCGAGAAAATGCCAATAAAACATTACTGTGCCATAAAAAACATTGGTTTATGAAATATTTTTAACGCATCTCTATTTGATTGTGCAGTTTGATACTTTAACTTTTGTATAAATTTAGGGCACGCAGGACATTTAATAGATTAAAAAGAAAAGAGTGGATTCCGAGTGCGCGCGCACCGAAGCGCGCGATAGCTGACGCTGCACAACCTATTTCTGCGCGAATGCCATTGCCAAGGAATCTACCGTAATTACGCAATACTATACACACCTACCACTTATGAATGAGATACACCGATTTATTTATAGTCCCCAACATTATTGTGAGTCATTTGTTTTGTCGTTCGACTCTACGAAGTTCATGGAATCGGTCTAACACAACTAAAAGTATGGTTCTTAGAAAATATCGACGGTTACAGTCGGAAGAGTCTTAGGAGCAGATGAGAACGCTTTAGTGTATAGTTAAAATAGACTCAATGACAAATTTAGACCGTGATACAATCATAGAATCCCAGAATTGGCTCGGGACGTGCTTGAGGTTGACAAACTGTCTTAAGAGATCGTGTGGTCATTGTTATTTAGTTAAATCAACACACGCTGACATTGGAGGGTACTACTCTTACAACTCTTTTGACTTTAAATAAAAATAATAAATACATTCTTTCAAAATCATAATCAAAAAACAATTATCAAACTAAGCAGATTTGTACTATAGTGACTAGAAGGAGGAAGGATATATATATATATATATACAAAAATACAAGTACCTTGTTTATAATTGTAAAAATAAAAAGTATGCGCATTTACCTTTGGAAAGTGGATATTCGAAACTTATGGGTTTCTGTAAGAAGTATTTTATTACTTTTACTTCCTCTTTTACATTTTGTGTTGGATCCTATACGGTTACTAGCCCCAAAACATATTTCCCCCATTGACTGACAAACGCTAAAACTTTTTTCCTCCCTCTAGGGAGCTAGCAGGGGTGGCAAGATGGCAACCCTGTGTGATTCTCAGTTAAAATATCTACAAAAGTTTTTAGAAATCGCTAAATCAAAATAAAACTTAAATAAATGTTGCGAGCGTTGTAGAAAGACTTACAATAGGTACCTGGAGCAGAATAGTGTTCAAACAATATGTTCTCGTGGACGTTTTATTAGTGAGGTGGGCAGATGAAATACGGCTGTGTTGGGTGTGGGCTGAAGTGGGTTTGCGCTGTGTCGCTAATTTGTCAGTTCTCACTGATGGACCATGATTTGTGAGGTTTTATGCTGCGCCCACAATTTGAAAGTATATTCTTGCGATAAAACTGCAACACTTAAATGCAAACAAACATTATTGAGCGCAATAAATATATTGAATTGAATTGTATTGCATAAAGATATTATTTTAAGACTATATTAGAATACAAAATCTTACTTCTAATCTTAACACTTATTTTGAGGCAAGAAACATTAGTAGTTCTCCTTAATTTCCCGTGAATTGATTTACTTACATTGCATTGGAGATATTTCCTTAGACTAAGGATCCATCATAACATGAAAAATGCAAAGTCAAAAAAATCAAAATCAAAATAAACAGGTAGCTAGGTACATCAGTTTAGTGCAGGCTGGACTGACCAAACATTCTTGTCATCAAGAAAGTCTTGAATTTTATAATACCCCTTAGATATTAGTGTAGTTTTGACATGTGACTTAAATTTATTAATAGGAAGCTCGATAACATTCTAAGGTATATATTTAAAAAAATAATACAATTTCCCAAGAATGAATTACTTGTTTTGGCCAATCTAAAGTTTGGGACTACAAGCTTGTTTTTGTTTCTTGTGTTATATGAATGAATATCCCTTTTTTTTATAAAAAAGATCAAAATTTTTGCGTACGTACATGATATTATCAAATATGTATTGAGAGGCCACAGTGAGTATGTCGATTTCTTTAAAGAAATCTTTCAGGGATTCGCGCAGACTAAGTTTGTAAATAGCACGAATGGCTCTTTTCTGTAAAATAAAGATGGTATCGATGTCCGCAGCAGAACCCCACAAGAGAAGACCATAAGACATAATACTATGAAAGTAACTAAAATACACGAGCCTTGCCGTTACAACGTCAGTTAGATTCTAATTTTTCTAACCGCAAAGGCAGCTGAAGCAAGTCTCCCAGCCAGAGTGTCAACATGTGGTCCCTATTGTAACTTCGAATCAAATGTAATGCCTAAAAAAACAGTGGAGTTTGATAGATCAGTTTAAATCAGGAGCTTAAATTTTCTTCGACAACCAACAAATGTCTAGTTTGTATAGTATCCATGTTTATAAGTAGTATCCACACTTGGCAGTTTTTGTTTTGAAGCACAACCAATGCGTGTTAAAAGGGATTTTTAGGTCTGGTTATTGAGCAGGCCATGGTATGGTGTTGATAGCTCGGGCACGTGTGTTAGTAATCAACTGTGGCGGTGTGAGGACGCTGAAATTAAGCACATAACATTCCTATGGCTCTGACTTTTTTTTAAAGCTAAAGTATCGTTATCTGTCCTAATAGAGTGCATTTGTATTTTATATGTTGAGTATTTTTTTCTGTTGTAGGGTTTTACAGAAATACGACATCACAGATTTTCACCTCTATTATGAATCGATTTTTTTATAAATGCATTTTAAAATAAGCCCAAATAAAATTAAATATAGAAAAGACCTCACTTGCAGTAGTTTACTAAACATGCTTATTCTCCTAATTGTTTTAATGTGTGTACATGAAGTACAGTAGTTAGTTTTAATTTTCCTTCCTTCTGCATTTGCATTTTCAATTGAACCATGCATTACAAATATGTTTTTAATAAGTTTTTTTTACTTACATTTACACTTGTAGTGATTGTTATGTTCACGACGAAGAGTATTTTGCTTTAGTATTCAAGCGCACTAAAAAGTGATTCAGCAAGGGCAGCAGACAGCCAGACTCGTGGTTGGGTGAGTTGGAAAATTAACATTTTAAATTTATTGGCTTAGGGAATTCGTTGGCTAGCTTTTCTGACACTGGGTTATTTCGCTTAAAATTGTTAATTGTGTTTCTATCGTAATAGTACTTCTTAAACTGCAGATCTGCTGTTATTAATTTACAATTCATTTATTAATTGCTTATTGTAGAAAGATAAAGATATACATACCATTTTCTGTCTTAGAGAGGTTGGCTCCATTAATAATAGGTCTACTAACGAGTAGGTTGGAACATTCGCCAGCGGTTTTGGCAGTATCCAACACTTAACTAAAAATGCTTGTTGTGAACGTAGAAAGGAGAGGAAATAAAAGTCTGTATTCCTTAACCTGTTTTACTCCTTACGTCACAATAATAACCTCAAAAAAACGTAAAACAAAAACGTATCAAAAATAGATAAAAAAGGTATAAAAAACATAGATAATATCAAAGAGGTCGATCCAGCCATCGGTACCCAACAATGCTAGTTTCTGAATACATTGGTCATACAGCATTATTATAAAAAGTAGCAATTAATTGTAATCAATAAACATTACGGTACTACAAATACGAGTAAGTATGGATAGTTGAACGCGAATCACGTCATCCAATGACAGTGTAAAAACAGCAAGCGCATTGTGTGATTGCCGCTCGCTGACCACGGAGTCGCAGGGATTGAAAACATTTTGGTAAAAGTGTCCTACATAATTTAGTTTTATTAACTACATATTATAGTGTTCTGTGATAACATTTTTTAATGCTTTCTGACATATTTCAAGAGTTAAGATACTCGTACAAATGAAAATTTTTCTTTAAATATAATGCCGTAGTTATCGTACAGACGACTTATTTGGGGATGAAAATAAATCTTTATGGCATGACACTAGCACCACCATTTAATATGATTACATTGGTAAAGTTTCAAAAAAGATGATTCAGATTCATAAAATTGTAAGATTAATCTAAGTTGGTTTCGCTAAAAAGTGATTATCATCATTATAATACTTGAAATAAAAATAAACTGGCCGTTCCGAGCTTCAGACTACACAAAGTTGATAATTCATTATTGAGGATAAATTATTATATTAAACCTATAAATGAAATACCACCGTCTCCTGTAGAACTACGTGTTCATGAGATCAAAATTCACATTTAAAAAATCCTTACGAAAAAATATATATTATAAAGTAGTTGATTATATAAACGATAAGATTGCATGGACTTTATAACTTGCCTAGCTCGCACTTATTACTATTAAACACAACAAAAACTGTTCCAAAATTTGGCAAAGTAAATAACTACTTCTTCTTTGTAATAAAATAAAACAAATGTCCATGAAAGTTACGATTACCTAACATATAAAAAATACATCTTGAAATAAGGTGTAACATATTACTGGCGTTTTTAATTTATACCAATGGATTTTCAAAGGAATTGATCCAAAGGCTGCCGTCCCCTGGCGTGGAGGGTCGCGCGGTCGATTAGCGCGGTTATGTGGGCACTAACAGCTTCAGCGCTTCACGCCACCTCGCCTTGATTGCATTATTGGATTAACTTTTACGGGATTGTCTCTTAATCTGTCAACTGAGTAAGTTTCAGCAGGTACTCTTAATGCAAAAAATATTTTTTCTCTTTTCTTCATGATTGTATCAGTAGTTTTGTTAGAGGCTTACCTAAGTTATACATATATTTTTATAACAATGTTATTTAATCTACTTTTAGTACACAATTGTATGCAAGTAAATCAAACTGTATATAGGCTGTTGTTATTTCTAATAAATTAAATAAAATCTAGATGAGGTTATGGATGGACTTCGTCGGATGAACCATAAACAAGTATATAGCTCGACCACCTCATGGCAAATATATATAAGTATATTCTAGGTTGTTCAATGGTTCTCCACGGAAGCTTCAGAGACTACTGAATTTCTGCTTACGACTAACGCAATTATAATTTCTTTTCTTTGCTATTTTCGCAAATTCTAACTTTACTATTAAAGTTGCAAATTCAAAAAACGATTTTATTAATAATTTAATAGGAGCAACCCACAAATCTTACACCTATTAATTAATTAATTAAATACAATTAACAAGTAACAAGTTTAAAATATGAGCTAAGTGTAGATTCAGTTACAGGCTGCCACGACTTCGCCATCCTAATTGCTGAACATAAATTCCCTCATTATAATTCAATCACTCATTCCGCGATTTGTGCAATTAAGCACCCACGCGTCGGAAAAACGTTTAAAAATAGTTCGTATAAAAACAGGACTTGCTACGTGCGAAGTGACGTCACGGGTGACGTAGCAGTGGAACGAAAATGCGTGTAAGGGACAAAGAGAAACGTAAACACGACCTTTGGTATATACCTAGGTGTAATAGAACGGTTATGAAGGTTAACTTAAGGTTTAATCAAAGACCCCACATTATTGCGTACATAATTTACTATATTGTTTTTATTTTGACATTACATAGCATATGTCACCCGGGAGAACGCAATGATACCTTATACATTAAAATCGGTTAAGGCGTCTAGTCGTTATGTTGAAATAACGAAACTCACACACATACATACGTACTTACATATACATATAAAAGGAACCTAAAAATTACACTCCGCTTTGGGCAGTCGTGTTAAAACCAATAAAACCAATAAATTTCTGCAAATAGGTCTGAATTAACCACTTTTACACGTCCTAATTTTCTTTTTATACCCTACCACTGTTTCGGGACAATACTGTGGGCGTCTAAAACTTATTTTCTCACTATAATCAACATACAAAGTGCAAGCCTTATAATCTCTTGGTATACAGCAAACAAATTGCGGTACCCGCCCGCAGTATTTCATAGCCGCCCTGCGTAACGAACTAATCCGCCGATTTAAATTACAGTGATTGCACCGCTCCGTTTGCATTAATCATAGAATCAATACTCCATTCTATAGTATTATTAAAACCGGAGAAAGTTTTAGGACAGGGGTGGCGAACCAATGGCGCGTGACATGACATGATATTCGGGGTACGTAAACATCTGAATTTTACGCTTAAGTAAATATAAACGTAATAAAAATACTATCATCCATCTTAGGGTTATTTTTTTGCGATCTAAACCCAACCTTTACAATTTCTTACAGCAAAACCGGTCAAGTGCGTGTCGTGGCATGCGCAATATGAGTGTTCCGTAGTTGCCCGTTAACTGTGGTACTTGCTACTTCCTTCTTCATCTATACGGTCAATCCCGGTTGCGTCCAAAGCCATTGCTTTGATTGATTTACTCCTCCACTTCGCGCGGTCTTGAGCGTCTCTAGTTGTGAGATCATTGGCACGCATGTCACCTCTCACGACGTCAAGCCAGCATTTCTTGGTTCTACCCCTTTTGCCAGGACCTGGCGGTGGTGGCATGGCCATACATAACATATAAGCGGTACTTGCTATCTGTTTTGCGTAATTACAACTTCACTTCTGTAAGTCATTTTATACTTTAAGTTAATTTTATAAGTTAACTTGGTGACTTGTAAAGCCTAGCTGCCTGTGATACCAACTATGATAGTTTTCCATTTAACATTGTTATTATACTATCTACTGTCGTGTTTTTTTTACATTTCTTACAGCAACCATTATGCTGGCAGACTTGATTCTAACAAAAACTAAATCAGAAATCAGTAAAAATATTTGCCAGAATACATACATAGTAGAGGTTTTAATGTTAAACATAAAGTACATAAATGTATTCAGCCTGCATGCAGACTTTTTTATCAGCACTTTAAAGCTTAATATTACGCAAACGGATCTCTGAATCGAAAAATGGTGTTCACATACCCACAATATTTTTAAACGCCTATCCAACGACACCTCAAACTATGCGATAAACCAGAAAATAAAGTCCTCACCACTTTACGGGTACCATATTTTGTTTACATGATTTAATTCTATAAAACCGATGTACTTCTGTAAATTTTACACGTCCCAATTTTGATTACCCTACATCTGCTTCTGGACAATTGTAGGGTAGCGCCAAGACCAAGTCTGTCAATCGTCACGCCATTGTTTCTTAGGACGTCTACGGCAAACCCATCTTCAGGAATCCATTGAGTGGCGATCTAGATCTATTTGCAACGTGATAGAATCAATAAATCCAACAATAATTTTTTTTTTATAAAAAAAAAAAAAACAGTGTAAAAAGCTTTTAAAGGTATTTTGCCTCATAAAGTGTTTTTCGTGTCATATGTAAGTGTTACTTTATTATTGGTTTTAGTTATAGTGTACTTGTACCTAAATGTATTGTTTTAATAAAGAATTTTGAAAAGGAAAAAAAAAATAAGGAAAAAGAACAATAAAATTAAAGAGACTTGCAATATTATAAACAAAGAAACTTGTAAAATTAAACTACGCGATCACACATTTACACTTAAAATTGATAATAAGAATATTAAATCCGATAATGAGGTGGCAGGCGCCTTCGTGAATTACTTCTGTAATATACCTATTGAAACCACAAAGCAACTTAATTAATCCGCTCTGCAGGCAAAATCACTGCTTGTGTCCGGTGTTGACAGGTGCAACTCCTCATTTGATTTCACTCCTATTAATCCTATAATGGTAGTCAAAACTTTTATGGAACTGAAACAGAAAAAAACTGAGGATATATGGGGCATATCAACTGACACAATAAAACCCATTATACCTCTCGTAGCATCTCACTTAGCACATATACTCAATGAATGTATTGATCAAGGTCAATTTCCTACTTTAATGAAATATAGTAAGATTATTCCTTTATTCAAATCAGGAGAAAAAAGTGACCCGGGCAATTTTAGGCCAATTTCCATTCTACCTGCTTTTAGCAAAATTTTTGAAAAAGTTATATTTAATCAATTGCTCTCTCATTTTAAACTTAGCAATTTATTGCACGAAAATCAGTTTGGTTTTTCTAAAGGTAGAAATACAACAGTTGCTGGGGTGGCACTTGTCAAACACATTTTGGATGCTTATGAAGACAGACATGATGCGATAGGTGTGTTCTGTGATTTATTGAAGGCGTTTGATTGTGTCGATCACCAAACACTTATTATTAAGCTAAAACATTACGGTGTATCTAATAACGCATCAAATTTTTTAAATTCTTACCTCTCAGGCAGATTGCAAGCAGTAAGCGTTAATGTTACTAACTCCTTTGGCGCCTCGCTTCAAATGGGAGTGCCCCAGGGCTCAATATTGGGACCGTTGCTATTTTTGATCTATATTAACGATCTCCCTTTCTATTCCAAAGACTACTGTGAGATAGTTCTGTTTGCTGATGATATTTCTTTAATCTTCAAATCAAAAAGAGGCGAAGACATATTTGACGATGTAAACGGAGCTCTCTCTAAGGTATTAAATTGGTTCACAAGTAACAACTTACTTCTTAGCAATGGTTGGTTCGTAGCAATGGGGACCACATGTTGACACTCTGGCTGGGAGACTTGCTTCGGCTGCCTTTGCGGTTAGAAAAATTAGACATCTAACTGACGTGGTAACGGCAAGGCTCGTGTATGTCTTATGGTCTTCTCTTGTGGGGTTCTGCAGCGGACATCGATACCATATTTATTTTACAGAAAAGAGCCAGCTATTTACAAACTTAGTCCGCGCGAATCCCTGAGAGATTTCTTTAAAGAAATTAACATACTCACTGTAGCCTCTCAATATATATTTGATAATATCATGTACGTTCGAATTTAGATCTTTTTATAAAAAAGAGTGATATTCATTCATATAACACAAGAAACAAAAACAAACTTGTAGTCCCAAACTTCAGATTGGCCAAAACAAGCAATTCATTCTTGGGTAATTGTATTAAATTTTTTAATAATATACCTTACAATGTTATCAAGCTTCCTATTAATAAATGTAAATCACATGTCAAAACTACCCTAATGTCAAAGGGGTATTACAAAATTCAAGACTATCTTGAAGACAAGAATGTATGGTCCGTCCAGCCTGCACTAAACTGATGTACCTACCTGTTTATTTTGATTTATATTTTTTGTGTGGCAGCTAGTGGTGACTGAGTTTGTTCCGGCGTTTTTTCTCAGCACTTGCCAGATTGTCTGTGTCTTGTCTCGAAGCGCTAGTAGGGCCCAAAAAATAAGGAGACATGTTCTGCCCCATATGGGCCAATAATGTTATTATTGACGTTCATAAGTGGCAGTTTTCTGCCCTAAATTGAATAAATGATTTTTGACTTTGACTTTGACTTTGGGGGAGACTCCAAATTGGGAGAGACTTTTGCTCAGCAGTGGGACACTATAGGTTAAAAAAACTACCACTTTGTCGGTGTGACGAAATTACTAGCGTCTCTAAGATAAGCCACATACAGACAAACAGACAGACATGGCGAAACTATTATATCGGGCTTCCGTGTTGTCTAACTTTAAAAATTTCATTTTGGAAACTGCGTATTTGCAATTAGTCCTAATCTATACCCAATGGCTTATCATTCTGTGTACAAAATTTCTTCTAGGTCCGATTAGCATTTAAAGCGTGGTTCAGTCACAAACAGACACCGAAACTTTAACGTATTTAGTAGGATAAAGGCTCTACATTTTTGCTCTAGCTTTCGGGTAGGAACGATATTGTAACGATTGTATCGATTGCGGAGTTGTAATAAATATCATTTATTTTTAGTAACACGTAGCAATGTATTTGAAATGATAGTCTACTGGTAGGTTAGTGGGTCATTCAGAAACAAAGCTGATTGAAATGGGCTTTTGATAATATTTTTACAGGCAATCGGTGCACGCTTACTTTTGGCGGTAAATTGATTACTATAATAAAAAATAAAACCTACTAGTCTAGTCTATAATTGTAATTAAGTTTAATGAACTCTATTTTCGTAAGAAATCTACATTTCACTTATAATGAGATACAGTGATAAATAATAATAGTTGGTATACTACATTTTAAGGTACTTGCTACTGCTGCTATATGTGACTTAAGTTTAAAAGTACATTAACTTTCACACTCCTTCAAGTCGTTCGGCCAACCGTTACATAATTAGTTTGTTTAACTATGATAGGTCTGTCGAATTACGCCTAGACGATAGTTACGCCTATTAAATGATCAAAAAACCTAGATACGCTATCGCCCAATTAAATATTACGCACTAATCAAGTCCCGTCGTAGTCTTGAACCCTTCGATACATACACTGTTTTCTTCTTCCCATTTATGACAAAAGTTTGAACCTTAAGTAGGTGTAATTCGACAGACTCACGTTAAGTAATCGTAATTTGACAGACCCACGTTAAGCAGGCGTAATTTGACAGACTTCCGTTAAGTAGACATAATTACTTAGTATTTGATTGTGAGAGTAATTTCTAACTTTATTTATAAGTAATGTAATCAATTACCAAGAGCGAAGTTTCAAAATGAAAATCAATTACAAAATGTTGGCACCAAATTAATATGTATTTGTTTTACGAATTTTAAGATCTAAAAACTATACAAGTGCGTATCAGTAGAGCGTTGCAAAGATTTCATCGTAGTATCTACGATGAAATCTATATTAAACGTTGATGAATTTTAGCTTTTTAACATTGATAAGTTGTGGTTGAACTCGTGACATACCGACAGGCAGACCAGCTGGGCGAACTTTCGTTTGGCTCTAGAACTCTACAAACAAAACAAACATTTCAACAACGATTAGTTCTTACAATCCCACTTGCTTATAAAACTATGTTTATTATACAAAAGAGATACAGCCTATGTGTGAACAACCAAGTTAACGTAAGCCTCTTGTATCAATGGTTAATTACCAAGCATTATGTTATTATTCCCTACACAATTAATATCTAACAAAAGGAAAAGGTTTCGCAAGTAAATATCTGCTAAACGATCGTATTAATTATGCATTCAGAAAATATTACCGATCCCCCGTGGATTAAGTTGTAAGCTATGAATATTATATTTGGAACCGGACAAATAGGTAATAAAATTACGCTTACGAATTTGAATTTATTTTGCGTTATTAAAATGGGACATCAAAAGTGCCAGTTTAAGGTTTAGATTACTTAAAAATATGCTAATAATTGTTTTTACACGACTACCCAAGAAGAAGTGTAATGTTTTTAGGGTTAATGTATGAATGTGTGTGAGTTGATTTATTTCATCATAACGCCCAAACGCCTTACTACAGAATATCTATGGTGGGCGCTGCCTTAACCGATTTTGATGTATGATATGAGGTACCGTTAGAATCCATACGTTCTTTTAAATGACACAGGGTATGTGATTTCATAATGAAAATTATATGGCGAATTGTGAACACAATAATATGCGGCCTGAAGAAAAAAAAAACTTATTGAAGGGCTTATTAGAAGAAATTTTTCAAACAAGTAAAACACAACATTAACGATGGTTTCTAACTGAGGGTCTTAGAGACTAAACTTTTACACACAGACACACGCACACTTCTATAAATTAGTGTTGCTCCTAATAGTAGTTTTCCCCAAAACCGGGGAAAATTCGATAAAAGTGCAACAATCTAGATGTTGGCGTTGCTTTTATCGAAGCATACAGCATACACGTAGTGCAGCAGCACATAAGCATACACAGCAGCAAGCAGCAATTATTTATTCTTAGCGGATCGATAATAAACATTAGGAGCTGTCAGGCGTAGGGAGCCCTTTGTGGCTTTTGCTGTGGCTGTTGTCGTAATTTAGTTGCTTCGAATGGCTCGACTATACTATTTTGGGAAAGCAATAAAGAATATTGAATAGAATTGAATTGACTTGAAAACAATGCACACCTAGGTACTCATGCGCGATAACCAGCTACGAAAAGTGGGGGTACGTAACGTAGCCGATCTTAGCGCTACAGCATCAAATCTACATCACTACCGAAGAAAAATATTCCCAGATGTCAATCCGTTGAGTTTCCACACTATTAATAGGGACTTGTTTATCTAGGGGTGGTTAGTGGAGCGCGAGTGACGGGATCGATTCGGGCGTTGATCATAATCGCGTCAGGTGAGGAAGTGGGTCGGCTATTTTGGGCACGCGACTCCGCTCGGGTTAGACGAAAAATGGGCGGGTAGTTGACGAAAATGACGCGACACCTTTGAATGCAAGTTTTTATGTAAGCTCCTAACTAAAACTAAAGTAATCGATATAGCTAAAAGAATAAGCAAACTGAAGTGGCAGTGGGCTGGTCACATTTGCCGCAGAACTGATGGCTGAAGCAGATGGGATGGTTACGAGGGACGATGTACGCAAGGCTGTTGGCAGTGGCTAAAAAAGAAATGCTGAGGATCGGACGCAGTGGCGTGCATTGGGAGAGGCCTATGTCCAGCAGTAAACTGACGTGGGCTGTTTATGATGATTTGATGATGTAATCCTGATATCGTTAGTAAATTTGATAGCGCACTGGCCGAGAAAGCAAAACAATGAGATACATTTTTCAGAAGTTCAGCTTTCACCCACCACTGCCATTATCTTTTTGATGAATCGGTTCAGTAGATTCGGAGCAAATTGGCTGTGACAGACCGACAGACAGGCACATGAGTGACCCTATGAGGGTTTAGTTTTGTCACTTGGACTTTGTAATCATTATCATTTCAGCCATAGGACGTCCACTGCTAAACACAGGCCTCCCCCAATGTCTTGCCATCGAGAGGGACTGCCTATACTTGCCACGCTTGGCAGGCGGGTTGGCGAGCGCAGTTTTTTTGAAGATTTTTTAAAGACGCTGTTGCCCGTCTCGTGCTACAGGTATTAGTCGCCTCTTACGACACGCCTCCTGTTGGCGGTGGGAATGTGAATTCTTTACGGCTGTCCCCACACGGCACAATCTTATAGGACTGGTAAATGAAACCATTGGTACTGCAGTGAAATAGGGTTAGCAAAATATTTACGCACGTTAAATTCCTAAAAGCTCGCACATATGATATGTCATAGTCATATATTTGTGTTGCGGATTAAATTTAATTTCACGTGAAATCACATCGAGTGAAGAGATGTTCTCGAACATTCAAAATTTAGGGTTAATATTTTAATTGTTCCTTAAATTAAATTATCGTTAGTGAGTTAATTGTGACAAGGGTAACAGGGTATTAAACATCTCATGTGTGATTAGGGAACGTTCTGGTAAGTCAGTGTTAAGTTATAATTAATTGAATGAAGAGATTTACGGAAGGTTTCAGTTCAATGTTGTTATTCGTTTGATTAAAACCAAAACAAAATATTTTCTCAATCAAACATGAATTATGAAAATATAGCCCGTTAAGGTTCCGCGTAACGACAAGCCTTCACACTTTTTAGTAAGGCGTGACGTCACGTGACCCCATTCCCAAACTTTGATGCGCTTTATTTTCGTAATTTTTTTTTGACAAAATATAAAATTATGGGTCCAATATTTTTTGATAATCCAATTGACGGACTAAATAGAATAATATTTTTTGACCCAGGAAACTAGCCTATTGTATTTTTCAGTAAATTAAAATATTACTCGTAGAATAAGAAAATTGTGTAGCGTTAAAGAAATACAAATAGAAATTAGTTTGTATTTTTATTGTAACTAAAACTTTTACGGTACTCATTTTTAAATACATTTCAATACGTTTTAGCGAATCACACAACTAAATATTTATTATTATCAACCATGTCAGCTATTTTTAACAGGAAAGTTTTTAACAGGATGATACGTACTCTTGCTTACAAAAGGTTTCATTAAAACAAGGATACCTACGATACGATACTGCATTAGAGGTCTCGCAATCACCTCTGAAAATGAATGTGGTAAACTCAGCAAATTGAGTGACGCCGTAAGAATACTCAAACTATGGGCATAGTAATTAATGTAACGATTACACGCCCCTAATGAAACGGCATCCACTCGGAGCGGAACACAGCGCGGAACAAAGGGACATCCTGATACCTATCTATACCTTGCCTCGCTCCACATACCGCGGACAATGCAAAACGGCCCTTATAACAATGGCACAAGGTCGCGTCTAGCCGCGGCATCAACATTGCGAACCCGTATGGAACGCTCCTGTACCCAAAGCTAGAGTTTCAGTCAGTGCCGCGCGCGGCGCCACTGTCGACGGTGGCCGTCGCGACGCTCGAATTCAACCCCGCGATTTGCGCCGTCAAAAAATAACGACAATAAATCAAGCTTATTGTCAAGTAAATCACATATTCAGATAGAAATGTAAATTTCGTGAGTGAGGGATATGACGCGGCAATCGCCAGTGTAATAATTAAGCGTCCGATTGTGATCGGCGTTCGGCAATGGTTTACAAATAACGATACAAAAATAGTGTTTTATATGTGTTTTACGGTGTAGTACGGCGTCCCGATAGTGTTGGATTTCGCGTAGATCCTGATTTTGCGTGGCCGAGTTGTGCCGGATGTCGATCGAGTGATCCGACCGTTGTTTCGGCCACAATTTCGGAAAAACACCCGTAATTGGATACAGAGGGGATAAACAAACTTAATTTGGCTTCTATTTTGTTTGCTGCGGTAATAAAACTATGGCCCCGTAACATAGAAGCATTATTGTTTTTACGTCAAACTATCAGGGGCTAACCATTGTTTTTTCTGTAAAAAATTTGAGGAAAAGCAACACTGCTCATATACTATCGCTTATAGTGCATGGCTATCCATGAACTATAAGCAGTAGTACATAAGCTGTTACGCTTTGCTCTTAAACTAAAACTTATTTAGAACTTTTAGACTAGCTACCAAAATTATTCGTTGGAATAAAATTAGGCTGGTTACTGAAAGTTATTAAAGTTACTAAGGCAGATAAATAATGAAGTGTTCGGAATTCTCATTCGCGTTAGAAGAATACAGTGAAGCAAAATCACACAGGGCGAATATTCAACTAAAATAATTAATGCTAAATCAAAATACCGAACACTCCATAAATTTTATTATAGTGGTAAAATAACTGCAAATTAAACATCCATCTTAATTAAAACAATATAATTTGTTAACTAGTCCTAAATTTTTTGGTACTGAACAAGCCTAAGCAGTCGCAAAAGGCAACTTCAATTTACAAGTAACAGCATCCACTGCTCATGTTTGCGTCCATTAGTGTTCAGGAACCAACTTTGCAGCTTCATCTACAAAGTCAGAACTCAAAGCAAAAGTTTCATAATTAAAACTTGTGCGCCTCTACGGAAAAACGACGTTGCCCTTCAGGACTCCATTAGCATAATTTATTGAAACCTCCTAAGTCACTTCAGTCGTCATGGCGTTTTTTGTTTTGTGGGCAAAATTAAATAGGAATATCAAAAAGTCCGGCTTCAGGGATTTTTGAAATTAACAATGTTGGGAGATATCAGATTAAACGTGGGTTGTTTGCTCCTTTGGCTGCAAATGTCAGAGGTTAGAAATT
Organism: Anania hortulata; assembly: GCA_963576865.1. Classification (NCBI taxonomy): domain Eukaryota; kingdom Metazoa; phylum Arthropoda; class Insecta; order Lepidoptera; family Crambidae; genus Anania; species Anania hortulata. The sequence goes on along the minus strand of OY756408.1, from coordinate 17,462,628 downwards.
TCAGAGGCTTCTGGCATGCCAGCCCACACAGATATTTTGTATCTTGTTAAAGACTCCAGAATTGCGGATCGATGACAATGCGATTGGAAGTGCTATACGCGTTTAATGTATGCTAACTGTACCGCACTTGTTGGTAATTGATCAATGCAATGCTGGGCACCTTTTTGACACATCACATTTGTTTTGTATTGTCTTGTCTTATGTATATTTCTCTGTGTGTCGAACTAACGTTTCTATGTTTATTTCAATCATTTGTACCCCTGCATACTCAAATGCCTGACTCTTAGATAAAGAAATTTCGACAGAAACAAGTTATTGACTTTTGTTGGCATTTGAAACCACGAAAAATAATTAGTGTTTAAATTCAATTCAAAAATATTTTTTAATCTTAAGAACATGACAAAACAGTATTAATAACATCCAATGTTTAATGAGCATTCAGGAGGGCTTAGTATACATTTTCAATCTGTATTAATATTGAATCGGAACGCTTAATGTGGTCTATCAGGAAGATATAAATAGATAGTAGAGATAGTAATTACATCCGTGCAAACAAAACTAACGGAGCTTCGAGTGGCGCGCAGTACGCGCATCTCCGATTCAAGTTTATGATTTGATTTATATTTAGAGTGTCCTTGCGAGGGATTTATTATGCTTATACAATGCTGTTGTGTTTTACATTTTACATAAACTCCACACATTTTAAAGTAATCATTATTTAAAACTATCATCTATTTTAAGTTACGTTACGTCTATTCGTAAATCCTTTCTGTTGAACCAATTCAGTAACATTAATGGTGTCATATACATTATCATTCCATTAAGAAAACAGTAACAGTTTTGGTTTATCTAAACGTTAAGAAACATTCAACATCATTCATCAATTTATGTATTCGTACAGCTTCCTCTTTTGCATGCCAATTCCTTTCAATAATTCCGTAAATATTGTGTTCCATCGTACAGGTGTATGTCCTCAGAAACACTCAACATGTATTGAAGGTCTGGTAATGCTATTAATGTATCAGAATTTTCAGTTCAAAGAGACGTCGACAGGCCCACGTTATACATAAAAGATTCGCCTAGCGACGGCGACGGAGAACATAATTCCGCGCCTGATATTTAGTTTACATTTCAATTTCATCGAAGTGTATTCCCTGCATCTAATTGGTACTGGCGTTTCGAGTAACGAGACTCGACTTGCCCATGTTAACGCAAATATACTACACTGTGTAATTACTTTTAACGTACAGCCTCGCGTGCAATATTAAGATAATAATATCTTTAAAGGTGCAATAAATCTCCGATCGATCCCGATACTCGACCAACAAAGCTGTCGCAACAACTGGGAGCCTTGTATCATGAGTGCAACCAATAAATCTTATCTTGAAAATGCGTTCTTACTTTGGGCTTTTTACATATTGATATTATCTTATCCGATTTTTAATCAGTAAAACTGTGTCATTACGTTGCCAACTGATAATGAAAAAATATCATATTTTTGTATCTTAAAAAGTTACTAAAATATTTTAATATTATAGGATATAAAAACTGTTTTAGTACAAGATCATCCGGAATGCTCATTAAAGTTGTAAAAAGGGATGTACAACGACCTAAAAGGACGAGATATTTTACTTTGATAAATTTCGAGAATTTGGTTATCGTCTTGGGTTATTATTATCTTTGAGTATAAAAAAAAAACATTTCCGAACACCAAAGTGTTAACAATGTGTAGAATCATTACAATGTTATGTATTCTCTCATATTTCGTTTAATATGTAGATGACATACTAACATGTCAGTGATATGGATAGATAAATCTGAAAACACCAAACCAGAGCACGAAACGGACTCAAGTAGGCGTTACAAGTGAGCAATTATGTGGTGTCGCGACGCAGTAAAGCCGGTTACACAAGTGACAATGGGGCGGGCGGGAGCAGGTCCGCTTGTGTGACCGAGCCCTTACGCGCGCGGGTTCGGGTTACGATCGCCAAATGCCCGCTTTGATCCGGAATGTGTTATGTAAACCATTCCTTTTACTCACTTACGAGGAATATTGCTAAATTTGATAAAACTCGAGGTTGGTTTTGAATTATTTGAACATTATTATATGGCTTCGCAGGAGCTTGTTTTCGCAGAAATTGGATTAAGACACTCAAATTTCAGTCATTGTTAAATCCTTATTAATTTAATTTACAGAGATTATGATGATACATTTCCTACGATTGTTACAATCTCAAAATAAACTTATTTTAATAATAATATAATAAATATTAGCCTGTCATTTTTGTAAACCACTGCCGATCGCAATTTCTTTAAAGTTTAATAAAATAAACATCTTTAAACAAGACTTTGCATGACTACTGAACGACCAAAGATAAAAATAGTGATTTAATAGTGAGATGTAAACAAACAGTGATAGAACACACTAAACATTCCCAAAGATAAAGCCAAAGATAAGTAAAAAACAAATGACTCGCTTTAATACTCCCGTGTTTTAACGTTAAAAACCACACACTGCCGTTAGTAATTGAACTTTATAAAAATCAATGATACGTGAACACTAAGAGTTGCATTTAAAAAACAAATGATTGTCGCAATAATGTTGCAAAGATAAGCATATATGCCAGAAGCCTTGCAGAGGCAAGTCGCGAGATGCGTCGCGACGGGCTGAAGTTACGGCTGTCTGACCCGACCGCGGGATCCAGTGCCTCGTTCCATGCGTCCGACTCAGATGACGAGAGCTCGGAAAGAGGGTCGAGAAGCTCACGAAGTACTGACGATGCAACGATACCGCCCGCCATCTCTTCAGTACAGGTGATCTTCCGTTGTTATCAATTTAAAATATAAGTATATTCAAAATTATAGACCCCTCTTAGCTGCAGCAAAGACGATAACACTTTTAAATTCTTTACCGTTTTCATCTAATGCCAATGTCTGCTTGTGTTCGTTGTTTAGGGTCTCATGCAATAAATACCAAAACCAAAGCATCCAAAAAGAAGGCCAAATAAGGGAGAAGTAAAATACTGTTGTAGTTAGTTATGCCACAGGGATATTGTGTGCACCGTTTTATACTCGTATGAACATAGTCAACATCAAAATGAAGCGTAGTATCTGAATTTTCCAAAAGAATCTCATTGCAAAACAAATCACAATATTCTGACAAAACACTACGTAAAAGTCAAATAAAGAAGTCAGGTTATTGTGACATTTAGAAGAGTCAGTACTTTTGTTTGTTTTTGATCAGCTACTTTTGATGCTTAATAATTAATTTAAGTAATAATAATAATAAGGTATACTTTACCTAATAAAACTGCTGCCTACCTACCTTAATAGGTATATAAAGTTGCTAGAAAAATTATTATATCACGGTTTTGGCAATATCCATGCGATAAATGTATAATTGAAGTAATTCTACAAAAATGTTATAATCTGCTCCCGTATGAATATTAGCACTGGTAATTTCGTTAAATTTATTTTATTTTATTATCAACGCATCAACGCAGTTGCAGTGCAACGAAGCTTAACAATAATAAATTCAGATCATAAAATTTAAATTGAAACTGCCAATGATAAAACGGTATTTTCCCCGATGCTTAATAATTTATATCATAACGGCAGTTTTCGCGCAATTTGCCGGGCGTTGCCATTTTGTATTCCATCCATCCATCTTCAGCTGATAATGCGTTTTGGACGGATAAGTGATTGGAAAAACCCGAGAAACGGGAGCACCTTCCTGATGTATTTTGGGGAACACGTCGCGGGCGAATAAGGCCGCGAGTTCGGAACGGAGAAGCGCGCAGCGGGGCGTTCAACATTTACAATACCATAAAGCTGTTTATATGAGAAAACCTACATCTAACGCTATTTGAGTTTAAGATGTGTGTAAGATCGCATTGTTTGAAATCTCCACAGTCTACATTTTGCGGTCACACGTAAAAATTTGAATACAAATTGAAGTATTACTTAATTCTTTGTTAAATTACATTTAAAATGTGCTCCCCAAGGGCTTGAAGTCCGTTGGAGGAATTTGGGATTCTTTGGTGGTCCGATATTTATTATTTATTTAAATTTTATTGCACAGGTAAGTACAATTGGCGGATTTAATGCTATACAACATTCTCTACCAGTCAACCTTGAGGCAACCTTGCGATATGCGACCGCGTCACTCACAGCACGTCCTGGCGTCGGAGTTCCCCGCCGAAAATCAGCGTAGTGATAAGACCGTGGCTGTCACGACAAATGCTGAGCGGGAACCTTAACGACAGATCAGATCCCAGATTTTATATTGTTATGTATTTTTCTCGTGTGTCGTAGGTAATACACGTTTCTATTTCTATATTTCTATAAAAATCGAATATACCAACTAATATGATACTAATCAGTTTCTAAAGATAAAAGATAAAGATCATTTATTTGCTAGAAACAGGTTACATAAGATGGTAGGTACAAAGTAGGATCCATGTTTCGCTGTATACATTCCAGCATGCAAACATTGTAAAAAAGTTAATTAATTAATTCTATCCTACTTTTGCCACTAACTAAAGCAACTGCTAAGTATTTATTTTATTTGTTTTGTTGGGACTACTACCATGGAAACTACACATTTAAAATTCGTGTTATTTTGCAAATCAATTCTTAACGTCCCAAAAGCAAGTGACATCTTTCATTTTAGGCAATCTGCCTCTTAGTCTATTGACGTGCTAGGCATTTTTGCAGCAGTGGCATCTTGCATTTTAAGCTCTGTGGTCATAACCGAATAAAATATGTTCATGTTATAAATGTTAAGAGTTTAGATTCCAATAGTCTGCAAATTATCGTGGGAATTAACCACAGACATGCGGCGGTGCCTTAACTGCGTGCATCCCATTAAAATGTTAAAAGAGCCCTTATTCTGTTTGGCACAAGGTTTGTAATGTAGCCTACGGTTGTTGCTAGTTGTACGGGTTGTCAATTTTAAATATGGATCGTTGTTTTCCCGCCTACAATATGCATGAGGAAAGCGTAACCTTAGCTGATATGTAAAATATTTAAAGATTTTACAAAAAGGGCGAGGAAATTTTTAGGCATGATTGACCACCTGCTGCTCAAACAAAAATAATAAACGAATAGAGGTGGGATAATAATGTGCAGTGAAGAATTAAGTTACAATATAAAATAATTCACAACTGATTTAATTTCTAATAAGTACCCGCTGCCAACCTGCTATATCTAAGGAGTTGAAATAATATTTGTTTAAAAACCCTTTTTAATTAAAAACACAGTAAATCAATTAAAACAGTAAATAATACACTTCCCCACCGCCAACAGGAGCCGTGTCGTAAGAGGTGACTAATTCCTGTAGTACGATACAGGCAGTACCGTCTGCGTGCGAAATTTTATGAAAAACTGCGCTCGCCAACCCGCCTGACAAGCGTGGCGAGTATTTGCAATCCCCCCAATGATGAAAATCATTTAGGGAGGCCTATGTTCAGCAGTTGTCGTCCGACGGCTAAAATGATGATGATGATGAAACCAGTTAATAGCTCATTAATATTTTTATTTAAATATAAACTGTTAGATTGCGCCTTTTTAGCGACAGTAAGTCGTAAACGAACAATGTGTTTTGTCTGCTAAAAGCCTGAAAATGCGTTTGAGTTCATAAAACATTGACGCAAAGCTGAAGGCACGCCTTGTTGCACTGCCTTTGTATACAACAAACAGTACAAGTACAATTTTGTACCGGTTTTTAACTCAGGTTCATGAAAAAGGAAACACGCCATTTTATAACGCGCGGAAAATTGACTTAGCTAACTGTAAGTACTTACGAGTTATATATACTCCTAGGGTGTTATGTTTTTGCGTGCATCTTTTTATTATTTCAAAAAATACTAATTCATATTCATTTATTCACTTTATAATAACATTGTGCCGTGTTGGTACGGCCGTAAAAAATACACTTCCCCACTGTCAACAGGAGACCTGTCGTAAGAGGCGACTAATTCCTGTAGCACGAGACGGGCAGCTGCGTCTTTGTGCGAAATCTTATAAAAAACTGCGCTCGCCAACCCGCCTGCAAAGCGTGCGGCGAGTATTGGTAATCCCCCCGATGATAAGTTAATGGGGCCTTTGTTCAGCAGTGGACGTCCTATGGCTGACATGATGATGATAAGAACATTAACGTTTACTTCGTTGAACACAATAATAATTCATCTTTCATATCATGATACACCTAAAATGAGTTACCTAAAATTATTGTACATTTGAAAACCTACATTAAATCATTATTTGTAATTTCCGTAAAATAAAAATATAATAATGAATCTGAATTGAACCCAAATCAGTAAGCTAATTTACATCTCGAAATAATATATCGACCACTAACAGCTTCTATGGCAGACCTTCAGCATTTTATGGCTTTGATTCCTTAGTCATTTGACGATTCATCGTCCAGTATAAGAAACCCCAGTCTTAATTTATATAAAGGCAAAGAGTAGCTCAAACATAGTTGGTCAGTATGAGGCTATCGTTCACCGTACTAGCCCTCTGGTATCATATGTACAGTGCACAATTTGAGGTCTGCGTTAATTGGACACCTTCACAGATTTAGCTAATGTAACTGGACCGCTGCTATCGGCCACACAACGTTTGGTTAAGGGTCTGCGTTCTTTGGTAAGGATCAGGCTGTATCGTCCAATGTATCTAGATCCCAGTTGTAGGTAATCCGTGGTCAAGCGGAAGGTCATGTAAACTGGAACAGTTCGAAGTGACCGAGACGTGCCCATCCCAAGGGGACTCTTATTCGCTCGCACTGATTGACACCGTACTTCTGTGGGGTTTTCGTGTGTGATGTTAAGAGTAAACCCAAGTTTACGACCTGTATAAACTTTCAACAAAACGAAAATCTTTAATTTGTAGGTAAAAATTATTACCTTCTAATTAAATAAAAATAAAATAAGATAAGAATTTATTCATAATATTCATTACAGAAATAGTAAAATAATGTCATTAAATTAAATCAATTACTTTTAAGTCCTAATCACTAACAAATACATAAATGTCAAAGTTATAATTAGATTTCGATGTCAAATTAATTAGTATACATAAATGTCAACGTAGTCAGTTTAGTCACTGTGTTGACCAAACATTTCGTCGACTATATAAAACGATTTGGATTTAGTTTAGAAGTCAAACTTAAAATCTAAACCAAATTTTTTTAAGGCACCTCATAGTTTAGATGAGGCCTGAGCCGTTTATAGACATACTTATATAACATGATAAATAAATAATAATAAATTATTTCTACAATCACACCAATCATCTAGCCCTAAACTAAGCAAAGCTCGTGCTATGGCGACTAAACAGATAAACATACATAAATACTTTAAAAAATATCCATGACTTAGGTACAAATGCTCGTGCTCATCACACAATCATTTGCCCCTTGCGGTATTCAAACCCGCACCCGTTGGCTTTGTAGTCCGGAGCGCGAAGAACTACACCAGACGGTCGTCATGGTAATGGTTATTATTAAACCGCTTCTAGGTCTTCCAAGTAGCTGGATAACTGTACTATTACACAAAGCTTAATAATGTCAGTAAATTTACTTGATTTTAAAAAGTGCTAGGCCAATTCCTTCTTGATGCAATAATAGCGATGTGGAAATTGTCAAACTTGATATTAACAATGATTTTATTATAACTACTAGCAAGCTATTACGCTATTAAATAAATAAATTGATCCCACAATCACACCAATTAGCTAGCCCCAAACTAGGCAAAGCTTGTACTATGGCAACTAGATAACGGATAAACATACTTAAATACTTAATATTATTTCAATAATGTCCAAGACATCCATGATTAAATTATTCACATGTTTGTACTCATTACACAAACATTTGCCATATAAGGGATTCGAACCCGCGACTACTTTGTTTTGTAACGCGAACCACTAGACCGATATCGCCACTTGGTAAAGTAAGTTATAGAATATACTTAGTTATTTCCAGTGTATGTAACGACAGGCCCTGCAGAAACTATAAAGTCCCTTGTTTATCTTTCCCCGCGGAGTGTTTGCGGGAAACTAAAGAAAACCTCGCTGCCCGAGGTTTTGTTTGCGCTGCAGGTGAAGGCACAAAAGAAAATGAAAAACATGCTGTAATATTTTCTTGTGTGGTATAGGTAGGTACAGTCAGTATTAAATACGAAAAGTAGCTTAATATCTAAATTTCCAAAAGAATCTCATTGCAAAACACATCACAATTATAGTCTGACAAAATCACTACGCAAAGTCAAAGAAGTTAAGTTATTCTAATATTTTTTTTTTATTTTTTTTTATTTAATAAACATACCAACAGTGTGTGAAAAACAGATAACGCATAAAAAGTACTCATATATACACCCATTACAGGTACATACAATATTTTGTTAACAAAGAATATTAAAATTGAGTATCAATCACGTATCTAAGAATAAATAAAATAAAGTCCAAATTTTGAGATTCTTTGGACGCAACAATAAACTCTCCATGGACAACAAGTTGCTGATCTACAAATCTGTACTGACAACCATCATGATACAGCGCCTCCAGAATATAATTCTGCGAACCATATCAAATGTCCCATGGTTTATAACAAACACCGAAATTCATGAAGCTCTTCTAATGAACACAGTAATGGAGGAAGTAAGGTATTCTGCTGAATCCTATCAGAGACGGCTAGCTCTGTACCCCAATGAACTGGCTGCGCAGTTGCTAAGCCAAAGTTATCGCAAGCGTCTCAAAAGGCACGACATCTTAAAACTGCACCAAAGAGTGTAGTAGTACTTAACAAATAGTGTTCTCAGTGGAGAACACACTTCACATTAAAAAAATAACCACTACAACCCATCCGCTCATAGTCGCGAGACTGATTGCAGATGAAAACAGGAAAAAAAAGAGAATAATAATATTTTACATTTACAAGAGTCAATCACTTTTGATGCTGACTGTACATACGACGACTATTTATTACGATTCAGAAAGAACATACGAGTATTGCTTGTATTTTTATTCATGACTCAGTGATATTGGAATACATTGTAATAAATGGACGTTCAATTGACAAAATAGAGACCTGTGATTAAAGTCCTACCTCAACTTTATTTTAAGTATATATTTTTACTATAAACGCGCAAAAATCATTACCCTCCTTCTGGGTCAGTCGAGTAAAGAGAACCTAAATGATTTTAATTGCAGAATGAATTTATTAATTTACTTTTTATTGTTTTACCAACCTTTTAATTATTTTCTGAGTGATACTTCATATTCACATACAAAAAAAATCTCTTTGAACTTCTATCAAACTAAGTTTTACTAAAGTAACGTTAATGAATGCCGAATAATTTCTTGTAAAGTTTCAGTTCTTCGTCGTCTTGTGCAACGTTAAATTCTGGTTTCCCTACTGATTAGTATTCCGAAGGAACTCGAGGCTCGGTTAACATTCAAAGCAGATAACTTTTAAGCCCCGGCCGAAATGCTTAAGGAAGGGCAATTATAATGAGCTTACCCAACTTGCAGCGCGGCAGTTAGCGTTCGATCCCTCCATAAGCGAGACTATAAATTTATCATTTCCTTTTCTTTTAAGAAAATTCTTGAAACAAATAAAAGGAAAGTAAGTCAAGGTGACGATGTCGGCCTTTACGGCTCGAGATGGAAACTCGAGTCCGGTTGACTCACAATACACGCATAAATACGCTCTAATGTATTATGTGAAAAAATTGCAAAGCACCTAGTTATTGAATCAGTCAATTGCGTATTATTTAACAACCTACTATATCTTTGGTTTATTTTTAGGGGTAGCACCCCAAAAGTAAAATTAACTGCGTTAATAAAATGTACCTACAAAAACCTTCGGATAAAAAGTTATTATGTTTCTATCCTATGGGGATTGCGCCGCGTGTGTTGGCAGAGGCTTTTGCCCAGCAGTGGACTAACGTGGGCTAATTTATAATGACATAGTTTTACCGAGCAATTGCTCGGGGCTCTTCCGTCGCAAAAAGCCGTTACAGCTCTATGATCTATTTGAAACATTTAACTTTCCACATTATTAGAATTTAATTTTCATTAAGCCCGACTAGGTAAATAACAGCGAATAACTCAAACTACAACAAACAAAATCAATGCCTAAAGTGACAACTGTATTATTTCGTTTTCAAAGTCCTTAAAGACAGAACTGTAGCCGTCTGCGATCCGCCTTTGGTGCTTAGCGCCTGTCAGCGCAACACTGTTTAGTACCTGACGCCTCGCGGCAATATTCGACCAAAGAGAATTGTCGAGGGTACTAGGACTAGCCATTGTGTTCTTTAGCTGTGTCAGGCTTGGACAGACGTAGTGTTTCTCTCGATGTAGATATAACTATCGATAGCACAGAATAACTAGAAAATAACTAAGTACTATTTATAGTAAACTAAATTCTATTTGACTAGATAGATGTCACTAATTATGCTCTGCCTGCTTTGTCTGATGTCTAAACACGCTTTACAAAAAAAACGTCATATATTTAGTTACTTTTTTAACTGACTTCAAAAAAGAAGGAATTTCTCAATTTGTCTTTTTATGTATGTCCAGCGATCATTCGTTACCTCGTTGACCGATTTCGATGATTCTAATTTTAACATATAAATAAACAAAGCAAGTAAAGTGCTCTATGTTCGCGTCAATCAATAAAGCCGGTTGTATCATTCTCTAAACTTAACTAGTAGTTAGTACATTGGCTATTTGTCTCTTTTAAGTGAACAAATTGAGCTTACAGCATGAACAGCTACGAAGCTGTCAAACGGTACACAGGAATAATTTAAGAAGGAATAAAAACTCATCTTTTAAATTAAAAGTTATGACATAAATATAATTTGCCAGTTCCAAAGAACTTTAGAAGAATTACTCAACACAAATAACTAGAATTGAAACTAAATCTAAAAATGAAAAAATATACCAATCATATTTCACAGTTGCTAAGTTTGGCGTGCCTCAAGGTAGCGTCTTAGGACCATTGCTATTCTTGATTTATATTAATGACTTGCCTTCTGCATTGAACCATCATATGACATTATTTGCTGACGATAGCACTGTATTTATTAATAATAAAAATTTGACAGATCTTGAAAATGACGTAAATGAATCCTTGAAATTAATAATCGCATGGCTTGAATCTAATAATCTAAAAATCAATTTAGACAAAACTAAAATTATGACTTTCAGTCAGCAAAACTTTGGCGTAAACTTAGACATCAACTATATGGGTAAAAAACTTGAACAAACGAACAATACAAAATTCTTAGGGCTGCATATTGACAATAACTTGAAATGGAAAACTCATTGTGAACAGCTCTGCGGAAAGCTTAGTCAATTCTCATTTGCTCTTTACAGACTTCAATCGATTGTTAACGAGTTTGCAGTACTTACAGCCTATCACAGCTACGTAGCATCGATTCTCAGGTATGGTGTAATTTTCTGGGGAAATTCGACTGACAGAGATACTGTATTCAAAGCACAAAAACGATGCGTCCGCTCAATGTACAGATTAAAATCCGATGTATCATGTAAGCCATATTTCAGAGACAAAAAGATTTTAACCCTTCCATGCCTCTATATTATGGAATGCGCTTTATTTGTTAAAAATAATACCAAAAAATTCGAGTACAGAAGTCGAGACCGAAATAAAAACACGCTGCTGACAATCCGTTGCAAAACTAGTCTGCGCAGCAATAGCATATTCGGCAATAGTGCTCCTAGGATTTACAACAAAATCCCGCTGAATATACGGGATATTATTGACATACAAAGTTTCAAAATTAAATTAAAAGCATTTCTAATTGACAAATCTTATTACTCATTGAATGAATTCCTGACAGATAAAAATATATAAACTCTTGGACTGATTATTTTATTGTGTACTGTATACTTTTATTTACTGTAAGTGACTTTAATAATTGTATTTCTTTTTTATTATTACGATCGTTTCAATTTGTTTTTGTACGCCTACTAAGGCAGATTTTAATTTGTTTTTTGAATTGTACGCCAAAAAGGCAGGACACGGTTAGTTCTAAGACAAATCCTTGTAAGACCAATGTACACCTGTGCTCCACAATAAAGATTTATGATTTATGATTTATGAATTATTTGGTCGCTTTTCGTTTACCTACTTCATTCGTTAATTACACAAAATACGGTTTCAATACTAGTACAATTCTATTTCAACAATGTTTTGATATTGTCGATACTATTGTAAGTCATCAATAGCATTACCGCAGGTTTATCGATACCACTGATTTTCAAGGTAGTGACACTGTCGATAGTTTGGCGTCACTAGACAGAAGTGGACAGAAGTGGGCAGAAGTGGTGAGAAGCAAGGACGCCTGCGGCCAGGGACGTGTCGCTCATCTTTTGTTTAGCTCCACTTGCGCATTCCGCTATAGTGGGCATATTTAGTTAGCTGAGATATGGCGCGTTTGATAATTACTTTTTTGTATTAGGTAAATAGTACATAAATTATAGTATGTTCTTAGGACAAATAGGTAAATAGTAAAACAAAGCACCATAGTAAATTTTTACTAGATATATAATTGATAAAGAGCATTTAAGCATGTGTGCTAGTATTTAAAGTAGATAGATAGACACTTTATTGCACAAAAACATTGAAGGTTATTACAAACAAGACACAGTAATAGTAATTTGTGTAACGTGCGTCACTTTGAGTGCGTTGTGCGTGAGTTATGTCAAATACAAGTTATTAGAGTAACAGTTAATTCATGTGACAGGGCACAGCATCAAAGTTAACCCTTAACGGAGCAATAGCGTTAATTTAAGTTATTCTAACGATAATGTGTAGCAAGAAGTAGTTAACGAGAAAAATCAGGAAAAAAATCGTAATTATATAAGTATTTCATTTAGGAAAAAATTACATCTTACATTAATCCAACAATACGTCAAAGTGCAAAATAATTTATGCTTCGTCTAGGAAACGTGTTTTTTTTTAAACAATTATTCTGTATATTTTACCATAGAGCATTTTAATTAAGTTGTATTCCAACTGAAATTATTGTATGTTGCACAAATTCAAAATGGCTCCGTAAAGGGTTAAATGGCCATTTGAAACTGTGAGAAAACAATCATGCTAACAAGGAATGTCTACACATGCCTGAAAATAACCTATCAATATAGCATTTCATACTTTAAATTGTACATTATAATATTATCTATATCTGCCTGCTTCACGTATATTTTACCTTTTCGATAAATAAAAAACACTATGTTACACAAAAAACATTCTGCAATACCCAAACAAAAGTGTCGTAAGAGGCGACTAATTCCTATAGCACAAGACGGGCTGCAGCGTCTTCATGCGAAATTTTATAAAAAACTGCGCTCGCCAACCCGCTTGCCAAGCGTGGCAAGTATTCGCAATCCTCCCAGAAGATAAGTCAATGGGGGAGGCCTTTGTTCAGCTGTGGACGTCCTATGGCTGAAATGATGATGATGATGATGACCCAAACATTATTATGTATACAATTTTTTTGTCAATTTAGTCCTAAATTACTAACCATTCGTTGTATTACTAACCATCAATTATCAACTGTCGTATAAGCCAAATAATTTTTTTATAAATAAAAAAATTAAAGGTACAAGACATAGTCTCACAATCAGGTGGCCTTATCGCCAAAAGCGATCTCTTCCAGACAACCTTTAAAAAGAAAACTATATGGTGGAGTAGAGTAACGTATTTTTTACGCATTGACGAACGTGAGCGGGATTCCGAGCTGCAGAGCCAGCACGACGGCGCCGGCGACGGCGGAGAGCGCGCGCAGCGGCAGCAACGCGTCCACATCCAGCCGCCCCACGCGCAGCCGCTGCGCGTGCACCCCCGCCAGCCGGAGCATGCGCCCCGCCAGATCACGCAACTCTTCTGCGGGACATATATTCAACGTTAATAATGTATGGTTACATGACCAACAGTCTTGTTCTACGCCAGCAAGATAGATTTCCAAACTATTTATTATTTATTTATTTATAATTTAGAACGACTATTTTAGCTATTGTTAGCGATATAGACAAAAGGGTAGAATATTTCAAAGCACTCTACACGCAGCTCGGGTGCTGCGCAGTCGCCGAGGTAGGGTGGTCTTTTTGACCGCGAAGCAATAAAGATCGCGTCTGCCCGTCGATGCCCGCAGCCGCCCCCGCCACGAGCTCAAACCACACGACAAAAAAGGGCGGTCAGTTCAGGACGATCATTCTAGTAGAGCACGTGGCTCGGACTAAGCTTGCCGCCCTCGCCGCCATCTGCGTTAGTATATACAAACTAGTTTGTGCGATCCACGGCGAGCAATCACGGTCATGCGGAATTTGCGTCTACTAGGCACTCCGCCGCGTACAATTCTTGACTCTATACAAGTATTTTATTTTCTGTTCCTTGTCCCTTCTATGCAACACTCCTCCTTCTGGGGCTTGACGCCACATTTACTTAATGACTGAAATCGCTAAGCCCCTGAAAGGGTACCATCTCCTTAGACAATTAATTCCAACAGACTCTATTCCTTGGTTTTTATATGTGCCAAAAAAATATTTTTGGTAGATTTTCAAGCACTCAGTTTCTTGATCTAAATTGTCCATGTAAACACAGGTTCTACAAACCTATGTAGTAATATAACGACCGTCTGGTGTAGTGATTCGCGCTCCGAAATACAAAGCCAGCGGTTGCGAGTTCGAATCCCGGAAGGGGCAAATGTTTGTGTAATGAGTACGAGCATTTGTACCTAAGTCATGTATGTTTATAAACGTATTTAAGTATAGCCGCCGTAGTATAAGCTTTGCTTAGTTTAGGGCCAGATGATTGGTATGATTATAAAAACAATGTATTTATTTATTTATCGCAAAAGAAATCCTATGTAACATTTCAATGAAGTAATTGATTTGGGAGGATTTAGTTGAGATAAAAAAAATGCCTAAAACTACGCACCATCTAAGTCGGAGTCGTGTATGGTAGTGAGCACCGGCGGCACCCGCGCGAGCTGTGCCGCGATGCCCTGGCCGAGCGCGCCATACCTCAGGAACACAGATATGTGGCGAAAACCCACTAAAATCTGCCCCATGATCATAACAGCCTGGTCAAGCTACACAAGGAGGTTAAATATACATTAATCATAGACGAAGTAGACGACGAATTGCAGCTTTCTAACTGTCTGAAATTCAAACGTGTCAAATTTTAGTACTTTATTTGACAATCACACTCTGTCAACTGTATTTATTAAATTTAACAACTAAGTTTTGCACACTGAACTATTTTTAACCAACTTAAAAAAGGAGGAGGTTCTCAATTCGTCGGAATCTTTTTATTATATTTTATGTATGTTCAGCGATTATTCAGATCATTCAGAAAATTATTATTTTGTTTGAAAGGTAATACTTTCAGAATTGTCCCATATAAATTTGGTTAAATTCTGATGATGGGATCTATAAGAAAATCATCAAACATAGCATAAAAAAAAAAAAAAAAAACGGAAAAAATTTCACCCCTAAGGGTGAAAAAATAGGAAATGAAATCGGTGTTCAGCAGTTAAATTATGTTTGCACTCGCAAGATTTGTTTTGATAAGGATTTATCACTAAAATAGACAAAATAGGTTAATTTTATTTAAAAAAATAAAGACCGACTTCAAAAAACCTAATCAGTTACTTTTGGAGTCGGTGCAAACGAAACCATAGAATCTCTCATCGATTGGCACCGACTCGGTTTACCACGTAGCCGGTAAAAAGGAGACTGGCTTTAGTCAGACTCAACTCCGTCAAAATATCGTAGTTAAAAGTTGGTAAACGCAAACTAGATGCTACGTTATAACTCACGAAACAAGCAGGCTAATACCATTTACATTTGACTATTGTAGATAAAGTCCATATTGAAAAAATTAAATACAAATTCAGCGAATTTTTTTTTTCAACCTGTTCAATCCCACCGTTGGGGAACAGTCTTCCCCAGAATCTTCCATCGATCTCTATCTTTCATCAATGACTCCTAATCCCTCGTCAGGTTAACCAAATCGTCACACCATCTTTTCTTGGGTCTAGCTCTTCGACGAGAGCCCTGTAGGTACCCATCGAGTGACGATTTGAGCCCACCTATCCGGATGCATTCTGCACACGTGTCCTGCCCACTCCCACTTAAGCTTTTCGGTTTACTCACGACACTGGTTTTTGAGCGGATGGCGGTGTTCCGGATTCTATCAATCCTTTTTACTCCTAGTATGCCTCGCTCCATAGCCCTTTGGAAAACTTTGAGTTCGGACTTCAGCAATAGAAACTTTTTTTAAATTTATTTTTACTTTATTTTTTTAGTTATATATATATTTAATGTGCAGAATGCATCCAGACAGGTGGGCCCAAATCGTCACCCGATGGGTACCTATAGACGGCGGTCGCCGAAGAGGTAGACCCAAAAAAAGATGGTGTGACGACTTGGTTAACTTAACGAGGGATTGGGAGTCATTGGCGATAGATAGAGATCGATGGAAGAGTCTGGGGGAGACCTTTGCCCAGCAGTGGGATTGAAAAGGTTGATAAAAAAAAAATATATATATATATTTATGTCTGGTTTAATTAATTTTTGGTATTTCACTTCATTATAGGAAACGCTGTAAGTACAAGTTAAAATCTGATGTTGGTATAGGTGATAGGTGAAGTTGTTGTACTTTTAAATAGTTTTTTTTGTCACTAATGTATAGTTAAAAAAATTTGCTTACTTCTACAAACTTAATGGCTTCCCAGCTTGGCTTTCCAGATACCAAAACAATAAATGAACGTATCGTTCCATATATAGTCAACATCACGGTTAGAGATATCTGGAATAAAGTAAATTTTACATCTTTAATGTTTAAGCTTTAACCGATAAAGTATACACGTCCCACTGCAGGCCACAGCCTCACATCAATTATAAGGTAGTCTGAGCCATACTCCATCACGCATACAAACCCTAATCACACAAATTAAAAATAAAACAAAACTTTAAATAAACTAACATAACTTAAAATTAAAAACGATTGGCAAAATAATGATACACAACCTTATTTTCAAACAAATACACGTCCTTCAAATGATTCATATTTAAAAATAATAATATACAAAATTCATTTTCTTAAAAATCATTTGACATACTAATGATAATTAGATGTTATATAGTCAAACAACGCTTGACCTAAAAACGCGCTCAAAAATAGGCTAGTTTCCTGGGTCAAAAAAAAGTGTCGCAAGGCGTGACGTTACGCGGAACTATAGCGGCCTATATCTTCATCAGTTTTTGTTTATTTGAGAAAAGTAAAAATACGTGTTCAATATTTTCTGTTAATCCAACTTATTAGTTTTTTTTAGGAAACTAGCCCATTGTGTAAATTTCATCAAATAAAACTTTGTGTATTGAACTTAGATGAATTCATCGTATTGAGACTTGACAGCAATCGTTTGTAAATAGTTTATTTTATTAAAAAGAAGGTCAACACATTAAGCTGCCAAACGAATCCTTTGGTCAGATAAAAATACACAAATTTAATGATACTTTAACACTCAAACTGTTTAAAAGGTAAACCATTTGTAAAGTAAGTGTCAAATGATTTTCTATAAAACAATACATTCACGAAAATGATTGTTTGTAAAATAAATAGTTGTTTGCAAAGTAAACATTTGCCAAAAGTGTTATAGTCAAACATTATAGAATGATGTAATGATGATGATGATGATGTCTATTATGTATATGTATAGAGCTGTTTCTCTGATTGGAGCAACAAAAATTCAAATTTAAGTATTAAATATTAGTCTAAAATGAAAAATCTAACTAGGTACCTGAATTTGCCATATTTTAGTAATCCTCTTCAGTATTTGTAGTATTTGTCTGTAGCAAATCAAAATATCCAATCGATCACCACTTTCGATTTCATTATTTAGAATTGAGTTTAAATGTTCCACAAAGTATCTTATTCTAGTGCTCAACATTGAGGCGAACATTGTCAGACATCCAACCTCAACGTCACACGATACACTTATCATTAATATTAATAATGGATAAATACTTCTCGACCTTCGACCAAGAAATGCTAGGCATATTACCAGGTCTATCCCAAGGATCAAAGGCATCCAAATGAGTCTCAGAAAGTGTTTTTTTGTTTTTTCACTGTACTTTAAATTATGATCTAATTCCTCTATTTCGGATATGAGTTTATTCATCTTCTTTTTACGAGAATTTCTTATCAAATCAAAAGATACAATGACGTAGTAAAGCCAGTAACAGAAATACGTAATGGTGAAGTGGAATATTGTTATTTTAGCTTCAGATGGGATTCTTACAAACATTTTAAACCAACTGGCCGTGACGATGATTGGAACTGCCAAGAAGTAGACATGGGAGAATATGGACCGGTGTAGGTTTTTGTCCAACGCCGTTGCAACGAAATTGATGGAGAATGGATATAAAACGGGAAAGAAACGAAATTGGTGCCTAATTCCGTGTTGCCACATGTTTCAAAATTGACGTCTTTATAATTCACAGAGAATAAATAGTGTGTGTTATTGGAGCATAGAAACGACAAAATATGGTTTATTAATTGATTATAAAAAATTGGTATAATCATGTTAAAGTAAGTAGTAATGTTGTACAGTTATTGTAGAAAATATATTAGTTAAAAGAAGTAATAATAATTGAGTTTGGGTGTTTAGCAGTTACAACGCGCAAACTTTATTTTTAGCTTGTGATAAACCAATCAAAATGGTATTTTATCTCATACAATGTAATAATATCATAATGTACCTACCTATATGACGCAATGAATGAATACTATATGTATATATATTCTAGGTGTCATATTTAGCCAAGTAAACTGACACTTAGATTTATATAGCAATTTATTGTATTGTAATTTAATCATTTGCAGTTATACTTTTATAGAGAGAAATAACTATCTGTCTATTGTTTATGCACAGTTTTTATAGTTTATTAGTCAATTAGTTTAATTTTAAAAGACGACCCGATGGATGTTATGGCGCGGTGATTCACCTTGAACGGAGAGCTCCCAGATTTAATTCCTGGTTCGGCTCAGTTTAGAAAATAAACTTTTCTAAATAGTTTTGGGTCAGGGTGTGCTTGGAGACGCCCCTGGGAAAATTCGTTGTTTGGTACACCTCTTAACACAGGAAAGTTGATTTCTTACTTTGACAATGACAGTATGTCGTCTGGTGCATATTTATTTTCTACCATGGTTATCATAATGGCTAAATAAATCATTACCTACCTATAGACGACGGTCTGGTGTAGTGGGTCGTGCTCCGGACTACAAAGCCAGCGGTTGCGGGTTCGAATCCCGCAAGGCGCAAATGTTTGTGTGGTGAGCATGAGCATTTGTACATAAGTCATGGATGTTTATAAAAGTATCAAGTATGTTTATCCGTTATGTAGTCGTCTTAGTACAAGCTTTGCTTTTGAGGCTAGATTCTTGGTGTGATTGTGAAAAAAAAATACTATTATTTAGACAACGCCAATTTACGCCAACAACCACTGATCATGCCATTCTTATGCTCATTGCCTCGATAGCTCAGGAGCCAAATGCAGACTTGTTTTTAAAAAAGCTATAAAACTGCGCCTAGCTAAAAGCTGTTGTTGAGTTAATAAAATGTTTTAGTTCCCCAATATAATAACAGCAGTTTTTACTTACTCTTATTTTCATTGTATTTCTTAACGAGACTGTACACAATACAATCCATTTATTTACCTTATTTTAGAACTTATCCACCACGTTTACTGTTGTTGTAAGGTTGTTTCATTAATCATTCAAAGCAATTCATTTATGTAGCTAGTGAATGTTTTGTAAATAAGGAAAAAAATAAAGGATCTGTAATAATAACGAAAAGTATTTCTAATCGAAAATTCCGTGCGTTCGTAGGTGTAAAGCAAATAAATTAAAATGCACATTTGCTCTTCTCAGATCTTTGACAAAATAGGAAAGATGTGGATGGAAATAAATGCCATATAGGAAGCACGGAATATGTCTATTGCTTTTAATTATCAAAGGTTCTATACAACATTGCATATATTCATGGTGGCCTAACTAATGCTTTATTATCTTTATAAGACAGACGACCCAATAATCTCCAACCGTGTAGGCCATTATCCAAATAATTAGGAATATGTATGATAAGAAAGGGCAAACTGCCACGTGTATGGTTCACCCCCTTTCATTTAGGTTATTCTATTGAAGGAAACCTTTAATAAGTTTAAGCGAATCATAAATATTTAAAGACTAGACACTCATATCCATTTTAGTTAAATAAAGACTATAGGCTCTTACATCGCCTTTTGTATTGAGTATTAGGTAAAATTACGTGTAACTTTACGGTAACTAAGGAAAATAATAGTTTTATTCACTCAGTTAATTACACTATAAGTCCTTTCTAGTTTTATTTATAATAAAACTGTGACAGGTTTCATTCTGTACATTGGCGATATTTCGAAAAGTTTTATTGAAGGGCACTCTTTAGTCGATACTGAAGCCAAAACTGTATTACTTTCGTTTTCATTCTTCTGTACGTCTGTATCATGGCCGAACATCA
The DNA here is from genome assembly GCA_963576865.1 of Anania hortulata. Taxonomy (NCBI): domain Eukaryota; kingdom Metazoa; phylum Arthropoda; class Insecta; order Lepidoptera; family Crambidae; genus Anania; species Anania hortulata. The sequence goes on along the minus strand of OY756408.1, from coordinate 17,442,031 downwards.
CTCCAAAACTACTTAATGAATTCAAATGAAACTTGGCTTGATTTGAGTTCATACTACGACATAGGACATAGGATACTTTTACTAAAAAATTAAGGACATCCCCTTCTCATTGAAGGAATTCCATTCGGAGAAAGAATAAAAGTCAAAATGTTCACTTAGTTGTAAATCAATTACTCGTATTTAGATTTTATTAGTTTAATACTGTTGTGGTGTCTGTAATTACTGAACATTCTGAAAATAACTTGAAATCCAAAATGTATACAGGAACCTTTGAACATACGGCTAATTTTAAGCTGGCGTGTGCACTTTATCGTATAAGCTTAAAATAGAAAGGCATATTGTCAAAGTCAGACCACTTCAGAGGAGTCAGATATTGCCAAACGATATTTAGGTACCATAGATAATATGCAATTCTCTAATATGTAATGTAAATAACTGTAAAATCCATTCACGAAAGTCCTACACACCTTTAAAAATTATACGCCTTCTATTCTAAACTTGCCTGCGCACAGAAGGAAAGAAAGCAGGTGGGGAGGTGCGAGGAGTGCAATTGAACTGCACAATCTAATATGGGGTACGTTCCACCACCAAACAAGGAGAGTCTCGGTAAAAAGACACAGTTTTACAGTCGACATTCCAAAGACTCGAATAAAGCATTTTTACTATGCGAACCGCGAAGGAACTTCCCACCAGAGTTACTTCGTTAAGTCTTCGGTTAAATACAACCTGGGAGTTTTTAAATTTAGATTTTAACATACGTAAAGTACAGACGACCTGGTAAAGGTTGCAGGAAGCCGCTGGATGCGGGCCGCTTCCAACCGGCCAATCTGGAAGTCACTGGGGGAGGCCTATGTTCAGCAGTGGACGTCCTATGACTCAAATGATGATGTTGATGATACGTAAAGTAAAAAGCTTCTTCCTAATAAGAGTGCTTCACCGCAGACAACTACGATACTTAATAATAGACATACCTGACATCCTGTAGTTCACGCAAACAAAGTCGCGGGCACTGCTAGTTAAGTAAGGGTACTATGTCTAGGGCTGAAGAGGGAGAAAAATCAGCACAAAATAAATTATGCTGCAAAAGATGGATGAGTTTCCCATAATTCGATTCATTCCGCATCATTCACCCCGCACCGCGCTGCAGGAATAAATTGCGTAATATTATTATAAAGATTGACTCCATACATCACTTTTCATACTTGTGTAAAGTTATGTCTGCTTCGAAATGTATACGTAAAATTTCCTGTAACGCTGAATTTATTAAATAACATTGTGTAGTGATGCCATTTCTGTATGACTGAATTTTCATTGCAGGACATACCCGTATTCTTGCATATACTTTCTGCACTTTATATTTTTATATTATTTGGGAAGATTGTCGGTGCTTGAAAGATCTTAGACACAATTTATTGCACAAGATAATAATAGGTGATTACCAAAAATACTAAAAAACTTACATAAGGCGGTCCTACTGCCAACATCCAGACAGTCTTAAGGCAGAGGAAACAATGTTTTAAAGGAGTAGCCTAATACAGTGCGGAATTCAAGAGTCTTGAATCCATAAGGTTCATGAAGCCCTGACCAAATGTGCGGGAATTAGATATTAATATCTTTATTATGACGGCGATAGGCGATATTATCTGATACGCGGCCGGAACCTTATTAATAATGTTTTGAAATAGCCGCCTGGAGTGGTGCCACCAGAATTTGTGATAACCTAGTCTCCTTTTGGATAGTAATTGATGTTCGAAATGGTAATGATTGGATAGGAAATGTTTTAACAAATACCAACTTTACGAAGATGGTTAGAGCACCTTTAAAGTTAAACACGGTCAAGGTTGATTATCTTTTTATAGATATTGAACTATTGATGTTGCAATATTTTAATAAGTCTCTGCCACAGATCAGGCTGATGGTCACCTGCGGCCTATGGCTTGTTTTCATTTATCGACTATTTTTATCTTTTATTTCCTTTCAGCATAATATTGTCTTAGGCTATTATTCTCTTAGTGGAAACTTTACGTTGTTTGTAATTGTTCTTATTTGTTGACATATTGCTCCTACCACCTGCCGTCACCATGTCTCGTTGCGCCATCCAGTCCCTTTTTTGTCCATGGTCCCTGTGATAGTCCCTAGAAGGTACCACGGGAAGTATTTTACCCGTGGTCCCTGAATTTCGTATCAGCTAACTAATTTAAAAAGGTATAATAACTGAACTGTATATTATAAAAACAACAACAAAATAAAACATAAGTACCTACATATTATACTCCATACGTTTGTGCTCTACTAAAATAACAAAATTAACAACATAAACATACTCCTTTAGTTCCTTCCAAATGCAATCCTTCTTTTGGTTTAGCGCAGTTTATCAAGTGCATGGCCAATGCCTATCTCGCCATTAATGAGCTCTAACAAAACATGGCGAATAACATCGTCATTCATTGTTAGTTTAATATTTCGTCGGGCCTTGCTTTTTTTAGTTATTTTTAGGTTATTTACGGTGTCCATGTCTCGTAATACATTTAAAAGACGCATCAGGTTAACTGTGTTTTTGTGAACTCTTTTGTTAATTTTGGCATTTAGTCCTTCAGCGACATTATTTGTTCGGTGTCTTTCGGCAAAAACACTTATAAAGTTGATGTATTTCGGTCTTAACCAATTTTTTTTACATAATTCATGAATTTTTTCATACCGAAAATGTCCACGGCGGGTTCTGAATTTATGAACTCCCACCCCTTCAAAATCATGTCCTTGGGTAAAAGTGGTAATGCTGCACATAGTGCTACTATTCTTCTTTCCTGTTTGTATCTATCCATTTTCAGGAGTTTTGCATTTCTCCACATGCACTTTCCCCAATGGTAATAACAGCCCACAATATGTATCTCGGGAAATACTTTTATGATGGCGTTAATTGCACCGATTTCGTAATCACAATGCATTTTTAATGGGTTCCATTGTTTCAGTTGTGACTGTATCATTTGAAACATAACATAATATGTATGCTCTTTTTTATCAGGCATTAACACATAAATCAGAGGCTTGACATTTGTTTTTTCTTCCGTACTATCAATCTCTCCAAGAATTATATACAATTGGGAAAATGGTGCTGGGCAGCTTTGGAACGTTGCATCCCCGAAGAATTCCTTTATATTTCTAATCAATTGTCTAGAATCTGGACTACAAAATATTATGACACGCTCACCTTCGTTACTACTGTAATCTGCTAAAATGAAATCCTCGAACTTTTTCGGAACTTCAACTTCACCATGTGATTTAAATTTTAACTTACGAACTCCAGCTTCTTTATTTCTGTCGCTATAAAGCGAATGTTGTACACTTGACAACTCTGGAAAGTGTTCCGCCACGTCATTTTTTCCATCATCCAATATTTTTTTAAGAGTACAGTCGTACAATTTTGGTATGGGTTCGTCAGAGATCTTCACAACCTTTCGAAGACATGCAATATTTCTATCTTTTTCATTTCTAACAGGATCCGCTGTACATATGTGCTTTGTTTTTTTTATTACACTGCTCTCCTAAAATAATTGGTTAAATGTATAATACAACGTGTAACATAATTTACGCAATCCCCTTTAGGAGCAAGCTAAGTACATGAAAATGAACAACTTTCACTATGGGTAGCAACGTCAAATCGCGAAAACAAGTCAAGTCAAGGCAGAGGACTATTAAAAAAAGAATCTAAGCTACTTTGGGGGGAGGTATGTCCAGCAGTGGACGTATTAAAATAGCTGCTATGAAAAAGGATAAAAATAAACTTACCTCTACAGTCACAGATCCAGGGCATTTAATCGATTTAAAATTACTGCATCTCCATTTTATTGTACCATTTTTATTTTTTGTGTGTTTATAAAATTGATAATTATCGTAAAGAAGAACTTGACCGCCCTTTCTTTTAATAATTTCAATTTCAGACATTGCAATTTCTATTTCAAATGCAAACAATAACGACAATACAATGACATCTATGTGTTTAATTGACGTGACAAGGAATAAAAAATTAATTATGATTCAATATGCAATGCTGGCCACTAAAGATCCTGCCTAGTATGTTTATGTTGTTAATTTTGATATTAATAGAGCACAAACGCATGGAGTATATATGTAGGTCTTATGTTTTATTTTGTTGTTGTCTTTAATAATATACAGTTCAGTTAATATACCTTTTTAAATTAGTTAGCTTATACGAAATTCAGGGACCACGGGTAAAATACTTCCCGTGGTACCTTCTAGGGACTACCACAGGGACCATGGACAAAAAAGGATCCAGTCACGTTTGCCACTGCTTTGACGTTTGTTTTATATTGGTCGCTCCTCATCCTCCTCATATTTAAAAGTAATATGGTTCTTTTGAAAAGTCTAAAAGTCTGAATTCAAAGAACCTAACTGCTACAAACTCCTTTAAGCTCAAGTTCAGAGGTTTATTTGCCAAAACACAGAAAATTACTAGTTGACAAAAATTTGATATTTTACTCAGACTGTTTTGTAAGCGTTCGTTTTGGCGCCGCAGAAAAAAAATGCAATTTGTATTGCATGCATGGTTTGTAATGTTCGATATATTATAATAAGCTGCTTGCTGATTTATCGAGGAAGAATAAGAAATGTTAAATTTAATACCTACCCAATGTTTTGTAGCGACTTTGGTAAGTGACGTCGAAGATATATAGATAGAAAAAAATTAAAGGTTACAAACAAGACACAGTTATGTATAATCAGGTGGCCTTATCGCCATAAGCGATCTCTTCCAGACAACCTTTGGGCTCAGGAAATGAGGTTGTAGTAAAGTGGGGTAAAGTAGTGCGTGAGCAAAAGAGAGCGTAAGACCAAGAAACATAAACGAAAATGAATAAATATCCGAAAATCAGCGTCGTGATAAGCTCGTGGCTGTCACGACAAATGCTAAGCGGGCATCTTTTTGACACATCAAATCCCTTTAAAGTTTTATATTGTTATGTATTTTTCCTTTGTGTATCGTTACGTAATAAACAAAAATTAATTATATAAATACATACAGAAATTTTTCCTTAACATTTTTATTTAAAATTTTATCTAAAACTACTGAAATACTAACTATGATTCCTGACTTTCATCTACTGAGAGACACAATCATTGGGCTCGTTCAAAACAAGCGAGTGTAAACAGGAAAACCAAGCGATTCTTGCGACGGAGAAACCCGGCGCGGGCGCATACCTTTGCCGGGATTAAGCTTTCGGCACTTTCGTCAAACAACACGTTTCTCTGGCTAAGTATAAGTATCTACGCAATTACTTTGATTGATATACAAGATACTAAGTAGAATTTATAGTTTGTTTTTTAAAGCGTACTAAGTCGGGTGTCTTTCAATCAATCGGGTCTGTAAACTTTTCTAAATTAGGCCGCATCTTAGGAGACCGAAGCTTAATTTAACTTCGAACAAGCATCTCAGGATACGCAAGATAAAAATAAATAAAACGAGATAGAGAGACTTGGGAGTGATTGTAATATTAACAGCTGCCTACGGTCTAGTCCTAATTATTTCCTCTTCTACTATCAGCTCACTAATATTCTAATAGTCCAAGTACGCTGTACGCTATTTTTTTATTTTTGAAAGAGAAAACAAAAGAGATTTAAAGGGGTTTTCACCATTTCAAGAACCTGGCAACTTACATGGTAATTTTTTCAACTAAACCTACTTGCTACGTGTTGAGTTATAACACGTGTTTAAAAAAACATAGGTTGCCAGCAATTTGTTGTTAACTTCATTTGTGAATGATTTTGACATGTTTTGACAAGCTCAGTATAAAAATAAGTAATAAATTTAAATATACGCCGAACAACACTCCAATTGTCATGGTCTTCAAGTAAGGAATTAACATCTTAGTGTTACGAATCAACAGATAGAATATTTTGCCAACGGCGTCCCAGTACACCCAGGCTCGAGCCAGTTTAGAAAAGATCGTTTTTGAGTTGACCCGAAACGGAAACCAAACCTAAGACCCTTTGCGTTCGAGGCAAATTACCGCGTTACGTGCGTCAATCGGGTTCTCAACATCTATCCATTCAAATTATACAGAAAATTCATTTTAGGCATCACCAACGAGCGGTCAGCTGATCGCGCGCTAACGCCGCTCCCCCGGTCGATGCCTTAATTATAATGTGCCATTTTGCAGCATTTACATAGTTCAATTTGTAACTTATTGTGTGATTTTTTTGTATACTTGGAATCGTAACACCAAAAGCTGATCTCATTTATCGTCAACCATCGTCACTTATCAAGGAATCCATCATCATCACACATTAGTCCACTGCTGGGCATAGGCCAATCCACGCCACTGCGCCCGATCCTCGGCTATTCTTTTTCTATCCACTGCTAGCAGCCTGGAAGGAATAGCAAGGCCATAATTAAATAAATGTCGGACATAGCAGTCATAAAAGAAGATGCACGGACATGGCCTACTTTTAAAATATGTATGAACCATGACCTAGTAAATTACAATCAATAATTAAGTTCTATAATCTATTTTAACTTTACTGTAATTGTTGTTTCCTAATAATGCAGGGTTATTTGTAAAACATCAACAACCAAGTCCATAGGGGACTGATTCTGGTGCTTAAATACAACAACTTTTTCTATGGGACCAACATTGAAATCGCAAAAAAAAACACTTTCCCATACTAAGCCGCCACCAGCTGAGTTTAGCTTGTATGGAGAAGTGTTTTTTTTTTAGATTCATTCAAAACTAACGATTCAAGTATAAAGGATCCTAAATAACTTTCTTGTGAAAATAATGATCATAACGTAATTATTATTATTGAGTTTCCTGACTATTTAATCGCTTTAAGAAAGCAGCATTGACAATGAATAATGTTTAATCGATTTGTTAGTAAACATTTAGTTTATTATTAATATATCAGATAACTACTGCAATTACCATCGTTTGGATTGATTGATGGAGACTTCTGTATTAGTAAAAGTAAACAGCTCGTCACTCATCTCTATCCAAATACATAATTCGTAGAATGAAGTTGAAGGCAAATTGGAAAACATATTTTCCTTAATTACATGTCAATAACAAAAGATAAGCAAATGATTGACATTTGAACGAATCGTAATTATACATAAAAAGTGCCTCATTTATCTATTATCCATTCTCTAATATCCAAAATTGAATGTTTGTTTATTTGTTCCGTATGTATTCCTAAACTCAGATGCGATAAAAAGGCTTGTGGCAGTTGCGCTATTTACATCTATTGTAATGCTTTTAACCGACTTAAAAAAAGGAGGAGGTTCTCAATTCGTCGATGTTCAGCGATCATTCGTTACTACGTTGACCGATTTCGATAATTATTTTTTGTTTGAAAGGTAATACTTTAAGAATGGTCCCATAGAAATTTGCAATGGTTACATTCTGATGTGAGATGTAGAAGGAAATCATCAAACATTACATGAACTCCGTACCACGCCAGCTGATTTTGGTATCTATCTTTCCTAATATCTTTGCCAAATGTGGACCGATTTAGATTATTCTTTTTTAAATAAATAGCTTATACCTCAAAGATATGAAGATGAATCTTCGAAGATATTATAACAAAAAAAAAAACGGAAAAAAAACACTCCTAAGGGTGGAAAAATAGGAAATAAAATCGGTGTTCAGCAGTTAAATTATGTTTGCACTCTTAAGATTTGTTTTGATTAGGATTTATCACTGAAATAGATGAAATAAGTTAATTTTATAAAAAAAATAAAAACCGACTTCAAAAAACTAAAACGCAAAAAATAATCTTAACACCTAAGTGCCTAATCAGTTACTTTAGGAGTCGGTGACAGTCGATGAGAGATTCTATGTTTTCGTTTGCACCGACTCCAAAAGTAACTGATTAGGTACTTAAGTATTAAGATTATTTTTAGCGTTTTAGTTTTTTTAAATATATTTTTCTAAGCCGTCTGTGGCAGATTTAAGTTCATCATGCAAAGAAAACCAGTGTGTTACCTTTGATGACATAATGGTACTGAAACGTGGGCTATGGGCCTCAATGTCGTACAGCGTGCTATGGAAAGGGCTATGCTCGGTGTTTCTTTGCGAGATCGAAACGGGAATGAGGAGATTCGTAAACGAACAAAATTCGCTGACATAACCCAACGGATTAGCAAGCTTCAGTGGCAGTGGGCGGGGCACATAGCACGTAGAATTGACGTAGAAAGGTTCTGAAATGGAGGCCACGTACCGGAAAGCGCAGCGTAGGACGTCCACCTACAAGGTGGAAAGACGACCTGGTAAAGATTGCAGCAAGCCGTTGGATGCCTGGATGTTGGGCCGCTTTCAACCGGCTAATCCGGAAGTCACTGGGGGAGGCCTATGTTCAGCAGTAAACGTCCTATGGCTGAAATGATAATAATGCAAAGAAAAGGACTTTTTGTAAATTAGATTCAATCAAAAATAATTCACTTCTGAAATCCACGAATAAAGGAATCGTGTCGTGTAAACGTCGCTCTGTCACCTAATAAGCGACATCCATCGGCAACTACTAATTAGGTCATTGAAGCTCTCATGCGCACGGAATACAATTATTGGAACTGCCACGTCGACCAATTGCAATGGCTCGGCGCTATTGTGATGTACTGCGCTATTGTAATACATGTAAATGACGTATCAGATGTTGTGAATATCAATAGCAGGTATGAACACTTGAATTTAATAAAATCATATTATTATTAAGGAACAACATTTCATCATTTCCAATATTCAAAATAAAAATACTTGCCGTTCCGAGCTTCTGACCACACAAACTAGGTAATTCATTCTTGGGAAAATGTATTAAATTTTTTGATAAAGTACCATAAGCTCTTTTTGAACAATCGGTTCATGAGGTCAAAGTTTACAATAAAACAATCCTGAAAACAGGATATTATAATGTAGATGATTATTAAAATCAAAAAAAGTGCATGGACTTAACGCTTAGCTCGCACTTACCACATGTCTTGTAACTGTATTTCCTGTAAAAAAAGGCTAACAATGGTGACTGAGTTTGTTGCGCCATTTCTTCTCATCACCAGCTGATATGCAATTCCGAAGATATATTTACGGGACGGTTATAAGTGCCCGGATGAAGGTATACTCGTATATACTAAATAAATGATTATTATGACTAATATGACAATTATTTCATTTTAATGACCCTCACACATGGTAACAAAACAAAATATTTTAAAAAATGGGTTAATAAATTTATTTGCTTATAATTATTACCGTCACAAATTAACAATCGGCCCACGTCAGTCTCCTTCTGGACACATGCCTCTCTAATTGCACAGCACTGAGCCCGATCCTTGACTATTCGTTCTCATCAGCTTTCCGTAAGTAATATCATCCCTTTAACGTCTGAGGGTGCCCTAGTCTGCGTTTCTTAATTCGCTTTTACTCAACAACACGTCTTATTTTCACCAGTTATCAGGTTCAACGGCAAATGTGATATTTCAGCTAACTGCTGCTACAGTTTGCTCTTAAACAATCATCATCGTCATTACATCAGCCGATTGCAGTCCACTGCTTGACATAAGCCTCCCTAAAGAATGACAAATTAATTTGACCTCGTTTAAAACATATAATCTCAATTTGTGAAAAATGGAAAAGGAAAGAAATAAGAAATAAAAGTCGCTGACATAGCCCAACAAATTAGCAAGCTAAAGTGGCAGTGGTTATGGAACATAACACGTAGAACTGATGGCTAATGGGGCAGAAAGGTTCTAGAATGGAGGCTACGTACCGGCAAACGCAGCGCAGGACGTCCACCCACAAGGTAGACAGACGACCTGGTAAAGATCGCAGCCACTGGATACAAGACGCTTCAAACCGGAAAATCTGGAAGTCAATGCGAAATGCCTATGTTCAGCACTAGACGTCCTATGGCTGAAATGAAGATGATGATGAAAAGAAATAAACATGCAACAATATGCACATCATGCACAAACATGATGCAATCTGCCATTATTTTAACCCGTTAACATCCAAGCGGTCTCATGAGACCGCATAACAATAGAATTTCTATTGTGTCTCGTTTACGTATGCTTAATCAGTTTATAAGAATAAGAATGATTTATTGGCACAAACACTAAATAATAACAATTAAAACGAAAAAAAATAAATAAGCAAAACAAAGGAAACATAATTTAAAATTTAAAATACAAAATAAGATCGGGAGACTTATTATGAAGCATTAGAAATGAATCCCGAATTCGAACACGAAAACAATAGGCTAGTTTCCTGGGTCAAAAAGAGATTATTCTTTTTAGTCCGTCAGTTAGATTATACAAAAATATTGGACCCATATTTTGTCTTTTGGCAATCAATCAGAAAATGACGAAGATAAAGCGCATCAAAGTAAGCACGTGACGTCACGCCTTGCTGAAAAGTGTCGCAAGGCATGACGTTACGCGGAACTTTAACGGGTTATATCTTCATCATTTTTTGTTCGATTGAGAGAAAAAATAAGTGTCCAATATTTTCTGTTAATCCAATTGACGGACTAATTAGATTTTTTCAGGAAACTAGCCCCTTCGTGTATGAAATTCATTTCTATTGCTCACGATTTTACGCATTTTTGAATCACTCGAAATATATGTTGCTATTATCTTGAAATCTTGTAACTATTTTCGTTTTACGCAGAAAATATTATGAAACGGAATGCAAAAACTCATTGATTTTAAAAACCGGAAGTGAATCGCTTAAAACGGAACGTAAATAAAAAGTTATTATGTCAAATTTCTGTCAAACATATGTTTACTTGTCAATGTCATTCTTCCGTAGGTACTTTCTACTAGTAGAAAACGAAAAACGAATGGGTACATTGGTGTGTAAATTGAAAGTTTGAAAGAATATTAATGATCAGTGCATCAGTTACAGGATCTAGTCAAAGATAATCTTTTGAGAAGTACCTATAAAATGAAACTCGTCGCTGTAATTCCATGCAATAGTAACTTTCCTACGAGTACTATATAATTCCGTGACCTCATTACTGGTGCAAATATTTAGTACCTACCAATTCACAGCTAGGTCAGAGAGTGGCCGTATAACAAGTTTTTAAACTTCCCGGAACGCGGTGATTGAGTTACAGTCGCTCCTTTACTTGGCGTAGCTGAAGGCGCTAGTTAGTCGTAATAACATTGTTACAAAACGTAAACATGGAAACGTAAACATTAAGTTACGTAGCTTTTCATCATAGAGTGTAGAACTTCTTCAACTAAGGTGCACATTTGAAGTTAACGCAAATCTCATTTTCGATTTGCAAAAGCTTCACAAAGAACAATCATACATAGTTATGTAGGCAAATGATGTTCGCCTAATATGTCTTTACAGAATATTTAATCAGATCGTGTTGACGCATAAACAGGGCATTCATTTAATCCCTTAAAGTCGGCACTTAGGTGGGACTGAGCAGTTGTATAATGTTTTAGCAACTAAAGTAACCTCTATAACCTTCTTGGGTATTATTAAAATAACATATCTTCTGTACAAAGGTTTTTTTATGTTGGTGCTTTGGCAAAAGTTTTACTATTTATCTATTTAATTTTATTTTAACAATCATTAATTCTAAACGGGAATGTGAAAGTATTTTCACATCTTTCTAGGGCTCTGTTGAGATAATGTAATTCACACTACATCACTAATATTTATCTATGGCGGGATGCGTCCCCATCACTAATAAATGTCAACTTTGTCTTGTCAATGGCTCTGTCATGTCTGCTGTACGCTGTTAAATTCTTCATACAAATAAATGCTAGAAGATTAAAGTGTTTATCAATCAATAACCACGAACCCGATAGCAATTTCTCAACATGGTAGCAGAGCGTAGTTCGGGTTATTGAGGTGAACTGGGTTGCGATCCAGTGTAATAAAAAAAAAAAAGGGAATTGAAAAACAAGAAAATGGCTACGAGTACCGCGTTGTCTGTTTTGCCGTGTTTACATGAAAACTCCAACTTCAGTTCGTGGAAGTTTAGAATAAAGCTCATTCTTGAAGAAAAACAAGTTTCCTACGTACTTGTGAACAAAGAAGAAGGCGAAAAATTTGCAAAGGACGATGCAAAGGCAAGATCATTAATAGCGCAGTGTGTCTCAGACAGGTACATAGAAATCATCAAAAATGGCGCCACAGCGAAAGAAATGATGACCTTACTTGAAAGCGTATTTGAGAGGAAAAGTGTATACAATAAATTTCATCTAAAAAGAAAATTAATTTCACTAAAATGCAATGAGCCAATTCAGTCATACCTTATTAAATTCTCATCAATAATCAGTGATCTTAACGCCATAGATGTCCAAGTTGCAGAAGATGACAAAATATGTTATCTGTTATCGTCGTTACCTAAAGAATATGACCATGTCATAACTTCTATAGAAACTATGGCTACTGAAAAAGGCTTAAGCTTCGATTTTGTAAAGGCCAGATTGTTGGATGCGGAAACAAAAATAAATGCTGAAGGAGATTGCCAAGAGAAGGCGTTTTCATGTTACACCTGTGGACTGGCAGGGCATAAATCCTATGAGTGTGAAATGAATAAGAAAAATTCAAATGGAAAAGGAGAAAGAGGTGGTCGAGGTCGCAGAGGAAGAAGGTTTCAAGGTCGAGGATTTCGTGGACAAAGACGAGGAGCTTCATCATTAGTGAGTGAATCGGACATAGGATTTATCGCTTCTGAAAGTGTTCTTAGTGCAGCTGACAATAACTTTGATATTACGTTCATAGTGGATTCTGGGTGTACACAACACATAGTTGGTGAACAGTTTGAAAAATACATGACAGATGTAAAAATATTAGATCAAAGTGTAAAAATATTTGTCGCTAATGGTCAATACATTACAACAAATAAAAAGGGTAATATAAAAATAAAATATAAAAATTTGAATATAAATATAGAAGCATTAATTGTTAAAAATATAACTTACAACTTGTTGTCTGTCAAAAAGATAACTGAAGCAGGTTTTCATGTTCAATTTTATAAATACAAAGTTGTGATTAAGGGTAAAAAGTCATATCTGGTTGGTTTTTCAGAACGTAGATTATATAAATTAAATGCTTATTTGTATAATGAAAACTGTAATATTAGTAAAGCTAATAATCAATGTGATAACGATCTTTTAAGTCTATGGCACAAACGGTTAGGTCACTTAAATAGAAAATGTTTGGGTATTATGCAATTACCAATGAGTAATAAAGTCTGTAGCCCCTGTATGGAAGGAAAAGCTACGAGAGCACCTCTTAAGCAGACTCCAAGACCGAAGTCAAAGCAAGTAGGGGAGATGTTGCATACAGATATTGCAGGACCAGTCAGAGATTGTGGACTCAATGGTGAGAAATATTTTATGACCATAATTGATGACTATTCTCATTTCTGTGTAGTATACCCATTAATTAACAAATCGGAGGCAACTGAGAAGCTTATTAACTATATTATCAAATTAGAAAACGAAACTGGAAATAGAGTACAGCGTATAAGATGCGATAATGGTGCAGAGTATACAGCAAATAAAGTAAAAATCTTCTGTCAGAAGAAAGGTATCAGTTTAGAATATACTTTACCTTATACCCCGCAACAAAATGGTGTTGCCGAGCGTTTAAATAGGACCTTATGTGATAAAACTAGAACTCTATTTGCAGAGACAAATTTACCCAAGTTTTTATGGTGTGAAGCTATACAATGTGCTGCCTATCAATTGAACAGGTCACCTTCGTGGGCAATAAACTTCAAGACACCATGCGTCATGAAATATGGAAAAACTGATTTATCAAGGCTGAAAGTTTTTGGTTCTAGAGCGTGGGCTACTATTATACCAAGACAAGACAAATTGAGTAAAAGAGCGCAAGAAACTAGAATGGTTGGCTACAATACTGTTGGATATAGATTATGGAATCCAGAAGACAATTCAATTATTGTATCGAAAGATGTAAAATTTGATGAAAGTGATGTTCAATATAAAGAAAACAAACAAAGTGAGGAAGAGAAATACAATTATGAAGAAGAAAATAATACAGAAACAAATGAAGAACATGAGAATACTATTAATGAAGAACCTACTGAAAATATAGAGAAAGAAAAAACAACTAAATCGGGAAGAATAATAAAACCTCCTACATATTTAGCAAATTATGAGACTAATGTAGTTATTTGTCTAAGTGTAATACCAAACTCGTATGAAGAAGCAATAAAAAATGAAGAATGGAAAGATGCAGTAAACAAAGAATTACAAGCATTAGAAAATTTAGAAACATGGAAAGAAGTACAATTACCAGTAAACAAGAAAACAATTGATACTAAATGGATATTTAAAGAAAAAAGTGATGGAACAAAGAAGGCACGACTAGTAGCACGTGGATTTCAACTAAAGAAAGAAAATCAATTTGAAACAATGTACTCACCTGTTGCTAGAGCCCCGACAGTTAGAATGCTAATATCAAAAGCTGTAAATGAAGACCTACCTATACAACAATTGGACATACCTACTGCATTCCTTAACGGTAAAGTTAAATCTGAGATATACATAAAACCACCAGAAGGTTACAAAACTAAGGAGAAAAATACAGTATTAAAATTAGAACGAGCACTATATGGATTAAAAGAATCACCCAAGTGCTGGAATGAACGAATAAATAAATTTATGGAAGAGAATGACTACAAAAGATCTGGATATGACACCTGTCTCTACTACAAAGAAGATTGTTGGATAATATTATATGTTGACGATATAATTCTGATAGGAAATTGTGAGGAAATAATAAAGAAGTTAAAAGACGAATTTAAAGCAAAAGAACTTGGAGAGATTAAAACCTTTTTAGGAGTAGAATTTACTAGAAAGGAAGATACAATAGAAATAAAACAAACAAAATTAATTGAGAAGTTGTTAGTTAAATTTAATATGTCCGAATGTAAAGAGATGAGAACACCAATGGAAACGAATTTCAAGATAATAGAAGACACAGAAGGAAATAAAGAAGATATTCAAGAAAGATACAGAGAACTAATTGGAAGCCTACTATACCTAACTACTGCAACAAGACCAGATATTACATACTCAGTAAGCTATCTAAGCAGATATCTAGACAAAGCAAATGAATGTACATGGAAAGCAGCTAAAAGAATACTCAGATATCTAAAAGCAACTAAAGAAAAAGGATTATTGTTCAGGAAGAGTAAGAACTATGACTTTTATGCCTACTCGGATGCAGATTGGGCAGGAGATAACAAAGATAGGAAAAGTGTGAGCGGAGGAATAATATTGCATGGGAGTAATCCTATCACATGGTTCTCTAAAAAACAGGGATGCGTGGCACTCTCAACTGCGGAAGCAGAATACGTGGCGGCTGCTACGACTACACAAGAAGTATTGAACCTTATTGGAGTTGCAAATAACCTAAATTGTTCATCAAAAGTAAAACTTTTTGTTGATAATCAAAGTGCCATTTTAATTACCAAAAGTTTTGAAAACTCTAAACGTGCTAAACACATTGATATTAGGTATCATTTTATAAAGGATATTATAAGTAAAGATATAATTTCTATTCAGTATGTAAATTCAAATAATAATTTAGCCGATTTAATGACTAAAAGTCTGTGTAAAGAAAAATTTGTTAACTTTGTAAACCAACTTATGTTCTAAGAACTGATGCGTGATGTAGTATGTACTACTGTTTGTTTTGCAAATTTTAAATAAGTTTTATTGTTAAATTTGAGGAAGAGTGTTGAGATAATGTAATTCACACTACATCACTAATATTTATCTATGGCGGGATGCGTCCCCATCACTAATAAATGTCAACTTTGTCTTGTCAATGGCTCTGTCATGTCTGCTGTACGCTGTTAAATTCTTCATACAAATAAATGCTAGAAGATTAAAGTGTTTATCAATCAATAACCACGAACCCGATAGCAATTTCTCAACAGGCTCCGTAGTCAAAACCCTTATAGTTTTGCTTTGTCGGTCCGTCCGTCTGTTTATCTGTCCTTGGGGTATTTATTTTATTTTTTTATTTTTATACAAAATCCACAGCTCATAAGTACAGAATACATTTTCTTAGTAACAAAGCTCAGATACTCAAGGTACTAAAAAGTCGTACAATATTAATCACGCCGACAGTAAAAAAATCTACGGGTAGTGTTAGTAGTTTTGCATCTAACGGCTGCCCGCAATCTTGACTAGATCGTCAGTCCATCGGGTTGGACCGCACTACACCACACACCATGCTGCGTTGTTAAGTTCGTGGTCCTTCGATAACTTTCTTCCCCAGTTGTTGGTTCTACGGGAAATGTTGCCTGCCTATTGACACTTTAGCTTTGCAATTTGAAAATTTCGTTCTATATACAGGTTGCGCAATAGATTGTGGTTATTTGCTATAATACGAATCCATTTTCCTATAAACGAATTTTCCTTTTTATGCTGTCTGAATATTGTAAACAAAAGGTTAAGGGTTCCACCAAAGTAGATGGTGACGAGAGAGTTGTGGTTTTACACAATTGACAACAAAAGCGGAGTCCGCTTGTATTCGTTCGCATTATGAAAACACAGCTCTCTTTGGTGGAAACAGGGGCCAAGGCTGCTCTATCATTCGAATGTTTGAACCAACTTTGCATTGTTGTTCGCAGGACACGCGGACGCACGTGGTGGTGGAGCTGTACGAGACGGAGAAGTCTTACGTGGACGCGCTCGACATACTTGTTAAGGTGAGTAGAGTTTGAAGACATTACCACACTAGATATACGAGTACTATGGGCTTATTTAACCCGTGCAACAGGCGCACCTTAACAAATTCTTCGGAAATAATCTGAGGTAGTCAATCTAATAATTTATTTTAAAAAGTTTACTTTATTTGTCTATTTTTTTTAGTGTTTAGTCATCTACAATATATTTAATATATTTTTTATGTACTGTTTGTATTGTGTGGTGTGCAATAAAGAGTATCTATCTATAATATATAGTTATATTATATAATATAATATAACATAGTTGATTATAGCAGTTAATCTAAAAAAAATGTTTTTGACTTGCAAAATTATCTTTCATTGTCAAATACTTTGACAGCTTAAATAATTCAACGGTTGTTCGAAAAAAAATTTTTGGCCTTCTAAATGATTGTCTGAATGAATCCCCGCCGAGCGCACTGCATCCCGGTGCATCGCAGTGACACACTTTCTTAGCAAATGAGCAGATTGCGGGAATTATTATAATGAGTGGCGTCCGTGCCCCCAATGCGCGGTCGGGTGACAAATTATTTAAAGTTTGCGAACGCGAGGTGCCTGGCTTAGTGAGTTGTTGTTCACATCAGGCTAGGGATGTCTCAGTAAACCATATTGTTACAAGTAGTGCCGAATACATTTTTTTAAAGAGATGAAATTCTATACCGTTTCGAATAATCGAACTTACATCCACAATAAAATAGTATTGAAAATAGTTATTTTACAATTTATTTCAGAGTATCAGAGTCACAGAGTGTTTTCAAAAGAACAAAAGATTTTCAGCTTTATGAGCAAGTAACTTCACCAGCTGAATGTAAATTTATGTTCTGTGCTAAATTAACTATTCTTATTTCTTATGTAGGTACCACTTTATTATTCAGTCAAAACTTACAAACACGGTAAATTCCTTGACTTATAGATAGATAGATCTCTTATTGCACACCATACAAGTAAATTACACATGATTTTTACTGAAAAACGTACAATTTAGGCGGTCTTATCGCTAATAGCGATCTCTAATAGTATGTACTTTATTAATATTTACTTATTCATGAGGTAAATATAACTCAAATGTATTTTTTTCTGTGTAAAATATTGTTTATTTGTTCTATGCTATAATATTACGATAATGCAATGACATTTACATGAAGAATGTAACACCTAGTACCAGTTTAAATAAACTAATACAAGCCTTCGGTAAGGCTTAACGGGAAATACGGGAAAACAGCAAATGGAAAAACCGCAGACGTTTACAGCCCTGTAAAAAACAACGGTCTGTAGCTTTTTCTCAATCAGACCCGTTCTGTAGAGCCGGCGGCGTAGAGCCAGATTTGTACTTTTAATATTGTTCGCTCGCATCTTGTTTGCTGTAAATTTGGTTTAAATTGAACGTAACTTACTTTCCCCTAGGTTTTGTTGTTATTGGTTTTTGGGGGAAAATCCGAGGTTTTGAATTGATAGAAATTTTCCATTTCGTCCAGTATACGTTTGTGGCCTGGAACTTTATAGGTCATTAGTAATTGAATCATTGGTTCCAACTAATTAAAATTAAAACTTTACTTTTTGACTTAATCGTAAATTCAATGTAATGCAAACAATGCAATAGTTCCGCTCAACTCGATCGATTGAGTTCATCTGCATCGTACTTATTCGAAGCTACTCGAAACGTCTTTATGACACGACATTGACAACGTTAGCGATAATATCGTTTTGCAATGATACACTGATTATGAATCGTAACTTTCGTAATCGTAAATTCTTATTGCGTGTAATGCATGGGTATTGGTTGGCTGGAAACTTTTCAGAAAAAATACTAACACTCTAGAGAGTCTCGGTTTTGAATATTATCCCCGGTTCTAGGCCGCACACTGTATAGGCCCGTTTCAGTACATAGGTTCTCTTCCGGGCACTTATACATTATGACTACTATTATGACTTCCCTTCAATCCGACATACTTTGTTCGCATTTGATTGAACAAAAGCCTAGTCCTAATCAAATTAAAATTTATTATCATATTATCTAATTCAGTTTTTGAAAATGTTGCCCTTCGACATCTAAGTCTATATGTGCGTAGAATCATAAATGCAGAAACATACATACAAAAAAAAAAACATACAGTCGAATTGAGAACCTCCTCCTTTTTTGAAGTCGGTTGAAAATGCAATAGTAATAAGATTACAATACCTACCCCTCTACGAATTCGAACTCCATACCGTGCCAACTAATTTTGTACCTATGTTGCCCAATATCTTCGGCATTTGTGAACCAATGATTCTTTCTTTATCGAATAGTTTATACTTTAAAGATGGTATTATTAATTAAAATTTATTATCATATTATCTAATTCAGTTTTTGAAAATGTTGCCCTTCGAAATCTAAGTCTATATGTGCGTAGAATCATAAATGGTAAATGTGGTTTTTCCCAAGGCCCGTCAATCACATAGCGCCTGTTGTCACATGATGCTCCGTTTATTTTCTCGCGGCCTCGCTTCCCTCTACAAGGACACCCCCAAGGACGTTGCTATGATTCATGCAAGCATATTCAAGGATGGGCATAAATTATCTGCTTGCATAAACAAGCGTCAACAGCAGCGAAGGTTTTTTGACGCTTATTGTTTTTTTAGGAAAAATAGTTTTTGTTTATTGTTTTTACGTTGCAAAAATGCTTTTATTTTACTTGCGACTGACTTTGATCTCGCCTGTTAACAATGAAGTGGTGAAGCATGTTTGCAAAATTGGATGTGACAGACAAAGACAGGCACGCGAGTGTTCCTACAAGGGATCCGATTTTTTTAGTCAAAAGTTCGGAACTCTAAAATTTGTCGTGAATAACGCAGAGTGGCGTCACTGACTAATATTCAGAAATCACAGTAAATAGCACTTCAAAGTTTTACGAAAACGACTAAACAAGCAAAAACCTAGGGCTAATACGAACGGACAAGGATGTAATATAAATGTTCGTTTTCTTGCCTTTCGATGATCTTAGTTTCAAGCCATATATTTAAAGAATCAAGCTGTTATTCTTAGCAGCATAATACTATTACTTACTTTTATAAATAAACATTGGACAACATTACATACAATGCTCTGATCCTATGATAAGTAGCTTAAGCACTTTTGTTACAGAAATCAGAAACAACGACAGTACCACAATACCCAGATTCGAGACAATATAGAAAAGTTATTTTCCTACATTGACCGACCGGGCATCGAACCCGGAACCTCAGAGATAGCGACACCAAGTCCGGTATGCTTGCCTCTTGGCTACGGAGATCGTCACAAGGTTTTATTGTTTTTTACTTTTATCAACCTGTTAGTATATATTTTTTGTCTTATTATGACTTTTACAATTAAAATTAAACCAAATAGATAAAATAGATGTTTCTACGAATTCTAAAAACTAACTTTTTATTATGGAAAAGGAGTAAATAACAAAACAATAGACTATAAAAATCGATAGATTGGTAAAAAAGTATGCACCGTGCGCAGATTGTTTTGTTCAAATTGACAACTTTACTTTATCTTTTTCGGAATGGGTTGATTTAATGAGGGGAACATTAGGCTTAGTGTTACAGTTGTTTTCACGTTGAACTTGGTACATTCTCGGTTTTAAACAGTATCAAGACGAAATACGCAGCAACGTTCCATCTCCTGTTCGTCGAATGAGATAATTTCCGTGAAACAGCGGCCAATCTATTGACGGTCTCTTGCGAGCTCTCAATCGAACGTTCATTTGAAGAGGGTTGCATACTGTCATAGTTTAGACTTGCGAGTTACGAGTAGGGTGGCAAAATAGTTAACAAGACAAAGATACTCATTATTGCACATCATAAAAAGTATTGACGTTTGATATTTACAGAACCATTTACAATTTAGGCGGCCTTATCTCTTAAATTCTGCTAAATGGCTTTATTATCGAAATGAAAGAAATGTCAACAGTGTAATACAACTAGTCACAAAACAAAATAAAAAAAAAACAAAAGATTATTTGATTTTTATAAAGTCAATGCAATATAATAAAAAAAAAACCGACTTCAAAACACTAAAATGCTAAAAATAATCCTAACACTTAAGTACCTAATCAGTTAATTTTGGAGTCGGTGCAAACAAAAACATTGAATCTCTCATCGGCTGGCCCGCGTCCTGGAGTATGGCCCCAAACCACCTCATAGTTGAGGTGAGGCCTTTTTTAACCGACTTCAAAAAAGGAGGAGGTTCTCAATTCGTCGGTATCTTTTTTTTATTTTTATGTATGTTCAGCGATCATTCGTTACCAGGCTAACCGATTTCGATAGATCTTTTTTTGTTCGAAAGGGAATACTTTCGGAATGGTCCCATATAAATTTGATCAAGTTCTGATGATGTGATCTATAAGAAAATCATCAATCATTGCATGAACTCCACACCGTGCCAACTGATTTTGTACCTATGTTGCCCAATATTTTCGGCATTTGTGAACCGATTTTGATGATTCTTTCTTTATCGAATAGCTTATACTTTAAAGATGGTATATTGAAAAATTTTTGGAAAAATTTCACCTCTAAGGTGGGGAAAATAAGGGATGAAATCGGTGTTCAGCCGTTAACTTATGTTTGCACTCAAATGATTCGTTTTGTTGAGGATGTATCACTAAAAATAGATGAAATAAGTAAATTTTATAAAAAAAAAGTAAACCGACTTTAAAAAACTAAAAAGCTAAAAATAATATCAACACAAAAGTACCTAATCAGTTACTTATGGAGTGTGTGCAAACGAAAACATTCAAACTCTCATCGGATGGCACCGACTCTAAAAGTAACTGATTAGATTATTCTATCTTTTTGACATTATACTCGTACTAAACATTGTATTTGGTCACCCTAGCAGGAAGCATCGCATCCCCGGCGCTTCTAACTCGCGCGTAGACGGCACTCGGAACCCAAAGTTATGATTTACTTCCAACTCGGTACTTCGCGACAACAGACGTCAATCACGAATGAGAGATTACAGTCGCAAAGTTAATGGAACTTAATCAAGTATTCCGTTTCGGGGATCCTTGCTTAATCTATCTTTAAGATTTCTCTTGGCCGTACCAAATTGGGATAGAAATCCTTTTACAAAATTAATTAAACCTTTACTAGCCAGTTTGGTGTGTAGTAAGTTTCTCACGTATTGCGCAAACCGTGTATTCCTGGAACTAAAGGTAGATTATGTCACTCGGCTTTTGGTAGCTTTATCTTCATGAAATAGTCTTCAGAATGGAACCAAAGAGGACAAATGATTTGTATAGCAACTTTACTTCTACCCTGTTTTATGTTTTCTACATACGAGTAGTTTGACGTAAAACTACTCCTCTACTCAGACGACCTACCGGACTTGGTGTCGCTATCTCTGAGGTTCCGGGTTCGATTCCCGGTCGGTCGGTATCGGGTCTGGGTACCGTCGTTGTTTCTAAATTCTGTAACATAAGTGCTTATGCTACTTATCATAGGATCAGAGCAAAGTAGGTGATGTTGTCCTTAAAAAAAAAAACAACACTGCTTACCATAAAACTCCATTAGCTTATAAATATTATCAGAAAAGTACTTCAGCCGTTTGGCCGAAATTTAATATCACAAGTAATCAGTTAAAGCTTGCTTATTATTGTCATTTTGCCGCTATAATTTTAATTATTAAGATTTCCCAATGTTGGATATATTGCAAATATAGAGCGGTAACGATTGCAGAAAATCCCATAAAACCCCTGAATCCACTGTTAATAGCTAGTTACCTATATCTAAACAGTGTTAAAAGCATCGTACGAGTAGGTAGGTACAATATTTTTTAAAAGAAATTCTAATATACGCTATAGGATGGGGTATGCGATTTAAAAAAAAAAAACATCTCTTTACATGTTGTGAAAAACCTCTGAAAGTAACGATTTTATTAGAAATTATTTTAAACTTCAATTTTAGCATTTACAGTCTACAAATTAGTTAGATACAAATAAACAGATGGACAGGACAGAATAATAAATTGATCAAAAAACTTACAAAATATTTGTTATTATAATATCTTGTCATATAACGTAATTTGCCTTTACGGTAGCTAAATGCTGAAACTTTTACGTGTACCTATATTACGGAGCTTCCAAGCAAAGAAGACATAATTTGATAACATTCGGCCTACTTCTAAAAACCGTAAAAAGGAAATCATTTCCTCGTAAATTTCCTTTGGAGGACCCCCGAAGTTATTATTACAAGTCTCAGCAAAGTAGCCTGTAATATAATTAAACGTACTAAGCTGATTTCAATTAAGTACGTAAACAAAAAGCTTCGGAAGACAGTATTTTTTGTGTCCCTGAATCTCGCTCATCTCATTAAGCCAGATAAGTATAATAATAATTTAAATCCGGAGATAAGGATATTGGGTATACGCAGCAATTTGTTTGAAGCTAAAACATGTAGGCTTCGACAATTTGCCGGGGATTATCCTTTTACGATAAAATTATATAAATATCTTTGCGGTTTGAGGATCTGAAATGAGAATGGAATAATGTTACAATGAATTGATTTTTAAGTAGTCTTTCCTTTCAAATAAGTTACAAATAAATTACTTTCTAGTGGTTAATAAATTAAATGTATTTCTTATGAGGCACATAAAAATCAATAGAAATATATATATTTTTTGCATTGTTTTTTTATTTGTCACTGAAATAAGATAATCCGTGCTACCGACCATTTGCTTTTGGCAACCAGTCTAGCCTGGCTACCATCTGTAAATCGTCAGTTCATTAACACTCAACTTTTAAATCGGAATGTGTACTTGAGTTGTGCCACTCTTTAATATGGTCTCATCAGGGCCGTCTTAACATATCCCGGGGCCTTGGGGCGCACAAGGATTTGGGGGTTCTATTGCAAAGTAAAAATAAAATGCTGTTGGTATGAGTTCATGAATTCCAAAATATTTTTAAAATTTTTTCTTTTATATTTCTAGGCTTTGACCCCCTTTTCTTTCTTTTCAGTAAACAGTGTTTCTTAAAACATGTTTTAGTGCTTTGAAGCCCCCGTGAGGCCGGGGGCCCTGGGCACAGGCCCCGTGTGCCCATATGGTAAAGACGGAACTGGGTCTCATACTATATTAACTACATTAATTCCAAAGACGCCTGTGTATATTAAGTTGTGCTATCGTGTGTATATTAGGTGTGCAAATGCCAAAATGATTTTAAACTTTAACAATTAAAAATAAATACTCGATGCTCCACAAAATTGTATCTGAAATGTGGTCTAGTTCTCAAACCAAACTCTTATAATACACCTTGCATTTCCAGAAGTACCTCCAGCCCCTCAAGAGTCCAGAAAACGCCGGGCTTTTGGACTCGTTCGTGGTGGACGAGATCTTCAACCAGGTGCCGGCGATCCTCAACGTGCACCAGGTGTTTCTCGAGCAGCTACGCAGGCGCCTGGAGCAATGGGACCTGCAGCAGAAGGTCGGAGACGTCTTCTTGGATGTGGTAAGAAGAACATTCTATTTCTACTACATAATCCATCTTTATCTTATAAGATAACATTGATCCTATATCTATGTATGATTGAAGAGAGAGTTTGGATAAAACAAAAGCCGTATTGTATATTGTAATAATTGCATACATAGGTAAACACATTATGTGTACACGCACGCGCATATTATTCTTGTTTTCATTTTTCGATTGTTCAATTGTTAACACTATGAGTATATTGGTATGTTTTGTATTTTATTTGGGGCGGGCCGGTTAATCTCTTTTAGTGGTAGGGTAAAGCTATATTTTGGGACGTATATAAGTGCCCGGAAGAGAGCCTATATAATGAATAAATGAGTATTAAGTATTAAAGGTTTTTACAGAAAAGCAGCGTCCATGGTTATTACAGCTGATAAACCAGCTGAGTGGTAACCGTTTTGGTCACTACCTATTTCAGATTTTTTAAAAATAATATTGTTGTCTTTGTCGTATTTGAGACATGTACCAAATAAAATATTTATCATTCTTTCTTTTGTTTCTTTCTAACACGATATTAATTATATCCACAGCACCATCTAGTGTGGTTTGTTTGAGCTATATCGCTTACTAGTGATTATATCATCATCATCATCATCATCATGTCAGCCTATTGCAGTCCACTGCTGGATGTAAGCCTACCCCAAAGAGCACGATCTCCCGTTTGGACCGATGACCTTAGGAAGATCGCTGGCAGTGGCTGGATGTAAAAAGCGAGAGTGATTATATATTTATAACTAAACCTTTCAGTTTACAAAACCCACCGTGATGGACACATACATGTCGTTCATCAACAACCAGCGGCGCGCACGGGAGACGATCAAGGCGGCGGCAGCATCCAGGCCGGCCTTCGCCAGGTTCCTGGACGCGATGGCCAGGGACCACAAGGGGAAGCTATCCTTAGACAATCTGCTCATCAAACCAGTACAGAAGTTCCCAAGTTACAAGCTGCTTATACAGAGGCTAATCAAACATACAGGTACAACAAACTCCTTTAAAGATGTGCCTATACAATTTTCAATGACACGAGATATCACTTTGGCTTTTACTGTTAGTAAAAGTTCTAGGCATCAACTTGTACCAAATTTATTATCATCAAGGTTTAGTTGTTAAAAAAATAAGTGGTCAGTCAGATTATGAGTTTAAAAAAAGATCTATTAACCGGTTCCCTGTCTAAGAGCAGATACTATAGGCAGTCATTGTAATGTATCATATAAATGAAAACTGTTAATCAGTCTAAAAATATATAACAAAACGTAATAGGTACGTCTTTGCAGACCAAACGCACCCAGACCACAAACTACTATTAGAAGCACAAAAAGAAATCCACGAACTATTAGAACTAATCAACTGCACTGAACGAGAGAGTCTCGAATTAGAACAGCAGCAGCAGACCCTGAGAGAACTGGAACAAATGATCGAGGGTCTCTCAAACCTGGCGACGGCAGAGAGGATGTTCCTGAAGCAAGTGACGGTGTCGATGCCGTCGGCGCAGGGGACCATTAAAGATAGAGCTCTGTTCCTCTTCAACGATACTCTATTGATAACAAGTGTCAAAAGAAGGACCGGTACTATTAAGAAACCCATTCCGTAAGTACATTGAATAACTATATTTTAAATATAAAAGCTACGCAACGCAATACACTCGATTTTTTTCGTTTTCTGCGAATTAGACTAATTTGATGGAGATAAGCAAAAATGTAATATTTTTATGATCATGAAAGTGTATATATTTTCAGAACATACCAAAGTAATATAGCAAGTCAGATGGAAGGAAATAAGTACAAACTTTTAATGAGGATATCGCTGGCCGATCTCGAAATAGTTAAAGGTAAGTTCAGCAGTTTCTTTCCTATTTTGCCCAACTTTCGTCCAGTTGCTGTGGTCGCGGCAATCTAGTTGCCGTTAGAAGAGTAATCTCTTTAGTTATTTGTTGTAGGAAAAGTTTTGGCCTTTCCCAAATAGTTAGAAGTTTCGATCAAATTCAACTAACTTTTGGCAAGACAAAAGTGTTGTGCTTAGCCTTTGTCCGTCAGTAATAACTTAACTATCTTAAGTTTATTGCATTAACGAATATTATGTAAATTATTATTACGAGTATGTATCCCTAGGTATTAAACACTTTTACCGACTCCCCTAGGTAATATAAACGAGTTATCTTAAAGTTAATTTTCTCGTTTGTGTGCTGTTTTAACGGCCGTGGCATTCCGCGTTAATATCGATAGTCCGTTTTTCTTTGCTTGGCGAATATAGTAAACAATTTTAGCATGTCTGTAACAAAAATATCACCTTTTATAATCAACGAACTGTTAGAATAAAAAAGATTTTGTGTTAAATGATTAATTACTATAGTACATTATGGTTTTTGTATCCATCTTATTTTTAAACGAATAGTTTCGTTAAAAAGAAATGTCAAGATGGTTTAAAATATTCGCCAAGCAAAGAAAAACGGGCTATACATCGAACATATTGGGCTATAACAATAATTTTAGTTCTTTTATCGACAAATATGATAAAATTATTGTAACGATTCTACCAGCTAAGGATGAAAACCTAAGGCGGATAATTCACGAAGTGGAAACCCTCACGTCGGACGCGAACACACTCACACAGATCTCGGAACACGTGGCAGCGCTGCACTCGCCACACGCGCAGCTCGAGGAGCTGGTGCGGGACATGCTGCTCAGCGTCAACCGGCAGCTGGCGGAGAGGCAGAGCAGCGACACGCAGCTGTGTTATATGGAGATCAGTGTCAATACTTCGTAAGTTCAAATTTCCCCCCCTCTCTCTCTCTATCTTGCCCCTTCCCTCCATCACACCCGAGAGGGTGTCTCAAGAGAGAGATCTCTTTCACACACACACACAAACACACGCATGTTGATTTTATGGTGACAAAGTATGGAATTCACATCCTCGTGTTACAACTAGCGGCACGGATCTTGACCGCTGGGCGAAAGATGCGCAGAAGAGTATTACGATTACATGATTGGCTAGTCGCGCGACGCGCCTGCACTCCCGGCCGGGTTCAGTTGCTTGCTCCGCGCACACGCATTTCCTGATACGATGATCGTCTCGTATGATGCGCAAAGCAATTCCCACACTTTCCTCCAAAGCTCAAGATCCGTGCCGGGGATTGTACAAGTAGCAAAACACAAATTTTTTGGCAAAGGCGTCTCCCAGCACTTTTAGCCAAAATATTTCCTATTATAATTTTTCAAATCTAATTAAACTAGAAATCGAATCGACCCTTTGGGTTCTAAATAAATCACCGTGCCACTAAGCCAATCGATCGTATTGCTCCAAGTTTCTTTGTTGTCAGCAATGCATTGACCGCTATTCTTTACCAATAAACTAAATATGTTTATTAAATCGTTACACAATAATAGATTTTAAAAAAGCCTTATAACAGAAAATTATTTTTTTCCTCTTTTCAGAAATGGACCAGAAAATTTAACTATCATATTCCCGAAAACTGACAAAAGAAGTAGTTGGGAGGAGCTAATTAACGAAACTAAACAGAAACTATGTAAGTATCAAAATTGACAAACAAATAGCCAACTAAAAATATATATGTTTATTATGTGTGAACATAAGACAGACCTATTTATTTTCCTATTATATAACTATTGTATGTCTGCGCGCATTTATTACTGGTAGCAAAATTATTGATATTATTAAGAATTTATTGCAGACTTTCGACTATTGTAATTTTATTGAAATTTTCTATTCCAGCAATGTATGGCCCGGAACGGACGGCGCCGGAGTTCCTATCCCCGGTTCCGATCCGGAAGACGCGAGCTGGTCTGCAGTTCACATGTGCCGCGCCCACTATCCCGCCGAAAGGTCAAGCACCCGATGTTTGGGTAAGGAGTTTTATTAAATCCTATCCCACCAAAAACATTTTCATGTAAAATGTTGCCAAGACGTCGCACTGTCAAAAAGTTATCAGATCTCATATAGAGCCAACCTTCTAACTGGACATGCCCTACCTACCTCTACAAGCCCTATTTTCACAAATTCTACACCTCAGTTAAAATATGTGGCTTGGCGGCATAAGCTGCTTAACCTAAACTCATCATTGCAACTTCTTTGTATGGTGTACAATAAAGAGTATCTATCTATCTATCTATCAGTTTGATAGTTTGCGATGTCTACCTACAACTACTCAAGGACTTGTTAATCGGTCCTTGAAAACTCCTAGTCACTTGATGGTCACTTGAAATTCCGGTTTCAATGGTTAACATCAATATCATCAACGTCATTATAGATCGAAACATATTTTGTTGTTAAAAAGTAAAATATATTTTACAAAGAAATTAAAGTATTCGCTAATGACGTTGGCGAGGCATAGAGAATTGCACTGGTATCGATTGATTGAAAAGATATATTATTGTAATATTTATTCATTGCTCGAGCCAAAAAGAACCTTATTAAGAATCGATACTTGAGATCTTCCTACAGGAAGTTAGTTTTACTACAGGATTCCAGCTTTTCAATCTTTAAGATCAAGTTTGGCCACTGGTTTCCGGGTGTTTAGATGCCATTGCACTGCAAGGTTTCTGTGCAGATGACATAACTGCACCGAAACTGCAAACCAAATGCGGAGTCCGCTTGAAGTCAGCGTGCAGTCCTAATAAAACTAAGGCGGACTGCGCAGTCGGTTTACAGTTATGCCAACTGCACAGGAACGGCATACAAACTGCAAATTCGCAGTTGGCTTGCAATCCCTCAACTGTTTGGCGCTGCGCAAACCACGGGGCGGGGCGGTCTTCTGGACCGCGTCAGCCCGTCGATGCCCTTGGCATTCAACGCACACGACGGTCAGTTCAGGACGGCCGTGTACCCAGCAGGCACTGGCGGCGCGGTCTTTTTGACCGCGTTAGCAGTATACAATTCCCTTTGTTCTATCGTTCGCGGTGAAATTGTCCAGCCCGCCTCGCCCCGTCGCCTGCGCAGCGTCTTTTACATACCTACACTGTTTGCAGGTGTGCAACAGCGACGGGTACGTGGGCCAGGTGTGCGTGCTGACGCTGTCGCCCAAGCCGCAGGTGACGTCGTGCAACGGCGTGTGCAACGCGCGCATCCTGTGCGTGGCGTGCGTGCCGCCCGCGCCCGCGCTGCAGCGCCAGCACACGCTCGACATACCGTGAGTGGGACACTGGGGAAGCCATCGACCACATACCCTATAGAGCGGCAATACGAACCATCTTTCTTCGAAACTAGTCAGTGATATTTTACTTACATTATTTAAAATAATGGACTCATCCCGCTCTTAAAGCAGAGCAGTGATTCTGCCAATGTCGAGTGTATTCTTGATAGTCAAAGCATGACATAGTTCACAATAAATAACGGGTGTTTAGTTTTTATTGCTTTTCTTGGATTCAGTGGAGGCTACTCTTCCCGTAAAATCAGGTTTCAGGACGCTATCAGGCCTAAAGAAAATTGATTTGAGACAAGTCACTTGACACTCGATGCGGCGTTCAATGCTATGATATTTCAATAATTTCAGATCATTATCACTTCACCGAACATTACAACACAATCTACACCAAACTTGCACTCTAAAACTCTTTAAATGATAAACAAAAGTAATTAATATAGATTGACCATGCCATTCGTTCGAATACGTTTGAAATGACAAGTCCTGTCAACTCTTGTCTATAATAAAACAGTACAGATACTGATTAAAAAATGGCGAAAAATGTTGTCAAACAAATCATATGCCATTTCTACTCTATAGGGTATGTGCTCCATTGGGAAAGCAAACGCAAAGCAAATCTCAGATAGCGCCAGCGTGTTTGGTCTTGTCAAAGGTGGTAATGCCAAAGTTCGTTTTATTTTCTGTGCTCGCTAGTAGCTATCACGCAAGTCTTATGACGCATCATTTTTAACGTAGTGATAATTTGACCAGTGGCAACAGTGACAATACTATTGATCAAATAATTACTCGGGCAAGACCAAACACAATGTGATTCCGCATTGGCATAAAATATTTCTGTAATCAATAAATCGTCAACATATAATCAAAACAGTTTAGAATTTGGGTTAATTCTCGCTAAATACAATGCACTGTGACCATTAAATCCATTTATTATTTGCAAATAGGATGAGGTACTTTTAAATGTTCCAATTGTGTACACCACGGTTGATTCGGGACACATTTGGGCTAGTGTGGGAAGAGGAAGCACAAGCAATTTTGTTTCTTTTTTTCTCTTTTCAAATAGGAATGTTCACACGACAAATGTACCAGTGTGGGCTGAGCGGTTTATAATTTCACATATTTTTATAATAATTAGTTCAAGCTGTTTTTTAAGAAAATTATCTTACCATGTGAATTATTCATTCTGGTTTCATACACAGTAAATAATATGTCATATTTTATTATAAAATTTTAAGTTGTAATAAATCCTATGTTTCAGAAGTACGACAAGTTCACTAAACAGCACGGGGTCTGTAAAGCCAGGAATCAGTATATCAGATCCAGATGATAGCTGTAAAAATATACGACTCGATAGGTAAGTAAGATTATTATTAATACCTATATACGTCTTACGCATATACCTTGATCTTAAAGCGACGATCAAGATATTATTAGCGTCTAGGTTTTGCAATACTATCACATAAGTTTCATAGAAATCTTAATTAGACGTTACATTGGATTTCTTAAAATATTTGCTTTTTTCAGGGATTTTTTTCCAATTATACTCATTTATGAAAAGTTTTACGGCCTGTCGTATCAGAATGACTGTAAAGATAAGATCAAAGAACAGGCAGTTATGTTAAGTTGGACTAACGTAATGTTTACCTCCTCAGCTCATCATCGAGCGATGACGACGATGACGGCTCCTCCACCAGCGAAAACCAAGACGCGTTATCCGAACGGAGCCAGGAATCGTGCGGGCCCCGCGCCCCCAGCGCCCCCAGCGCGCCCGCAGCCGCCGCGACCGCCGGGGCCCCTGGCGTGCCCGGGGCCCTCGCGCCCTCCCACGCTAAGAGCCTGAGCACCCCGCACACGGCCCACGTGCCCCCTCACCCCGTCATCAAATCGAACTCCAACCCAGCGGTGGATAAGCAAGCTATGGGCATCACCACTGGTGCGTGTCAGAGTATGTCACATTTGAAGTATTTAAGTTCTTATATTTACTTTCTCGATATGTATATTTGAAGTTGCGTAGAAAATTATTAACTATATTATTGTTACACATATTTCACAGACTTTCAGGCAGTATGCAATTGATATTCCACTTATGATAGATATTCTTTTAAACAAAAAAAAAACCTTCACCTTTGATTAATTTACTATTGACATTCTATTTTGGTACGATCTTTTATTGTATATCGAGTATGGATTTTGAAACACACGTCGTTTTATTAAGTAATTCCCATCTTCACAATGTTTCCTAATTTCAAATTACCTATTTTTATGCAACTTTAGTACACGGACGCAGTATGCTCGGTAATACTTCTTGAACTATTTGAAAAGCTTGAGCTTTCCAATGAAGGCTTTTGCATGTTTTAAAGATTTTCAAATTTTTCATCTCATATTTTTGCATGCTTTAATTTATCTTGAAATTCGCACTATTCAATTTATTTAAACACTTCTAAATAAAAACAGAAACTGCAAATATGATCAATTTTCAAACACATTCAATGAATTCCATAAGCTTTAAGCGTAGTTTCATAGCTAAGATAATTGATTCAATTCATTCCGTCATCTTAAATGACTATTAAACTAACTAGCAACACACTTGACGAATTTTGAAACGAACTTAGACATAGTATCTAAATCACTTCAAATCCCACAACTACACATAAACAGCTTTGATAGCACGTGTTAATAAACAAATATCGTTATAAGCATTGGCTTGCTAAATTCACTAACTCGGTGCTACAGGCACGCTCTCCTCTCCCTCGAGCCGCCAGTCCTCCGAAGACAGCAGCAGCAGCGCCAACCAGCCGACCATGTGGCTGGGCACCGAAGACGGCTGCATCCACGTCTACAACTGCCTCGATAACATTCGGATCAAGAAGAATAAAGTTAAGATGCAGCACAGCTCAGGGGTCCATTCTATTGTGTGAGTATTTGCCTGAAGCGTTTGATCGATATACAATTATAGCGAGCGTTGATAATATTCAGCCACACGCTATCTTTTTATTTCATCATCATTTCACCCTTAGAACGCCCACTGCTGAACATGAGCCTCCCCCAGTGATTTCTTGATAACTGGGGTTAATTGATGATAACTTGATGCAACCATAACCAGGTCGTCTGTCCACCTTGTGGGTGGAAGTCCTACGCTGCGCTTGCCGGTCTTTTTAATCATGAAAAATATTACTTTGCAAAAAATTATAAGCACAGCCCATTGTTTTCAGAATATACATACAATGCCTTAAGGTGTCGTCATAGGTCCTATGCTCTTTAGAATTTTAATAATACATTTAATTAAATAAGATCAAAATGGTTTCAGGTTCGTCGAAGGAAAAGTGTTCGTTGCTCTCGGCAACGGAGATCTCGTCGTTTATTGCAGAGATATAGGTAAGTACAGCGTTACACTTGCCTTCATAAATAATAGATTTACATTGAATTTTGTGATTAAAAATTGACAGCATTAGTGTAAGTTGTAATAAGAATGATATATTTGCTCATTTACCGCTTCTGTCGGATTAATCCGACAAATATTTGCAATACATGCAACGTCGAAAGAAAATAGATGCTCCATACAAACTAACGCACTATCTGGATGATGATGATTATGGGGCATCTAAAAAATACACGATTTCGATCTTACCCTTAGTAAGAATTATTGCTAAAGAGCAGCTGATCACGTGGATTTAAGGTGTGTCCTATTCTTTTGTATAATAGGTTTTAACGTTTGGAATAAAAACAACCGATTAACTAGACGACCTCATTTTATTCTGTCTTTAGTTCCAAAATTCCATTTTTAAGAAAAGCATAAATACAAGCAATGCTACTATCATTGTAAATCCCGATTTAACCCGTTCGTTTCGTCAGACGGGTCGTGGGCGGAGAAGTCGTGCATCGCGGTGGGCGGCGGCGGCGCCGTGAGCGGCATGCTGCTGTGGGGCGCGCGCCTGTGGTGCGCCACGCACGCCTGCATCAAGATCATCAACCCGCACACGCTGCAGGTACACGCGGGCACTTCATCCCGATTACACCTAGTCTTTGAACTAATTCTGATCAGAAAATTTTGTGATATCGTTGAGCAGGATACGACGGAAAGTCATCTTGGGTTTTTGCGTTGCCGTTATGGATACCCACGGCGGGTGCGTTTGTGGCCAACCGTGTGTCCGTAGTGGTGTGGCTGGCGGCGCTAGTAGGTACAATTTCATTGTACAATTTTGAGGGATTACATTAATTTATTATCTAGCTAAAAGACTTCTCTTTCTGGTCGTTCCCTCAATGCTGAGGATCGTGACTGTATGTCAATTTTCTCCACTCGGTCCGGTTCTGCGCCATATGTACCGCTCCCCGTATCTGGCCTCCAGTCACCTCTTTGAGTTGGTCCACCCATCTAGCTAGCGCTCTTCCTCTAGCGCGCTTCCCCTCCATTTGTCCGAGAATGATGAGTTTCTCCAAGCTGTGCAATGGGGATCGCATTATGTGCCCAAAGAAACTCCGGATCCTTTCCTGGCACGTAGTCAGCAGGCGCTTGGTGACCTTTAGCTCTTCGAGGATGGAGACATTGGTTCTCATAGCTGTCCAAGGAATGCGCAGTAGCTTTCTCCAGCACCACAGCTAAAAGACTACGTTCACATAAAAGTTGACAAGACTATTTGTTACATCTACGTTACTATGTGGAGAATTCATTGTCAAGTCTATGAAGTGAATTACAAATCTTTTTAACCGACTTCAACAAAAGGAGGAGGTTCTCAATTCGGTTGTATGTTTTTTTAAAAATGTTTAAAAATTTACGCGATAAAATATTTTCATTAAGACGGTTAAGCCTTGTCATAGTCAAAAAATCAAATTTAAATAAATGATTCTAGTGAGAATGATACCATCAAACTGATCTGATGAAGAAGGCGGAAGGTAAGCACCGGAACTCTGTGATAAAACAATGTATCATAGCCGTGTTTGGACTTATTTGAATTGTCATGAGAAGCAATTTAGCTATAATTACATCACAGATCGCCATTTAGAATGTAAAAAAACACTAAAAAACAGACAAATAAAACAAATTTTTATGAAAAAAATATCCGACTTCAAAAACACTAAAAAGCTGAAAATAACTTTTAAACAATCATAACAAACTCCAATAATAACTGTTTGGTATGATTATTTAAAAGTTATTTTTAGCTTTTTAGTGTTTTTGAAGTCGGTTATTTTTTTATAAAAAATTGTTTTTAAAATGTCTAATGAATTAAAGTCGAAACTAATATCTCATAGCACAGTGCGTGGCTGCACTTCCACATTGCTCTTTACGTATCAATAGACATGGAATATGCGTCTGACTTAACTGGGCTCACACGGTGCGAGTCGACAGCGTCTCGCGACGGAGCTAGCGTTGTTCATTGATTTTCTATAAACAGAAAAACACACGCGCGTGTATCGCTTCATTCAGTGTTGGGCCTTCATCATTTCAGCGAAAGAACATCCACTGCTGAACATAGGCCTCTCACAAAAGAGGGGAATTGCCAATACTCGCCACGCTAGTTGCGGCGGGTTGCTTAGCGCAGTTTTTTAAATAGAATTTTGCGCGTAGACGCTGCTGTCCGTCTCCTGCTACAGGAATTAGTCGCCTCTTACGACACGGCTCCTGTTGGCGCTAGGGAAGTGTATTCTTTACGGCCACGGCAGTGGCACGGCTGTGTTGGGCCTTAGATGTGATCAAATATTATGCAGTCAAATTTTAAATGCAAATCTCTGGTCTACACAGATAGAAGAAACATTCCAAATAAGTTCCGAGTCGAAGCCGATCAGCCACATGGCGGTGAGCGGCGGCGCCATCTGGCTGTCGCTGCACAACGCGGCCCAGCTGCGCTGCTACCGCGCCGCCAGCCGCGAGCAGCTCGCCGAGATCAACATCACGCCGCAGGTCACCAAGATGCTGCACGGTGAGTGAGACTGAGCTCCACCTGCACCCGCCCACCCTGCGTTCTGCCCCGCGACTCGGAACCGTACCACGGTGAATCGACAACCGATATATCACGTGACAGTAATTTTAAATCCACACACCTAGAAAGAGCTACGGTCACTGAATCTATGGTTTAATCACTAGTATTGCCACGTGTTTTGATAATTCGCAATCGAACAATTCTGAATCGAAGGTAGCAAGATCAGATTTTCTTTTCTCTTAAAGTATCTAGTGTTATCCTGGCAGGGTCGCCATGTAAGGTGGGACCGTTGATTTAAGTATTATCTGTATTAATTCCAATATAATGCGTCATAATTAGGCTTACATACACTTATATACTAAATGCTATTGGGGTGAAGGGAGCTACACACTACAATGTATGTAGTTGCAATCAACATTACGAAATTACCTTAGTAATTAAAAAAAAACTAGGCACCGATTTAGAAATGAAATGAAAATTGATTGACATAATATATTATGAATAAATGAAACTGTTTACACTGTTTTATAATTCACAATTAGGTTTTGGCCGCATTTTACCTGTCCGCCCCTCGGACGACGGCCCAAGTAGAAGTCCGAGATTACAGAGGCGCCCTTGACGCCCAGTCCTTCCCCTTCGATCGGGCCCACTAGATTGGAGCCTGCATGGTCTTGTCTGTGTTCACAGACTAGTCTGTAGGATCTCGACGGTGCAACCACTACCCGGGTTCACCTCTTGGCCGGGTGTTTTCAGCACTCGGCACCGTCCGATCGCGCCCGCTAGTACGGGGCCCGGACGCGGACGAGCCTCTGATTTCGCTTCACGAAAGCTAAGTACCTTTCGTACTCGCCAAATCTGCCCGGTGAAGTCGTAAAATCCCCTGCACGTATCTCGAGCGCTGATGGAATGAGTGGGGATCGCTTTGCGCATCTTACGATCATCGTATCGTAACGGTGCACGCGCGTCACGCGACTGGCCAATCACGTAATAGTATTGGTCTCGGTGCCGCTAGTTACAAGGGCCGCGCCAACAGAAAGGGTCCCTCAAAAAAAATGTGTCTAATCTAAGCACGTCTGTTGCGGTTGTGGCAGGCTGCGACGACATCATCCGGCAGCACAAGGCGGCGTGCCTGCGCGTGACGGCGCTGGCGGCGCAGCGCGACACGCTGTGGGTGGGCACCAGCGCCGGCGTGCTGCTCACGGCGCCGCTGCACCTGTCGCCCGACCCGCGCACCGGCGCCTTCACCGTGCCGCACCTCACAGGTCGCCGCTCCCCTCCACTCCCCCGCTCCTGCACTCCTCGTTACAGCCACAGCCGACCGCCGCTCGACGGATTGGCCGGCTCGATGCAACGTTTACCAGGTCGGGCCGCACCTCACGGGTCACTGTTGAACGAATTGGCCGGCTCGATGCAACCTTTACCAGGTCGTGTCGCACTTCACAGACCACTGCGCTCATCGTCGTTTCGGCTGTAGCCATCCACTGCTGAACGAGGCTGGCTTGATGCAACCTTTACCAGCTAAAAGTAACCTATGTTACTCCTTATAACTACAACTATCTGCCAGTGTGACAAAATCAGTCCAGTTGGTTTGAAGATTAGCAAACAGAGAGACAGTTGACAAATTTTTTAAATTAAAGTTTATGTTTTAAATTTATATTTTTTTATAAATTTCACTAATACCATAAAATTTTTAGAATGATATTTTGCTAGCAATAGAGCCAATCCTACAATTTAAGCAGGGTTTGTACAGTATTCATATATTTCAAGCGATCACACCCCATTTATCTTACTCACCCCATTTTTCTGAGACTGAGTTAGTTTATTATTTGACTTTAATCACATCTGATGGTGAGCGACGATTAAGTCTGAGGTCATGCATCCACTTGGATATTATTTCTCTCCTTCTATCTAAAACTCAGCAAGGTATTTGTATTTGATTGACAGTAGACTTTAGGTTACTAATCACAACTCATCTTAAAACAGGTATACCTTACGGACACACCGGTCACGTGAGGTTCCTAACAATAGTCGAGAACCCTGCGCCGCACCGGCAGCCGGCCAAGGTTACGCAGACCTCGCTCAAGACGAAAGCTCTCAGTCGGCGCTCCGCCAACGCGGAGAAACTCCAAAAACAACACGACGCCACGCAGAGCAACAAAGAAACTCTCATCATCTCTGGTGGAGACGGATATGAGGATTTTAGGAGCTCCACAATGACAGAAGACGCGGGACGAGAGGATTCTACCAACCATCTGCTGCTCTGGCGAGTCTGAAACGAATACGAGGCCTACAGGGTTCAAACGCGTCCGAGACCTTCTAAGAGGAAGATCTTCTGGAGATTTACATGAATGGAAATGACGTTGTACGTGCAAGTGATGTAAATGTGTGCAGCGAGACAGACGAGAGCCTAAAGTTTTATTTTGAAACGTTTTCATTGGACGTGAATGTTAGTATTATTCCAGCTTTCATTTAAAGTTAAACGTTGATGTATGCTAATATAAAAAAATATATTTAATAAACGTTCAAAAATAATGTGTTTTACGCTTGTGAGCGTGATTGAAATATAATATTTTGAGATTATTAACTATTAGCTAGGACATGAAATGTCAATATCATCCTAATGCCATAAGAGTAATTTTTTATCAAAATTTTTGAAATTTATTTATAAAAGGTCACACAGTATTATTGAATTATAAATAGTTGCAGATTTTGATGATCGTGTTTATGGCCTGTTACGTACCTTATACGCGTTTTATAGTATTGTGAAGGTGTTTTCGAATCATTTA
This sequence comes from Anania hortulata, assembly GCA_963576865.1. Lineage (NCBI taxonomy): Eukaryota > Metazoa > Arthropoda > Insecta > Lepidoptera > Crambidae > Anania > Anania hortulata. The sequence goes on along the minus strand of OY756408.1, from coordinate 17,403,948 downwards.
CCATATTTGTACCCATATCACTACAAGATATTGCTGTTTGAGTAGTTGTGATATTATGTATTTCAGTACTGATCATTCTTATTGATAGCTAAATTAAATTAAAATATATTTTACTACAGTAAAACATTATAAGATATAATTATGTCAAATACCAAAATAATGTCTAAGTTAGCTTGATAAATTTTCAGTTCAGAAAATATTTTTTGCAAGTTTTCAAAGAATAATCATTTGCTGTAATTACATTTGAAGTAAAATCTATTTATTAGACTTCGATAATTTCGATCAAATGAAGAGATGTGTAATCGTTTAGAGTAAAGCTGTCAGTTTATGGATCAGTGTACCTTGTGTTAGCATCGAAATCATTTCGTTCCCTGGTGGAATCATAGCGGTTAGAACATTATTTGGGATTGCTCAAAATATATTCATTGTTACCTGCCCGTCATTGTAAGAGCAACAAATTTTAAATAGTGTGTTTGGACGATGTATCCTATATTTATAACTGCAGAGTAATAAAAAGAGGTCGCACTAATTTCACTTATAGTTTTATTTCTCCATCTTCATCCATCAATCAGCTAGTTTTACAAATATTATTCGTAAGTTACAGTACAATCGGAAAAAAATCATTACAGTTATTAAACATTAAATACTAATTGATATACTAGGGAAATAAAACGCTGATAAAAGGTATGTATTTCCTTATCTCGCGAACGATTTTATTATAATTATATATATCGAATCTGTCTTATAAATAGTAAATACATTAGTTACATAAATATATTTTTCAGTTAATTCATTAGTTACATTTTTGTTAAATTAGTTACATTTTCCAGCCACTTCGTTAATAAAATCTAATAGACTGTCCTTATTTTCGAAAGAATCATCGCTTTTCTTGCCTCTACTAACAAAGTACGGATCCATCTGCAACTGAGCCGCTAGTTTCTTTAATATAGTCCGCCTATCTCTCTCGCTGTCATTAATGTCTCTTTTCGTCTTATTCTTTTCGTTTTTAATCACAATTAACTCGACCGTAGCGCAAATGAGTTCTTTCGCTTTAATGAACTCGTCGTGTAACATCGTCGTGTTCCCAACTTTAACGATGTCATCTTTTTTACCTCTAGCTATGTAGTAAGGATCGTTTCTCACAGACTTAACTATTTCTTCGATAGCCCCGCGTCGGCCCCTAGCCGCTTTTGCCATTTCGATAAAATATTTTTTGCCCCTAGAAATATAAAATGGATCATCTTCCGCCGAAGAACGACTGTTTCTTTCTACGATTATGTAGTGTGGCTCTTCAGCGTAAATTCTATTATCGTGAACTGTGCCGGGCTCTGATGTCACACCATAAAGCCCAGACTTATGCGAAATTGATGGCAGAGGTCTAGTCCTCGCGGGTCCGTCGAATAAATGCTTTAACTTACTTTCTCGAGACCTGTTAGCCCAAAATGAATTACGATCGCCGTCACTTCTTTTTAGTCTTGAGAGATTTTCGATATCGTTTTCTACTGCATTTATCGCGTGTAAAATTGATTCCTTAAGATCCTCTTTGCGTCTGCCTCGGCTGCTCCAAAAGGGCTCCGATTCTTTTCTTCGTCCTCGATTACCCCAAAAAGGCTCAAAATCATCTCTTCTCCCTCGGTTTCCCCAAAATGGTTCCGAATCCTCTCTACGTCCACGATTACCCCAAAAAGGATCATCTACATCATCACGCCTACCGCGATGGCCCCAAAATGGAGTTTCTTCACGCCTACCTCTATTTCCCCAGAACGGTTCATCTTCCCTCCTTCCTCTATGCCCCCAAAAAGGTGTGTCTTCTTGCCTTCTACCCCTATTTCCCCAAAAAGGATCATTGTCCTGTCTCGTACCTCTGTTGCCCCAAAATAGACTATCGGGTAGAAAATTATCAATTAACTCTTCAGAACTTCGCCTTCCGCGATTACCCCAAAATGGTGTCATTAAATCGTCTCTTGCGTGCTTAATATTTCCGTATACTTCATCCGAACTACTGGGAGGGTAACAATTTTCACAAAACCTATCACTTTTCGATATAAAAGATTTAGAAGCTTTTTGAGCATTTACGTAGTTTTCGGCTGACGAGCTATCTCTTCTGCCTCTGGTTCCCCAAAATGGGGGTTCCTTGTCCAAATTGTTGAAGCCGTTTAATTCTTTTTTGCCCCTATTGGGCCAAAATGGGTTTTCGTCGTCGTCGTCGAGAGATCTCTTGGCGCGTACGCTGTGAGCTTTTAAATTGGTTTTGATAGAGTTATGTTTGTGCAGGGGTTTGCTTGTTTTTGTTTTATTATCGCTACCGAGAACAATGTCCATCGATAAAAGTAGTAGAAGTAAAAGTAATATGTACATTCTTATCCTCATTTTGTGGTAATCTGAAAAAGAAAGAAAAATTTATCACTGATTCAGTCTATTATAAGCAAACGATAAATTTAAGGCTTTCATTATTAGGTACATAAACGTATGCAAATCAGTTAAATGAATATAAATCAGTACCTTTTTAAGAAATAATGGATACAGTCCATGTTATTTATATTATGAAATATTCATAAAAGTCCTCAAACTAAACATTATTAACTGAATTACAGATAAGAGCACTTATATAACTATTTTTCTTACTTAACTTAACTTATTTTTCTATAAAAGATACTAATAGTTAAAAACTATTCCGAGTTAAAAGTTACTATTTCGCAAATACCTTTTTATTATATATATTACTGACAAAGCTAGAAAGCCATTTTTTTTTATAATATGGCTGTTCCAATGAAATTGACCAAGTTTGCCAAAAAAAGGGTCGAAAACTAAAAAAAAATTATTGCATTACACTACTTTCTATGTCTAAGTTGTGTCGTATGCACATCAAAATGATGTAATATTATAAATAATAATAATAAATATTGGACAACATCACATACATTGCTCTGATCCTATGATAAGTAGCTTAAGCACTAGTGTTACAGAAATCAGAAACAACGACGGTACCACAACACCCAGACCCGAGACAATATAGAAAAGTTATTTTTCTACATTGACCGATCGGAAATCGAAACCAGGACCTCAGAGATAGCGACACCAAGTCCGGTATACGAGCCTCTCGGCTACGGAGGTCGTCGTATTATGGCTGATCCTTTATTAATAAATAGCTCGGCGGTGAGTGAAAACATCGTGAGGAAACCTGCACATTGAGCTAACGCTGTAAGTATGTGTAGTGCCGTGTGGAGACGGCCGTAAACAATACCTAAATGACAATTTTTTAAAAAATATAAATGAATTTTCTTTTTAATGATAAATCAATACATTATTATATTGCCCCACAAAAGTAATTATGATGATTATGCAATACTCATTATTATTTGAATATATTTATATTATTACATTTTAAATAAATTATTACCATTTTAATTACTCATTTTAATAAACTACGACTGGCGTCATCCTCTCCTACTACTAACTTAATGTTGTGCCCAACAGGGTCTATAATGATCTGTTTAATGTGCCTATTTACTCGTGTAACGCCGTTGTAACATTATAGAACGCAATAAATATATTGAATTGAATTGAATTGATTGTCATAACAGTCATTTATTCAGTATATGTGCCCTCTTCCGGGCACCTATAATACACGTCCTAATATAGCTTTGCCCTACCACCGCTTCAGAACTACATATTGGCTGGTTTCGAGAAGAAACTGCTTATCAAACTCAACTTGAGGGAGAGCATTATTTACATCGTAGCTTAACCCATAAAATAAAAGAAAACTGTGCCAATTCTTTAGTATGGCAACCCTCACACAGTATTTCCACGCGTCCATTTGTTCATCACCATAATAGTAGTTTTAATTCAAAATATATAGAATCAAAATTAAGTGACGGTGATGTCAAAGGTGCAGCGCGACTTTTGTTCTCCGACGACCTCGTTGCGCCCAATTCTCCTGATACCCTCTCAGCTTTACAAAGTAAGCATCCACTTTCAGCAGCTAACAGCCAACTTCCCAATCAACCGGATCCTGCACAACCATATCTTCAAACAACTCCAGAAGCAGTAATGAGCGCCATCAATTCCTTTCGTAGTGGCTCTGCCGGCGGCATGGACGGCCTTACTCCCCAGCATTTAAAAGATCTAATAAGTGTCAGTTGTGGTGAGTCCGGTAGTGTCCTACTGGGGAAATTGGTGAGCCTCATTAATGTTATGCTTTCTGGTAGTGTCAACCCACATTTCACAGGTTTTTTATACGGTGCCAACCTCTGTGCGCTTAAAAAAAGGGATGGCGGTATTAGGCCCATAGCCGTAGGCTCCGTTTTGCGTCGCCTTGCTGCCAAACTATGCTGTAGGGCTATTTCAGATAATCTTGCAGCATATTTTGAGCCTGTTCAACTCGGTTTTGGCATTAAAGGGGGTTGTGAAGCCGCCATTCACTCTGCCCGTACATTTGTACTTAATAACCCAAATGATATATTGCTGAAAGTGGATGTCACAAACGCCTTCAACTCGATAGATAGAGGCACTTTGTTGACACAAATTAAGTCCAGGACTCCGACTATTTATCCATTTCTTTGGCAGTGTTACAGCACTCCAAGTAAACTACAATTTAGGGATAAATTGATAGAGTCAGCAGTTGGTTGTCAACAAGGTGACCCTCTAGGTCCTGCTATTTTTGGCCTCTCCATTCATCCTTTAATTAATCAGGTAAATTCTAAATTTAACGTGTGGTATTTAGATGACGGTACCCTTGGAGGTGACCCTAATACTGTTTTGGCTGACCTAACTTCTCTGATTCAAAATTTCAATAATGCTGGTCTAGATTTAAATTTCGCTAAATGTGAGTTGTTCATTCCAGACACTTGTCATGATCCCAATTCCATTATTCAAAATTTCAATAACATTGCTCCCAATTTGAAAATAATTAAAAAAGATTCTTTTCGCCTCCTTGGGTCGCCAATATTTGAGGAATCTTTCGGCCCTTTTGTTGAGGAAAAATTAAATAGTTTTAATATTGTTTCCGATCGTATTGTCAAAATTAATACTCATTTCGCCTACACAATTATCCGCTATTGTCTTTTTGTCCCAAAATTCACATTTTGTGTCCGTTCTTCTCATTTTTGGAAATTTCCAGGTTTGACTTCAAAATTAGACGACTCTGTTAAAAACATTATTTCTTCTGTGCTGAACCTCTCTTTGGATTGTCGAACCTGGACCCAGGCCTCACTCCCTATCAGGTTTGGAGGTATTGGGATACGCAAAATTTCTAGTGTTGCTCTCCCTGCTTTCTTGTCCTCGGCTCATAGCACCCAAGTGCTGGTTACTAAAATACTTAGCAAGTCTTTTGGTAATCCAGCAATTGCCTATCAAGCCGAGGCCATCAACTCATGGAGACAATTATGCGCTGAAGATATTCCTTCGTCGGTATCTTCACAAAGACAATGGGACGAGCCGCTCTGTAGACTAGTACGGAATAATTTATTAAACACGTCTACTAGTCCTGCAGATCGGGCTCGTCTCCTTGCCGTGGCCGAGTGGGAATCAGGACTATGGCTTCAATCTCTCCCATCTCCACAGCTAGGTACTTTTTTAGACAATACTTCCTTTAACCTTGCTGTATCTCTTCGTTTGGGGGCACCATGCAATGTCCCACATCGTTGTCCCTGCGGCGATATGGTTGACTCACTGGGTCATCACGGCCTGTCGTGCAGCAGAAGCGCCGGGAGATTTTCCCGACACACCAGCCTTAACGACATCATCCGCAGGGCTCTTGCTAGCGCTTCGATACCGGCTATTCTTGAACCGAATGGCCTGGTGCGGAGTGATGGCAGGAGGCCTGATGGTATGACCTTGGTTCCGTGGAAGATGGGTCGGCCCCTAGTGTGGGACGCAACCTGTGTTGACACACTGGCTCCGACTCATCTTCCACAAACCTCGTCAGGGGTAGGCACTGCTGCTGCATCAGCGGAGTCCCTCAAACGTCGCAAATATGCAGATATTAGTAATACCTGCATATTTGAACCTTTTGGGGTTGAGACGCTCGGGCCTTGGGGACCTAGCGCACATCGGCTGTACAGTCAGTTAGCCAAGCGGCTGATTGACTGTACGGGCGATCGGAGGGCTGGCGCATTTCTAGGCCAACGTATCAGTTTGGCTATACAGCGTGGAAATGCGGCCAGCGTTTTGGGGACTATGTCACTGTGTTCGGACGGCGATCTGGGACCCATTTTTTATTTGTAATTTATTTTGTAAATATTTATTTGGTAAGTTTTAGTTTTAGGTTTAATTTTAGTTTTCTTTGTATATAAACAGGTTACTTAATTTCCCAAGAATGAATTACTTGTTTTGGCCAAAAAAAAAAAATTAATAGAAGCCTCACAAATCATTTTTGAAAACATTATGTACGATCGAAAAAGATCTAAATTTGTTTAGCTGCAAAGGTAATTTTAATCATTATAATTTTCGAAATAAAAATAAACTAGCCGTTTCGAGCTTCAGACTACACTAAGTAGGTAATTCATTGTTGCGAAAATGTATTAACTTTTTCAATAAAGTACCACAGACTTTTGTTGAACTATCTGTTCATGAGTTCAAAATCTACATAAAAAAACGTTATGAAGGATATTATGAAGTAGACGATTATGAAATTAAACTTTATTTTATTGATTAAACGAGATGAGCGAATTCGTTCGAAAGATGAACGAATGAAAGAAGGCTAACAAAGGTTACTTGCGCTGTTTCTTCTCATCACAAGCCGATATGTAGTTTCAAAACAATGGTAGGGCAAAGCTACATTTTTGGCACTTATATAAGTGCGTGGAAGAGGGTGTATTTATTGAATAAATGAATATCATAGTTAGTATTAGCACCTGTTTCAAAAAAATTTAATTATTTCCTGTGATTAACCACCACTTTCCACTTTCTTTATAGTTGTCCTCTATCTGAAGCTTGTCTGGAAGAGATCGCTCTTAACGATAGACCTCCTGAATTATTTATCTTTCTGTAAACAACAACTGTGACTTCTTCGTATGGTGTGCAATAAAGAGTATTTATTTATTTATTTAAACTTTATTTACACAAATTAAAATCTAACAAAACGTGTCTATCTATTTGTTAAGTTTCTTAAGTAAAAAAAAAATTAAAATATCGCGGCACATTCATGAAAGAGGCATGCTAGATCTCTGTCTCTCGGCTTGTCCCTATTTTCTAGAACACTCTGTATATCTACTTGGAACAATTTCTATCTCACCTTTGTTACGTTGGCACATTTTACGTTAGTGTAAACCAAAATGAAATCGTCCCAAAACAAAAAAATATATATCGCAAAATAGCATTAGAAAGAATAATATTACTTACCTACTAAGTCCAATCAGGGTACCATGACCACTTCCCGGTGTCTTGCGAAGGTCTGAGGAGCAGGTTCCACGTCTGGCTCTTATAAAGGCGGGCGGCTCCCAGGGCTGTCACAGCGGCGCCCGTCAGGGGACCGCGAGACCGTTATTAAATTAAACAATGCGATTGCTTTGGACTCTAATATGGGAAACTAAAGGGCAATGCTTTAAGTTGCGGATACTTTTCAAGAGAATTTACTTTGGATGGAATAAAACGAACTTACTTCTGCAAATAGGCTTAAATTAAGCATTTCGTCCATACCCCGAAACGAAAAAACGGAACCCTTATAGGATCACTTTGTTGCCCGTCTGTCTGTCTGTCCGTGTGTCTGTTGAGACTTTTCTCGGGAACGCATGGAGGTATTGAGATGAAATTAAAATGCTCTGGACTAGCCTATACTTCTAAAAAAATACGGCTGTTTATTCCGCAAAAAAAACCTATATATCAACACTGTCAAGAAAATATTTTTAGGGTACTTTCCGTTGACCTGGAACTTTTAAATTTGACAAGTAATATCGTCTTTTATTATCTGAAAACCAAACATTTGTCTTAAAATTTTGTAATTAACGCGATTCGATTCCTGAACTACTTATAATATGTAACTACAAATTTGTATGAAACCTTCGGTGGGTGAGTCCGACTCGCATTAGTCCGGTTTTTTTATACTTCCCAATTAGGTTTTTTATATCACTACTGCTTCGAGACAATACTATATGCTTCTACAAAGAAGTGTTTGAGTAAAAACCTTTATCTGTTTCAAACACAAAGCAAATGCAAATCAACACAGGAGCAGTGAGCAAAGGATGCAGAGGGTGTCTTAAATGCATTTTCATCGTCGCAATCAGAGCGCAACTAATCATCAATGATTTAAAAAAAAAAACAATTTATTTCTGCAATTAGGCCATAAATAAGCACTTTAACAATTGATTAAGAATTAGAGCAATATGTTTTTAAAGATGCATGAATCAGTAGGGTCCTTCATGTTATTTTTTAGGACGGAGGACAATGGTATGCAAGCACACGATCACTTGCTACATGGCAATTCTTTGCATAACAAATTTTATTTGATTTTATTTCATGTGTGAAATAACCAAAATAACTTTAATCCGTTACTTCTTGTACTCATTTTATCTTTTCTATACCTATAGTTTTTCAAAACAGATATCTCTTCTAGTCTGTGCGTCCCCTGTCTCTTTTGGAGTATTCCATGGGTACCAATGTAGTGTTCGGCTATAATCGGAGTGCAAATTTAAAATATGTATTTTGTTATAATGTTTCTAGGTGTAAGTTGTGATTTGTATTTTGTTGCTGTACCATTAATAAATAAAAATAAAAATAAAATAAAATAAAGTATAATCTATATGTATAAAAATGAATTGCTGTTCGTTTGTCTCGCTAAAACTCGAGAATGGCTGGACCGATTTGGCTAATTTTGATCTTGAAATATTTGTGGAAGTTCTGGGAAGGTTTAAAAGGTCAGAGAATATAAAAAAATTGGCGGAACGAAGTTCGCTGGGTCAGCTAGTTAGGTAATAAGTACAGTGTACATACATTTTGCATCACAAAGCGTGGCAAACTACAAATTAAATTAGGTTATTAAATTAATATCGTAAACATTATAATATAAAACCCCATTTTAGGTATTACGTAAAGTGCTAAAGAAGTAATGATTAATCTAATTCATAAAATTAAATGTACAATCCCAAACGTATCTAGTAAAAGTAGTAAAGAGTATCCTAACAGTAAATTAAATTTAAGTATGGCAATCATAATTGGTTTAAACGAGTAAAATTAGAATGGTTTTGAATTAAAAATATGTAATAATTCGTAGAACACTGGCAGCAGTCTGCTACGGCGTAGTCAACACGACTATTATTCCGCTACGAGCAACGTAGCATTACTACGAGCGTTGAACTGCAGTTACTAGACAAAGGAGATAAATAACTAGTGTTTGGGTAAAATAAAACAAACAGCTGATTATTTTTCTTGTTAATTGTTTACGTGATTCCGATAAGGCAATGGTTTTACTAAGGAGAATCATCATTTCAGCCATAGGACGTACACAGCTGAACAAAGGCCTCAACCAGTGACTCCCAGATTAGCCGGTTGGAAGCGACCAGCATCCAGCGTCTTCCTGCAACCTTTACCAGGTCGTTTGTCCACTTGTGGGTCGAGACGTCCTAAAAGGAAATGTATGATTACTTTATCACTTGCAAAAAATATTAAGATTATGACCATGTGCCTACTTATTCCAAAACTTAGCCAGCCCTTACTATTTGGGAGTATCAATACAGAGTAGACAACTTGTTGCATGAATATGAAATTATTATAATTTTTCTATTTCCTTCAATATTTCCGTAGACCGTGACCGTCACCGAGGACCGAGACCTTCAGTGGCTTCAGTGGGCAACTTTATTTACATTATTATCTACAGGAAATATTGTATGCCTTGATGACTGTTTTGAATATGTATTTAAATAAATAAATACAATGTGCTCCAATACACTTATCGTCAAATTCGAAGAAAAGAATTACCATCTATGTGTTGTAGGTATAGGTTCCAGGACATGATAAATGAATTTAGCCTCCCAGTACAGGTGGAGCGACGATATATGCAAGGCTGCTGGCAGTGGATGGAAAGGAATAGCCGAGGATCGGGCGCAGTGGGGTGCATTGGGGGGCATTGGGGGTGGCCTATGTCTAGCTTGCGTATATGACTAGCGTGGGCTGTTTATGATGATGATTTACAGCCACCAGCGCCAATTTATAAAAGATCGTTTTCTGAAATAACCTAAACTGATAATCGTACCCGGGACCCTTTGCTTCAAGGCAAAACACCGCGCCATTGCACCAAATGAGTCGTCAAACGACACTCATCTTAAAATTATTTCTATGAGCTGGCCTAGGTGGGACACGGCTTGTCATTGCTTATTATACTCCCCTAATTTAGTAACAGAACCTTGTAATAAGTTTAATCAAAATCGGTTTAATTGTTTTGCCGTGGAGGAATAAAAGACTGACAAACAGAGTTATAATCTGGGGACATGGTTGTGCCACCGCTAAGACGAGCCAAGCGAAGCGCAAGGTTAAAAAGTTGTTGATAACTTTTCGTTGCTACAAGTACTATTGTGTAACAGAAATGGAAGGCGTTTTGCTCCGTCACCTTATGCCCATGTGACGGTATCAAAACGGCCAGGCCCTTACAGGGTTACAATGCAAAGGGGTGCCAAATTTAAAAAATAAGATTTTAATAACAATATTATAAAGAAGCGTCTTAATCGTTATTATTTTTAATAATCGTATGTAACGAAAAAAAAATACTTTAAAATATCCGAAAATAAAGTCAATAGAGAGACTACGAAGGCCGCGCGGTCATTCTTCAGAGGCGTAGGTACGGCGAGCCAACAAGGACCTTACGCAATGCATATACGGTTTATTTTTTTCATGGATGAGTTAAATTATCCACGCGTACGATATTTATTAACAACCGATAGGAATAATTAAATGTAAAAAAAAAATGTTTTGTTCTTTGCATAGTTCGATTAGATTAGATTAGATAGTGCCGTGTGGGGACGGCCGTAAAGAATACACTTCCTCACCGCCAACAGGAGGCGTGTCGTAAGAGGCGACTAATTCCTGTAGCACGAGACGGGCAGCAGCGTCTGCGTGCGATATGTTATAAAAAACTGCGCTCGCCAACCCGCCTGCCAAGCGTGGCGAGTATTGGCAATCCCCCCCCAATGAACGTCATTGGGGGAGGCCTGTGTTCAGCAGCGGACGTCCATGGCTGAAATGATGATGATGATGATAGTTCGATTAAGTTATGGATTCTGAGCCCTTCCTAAATATTTGGCACCCCTTTGCAATGTAATCCTGTATTTTGACTTAGGGTTGAGTTTGTGAAGTTAGGGCTTGTAGAGTTAGGGTGTGTAGAGTTAGAAGCTTGGCTCTACATGAGATTTGATAACTTTTTGACAGTGCCTGCTACGAGTATATTATGGTCTCGTCTTGGCGACATTTTACATGAAAATATATTATTATATTACTATAACGTTTCTTTGATCATAATATTCGAAAACAAAACACTGAAAAGAACTGCACCTTAACCCGTCAGTCCGTGGTCAGCTCAAGTTACGTGTGTAGCCGTGATTACACTGTACAAGAGGATGGTGGGCTACATTGGATGCCGTGAACTTATTTTATTTTCCAAACAAATTAAAATGACTTTATCTAGTAAATATAAGTAAAAATACTGCAGTAAAATTTAATCAAATTACATGCCAACTGCCTTATTTAGGATCATGATCTTAAATACGGGAATTCTAGCTTAGGTTACATTTAGTTCGATTGCTATTCTTACCTCCACTCGAACTCGCATTTAACCACGAAAGTGATTTGCTAGGCTTTCATTTTTGATAAATAAATCAATAAATAATGATAATAAACCCTGTATTGATTAACTAGAATATTTAAACCACATGAATATTTACATTTGGCTACCATTCCAACTTATGATGATATGAATATTAGAGATTTAGATATGATATAGTGCAGATTTTTTTCTAAAAGCAAGTGTAAAATGAAATAAGATAAAAACTGTAACCCGTGTGTCCATTTTATTTTCTCCATACCTACAGTTTTTAAAAACAGATATTTCGTTACTGGTCTGTGCGTCCCCTTTCTCCTTTGCAGTATTCCTGTGTGTAGAGCGTGTAACGAGATTGTCGGCCCGGCCGATATAAAAGCGGCTGATTTTGTTAAACACGTCATTACGGGAGCGCCGACGGGGAAGCGGGTTCGGTGCCGAGTTTCAATTATAAGAAATAAGATATTTTAGACTGGTATAGTTTTAACTCTGTCGATTGGACAGTAATCTGACATTGTGGTATTTGATACGTTTACTTGAGTGGACTGTGACACAATAAATGATTTATTATATAGTATAAACATCCATGACTTAGGTACAAATGTTCGTGCTCATTACATTAGCCCATTGCACGATTAGAACCCGCAGAAGCCTGATTTGTAGTCCGGAGCTTTTTAGCTGAGAGAATATGCGAATGTAAGAAAAATATATATTTTTACGACGTGGCATACACAAGAGGACTTAACGTACTTATACTATTATGTAAATCAAACGCAGCGTAGGACGTCCACCCACAAGGTGGACAGGCGGCCTAGTAAAGGTCGCAGGAAGCCGCTGGATGCAGGCCGTTTCCAACCGGCTAATCTAGAAGTTATTGGTGAAGGCTTATGTTCAGCAGTAGACGTCCTATGGCTAAAATGTCTGTCCTATGGCCAAAGAAGCCATTATTAATTAGCGATAATGAAATCATTATTTAATTTTAGGTTATAACGATCTCAAAATAGGGTTACTTACTAAGGAAGTAAAAAAAAATGTCTTTATGGTAACAGTACAGTTTTTAGCAATTACTGATGTTAATTTTTACATAGAGTACTTACTTATTATTTTTAAAAGCTCTGTAAATATTGTAACTATTTATTTTAGAATCGCCAATGCTTGTAAATTCTTCAAAGTGTCCATCATCTTCTTATCTCATAACACAAAACATAAATAAAAAGTGAATCGCTGTTTTTATAAATACCATAGAGTTCTGAGTTTCGACCTATTTCCAGAGATTGTTTACAATATTAACGATGTGTTAGAATTATTGTAAATCAAAGAAATCCGCTTGTCTGGGAAGGAAACATAAATAATGTGCTACATGCTGGTGTGTTTTTTTTTTGTAATATCCCTAATATACTTCAGTGTACGTTAAGTACAATCTTTTTAGCCTTTTACTATAGTTATTTATATTTTTGTTGAACTGTTTTATATAACACTATACACTAAACGGGTATTATGCAACACATACCTTATTTTACGTTTTTTGTTTTCCCGACGTTTCGTCCTATTTTATATAATTGTACAAATAGTGAACTTCATGCCAATAGCAGTCTGTACTAGTCAACCAGTGCAAAGCAGAGAAATGTTCTCCAAATTTTCATTCTCTGTAACTGGAAATTTGAATTAAAATTTGCTTAAACACAATTTTTACTAAAGTTAGAAAAATCTATGAATAACCAATTAATTTTCTAAGTACATCAATATGTACTTATAAAATTCAAACGACAAGCCTAAGCCTAGATAAAAAATGTATATATATTAAACAAAGTCGGGTTAGTTACACCATTTATAAGTTTAGAACGGCAAGACCGATTTTTATGATCATTGATTTGTTGGATTTGTCTTCACTTCGAAAAGCAGAATAACTATTAAAACATCAACAAATTAACGCAAAAAAAAGTATAAAGAGGCGGTACGAAGCTAGCCAGGGCAGCTAGTTAATATTAAAACAGATCTCGAATAAAACAACTAGGTGGGTATTTTCTTTTAACACACTCGTGTTTTGTAAGATACGAGATACGTAAATAATACGTGTATTGTTAGATACCATCAAATAGTCAAAAATAATTATATCACCCAAAAGGTGTGATCGTCACTACGAAACAAAAATTAAATACTGGAGTTGCTGCCTTTAAATGTGCTCTAAATTCTAATAGCCCCGGGTTAAAACGCAAAAGAAAATCTGCCATTTTTCATGCAACACAAATAAATATTACCTATTGTATGTTCGTTCGGCACATGAGTCAGAAGATCCAATATGATCGCGATATCGACGGAAATAAACGCGATCTTGCGATATTACTCACATTTGCAGTTCTTGAAGCACACACATACTCTTCTCAGAACTAAATAGTCGGAGGTACTTAGCATTTCCTTTCTTACATTTTTTTTTAGCGTATAACGCTTATAGCTACGATCAATATGTCAAGCATAAAACTCACATGTGGCAGCGTGACAATAACATTTTCAATGTCTCGTTTATTATGTTTACAGGGCTCTCACCTGGTGGACTGACAATCTAGTCAAGGTTGCGGCCAGCCGCTAGATGCAAACGGCCTAGAGCCGCTTGCTGTGGCGTTCTATAGGAGAGGCCTATGGCCTTCTTATGAGCGAACTTCTAAGACTGATGATGATTTGTTAACGAAACATAAAATAGTTTTTGATTTTAGAGTGACAATAAAACGAAAGTACAACTTCTAGACGATTTATTCAAGGTATATGTTGTCAAACATCGGAGTTTGAGACAACAATTCACCAAGCAAATTCCGTCAAACAGAGGTAACCTTTTTTATTAATAAAACTCACTCAAAATATGCGGCTCGCATTGTTTTTGGCAGAGGATTGCAACCTTGACCCGGTTGCTAACACAAGAGGACTCAGTTAACCAGAGGGATGTTTTTGGGACGGAAAATTAAACGAAAATAAATCTCTTTAAGCCTACTTACCTCTGTCGCTCCCTTTGTTTTGTTTACTCCACTTCAATGAAAAGATACACCTCTCTGCAACAAACGTTACGTTATGTCAATATACTTATTATTTTCTTGTAACAAACACAAATTAGTCGAGAAAACGAGATATAATATACATTTTATTGTTGCGTGGACTCATGAGACTACGCACTCATCATCATCATCGTATCAGCCATAGGACGTCCACTGCTGAACATAGGCCTCCCCTAATGACTTTCATTGGGGGAGGGGGGGATTGCCAATACTCGCCACGCTTGGCAGGCGGGTTGGCGAGCGCAGTTTTTTATAAGATTTCGCACGCAGACGCTGCTGCCCGTCTCGTGCTACAAGAATTAGACTACGCATTGGATCTATTAAATTAGACGTGATGAGAAATATTTGAAATAATCATGTGGGTAGTAATACAAATAAATTATTTTAAAAAACTTCCTCGATAATATTATAATGGAACTGTTTCAATCAGTTGTATCTTAAAGTGGTGGGAAAGCAGCACAACTAATACAAGTCACGTTCAGGAGATATAGTACCTACCTACTAGAGTGGGCAAGGCATTTTTTTTTACAAAACTGATTATGATTAAAATTATAATCGTACTCGCGCACCAAGAATTACGTAAACGAACAAAAATCGCTGACATAGCCCAACGGATTAGCAAGCGCAGCGTAGGACGTTCACTCACAAGGTGGTCAGACGACCTGGTAAGGGTCGCAGGAAGACGCTGGATGCAGGCCGCTTCCAACCGGCCAATCTGGGATCAATGGGGGAAGCCTATGTTCAGCAGTGGACGTCCTGTGGCTGAAATGATGATGATGAAGAGTTACGTACCAACGTATTTTTTTCTTTGTTTCGCTGTGCGATTTTGTTTAAATGTTCAAAATTGAGATTTTCAATGAACCTTCATCATAATCAGCCAACCTTCATCCACTGCTGGATGCCTAGGATTAGGCTCAGCGGCATGCATTGGCCTCTCCCAATGCACGCCGCTGAGCCTAATCCTTGGCTATTCTTTTCCATCCACTGCCAGGAGCTTTGCGTATATCATCGCTCCACCTTTGTTGGAGGCCCCCCTACGCCGCGTTGGCCTAGTTGCGGAAATTACCAGTTTAGATTTTTAATTTTAAGTTGAAAATTTAAATGATATAAGTGCACAGTTTATAGAGATTCAGCTGCAAGAAAAAAAAAATCGAAGAAACCAACTTTTTTTTTTTAAATTTTTCAAACTGGTCCGGTTGCAAAAATTCATAAAAAAAAACGTAAGTCGAAAACTACGAAAAATCGTAGAACATACATAGGTGTGATTCAGATTCCTCTCAACACGAGACACCTAAAAAAAAATCTCCGGCTCCCACCCTCCTCCTCCACCCTCACCCTGTATATCAAGGTTGCTTGTTTAAAATGTGTACTGTCAAAAATAGTTTATTAGACCCTCACCACATCAACCTGTAATTGTACCGCTTAGCATTACCGCTCTGGATTCAAGTAAACATCAACTGTTATGGCTTATCATTCTAAATGTACCCCGAGTATAGATACACTCCTATATTCAGTACCTACGAGACACAGGGTTAGCCCAAAACTTTGCTACCACAAAATAAGGCACAGTTGAGTGGGAGCTGTCAATCAGTCTGGCTCAGACAACTCGTCAACCTCCCACAAAAGGTCAATTTTCTAAATTGATATTGATCTCTACGTGTCGGACTTATAGTTGAAAATCGGTTCAATGACCTTTAACTTTGGGTAGTTGATCTGCCGTTGACTGCACTATAACAGATTTGAGCTTACCCTTCACAGTATTTAGAGCATAATAGAGTAGTTTGGAGTATGTTTTAATGAGTGTTGATTAGTTGACGTGCTCTAACCGACGTTGGCTGCGTAATGTGATTACGAGCAGAGCCATCTCGTTGCGAAGGTAAATATGCATCGGTGGACATAGAGTGTAGGGCCGCCAGATATATTTTCGATGCGAGACTGTTGAATTACCAAGATGATGGAAATTTTAAAAATGTCTAATTTTGGTTACCGCTTTTGATGGCACCTATTACTTGTAATATTTTGTACCAATTTTTACAACTCGTATTTTATTAATGTGTACCTCCCTTAAAGTAGACAGATCTCGGCCTCTAATTTTTTCTCCTTTTTCATACTTTATTTTTTTTACAAACCAACCAACGGTTTAATGGTGCAAAAAAGAAAAGCGAGGAAGGTGCAGCCAGGGCGCGCGCTATACAGTCATTTTCATCACTAATATTGCTTTTTATCAATTTAGAATAATAAATATATATTTTTTGAGAAGAGTGAACTAAGAAGAGGGAATCATCCTCTATCATCTTTCAATTATAAATTAGATTGTATTGTTAGAGGATACTTTATACAGAAGACTAAGGATTTTTAAAATTGTTAATAAACATGTAATACGTCGTTACTTTATCCTAGGACAAGTTTACAGAAACCTAAATGGCGAACAATTCAGCAAAATATTTTATTTGAATCATGCACACCCTACACTAAAATAATGGCATTAGTGAACTCTAGTATACAACCGCGCCTCCAACTTTGTACTCGCATAAAAACAGCTTATGACACAACTTTGTAGTGGCTCCATCGTACTTAAGATTTATAGGGGACTGCTTTGTTATGTAGAAGTAAAGTATGCTTATCTCACGCAAGATACATGCTTCACTCGAACTATGAGGTGGTTTGGGCAACTCTAGGCCACATTCTACAACGTGGGCCAAGTGCAGCGTAGGAGTGTTTTATAAGGCCAAGGATTCGAAGATTATCCAGTCAATGACTAAATCTAACTGCCAGATGTATGTTATGTATGAATCAAGCCGCATTAAGACCTCTGACCTCTAGTATCAAGTGATACTAGCCGGGACCAACTTTTAAAGTGCCTTCCGCAGCACGGAGATGCTTGTGATAAATGTCACTAAATATAGTCGGAATGGTTACCCATCCACTCTTTACATTAGCGTGCTTAATTTTTGTAATCACTGCCAAAGCCCTGCCGCCACTGAGCTAGAAGTACCTCAAAGTTTGTATAGCTTGACCTCTAGTCAGGGTCATTCATATCCATTGTTCATTAATTGATGAGCCATCGGCACCGTTATTGAGCGGCTGAAAATGCAAATGAAGGTTCGTGTTTATGAGGATCAACCTATACCGACAAGTATTTTTATTTCGTCTTTTTTCTAAACTATCAGATAAGTTACATTTGATTTTTTTGCTAACCAATATCATCCCACAGCTGGGCAAAAGCAGCTTTTTCCTAAACTCTTCTATCGATCTCTACCCTTTGTCAAGAAGGAAGAGACGCAGTAGCGGCTGTCTTTACACCCTAAGAAAGATTTTTTTTTACCCTTCCTTACTCTACCCTAAAAACGAATTACTTAGAACTGGATATTATAACCCTTAGACAGAGGAACCAGGCCATTTTTGATCAGGGCTAGTCACATCCTACTAATACTATAAATGTGAAAGTTTGTGAGCATGAATGGATGTTTGTTCTTCGTTCACGCAAAAACTACTCATTGTATTTTAATGAAACTTGGCATACAGATAGACCATGGCCTGGATTAACACATAGGATACTTTTTAACCGGGTAAGGTCAACGCAGACAAAGTCGCGGGCTAAAAACTATCCTACTTCCTACTAATATTATAAATGCGAAAATAAGAAAGTTGCGCAGAAAATCCTTTATGAATATACTATAGACCATACGAACGAAGTCGCGGGCAACAGCTAGTAGTAAATAAAAGCAATTGATACAAGTATATTAATAGATGGTACGCATATTGTAAAAACTTTTCACCGCCACCCGATTGACGCAAACAAAATTCCACATTCAATTTAGCCCTAAAACAATCAAAACAACTACTAAAGAACCATTATTTAGACAATTTGCTCCTCTATTTATTTTAGATTGACTTTTATTTACGTATTACCAATTTATTTAAATACTTAAGCGTCCATTTTAGCATGATTTCACTTTATTATCGTAATAAGTTTCTTTTGCGGTCTGCCGGTCTGCGCCCCATCTGGGTATGAGTCGATGAAAGAAATACAACCAATTAGTCTCAAATAATTCTTTATAAAATAGCAATGCTAGTTCTGGTAGGGTATATCTTGGATAACAGATGTGAAATGTGTTGCCTCTACCTAAATAATGCCACATTTTATGAATTGCCCTGCAAGCCTTTCATCGTGTATGAATAGATGGCCATTCAGGCGCTGCTTTAAGGTTTTTGCTTAGCCAACAAATATCTTAACGAATAGCATTATGTTTAGTTCTGATAAAGTTTATAAAATTATATTATGATGTTTAAATATAACCAAAAAATCCTGAAAAGGGGACATTTAACCCTTTATGCCCCCCTACACCTTTCACACAGCCTCCACCCTTGAGGATTTTAAGTATGTTCATCTGAACACCTCAAAGTATAACTTTACCATTTACAAAACTTTTTTTTTTCCTGATTTTATAAATTAAGATTTTAAATCTGAATGGACATGTCTGAAAAAAGTACATTTATATCTCTGCATATTGTCAATTTTATCTTACTAATATTATAAATGTGAAAGTTTAGAGAAAGATCTTTGTTACTTTTTCACGGAAAAACTGCTTAATGGATTTTGATGAAATTTGCCTTACTGATAGACATGGCCTGGATTAACACATTGGATACTTTTATCTGGGTAAATGGCTAGTCTAGTTTAAGCTAGTCTATTATACATCGAAATAAAAACTGACAGATTAAACCTATACTATATACCTGTAGCATAAAACCAAGGACTAACATGAATACTCCATCACTTCATTCTTCAACCAAGAATGCGAAAGATCGTAATCATCCCTTCAGGGGACATCGGCAATTGTTATTTTAGGCGCATGATTCTCAAAACAATTTCTGTACAGGTAATAACCAATCCCGAATAGCAATAAAAGTAAATACTAGTAGGCTCATCCTTATTACGTTTTGATATTTAATTTTGTACGACACCCATTGTTTGCTTAGCACGAGAGATAAGCATGATCGCTGGCTGATTGGCTGTGGAGTCCTTTATTGTCTAATTCCAGCATCTTTCGTCAAATGTTAGAAGGTGCTGTACACATTTTACACAAACCAACTGCCACGAAGTTACTTCTGCACCTATCCTTCAGTGATCCAAACGAGGTATAAAATATGTTGAAGTAAAAGAGTAAGTAACAGTTGTCTTACTTTACTTAACATTTAGTGAGAGGACCGACTGTAATGTAATAACTGAGATGTATTCTGCGTTTCCGTTTGGCAGTTTGTATGAAATTGTTAAAATTGGTTTAATATTAGACGCTTTGATAGCTAAGTAATCAAAGATTTGAAGTCCTACTCTGTTTTGCTTGACATTGAAATGCCAGAAGTCATTTTATTGTGGATGCCGAGTCACGCTAAGTCTACGTGACCTAAAGGGGATATATGCTGACATGTACGTTATGTGAAAGACAAAGAAAAACTAAATTGATTATTGTAAACGCCATTATGAGTATGTAAAGTATTTAATTCTTCACCGCCTCTCCCTCTAAACTTTTTTTAAACTGTCCTCTACCTTAAGGTTGTCTGGAAGATATCGCTTCTAGCGATAAGACCGCCTAAATTATACCATAAACTAAATGTATTGTTTCTCTGTACTGTTTTTTTTTGGTGTGCAATAAAGAGTATCTATCTTGCAGACATACAACTGTCAACACTTACCTAGAGAAATAATGTTAATAAATTATAGGTATCTTCTGTATTCTTGTCTACTGTGTGAATCTCGCCTGTCGTCGACAGCCTTTGTCGCCCCATATCAACCAGAGACAATAGTTAAGGACACTAACGTCTATGACACCCTATTATCACATCGTGTTGCCAGGCACGTTTAGTATTACCTGACAGGTCGCTTGAATGTGTCCACGTAAATTGAATGTTTATAAATTAAATGTATGAGAAGAATGTATATCTATATAAAAGAGATGTTATAGTAGGCTAAATTCAAATAATATTGTGTAATAGAAAAGGAGATATTTTAGGATATAAAGCCCGAGCCACTTAATTATTTTTTATTTATACTTTATTGCACATTTGAAAATAATTGCACAAATGGCGGACTTAATGCCAAGAAGCATTCTCTACCAGTCAACCAGTGATTAAACAGAAAAATACAGGCGGTGCACGCTAACACGCTAACATTACATACTTAATAAATAGGTATAAATATATATGATTATCAATTATATCTAACGTGTACTTAACTACATAAAATTATCAACGTTTTTTATGTTATTGCAAACAACCACATTCAAACATTCCACGTTTGATGGTATCATTCTCACCAGAATCATTTATTAAAATTTTATTTGTCGACTATGACAAGGCTTAACTCTCTTAATGAAAATATCTTATCGCGTGAATGGGGCGTGCGTACCTTACTTGTGGAAGACTATTGTGGACAACTATGGTCTCCTTCATCAGTTCCACCTTAGCAAATGATACTTTCTGAATGCAAATGCTTGACTTGTTGTTAAATATACTAAAATCGCTATATGTAAATCTATAATATTTTAGGAGTTCTCTCAATTCCTCATGGAGTCCATCATCAGAATTGAATTTTGAAATAAATGGGACCAATCTGGAGGTATACCCTTTCAATTGAAAAAATAATTTTTCAAATCGGTTCATCAATGGCGCAGTTCTGAGGTAACAAATAATAAAAAAACCAACCGAATTGAGGACCTCCTCCTTTTTTTGAAGTCGGTAAAAAATGGGCAAGTGCTTAAGTGACAGTTTATTTGCGCATCACCTTTTTTGTTATAATTGTAAATAAAATAAAATTGGTCCACTTTAGGTCACAAAAATGACACAGTAACAAAAATATTAATCCAATCCTACCGCCAGGTAAAGTAAGTGATTTTATTTTGGAATAAAAGGCAAATAAAATTGAGCCAATTTCTCGCTCAGAAATTTGCAAAAATCTTGCCTTTCTCGAGGAAGTCCTTACAAATATTACCTCCATTAAATGCGGGTAGCTTTGAAATACAACACTTACAAGTCGCGGGGCGTTAAATGAGATTGTCACCGGGAAATATATTTCATAAAATATAAGTACGAACACAGAATATGCGCGATGTAAATGGAGGAAGGAATAAAATAATTCATTCGACAAAAGAATTTAGTGGAAAAGTATGTTATTGATCATGCCAGAATACTAATTTAATGTTTCATTCCGTGTGGTTTCCAAATACTTACTTCTAAAGTAGACAGGTATTTTTGTCCAGTCAACAAATTAAAATGTCTAGATGATGGTTTAGCATTAAGTCGAATGTCAGTTACTGTAAATAGCATAACATTTTTTATTGGATTTACTAACGTTAAACATTATTCCCATATTACCATTTTTTATGCATTGAATATTATTTTTATTTCTATTCCCTTGATTAGTTAGAAGCGGCACGATTTTTGACATATTCGTCTGTGAACGCAAAGCAAAGTATGATTATTGGTCCAGCCAGAAAGAAAGCAGGAATTGAAATTAAAGTTGATAAAGTATCTTTGCATTAAAATACATAACTGTAAGTACCATTTTACTCTTTGTTTTACTGTGAAAAATATTCCTTTTGTACCTACGAAGTAAAATGTGAAGTATTTTTTAACGTACGCGTGTTTGACAAGGTTTGACACAATATTTTGAAAGAAACTATCATTCTTCTTTTCAACCGACTTCAAAAAAGGAGGAGGTTCTCAATTCGACTGTATGTTTTTTTTTTTTTATGTTTGTTACGCGATTAATCCGCCAATTATGAATCGATTTTAATGATTCTTTTTTTGTTTGGTAGATCATACTTCAGAGGTGGTCCCATATAAATTTTATCGAAATTGATTTAGAACTTTTTGAGAAAATCAACAAATATATACCCAGATAATATTTTGGTTGTGGTTCTTGTTACCTATCTTCGACAAATATGAGCCGATTTTGATGATTTTTGTTTTATTGAATAGCTTATACTTCAAAGATGCTATGATAAAAGTTTGAAAAATAAAAATCACCCCCAAGGGTAGGAAAATAGGGGATGAAATCGGTGTTCAGCAGTTAGATTAGGATTTATCACTAAAATTGATGAAATAAGTAAATTTTATTTAAAAAAATAAAACCGACTTCAAAACACTAAAATGCTAAAAATAATCCTAACACTTAAGTACCTAATCAGTTACTTTTGGAGTCGGTGCAAACAAAAACATTGAATCTCTCATCGGCTGGCACCGACTCCAAAAGTAACTGATTAGGTACTTAAGTGTTAGGATTATTTTTAGCATTTTAGTGTTTTGAAGTCGGTTTTATTTGTTTTAATAAAATTTACTTATTGTTGTATTTTAGTTTCATAATGATGAAGTTAGTTTTATGAATAGAAATTTTACAAAATATTATGGAATTGATTTAGTTATTTAAAGTTTTGCTGGTAATGTAGTCATTAAACCGATTCATTCGTTACATAAAATTACGAACAATCTAACCAGAAACAAACACATGGAAATAGTTTTTTTGGGGAAATACATTCTAAATGTCTAATTAATAAAATAGCTGATGTTATATTTATAAGATATCTCATAGTCCTCGCCAGGTGGAGTGCATTTCATTTCGCCTAGATCGCAACAAATAACGGCTTTACAAAAACATTTCCCATTGATGCGATAGTATTGGAATGCCGCATTCAATATCCGACCAGAGCCGTACTTAGCTTATGCCCATGCTTCTTCAGGTGTGTAAACAAAAGGTTCATGAAAACAAAATACGTACCTACTTCAAAATATAAAGATCTGTCACTAAAAGTAAGAGATTATATTATTACGCTTGACTTAACTGCTTTTTCGCTTCTTCACTTTATTTTTTATATTTTTAATTACATTCATGGTAATAAATTAAAAACCTAATCGGATACTTAACAAAGAAAACTAGTCTAAATAATCTCAGGTCCATTTATTAAAGTAGGTGTCAAACAAAAATACATAATATGTACCTAACATCTAGCTCTAACTCGTAACTAAACTAACTAACTCTGGCCTTTATATTTAATTCACATAACTATCTAACGTTAATTAATTTCCAATAAACTGAGTAAATTAATAACTTTACAATTCTATCAACCCCTGAGTACGTGCCTGTCCCACGCCGCACACCCACACATTGCTGTTTCAGGACTTTTCCGACCGCATCGCGAAATCGTCTCTCCCTCTCCCGCTGTACAGAAAACTCTATTAGCATCCCTGTCGGACGTTGAGGCGGGAAACTCTGTAGCACTGCGGGCAGACCTGTAGATTCGCGCGCGTCGCGTAGACGCTTTTGGTAGGCACGTAGCGTTTCGTAGAACATAAAGTTTTGTGTTGGTGTAGTGCAGTGCAGTGTAGTGTAGTGCTATTATACATACATATCGGAAGATGTATTAGTAAGGTAATTGAAATGTATTAAGATCAGTTACTGAGCTTTTTCGTGGCATTTCTTTACACTATTACCATTGATGTTTTTATTCAAACTTTTATGAATTTTTAGGATAGTTATTAAAACATAACAAGAATACTATGTTGACTATCGTTAGTGAAATTAAGATTCGATTCAATAACTAGATAAAATTCTTTTTTGGACTGTTTTGACGATTTTAATGAGTTGAATATATAATATTATTACATGAATACTGAAACGATACTTACTCAAAATGACTCTTATCGCTTGTCACTACGACATAGTGTCGACTGTAGTTAGAAAGGAAGCATAGCGACCTTAATAGGAAATTGTTATATTCAATGGATACATAAGGAAACACGTCACATTTATTTTTAAAGTTCATAGACCAGTTAAAGCCAGATTTGCAAAATATAACCAGACTATATCCAGAGAACCCAGAGAATCCAGAGAACAAAGTCGTAAAATGGCATACAAATAAGTCAAAACTTCAAGGAACTTATTTCCCTGGAATGTAGACCAATTTTTTTTTTTGTTTTTCTTCAGCTTTTTTTAACAGGGTCGTAGCAAGGGTGTTAAAATAGTCCAAACTTTGGGGAACTTATTTCCCTAGGATGTGGACCTATATTTTAGGCCTATAAAGGAAACGGGGCGCAACACTTAGAAAATGTTCACTCATTTTTTTGCAAAATTGGATTTTCACTGCCGGTTTACCCGCTATCGGGTAGCGAAAGGGTACATAAAAAAAACATGTGGAGCTCATTTTTGCGATTCGGCCGACGATTAACCCGCCACAGCCGATTTTAGTTTGCAGACACTTAGAAAAAAAAAAAAAGGACTGTTTTAAAAAGCAAAAAATATTAAATAAAATTGAGGGTGTTCATCCTAGGGAAATAAGTTCCCCGAAGTTTTTTCTTATTTTAACGCCCTTTATACGACCCTATAATAAAAAAACCGAAAATTAAAAAAAAAAACGAAAATTTTTCTAAGTATCGTGCCCCATAGCGCCCCGTTTCCTATACTCCAACCAATATTGCACTTAATAACACAAAGGTGTCAATCAAAGTAAATCAAATTACAAAGTAATATTTTCTTCTTAAAATATTAAGTTTCAGATGTCATATTTATCATACTTGACGTTTCATTGCAATGACAGTCAAAAAACAACGCCTCGGCTATGTTGTGTGAAGATATCCATCCTTTATAAGAATGTATCCAAATTTTTAAAAAAAATTATAGGCAAGCTTTGAGAATACAACCAATTAGCACAAAGATCTTCTTAACCTCTCGGCACCTAATAAGTTTTATATCTAAAATATCTGTGGAGATATCAAAGATTTTTACTCAGAATATAATCGTTAGTGTATCTATCATTCAATGGGTTTTCAATCTTATCTGAGAGTGAAAACCATTTGAAGCAGTTACAAAGACGATTCAAAGATAATAAATGTTTTAGAGATTCAGATTTCAGCATTCTTTATAAATGACGATGAAATGTCGAATGTTTCCTTTTAAAAATGGCTGATTAATCACGACCTAAAATACTTCTAAAGTCCTAAAACGTTTTATATTCTAATTGTCTATTTAAAGTTTGGTAACAAAAGATTTGATCGACATTTAAGTGAAAACACAAACCCCATTATTACTTTATTAAAATAATAATTTTCTAAAACGAGATTTTAACGAGTATTGAAGCTTAATAATAAGAATATTATTATTTTTCTATTAAAGCAGATTGTAGTTACACAAAATTGATTTAAAAATGGTAAGAGACAAAACGACCATAATCTCAGTTTTAAGGTTCTAAATTTTTATAGACAGGATATTCTATTGACAGATAAATGTTACCTTTTTATAAAATAATATTAATTTAGTTGAATATATTTTGCCACATTCTGAAAGCTTTATACTATTTGTCCAAAAGTAAATCATTCATATATTAGATTTAGTTACGTCTCTAGTGGTCTATAAATAGCCCGTACTCAACGGTCGAAGAAATGTCTAGGATTGAGTGAAAGGTAATAATTGGGCACAGCGATATTAATCCCGAGGGACTGAAGTTGTTGAATTGACTCAAAGCCTAATTATCTTTACTTGGGTTACAAACAATGTATCTTGTATTTTTCTTCATCTGTGTTAAAATTATTGGCAGCTGAATAATAAAACCGCGTAACAATTAAAAACAACAGGCCAAGTGCAGTCGGACTCGCGCACCGAGGGTTCCGTACAAACCTGTAGGTACCTATACAAGTAAAAGTTCACCCATCACCATCATACCAGTCATAGTTATGGTATTTTTATTGCAAAATGAAATCCATAACATTACGAAAGGTAAATTGCGGTTTACGATTTATAACGTTAAAAAAAAACTAATCGTTCAAACCAATTTTCGATGGAAGTTTGCATGGTAATGTACATCATTTATTTTTTTAGTTTTATCATTCTCTTATTTTAGAAGTTACGGGGGGAGGGACACACTTTTTACCACTTTGGAAGTGTCTCTCGCGCAAACTATTTAGTTTAGAAAAAAAAATGATATTAGAAACCTCAATATCATTTTTGAAGACTTATTTAGTTTGATGAAAACATTTTTTGAGTTTCAGTCCTAAGTATGGGGAACCCCTAAAATATTTGTGTTTTTGTGTGAAAATATTAATGCGGTTCACAGAATACATCTACTTACCAAGTTTCAACAGTATAGTTCTTATAGTTTCTGGAAAAAAGTGACCGTGACATACGGACGGACAGAAAGACAGACATGACGAATCCATACGGGTTCCGTTTTTTGCCATTTGGCTAGGGAACCCTAAAAACAGGTTTCAAATACCGCATGTATGACGCCAAACTACAGAATTCTATATTGCGTGAGGTCTAACACGCACATAGTCGGTTTTGGAGAAGACGACAGTGATAATAGTACATTATTACCCTAGAGGTGCAAGTAACTTATTTAGTCCCGAGACGGGGTTTAACCCGAGATAAACACTGTGCTTTTCATTACGAATACAAAGAAAGTAAAAATAAAAACATGAATTAGATAAAGAATAAATAAGTGAGTGAATTTTATCAAAACTAGAACTCGAAAAAACAAAAGAAGATCGGATTGCCGCTTTCCAGACAATTTTTTTTTCTGTGGCTGGCCAGCTATTAGAATGAAACATAATTGCTTGTTTTTCTTTTTTATCATTGAAAAAATGGTAATATTTTCCCCAAATCTATGTTATTTAAAAGAAATGGTTAGAAGCAAATTATAATGAAGTCATTAAAAAAAAGAATTCTATTTAATTTTATTTATTCTTAACTTTATGTTATTTCAATTTTAAATCGCGCTATTATTCTGTGACTGTATAGAAAGTTGAAACATGGTTCATTAAAAATGTGAAAATCGAACTAGTTTTTTTTCTAATTTGACAGCTGTCAGTTGAAAACGATTCGCCCTAGGGCTGAAAAGTATTACTTTCAACCCGCTCCTTAGGCAACTTCAGACCTCTTTTCCGAGTATGAGTAATGAAAAAGTATTTATAACTTTAACACAAAAGAGACCTTAAACTGTTGCCAGTCAATTCTACAGCACTGAAATATTTTATATGTATAATTACTATTTTGTAAACCAATTAGTAATGAGTACTGACAGAACGCCGCGTTTATACATTTTTTATGAAGTGAGCTCCATGCTCCCATTTCCATGAATGATGGATAAAAGCCAATTCCATTCATGACGTCATACATCGCGACCCTTTGAGAAACACTATGAAAACAGTGTTTCCAATTAAGTGAGGTTTAAATATTTATTACAAGAGCTATGGCAGGTTGAACCGATGTGATTTGGTTTGCAAATTATTCCAATTGGAACTGAACTTAAAAGAGTTGATTACAAATTTTCTAAAGCTTCGTTTAGGGCTTGTAGTAAATAATATGTTAGTACATAAATCTAGATACGAGTTTAATTATAGTAAGAATTATAGTATTTCTTTAATGAATAGAGTGACATGGCAATTGCACACAGCAACATAATCTACTAAGACCCAATTCGAGCAAGCTGGATTAAGTTTTTACTCGAGAGTAAACCACTGCTTATTCTAGAGTAAGCTGTTTTTGCATTTTACTAACCACTAATCTAAAAATAAGGTAATTTTTTTTTTAAATGTGGACTCATCTCGCTCAATAAGTAGAGCACTGATTCTGCTAATGTCAAGTGTATTCGTGATATAGTTCACAATAAATAACGGGTGTCTAGTTTTTATTGCTTTTCTTGGATTCAGTGGAGGCTACTCTTCCCGTAGAAGCAGGATTCAAGACGCTATCGGGTCTAAAGCAAGTTGTCTTGAGACAAGTCACTTGAAACTCGATGCGGCGTTGAATACAATGATATTTCAATAATTTCAGATCTTTATCACTTCACCAAACATTAGAACACAAACTACACCAAATTTGCACTCTAAAGCTCTTTAAATGATAAATAAAAACTATTAAAATAGATCGACCATGCTTTTCGTTCGACTAACCCCCCCCCCCCCCCCCCCCCCCGTAACTCAACATGAGTAAATATTTAAACAGTTGATTTTGATAAGTTAATGTCAAAGTTGTCACTTGTCAAATCCACACTTGTCTCTAGAAACTCTTAAGATGCCAACATTTAGCATTAACACTTCATTATCTTACAAAATTAAAGTATTTCAAATCAACCTAGAAGAAAGGGACTACATGGATTTTAGTGGGGTTATGCATTCGTTCATCATTCACATTTGACCCATTGAATAATAAAACCGAGTATGACATATTCCTCAGTTGGAAAAACGTAAACGTAATTATCCGAGTATCCGAGGGTAGATTTTATTCAAGGAATAAAATTGTACCCGTAATAGTTATTCTAGTATAACTTTGTTTGTGTTGGGTCGAATCGGCCCCATGTATTTTAAATAGTCCTCCATATAAGTACTTTTAAACAAATAAAAACACAAAGCGCTAATATTATATTACTTACATAAAATTAATGAAGATCCTTTTGCCGTATGTATTTGCTAAGTCACTCTGTTTAATATGTAATAATATTGAGATTAAAGTTACCATAAAATGTTGTTATCTAACTAACAAGGTATCATTTATGACAAAGTGGTTCGAGCTGCTCTCATAGATGATGGTTTTCATTCGATTTCACAACTTTTTACGGGCGAACTGCGTTGCGAGTTTTGTGCATTTTTGTGTTACATGTTATATATGTTTTTGATGAGATACGAGTTTAATACGACAACAGCAGCAACAAAACTATTTATTTAGGCCTATTTGAAAAAGTAAATTTGTTTTAATTGCATTATTTTTACCCAGCTGCCTATAAAGATTGCTTTTGGATGGAGGTCGCTTCCAACCAATAAATCGGGAAGTCACTGGGGGAGGCCTATGTTTAGTTCTATGCCCATATTTATTTATTATCCTATAAAGGTTCCTTTTTAAGATACGGAACCCTAAAATTCGGTCAACCCTAAATATCGGTTCGCACTGATCTTGCATTGAATAAAACACGGTAAGGATCCTTCAGTGCTCAAGTTCGATTTGCACTTTGCCAGTGTTATATTATGCACATAGAGTACAGTGCCGAAGTATACACAAAGGAGTTATCCGCGAGCTGTGTTAGCAACTAAGCCAGACGGCCAGACTAACTTGTAACAAGTCTAGACTGAACTCGGCGATAAATTCGCGTCGCGCTACTATTTAGATTCTACTCGTAAGTAACTTCAGTAGCATGTAATTCACCAAGTTAAATGCTGGCTTGACGTCGTGAGGGCTGACATGCGTGCCAATGATCTTACAACTAGAGACGCTCAAGACCGCGCGAAGTGGAGTAGTAAATCAAGGAAAGCGGACCCTGGACGCAACCGGGATTGACCGAAGAAGGAGTAATTCTTGAAATCCAATCCCTATTTAAGGCAGTATTGTTAGGCCTAAACTAAAACTTGACTATGACAAGACAACTACATAACAGATACACAAAGCTAGTACAAAATGTATAATACATTTTAAAAGAAGTTTATCAATATTTAAAGAAGAATAAATTACTCGTTTCAAGTAATTAGATTTAAATTCAAATAATATTTATGAGAGCAGAATATCCCACTCCAAGGGCTTAAACTGTAATCTTTTCAGCCACTTAAAACAGCATAGCCTAAATAATTATAGTGATAGATTAGAGGTGAAGTCGGTGAAATCAATAAAACTGAAAAGGAATCTAAGTAAATTTATTCGTTAGATTTATTTATTTTTATTTATTTATTTAAACTTTATTGCACAGACATTAAAAAAAAGTTGTACAAATGGCGGACTTAATGCCAAAAGCATTCTCTACCAGTCAACCATGGGGCCATACAGAGATGGTATATAGAGATTCTAACATTATTTTTTCTAAATCCTTTTAAAAGTAAATAATAATTTGATCGCTATAGGGTTTGAGAATAATTTTATGGCGCTGCGCAGACGACGGGGTGGGGCGGTCTTTTTGACCGCGAACCAATAAAGATCGTGTTTGCCCGTTGATGCGGTCGTCGATCATGGCCTGGATTAACACATAGGATACTTTTTATCTGGATAGATCGACGCAGACGAAGTCGCGGGCAAAAGCTAGTAATTAAATAATCTTAATTTTAATCGCACAAACTTTGTAAACGAACAAAAGTCGCTGACATAGCCCAACGGATTAGCAAGTTGAAGTGGCAGTGGGCGGGACACATAGCACGTAGAACTGACGGCCGATGGGGCAGAAAGGTTCTGGAATGGAGGCCGCGTACCGTCGTCTGTCGACGTCGACGTCCACTCACAAGGTGGTCAGACGACCTGGTCGCAGGAAGACGCTGGATGCAGGCCGCTTCCAACCGGCCAATCTGGAAGTCAATGGGGGAGGCCTATGTTCAGCAGTGGACGTCCTATGGCTGAAATGATAATGACGATGATGATCAAAACGTTTAAGTAAACTTACCAAGTAAGTACAGCCATCTGCTCTTCAACCTACCACAAAACTCAACAAAACTGATAGAGAATGCCACATGGCATTAAGTCCACCTTTTGTACGATTTTATTTTGTGCAATAAAGTTTAAATAAATAAATAAAACGTCATACTTATCAAATAATAATTATCTACGTGTCGGGCTTGAAGTTGAAATAATCGCGCATTCGCGCACTCCTACCAAAACTTATTGGAAATAGATGTCAATGTTGAATAAAAAAAGGTTTTATATATTTCAGTGCTTGAGGCATTTCTGCAAAAAGATTTTCTCTGTAGGCCTTTTTTAATAATATTTTTTGTTCGGTGTTTATGTCTTAACAGAAAAAACATTTAAAGACCCTTTTGAGAGAGCATAAATATTATTATGTATTATGTGGGTTTAAAGTGATTTGTTTGGCAAATTCACTGCATTTTTTATGAACAGGACTTTTATGTAACATCAATCGAGGAAAAAAAAAGTAGGGTTAGTAAAATATATAAAAAATACTTAATCATGCGCCAGGCAACACACAAACTGTCATGGTCTCTCATGGTTGTCTCCCACACACCCAGATCCGAGACAATTTAGCAAAACCCGTTTCATAATTGACTCAAACCGATAATCAAACCCGGAACCTACTGCGTTCAAGGCAAATTACGACACTCGGTTCGTCAGAGAAAATAAAAACATTTAATTTAAAAAAAAGTTTACGTATGGCTACATGATTCACGTTAATTTCATTTTTGCAAACACTTAGAAAAGAATTCTTTTAATCAATTTACCCTTAAGTCTAGCATTAACATTCAGAATAATACCTACTACCTAATACAGTATAAAAAGGTTAAATAATATTACCACTTACCTTAACGAGAGAAATGCCACGGAAAACAGCTGCTAATCCACTCAAATTGCACTACTGTTGCACTTAAAGTAATAACTATAATGCATTTGCAGTGTTCACCAAACACATTATTTAACTTAATTGTTTCAGGTCAATTACAAAGCCCGAAGTTCGAGTCCCGATCGCGTGGTGTATAAATAATAGTACTTGGGAGTGTTATTTTAAAGAACCTTCCATAATCTCTAAACACATTCAAGAATTATGTAGAAAGAATTAATTAATTCCCCTCTAGACTATCCAGTGCTATGTATTGGTTAAAACTTAAAATCAACGTCGTTATTATGAAATGGAAATTCAAAATAAATTGAGGGACCAAAGAATTCGAATTTAGAACACGGCCTTAAATTTTTGAATTTTGAATTAGCTCGGCTTCCGATTTTGAAATAAGAACGCGATGGCGACGCCTTCTACGACGGCCAAGGCGCCGTCACCCCCGCCGCCGGGACATACGCCGAGCAAGATGGAGAGAAGAATGTCACACTTCAAGGAATACAAGTTCTTCAGATCGTTTAGTGCAAAAGTGGAGAACTGGCCGATGCGTAAAGCGGAGCAGCTTTGGCGGAAGATGCGCGAGCGAAAAATTGCAGGTGAGTGAATATTAATATTCATTTTGGTGACAAATGTTTAAAAAATTAGTTTTTTATTTCTATTTAAGAAAAAAAAAGACAAAAGTTTTTCGCCCAACGTGGGGCTCGAACCCACGACCCTGAGATTAAGAGTCTCATGCTCTACCGACTGAGCTAGCCGGGCAGTTGTGTACGCTGTTGAAATTATCAGTAACTAACAAAAGTATATGACGTCGCTATCTCCATTTATTTACAGAAAAACTTACATTGATGCTCCCCGTTAGTGATAAATGAGATAAAATAGGTATTCTAAATCCTAAAAGTTCTTGAACACGTGGAGTTGCCTATTTATTTATATTTAGCATTTTATTTTTGTTTCGCTTTAAGATATTTCTGTTGATAGCATCGGAATGAGGTCAAGATCGATATAATCTCGAAGTTGTCAATGGATTAATGTGTAAATCGTGTTTTTTTATATTATGTATGCAGCAGTTATTTGAAGCAGTTAGTGTAAAATAAAAATAAAATAAGTATTTAGCTACCTACATACTAAAATATTTTTTATTAGTTATTTACGTGCAAAAACCTGTATGTTTTTTCTTCCGTGGAATTTTTCATTATTATTTTTACCCCCAATACCGGTTGACCGTCTAGGGTTCACGCTCCGGACTAAAAAGCCGAACGGTTGCGGGTTCGAATCCCGCAAGGGGCAAATGTTTGTGTGATGAGCACGAGCATTTTGTACCTTCCTAAGTCATGGAGTTCAT
The DNA here is from genome assembly GCA_963576865.1 of Anania hortulata. Lineage (NCBI taxonomy): Eukaryota > Metazoa > Arthropoda > Insecta > Lepidoptera > Crambidae > Anania > Anania hortulata. The sequence goes on along the minus strand of OY756408.1, from coordinate 17,370,516 downwards.
ACATGTATTCAAGTAAGTATTTATTTTATTTTTTAACAAAATCCATAGCTCTTAATTTATTAAAATCAGAAGAAGAAGAGAATAATCTCTAAAGATTCTTATGATTTTTACCTTTTTGTTGGTTTGGTTTGGTTCTATAACCAAACACACTTCATGAGACAATCAAACAGAAACGACAGCCAGTCTCCCGATTCTGGAATTTTCAAATTAAAATGGGCGACACCAAATCCAATCGGTTTAGTATTTTTAATCTGGCAAAGCTCAAAAGCTTCGCAACAGTCTTTGCTTATAATTAAAACGGCCCATTTTAATATTTTATCACAACAGATTCGTGTTTCTAAGTAGTAATTAGGTACCAAGAGGTTATTTTCAACTAGGTGACCGTTTTAAATTCGAATTTAAATATATTTAATGTGGTAAGTACCTACATAATGTTTTTGCTGAATAAAAGTCGAATAAAATTTAAGAATCGTCTCAATGTTCGAACTAAATCAAAAGTTTAAGTAGGAAACAATTTATGTCATTTTCAAAAAGTTTCCTGAACTGGTAATGCGGCCTTGTATAAAAAAAAACATTTAATCCAACAATTTTACTGTAATTTTATTTTACTTTAACTAGCTACAATTGTGTTATTCTTAATGTATTTAGTTTGAGTTTGTTCCGGCGTTTCTTCTCAGCACTTGCCAGATTGTCTGTGTCTTGTCTAGATATAAAGTCTCAATATAAAGATAAGCCAACGAGACATTAAAATAGAATAATGTTTCCTAGCATAAGACTGCAATTTTTAATATAACTTATTATATAAAAATATATAATAAGTTGCCTGAATTTTTCAAACATTTGCCTATAGTTATGTTTAAAAAACAGTTGCATGCCTGGCTTTTGAATAAATGCTATTACTCAATACAAGAATATTTTGATGACAAATAATTAATTCTTATATAGCTTTTTCTTGACATATTTTAATCATAATATAATATTAATTCCTCGATAATGATAATCCTTTTGACATTGAAGTTCTTTAATATTGCTGTATTTTTTTATAATTTATAATTATGTACATTAAATATCAACTTTTTATATTTGCATGACTAATTAGGTCAAACATGTGGACATATCATTTGTAAAACATCTTGTAAAACTATGTTAAAAGCAAATAAATCTTTCTGATTTCTGATTTCTAAAAATGTGTTCTATGGTTTTTTATTATGGATAATACCAAAGTTTTATTTGTAGTGTTTAGTGATTACGATTATTTATTGTGCAGTGTAAGGCAAGACAGGAGAAAGGTCAAGAAGGGTCAACAGGAATGGCGAAACCGTGTAGTCGCCCTTTTAGAAGCGTTTTTGTTTCGGACGTGACTCTCGACAACGTCCCAAGCTCGCTGCTCTCTCGTAAGACTCAAATTATTAGTACAACCATAAAGGCGACTATAAACTCGACCGCGACAATGCGCGCTCGTAAACGTTAGACTCAGCTGTAAAAGAAGACAATCTTCTGATTTAACATCCGAATTATACTTGCTGATTGTTTGAGATATATTTACGAGTAGTACCGATGTTCTACAACAGCGTCGGGTCACAATGTTTTAAAGCTGGAAAAGAAAAAACATTTATCCCTGCAAATGGCAACATTTGTTGGTAATGTCATTACGATTGTTTGTGACAGCGCGGGCACGTAGTCCTTGCAATAAAATGTGTAAAATATCTATTATTTACTCTATTTGTAGCTTAAAAGTTAGTGTTTAGAATGCTATTATACAGTTCTCTATGTGGATTGTGTTTACAATAAGGTTTATAGTGAATTTCAGCCAAAAATCAACAAGGGATGAGCGCCATAATCAGGCGCGGTTATGGTTTGTTTTTTAACGCTATATTAATGGAATCAACTTATATATTCATTAGTTCCAGTTACAGGTATGTACAATCAAATACTTGACTTTCTTTTGTGAATTATAGATATTCTTCTATGGAGGAATTACTTAGGTACCTAACGTATAATTGATTGATAGAATCTAACCTAAAAGTCATTTTTAAATTATAATCTTGTTACTTTTTCTTCTAAAAAACTTAATAGAAGTTGATAATGAAATACAGAGCTATCAAGTTTAAGCTCCAGTTCGCCCCAAAACTGAAGATACCTAGTAAATATACAATTTATGAAAATAAGGAAAACTTAAGAAATTTAGAAAACAGCAAGATGAAGAAACCATGACACAAGTATGGAGACTCAAATATTGAAGCAGCCTCCTCAGGCTTCAGTCTGTATCAATGAAATTGAAGTGGAAACGCAATGGCTGGGTGTTGAGAAAACTTAACAAATTACCTACTGAAATAAACTTCAAACGCCTGGGTAGTATAAACATAATGGGCAATAGACAATACCATGAAAATTGAGCCAATGCACCCATTATTTGACATCTAGCTCTATCACTTATCGGATAGACAGTATGTTGCTATACCATGAAAATGGAAATTGATCCAGTGCACCAATTAATTGCCATCTAGCGCTATCACAGTGCGGATAGACAGTATGTTGCAATACCAGGAAAACTAAAAATTGAGCCGGTGCACTAATGACCTGACATTAAGCGCTTTCACAAAGCGGGAAGACAGTATGACAGTATATGTTGCAATACCATGAAAATTAAATTTGAACAAGTACACAAAAATATTAGATGTCTAACGCTACCACCAAGTGGATAGAATAGTATGGACAGACAAGCATACTCACTCAATTTCAATCAACTAGCGCTACTATCATGAGACAACAAATAGTATGGACAAATGAGCAGGATCACTCATTTTTAAACACCAAGTCCTACTGTTACTAAGCAAATAGACAGTATATAGAAATGGGCAGGCTCACTCATTATTAAACAAGCGCTAATATACTAAGAGAATAAAAAGAAATTATGTACAAACAAGCAGGCTCACTTGTTATATTAACTAACCTATTGCTATGCAATTAGTGTTATATTACATAAAAAACAAATGAAAAATCAAACAAATTATTTGAAATTTTGCACTGTAAGCTGATGTGATGACAGTATGAAACAATACTATATAAAATTGTAAAACCAATTGTACAAAATCAACACAACACTATAATATTATTATTGTCAGACAATAGTGCTAATATCTGATAAATACTATTACAAATAAACAAAGATGGTTTTAACTAGTTCCTAGGGAATTGGATCATCATCATCATCATCATCATTTCAGCCATAGGACGTCCACTGCTGAACATAGGCCTCCCCCATTGACTTCCAGATTGGCCGCTTGGAAGCGGAAGGAATTGGATGGAGATAGAAAATTCAAACCGGAATTATTGTGAAAAGCCCTTTACCGCAAGAAAGAAGGTTACAATAGAGATACAGATACTTACTTATCAAAGCTATGGATTACTTTACTGGCCATCTTATTAATCACAAATCTCTATTATAAAGTCTTAGCCATTGCGCTAATGAATCCATTGTTTGGTTCAAAACTCCAAAATAACCCTTTCTTGGTTTTTACCATAGTCAGATAATGAAGTTGCACTACTGAATAATTTATCAAGAAATTATATAACTAACCCAATCTTTTACTTATTAATTAGTATTTAAAGGTTATTGCACTTATGCAATTCTTGGAAGAAATAAATAGCCCTGCAAAATTGGAGTGAAACAAGGATTTTGACAAGACAACGTTTATAAAATCCAGCTTGTGACAAATCAGATGCCATCTTATCAGCGTATACTTCATGTCAAAGAATTTTTGCATAGAAATCCTTAAGGTTAAAAATTTATTAACCCTAATCAAAAGTTAATGCCACAAACAAATTGAAAAGTAAAGGTGTTATGGAAGTACCATAAAAACCCTTAAAATATTAGGCTTACATTATTTAATTAAATAATAACCTAGATATTCCAGATTCCTTTCCTTTACTTCATTGTGGTAAACAATGTAATGTACTAAGAATACCTATTTATAAATATGTACTTACATAAGTACCATTATTCAAAATAAGATACATTTTAAAACTATTGGGAACGCTTGATTTGTTCAGTCCTCCATCATAATGATATGAAATAAGTATACGATGGACAAAAGTCTGTAAGATTAGTAATATGTATGTAACTATTTATTTATTATTTATTAAGCCTTTTGTGCTGAGTCTTTTTCCAGTCGAGCCCAAGCTATATGTGTGGAACCATCTTTTCTTTGGCTGACCTTCTGAATATCTTGTTATGATTAATTGAGGACTATAAAAAATTAATGTAATAAAACCTTATTAAGGTAGACTTCTGTAACCGCTGAATTAACATAAAGGCTATGTGATGATCATTTACCTAATACTAATTTAGTAATTTCAATAGATCTTTTGTTTTTTATATATTTATGATAATAAAATAAAATAACGCTGTGACCCCTATCACATGCTAAGGAACTGATTCTAATCACTTAAAAGTTCTGATCATAATCTAACAAAATCATTATACCTATTCAATTTCTTAAAATTGAAATATCCCTTTTAAATTACCATTAAGACAGACATTTCTCAAAATTAAGAATAGATAAATTCACAATAAGAACATAGTAGGTACCCCTACATATTATTGGTATATCACCTTAAATATAATCTTAGAGATTACTTTTATTTCATTTAAGTCACTAAAACAGGAACAGTCTAATACCTGTTGTCCTGATAAAAATTACATAATACCAGGGCTTGAATTTCCTTAAATGTGACATATTGAAACTAAATTTCTGAACAAAGTATTCTTGTAATTACTAATTACTAAAGATGACAATCTTGACAATAATGTGTGATGGAAAATAATACATTAAGAATAATTGTACTTCAAATAATTAATTCATGTAGAAAACTTAATTTAAATCAATTAGGTATAAATAAAAAATATGGAAGTAAATTCCAAAAACAAAGCCTAGTAACCAGACATTTTAGTAGATACCATAATTAACCTGTACATGTAGAAACATGTCTCAGATAGAACCATTCCCTGTTGGTAAACACTTAACCCGTTGACTGCCCAATAACAGTCAATAAAAATAAGAGATGGGCAATATAGAGTTATAACAGATGTCGAACTGATAAATACATTTATCGTATTCAATAATATTTTCTACCATAGCAAATAAAAATAAAAAAAAATAATTAAAAAAAAATAAAAAAAATAAAAATTAACACGTTCTTTCACATTATAACTTAATGTTACATTTATTAAAATTATGCCTACATTGCTGCATTCAAATAAAGATATAACTGAGTCTGTTAAAGAACATTTGTTTCTGTTAGTTTACAATATTATCAACTGATAAAATATTTGGTTTTATGATCCGATTATACGCTCTATCTTGCTAAATATAAAGCATAAGCTACCGTATTGAATTCAATCGATATTTTCAACCAAATTATGCAATATTATTTCCATAATATTAACATTCGGTAGCAATAAGGATGTATCTTAACTATGGTCATCCGTACATTTGTGACGAAAATTGAGGTTTCTAGAACCCCGGTCACCCATCCATTTAGTGACCAAACCTGAGGTTGATCCACTAAGTGACTAAAGTGATTAAACTTGAAGGTGTTTGACCACGGTCACCCATTCATTAAGTGACTAGATTAAAAGTTGCACAATGCATAACGATTGATGTTTTTTAACCAATAAAAAAAAAAAAAAAAAAAAAAACTTAACAGGATGAACCCTCAACAATAACAAATATGCCAACTTAATTACATAGGTCAGTTACTTGGAATTTCCCGTACTGATTCTATAGATTACCGGCCTTAGCTGAGATAAAAAATAAAAGAATATAATAATTGATTGTTAACACGTTGAGCGCTACGCGGAGCCGCAAACAATAGATTTTCTATTGTGTCTAGTTTGTGGCAGTCAAAGACTTATAATTTAAAGTATAAATATTTTTAATCATTATTGCCACCTTTAGTAAAAATATTAATTGTAATCATACGCTAAGATATTATGATTGCGCACCTGCATTTTTTTTTAAATAAGATACTCTCCTTTCGTTATATTCATTTTAATCTTTTTATTTGTTTTTTTTTTTAGAACACTATTGAAATAAGTATTAACAGTACTTATAACAACATATTTGTCTTACAACCGGTCTTCAGGAACAATTGTTTTCGATGTTTAATCACTCAATTATGGAATTGGCTAACAATGGACATTGTTGTTATAATCAGATAATAAAATAAAAATATATTTACAAAAAAAAAAAAAAAAAAAAAAGAGTGTGATGTAACACTATCGTAATAGACTAGTTATTATTTTGTGGCCTGGCTTGTGCAGTATATTATGTGAGACCTAAATGGAACGTAATTTTACTCTTGACGCATTCAGAATTTCAGACATTCTACGTGAATTCATTAGTTATTCAGCCTTAGCACTAAACAAAAAAGATATGATTAAATATAAGTACCTTTTTTGTTTTGATTTGCCATCAAACGTCTCCGGATTGTACTTAGTTTTCAAAATGTTTTTTGCATTTTCTAAACTAATAAGCAACTTATTCGCAACCGAACTTCAAACATCTACTCGTAAATATATCTCAAACAATCAGCAAGTATAATTATAAGATTAAACGAACTTACCTTAAGTGAAGTTCAATCTTAATTATACGCAGCTGATTGTTTGAGATATAACAGTCCCAAAAACCCACCCACTAATACTTTGTATTATCCCAGTATATTACAGGGTTGCTCATAAGGCTGTCTTTAAACGTAATGACATTACCAACAAATGTTGCCATTTGCAGGGATAAATGTTTTTTCTTTTCCAGCTTTAAAACATTGTGACCCGACGCTGTTGTAGAACATCGGTACTACTCGTAAATATATCTCAAACAATCAGCTGCGTATAATTAAGATTGAACTTCACTTAAGGTAAGTTCGTTTAATCTTATAATATTCAAGGACAATTTAGATTCCTTTTTTTTTCATTATTTTCTCATAACATTAAGGGAAACGGAGACGTGGAGACGGCCGTAAAGAATACACTTCCCCACCGCCAACAGGAGGCGTGTCGTAAGAGTCAACTAATTCCTGTAGCACGAGACGGGCAGCAGCGTCTTCGTGCGAAATTTTATTAAAAAACTGCGCTCGCCAACCCGCCTGCCAGGCGTGGCGAGTACTGGCAATCCCCCCCCCCCCCCCGATGATCAGTCATTGGGGGAGGCCTTTGTTCAGCAGTGGACTCCTATGGCTAAAATGATGATGATGATTAAGGAAAGTCAAGAGTTTCTGAAGGTTTTTCTATGCATTGATATTTTTTTATAAAGCCTTTTTTTAATTTAACTTTTAGTAGATACGTACCTAGAGCTTTCAGCAACTGTCATATGTGATGTCAAAATTCAATGATCGGTGTTTGAAATTACGTTCCGTATTACGTTATTTATAATACATAGGTTTCGTGAACGAAACAAGCAGTTTTAAACAACAACAAAAAATTAAGTACTTTTTACTATTAAATTACTATCTGTCACGGCGAACTTTGTACCGCCTCTTCATATTATATTTTTTTGTTAATTATTCCGTGTTTTTTATAGTTATTCTGCTATTTGGGACGGAGATAAATTCGACAAATCAAATATCATAACAATCGGTCCAGCCTTTCTTGACTTATAAATGGTGTAAATAACCCGACTTTGTTTTATATATTATTATGTCGTAGCCAGCTCGTAAATTTGATCATTTCATAAAATGGTGGTGTTTCATGATATAGAACAGGACCTGCTGGCTACATCATGATGTGGTCTGGCCAGATAATGAATACTCAGCGTTTGACGATTTAAACAGCTAAACGCACGTTTACTTTACGAAATGGTCAAACATTAGTGATCATATCGTAAAATCGTTACATTACTCACCGGTAGAGGCGCTAATGTTGCTTTGTTTTTGTGATGAACAATGGGTGCCGACAAACATTTTATTCGAAAGTGAATAATAATGTGTAAATTGAAAGTGAAATATCGTTACATCATCAAACTAGGCGATTTTTATAAAAGTCTCAAACTCAAAAAGCGCAACGTCAAAAAATGAACAAGTTCGGAACGTAATTTGAGAGGTTAGTTAGCTATTCAAGTTCTTTAATTTATTAGTTTTGTTTAAAAATAATTATATTTAAAAAATTTAATTCATCTATCAACCAAGATTACAAATATTAACAAATTCAAATAACTTGTAAACGTATTTTAATTTGAATCATATAGCCAAACGTGGCTTGATATTTCATCGAATGTTGACGTTTAAACGATATGGTCAGTTTCAGTTGGCCATATCATAAAATACCACAGTTTTATGAAATGATCGGTCACATCATGAAGTGGTCAATTTTACGATCTGGCTACGACATATATATAGATTAATCAAGTTTGGAAACACTTCTCAACAATTATTATGCAAGTTACCCATTAATCAGTCTGCAGGTTTTCTCACAATGTTTACCTTCACCGGTAAACCCACACTTCATACCACATATTATAGCAAATTGATACAAATTATTTTGACCTACGACAAGAAAATCTGGCGCAATTCCCCATAACCAAAGGATCGCTTTGATCTCAAATGCAACACTCTTTGTACATAAACAGTGGAAGTTACGATTCGGAATAATAAACATTATGGCAATAAAACATCTGCGCTCCTGTAACGCTTCAGATATTATCATAATATCGGTTTGGTTGTTAAAGTTGTCGATCATCAGTTGTGAGGAAAGACATTCCCAGTAATATCGCAACGTTATTTGTTATATTCATATTCATTTATTGCGTCATAAGTGTACATTAAGGTGTTATTACATTGTGTGAAACCATACTCATGGATCCTGTAAGAGTGCAAACTGATGTATGCTGGTCGGCGGCTTAGCATGGGGAAGGTTTTTTTTTGCTATTTCAATGTTGGTTCCATAGAAAAAGTTGTTGTATTTGAGCACGAGAATCAGCCCCTAGGAGTTGATGTTTTACAAATAACCCTGTATATTAATTTTTTTTCTAGCTTGCCACCTAATTAGTTTTGTCCGGGATTAAAACATCTATCTAACTCTGTCTACGCCATACAACCTGACACTATAAAAGAATGAAGTGGCTAGTTCGGAATTAAATTCGCTAATCCTAAGATGCGCAAGTGGATCTTAATTGAAAAGCAGTTTTTATTACGAGTGAATGAACATTATCGTTACCGCATCACAAACTAAACGAACTAAGTAATTCTTAGAAATAAATATAAAAAAAAATTAAATTGTTCCTAAAATTCAACTGGTAGTGGTAGTTGAGCAGTTCAAATAAATTTTCATTCATGTTCAACATTTCACTCATATTTCACTATTTTTCGTGTTATTATAGTTCATTGGTTAGCTCTTTATGCCTAATGCTATCAAAAAAATGCTTTATCGTCTTGTTACATTGGATATCGTTAACGTGTCGCCATAATTTTGTTTCTAGAATGAAGAATTAGTTATGTTTCTTAGTAGACACTTTAAATGGAAAACACCGTATAATCGGCGATGGTTGCCGTGTCTATCTTCCTGTCAAAACTTCTGGCTTGAGTCCAAAGTCGTCCCAATTGCAAGTGTTTTTACTTGGGCGTATAGTCTAGTATAAAGTTTTTTTTTTCGTACTGACCATAAGTTCATTTGATGGTCTAAAATAGTTTGTCAAATGGAAGTCTTGCAATATTTTTACTGTTTTTACATTCATGAATTTAGTTAATTTCAATGAAACCACATTGCTTACTTTGTTGCTTAAATACATTCATTTATAATAATAGTGTCGCGGCAGCCATTTTAAGTTGTCACGACTAATGTTGTGCTAAGCATCTTATTCTCATAGCAATTATAAACATATGAAAATTCCCTGTATCGACTACATACGATCAGTCATCTGATTTTGATTTTTACCTGAAAACCCCCGGCACCGTTTCATATGTAGTCGATGCAGGAAAGATTCAGATGTTTGCTTGAGTAACGGATTGAATCTGAGCTTGTCCGGGGCCGACCTCTAAAAAACGGCTCTAGACGTTTGTCTGACAATAGTTCGAGCCTTATATATAGGCTAACCATCGATTTAAATAGTAAAGATACGGCCTACAGAACAAATCACTCTACACGTTTACCATACATGACACACTAACGCCATCTATTAGAACTACATTAAACTGTGTCGTAAACGATTAAACAGCAACACACCATGCGTTGCTTTCTATTATGCCAAACGTTGAGATTATTAATTTTAAATTAAACTAAATTTCTAAAACAATGTAAATATGTTTCTTATTTAACATATTTTCGACTTACCTGACATATTAAATATCGTACTTTTTATTAGTTGTGCTTTTGTCGTAGTGAACACGACAAATCTTATCATTTTCCCAATTTTAACGTACCTTCGCTCTCGACGACAGCCGACAGCCGACTACGTCACTTCGGTCTAAAGAGGATCACTTTAGGGCCACGTTAGTGGCAACAGTTTAACATGGGTTCCGCCCTGTCCTTACGAAGTAATATATAAGTCAATGAGGCTAACCTTATAACATAAAACTTTAGTAGCTCAAATTTTAAATGTCTCACAATTTTTTAATACTCTCCTTACTGGACTATAGCCCAAGTCTGCTCAAGGCCGCAATAAACTGCACTCGGAACTGTTTTGGCGGAAACGGCCCCATTAAAAGTGAAAACGAACGTTTTTATACTTTCCACCGGCCGAGAACTCTCCGCACATCTTACGTCTTCCGCTGAATGTTTAAATATAGGCTTCCTTCGCGATTGTAATCGCTTTTTGTTGTTTGAGTGGTATACTATCAACTGATATGACGTACAACCGAAAAAAACAGACAAGTGCGAGCGGACTGGCCCACTGAGAGTTCCGTACAAAAGAGGTACATAATGTTTAAAAAGTTGAGGAATCTTATCTCGCAGTTATTTCCGAGCTTTTCCCGAAACATTAAATAAAGACTAGTTACATTTTTTATGATTTAATTAAAAATGTATAGTTTTTTTCCCTAGTATAAGACGATATTACTTGCTAAATTTCATCGGGAAGTTAACCTATAAATTTTGATTCCTTTGAGAGGGTCAAAATATCCGTTTTTTGCAGCATATCTTTATCAGCTATATCATTTTTTTTTAGTTTAACCTAGAAGTTTTGTTTTTTCACAGCTTCAAGGAAATGTAGACCTAGTTTTGATTTCAACTCAATACCTTCATGCCTTTCCAAGATAAAAGATCTTGACAGACAGACAGACAGACGGACAACAAAGTGATCCTATAAGGGTTCCGTTTTTTTTCCTTTTAAGATACGGAACCCGGAACAAATACCGAAAAAAACACATTTCATGTTCATTATTATTTATTGCTATATCGGCCATAGTAACACACTCTCTGTCAAAAATGTGGATGTCTAACTATTGCGGCTTATAAAATACAGCCCGCTGACATACAGACAGACGAAACAGTGAAGTGTAGTGAGAGGGATCCGTTGGTTACAATTATTTTATTTTTAGTTTTCAGTTACCTACATAATAAACCAAAATGAACATTCTTATTACTTGTGTAAAACTTGTTTGAGCAATGACAATATCACAATCTCTCCATTCATCGCAGAACACAATCCATCGGCGGATCGCAAACACAAGCTAGAATTCAATTTAATTTTGTGCTCTGAATCTCACGGCGGATATTATTCACCGCTAGTATAGACTAGTTATATCAAAGTTTTCTTAGTGATTCAACTTGCATTTAACTCTTAAGCAAAGATAAGGATCAAGAGAAAACTTATTTTTAACCGACTTCGAAAGAAGTTCGCAACTGTATGTTTTAATTGTACGTATGTTACTCATTATAATGATTCTTTTTTTATTTGGTAGATCATACTTCAGAGGTGGTCCCATATAATTTTATCTAAATTGATTTAGCGCTTCTTGAGAAAATCAACAAATAATAATAATTATATCGTTTTGGTCCGAGCTTCTGGTTGTTACCCAATATTTTCGAAAATTTATGAAACGATTTTGATGATTCTTTTTTATTGAATAGCTTATACTTCAAAGATAAAATTCACCCCTAAGTGTGAAAAAATAGAGAATGAAATCGGTATGCAGTTAACTTTTGTTTACACTCTTGTTATTTGTTTTAATTAGGATTTATCACTAAAAATAGATGAAATAAGTGAATTATAAGAAAAACTACTTTAATATTGGCACATAACTATTTAATTTAGTGTTTTGATGTCGTTTTTTTTAATAAAATTAACTAATTTTATATATATTTTAGGGATAAATCCTAATCAAAACTAATCACAAGAAATTTCATCCCTTATTTTTCCACACTTAGGGTTGATTTTTTCCGGATTTTATGTAATCAAAGTGTTTGTCAGTATTCGCTACGATATACGAGTATGATGTGAAGTTGAAGCTATCGAATATCAAACTCCAGGAATTATTTATTGCCTGTTATTGGTTTCGTAGAACCATTCTAATAAGTAGGTATCGATTGATCTTTGGAAACCTACCGCTAACCACCAAGACCATAATATTGTAAGTTACAGGCTTCAGTAAAAGTATTATGTTTTGGAATTCATAGTGTTACGGTGTACAAACAACAGCTCTTCATCGTACCACGAAACGTATTTTTTTCTCAATTAATATTGATCTCTGCGTGTCGGTTAAAAGTTGAAAATTGGTTCAATGATCTTTAACTTTTTGGGTAGGTTGACTTACCGTTGACTGTACCTAAGTACTGTTTTCAGGGTTCTGTGGGAGGTGATCACGGAACCCTCGTAGTCTTGCCAAATCCGTTTGTCTATCGGTCTGTATGCGGCTTAGCTTAGATTGTACTAGAAAGCCATAATTAGGCAAGGGTATACATATTAATCACGCCGACAAAGTTGTAGAATAGTCCTGAAAATCATTTTTTTAGGTACCTTCCTCTCCAAGTGCAACCAGGATGTTTTTTTTCTCATCTATCGCATGGTGTGTAGGGTGTCATTGGATATAATATCGTGGGTGTGCAAACGCTATTTTTCGATTTAGGGATCTGCTAAGAAATGACTGAAAAAAAAAACGTTAATGCTAGAAGGACAGCTATTATTTATTATTATTTATATATTTATTAGCTATCACAGCTAGGTATGCTTAAGTTACAATTAAAAAGATTATTTATTTTTTTATAAGATAATGTTAATTATGTAAAACAGTTAGCAAATACCGCATAGTGACGGGAAACTACGAAACCCTACATTGTGCGAGGCCTGAAACGCACTTGGCCAGTTTTTTCATTTTAATTTTAGTCAGCACGAACCTTGTTTTTTGGTATCACTTGATGCTAAGTGCAAAATTGCTCTTGTATTAAAATATAACCATTAATTTTTATTTCGTAAATAATGTAGTCTAGCGCCTTAATTTTTTAAAAAGCATGTTTTAAATCGTACGCAACGCTGTTAATATTTTGGTAGGCGTTTAGAGCTTGCTAAATGAGAAACTTTCGTTCTCTAGCAAATAGAGCTTTTGCTTGTCGGTGTTATTTCATAAGTAAACTTATTTTTAGAATATTTTCTGAAGAAAATTTAACGTAGTAGGAACTACCTACCTAATAGAATACGAAAGTTATTTACGGCAGGTTACCATTTTACATATGTCTTCATAACCAACCTGAGTCAGCACACACGTACTACTTATAATTACCCTGTGTTTAAAAGAAATACGGTTAAGAAGACAATGTAAAAAACACTTTTTTTTTATGATTACCCTCTAAATTTATTTTAACTGCCGTGCTTGTGGGCGGTGTGTTTAATGTTTAAATGTACGAGTATATTTTACATCTAGATACAAAAATCTAAGAACAATTGTAATAGTGTTTTACTGACCCTTCTTCGCACAATTGCGTGACGTAAACATGACGACCCTTCTCCCATTTGCTGACGTCACGTCCTACTGGGAATGGGAACCGCAGTGTGAGTCACGCGGTTTGTTTACATGCGCGGACGCAGACATCTGGCGTGTGGAGGTCAATGACTTCATCGGTAGTTGCTATGGATTTCGATTTTCAATACATTTGATACAATGTTATGTTTGAATACTGTGAATAAATTTGTAAAGTTAACTATCACATGTGACCTATGTTTGTTATTTCGCCTGTCATCCTAACATTAATTAACAACAATGTGCCCATCGATATCCTGAAAACGCACCGCAAAATTTCAGAACATGTGTTTTTGATTCATTCAAATTCTTATTCGCTTACGAAATTATTGGTGTACATTCTCCTTTGTGATTTTGTAGGTATGCGCTTCTGAAATATCGCTCGCTTCCAGTCTCCTAGGTCTGTAACTGATTCCTACCTGATTGACGCAATGGCGAGGTAAATGAAACGAGCCCTATGTTTGAATCCCAGTTCGGGTCAATTCAGAAATCATCATCATCTCTTGCAAAATATATTGTTTGGTACCTCATAACACAAAGGTGTTAAGTTTTTACTTTGAATCCAATATAATTAGTGCGTTGATTGTAGCATCTTTATATTTATAATTATATTGACGAGATAAAAACTTCTGACGTACGGACAGACATCAAAATGACAGCAATTGGGTTTCCCGTTATGCCCTTTGCGTACAAAACCCTAAAAAGACAAAAAGATAATCTGCAACAGACAGAAAGACTGAATTTTTATTTAATTTATAATCAATAAAACTTTTTTGCGTTGGTTGTTTTTGAAAGGGTCTAAAACAACCAACCTACCTTTGCTTAATGGTAAGCATTCATTAAAAGTGACCATAAAACTATAATGGAGTTGTAAAAACGAAACCTCACAATAATAAAAATGAAAGTAACAACAAATAGCAATTTATAGGTGTTGTTGAGAAAACCAATTCAAAAATAGTAAAAACCGCTTTGTTTGAACACATAATATTTATGAGTGAATAAATCAAAAGAGATGCGATAGCTTTTTGGGCACCAAACAAAAAGATAAAGCTATTTACCCAACCGTACTATTGTACTGTTATCAGCAGATTGTATAAACATCTTTATCATTATTTGAATAGTAAAATATTTGAGTGCGAGAAAAAGCTCTTTTAGCTTTTATGGTGTCATAACTACTCGTATCTTAGCTTTAATGTTTGTCTAGGTTTTTTATACTCTGCGCAATAATAATGGTGTTTCATTTGATTTTACAAGGATTTTGCTCATAATAATGCAAGCTATCTATCTTTATTACCACACGAAACAAATAAAGTACAGGAAATAAGAATGAAATCGTTTATCCAGAAACCACACATACAAAGAATGGAAAAATTACAAGCAATAAGTATGTCAAGGAACCAGCAAAATATCTTAATGCTGGACTTTCGTATAACATTTATTAAAATTGCTCAATTTATTTATTTTAGCAAAAGGCTTACCCTCGTCATAAAAGTTATTCAGGCGGTCATATCGCTAGAAGCGATCTCTTTCAGACAATCTTTAAGTAGAAGATGGTTCAATTAAAGTTAAGCAGACGGCGGTCAAGTTTCCCAAAAATATTTAAACGAAGAATTAATAGTATTTACATGGCCTGGTTTTAAATCATATGCAGTCAGAACCTCTTTAATTGATTAATCATCTTCTGGTCATCCAGCCTCTTTATAGTCATTATGATCCCCGAACCTCACAAACTCCATCCATCTCTTTCTTGGTTATCCTGTAATTCTCATCACCTATCAGCACTTATACCTATCATTGCACTCTTTTCGTTACTTTCCCATTATCAGTTTCTAACGCTACCATTACCATAACGATTACCAAAACAACAACTTATTTTTACCTTTACTGTTACAACTACCACTTTTATACTTCCTCTATCAGATGAACTAGACTAGAGTCAAAATATTCATTCAATATCTTATCCAGTATCGTTATTTCACGCATCGACCTTAATATTCTTATCTCCGCTGCATGTGCTTGTCTTTCATCCACCTTCTCTCAACGACTCATCATTTAGAAGCCTGATTCCCGTAATTTAAATGTAGCCAAAACCCATCTTAAATCCGGTACCGGCAGCATTTATCAAAAATGGTATTCTTGAAAACAAATTAAATGAATTATATTTGTCAAAAAGTTATAGTAGGTAATTACTGAGACTGGATTGGAACAGGATTGCGGCTACGTTTAAATTACAAGAACTATGCCTCTGCTCGCACTCGACTGAGTATTTTTTTCCAAAAATGCGTTTACAAGGGACAAAAAATTTATAGAAGATTTGTACAATGTTCATTAATTATTTTTGTAGTGGTTAGTATGTAGTGTCAAAACAAAGGACTCCACAGAAAGTGAAAGATTTTCGGATGATTTGTACGGGTTTTACATTAGCCTGTTTCTCGTGAGGGTGATGTGTACTTCCCTCTGCACTTGGTTATCGTTACGCGGTCTGCGCACGCGCGAGTGGAGACCTAGCGCGGACATGTCGAACAAATCCATTCGTGTGTCACTGCCGATGTAGAAAAACGGACTTAGGACAAACATCTAAGTTATATGAAGATTTAAAAAATATATAAATGCCCTGTAAATAAGAATTTGTTTAGAACGAATTTTATTTTTCCAAAAACGTTTTGCCTTTTTTTCATTACCCATATTTTTATTATACCAAAAAACACAATTGACATGTTGCTAATATTCCGATTGTATTTTTAAAAAAAATCTATGTTTCGAAATCTTGCTCAATATTTGCCAAAACTATTAATGTTAGATGATTTGGTTTCCAGAAAAATGCTTCCAATATTATAGTAATTAATCCTTCGTCCTTATCCTTAGAATTTATCCATGGTTTTTAAGCGCTCGGCGGCACGCTCACTACGCTCGTTGCGATCGCTGCGCTCGCTCCGTTCGCTCGCCTTCGCGCTGTGTTCGGTCTTATTAATATGCGTAGTATTTATAAGATAGAAATGAAAATTATTGTAAGTAAAATAACGGTGAAACGAAAAAAAAATATGGTTTTGATAATCGGGTATCTGGTTTTCTGAAAAATGAATCATCGGTAAAATAAATTTACTACTTACACTATTATGTTAAAAAAACTACCTGCCTGCCTAGCATGAGCACTAAAAACACGATATGATATAATATGATATAGCGAAATATCGACACCAACTTAAGGTTGGTGTCTGTCTACTATCTGTCACGGCGAACTTTGTACCGCCTCTTCATATTATATTTTTTTGTTAATTATTCCGTGTTTTTTATAGTTATTCTGCTATTTGGGACGGAGATAAATTCGACCATTCAAATATCATAACAATCGGTCCAGCCTTTCTTGACTTATAAATGGTGTAACTAACTCGACTTTGTTTTATATATTATTATGTCGTGGCCAGGTCGTAAATTTGATCATTTCATAAATTAGTGGTGTTTCATGATATAGAACAGGACCAGCCTGCCTAGCACGAGCACTAAAAACACGATATGATATTATGATATATGATATAGCGAAATATCGACACCAACTTTAAAAACATGTTAGATTTAGCCGCCATTTTAAATTTTTGTCGAAACAGCGATCTTAATATGTGATGGCGATTCAACATGGCGGCTATATCTATCATATTTTTACAGTTGGTGTCGATATTTTGCTATATCATATCATATCATATCGTGTTTTAGTGCTCATGCTAGGCAGGCTGGTATTCAAAACTTCGTTAAACCGTTTTCGAACTATTGAAATTCGAACAGAAGAGATTTAAAGGAAGATAGGTTACCGTTGGGGGAGGCCTATGTTTAGCAGTGGACGTCCTATGGCTGAATGATGATAATGATGTTTTAAAGGTAAGGTAAGGTAAGGTTTTTAATACTGATAAGGGAGTGGATGACTCTATGACGAGTGAAAGCATTGCATGGAAAACAAAACACACTGCGCCAAACCCAGATGACCTAGGAACAGGGCAGGTGAATGATGATGAGGTGATACCTAAAATAAGTGTAAAATTAAAATTGATGAATCGTAAAAAGTACAACAAAAATGATCTGGCTAACAAGAATTCATAAATAAGAATTACAACTAATAACAATTAGTATATTTAAAAAAAGAGTTAAGTAAGCAGAGGCCTATGCCCTGCAGCGGGACATAATACATTATTTATGTCCCGCTGCAGGGCATAGGCCTCATTTCGACTATGAGGTCGCTTGGGCCATACTCTACTACGCAGGCCTAGTGCAGATTGATAGAGGGGTGGCGTAAGGCCTGTAACTAAACCTTACTGTCAGATGTAATAAAGCTTTGTTAAGATCTCTGACTAGGATTTACGAACAGTATCAAGCGATATTAGCCGAGACCAACTTTTATCGTGCTTTCCAAAGATTTTTGGAATCTCGAAATAAATAAGTATAGTTCATTTTCTTATCTGATTCTCTAAAAAAAAAGTAAAAAGCGTTGATAAAGTGATAAATTATGTCCACGATGTAGCAACGTATGTGATTTTGAAATCGTCAATAAGCTCATATACTGTTGCATTGTAAAAAAATAAAGTGATGTTCTTCAGATTTTCCAAACTTGAACTGTAACATATCCACTTCCTTAGCTTGAGACAATCGTCCCGTGCGCACGCGCGCATTATCATACAATGCGTGCGCTACCAATGTGCACCACGCATTATTTTTACGAAGGACCATTGTTCTTTTTACCCATTTTTTTGTATTTTTTTTTACTTTTTGAAATATTTTCTTCTAGATAAAAGTCATTGTGCAAAGATAAGGAGTGTGAAGTGAAAACAGATTGGCGATAACGATTCGAAGAGCCTTTTGAGCTCTTATCGTTTGGTGAATGTTTGCGTTTTTTTTACCATTGGACAATGGCTTAGGTACGGTGCCCTTATTGAATGAGGTAGGATTGGATCTCATTTTATTACTACAACGTGTCATTTAAAGGGTCCGCTATATTTTAAGATCCGTTGTGCGCATGACACTATACAAATTAAACCAAAGAAACAAACATACTTAAATATTGTTTGAATTTCCGTATTAAATTGTGTAGTTTTTCCTTTTTTTCTCCTTTATCCTATATTTTGTTCATTTTGTGTGGTGTGCAATAAAAGTTGGCATCTATTTCTAGTTTATCTACTTTATATCCGTGTTTGCTTAGCTGTTTTGAATATTTGTGATTACCCTCTATTAACTTTATTTTATAAATATTTAAATTACTTTCTGTAGTAACGACAAGTTAATTAATGTATGTTTATCTTGTAAACATTGTTTCGCAGTTAGTGACTAACGCAATTATAATGAGAAAATAAAGTTTTTTTTCATATCAATCTATAAAACTATTCAGTTGACAGATCAGTTTTTCGATCATATATCATTTGAAAACTTGTTCAAAAATATCGCTAAACTTTTGCAAAGTGTCACTTTTGTTTTTCCTTCAGACATTAATTATAAATATTTTATTCAAGTAGCTAGTCGTTTTCTAATGTTTTTCCGTGTATTAGCTATGTTTTTAAAGTACCTAATTAATGAATTTTGTTGTTTTCACACTCAGTAACTTGGGTAATTCCTTAAGTTTTGGTAATTCATAAATAATTGTACCAGAGTTGAAGAAAAATGTAGATGTTTTGTAACTTCACAAAACTGATGTCAGTTGCTAGGCAAAATAAAGGAAGAAAAGTAAAGTGTGGCTAAACACGTCCCATTGTAGGGCATAGGCCTCACCATAAATATGAGGTAGCTTGGGCCATACTCTACCAAGCGGGCCAAGTGAATTGGTGGAGGGGTGTTGTAAGGCCAGTAACTAAATATAACTGCTCTTAAGCCGCTTTAAGACATTTGACTAGGCTTCACGACTAGTGAAGCGTGATAAATCTCACTGCATGTTGGAATGATCACCCATCCAATCACAACCGCAGTGTAGGAGGATTCTCTTTGGTAATCACAACCAAAGCACTGCCACCACTGAGCTAAAAGAACCTCTAACACCAGTTTTGAAACGACGCAAAACTGGTGTTAGTTGCTAAGCAATATAAAAAATCGAACCTCACCTTTTCTAGGCCAGAGCCTAAGCCCTGTGATCCGCAGATCCGATTCCCACTAATGGCAAGTGTTTGTTGATAAGCACGAACGAACAAACGAAACATGGATAGATAGACTTTTAAGCGCTGTGCAGACGACGGGGCGGGGCGGTATTTTTGACCGCGAAGCAATAAAGACTGCGTCTGCTCGTCAATGCCCGCGGCTGCCCGCATACTAAACAAACACTTTCAGTTCAGAACGATTATTCTAATAGAGAGCGTTGCGCAGTCTGCGTTATTGTATACAAACTGGTTTGTGCGAACCACGGCGGGCAGCCACGAACGTCCCACACCGCTTCGCGCTTCCCCGTCCCGTGCCGCCGCGTACCCAGAGCGCACTTGCGGCGCGGTCTTTTTGAACGCCGTGTGCGTTAGCTAGCAGTATAGCCCTTTGTTGTATCGTTGGCGGCAAAATTGTCAGGCCTGCCCCGCCCCGTTGACAGAGCAGCGCCTTATTGCACACTTTACAAAGAAGTAACAGTTAATATTTACAGAAAGATGTACAATTTAGACGATCTTGTCGCTCAAAGCGAACTCTTCCATCATATAAGTACCCTAGGTCTGTTCCTTAACTAATCGCCATAGTACTCTATACGAGTACATATTATAATACAAGCAATTCTTAATTTGGAGAGGTTTAGGTCTAGATAACGGTGTGATTGTTGTCATGGGAAGAATCTTACGAGACGTGACTTTATAGTTCATGTCTTGAACTCATGTACT
The DNA here is from genome assembly GCA_963576865.1 of Anania hortulata. Lineage (NCBI taxonomy): Eukaryota > Metazoa > Arthropoda > Insecta > Lepidoptera > Crambidae > Anania > Anania hortulata. The sequence continues at coordinate 17,349,745 of OY756408.1, read as the reverse complement.
CCGCCGTAGAATAAAGGTTTTGAATTTAAATTTGTAGGCCCAATGAATGTCTCTTAGCCAAAGTTGGATGTTTCATCCAGGATTTATCCCGTTCTCCCCTAAAACGTGGTTGACGTATCCCGGTCACTAACCCAACGTTTCTTCCTGTAACTTCGGTGTTCCTGCACAAACTTAAGCAATAAACATATTCAAATGGACTCTTTTAAACGTCACTGTGGAATAATTTGTTGGGATAGGTCACGTTTATAATACTATTTTATAATTTTAAATGATTGCCTTCTCAACGTTTAAGAAAGATTAGTTAGGATATTATTTTGTGCAGCTTTTGACCATGAACCAATTTTAGTATGATTTTGTTTGAAATAAAAACGCCATGTGATTCCCTCCGAAACTGAAATATGTTTTCAGTTATGATAATCTCAGGTAGTGTATACACTTTTAAAAAAATAACTGCCTCAGGTTAAAATTTTACCCACGTATACTTGCTAACCGGGCGACTGCTCTTCCAACTGAGCTACCGTGGAAATTAACCTAAAATTATTTTAAGTGATATGCTGTTAAAGCCAGCGTTTTCTTATATTTTTTTAGGTTTAAGGTAAATAGTATGTGCTTTCAACTTATGATATATTTTACTTCAAGTGTAATATTATCTTAGGTATATAATTATACCTAATACCTAATTATATAATTACATGCTAATGCATGTAATTGCAAAAACAACATTTTGAAGTCATGTTCCACTCCAGGTCATTACATGAATGTGATGACCTTTGGGATAGATTTTAGTTGCGATTTTGTACTAACGAATACATTTATGGTTTATTATAATTTAGGTATCGTTGCTTATTTATGGCAAACTAAACTAAAACCCGACGAACTTTAAATATTTTTTTGTGTATTTTCCGATGTTTTAATAATTATTCTGCTGTTCGGGGCGAATACAAATCCAACAAACCAAAAATCATAAAAATCAGTCCAACCTTTCTCGACTTATAAATGGTGTAACTAACCCGACTTTGTTTTAAATGTATACTAGCTGTCCCGGCGAATTTCGGGACGGAGATACCTATCTTATTGTTGTTCCCTACAGGGTCTATAATGATCTATTTTATGTATCTAATTATAACACCTGTGTAACATTATAGAATGCAATAAATATATTGAATTGAATTGAGAAAAATCCAAAAAATCATAAAAATCGGCCTAGCCGTTCTTGACTTATAAATGGTGTAACTAAACCGACTTTGTTTTATATTTTGATAAATACTTTTCAGTCGGTAAAGCTATCTACACATCTACTAAACTGAGATAATTAGGGTAGAACCACAAAATTATTTCTTTGAAAAGTTTTGAACCTGGTAACTGCCGCTCGGTCGGTAACCCTCTTAAGACCTAAGCGCGCGCTTCAATGCCCCACTGTCATGGGCGCGACATGACGGTGTAAACATCAAGGATCCCGTGTTTGCTCCTTCAATTCCTGTTCTGGTCAAGTGTTGAGGAAATAAGTCACACCAATTCGTTGTATTCAAGACGTGTAGTTTTTTGTTAGCAGAAATAGTCGGTTAAAGTTAAAAAAAGTCTATAAAAATGCATTCCAAAAACAGAGGTCAGTATCTTTAGAGATTATTTCTAATTATTGGTTCGCAAAAACAAAAATTATATGCCTCAGACAATACTGCATAAACTGTTTTGACTTTAAAGTTAGAATAACGGAACGTTCGTCCAAATAATATCATTTTAGATTTTTTCTAAGAGCGGTAATTAACCACAGGGCATTTCATTATTTAAACTCCAAAATGAATAAATTTAATTCTAACAATTGGAGACTCTTATGCAGGAAACCTAAGTTCCTAACCCCAAAGAGTTTATTGATATAATTTTAGAATAGAATAGAATTTATGTATTTGATACAAAAGAAAAATACATAACAATGGAGGGACAAAAATCAAATCATAGGGTGGTAATGTGTCAAAAAAGGTACCTCTTAGCATTTTCGAAATGTCTACAAACTTGAAATCTTAGGGTAAGCAATTTTACTTAAAACTTAATAGTTTAGATTTTGCTGATTAAAGAAAATAGTTTAGTAGTGTCATGCTTTTATAAACGACGTCGCTAGTTGAGTATGATAATAACGGATAAAAAATTCAGCTCAAAACCTTTTATTGGTATGTAAATGAATGAATAAGTTATTCGTCATAGTCAATAAATTTCCCCAAAGAACATGGAGCTACGAGTAACATAAAAATACCAACATCTTAATTACCCAGTACTTATTTACAAACTATAAGCAGATATAGTTGAGGTAGACAGTAGTAGCTTCACTTGCTACTAAAACCGCGAAAGGTGTAACAGGTATGAGCTTAATCCAGCCTAGGCCTGTTTGGGCTTCGTTTTTCCAATCGCCGCCACCTATCAGTCAAGGACTTACTCCACCTGCCTTAACAACGATTAGCTTAGTTGTACCCACGGCTAATTTTGTATTTCAATCTGCTTTGTAACATTCCAATCAGCCTTGTAACATTTAGTTAAATTTTTCCTTTTGACTTATTTAAATAATAAGAATATTACCATTTCTGGATAATTATCATCCTCCAAATATCACCGCGGCAAATATGAATAATAGTAATATTACTATAATAATAACTACAAACGCATCAGAAGATCATAAAGATCATTCATAACAGTAAGCTTGTAGATTTTAAGCTTCAGAGCTAAGCTCATTGTCGAAAAATTGTGAATTTACCAGCTTTCCGGTTATGCGTCTAGTTTTGTGGTGAGCAAAGGTCCCGAGTTGGGTTTCCTGTCGCGTTAATTGATGACACAATTTCGCCTCGGATCTGGGTATAATGGGAGACGCCCTCGACAAACAATTAATGAATCAGGTATCAGTAGTAGGAAACCTACTAACACTTACCTCTATTATGGTGCAAGTTTAACTGTCACTGCATTACACACTACACTCAATAACATAAGATCAACTTTCTACAGTTGATTAGAAGCAGAATTAATTCGATTTGAGGCGCGGATCAAAACTCAATTTGTTAATTACATGCTCAATTAACCTGTTATCTAACGTTTCCGTCTAGACTTGCTCATTCAACATGTGTGTTAACTGTTATTCAATGTAATAAGAAGTGAAAAGCACGAAAGCTTTCCGTCATCTTCTGACGAAGTTGCAATGGCGACAAAGCTTTTCGAGCTTTTCAACTAGATTTTTTACAAGGTAAATAAATATAAATCTATGTAAATTGCAAAAAAAAGCATCTTCTGCAGATAATCAGTTACTTAATTATAAATAAATATACAGGGTGTAACGAAAAGGTGAAATAAAACTTTAAGGGGTTATTCTACGGCTAAATTACATCAACTTTTTCTATGGGACCAACATCAAAATCTCAAAAAAAATAAATTGACGTTTCCATACAAACTGATGCCAGCTGGTCGCGTTTTAGTATGGGAAAGTGTTTTTTTTTACGATTTCGATGTTGGTCCCATACAAAAAGTTGATGTACCTAATTTAGTCGTAGAATAACCCCTTAAAGTTTTATTTCACCTTTTTGTTACACCCTGTATATTGGACAATATCACATACATTGCTCTGATCCTATGATAAGTAGCCTAAGCATTTGTGTTACAGAAATCAGAAACAACGACAGTACCACAACACCCAGACCCGAGACAATATAGGAAAGTTATTTTTCTACATTAACCGACCGGGGATCAAACCCGGAACCTCAGAGATAGCGACACTAAGTCCGGTATGCTCGCCTCTCGGCTACGGAGATCGTGATCTCGTGATGTGATGTAATTGTTTTTTTAAAATCGTCTGAACTTAAAGTACTACGTCCTAATATTCTATCCTACTGATTCATTATGCGTATTTGTATGTGAGTGCTATTCTAGGAATAAAAGCTTTATTATTATTTACTTAGGTACGAGCAAATATTATGTCTGATGTAGTTTTCGTAATATCTAAATCCTATGCCTAAATTAAATAAACAAAGTCGAGGTAATTCGTTTGTTTATTTTTTTAAAAATATTTTACATAATTTTGGTATTACTATAGAACATATTGTGTAAAAAAATACTATTACGTCGATAAGTACGCCTAAGGTTATTAAAAAAATATTCTTCAAATTCTTCTTCTTCAGTGATATTCCATGCGTGTTCTATGTAGAAGTGGCACTAGTGCCATTCATACGCGCCTTCCGCATTCAAGTGGCAAAAAAATACGAATTCGTAAAGTAGGTAAGTAATGTCATAATTCTCTTTTAAGATACATTGAATACACGTAATAATCGATCACGACATCAAATATACTATTTCTACACTTTTATTTTGTGCAATAAAGTTAAAATAAAATCATCATTATCATTTTAGCCATAGGACGTCCACTGCTGAACATAGGCCTCACATTGACTTCCAGATTGGCACGTTAGAAGCAGCCTGCATCCAGCCGCTTCTTCGACCTTAACTAGGTCGTCTGTCCACCTTGTGGGTAAACCTCCCACTCTGCGCCTGCCTCCATTCTAGAATCTTTCTGCTCATAGCACGTTCTACGTACGATTGCATAATATTATTTTAGAATTTATTTCACTTAATTAGCTTAATGTTAGGTCGTCTTTATGTATTGTAAGAACTTTTTTTTGATATATTCTCCTATCATAGCACTGAAAATTTATCTGACGTAATAAGAAATAACACAGCAATATTTAACCACTTCAAGAAACCGAATCCAAACGACTTCGTGAGTCGGACGTTAGTTCCGAGTGTTCGGTGTTATCGCTAAGACAAATAGTCACAACGACATACATACAAAGCGATAGCGAAATTAATACGCGATACGTTTTTATTAGCAAAGCGGGGGAATGGAAAGTGAAATATACGACTGGTTAGACATCCTTTCGGTTTGTTAGGGCGGGCGCAGACGAATTTTTCTACTTAAACAAGCAGCTCTGGCTATACTAAACCCTCACTACCTAGCTACTTACTGTAGGTAGATTATATAATATAATATATAATAAAGTTTTGAGAGTCTGTAGATGGATGATTCATCATCATCATCAACAGCCCGTTATAGTCCACTGCTGGACTTTGAGCCTCCTCCACATTAGTGGAGGGTTTGACATTATCACCACGCTTGGCAGGCGGGTTGGAGATCGCAATTTAAAAGTTGATGTTTAACAGAGAGCGCTGCTGCTCGTCCTCTGTTGAATGTGTAGTCCCTAAGTTGCCTCTTACGACACCCACACGATGAGTAGGAGTGGTGACATATGTATTCTACTCTGCCGTCACCACACAGCCGATGATTATCATCATCATAATTACAGCCATAGGTCATCCACTGCTGAACATAGGCCTTCCCAAATGACTTTTATCCTTATATTTAGATAGAATAGATTATACGAGTAATTAGTATTAATCTGTCAATCAATTTCATCAGTCAGAACGTAGAATAGGGTTATATTGAGATTGTAAGCCAATTGTCAAATTACAAATTCTGCTTAATCAAATGAACGGGTTAAGGTATCGGAGTTTAAATAAATATTGAATGTGTAATATCTAAGGTCTCTTGGAGGTTTACCTATAAATTCATGATTCTATGTAAACGCAATAACAATTAATATTATCTTTCTATGTTATATATTTTGGAGTTCGCACGAATATACTCATCAAAACCTATAGATATATACTTGCCGTTGACTTAAATAAATAAATATTGGAAAACATCACGAAATGACTGTGATAAGTAGCTAAAGTACTTGTGTTATAGAAATCAGAAACAAAGACAGTACCACAACATCCAGACCCGTGTTAATACATAAAAGTTTGTTTTCTACATTGACTCGACCGAGATCTAACCTGGGACCTCAGACTCGGCGACGCTAGGTCCGGCATTTAACTGCGAAGCAAGTTCGTATAGTACAAGTAGAAAAAAAACAGGACGTCCACTTAATTTCCCACTGCCCAGAGGCTAAAACGCAGCATCCCAGAGGAGATCATTGTCATTTGGCAGGAACGGTGGAAATCGAGCGATAGTTTTTTTCCCAACGTTGCAGTGATGCTATCGTTTGACTGGGTCGAACTCGATAACGTTGTTTCGCAGTTACTCGCGGGTCAGGGTTGCTTCAGACAGCGTTTACATAAGCTAGCGCTCTGCGAGTACGCATCGTGTCCATGTGGTGAGGAGGTCGATGACAGCCTAGATCACGCACTTTGGGACTGTAGCCTGTACGCGGACGCTAGATCAAGATTGTTTGAGGCGATATTTAAAGTTCAATCTGGTCAAATTTGTCATCGGGACCTTATTAGCAGCCGAATAGCATGGGAGGCATTGCGTGAGTTCGCGCACTCCCGGCACAACAAACGTCCTACATTTGAGTTGTCGTAGAATTTTTTAACAAGAGTAGCTCGACGCCACGTACCGTATTTGTGGTATCAAGTCTCAGAAGAGGGAGAGTTATTTAACACAAGAGACGGAAGTAGAATTAGTAGAGAGCGAAGACACGCGCATGTTTGGGAAAACAGCCTACGCTGTACCCACGCGCTCTCCCATGATTCGGTTCGTATGCCGCAAGGCAGGTAAAACCATGGGTTGGTCAAGGGGTTGCTAGGCACATGGTTTTAACAATGCAGAAGCTTGGAGCATGCTTATGAATTTTGACATGAAGACAACTAAAAAAAAACATTTTGCACTCTTACACTTGCGTATCCGGCTGCGCTCAGCCTTACTTACCACCAAGTCGACGGTTACATTGTATATTTTTATTTTATCTAATGTCAATTAATTATAATTAATTAGAGGATTGATTGGGCAATACGTTCGGACGCATTTATAAACAGGTACGTTGTCTTAATAATTTATTGGTACATTTATTGGAATAGAGAACATAATATATTAGTCAATTTCGCTAATATAATTATAATGAAAGTGTGCGGATATTTGTTATTTATGTTTTGTGAAAAGAGTTAATTAGTTTTATTGCAGTTTGATTCATTGGAAGTGATGTTGATTTGAAAATATTGACAAAGAAATCAGTTCACTTTATCTATAATATCAATTGAACATCTTATCTCTCAGTATAATTATTATTGTGCCTAGTGAGTTTTTATAATCTCACATCAGCAAGCTATAAATCTGTTATAAAAACCGGCCAAGTGCGAGTCAGATTCGGGCACGAAGGATTCCGCACCATTCTCTATACAACATTAGACACTATATTATAATGAAGGAGGCAACAAAAATACATTAAATTATAATGAATCGGCAAAAAGAACACGTTTTTTGTATGTGGTTAATTAATTAGTTTTATATTAATTGAATTGCTTATTTATTTTTAAAGTGAATATACAACGAAATATTCTGTGAATTTTTGCGTTTACCTGTTCCCGTTATTAATATCAAGCAAACAACGGCTAATAAATCACGTTTTAGTTTGGGAAATTGTTTGGAAAAACAGAATTAAAATAACATATTTATTTAATTCTGTTTTTAGTATTTTCTGTTATAGCGGTAACAGAAATACAATATAATCTGTGAAAATATCAACTGTCTAGCTATCACGGTTCATGAGATACAGCTTGGTGACAAACGGACAGAGAAGTCTTAGTAATAGGGTCCCGTGTTTACCCTTTGGGTACGGAACCCTAAAAACTGGTCAAGAGCGAATCGCATAAAAGTAACCTGCTATTGTAATATGGTTATGCACCACGGATTGCCTCTTATTTTTACACAATTTTAGACATATTTTTTACTATTATTTAAAGTTGTTTCACATTTTGTAAAAAATAGCAGCTACTTTTTACTCCCAACTCAAAAGCTATAAAGCAGTCGTATTTCAGACGGAATAAAACAAACTAAAATGTATGTTTATTCTTTGAATTTAGAAATGTTTTATTACCAAACTAGCTGACCCAGCGAACTTCGTTCCGCCAATTTGTTTGACAGGTACTAACAGTTTGTATAGTAAAATAAAATAGTTGTTTTACTACTTTCCTTGCATTTTTTAAAAGATTTTCTGACCTTTTAAACCTTCCCTGAACTTCCACAAATATTTCAAGATCAAAATTAGCCATATCGGTCCAGCCATTCTCAAGTTTTAGCGAGACAAACGAACAGCAATTCATTTTTATATATATAGAAGATAGACGCTTTGATATTAGGTAATATGTGTTTTCATTTTCGTGAATACCTCCCTCAATTTTTCCTGCCCAGGTACTGCCATCTTGCTAGAAATGATACAGTTCTTTGATATACGAAATTTTGTACTTTCCTTAAATGGAATTTTCACTGAAACCCAATTTCTCAACGGGCGCGCACCTCTGATTCTTATAATTACAATTTATTGTACCATAAAATAAATACACCTGTGAAGTTTCTCGCGAAAACACCATAAGCCCATTAAAATGCCAATTATATCCGGCAGGGGACGCCCACAGAGATCCTCTAACGGTATCGGAACACCGACAAAGAGCCTAAAGTACTCTCGCCATTACTTTTATGTATTAAAATTACGCTAGCGACTTCGTCCTCGATTCTCAAATATTTATATTACTCATAATAATATCATTACAACATTTACAACGTAGCAGTCAGAGACCAATTATGAAAGCCAAAACAGTTTTTTGTTTTTATTTTATTCATTTAATTATTGAAAACATTTATAAATTTATTGAAAACTTATTTAAGAGTACAAGAGGGGGACTCAATACTAAACATTCTTTACCAGTGAACATTTAGGTCATGCAGAAAACTCGTAATTTGTGTGAAAATACAAGTGTCAGGATACATGGCCGGCGGCAAATGAAAACTGCAATGTTACTAAAATATACTAATGAATTTCTACAATGTGAAAGAAGTTTCAACTCACTTTATAAAGTAATTAAAAATTGAAAATGTAACTGGTATTAGTAAATAACAATTGTGTCAAAAACGTCTCGCGCTTGCTTATGATTTTTTAAGTTTTGACAGCTTACAACAAAATTTATGCAAAAGTTGAAATTAACCGTCCTGTATTTTCTTGAAATATTTTAAGAAAAAAAATGAAACAAGAACAAAGATTATAGCCAAATTATGATTGATTCTGATTAGGCAGCCTTTTGTAACATTTTAAGCAAGATGTTTATGATTCATTTTACATCCCACTGATTACTGATGGGCCCAATTCGGAGTTGTGTTTAATGACGTATTACCGGGCAATTTATGGGGTGGTTACCGATGACCATAATTACGATTTCTCGAAATATTTCCCTGTGCGATTGACCTCCAAAAGCAAATAAGTAGGTATTGAAGCGAAACCCACCGTGTCGAATGAAACGACTTAATAGCTGTTTGTGTATAATTTATTAGAGTTTGATACAGAAGGCTCATTGTAGGGTGCGTGACATGGTCACCAAGAAACTGACACAACTTATCGCGCCACCACTAAATACATTTATATTCATGTATTGCGTAATAAAGTCATAAGTGAACATTATGGTGCTATGAATATATTATAAAATTGTGTGAGATCATACTTATAATTTTATTTATTGCATTTGCAAATAAAGCCATCTGATTTCAGACACGCAGAAATGATTGACACTTGTCATTCTGGATTTTACTTTACTGTGTCTTAGAATACGTTTAGCCTAAAAGCCGACATCTGTTTAGTCCAGTATACGAGTACAAGCAAACCATGAACGAGATTTAGAACTTAATAAATTAAGTAGTACATTGCCCTATATTTATCATTTAGTTTTGATACTCATACATGCATGCGAAGCAATTATTTACGTTCAGTACTCATTAGGTGTAAATTGGCCCTAACACCTAACAGTAGTAGACACATTTACTAAAACTTGCCCTAAAACAGCAAAAGGTCAACAATGCTGTCAACTACTGTCTATCACTTCGTTAAACGGCTATCCTATGCAAAGATAATCAGCTTTAATATTCAAAAGCAAATTAATATTGCTGTCTCATCTAATTCTGATCTAAGTTATAAAGTTTTAAGTCACTAGCTCAATCTTAGTCAGGAAATTAGTTTTCCTATACAACGTTTTACTGTCATTGGAACCGTGCTTGGAGTAAGCCTACGGGTTCTAACTGCATTATGCCGATACGTACGACGTAAGTCGGTTACGTCATGTTGCCGTAGGTCATCGCACTGAGAGGTAGTGTGATCTGATTCTCTGCCTTTGGGACCGTGCAAAATGGCAATTGGCAAGCCTGTTCATGTATGAAAGTGCTTATGCGGCCAAGAAAGCCGTCCTTTAGCAAAAAAAAAGTTATCTATACTATGGGCTAGTTTTCAAAAAAATTGAATCAGTCCGTCAGTTGGATTTTTAAAAAATATTGGACACGTATTTTTTCTTTTCTCAATCAAACAAAAAATTATGAAGATATAGCCCGTTAAAGTTCCGCATAACGTCACGCATTGCGACACTTTTTAGCGAGGCGTAACGTCACGTGCTCCCATTCCCAAACTTTAATGCACTTTATCTGCGTCATTTTTTATTTGAATGACAAGAGGCAAAATGTGGGTCCAACATTTTTTGATAATCTAAATGATGGACTAAATATAATAAAAAAAAATGTGACCCAGGAAACTAGCCCATCGTTCAGGGTGTTAGGTTAAACATACTTCAACAGGTTTTTTTTCTCACGAATAAGAGCAACTATTTGTTTTTTCGATTTCACTATAAGTCTTATATTTATAAGAAAAACAACCTGCAGAAGTAGATAAATATATACTTTTTTATAGACAACACAAAAAATAAAATAAGAAAAGGAATACATTAAAATAGCACAATTAATTGATAATTTATATATATATGCATATCAACATTTATGTAATTTTTGTAAAAAAAAAATATTATCTTCAAACAGATACTTGTCACAACCAAGTAAAGAAGATGTGCATATGCATATGATGCCTGAACCAATGGAATCGGGGATTTGAAGAATTATGTCAGGAATCATGTACCCGGGCATGATTCCTGAAATCCACTCCTTGGAGGTCACGTAGAAGGGTATTGCAGAGATGGGGAGTTTCAGGATCGTGAGTCGACCATCTAAAGGTCTTATAGATTATCACGAGCATTAATATGAAATTTACGAATTAGGCTAAGTTTACTGTTTAATCTACTAATTTGAATTGCAACTCACACTTGCATCAATCGTCAATGTAAATTGACCGTGTTTTTATTGATATAAAATATAAAGAATCAATGAATATGGATATCTTTTATATCAATCAATAACTCTTTACACTTATTTACAACCATATATAAACGTCGATGAGCATATTAACACCGGTTTAGAAACTTAATCCCAATCGTTTTACTGTGAATGGAAATATACAACATAGTTTTGGGTACGCATGCCTATAAATGGAATTTGCTTCGATATTGATAGTTTTGAATTGGGAATGAAAGATAACTTATTGCTATGGTTCTTTGTTGTTTAATAAATAAATAATAATAAACGGTTTATAAAATGAATAGCAGAAATAAGCAGTGTTGTATTATTCAGAGTTAGATGAATAATACCCGTACAACACTGCTTATTTCTGCAGATATACAGAATTAATAGACTTATTATTTTTTAATAATGATCAAAATTTATTTGAGATCCTCACAAGACGTCCTTTTATTTGATATGCCACAAGGCAAAGTTTTCAAAACTTATTTTTAAATCTACTAATTTACCCACCGGAATTGAACCCCATATTCAAAAATTTTGTTTACGTTATACGTCTATGTTTGGGTCACAGAAATATATGTGTATAAGTCTAATAGGTTCAGAGCAAATTGGCCGTGACAGACGGACAGACAGAAGGGTCTAGGTTTTTTATTCGGATGTAAAACCCAAAAAACTAAACAGAGTTTAAGTACTTATTACTGTTTTAAGAACCCATAGTTACGCCGTAAGTAACTATGGCTATTTTAATGTAAATACAGTACATATGTGTACGTTACACGTCCATGTTTGGGTCACAGAAATGAATATGTGTAACTTTCAACTTAATAGGTCGAGTAGATTCGGAGCAAATCGGCAATGACAGACGGACAGACAGACACATAATAATACAAAACGTCTCTATTTAGCCTAATGGTCGACTGGTAGAGAATAGCTTATGGCATTAAGTCCACCGTACCGCGTACCGGCAAGCGCAGCGTAGGACGTCCACTCACAAGGTGGTCAGACGACCTGGTAAAGGTCGCAGGAAGACGCTGGATGCAGGCCGCTTCCAACCGGCCAATCTGGAAGTCAATGGGGGAGGCCTATGTTCAGCAGTGGACGTCCTATGGCTGAAATGATGATGATGATGATGATTAAGTCCACCTTTTGTATGATTTTTAATGTGTGCAATAAAGTCTAAATAAATAAATAATATAAGGGTTTAGGTTTTTTATTTGGATGTACATTCGGATATTCGGATGTACAAACAAAACCCTAAAAATAAAACGGAGTTCAAGTAATACTGTTAAGAGCCCATAGTTACGTCCCAAGTTTTAACGTAGATTTTACAATACTAACTTTTACAGTCTGTTCATGTTTCTTAGGATTTTTCTTATTTACGTTTGCACATTCTTGTCCTTTTTAGCGAGTCGGTAAGAAATCGACAAGTTAGCTTGACGACGAGCATCACAAGGTTGTGTCGGTATCACACTCAACTCACGGTTTCCAGGGCCAGCAAAAAGAAAGAAAGTTATTAATTAGACTGTGTTTTTTACCTCCTTACGACCTTAGCCGAGAGGCGAGAATACCGGACTTGGTGTCGCTATCTCTGAGGTTCCGGGTTCGATTCCCGGTCGGTCAATGTAGGAACATAACTTTTCTAAATTGACTCCGGTCTGGGTGTTGTGGCACCCTCGTTGTTACTGGTTTCTGTAACACAAGTGCTACAGTGCTACTTATCATAGGATCAGAGCAATGTATGTGATGTTGTCCAATTTTTTTGTTTGTTTGTTACTCTACATGACATTCGCCAAAGCGGTTCTCACCGCTTTTAATAATCTTTTTTTTATTAGGGTTTCGTAGCCAAATGGCAAAAAATGGAACCCATATGGATTCGTCGTCTGTCTGTCTGTTTGTCCGTCCGTATGTCAAAGCCACTTTTTTCCGAAACTCTAAGAACTATACTGTTGAAACTTGGTAAATAAATGTATTCTGTGAAGCGCATTAAGATTTTTTACCAAAAATAAAAAAAATAAAAAATGTTGGGTGTTCCCCATACTTAGAACTGAAACTCAAAAAATTTTTTTTCATTAAACCCATACGCATGTGGTATCTATGGATAGGTCTTTAAAAATGATATTGAGGTTTCTAATATAATTTTTTTCTAAACTGAATAGTTTGCGCGGGAGACACTTTCAAAGTGGGTGGTAAAATTATGGTCCCCCCCCCCCGTAACTTCTAAAATAAGTGAATGATAAAACTAAAAAATATATATAATGTATATAATTACCATGCAAACTTCCACCGAAAATTGGTTTGAACGAGATCTAGTAAGTAGTTTTTTTTTAATACGTCATAAATCGTAAACCGCAATTTACACTATTAAAACATCGATCAAAGTTATAACGAACTACAAAAACTTTTATATTATGTTACTTGCTGCTACGGAACCCTTCATGGGTGAGTCCGACTCGCACTTGGCCGCTTTTTTTTTTAAAGTAAACCTCGGGAATGGTCATTGGTCATATTTTAATTTGAAGAAAAAATAAGGGATAAAATCGGTGCACAACGGGAAGATAATATACTTGCAAATTACTCGTGTTGTGCATGTTATTACTTGTTAGTTAATGTATAAAGTTTATTTAAGAGTACTTCCTAAATAATAAATCTAACTTCTAAATGGTAAAAAATAATTAATATTAACAATAACCATACCTAATCAGTTGTTTTTGGGGTCCGTGTTAATTTGAGTTTAAATGCTTCTGTTTCCATTGATTACTTGATTTAATTAAACAGAAATGTTTATTGCAACTTTTGTTGTTTTAAAGTCAGAATTTTATTATTTTTACTTATAGTAAATACATTATTATAATAATATTATACTTATTTAAACTTTATGTTAAAATAATGAAATCGGGAATATTACCATGTAGGTAGAACCTTTTTTATAAGTTACCGATATTGCTGTGTTGCAAGCGCCATTATCACAGTTCAAATATCGAAAACTCTTATAAAGGTACAAGTTAATAATATACCTATTTAATTATTTCTAGCCTAATGTTGTGTGTAGAGTTGCACAACCTCTGCAAAGCGCCCATGGTACACAATGTTAATTTTTTGCGCGCCAATTCTCCGCGGTGCGCGGTTGAGACAATTACCTCGGTAATTCCAACGGGATCGTCTTTGTTCTGCGGGACAGTCGGCAAATATGTCGTAGCAGCAAGTAATGTTTACAAACAAAATAATTACGTTGCAATTTATAGTCACACTACTCGAATACTCTTTTCTCGTGACTTCATTCATTCGTGCAAGGGTCGAATAACAAGTACCATAAACAATTTCAGGTGGAGCTGATTTTCATGACAAACGTAACAGTGCGTGTTATAGAGGTAAGTAAAAAGGGTGACATGATCATAGTTGGGAGGGGATTCAACATGTCAATATTTTGCGTGATTTTTTATTTAGGTAATATTATGTGGATGGCCTCCGATAAGACTAAAGCGGTCCGCATCTAATAGATTTTTGTTCCCTAATTCATACGCTTTAATAAATCAATTAAACGTGTACAAAATATAGAGTGATTATTTTGGTCAAACACAAAAACGCGTGTCAGCTCTAGAGGAATTCCACCTGTGAAGGAATTTAAGAGAGGCAAAGGGACTAGCCTTAGGTTTAAGCTTTATAAATAATCAATTCAGAATATATATGCCATCGTAAAAAAAAAAACTTTTTAAGTCCTTTTTACATGACTAATTAATTGACGCTTCCTAGATTTTGATATTTTTCACGTTTCCTTATTTTTCACAGATATTGAGTAGCCAAAACATGTTAATAGATTAATCTCCTTTTTTGCCGACCTTTCTTGTTGGTCGATAGTTTTTACGGCAGAGGTGGGTAACCCCGCAGTAAATGAATGGCAAGCGATGGAGCGCTTACCAAATTAGAGGTCTGCTCTCGAGAGATTAGAACCTTCGAGTACGAGTTGGATATGCAAACTCAAACAACGCGAGCTCTTTGTTGAAATAAGAGTTAGGCAAGCATCCCGAGGGTAGGAGATGTAAACCTTTTTAACTTGGCTTTGGCTTTGGCTAGTGCCTTTTCAATTATTGTCTGACGGTAGAAAAACGTTTGGACATTATAGAAAAAACTTAATATTATCTCTCTATGATTGTTGTAAGTTGTAGCACAAATGCAATTGAGATACCGACCATGGCTCTACTGGCCCTACTTAATTTTATAATTAAAAACGCAACTAAAGATGTTTTTACTTAGGAAAAAAGCCGGTTATTATTTCAATTAAACACACAACTTCATTTATCATAAAATTTACAAAATAAATTGAAACAGCGCATGAGACTGATTTGTCTTCATCCTTTTCTTAGCGATGTTGGCTATAAAATGTTGCCAGGTATATTTCAGAAAATGAAAGATCATTACCACTACCAGTTAAGTTAAACAAAATACAGAAAAAAATATATAGGAGCTGCAAAATTTAGGCGATCTAATCGCTAGAAGCTACCTCTTCTAAACAACCTTTATGTATATATTTCATCAGAACCAGTTAAAAAATAATGTTAATGTGTATCATTGTAAAATTCTTGATAAAATGAAAAAAAAAAACCTTCTGCTACAATTGAATTGAAGTTGATTTTCCAACTCAATGTGGTGAAAACTCCCAAAATATTAATTGAAAGTAGTAAGTAAGCCAAGTAAAATTAATCGAGGAATTGGCATAATGGAGATAATTACTACTAATAAATAATTACAGTAGTTCTTGGAGCTTTATTACGCATTTTTCTTTACTGTCCATCATAAAAAAACAATAATTCAGTCATCACATTATTCATTCAGCAGGAATCGCATCATGATATTAGTTTGGTTTCAAGTTTTTCGAAGAACCATTGATGTTGCAGTCCTTCACTAACACAACACGTATTTAATAAATTATGATTTTTGGCACATTTTTTTTCTCCTTTCTTTTTCTGTAAATTTTTTGTGTGCCAAATATTCTATTCTATTCTATCATAATGACGTCACTCATAATCGATCCGTCTTTTGACAATAATACCGATCTGTCAGTAAACAGATTATCGATGTATAATAATCGAAAACGATTTCGTAACGCGATGCAATATTTCTTTCCCATCGATTCATCATCCTATTCGATACATCGCAAAGAGTCGAGACGGTTCTCATGAGTCACGGCCGCCGAAGGCCGAGTTTTAATTCTCTTTGCACTATTTGTCGGTGTCGGTAATTAGATACAAAGAGCCCTTGTTGCGATTCGAGAGACGGGACAAAGGATGCGTGGAAACGAATATTTTATCCAAAAAAAATTAAAAATTTATGTAGATATAGCCCGTTAAAGTTCCGCGTAACGTCACGCCTTGCGACACTTTTTAGCAAGGTGTGACGTCACGTGCTCACTTTGATGTGCTTTATATTCGTCATTTTTTGTTTGATTGACAAAAGACAAAATATGGGTCCTATATTTTTTGATAATCTAACTGACGCACTAAATAGAATACTTTTTTTTGACTTAGGAAACTAGCCTATTATCTAGCCCTAAACTAAGCAAAGCTTGTACTATGGCGACTAGATAACGGATAAACATACTTATATACCTACTTTTATAAACATCCATGACTCAGGTACAAATGCTCGTGCTTATCACACAAACATTTGTCCCTTGCGGGATTAGAACCCGCAAAGGTAGCAAAAGAAATTCATGAATTTATAATTATGTATGCTGTATTAATGAAAGAAATTGATCAAATCTAAGTATTCTCGCATATCATGGATAAATTATTGCGTGTGTTGCTTTTACCAATAAACAAGATTTTAAAATAGATATTATATCAAACTTTGAAAACTAATTCTACAAAATACACACAATAGCTATTCATTAGACCGACTAGTAATAATTATACCTCATTTACAAAATTGAAATTAACAAAACTATAGAATACGTAAAGATAAACGTTGCATTTAACCTCGAATTTTAATTAACAGTACCTATTAGTTATGCTATTGTTAATTATTTGAATGGCGCTGAAATGTATTATTAGTTTACAATACCTCATCGTTTCGCTAAAATTGCATTTACATGCTACTTATATTTTTCGCTGCCTAAAGTTGGAAATTACTTAGTATATGATTGTTTAACTAGTGTGAGGCCCCCAGTCATAGCACAATGTATTGTTTCTTTCAAGGAAAATAATTTTATTTGAAAATTTTTTTTCAACTGGTGGGATTTCCCACGACCTTTCGCTAACCGGGCGACTGCTCTTCCAACTGAGCTGAGAGAAGGACATAGTAATGTTGGCGAATTTCTTCAAGTGTTTATAGCGTATAGTGTAGCTGTTAGTAAGCCAGCATTGTTTCATAAATGTCTTGGATTAATACCCACAAACAACCGAAAGAAATAGTAAATAAAGTAACACACAACTGTCCTTGTAAGTGCAAAGCCTACAACAATGTTAGTAAGGAATTAGACATATTTTCACTTTAGCATTCATCTTTCATAAAGACTTTCAAATATCTATGAGAGATGAAAGCGAAACATTACCATTAAGTTATTGTATGTTTTTTGTTTTATTTTATTTTTTTAAGTTATTTATTGTTTTTAGCCGTCTCTTTCTCATTGTAACTGTCACTTCTAGCGATTAGTTAATTAAAGCATTTATCTACCCTATTTTAATGTCGTGTGCAGCTATAATCGTAATGTAAATTTTTCTAATTGTGTAGTATTTAAGATTCCTATGTATATGTTGTGATTTATGTTCTGTTGCTGTACCTATAAATAAATAAAATAAAATAAATATTATTGCAAATATTTAACAATCAGTTAAGATGAAACAGCTTAATCAATTAAAACTTTTTGTTTTTTGCATTTACAATAATGCTAGTTTATTATTTCAAGTTTCAAAACAAAAAAGTTTAAAATGTATTGTCTCATCGAAGTACGAACTTTTTTAACTAGCTTCATTTATAACTAGCTAACTAATTAACGACTTAATTGATGAGACAACCACCAGCCGAGAGGCGATACACTGGACTTGGTGTTCGGCATCTCTGAGGTCCCGGGTTCGGTTCTCGGTCGGCCCAATGAAAACGAACTTCTCTATATTGGCTCAAGTCTGGGTGTTGAAGTCCGTCGTTGTTTCTGATTTTTATAACACAAGTTCATTAGCTACTTACCTTAGGATTAAACAAATCCTTAGGATAATGTCCAATATTTTAATAGTTAAGTTAATACATTTTCATTCATTCATTAATCCAAGATTTGAATCTTGGATGTAGCTTTAAACCTACTTCTAAATGATTTGAATCTTTGTTAGCACCTAACATTCAGATGACAATATAGTTGGATACTGTCGTGCTGATCTGATGATGGACCCAAGAGGTGGAAAGTGGAAGTCTTCATTGACTACTAATAAAATATTCGTGTTTGAGCTCATTTGATTCATTTTGATGAGCCTTATACATATAAAGTGTGTTTTATAGTGTTTTAAACCACGAAATCAATGATTCATACCTACATAACCATAAATAACATCTTGTATACTTATTTTATTTTATTTTAATTTTATTTATTTTAGGAAGATTTACAGTTTCAATAATACAGTAAACTAGTACAATATACTGTGGTTCAATACTAATTACAAATCTCCACATATGAGTAACCAGACAGGTAAGGATAAGTCTAAGTGAGGCAACTAAGAAATAAACAATATTAACTTAGTAATAATAATAAATGTAACAGGCTATCGTCAAAGTTCGAGAATCTCAAAATATAATATGTCACAACAACTGTTTAAAAACAACTATTTGTATAACTTTTTTACCGTGCCGGGTGGGGAGGGCCGTAAAAAATACACATCCCCACCGCCAACAAAAGGCGTGTCGTAAGAGGCGACTTAGACGGGCAGCAGCGGCTGCGTGCGAAATGTAAAAAAAAACTGCGCTCGCCAACCCGCCGGCCAAGCGTGGCGAGTATTGGCAATCCCGATGAAAGTCATTCGGGGAAGTACAGCAGTGGACGTCCTATGGCTGCAATGATGATGATGATCATAACTTTTTTAGAACCTAGCTATCCTAACTTTAAAAAAATCATTTTTGAATTGATTCGTCCAGAAATTCAACCTTAAACCGGCAAATTATTTCACCAATACACCAACCTAGTCGTTAATTATTTCATTAGTCTGTTCGTACACTTATTATCTTCTACCAAACTATAAAAACCAAGATAGTGACTACTCTACTCAATCCGTAGCCCCCCCATCGTCTATCGGATATCTGCACATGGCAATTGTTTGAAAATACACTCCTGCGATCTTATTCTACACCATCCGGTTTCGTCACGTCTCCCCTCGCTCACGTACCCTTCAAATTGAAGCAGGACGGAGGATCGAACGTGAATTTTGAATAGGGGTCATTCGGAAGCTCGTTTTTTCCTCATGACCAGTACCACTAGCTCCTGTTAGTCGTAATGTGAGGCCATTATGACGAATCGGTAGTGGCGGGCATAAAAAGCGATGTCCTGTGAAATGGGTAACTATAGGTTTGATGGGCCATTGATGGGCAGGTTAATGTAATCTAATTTAAGTCTGAGTGGATTACGGAGAGAACACTCTAAGGATACGTAGTTTAATATGTTAATTCTAAGACTAGGCAAGGCATTTTGCTATCTAAGAGATCCTTTTTAGGGTTCTATACACTACCCTTGTGTCTGTAACTTCTTGTATAATCAATAAAATATACGACTAATAATATAAAATCGCAAAAATATTCAAAATTTTCTAGTGTTTTAAGCAAAACTTTGGTTATGTTTAAGCTGAAAACGATAAGTATAAAGAGTATAATTACGCAACATCCGACAAGTACTCTAATTAGAAAAATCAACTCCATTTTGACAGATAGCACTTTCTATTTTTTATTTATTCAGTACACAAAATAGAAATACAGCAATTACAAGAAAATGATAGGCTGTAGTTCCACAGACATGTGGTACATAGCATTTTAAAAGTTTCATACTGGTTAACGTAACGCCGAGCATTATGTTTAGTCGCAATTCAATTATCGCTTTTTCTATTTTGCTACCCAATATTAGCAATAGTTAAATCGGGACTTTCACTATGTATTTAGGTAGTTGTCTCGAGGCTATGGCGCCGAAATATCGGAGCCTTAAGAATTATATGGTAGAAAATAGACAGCCGTAACCTAAAGTAATGTAGGTAATGGTAGAATCTGTAATGCTTCTCCATTGAACTAACTATAATAATAAAAAAATTGTTTGTAAAAAATCATACTATTGAGTCTATTCCAAACTAAGCAACGCTTTTACTATAGCGACTAAATACCTAATAGATAAACATATACTTAAAACGTTATTAAGCATCCATGACTTATTCTAATAAAATTGTAGGTAGCACTTTTGCGAACGAATGTATTTCGAACCAAGTGCGGCGCACGTCATCCTGCGCACGCGCCGCTTCCTGCCGAAATCCAAGCGGGTTTCGGCGGCTCGATGGTGTTATAATCGATCGATTGTAAGTCCAAATTACAATTATGTTCCATAATCTCGTCCTCATTGTGTACAATGTAGTACGCACTTTTTGCTACTGCACTGATTACAATCTTCAAAGTTAGGCGCGTGCATGAACGCGTCAATAAACTAAAAAATAAATAACCGGAACGTGCCCGCACCGTCACCTATCAATGTCATCTGTCACCTGTCAATGTCATTGTACTTTTTTGTACACAGCACTGAAGACATAAATATTTAGAATAAATTAGTTTTTAAACTAATTAGTGATTTACAGCTTACATACAAATGAAAAAAACCAAGAAGAAAATACGGTGATGTTTGTGTAAAAGTATGGTGGCTGGAAAACAAAACTTGTCAGTTGAATTTGTGAAATTGTTGGACCGATACCTCGGCTCAATTATTACGATTACTACGATTTCTATCACCACCACAGCACACTAACTTTAGTGTTATTATATTTATAATATCATCACCATCACCATCATCTCAGCCTATTACAGCCCACTGCTGGACGTACGGGAAGGACGCAAAGAGCGCCAAGGAGTACGATCTCCTGCTTTGATACAAATGTATCTAGCCATATTCCCGAGTTCGTCGGCCCATCGAGTTGAGAAGCGTCCTACACTACGTTCGCCGAGACGTGGCCTCCACTCCAACAACATAATCAGCCAGAAATTAATCATGAAAACAAGGAGTGTGTGTGACAGAGTTGCGTTATTCTTCAGCCCGCAAACGAGACAGAATGAATGACATCGGAGCTTTCACGGGAGGTTGGCCGTGGTGATCATTAAGTTCATTCTAGTTGTCTCTCATGTCTCAGAATGAATGACATCGGAGCCTTCACGGGAGGTTGGCCGTTGGTGATCAATATGTTCATTCTAGTTGTCTGTCATGTCTCCGAATGACTCCACAGAGACTGCTCTGTACAGAAGCACTGGCCTTTACGATGGAGTGGCCAGTGGGTTTTTGTTCAGTCTGAAGCGTCTCCTCGAGGGATTCCTCCTGAGACGTAACATTATGGCTCTAGTCTTCATGAAGAGTTGACCATGAGACCGATACAATGTTGCACCAGAAATATACTACAAAGGATCTGTAATAGCATAAGGTAAGTTATTAATATTATAAAATTCTTCTAGCGCATCATATGTACCGAGAGAACAATTATTCCTCTTTTCTGTCTCGCAGCAGAATTATAACACTTCCACTTGCTTTCACGAGGGGTTAGCCTGTGGCTTAAAATTTTTGTTATAATATTGCGGGTCTGCAAATCTTATAAGGTTGACCAGAGACCGACTTCATTAATTGAAGTTGAAAATATAGTCGAACACAAAAGTATCAAGACGATACATATCTTCGAATGCCACTGAAGAAAAAAAGAGAGGAGGGAGAATATGGGTACCGAGACCATGAGGTAATGCCCTCCGTCTTAGTAATTTTTTCAACTTAACACTTTGACTCTAAGGAGGCTATGAAAGAAGCTCCTTTGCCTGCTGATATTGAAGGCTTAAGGAATTCTGAGTCTTGTGTAAACAAGTCATATACTTACCTAGACAATTTCAGTCTTTTTATAAAGATTTTAAGTTTTTAATAATTTCATCAGTTGTTACTATCAAATTGGGCCTTTGGCAACCATTAATGGTACCAAGACAATCTGTTGGTCTCAGATCTGCTTGTCTTATTCTGCCCCATTTATATACATACAAGTCAATGATAAATAGCGCTTTTACAAATTATGGTTTATCTCGGTGTGGATTTCCACAAGTTTTTTACCACAAGTAATTGAGATACTTCTTGATGTTGGCCCAAGAGGGCAAGACTTTATAAAGCATACCATAGAAAACAACCTGTTTATTCCAATAGTTCATGTAGTTATGACCATATTAAGTTTTTTTTTTTTCTCTTATATTTTACTAAAAAGCTTAAATAAATAAATAAACATTACTTGACATTGCTAATTGATATCTGTGACTTAAAGATCATTAGTCCACTTGATTCGTGAAGTGCCTTAACGTAAAAGGTTCGATACTCTGGTCGAATGACCCTGGCGAGATACATTGTCTTGTACCTCATAATACAGGGAAGTTGACTCCCTGTTTGGAGACCATGACAAATTGATGCTGGCTGGTGCATGTTTGTATGTTCCTATACAACTGATATGGTATCCCATTTGTGTAACTTATAATATTAGATCTGGTTACAACCGGGTAAACCTTAAATTCTCATAGTATCAAGTTAATTCTCAAGATTCTATAATAATCTATGAAAGCAATTAAAATTTAACACTGTTACTGACTTAAGGTTATTATTCTAGCTGATCGCCATGGCTAGTTAGATTATTTCTAGTCTTCATCAAGTGAAATAAAGACACACTCAAGATGAGTGTTACTTACAAATAATGTGAGTGAAGATCACTGTTACAAAAATGGAAAAATAATTCTCCTTGTTATCAACAAGATAAAAATTACCATAATTAAAAACTTTTTTAACTGTAACTGTATGTTATATTCCAATATTTTCAGTCAGTAAAAACCCATGGAAAGATTTATGCAGCTTTATTTACAGGCAAAAATGTCGCACCATAATTGATCCTTATGTACTTGTCATAAGGTCGAAAACCAATTATTTTAATTTTTAAGTAGGTACCTGCTACCTTTGGAAAAGTAAGAGAAATTCAAAACTAGATACAAAGTTCCAATGATAACTTGAATTTTCAAATCTGACCTAAATATATTTTTAATATATTTTTGTTATAAACCATATTATTATATTTCTAGACATTTTATTATTTGTGAAAATGTTTGATACCAAAAATTGAAGACAAAGATAAATAATCATCCAATCATTAAATTATCAAGATACTAAAGATAGTAAATAAACTGAATTATCCCAGGTGGATAACAAAGGTTTATATTTAAATAGATGATTATAATAAAATATGATTTATTAAAACATAATTAAAAAAATTAAAATTGTATCCATGAAACTATAAACTTCATAAAAAATATACTACTGACTTAAAATTATTATTTAAATTAAGGCATGAATCTTACAATTATAATTGAAGATTGTCAAGTACCTATGTAAGTCTATGTATAAATAATTTTATTAGATATTAAATTACCATGTAAAGCAAAAATGGAGATGATAAATAATGACAGAAAATTTCTAACTTAACTTAAATGAAAAAAAAAAAAAAAAAATAATAATAATAATAATTATGAGACGATAGAGGCATTGATCAGTGGCAATAATTAAGGCAATGCAGGCAATAAATGTTGCCTTACCTTATTATTGGACTAAGGCTGTAAGGCTGCTACAAGTATTTTGAGCCGGAGTAAACTTTCTATCTTATCCGACGTGATGTATTGGTAAATTATTACTTATTTAATTATTATTTTTTATTAGCTTACAAGAATTGACCAGTCATTGAATCTTTTTATAAATAAGTATTCAGACTGTTTCATTAACTTATTAATATCCCCTACCAGGGATCCACACATAAAGTGCAGGAAGTCTCATACTGATTTCCAGCCATACAAGTGTAACACATATAACGGTTTTCTAAGAAGATGAGTAAAAATCAATCTTTCTCAGTAAAATAATGTTGAAACTATTGTCAACAAAATAGGATCCCTACTGGAACAATACTAGTAGTATTTGTATATAATTTCCTTATTTATAACATATAATTAATGAAAAATTTGCGATAGTAAACATCCATATTATTTTTTTTAGTTTCCTTTACTTTGGAACTACACCTTAAACAGGAGTTATTAAGAATACCTAAGACTAATTTATTTGCATAAAAAATTGTATTACAGACAATGATAACTTAAAAGGTTACTAGATTTTCTTATTATATAAAATAAAATAAGTCTTTTCAGAAGAAATACTAGCTTAACTACCTACTTGCACATCGATAAATTTACCTTGTTAGGTAACCATATACTAAGTATGTACTACATACTACTGGATAAATGAGACGGATATTAATAGTTCAAAGCATTGGCTCCATTTCCATGACAACTTATTAAACTAGCTGTTGCCCCGCGATTTCGTTTGCGTGATCTCTAGTTTATTCGTAAAGAATATACCTACTTAATAGCGCGGGGTATTTATTTAAAACTTTATTGCACAAACTTAAAAGTGTACAACAGGTGGATTATCAGTCTCAGTCCCAGCAAATCTATAAATTCATAAAGACTTACAGTTTTAACAAAAATAAAAGAGTATTGCAATTAAAGTAAAATTTGCTATTTTCGATTTTATAGAATTCCTACACATTTTTTGGCCCACCTGTATGGTATAAAATAGGTACAGGTTTGTGTCATCAAATGGGATGGGACTGTATCAATATACATGGTTGTATTAGCATACGGGGTTATATCATCATACAGGGTTGTATTATCATACAGGGTGTATCATCATACAGGGTGTATCGATATACAGGGTTGTATCGATATACAGGGTTGTATCGATATACAGGGTTGTATCGATATACAGGGTTGTATCGATATACAGGGTTGTATCGATATACAGGGTTGGTTGATTAATTCCAATGAATTAATCAAACAACTATATCCTTGTTAGATAAAACTTGAATTAAGCATCTACCAATAGATAGTTAATAAAATAAAGTTTTATCATGTGCGAAGACTTTAGCAAATCATATAAATGATCATAATAAATGTTTATATTGCTTTGTTGACACAACTTTCCTCTTTGAACATCTACATTGTACACAATGAGGACGAGATTATGGAACATAATTTATATGATCGGACTAACTTACCTAGTGACGTCCGATCCTCAATTATGTGAAGTAATCTCGTCCTCATCCTATCCCCAGCCCGACCCAGTTAGTATGTATTTATCAATCCTTAAAGTACAAAAAAAAAAAAAATGCTATAAATACCTACATACTACTTAGTTTCCCTTCTTTTTTAAAGTTGTGTCCAGTTTTATCCTTTGAAATAATGACATTGACAGGTGACAGATGACATTGATAGGTGACGGTGCGGGCACGTTCCGGTTATTTATTTTTTAGTTTATTGACGCGTTCATGCACGCGCCTAACTTTGAAGATTGTAATCAGTGCAGTAGCAAAAAGTGCGTACTACATTGTACACAATGAGGACGAGATTACTTCACATAATTGAGGATCGGACGTCACTAGGTAAGTTAGTCCGATCATATAAATTATAATAACATTACTTATGCGAAATGAAGTATAGTCAGGTTACAAAAATATGTAGCTCATTGCAAGTCATTTTAATAAACTACTTCTGTATAGTCTTTAAACGTGCCTAATTTTACTGAAATCTATTCAGCCGTTGATTAACTAATATAATTTAATATTTTTCGTTAAAAAGATGAAATTAATTGTTGATGCCTATTTCAGATGACGCAGTATAATTATGTTTGCGTTACAAACCAACTAGGTAAATAAAAAAAAACAAAGTTTTTAGGTTACCCTTCTTAACACCTGGAATCCCATGGGGTCACTTTAAGTTGACCTTAATCATCTCTGATCTGTATAGGTTCCTGAAGATGTTTTTTTTAGTGTAAAATACTTGATGGTTTGTTTAAGTACTTATGATAACTTTGCCCAAGAAATCAATGACCTATCTCATCCTAGCTTTTCTTTGCTGGACAATCAAAAAGAAAGAAAGGTGGTAAAGAGAAAAGCTAGCTGATTATTGTAACTATACATATTGTTGAGACCACATTCAGGCAGAGAACGACCATAGAAAAAGGGGAAGGTGGTGTAGAAATAGGCTAGCTGCCTATTTGTAACTAGGTTATGTTGGAGCAATAAAGAATTGGATTGAAGGAATAAGAGGGACTTTTATATTTGCTACAACCACACTTGCAAAAGAAAAGTATTTAAAACGTTTCGAACCAGACTGTGCACGTTATAATGACGCACTACATCAAAATGTATGTATAAAATGATTCCGCACAAGCAGTGTGATTGATTGTTTACTATAATCATGTTTATTTCTTTAATGGCATGACGCAACTTGAAAGTAAAACACTCGTGTCGTGTGTTATGCCACCGTGAAGTCTTTTGATTTTGATATTTGGGTATTGGAACCAGAATGAATTCAATAATTATGATTACTTAAGTACATTAACATAAAATATTATTGCTTGCTTATCTTTATTAATATTTATTATGTTCTTAATACTAATTGTTAATGACTGTCGTCAATTATATTGCACTAGCTTTCATCCGCGGTTTTGCTCGCGTTGGATTCGGTCTGTCAGTGAAAGTCTTTGACAACGACCAAATGATGCATTATTTTAGAACAAATTGGACTACTGTAAAAGAGGTTATAGTGAGTCAACCTTGAAAGATATAAATACGCTGTCATGGACTTTATAGAACTTTTAAAGAGGAACAATTCGGTCATAGTTAACTTTTACGTAACTTTAACCGTTTACGCAGCGCGTGCAAAAGCTCTCAAAAAGAATTTTGTTTTCGTTTTTGTAACATTTTTTATTGATGCTCCGCTCCTATTAGCCGTAACGTAATGTTATAATAGCCTATATCAGAACACTAAAATATTTTTTTAATTCGAACTCGTAGTTCTTGAGATTAGCGCGTTTAACCAAACAAACTCTATAGGTTTTTAATATAAGAATAGATTATCTTATTCTATCCTATTTTGATGATTAAGGGCCACTTTCACCATTTGCTGATAAGTTCCGGATAACCTATCTGGCACTTGTTCTGACAAATAACCCATACAATTAGCCTAAGTAAATTAAAAAAGTGCCAGATAAGTTACCTGGAACTTGTGAAACTGACCTTAAATGTACTTATCAAACCCGGGTTGAGCACAGCGTTACATGTTAAACGAGCGTAAGCCTATTACCATGCAACATAATATCATACCAATCAACAGTGTATTAAAAGCATTTAGTATTGAATATATCAGGATGGATAGTTTAACATCATCAGCCTTTGGAAGTCCACTGCTGGACATACATATCATGCTTTATCTATATAAAACCACAGCAAGCGGTTTCGGGGCGTTTTCCAATGTTTGTAACCATAACAGCTCAACTCAGTGTATATTATTTCTACTAGCTTATTGTTCTGTAGGTAGCCAGGGTACGCTTGACCATGATCCAAGATGATGAGAGAAATATGGATAATATTCTTGGTTGGGTCATATAAAAATAACTAAATTAAATTTAAAATTTTAAAAAAGACCCCACCACAAATTGCAGCATCAGCTCAAGTCCTCGATCATCATTTATCTAACACCGACTCATTGAAACCATTTTTATGTGTTATAACACGATATACTAATCTGCTTTGAGTAACTGAGGACTTGGGAATCCAGCAGTCTCTTTGATGTGCATCATCAGTTCAAGGCCTCGATCCCCATCTATTTAACTACTACTCATTTTAAATTAAACGGACCGGTGAAAGTTTGTACGAGTATTAAGCTTTTGTCAAGTAGGAAATGAGCTGATAACCTATAAACGGCTGAACGATCTATTCGTTTGGGAGCTACGATGCTACAGACAGATACACAGATACACACGTTAAACTTGTAACACCCCTCTTTTTCGTCGGGGGTTAATAAAACAAATATGCTTACCTAATCTTGTTTAAATTACCTGTGCATGAAGTTGTGTATTAAATAAGCTAGAAGTCGACGAACCTTCTCCTCTATTACTCAGCAGTCCGTATCTCTGCAGCGAGCCAAAACCGCATTCCCCACAGACTTGATATTACGTTCACTCATTCATCGACACCAAATGAAAGACGAGGCCAAGCACGATGCTGAGTTTAGCTACTAGGGTTCTTCCTATTAGTAAATAAAACTAGACCGCAGACTATGTTTCAAAGACAAAAAAGTCAATCGCCAATGTTTAACTTACATCTTATTTAAATACACACTGGTAAGTATGTTCCTGGCTTTAAAATTATTATTTTTATGTTTCAATGTAGAGTAATGTTACCATAAGATTATAACTGTTGACAGAAATCCTTTAAACATATTCTTTTTATATAAGATTATTTCATGTTTTTCGGGTAAAAGGTTAAACATTATTTTATGGTAAGCCTGAATGGGTTGAATTTTAATTGTCTTTTTCATTGGATTGTGTTGAAATTCATGTCAATCATATTGGATAATATTTTCTCAACTGTATTTCCTGTAAAAAGGCTGCTTCTTCTTATCACCAGCCGATATGTAGTCCCAAAGCGGTGGTAGGGCAAAGCTATATTTTGGGACGTGTGTATGCCTGGGAGTGGGCCTATCTGAATAAATACGTATTATAGAGTATTATTATTATTGAGTATTATCCAATTTGTTTGCTTGACTATGTAAACTACATACATTTCAAACTCTTAATTAATTTTATAATGAAAAGCTAACGTTACTGCACATTCACTTAAATTAGATTTTTTTCAATTTTAACAGTCAATTCGTTCGTGACGAGAAAGTATCACACAGAAAAAAAATATAACGGCCTTTTATTAAGTAACCCTAAAAAGTACATAACAAATGAAAGTAGGCACAAACCTATCCATTCAAAGGGAGAACATTCAGAAAATAATTATTTGTCGTTACGCACCTCTGCCACCAGACGAGCGAGACCTCCCATTTCCCTTCAATGCGGCGTTTATGTACTGGGGAATAATGACTTGAATGATACTGGGGTTCCGGCGACACTGGCCGCATACCAGTTCACGCACTCTGCGTCTCGTAATTGTCGAAGTCTTAGTAGAACAGCCAGCTTAATTCATATCGCTATGAAATATTTAATGTACACGAACATAAAGGTACTTATATACACGAACACTATATATACACGAACTTATCAGTACATTTGGGTTTTAACTTATCTCTTATCTATCTTATTGTATAGTATTCCTTAAAAAATATGATGTAGAGGCACAGATTAAATAAGTGGGAGAGCACAATAATATTGTATCTTTTAAAAGTACCTATTTATATAAAATAAATAAAGTAAAATTAAATTAATTGAAATATACTAGAAGATGGAATGATAGTATTTTTTGCATAATACACAAAAGAACGGTGTATGGAAGTGTTAGGGCCATTTCCGGTATAATATAAAATAATATTATGAATGTAAATAATTATTTTTATAAATGTCTTGCCCACAGGTGTACGAAACCGAGACTCGGAAACTCATGGTGCGACTAGTACACCAATTTAAACTCGGGATTTCTCTGAAGTATAAAATCAGGAACGAGGTCATCCGACAGAAAACTAAAGTAAGCGATATAGCTCAAAGAATAAGCAAACTGAAGTGGCAGTGGGCTGGTTACATTTGCCGTGGAACTGATAACCGATGGGGAAGACGTGTTCTTGAGTGGAGACCGTGACTAGGCAAGCACAGCGTGGGGCCTCGGACGAGATGGAGCGACGATATACGAAAGGCTGCTGGCAGTAGATGGAAAAGAATAGCCGAGGATCGGGCGCAGTGGCGTGCATTGGGAGAGGCCTATGTCCAGCAGTGGACTGACGTGGGCTGTTTATGATGATGATACAAAACAAACAAATACATTTAGTAGTGCGCAATTTAGAAGATGTTTTTTGCAAGAAGCGATCTCTTCTAGAAAACTTTGAGGTAGAGGACATTAGAGCATAGTATTGTTAATTCAAATTTAATGTTGTATGAAAAAAAAATAATAGATAGATACTCTTTATTGCACATCACACAAAACAATTAGTAACCAATAATGTGTTACGTTACAAATCTGTTGGCTGTTCTCGCTAAACTGTGTAATTGCTTATTGCGTTTCGGTGCGCACTCGAAATAATGTTTAAATTTGAAACGGTATTTACTTTCAATCGCCGACAGCCGGGACCATCAAAACAATCGCTGTTTTTGTTACCGCTACCGGCGACAAAGCTTAGAAATTTACAGACGAGCAACTTTTAGCGAATTGACATATTTTATGTCGCCATGGCAACACTTCTCTCTTTTATAATACTTACTTCCTCAATGCTAACTTGTGATCATTATGTGACACACGGGGAAATATTATTTTAGCCATATTTATTAAAGTAAGTTGCACAGCAACTTTTTATCCATTTTTGTTTTTATGTTTTACTTTACATTAGGCAAAAAGCTACCCCCAAGTATAGCTCAAGTAATTTTAGGTACATTGTAAACAAAATCAGCCTATAGTAACTTAAAGTAATTAAAGTAACTTCCAGATTGGCTGGTTGGAAGCAACAAAGTTTTTGCAACCTTTACCAGGTCGTCTGTTCACCTTGTGGGTGGTCGTCCTACGATGCGCTTGCCGGTACGTGGTCTCCATTCTAGAACCTTACTGCCCCATCGGCCGTCAGTTCTACGTGCTATGTGCAATGCTTGCTGTGGTTGCCTATAATTTATATGATCGGACTAACTTACCTAGTGACGTCCGATCCTCAATTATGTGAAGTAATCTCGTCCTCATTGTGTACAATGTAGTACGCACTTTTTGCTACTGCACTGATTACAATCTTCAAAGTTAGGCGCGTGCATGAACGCGTCAATAAACTAAAAAATAAATAACCGGAACGTGCCCGCACCGTCACCTATCAATGTCATCTGTCACCTGTCAATGTCATTATTTCAAAGGATAAAACTGGACACAACTTTCAAAAAGAAGGGAAACTAAGTAGTATGTAGGTATTTATAGCATATAATCTTTTTTGTACTTTAAGGATTGATAAATACATACTAACTGGGTCGGGCTGGGGATAGGATGAGGACGAGATTACTTCACATAATTGAGGATCGGACGTCACTAGGTAAGTTAGTCCGATCATATAAATTATGTTCCATAATCTCGTCCTCATTGTGTACAATGTAGATGTTCAAAGAGGAAAGTTGTGTCGACAAAGCAATATAAACATTTATTATGATCATTTATATGATTTGCTAAAGTCTTCGCACATGATAAAACTTATAAGATTAAACGAACTTACCTTAAGTGAAGTTCAATCTTAATTATACGCAGCTGATTGTTTGAGATATATTTACGAGTAGTACCGATGTTCTACAACAGCGTCGGGTCACAATGTTTTAAAGCTGGAAAAGAAAAAACATTTATCCCTGCAAATGGCAACATTTGTTGGTAATGTCATTACGTTTAAAGACAGCCTTATGAGCAACCCTCTGATATACTGGGATAATACAAGGTATTAGTGGGTGGGTTTTTGGGACTGTTATATCTCAAACAATCAGCTGCGTATAATTAAGATTGAACTTCACTTAAGGTAAGTTCGT
Source organism: Anania hortulata (assembly GCA_963576865.1). Lineage (NCBI taxonomy): Eukaryota > Metazoa > Arthropoda > Insecta > Lepidoptera > Crambidae > Anania > Anania hortulata. Next base: position 17,317,757 of record OY756408.1, on the reverse strand, counting down.
TTAATCTTATAATTATACTTGCTGATTGTTTGAGATATATTTACGAGTAGATGTTTGAAGTTCGGTTGCGAATAAGTTGCTTATTAGTTTAGAAAATGCAAAAAACATTTTGAAAACTAAGTACAATCCGGAGACGTTTGATGGCAAATCAAAACAAAAAAGGTACTTATATTTAATCATATCTTTTATGTTTAGTGCTAAGGCTGAGTAACTAATGAATTCACGTAGAATGTCTGAAATTCTGAATGCGTCAAGAGTAAAATTACGTTCCATTTAGGTCTCACATAATATACTGCACAAGCCAGGCCACAAAATAATAACTAGTCTATTACGATAGTGTTACATCACACTTTTTTTTTTTTTTTTTTTTGTAAATATATTTTTATTTTATTATCTGATTATAACAACAATGTCCATTGTTAGCCAATTCCATAATTGAGTGATAAAACATCGAAAACAATTGTTTCTGAAGACCGGTTGTAAGACAAATATGTTGTTATAAGTACTGTAAATACTTATTTCAATAAAGTGTTCTAACAAAAAAAAAAAAAAACAAATAAAAAGATTAAAATGAATATAACGAAAGGAGAGTATCTTATTTTTTTTTTAAAAATGCAGGTGCGCAATCATAATATCTTAGCGTATGATTACAATTAATATTTTTCCTAAAGGTGGCAATAATGATTAAAAATATTTATACTTTAAATGATAAAAGTCTTTGACTGCCACAAACTAGACACAATAGAAAATCTATTGTTTGCGGCTCCGCGTAGCGCTCAACGTGTTAACAATCAATTATTATATTCTTTTATTTTTTATCTCAGCTAAGGCCGGTAATCTATAGAATCAGTACGGGAAATTCCAAGTAACTGACCTATGTAATTAAGTTGGCATATTTGTTATTGTTGAGGGTTCATTCTGTAGTTTTTTTTTTTTTTTTTTTTGGTTAAAAACATCAATCGTTATGCATTGTGCAACTTTTAATCTAGTCACTTAATGAATGGGTGACCGTGGTCAAACAACTTCAAATTTAATCACTTTAGTCACTTATTGGATCAACCTCAGGTTTGGTCACTAAATGGATGGGTGACCGGGGTTCTAGAAACCTCAATTTTGGTCACAAATGTACGGATGACCATAGTTAAGATACATCCTTATTGCTACCGAATGTTAATATTATGGAAATAATATTGCATTATTTGGTTGAAAATATCGATTGAATTCAATACGGTAGCTTATGCTTTATATTTAGCAAGATAGAGCGTATAATCGGATCATAAAACCAAATATTTTATCAGTTGATAATATTGTAAACTAACAGAAAAAAATGTTCTTTAACAGATTCAGTTATAGCTTTATTTGAATGCAGCAATGTAGGCATAATTTTCATAAATGTAACATTAAGTTATAATGTGAAAGAATGTGTTAATTTTTTTTTTTTTTTTATTTTTTTTTTTTTTTATTATTATAATTTTTTTTTTTTTTTTTTTTTTTTGCTATGGTAGAAAATATTATTGAATACGATAAATGTATTTATCAGTTCGACTTATCTGTTATAAGTTATAACTCTATATTGCCCATCTTTTATTTTTATTGACAGTTATTGGGCAGTCAACGGGTTAAGTGTTTACCAACAGGGAATGGTTCTATCTGAGACATGTTTCTACATGTACAGGTTAATTATGGTATCTACTAAAATGTCTGGTTACTAGGCTTTGTTTTTGGAATTTACTTCCATATTTTTTATTTATACCTAATTGATTTAAATTAAGTTTTCTACATGAATTAATTATTTGAAGTACAATTATTCTTAATGTATTATTTTCCATCACACATTATTGTCAAGATTGTCATCTTTAGTAATTTGTAATTACAAGAATACTTTGTTCAGAAATTTAGTTTCAATATGTCATATTTAAGGAAATTCAAGCCCTGGCATTATGTAATTTTTATCAGGACAACAGGTATTAGACTGTTCCTGTTTTAGTGACTCAAATGAAATAAAAGTAATCTCTAAGATTATATTTAAGGTGATATACCAATAAGTACATATGTAGGGGTACCTACTATGTTCTTATTGTGAATTTATCTATTCTTAATTTTGAGAAATGTCTGTCTTAATGGTAATTTAAAAGGGATATTTCAATTTTAAGAAATTGAATAGGTATAATGATTTTGTTAGATTATGATCAGAACTTTTAAGTGATTAGAAGCAGTTCCTTAGCATGTGATAGGGGTCACAGCGTTATTTTATTTTATTATCATAAATATATAAAAAACAAAAGATCTATTGAAATTACTAAATTAGTATTAGGTAAATGATCATCACATAGCCTTTATGTTAATTCAGCGGTTACAGAAGTCTACCTTAATAAGGTTTTATTACATTAATTTTTTATAGTCCTCAATTAATCATAACAAGATATTCAGAAGAAGGTCAGCCAAAGAAAAGATGGTCCCACACATATAGCTTGGGCTCGACTGGAAAAAGACTCAGCACAAAAGGCTTAATAAATAATAAATAAATAGTTACATACATATTACTAATCTTACAGACTTTTGTCCATCTTATACTTATTTCATATCGTTATGATGGAGGGCTGAACAAATCAAGCGTTCCCAATAGTTTTAAAATGTATCTTATTTTGAATAATGGTACTTATGTAAGTACATATTTATAAATAGGTATTCTTAGTACATTACATTGTTTACCACAATGAAGTAAAGAAAAGGAATCTGGAATATCTAGGTTATTATTTAATTAAATAATGTAAGCCCAATATTTTAAGGGTTTTTATGGTACTTCCATAACACCTTTACTTTTGAATTTGTTTGTGGCATTAACTTTGGATTAGGGTTAATAAATTTTAACCTTAAGGATTTCTATGCAAAAATTCTTTGACATGAAGTATACGCTGATAAGATGGCATCTGATTTGTCACAAGCTGGATAAGCTGGATTTTATAAACGTTGTCTTGTCAAAATCCTTGTTTCACTGCAATTTTGCAGGACTATTTATTTCTTCCAAGAATTGCATAAGTGCAATAATACCTTTAAATACTAATTAATTAGTAAAAGATTGGGTTAGTTATATAATTTCTTGATAAATTATTCAGTAGTGCAACTTCATTATCTGACTATGGTAAAAACCAAGAAAGGGTTATTTTGGAGTTTTGAACCAAACAATGGATTCATTAGCGCAATGGCTAAGACTTTATAATAGAGATTTGTGATTAATAAGATGGCCAGTAAAGTAATCCATAGCTTTGATAAGTAAGTATCTGTATCTCTATTGTAACCTTCTTTCTTGAGGTAAAGGGCTTTTCACAATAATTCCGGTTTGAATTTTCTATCTCCATCCAATTCCTTCCGCTTCCAACCGGCCAATCTGGAAGTCAATGGGGGAGGCCTATGTTCAGCAGTGGACGTCCTATGGCTGAAATGATGATGATGATGATGATGATCCAATTCCTTAGGAAGTAGTTAAAACCATCTTTGTTTATTTGTAATAGTATTTATCAGATATTAGCACTTTTGTCTGACAATAATAATATTATAGTGTTGTGTTGATTTTGTACAATTGGTTTTACAATTTTATATAGTATTGTTTTATACTGTCATCACATCAGCTTACTGTGCAAGAATAATTTGTTTGATTTTTCATTTGTTATATATTATGTAATATAACACTAATTGCATAGCAATAGGTTAGTTAATATAACAAGTGAGCCTGCTTGTTTGTCCATAATTTCTTTTTATTCTCTTAGTATATTAGCGCTTGTTTAATAATGAGTGAGCCTGCCCATTTCTATATACTGTCTATTTGCTTAGTAACAGTAGGATTTGGTGTTTAAAAATGAGTGATCCTGCTCATTTGTCCATACTTTGTTGTCTCATGATAGTAGCGCTAGTTGATTGAAATTGAGTGAGTATGCTTGTCTGTCCATACTATTCTATCCACTTGGTGGTAGCGTTAGACATCTAATATTTTTGTGTACTTGTTCAAATTTAATTTTCATGGTATTGCAACATATACTGTCATACTGTCTTCCCGCTTGGTGAAAGCGCTTAATGTCAGGTCATTAGTGCACCGGCTCAATTTTTAGTTTTCCTGGTATTGCAACATACTGTCTATCCGCACTGTGATAGCGCTAGATGGCAATTAATTGGTGCACTGGATCAATTTCCATTTTCATGGTATAGCAACATACTGTCTATCCGATAAGTGATAGAGCTAGATGTCAAATAATGGGTGCATTGGCTCAATTTTCATGGTATTGTCTATTGCCCATTATGTATATACTACCCAGGCGTTTGAAGTTTATTTCAGTAGGTAATTTGTAAAGTTTTCTCAACACCCAGCCATTGCGTTTCCACTTCAATTTCATTGATATAGACTGAAGCCTGAGGAGGCTGCTTCAATATTTGAGTCTCCATACTTGTGTCATGGTTTCTTCATCTTGCTGTTTTCTAAATTTCTTATTTTTCCTTATTTTCATAAATTGTATATTTACTAGGTATCTTCAGTTTTGGGGCGAACTGGAGCTTAAACTTGATAACTCTGTATTTCATTCTCAACTTCTATTAAGTTTTTTATAAGAAAAAGTAACAAGATTATAATTTAAAAATGACTTTTAGGTTAGATTCTATCAATCAATTAAACGTTAGGTACCTAAGTAATTCCTCCATAGGAGAATATCTATAATTCACAAAAGGAAGTAAAGTATTTGATTGTACATACCTGTAACTGGAACTAATGAATATTTATGTTGATTCCATTAATATAGCGTTAAAAAACAAACCATAACCGCGCCTGATTATGGCGCTCATCCCTTGTTGATTTTTGGCTGAAATTCACTATAAACCTTATTGTAAACACAATCCACATAGAGAACTGTATAATAGCATTCTAAACACTAACTTATAAGCTACAAATAGAGTAAATAATAGTTATTTTACACATTTTATTGCAAGGACTACGTGCCCGCGCTGTCACAAACAATCGTAATGACATTACCAACAAATGTTGCCATTTGCAGGGATAAATGTTTTTTCTTTTCCAGCTTTAAAACATTGTGACCCGACGCTGTTGTAGAACATCGGTACTACTCGTAAATATATCTCAAACAATCAGCAAGTATAATTTATTTTATTAACTATCTATTGGTAGATGCTTAATTCAAGTTTTATCTAACAAGGATATAGTTGTTTGATTAATTCATTGGAATTAATCAACCAACCCTGTATATCGATACAACCCTGTATATCGATACAACCCTGTATATCGATACAATCCTGTATGATGATACACCTTGTGTGATGGTACACCCTGTATGATGATACACCCTGTATGATAATACAACCCTGTATGATGATATAACCCCGTATGCTAATACAACCATGTATATTGATACAGTCCCATCCCATTTGATGACACAAACCTGTACCTATTTTATACCATACAGGTGGGCCAAAAAATGTGTAGGAATTCTATAAAATCGAAAATAGCAAATTTTACTTTAATTGCAATACTCTTTTATTTTTGTTAAAACTGTAAGTCTTTATGAATTTATAGATTTGCTGGGACTGAGACTGATAATCCACCTGTTGTACACTTTTAAGTTTGTGCAATAAAGTTTTAAATAAATACCCCGCGCTATTAAGTAGGTATATTCTTTACGAATAAACTAGAGATCACGCAAACGAAATCGCGGGGCAACAGCTAGTTTAATAAGTTGTCATGGAAATGGAGCCAATGCTTTGAACTATTAATATCCGTCTCATTTATCCAGTAGTAGTACATACTTAGTATATGGTTACCTAACAAGGTAAATTTATCGATGTGCAAGTAGGTAGTTAAGCTAGTATTTCTTCTGAAAAGACTTATTTTATTTTATATAATAAGAAAAACTAGTAACCTTTTAAGTTATCATTGTCTGTAATACAATTTTTTATGCAAATAAATTAGTCTTAGGTATTCTTAATAACTCCTGTTCAAGGTGTAGTTCCAAAGTAAAGGAAACTAAAATAAATAATATGGATGTTTACTATCGCAAATTTTTCATTAATTATATGTTATAAATAAGGAAATTATATACAAATACTACTAGTATTGTTCCAGTAGGGATCCTATTTTGTTGACAATAGTTTCAACATTATTTTACTGAGAAAGATTGATTTTTACTCATCTTCTTAGAAAACCGTTATATGTGTTACACTTGTATGGCTGGAAATCAGTATGAGACTTCCTGCACTTTATGTGTGGATCCCTGGTAGGGGATATTAATAAGTTAATGAAACAGTCTGAATACTTATTTATAAAAAGATTCAATGACTGGTCAATTCTTGTAAGCTAATAAAAAATAATAATTAAATAAGTAATAATTTACCAATACATCACATCGGATAAGATAGAAAGTTTACTCCGGCTCAAAATACTTGTAGCAGCCTTACAGCCTTAGTCCAATAACAAGGTAAGGCAACATTTATTGCCTGCATTGCCTTAATTATTGCCACTGATCAATGCCTCTATGGTCTCATCCATTTTTTTTTTTTTTTTTTTTCATTTAAGTTAAGTTAGAAATTTTCTGTCATTATTTATCATCTCCATTTTTGCTTTACATGGTAATTTAATATCTAATAAAATTATTTATACATAGACTTACATAGGTACTTGACAATCTTCAATTATAATTGTAAGATTCATGCCTTAATTTAAATAATAATTTTAAGTCAGTAGTTTATTTTTTATGAAGTTTATAGTTTCATGGATACAATTTTAATTTTTTAATTATGTTTTAATAAATCATATTTTATTATAATCATCTATTTAAATATGAACCTTTGTTATCCACCTGGGATAATTCAGTTTATTTACTATCTTTAGTATCTTGATAATTTAATGATTGGATGATTATTTATCTTTGTCTTCAATTTTTGGTATCAAACATTTTCACAAATAATAAAATGTCTAGAAATATATGGTTTATAACAAAAATATATTAAAAATATATTTAGGTCAGATTTGAAAATTCAAGTTATCATTGGAACTTTGTGTCTAATTTTGAATTTCTCTTACTTTTCCAAAGGTAGCAGGTACCTACTTAAAAATTAAAATAATTGGTTTTCGACCTTATGACAAGTACATAAGGATCAATTATGGTGCGACATTTTTGCCTGTAAATAAAGCTGCATAAATCTTTCCATGGGTTTTTACTGACTGAAAATATTGGAATATAACATACAGTTACAGTTAAAAAAGTTTTTAATTATGGTAATTTTTATCTTGTTGATAACAAGGAGAATTATTTTTCCATTTCTGTAACAGTGATCTTCACTCACATTATTTGTAAGTAACACTCATCTTGAGTGTGTCTTTATTTCACTTGATGAAGACTAGAAATAATCTAACTAGCCATGGCGATCAGCTAGAATAATAACCTTAAGTCAGTAACAGTGTTAAATTTTAATTGCTTTCATAGATTATTATAGAATCTTGAGAATTAAGCTTGATACTATGAGAATTTAAGGTTTACCCGGTTGTAACCAGATCTAATATTATAAGTTACACAAATGGGATACCATATCAGTTGTATAGGAACATACAAACATGCACCAGCCAACATCAATTTGTCATGGTCTCCAAACAGGGAGTCAACTTCCCTGTATTATGAGGTACAAGACAATGTATCTCGCCAGGGTCATTCGACCAGAGTATCGAACCTGGGACCTTTTACGTTAAGGCACTTCACGAATCAAGTGGACTAATGATCTCTAAGTCACAGATATCAATTAGCAATGTCAAGTAATGTTTATTTATTTATTTAAGCTTTTTAGTAAAATATAAGAGAAAAAAAAAAACTTAATATGGTCATAACTACATGAACTATTGGAGTAAACAGGTTGTTTTCTATGGTATGCTTTATAAAGTCTTGCCCTCTTGGGCCAACATCAAGAAGTATCTCAATTACTTGTGGTAAAAAACTTGTGGAAATCCACACCGAGATAAACCATAATTTGTAAAAGCGCAATTTATCATTGACTTGTATGTATATAAATGGGGCAGAATAAGACAAGCAGATCTGAGACCAACAGATTGTCTTGGTACCATTAATGGTTGCCAAAGGCCCAATTTGATAGTAACAACTGATGAAATTATTAAAAACTTAAAATCTTTATAAACAGACTGAAATTGTCTAGGTAAGTATATGACTTGTTTACACAAGACTCAGAATTCCTTAAGCCTTCAATATCAGCAGGCAAAGGAGCTTCTTTCATAGCCTCCTTAGAGTCAAAGTGTTAAGTTGAAAAAATTAATGAAGACGGAGGGCATTACCTCATGGTCTCGGTACCCATATTCTCCCTCCTCTCTTTTTTTCTTTAGTGGCATTCGAAGATATGTATCGTCTTGATACTTTTGTTCGACTATATTTTCAACTTCAATTAATGAAGTCGGTCTCTGGTCAACCTTATAAGATTTGCAGACCCGCAATATTATAACAAAAATTTTAAGCCACAGGCTAACCCCTCGTGAAAGCAAGTGGAAGTGTTATAATTCTGCTGCGAGACAGAAAAGAGGAATAATTGTTCTCTCGGTACATATGACGCTCTAGAAGAATTTTATAATATTAATAACTTACCTTATGCTATTACAGATCCTTTGTTGCAACATTGTATCCGTCTCATGGTCAACTCTTCATGAAGACTAGAGCCATAATGTTACGTCTCAGGAGGAATTCCTCGAGGAGACGCTTCAGACTGAACAAAAACCCACTGGCCACTCCATCGTAAAGGCCAGTGCTTCTGTACAGAGCAGTTTCTGTGGAGTCATTCGGAGACATGACAGACAACTAGAATGAACATATTGATCACCAACGGCCAACCTCCCGTGAAGGCTCCGATGTCATTCATTCTGAGACATGAGAGACAACTAGAATGAACTTAATGATCACCACGGCCAACCTCCCGTGAAAGCTCCGATGTCATTCATTCTGTCTCGTTTGCGGGCTGAAGAATAACGCAACTCTCTCACACACACTCCTTGTTTTCATGATTAATTTCTGGCTAATTATGTTGTTGGAGTGGAGGCCACGTCTCGGCGAACGTAGTGTAGGACGCTTCTCAACTCGATGGGCCGACGAACTCGGGAATATGGCTAGATACATTTGTATCAAAGCAGGAGATCGTACTCCTTGGCGCTCTTTGCGTCCTTCCCGTACGTCCAGCAGTGGGCTGTAATAGGCTGAGATGATGGTGATGGTGATGATATTATAAATATAATAACACTAAAATTAGTGTGCTGTGGTGGTGATAGAAATCGTAGTAATCGTAATAATTGAGCCGAGGTATCGGTCCAACAATTTCACAAATTCAACTGACAAGTTTTGTTTTCCAGCCACCATACTTTTACACAAACATCACCGTATTTTCTTCTTGGTTTTTTGCATTAGTATGTAAGCTGTAAATCACTAATTAGTTTAAAAACTAATTTATTCTAAATATTTACGTCTTCAGTGCTGTGTACAAAAAAGTACAATGACATTGACAGGTGACAGATGACATTGATAGGTGACGGTGCGGGCACGTTCCGGTTATTTATTTTTTAGTTTATTGACGCGTTCATGCACGCGCCTAACTTTGAAGATTGTAATCAGTGCAGTAGCAAAAAGTGCGTACTACATTGTACACAATGAGGACGAGATTATGGAACATAATTCAGTTTGCCCTCAGCACGTGTATTATTACGAGCTTATTGTCGAAGTAACCTTCCCAGAGATTTAGAAATACATAATAAAACAAGCAATAGAGTTATAAGAGTAGAATAACGTCTAATCTGAACACGCCCTTCTAAATAACTCGGTCTCGGATTTCGGCGCAAAAGGCAGTAATTCCAAGGGGTTGTTGTTTTTGTAAATTACAGTGTCACAGCTCGTTGTGACGGAGTTTTAATCAGAAATACGACACCTTAAGATTAACGAATAAATATATTTAGTTCATTATACAAAGTCAAAAATCTTATGCACAGCCTCTTAAGGGCTGATCCTAGTGCATAAATACAACAACTTTTTGTATTGGACAAACATCGAATTCGCAAAAAAAATCGTTTCCACATACAAATCGTAACAGCTGTTTGGACATTTAATTTGAAAATGAAGTTATTTTTAAAGATTTTAATTTTGTTTCCAAACAAACTGTGTAACATCGCTGGCAGGCCCAGGTCAGCCACTACTGAACATGGGCCTGCCCCAGTGACTTCTAGAATAGCCGGTTGGAAGCGGCCCGCATCCAGCGGCTTCCTGCAACCTTTACCAGGTCCTACGCTGCGCGTGCCGGTACGTGGCCTCCATTCCAGAACCTTTCTGCTCCATCGGCCGACAGCTCTACGTTCTATTAGCCCTACCCACTGCCACTTTACCTTGTATAAAAGCTGTACACGTTTTCTAAGTTTTCTTGACACGTCTCTTTTTAGATAGTTGTAAAGAAAGCATAGAACTTCCACAGCACACTTAACTCAAATCAATAAATTTCGAAATAACTACTTATTTAAAATGGTTTTCGTCACTACATTATAATTGATATCGCAAATTCAGTTTAAAATATTAAAGGATGCACAAAAAAATGCATATAAAAGTTCGCAATTCGCATTGCAGTAAAGTACTTATGAGTTCATTATGACGTGTTTTAACATACTTGTATAATAGATAACATTTCCTGAAATCTAAATAACAATTGACCCTTCATACGTTAAACAGTTTATTTTATCTAAGCTGCGATTCATATGCGGACCAAATCAAGGGCTGTTGATTTTCCAGCTCTCGCATAGCGGAGCGAAGGACAGCTCAAAGGCAGCTGACGCTCGCGCCTGCGCCGGCGAGCACAAAACGCTCGTTACGCTCGTAATCAACGCGAACTCACTATACTAGCTACTTGAGGACCGGGTCAGGGGTGTTAAGCATAGGCGACGAGCGATTGAATGAATGTTAATTTTGCACAATTAAAAAGATAAGAGAGGTACGTTAATGTACCAAATAGGGTTGATCTGATCTAAATACATAATAGGATATTTAATGTAGTACGCTTGCTATTAAAATATTTTTAAGTTAATTGCTCTTTAAGTTATTTTATGTCTCTTATGGCCGGTTTCTCCACTTGCTGATAAGTTCCAGATAACCTATCTGGCACTTTTTTGACAGATAATTGTATGGGTTATCTGTCAAAACATGTGCCAGATAGGTTATCTGGAACTTATCAGCAAGTGGTAACTCGTAACGCGACCTTGTCGCGCTTGCCTCGTTTATACAACGAGATTTTCAGCGAGATAGATATATTTGCTTACAGTAAGGCAGAATTTAGGTCACATGCCATTAAGGTATTGAGTGGTCCCTAAATTGCTTAAATCATTAGGTTATTGGTGGATTGGTTGTATTATCTTTATGTATCTGCACATATACTTACACAGACAAACACAGACATACACACATACTCACACATCCACACGAAACGTGATGAGCATGAGCATATTGTTTATGTTATTTCTTATTTTTGTTTTGCTAAAAGTTTAGTTTAATACTTATGTCTTTTTAAGTTTTATGGAGCAACTGCTACTACTACCTTCGGTTTGCTACTTTCTTATTTAATCTGTGGAAATCTATAATAAGCTGTATATTTTAAGAATCTGTTTAATTTTTTAAATGCAATGTATCGCCGTTGATTTCCTGAATAAAAAAATAAAATAAAAAAAGTGGTGAAAGTGGCCCTTAAAGTAGTAGTAGTCATTTTGTAAGGTTAAATCAAAATATCCTATGAGATATAGTCAAATTGAACCTCTTTAAACCTTAACTACTGTTTTAAACCTCATTTTATTCTCACTGTCTTTTAGCAAATAGAATAGAATAGAAAACATTTATTTGACACACGAATAAAAATAAAAAATACATAACAATAAAACAATGAAGGATTTCTGGTGTGTCAAAAAGGTTCCCGATCAGCATTTGTCGTGACAGTCACAGACTAAAGTAAATGGGCGATAGTTTTGCAATATGATAAGACAGATCATAATTTATTATTATACTAAAAAATCGATACCTCCTGGGAGTTACTGGCCAACCTTTACTTTTAAAATAGACGCTATTCTTCGAATATGTAGATAAATAAAAAACTGAGTATTCAGTTATATTTATTTATACCCATGTACTACGCTTATACTTCTACATGTATTTCACAGTAATATAAACTTAAAGTTTCCTCGCACTTCACATAACTTCTGACCAAAATTCAAGTGCTGCCATATGTTTCCCACAGTATTACTTTCAATTGAAGTCTATAACTTAGACCACTCGTTATGTCAACTGTAAAAGGGCGTAAATACGTTTAGCGAGGAGTGACAACGGCTCAGCTCAAGAGGTCCACTCTGCCGCGTAAATAAAGCACATGCTACAATGGCCTTGTTGGAAAAGGCTGATAATCAGAAAATGTTTTTTTTTAAATGCTAGAACTTTTATTTTATTTTAGTAAGTATAATTAATAGGATGTTTAGTTTTAGGGTATTAGCTAGTTCGATCAACGTGTGGACCATTAACAGATGCCATCTTGTGAGAGCTACATGTAAAAGATATAACGTAGTTTTACAATGAAATGAATGCAGTAAGTTAGAATTATTTGACAGCAGTTTAAATTATATCTAAATTCATGTGATAATATAGTAAAACTTATGTCAGTGTCACAAACAGACAATCATTCACATTTAAAATATTAAAAAGATGTTACCAAGTTAACGATATATCATTGAACACATCTGAATTTGTTGTGTGAAAGCGTTTTACTAGATTAAATGTAAATGACCGTTTCATCTATTTTAAAATTTGAATCTGTTATTTTGATTGCGTTAACAATTAACGTTCTTTGTTTTATTGTTTCACGTTTTCTAAGAAATTATTTAAATGGTGTTACCTAACACGAGAAATTCTGATTATATTCATGAAATTACGAAGCCGGTAGAAATTTATGAATACTTAATTAATCTAAATATTCTCGTATTACTGCGAAACCTTGGTCAATCTACAACCAACAGCCCAGGTCAGCCGATATGCAAGGATATTTTAAGCTGGTAGGGTAATTATATTATAAGGTCATATTTTAATTAGGTAACTTCTTTGAAGGAGGACATTCAAACGCTTAAGCACATTTTGGTATTTCTATTTTGGTATTTTGGTGATCTACTTTCTATAGGGAACCAATTAGAAAAACGCAAAGTCAAAATGTACCTATACTAAACAGCCAATGGGCTAGTTTCCTAAAAAAATTCTAATTAGTCCGTCAGTTCGATTACCAGAAAATATTGGACACGTATTTTTCCATTTCTGAATCAAACAAAAAATTATGAAGATATAGCCCGTTAAAGTTCCGCGTAATGTCACGCCTTGCGACACTTTTTAGCAAGACGTGACGTCACGTGCTCACTTTGATGCGCTTTATCTTCGTAATTTTTTGTTTGATTGACAAAAGACAAAATATGGGTCCAATATTTTTTGATAATTTAACTGACGGACTAAATAGAATAATCATGTTTTGACCCAGGAAACTAGCCCATTAGCTGTTAAGTACGGGTTGTTTAGGAAATATATGTTTAATGAGATTCTTCTAGTCCCATAGTAAAAGTTGTTGTGTTAAGGCAGTAGAAAGTATAGACTTCGAATACGCTACAAACAACCCCTAAAATAAAATTAACTAAAACAAAAGGATCTTAATTTGAGCCTTCATAACAGTTGAGATTGCAAAAGCTCATCAATCCTTGTCTCACCTCGTTCTTCACGCAAAATTCTGTGTCAAAGTACTGAACAAAGTTTTATTTAGTTCGGCAAGAAAAAGAAGACTTTGATAATCATGATCATTTTCCATACACTCGTACTCGTACTATAAAGTAAAGGATGCCTTATACGTCCCACTGCAGGGCACAGGCCTCACCTCAACTATGAGGTGGTTTGGGCCATACTCCATCACGCGGGCCCAGTGCGGATTGGCGGAAGAGTGTTGTAAGGCTTAACCTTACTGTCAGATGTTATTAAGGCGCCCCAAGGCCTCTGACTAGGCTTTACAACTAGTATCAAGCGACGTTAGCCGGGACCAATTTTTAACGTGCCTTCCAAAGTACGGAGATGCTTGTGATAAATGTCACTAAATATGGTTGGAATGGTCACCCATCCAATCACAACCCCGGCGTAAGTGGTTTAACTTTGGTAATCAGTATCAAAGCGCTACTGCCACTGAGCTACAAGCACCTAGTAAGTAGTCGTACATAAAATGAAACTATACTCTAAAAAAAAAGCGAAATGTTTGATTCTTTTCTTTGTATTTTTTTTTTTTATGGCAAAACAGGTTAATCGGTACTTACGACTTTTTAGTATCATTGACATTAATGTGTTTATTATAGATAATAGCTCGAAACAAACGTTGAAGTACTAATTAAGTAAAAAAAATACTTTAAAACATTCAAGTCAAATCTAAAATGATGACGTGATGTAGAATTGAAATGATTCTTAAGTATTTATTTTATTAGTAATATTTTTAATAAGGTTAGTTTGTAGTAGATTATTATAAAACTGCAACTATCGAATTTGTTTATTTTCCTGTAATCGTAGCTGTAATATAAGATTACAAATAAATAAAAAATATTCGTATTACATAAAGTCGTAGACCCCTAAACGTAATAATATTATACAACTGAGAATTCCAAAATAAAATGAGCCCCTATTCATCCCATTTTCTTATTCCCTTGGGAAACCCGAAAAATCTTTTCAATGTCAGCTAACGTAGAGTCTGGAATCCATAATCAAAATGAAAAATAAGTAAAAATTCTTTTCAACGATTTCCACAGAATGTATATTAAAAGGGAACTCATGAATAATGAATGTCTTCTAAATAGTACTTAGAATATTTAAAAAAAATTAAGACGAAATAACTGATAAGAACACAGTTTGAGCTAGCGTGACAATAGCCGAAAATATTTGACGCCGTAAAGTTGAGGTTGAACACAAAGTTGAAGAAAATTTTAGATCTATCTATGGCTTTCTCTCTGACGCACCTACGTGTAACGATGCTACCGCGCATCTGCGGTACAGTCGGCCGTAAGCATATTTGAACAAATTTAGAAAGAGTTGCTTGGAAATGACTAATAAATTGTCTACTCTACTGTTTTTTTTACATTATTTAATTTGAATTCGATCTGATTGAAGATGATCTTTGACTGTGATTAACTTCTTCTAAACTTTTGAGATTTTTATCTTCTCAAGAACTACGAAGAATTAAATAGTTTTTTTAACACTAACAGCTTATAAATGTAATTAGACAATGTAAAATTATGCCAAAAAAATAATACTTAATCTGGTTGTTGGAATTTAATTGAAAAAAGGTCTGTCATATTTGCTCAAGTCACCAGCATAATTGTTGCTCGTAATACATCGCGTCATACGCATACGCGTCAACATTTCCATTTGTTTTGGCTGCAGACTGTATTCGCTCATTCATTACCTTGCGTAAACATTATCATAATGATGTGCGCAAAGATTCGTTTAGTGTTACATGCGGATATTTGCGCACTTAGCAGTCTCTCTGTTTTCACAATGCATGCTGATGGAGGTACTATGGTAGAAGGGGTTAGAAAATGTCTGTCTAGTTCTATGAAACAATCTTCTGCTCTACTAGTGCGTGATCTGGACTACAAACTGCTGTGGGTTCGAATCCAATAAGGGGCAAATGTTTATAAAGCACCAGCATTTGTACAGAAGTTATAAATATTTAAAAAAATATCTAGTTATGTTTATCTGTTATCTAGTCGCCATAGTTAATTTTATTCAATGGGTACACGAAAACAGAAATACAGCAATTACAAGACAGTTTAAAAATGTATATATTTATCATGAATAGTTATGATACAATATAGGCTGTAATTCCACAGACAACAGACATACATTGTACAAGCTTTGTTTATTTTGAAGCTAAATAAATTGGTGTAATTACTGAAAGAAATAATAATCATTGGTCGTCCTGGCCGAAAATGATGACGATGAAATAAATATTTGGTTAATGTCACCTTGTTAGTGATCTAAATAAACAAAATCAAATGAAATTATGATTAAGTTCACAGATGTAGGAATGTAATGGACCCAAGCTTTTGCGTTACCAATAATTACTTTGCGTTAAAGTTTCCATGATGTTATTGATTACATAATACTTTTGCATGGTGAGAATATAAAATCTATAATATTTGTTTTTTAACTAAAAATACAAACAAATAAATTCTTACAAATTTACTTATTCGGGAAATTAATATACTGGTCCTAATATAGAGCCTTGGAGAACCCTTCCTCTTATTTGCTATTTCTGACTAACGCTTTAGTGATTCGCAAATAGATTAAAACATGCATGGGCAAGAATGGCGCTCCTTATGAATTCCATACGCGGTAGTAAACAGGAAATTTTATAGAACCAATACTTGGTACGAGTTTTTTATGCATTAGTCATTCGTCAGAGTAATTATTAGAACTTACGAGAGATTTCATCATCATCTTAAATTAACAAAACTCTCAAATTTATTGTGATGAGAATGTTAACAAATCGATAGTATTAAAGAACAGCACAAACGAACAAAAATCGCTGAAATAGCCCGATTTAGCAAGCTAGTGGCAGTGGACGGGGCGCATATCACGTAGAACAGGCGGCCGATAGGGCAGAAAGGTTGTAGAATGGACGCCAAACTGGCAAGCGCTGACAGAAGACCTGGTAAAGACTGCAGGAAACCGCTGGATGCAGGCCGCCTCCAACTAGTCCACCTAGAAGACACTGAGGACTATAATCAGCAGTGGACATCCCATGACTGAAATGAAGATGATAACGATGCAAGAAAAATCACATTCAAAATTTACTATCCATTTGCGAAGAGGCACGGTAATTCGCCACGTTAAATCTTGATTTATTTTCATTTAGGAAGAGATTTTTACTAAATTGGCTAAGTTTGCTGGGATAATATGAATCTGGAAAAACTCAATAAACTGGGTAAGTCGTAACATAAAACGTAAAAAATCTTTATTTCGAGACCTTGATAATCTATCGATGTCGATCGGTATTGAATCGATGGCAAAAATGTGGTAACTTGTATATCTGCAATAACAATTAATGTTTAATACTTTCGATACTATTGCAAGTTATCATAGTATTACTATATTATGGTATTGGTACTATTGTTGTGTTTTTAATATCGATGTTCTAACGGCTTTCGAGGTATAATGATAGTTCTTCTTATAGCGTATTGATGGCAAATAACTAATGAGTCGCTATTAAATGTATATCCAAAGAACTTGATCATGCAAGCCTGCATGGCAATGAAATTCTTAATGCCGAGTTCTTTGAGTATTAATACATTCTACATAAACTGAATCACTCATCATTTTGTTTCGTATAATTCCAAAATATGGCAACTACTTGCGGAGTCGAGTCAAGATTACATGTTGAGTTTAGTTTCTAATGAAGTTGCAAAGCAGATGTCACTACTAATTAAACTAATTAGCAGTACTAATGGGAAACTTGGAGTTAATTTTAGAACATCTAATTATTACGTATGCAGCGTTTGTCACCACTTGTGTTATCTGTTTAATTTGTGACTATCGCTCTCTCACTGAGAACCTAATTTTGATTAAACGTGTTTATATGTGTATGTGTGCATACAGCGTTGTCTCTGCTACCTCAACCGCGTTATCGGCGCTTATTTAACTGATAACACTCTCAGAATACGCAGCCTATTATTGAAATAATGCTCATGTTAATATGGGCTCATTTGGAGCTTGAGAACTCGCTTGACAACTACACAAAAACCCGAGACAAGTTTTAAAGGTACTTGAAGTTATAACACTCTCATTAAAGAAAGTCATAACGCCGAATGCAGCGGAAAGCGTATAATTACATCGGCAGAACAACCATAAATACACCATTAAGCACCTTACCGAATATTACAATTTTAATTAACACTTACGCGAATTGGAAAGTCGTAACGCGCGGCCTTGGTACTGAGTAGCGATTTAGTGCTGTCCAATTTGTCGATTTTCACAAAGTTATCGATAACGTGTGGTTTTTAGGACGTGTCACGCGGCGACCCCCCGCCGGGCGAGCGCACTCGACCGCGCACGCCTCAGTCAGTGGCAGGCGAGTGCGCGCAAAGCACGCGAGCGCGTGCGTCGTTCGTTCACCCCGAGTTCACGATCGGCCGTCAACTGTCAAAATCTGACGTTTCGTAACAATTCGCCGACGATTACCGCGAGACCGCCGAGTAACGCCCTCAAGTTCGCCGAAACGGGTGCGTCTACCCGCGTTTTCTGTTATGGCGCGAGAATTTTACGTATGAATAGTCCAAGTCGCATAAATGTTTTGACGTTCCGCGCCGGCTGTGCTAGTGATGTGATGTTCTGTGTTGTGTGTAACGCAATCTGTTAGTGTTGTTATGCTGTTATCATGCCGCATTGATGTCGTTCGACGCTGATATGTCTATAATTAGCGAGCTGAGATGGCTGCAAGACGACGAATTGTTCGCACTTTCGTTGCAAAACGGTAAGTGTGACGTGAGCCTCCTTATTGTTTCCGTCAAAGTAGGTGTGAGACATTATTCAGCGCTCGTCTGACTCGTTTTCTTCAGCAAACCGATTGTTCTAGTTAAAATGTGTAGCCGCGTCCTAATTACTAATTCCACAAACAACAAAAGTACCTACGATATAACAACAAGTTCACCTGCAGCAACTGCATAGAAATGGTTTAGATCCACATTAAGTTTAATTAACTGTAGCGGATTAGATTAACTTATTCATTTTTTCAAAACTAAAACAAAAGCTCTAAAAATTAACTAAGTATTTACGGATATCAAAAGCAAATTCGTCGCTAAGTAAATTATTCATAAAGCTTTGACTGATAAGAAGTCTTAATAGGAAATGATACAGAATCAGAACGCAATAATGTATGTTGTGATCTCGCTTAAACGTTTGACACTGTGCGAATTGCCGCGTGACACAGAGGCTGCGCCCGCGCCGGTAGGTGAGTAGGAAATAGCGCCCAAGGTGAGCTAGATTCCGGCCGCCTGTTTACACAGCTCGAAGACTTCATTACTGCACTTTGGCTCCTCACTTATAGGATCCCAAGTGGAATGCAGAAAAGTGACTCTTATACACAAAACATAGTAATATATACTCAAATAAGTATTTCAAATGTAGTAAAATATATATAAATGGTCATACTCCTACAGATGTTCTTAGATCATATTAATATTTATCAAAAATTAGCATTAGTTATCTACAAGTAATCTTAATAATGCAAGTATTTGACAGTCTTATCTTTTGTAGATTTACATTAACTGAGTAACCAAGAGTTGACAGTTTATAAAAATTTGTTAATTATAATAATTGAAAATACTGTTTATTCATTGAAAGAATTATGACGTGCAAATTATTTGTACAAATTGACTCGAAGATCGAATTTGCAAAATGGTTCGAATCAACATTATTATTACGTGAAATCATTTACCAGTGTATTATGAGTTAAGTAATTTTAAAAAGATCTTTTGTCGGTTTGAAGGAAATTTTTCGAGTCAAATGTCTTCATTATGCAAATCTAGAAACTAAAGTCGTATCCTGTTTTTAAAAACGTCTTCAGAGTGGGCGCGTTATAGTGTTTCTTTAAAGTTCATTTTTTACTGGGTGTCTTTTGTAGACAATCTAAGTAGGTAATGAACATAATTTTTACCCAATTTTTGATTAAAATAAGTTAATCTCAATTTTTAAATACGATATTTTTTTATATGAACATTTGATAATTCGTCGTAGTAAAACGCAACCTCATTGTATAAACATTTCAAGAAATCCTTTGTTTGAATTCATTGACCCAATTCTTTCAGTTTCTAAATCACACAAACCTTCCAAATAAGACAAACAAAAAGTTTAAAGCGTCATAAAAACTAGCTACGTTTACGTCAGCCGATGAAGAAACGCCACTTTGTTCGGTTATTGAGTTGTTAGCGGCATCTGTTCGGCTATTTATGTAATCATCCGTAAACTAAAACGTAGTTACTACTGCATGGGATTTAAAACGGTCTCTTTCAAAATTACTGTAACAAAATACTCATGTCCTTTTTTAAATCTTTAATCTTTAAATCTGCTACAAACACATTATAATCTATGTTAGTCGAAATAAGGATTAATTGAATTGAATTGAATTCAACTCTTTTACCTTTCATCTACATTAAAAAAAATTAACTAAGTAATAGAAATCAACTGCAACAGAGTTTATTTAAGAATATTATAACATTCTATAAATAGAATCTATTAATATTCTAAAATTTAGTATTCTGTTAGGTCAATACGATTTCAGGCAGACACAGGACTCCCAAATTCCTTTCAAAGTTCAATTACTGGCAAATTTGAATAACAAACAGTTACTGTTGTGCTGAACATTATTTTGTATTGTGATTCAAGCCTACAAGACCCTTACAATACCAAAGGCAAATAGGAATTTATATTCTCTCTCAATTTGTAAACTTCCCCGAAGGTCGATTTAATTTGAACCAATGGGAATTCGCTTATAATTTAACGTTTAAGTCAATTAGTTACTGACCTTTTGGTACTTGCGGAAATTCTACGAAATCTCAACGTGATTGGCGATATCACAATTCTAATTATAAGCTTCGGAAAATTTTAATTGCACAACGGTTACTTCGACTAATGTGCCTTATTATGACATTTTAACTTTATTCTTGATTGCAATAGTATATTGATGCTAATTTGTAATTTTGTTACTCACGTTGCCTGTAGACTAGATTTCCACAAGAGATGTGCTACGTTCCTTACCAGTGAGCGAGGTCAAAGCTATGCGTCGGAGCTATGTGCCTATTTAAACACATTTCTATGAAAGCTGTGTCATGAAATTAAGCGGGTAAAATGTGCTATGAAGGTGTGTGACTCTCGCATTTAGAGCTCATATCTTAGCACGCTCCTTAGCACGAATTCTTGGTTTCAACGAGTACATTAAAAACTTAGCTTTGTTGAACTGCTTCCCTCCCTACAGAGCAGAGCCAGAGCAGATAAACTAAACTGAAAATCAAGTGACCTTATGGTGTGTCATAAATACTTAGCTTAGTAAGGTAGCACATCTAGTGGAATGCCAACCTAAACACTATTACCATTTATGTTGTCGACAGAGACTCGTTTTGGCGTGAAAACTATCGCCTCAGAGCTATTGTTGCGTGATCGCTAAAATTCCATTGACGAGTCTAACAGTATTATTACTCCACGTGACTTCAAGCCTGTTTGAGCATTTGCATTTACTGTTAACAAATGTTTGGGTGGCAAAAACAAGATTAACATTAACAAAAGACCTGACTCTGATGTTAGATTTTTTGTAGCATATGTATGAACCCATGTTATTTTAAATTGAATGGTACAATTATCCAAAGGCCGGATGTAACACTTGAGATAAACACAACTCGGAGCAAATTCCCATCTAATGGTAATGATGACTCGACTACTGATTTTTCTTTAGTTTCTTAAGACGATGCTGTAAGTGTGGTTTTTGAAGTGAGAAAAGGTGGACCGATTGAGGAGGATGTTGTTAAAAGCAACAGTATTACAGGTCTCAGTGAAGGCATGCAGACTGGCCTAGACCACACGGGTGTAAGGATTATACTAACTAGTGATGGGTTAGTCGAAACCTTAAATCGATTGATTTTTACAATTCATTAATATTGAGTTAATACATTTACCTTACTAACACTGACTGTAAAAAAAAATGCAGGACTTTTTTAATTAAAATATAATATATATGAAACCTAGATTTAGGCTTATCTTGGTTTAAGGTTTTACGAGTAAGCTATTACCTTTTTTGTGAAATTAATTTTATATTAAGTAGGTACCTGAGAGCCTTGCACATTTTTTGCAAGGCTACATTTAAATAATAAATAAATTTATCTTAGTGTGTTAGTAGTTATGATTGGATTTATGCGTTAATAATTTGATATCAAATAAATGATATCCTGTTTGTTGTAGTTATTGAATATACATTTCCTTATTCAATCGTACAAAAATATCATTTATTGAACATATTAAATTTATTAACATTGTTTTCTATTTCGCAATATATCACGTAATCCTTTTTTTTAGAATCTATTAGGGATCTAGATATCAGTTAGGGAAAATATCTTAAGGAAACTTGCACTTTCAGATAAAGTTGAATGTGTAGCAATAGTCCAAATGATTTAGTTTCCAATTCTGGAGGTTATAAAGGTCAGATAGTAGTTGCTCCATGATAATAATTAGAAATGCTGTAAACACGGTTAAGCGTAATCTGACTAGGAAAATAAAGCGCTACGAAGAAGATAAGATTGCAATTATTTTGTCAAAAACTAAACAAAATATCAATCATGCTAATATTATTTCGCACTATCATGTCATCAACATAGTGTTAACTTTTGGAATGATTGTCTCTACACGAATAGATATTACAGGCGCATCACTATTGTAACGCACTTAAGTATGCAACTCGTATCGGGAAGTGAGCATCACTTATCTTTAATAACGCGCTTTTGAACAATGAGATAGCTTTCATATCGCTAGTATTAAAAGCTCCCTTGGCGGTAGAAGTATTTTGCAATATTTTACTGTTGTTATCCAATCTCAGTGTTAAACTGTGAACTCAAGTGAACTAACCGATAAAATTTAATGCTGTTCTTAAGTGTAATATGTTTCATGTTGCTGTTTGATTATCAATTTGTGTCAAATAATTATCATCCATAATTTTTTATCAACCCATGCTGGGCGTTATAACTATCTATTCTCACAAGAGAAGTACAAACTTTAGAAAACTTTCGACATTATCTGTTTTCACAATATTGTGTTAAGAGATGTATCAGTTTTATAACATTTCGTACCAGTTAGCACAAAATTTTGTAATCTATTTTGCGGTCCTATCAGTTTCAGAAACTAAGCAGATAAATAATCGTCAATTTTATGTTTAACCTTTACATGGCTTATTTCAATTGCACATGCCTATTATACTAAAATGTCTAATACAAATAAATCCTACTCTCCAATCTATTTGGCTTATTCCGACTAAGCTATAAAAGTTAGAGAGTAGCTATACTAGTAGTCAAGACAACATCAGTTTAAGAAAAGTAATGCTAAACAATGAAAACTGTAATTTATTGATAGTAAAATTTTTGATTGTTTAAAATTTCTATTTTCATTTTAGTATCGATAATTTATATTAAAATATGCCTTCTTGTTTCTAAGACAAGACGTGGACGCTAAGTAGCTTTTCTCTTTCAACAGTCGCTAATTTGTTATCCGAGCGTTGACCTTCGGCAAGTCACGTGACTCTTCAACCTATTCCATAATTTTTTGGGCTTCCATGATGTAAGCAAGTACTCGCAAGTTTGAACCCAACGGACGCGGTGTCTGGTTAGAAGTTAATTTCAAAGGACTTTGTAATGCTTGAATTAAATTATGAATGGTATAAGTGTAACGTTGGTTAATTTTGTGTTTTCGACCTTAATAATTATTAGATTACATGTACATTGTTGTAGTTATTTACATTTATTAAAATTATTACTTGTAATAATTTTGTCAAACCATGTTATATTGTGTGACTGACTACCTTGACTGAGTTATAAAAATCGTTAATTTTATTCAAAATAAAAATGTTATTTCACCTATTTTATTCTGTCGAGCACAAACTTCCAACATGTGGCCGAGTAACAATAAATTTTTCATTATGTCATATTTCAGTAGCTGAATGGATTAAAACTGAAATAAAGAGAAACATTAATAACCTTCAGTCAGTTTGATATTTTGTTAGGTATGCCAAAGCAAAGGATTACTTAGGACTGTTCTAGCGGCTCAGTGCGTGTGATGTCATGCGGGCTCGTGAGTCGCTCTTTGAATAGTAAACAATTTGACAGGCGCGTCGCGCAACTTGCAACTACACCAGGCCATAGCGTCCCATAATAGAAAATATTTTTTTTTTTCTTTGTATAGTAGAGAGACTTTAGTATTTTGGCAACTTAAACAGAGCTTTTAACGATTGCTTCTCGCGTCGGTTTTTTCAGTGCCGAAGGGCGTGAACGTTACGATTCACTATATCTAATACTTTTTTAACCCAGAATAGATCATTGCTTACATAACTAAGACAGCACAATGTGTCAATATAAAAAAAAGAATTACGATATATCATTCAAAGAATAATATTATTTTTTGAGCAGTTAAACAACTGCTACCATCCAACATTAACATCAATCTATTAGTATTTATGATTTTTGGGAACATTTTATTAATAATTTTGTTATTTTGTATTTTTGTAAAAACTTGTTATTAATAATTTGTATTTGTACAAAAGTCAATTCGTCATACATTACGCGCTACTCCATGTTACAAATTTTAAAACATAGAGATTAATTAATCCTTATTGACTCTAATATAACACAAATATTATCAATCAATCATGATAATGATTACAGAATTTTAAAAAACGATCACAGTAGTCTTTGAAATCTCTAAACTTATTCAACATTGGATGTCGTTTCTTTTCAGAGCGCCAATGACAAATGTAAATTACAAATACGCGTCTGTCTCCGAAGCTAATCGGCTGGAATGTGTCGCGCACCGGATCGAAAGAAACGATCGGATGAAATGCTAATAACAGCCGCTGTCTACAGCCGGAATGCTGATCAACGATTGTAGACACATTACAGAAGCTATTGATTATATTTTGAATAAAAATCGCTACATCTCAAACCTTTCAACATTCAATAGCAATAGCTGATACAAAAGAATGACTGATTTTGATGTTTATTTTGTAAGGTTTTATTTGCCCGTAATATAATCTGGTAATTATGGAAATGAAATGTCATAATGATGACACGGCTTCAATGACATAACAGAAATAAAGTAAAATAATGCATAATAATGATTCATATTATTACTTAGGTGCTACCGTTTTTTAGGGTTCCGTAGCCAAATGGCAAAAAACGGAACCCTTATAGATTCGTCATGTCTGTCTGTCTGTCCGTCTGTCCGTCCGTCCGTATGTCACAGCCACATTTTTTCCAAAACTATAAGAACTATACTGTTGAAACTTGGTAAGTAGATGCATTCTGTGAACCGCATTAAGATTTTCACAAAAAAATTGAAAAATAATAATACATTTTGGGGGCTCCCCATACTTAGAACTAAAACTCGACATTTTTTTTTTCGTCAAACCCATACGTGTGGGGTATCAATGGATAGGTCTTTAAAAATGATATTGAGGTTTCTAATATCATTTTTTTCTAAACTGAATAGTTTGCGTGTGAGACGCCCCCCCCCCCCCCCTGTAACTTCTAAAATAAGAAAATGATAAATTTAAAAAATATATATAATGTACATTACCATAAAAACTACCAGCGAAAATTGGTTTGAACGAGATCAAGTAATTTTTTTTTTTTTAATACGTTATAAATCGTAAACCGCAATTTAACTTTCGTAATGTTATGGATTTAATTTTGCAATAATTATTAAAAAAAATAAAACCGACTTCAAAACACTGAAATGCTAAAAATAATCCTAACACTTAAGTACCTAATCAGTTACTTTTGGAGTCGGTGCCAGCCGATAAGAGATTCAATGTTTTTGTTTGCACCGACTCCAAAAGTAACTGATTAGGTACTTAAGTGTTAGGATTATTTTTAGCATTTCAGTGTTTTGAAGTCGGTTTTATTTTTTTAAATAAAATTTACTTATTTCATCTATTTTTAGTGATAAATCCTAATCTAACTGCTGAACACCGATTTTATCCCCTATTTTCCTACCCTTAGGGGTGATTTTTATTTTGCAAACTTTTATCATATTATCTTTGAAGTATAAGCCATTAAATAAAACAAAAATCATCAAAATCGGCTCATATTTGTCGAAGATAGGTAACAAGAACCACAACCAAAATATTATCTGGGTATATATTTGTTGATTTTCTCAAAAAGTTCTAAATCAATTTCGATAAAATTTATATGGGACCACCTCTGAAGTATGATCTACCAAACAAAAAAAGAATCATTAAAATCGATTCATAATTGGCGGAGTAATCGCGTAACAAATATACAAAAAAAAAAAAAACATACAGTCGAATTGAGAACCTCCTCCTTTTTTGAAGTCGGTTGAAAATACCATAACTATGACTCGATTGTCGTGATGGGTGAACTTTTACTCATAACGGTACCTACAGGTTTGTACGGAACCCTCTGTGCGCGAGTCCGACTCGCACTTGGCCGGTTTTTTTTGTAGTTGGCCACGAAAAAACAATGTTTAATTTGTTACAATTTTCCCTCTAGTATAGCTAAAAAATTTTAAACAATAAATAAATCGAGAAATATTTGTAGCTATATATACACATGCACACACACATACACATGAATAGGTATGTATAAATAGATATGGTTTAGTAATAGTAATTTATTATAATGATACCTACTAGACTAAAATAAAATAAAATGAAAAGGATTGGCTCCCCGATGAGTAGGTTGCGTGGTGGTGTCAATGGCATCCTGAACACCCACTGCTATAAGGGAGGATAGTGGCGTGTTAAGGCACTGGGTAGTTGCGCATCTGTCGCTTGCCGCCCTGCTTCGCAACGTATCGGCTCTGTTGGGTCTGTTCTCATGTGCCTATATGCGTCAAGCTTATGTGAACAAAACATTTAATTTTTTACTTTTAAATTTAGTGTTATTTACTAACTTAATACGCAAATTGTTACTAACACTCTACCTGAAGGTTGTTTGGAAGGGATCGCTATTGGCGATAAGTTTGCTTAAATTTAACGTCTTTCTGTGAAAAACATGTGTAATTTACTTGTATGGTGTGCAATAAAGAGTATCTATCTATCAATCGTGTGCCGTGTGGGGACGGACGTAAAGAATACACTTCCCCACCGCCAACAGTAAGCGTGTCGTAAGAGGCAACAAATTCCTGTAGCACGGGGCGGGCGATGCTGCCGTTGCTGCTGTGCGTCTGCGTGCGAAATATTATAAAAAACTGCGCTCGCCAACCCACCGGCCAAGCATAGCGAGTTTTGGCAATCCCCCTGATGATAGTTTATTGAAAGAGGCCTATGTTCAGCAGTTCACATCCTATATCTAACACCAATATTGTAGTCCAAAGTAAATGTTTTTAATTTAATTTATGATTAAATAAAAAATAACAATATAAGCCAGGGGTGGGAGAACCTTGTGGTGGGTGACTGTAACATAGGCTTGCAAAATGCCTTTTTCTGGCACCAGTTTTTCACACAAATACTGGTTTGCAAGAAAAACGATATGTTACGGTAAAAGTCTTTGTTACATACTCATTTGTGTGAGAATAAAGAAAGTTTGTATTTATTTTATTAATTTATTATTTAAAATCTACTGTTTGTTTTGTTTGGTGTGCAATAAAAAGTATCTATCTATCTAAGCTCATTAAAAATAAATTAAATGTAGAAGTTACATCATGATAAAACATGGTAATTATTAAGTGCTAATTGTATATGAGGCTAGGTTATCTTAGTAATGCTCATCTTTAGACCGTCTTATCTTAATTTTGTCATAACACCACATTAGTTACACGCCATAATGATTGCAAAATATTTGTTTTATAGGCAGTAGTGTAATGTTCCGATAACATTGTCATTTCATTAATTACTAACTTTTGCCCGCGACTTCGTCTTCGTTGACCTCACCCGGATAAAAAGTATCATTTTTATTAATCCAAGCTATAGTCTATCAGTATGCCGAATTTCATCAAAAACCATTGAGTAGTTTCTGTGTGAAAGAGTAACAAAAGATCCATACATTCTTACAAACTTTCACATTTATATTCAAAGTCAAAGTCAAAAGTCAAAAATCATTTATTCAGTTTAGGGCAGAAAACTGCCACTTATGAACGTCAATAATAACATTATTGGCCCATATGGAGCAGAACATGTCTCCTTATTTTTTGGGCCCTACTAGCGCTTCGAGACAAGACAGTATATTATCAGTCTTCTTCTTCTGTCGCGTCAATGGCGACTCTAGGCGGACTTCGACCAAAACTTGGCAACTTCTACTGCGTTTTAATAATATCAGTAGGATGTGATTGCAAGTTAAACATGCACGTAATTTTTTTCTTGTGGCCGATGTCAGAGTTAATTGGATTATAGACTCAAACTTAGACTCAGATCTCATAAGAATTTACATAAATTCATTTAAATGAGAAATACATTAAAAACAAATACACATTGATAGATAGTAGGTTCTTATGTGGTCACCGAGCGTGCCAGGTACAGTACACAATATTTTTATAACAACAATAGTGAGGGTAGAAATTATCATTATAACAGGATTGATCATCGCGCAAACAAAACAAACGGAGCAGGCGAACACAAGCACATGGATCCAAAGATGTTAAACTAGATGTGGCTAGCCATCGCAATAATTATGATCGTAAAATTAATATTTAATAATATTAAAGTTTTGAAGATGGTTTTTAAACGTAGTTATGGTTTTTGTTATTTGTTTCTGTATTCATTTATTTGTTTATTAGGTACATACAAATATATTATACACACAAAACTATTAATTTTTATAGTTTTAGATTTTGGGTTTTTTTTTTCAGTTTTTTTAAAAGTTAGCATACTTTTAGCTTCCTTGATATCTGAAGGCAATTTATTGTATAGTTGTGCGTTTTCGTAAGTGATGTTCTTTTTTCCGTAGTTTGTTCTTGGTCGTCGCAAAATTAGGTTATTAGCACTTCTTAACGTCTTTGTTTGTACACTTTTCTTTTTTGTAAACGTTAAATTAGTATGTATGTTTTTATTTAGGATTTTTCGTATAAATATGCAAAAGTATTTGTATGATTGTTCTATGTTGAGTATTTAGGTATCTTTGTATATTTTGGTTGTAGGAAATCATAATGGAATAGAATTTTAGTCAAGTTGTTATTCATATTAGTTCAATATTATTATTCATCATCATCACCATCATCGTTTCAGCCATTGGACGTCTACTGCTGAACATAAGCAATGTTATTAAATAAGCAGTAATGAAGATACAAAATAGATAAAAACATATATTTATGTATAGTTTATCTCTGCCTAGCTAAACCAAATAATCTTAAATCTTCTAACTAGCGCTTGTCTTGTTCCTAGTTAAGATACGCTTGACGATGGTGTGGCCAGTTTTGTACATTTCATTAAATTTAATCATCCTAAGTTTAGCAGTATCATTGCGTACAAGCTCGCTATAGAAAACGGACATATCTCAGATGATATATGGCCAGTTCAAAATACCCATCCCCATTTAAGATGGCCAACTCTGGTCAACTCGCCAGTACATCTGATTAATTTCTGCTAATGTTCCCGCCGCTTCCCACAGCAATCAGTCGCGTACGCAACTGCGTCCAGCGCATCGATTAATATTGCCAGCCTTAATCGCCAGAGGAAAGCTAGGTAATTAAGGATAGCTCAGAGCAGAGACACGACACAGACAGGACAAAACAGTCAGTTAAGTAGACAATGCGAGTTTTTAATTATGTTTTTTTTGCTATTTCGAAATATCTAGAAAATTAACCAAAATTAACCATTTACATGTCTATAAGTAGAAAAAAAGAACTTTCAATTAAACTTCTAATTATGTGATTCATCGGACATGTAACCTGCTAGAATATACAACGCGTTGATATAGAGACGGGATACAAATAACACTGGATGCTAGCACATCTCCCTCACATAATAGTATAAGTAGTCAGAATGGTGCTAATTTCAGCAGCAGTCATGATTTTCAATCGCATCACACGCATAACACTATTTTAAATCCTTGCATATTAAAAAGATTATATAGCATAATTTTTGAATATACAAATTCTAACTGTTAGGTAGTCTACCTTCATGTGCCTAGCAGGGTGTATAAATATATTTTCGTGTACCTATTTATTACACAGCTGTTATATGCAATAAATAATATTCAATTTATTTGGATTGAATCTTCGTGAAATACAGCTTTTTCTGTTTATTCTCTTCTTCTAAACTGATTCCACTTGTATTTAGTGTTGTCTGTTTAAATATTAAGCTAAAGGTGAGTTAATACATTTCTTTAAATATAAGTGCTATTTTAAAATTTTCAACCAAGCAAGGTGTACCATCTTTGTCTTTGTGAACCTTTTTCTGTTTTCTCTATTCTTTATTGTTTCTTTCGAATAATTTATCGTCTTCTTCACCGTCATTAGTTATAAGTTCTATTCTGTTTTAAAAGTCGGACAACATCACATACATTGCTCTGATCCTATGATAAGTAGCCTAAGCGCTTGTGTTACAGAAATCAGAAACAACGACGATACCACAACACCCAGATCCGTGACAATATAGAAAAGTTATTTTCCTACATTAACCGACCGGGCATCGAACCCGGGATCTCAGATATAGCGACACTCAGATATAGTCCGGTATCTGAGCTTACTTCTGGGCTACGAAAGTCGTCGTTTTTTTTTTTGCAGAAACGATCGCAATGCACTGCCTGCATTTGTTGATCTACATCTCCGGGCAGAGTAATGGGCGCAAATTGTCATAAATACGCGTTAACTTGCGCGGCGTTAATGCGCTCGTAATGTTCTGCGCTAAGTTCGACTCTAAATGGGTTTTTGAATACAAATATGAAGCATTAATAGCCTAACTGCACAACATACCAGGAGTACTAGACTACCCCTGAGTTGGTTTTAATATGTTCGCATTATGCAATTAATTACAGAATAGAACTTCAATTATGTTACATATTATTATATTATATTTATTATATTTATATTTATGCCGTGAGAAAAATAAGACAATTGACTGATGTTGGAACGGCAAGATTGGTGTATTTTAGCTATTTTCACAGTATTATGTCATATGGAATATTGTTATGGGGCTCAGCAGCAGATATTGAGTCTATCTTTGTGCTGCAAAAGAGAGCTGTACGGGCAATTTACGACCTTAGACCCCGAGACTCGTTAAAAGATCTGTTCAAGGAAATTAATATATTAACAGTGGCTTCTCAATTCATCTATGAAAATATTATGTACATTCGTAAAAACCTGCATATATTTCCTAAGAAAAGTGACATTCATAATCATAATACCCGGAATAAAGACAAACTTGCCGTTCCAAATTTCAGACTGCATAAAGTAGGTAATTCGTTCATGGGAAAATGTATTCGCTTTTTTAACAAATTGCCGCAGTCTATTGCTGAACTACCTATACATAAATTTAAATCGCATGTCAAGATGGTATTAATGAAAAAAGGTTATTACACTGTAAATGACTATTTAATTGATAAAAATGTATGGAATTAAATACTGCCCTGCTCGCACAGGTACATATTATCTTGTAATGTAAACATACTATTTAAAAAGAGGCTGACAATAGTGACCGAGTTTCTTCCGCTGCTTCTTCTCGGCACTAGCCCACAATTGTCCCGAAGCAGTGGTAGGGTAAAAAAAAATTGGGACGTGTAAAAGAGCTTAATTTAGGCCTATTTGCAGAAATAAATTGGTTTTATTGGTTTTATTGGTTTTATTTTTTTAAATAAATAATGAATATTATGATTCTTCAAAGCAATAACATAACAACTCACTTTACTGCTTTTTAGTCTACCAAAACTTTTTTTATGTCTTTGGTCTATTAGATACTCGTAGATATTTAGATACTCTTTATTACACACCATACAAAGTAGATTACACATGAGTTTTTCAGAAAGACGTACAATTCAAGCGGCCTTATTGCTAATAGCGATCTTTTTCAGACAATCTAAGGTTGATTAAAATACCTCAGTGCCTAAAGACGAACGTCTACAACCAGTGTGTGTTACCAGTGATGACAAATGGAACTGAAACGTGGCCTCTCACTATGGGCCTCATAAGAAAGCTCAAGGTTGCACAGCGTGCTATGGAAATGGCTATGCTCGGTATTTCTTTGCGAGATCGAATCAGGAATGAGGAGATTCGTAACCGAACAAAAGTTGCTGATATAGCCCAACGGATAAGCAAGCTGAAGTGGCAGTGGGCCGGGCACATAGAACTGACGGCCGATGGGGAGAAAGGTTCTGGAATGAAGGTCATGTACCAGCAAGCGTAGCGTAGGACGTCCACCTACAAGGTGGACAGGCGACCTGGTAAAGGTTGCAGAAAGCCGCTGGATGCGGGCCGCTTCCAACCGGCCAATCTGGAAGTCACTGGGGGAGGCCTATGTTCAGCAGTGGACGTCCTATGGCTGAAATGATGAAGGTTGATTGGTTATTAAATCTGTTTTGTACTTATAAATTTATAAATTATTAGGACTTAGTATTAGTTACCGACGTTATGCAAACCACGCTGCAATCTAGACTGGATGGATGACCTTTCCGGCCATATTCATTACAATTATCACAAGTATTTTGAAAGACACGTTAAAAGTTGATACTGGCTAAGTTAAAGCAACATCTCTCTGTAAATCTACTTCCCCTTATACAGTGTGTAACGAAAAGGTGAAATAAAACTTTAAGGGGTTATTCTACCGCTAAATTACATCAACTTTTTCTATCGGACCAACATCAAAATCTCAAAAAAAAAAAATTTACGTTTCCATACAAACTGATGCCAGCTGGTCGCGTTTTAGTATGGGAAAGTGTTTTTTTTTTGCGATTTCGATGTTGGATCCATAGAAAAAGTTGATGTAATTTAGCCGTAGAATAACCCCTTAAAGTTTTATTTCGCCTTTTCGTTACACCCTGTAGATAAAACACCTCTCTAGCCGCCCTAACATGAGCAGCAAAACAAACAGCAATCATAACATGTCAACGGCACGGCGGTGGAGGGCCTAGTAAAATATATCGAGCCCACGTGGTATGGGTATGGCCAAACCACCCCATAATTGAGATAAAGCCTATACCTTACACTCAGTGGCGTTCCACTCTCTAGTATCTACATCTCAATTAATACGTTTAATAAGCTTTCTCCTACTTATTCTTTTTCCAAACCGATGATCGCTGATACTAAAGTATTAGGTGAGGCTCACATATCGCTACACCACACGGGGTATCGTCGAGCGTAGAAATGCTTAAATTTGGTCGAAAGCGATTTGCAAAAAAATATCTAAAGCAGCTGATAGGATTTCGGCGAACAGAATCTTTTCTCGGTGTTTTCGCTTCGTCAACCAACGATCGTAAGCCCCGAACGAAACCTATCTCATCACACAAAT
This sequence comes from Anania hortulata, assembly GCA_963576865.1. Lineage (NCBI taxonomy): Eukaryota > Metazoa > Arthropoda > Insecta > Lepidoptera > Crambidae > Anania > Anania hortulata. The sequence goes on along the minus strand of OY756408.1, from coordinate 17,284,490 downwards.
CTACTTTAGATTCACTTTCTTATTTGGTGAGGGCTTTGATTTTGTACGAATAATCAGTAAATAATATAACACGTTTGCATTTTTTGAAGATAAAGTAAAGAAATCTATAAAAGATACAATCAAATTAGGAAAATAAATGATATAAAATGTCTAAGTGGTTCAGGGCAAATATTAATATGTTGATAATATTTCTTATCCTTACCTAACTTTTTGCATTTTTTACGTACCTTATTTAAGTAACTTTAAACACAGAATTGTTAAATTTTCGTCGTTGAAGTGTTTTCTATAACAAACCTAATTCCTTTGGAAACATTTAATGAACTACTTCAAAATATATTTTAAACGATCTATCGGTCATGTTCAAACATTTATATTCTTTAAATCAACGCCTCATAGTGTCAAATACAAAATCTAAATAGACATCAATCGAAAATGATCAATTGAAACGGAACGGAGGAATTCTAACTGGTGTGTATTGGGCTGATTCATAGCAAAATAGGTTAACGGTTCATTGTATTCGAATGACTCCAAAATGAAATCATTTTGCACGCTGAAGGCTGTTTGTAGTTTATTCGTAAACATCAAGACCTCTGGTGTACTCCTCAGAATGTACGTAGATAAACATAATAATTTAAGAGAAAAACGTAAAGGTACACTTATGGTACCAAATATCTGTATGAAACTGTATGAAACAATTTCTCACCAAGCCCCCGATTCAGGAGCATTGGAAAACAAATTTTCAACCGGAAACCCACCTGACACTATTTGATTTAACATAAGTATCACGTGATTTCCCGGTTGTCAATTTATTATCGAAGGCTTCTGAATCGAGGGGCTGTAGGCCTAGGTTATCGTCTCAACTTTTTGTCTGGGAAAGAAAAATATACAAAGGACATGCGTAGCGACTTATAATATACTAATTCCGCTGTTCTAAAGGATATTGACTGTAACTAACCGGACATTATTACGACTCAATTTGTAACGCCAAGTATAACAATGCATTTTCCGCATCAGTGGTTTTGCCTATTATTACATATTGGATGGATCATTATGGTATTCGTTGATTAAATAATTCATGCCTAAAATTGTAAATTTGATCACATTGTGGTTAAGTATCAGTCTTTTCGTACAATATGTTGCAATCGTTACAAGTAATAAATAAAATCATAAAATAAATCTGTGAAAAAAAAAAAACATTCTTTAATAAATTATAACTAAACTACGTATAGTTTTATACTTATATGATTCTTTTGTATATTTAGGAGAGGTATGTTATTTAATTTTTTTTTTTAATTTTTTTTTATCAACCTTTTCAATCCCACTGCTGGGCAAAGGTCTCCCCCAGACTCAGGACAAAGAAATCGAGCGTCGCATCGATAATGCCTGGAAGAGCTTCTGGTCCATGAAAGCTTATATGAAGGGCAACCTTCCCATTTCGCTAAAGCGAAAACTCGTCGACACTTGCATCCTGCCCATTCTTACGTACGGAGCGCAGACCTGGTCTTTGACCGAGAGTCAAAAGTCCAAACTCAAAGTTTGCCAAAGGGCTATGGAGCGGAGCATACTAGGTGTAAAAAGGATTGATAGAATCCGCAACACCGCCATCCGCTCCAAAACCGGTGTCGCAGATGTAGGCGAGAAAACTGCAAAGCTAAAGTGGGAGTGGGCAGGACACGTGTGCAGAATGCATCCAGACAGGTGGGCCCAAATCGTCACCCGATGGGTACCTATAGACGGCGGTCGCCGAAGAGGTAGACCCAAAAAAAGATGGTGTGACGACTTGGTTAACTTAACGAGGGATTGGGAGTCATTGGCGATAGATAGAGATCGATGGAAGAGTTATTTATTATAATAAATTAAATTTGTATTTTTAATCTAATAATCACTGTTATTACCACGTCCCAAACATGGAACTGTCTACTTGATATCTAAATAATTATGTAGACATACTTAAATATTTTAAAACATTTTTAACTCTACTGTAATTTTCAGACTCATCATACACACGACGCTGGCCGGCTTAAACCCATGACCGCTGCTTGCTTCGTAGTTTGAGCCTCGCTCAACTAGATGATACGAATAAAACCAATCACACTATCATCTCCTGCCACGCCCTTTACATTCACTTTTAGCGTTAGCACACTGATATATCACAATGTATACAGGGTAATTTGTAAAACATCAACAACCTAATAGGGGCTGATTCTGGTGCTCAAATACAACGACTTTTTCTATGAGACCAACATTTAGTTTTCTCCTATGTTTTTCTTTGATTTACTTCTTTCTTTACTTTTCCTAACACTTTTGGTATCAAAATCCATATTCATATTAATAGGGTTATTAATTAGTATAAGTACTTACATGTATTTATAGTATGTATGATCATTATTTATAACAATGTGTAAGTATGTATATTATTTTATTTTTTTAGTATCTATGTAATAAATATATAATATATTATGTAATATATTAAATATAAAATTACTTTAAACTCTTCAACGCCTCCCCCACATAACGCTTTTTTTTTTTTCATCTTTCCTCTACCTGAAGGTTGTCTGGAAGAGATCGCTCTTAGCGATAAGACCGCCTAAATTGTACCATTCTAAATTTATTGTTTCTCTGTACTTTTTTTTGTGTAGTGTGCAATAAAGAGTATCTATCTATCTATCTATCTAAACAGCAAAAAAAAACAACACTTCCCCATACTAAGCCGACAACCAGCTGACATCACAGAGTTTGTATGGAGCAGTGAATTTTTTTTAGATTCCAATGTTGGTCCTATAGAGAAAGTTGTTGTATTTGACACCAGATTTAGCCCCTAGGTGGTTGTTGATGTTTTAAAAATAACCCAACTAACTATATAACTGTATAACTTGAGCACAAGCTAAATTGCTAATTAGTAATAATTGCCGCACTTAGCGTGCAGCGCCACGGGACGAAGCTATAATTACAGTAAGATAAGAAACCAAGCCCGTATCATTTGCGAGGCACCGTCATCAAATTTAATTGACAAGTGTTTAGATCACTGTTCCTCAAAATATGAAGCGACATGACATTAAACTTAATAATATCATTGGAAACGATTAATGCAAAATAAAAACAAAAATAAAGACCTAACATAAAAAAGCAGCTAACAATATGCATACTGATCAGGAAGCTGTTAGATAATGAATGATAAAATGGAAATATTTATTCTCATACATATTAACAGTAGATAATAAATACACTTTCATCTAGTTAGCTCGGTTTTACGTGTCTTGTTTTTAAAAGAATAAATTTAACTGGTCCACCCACAAGTTGGACAGACGACCTGTAATGGTTGCAAGAATAGAATAGAATAGAGTAGTAGGTAGATAGGTAGGTAGGTAGTAGGTAGTCGGATGTAGGCCGCTTCCAATCGGCCAATCTGGAAATCATTGGGGGAGGCCTACTTGACGGGGTGTCTCCGTTGACAGACACATCTAGGAGATAGATAGATAGATACTCTTTATTGCACACCATACAAGTAAAATACACATGATTTTTACAGAAAGATGTACAATTTAGGCGGTCTTATCGCTAATAGCGATCTCTTCCAGACAACCTTTAGGTAGAGGACAACCATTAAAGAAAGGGGAAGGTGTTGCAGAGTTCTTATCATCGTCTTAGGAGAATATCATCATCATCATTATATTAGACAAATAGTTTGATTTGCTCCATGTTTCGTTTACTGTCAAGTGACAAACAGTACAATTGATAAATATCCATTAACGGATTTTGGTCCAGCAATGTAAAAAAAGAAAGAAATGCTTGAATTTTGTTTGCTATAATACTACCTATGTCCTGACCTTGTAAATTTTGTGATATCTCCTAAAGTGATAAAGGTTGGGAAGCTCTGGATTATACACGATATCATTGACTCGACAGTCTGTCTGTATTACGTCTGTATACATCATATTACTTGATACGTATAACGTTACATACAATCAAACGTTACTTCATAATATAGCTATCGAATGTACATTCCTTTCCAATGAGGAAACCTCTTATAAGTATTGTTATGAGGAAATTTATTATGGCTTATTTTGTTTCAATGTGTCTGAGCTATAAATAATTTAGTAGGCAATAAAAAAAATGCAACAATGGAGTGTATTGATAATAAACAATAGCGGACCTAGTAGATACTTTCGGGCAGTTATAGTTTTATAACACGTATTAAAACTTAAATGTGATTTAGAAATTAAACTTCATACGACAGTGCGTTTTTTATAAAACATTTTATTTTATTGAAATTCTTTAGCCTACAAAAAGTTATCGTCGAAGAGTTGATGGTGCGACGATGTGGTTAACCTGATTTATTTACTTATCTGAAGGATTTGGAGTGATAGGGATCGGTAGAAGAGTTTGGGAGAGACCTTTACCTAGCTTTATAGGTAAGCAAAAAAAAGTGGATCAAATTTAATACAGTAAATAAAGTAGTAATACTTGCAAAGACGATACAAATAGCAAAAAAAATTACTTAGTTTGAAAACTAAGTGCGTAATCCGATAAATGATATTTTTTGCTGTTTCATAAGCCACTGCGTTTGCAGTTTTGCTTGAATTAAAATGACTACAGCAGTAAAGTCACGATTTAATTATCGATTAAGATTTTAACTAATTAAAAACGGAGGTACGTGATTCGCCTTAAGGACAGCGTTCAAACTTAAAAGGTCAAACAAAACAAGCGAGACTCAGTACATGTTAAAAGTAAGGCACAATTTAATATTCATTCTCCTGTTTATTGAAGTACGTAATCCGCTTACGGTCGCCGAAACGCTTTTAAGAGATCCTCTGGTTTATTCACTTCGCCAATGAAATTGACTCTTATCCTTTTTGGAAGGGATATATTTTCAGCTTATATTGTTGCGTTATTCAGATAATTTTATTTGTCAACGGTAATGTCGGCATGTAATCCAATATTTCGTTTTAAAATCAATAGCGATTTAAGTCCATAAAGCTCATACTGTAGTTACATTAAAATTATATCAAAGTATTTGATAATAGCTGAGTAAAAAAAAATTATCCTCTCACCTCAATTATGAGGAGAATTTTGGGCCATACTCCACCACGCAGGCCCAGTGCGGATTGGCGGTGAGGGGGTTGGGGTTGTAAGGCCAGTGACATAAACTTACTCTCAGACGTTCTAAAGCCGCCGGGACCAACTATTAACGTGCCTTCCGAAGCAAGGATATCTTGTGATAAACACCACATAATTTCCATCCTAACATACCTAACAACAATCATAACAGCTAAGTAAATAATAATATCTATATATAAATTATAATTACTTTTTGATTTTCACTTGACTTGACAACCCAATTAGCGTAGTGGCGCGGAGATTTGCATTGAACGCTAGTGTTCTATTCCTAGTTTGGGTCAATAATAATTTTTTTTTTTTTTCTAAATGTACTAATTGAATATCTATGAGAATACAAATTCATTATCTGGGAAATCTGGTACCTCGTTATACAGGGATGTTATTTTTTTACTTCGAGACCATAGCAACCGGTGTTTTATCTAGCGCATATTTATTATGATCAAAGCCCTTTTGATTAGTTTCCAGCTTTATGATAATTTCTGAGAAAGAAAACTTCAAAAAACGTCTCAAGCTATTTAGTATGCTAGAAAACCGATTACCATTACAAAAATACTTAGTAAAATTACTCCCTCTAACATTCTTATATAAGTAATAAGTTAATTCTACTAAGAAGATCATCATGAGCCATCAGGTTTCTACAACAAAATAACCAACCGTATTCATTAAGTGTAAAATACAGTTAAATTGTGTTAACATTAATGTTATGCCGATAAACAACATAATTTTGTCACAGTAAATGCCAAGGTTGTAACTTAAGTGTATTTTGCATAATATTTACTTTACACGAAACAGAAAATCGTAATAAGTTCCGAGAACAGTGACACATGTTACATAAGAAAGTTATCAATCAAGTGACGGAATGCGGTGATAACGGTCGCATCTGCTTCGCTCACTTGTTGTGCTTCGAATATCGGTCACGGAGATAAATGTGATATTAAACGAATATGTCAACTTAAATTATGTAGTAATGAATGGAATCTGTCAATTGCTATCGATGATACAAAAGAACCTAACTGACAACGCAGAAGAACCAAGGAAATACTCATACATAATATGACAAAACATTCTTAGATCGAAGGTCAAGTAGATTAAAAAGAAAATAAACAAGTAACATACAATATACATTTCATTCAATCCCATAAAACATTATCTTAACGGAGGCCCGTTTCGACAAAGACATGCCTTGTAAAGTATTACAAAGTATCACAAATAAAGATAAACAGTATCAGTTGTGTTTAAAAGTTGCGAAGGATCTCACTTAAGATATCGCGGGCGTCCGATAAAGACTATTAACAACTTAAGCTTTCACAGTGTCGTTCTGCGCTTTGCTAATCTTCGTCAGAGGTCACTTGAGCATTTCTAAACTCAATCCATCACTCTTGATGGACGCTCGCCAAAAGGCAAAGGTGAAATGTGAGTGAGTCATCCTCTTAGACAGAATATGCTATCCAAGTCCAGTGATACATTACTAAAGCGTGAATAGCTTAACGCTTTTGCATGTCCATAACCTTATTTGGAACTGTAAGTAATTCTGTAAGGAACTCGTTGTTTAAGTGTACCATTAATTTTGTATGTAAACCAAATGGAGCTTCGTGAGAAAGAAGCCGACTCGCAAATTATTGAGGTGCTTGCAAAATGTGTTGCAGACTTTTAACATCGAATCGATCAGCCTTATACGTCTTTATTATATTACTGTGAAATACCAAGTTATTTACTCAATCATAAAAGTAAGGATTAATTTATTTCGGTTACACTTAACACTTTTTTAGAACAGGAATAGTATTTTAGGTGTAACGTTCGTCTACGTAGGCTATTTTCTAATATTTTACTTCAAATACTTTGAGCTCCATGTTTAGTGTCGAAACATTGTCTTAACACATACTTTTGAACCAGAAGCAACTCTTATCAGCCGCAACAATGTTTTGAGTGGCTCTAAGTTCAGTGACCGCATTTTTAATTAGGCAAGCGGCGTTCATAGTGAAATGAAGCCGCGTGTTTTATTTAGTATTAATGAGAGACATTATAATGCGGGCGACACGGCGGATGTCGAATTGGAGCAGATGACGGCATAGTTAACTTTAGCTCGGAAATGAACACTGAAAATAAAAGTGTCCTTGCAACGTAGTAACTTACAGATCGTGTCAGCGAGATATAACCTGCTTTTACTGAATATTTTGACGACCCAAAGAATTAATATGTCATTATAGAAACTCGTTTTTAATCCTGAGTTCATTGAAAAATAGTTTTGGTTTACAAGTCGTTTTTTTAATTGCTTTATAAAAATAAAGTTATACAAGTCTTTATTAAAACGATTTATATTAGCCCAAACAAGTTATCTGATGAACATCCTCTATGTTTTCCTCCCTCCTTAAGGTAAACTCAGTTTACATTTGGCGAAGATTGCGTTGCATAAACACAAAAAACATAAAAGTAAATTGAGATATTCCTTTCTTAAGTAAAGTCTATACAAACCGATAGGGTTTACGAAATCTGACCTCTTCTAGGCATTTCTGATGGCATCAGGGGCAAGCAATTTAAGCCTCGATATTGAAACTCTCGATATTTACATTTGGCTTAGATTATGAAGACGTTTCTGAGATCTGTTTTGTATGTGTAAACGAACAATTGAAGGCTTTGAACGAAATTAAATGTAATTTGTGAAATAAATAAAGAGTTAGAAATTACTTATTTGACTACATCCATTGCTGTTGGCATTATTTTGTCGATTTTAAAATCATGTGTACCATTATTTCACCTAATCCTTTTGCTTCTGTCGGCATTATTACGACAATTATAAAATGATACTGTACAGTCAGCATTAAATGTAACTGATTATAAAGTAATTCTCAAAACTACTGACTCTTCTAAATGTCACAATAACTCTATATGTTCTATATTTGACCTTTGCGTTTTTTTTACTAGAAATGAAAGACTGTTGTGATATGTTTTGCAATAAGGTTCTTTAAAAAAAAACAGATACTAAGCTACTATTGATGTTGACTGTACTAATTGATTTATTCAATAATTAATATATTTTTAAAATACATGGACGCAGAAAATACCTGTTATTTTACGTTAGCCTCTTTAAATCAATCTTTTATTTAAATATGACTAAGAAACAAGTGTAAGAACAATGAAGGACGAAGGTATGACCCTTGAGGTAGCCTTCAATTTAAAACGTTTTGCTTCATTCATTTATTGCACAAGTCGAACCGAGTTATTTGTTACAAAACGTATTAACTTAAGTGTCTAATGCTTTGTATGAATGTATGAAACGTTTTGTATGGGTGATGTAATCAGCAGAGCCGTAGAAACCCGACCTTGGGTTGAAAATATGCTAATTGGTGATACTTGAACGCAGTCAGTACCAGTATGGTAATGGCAAGTAATATAACACCGATAAGATGTTGCTCGTTTATTTGACTTTGTAGCAATTGGAAGTTCTATTTGTACATTGAAAGCAAGTTTTAATATTCCTTCACCTTATTAGCATGCAATAAAAAACGGACCACTGAATTAGCTATCAATGTCTATTCACTATTTTGTATAGTTTAACAACGCTGAGTATTTAGCTCTCTTCAGAAATTAGTTTCCCTAATGTATCTCTAATCCTTTTTTGTCCAAACAAGACCAACCGTTTAATGACATCGTTTGAATAAGTTGAATTATGGGGTAAAATTAATTTTGCACCACTTTTCTATGACTCGTGAACCATATGCCCGCATCTTATGTGTATCATTTTATGTATCAGTTTTATATGTTCTGTAATAGCTGAGAAATTAAATATCCCTACCATCGAAATTCTTAATGCATTGTCTAAGGGTCTCATACACCACTTGCTGATAAGTTCCAGATAACCTATCTGGCACTTGTTTTGGCAGATAACCCATACAATTGGCTATCAAAAAAGTGCCAGATAGGTTATCTGGAACTTATCAGCAAGTGGTGTAAGAGGCCCTAAATGCAATACAGGATAACTTAGATAGACAGCGTGTTAGTTTATATTTAACTATATTGAATAAAAAGGTGTTTTGTAGATCACTTTTATAAAACAGATGCAATCTTCCATAATGCATAAGGGTAAATGCTTCCCAATCCCAAGCCCATATTGGACGACTTCCACAATAATTGCACGTTCCTATTACAGGATGCCCAAATAGAAACTCCCTGCTTATAAATTAAGCGCGGTTTGCACACAAATCATCCATAACCCTGGAACTCTATGGCCTTATTCAGATCGGTCGTTATGCCTTAAAAGCGGTCCACTCAGATTTCCTTGGGAAAAGAAAGTAACTGACATTTCTGCTAATGTTTGTTTACTTGGGCTATTTACATTATTAAAGTAGCTTTTAATAGGAGAAATTAAAGTTATTTAGATCTGACAGCATTAAGGGATGGTGTTAAATTTCCAAAACAATTTTGCCGTCGTAAAAATAATAGTTGTAAACGTGGTTTTGTTAGCTCCGGAAGAGGCAACAGATCAGTTGATCAGTCAAGAATCTCGGCTTAGATTTCCGGTCGGGTCAATTTAGGAAACAAACTTTTCTAAACTGCAACTTGCAAATTTGCAACTGTGTGATAGTTGGGAGACGCCCCCTGTAAAATGATCGTTATCTGATACGTTGTAAGTCGTAACACAAGGTTCATCATCATCATCATTTCAGCCATAGGACGACCACTGCTGAACATAGGCCTCTCCCATTGACTTCCAGATTGGCCGGTTGGAAGCGGCCTGCATCCAACGTCTTCCTGCGACCCTTACCAGGTCGTCTGACCAATTTATGAGTGGACGTCCTACGCTGCGCTTGCCTGTACGCGGCCTCCATTCTAGAACTTTTCTGCCGCATCGGCCGTCAGTTCTACGTGCTATGTAACACAAGGTTATTAATTGTTTATTTTGAGACCATGGCTAACGATTGGTTTAGTTTCTTTAAACTTTAATCTAAAACAATGATGAAATTCATGATCTTATCTGTTTATCGTACATTTTGGAATATGATTTTATTAGTACAAATGTTGCACATATTAATTTATTTCGGAAACCTTGCAGTTACATAGTTTTTCACAATACCGACTGGTAGTCAGAACTATGGCGCGAATGTGCGCACGCGCACGGCAGCCAACAGATTCACGACTTGGATGCGTCGGCGCATTTGGTGTTTAACCTCGGGTTAGTACGAGCTTATTAGCTTTGTTTAGATTATTTATTATTATTCATTATATGCTTATACAGGATGAAAGAAACAATACTCGTATATAGAAAGTAGAGCAAAGCTATATTTTGGGACATGTATAAGTATCCGGAAGAGGGCCTATATACTGAATAAATTACTATTATGACCATTATGACTTTAGCACTAAGTATTACTAATACCGATACCTAAAATCTGGATTAAACTACTAACTTTGACCACAAATAATGATGTGCCAAACCAGTTAAAGGTAAATCTACATTATTTTATAAAAAGGCTATGTTAGTAGTTTCAATTAAAATTTCCTTTCTTTTTACATAATCATCATTTCAGCCATAGGATGTCCACTGCTGAACATAGGCCTTCCCCATTGACTTCCAGATTGGCCGGTTGGAAGCGGCTTTTTACAAAAGCATAATTTTTCATCTTTGTTTATAATGGTTGTGTCAAGATTACTCATCAAGATTATTCATTTAAAATTTTTATTCGAACAAGAATTATAAAGCATAAGAATTTGTTTACGGAAAACTCACTAATAAGGCAAAAATGTATATATTAATTCATCAGATTTAATGTCAAGTTATAAAAAGCCAAAACTACTAAATTCATTGAACTCTCATGCTAATGCAAGTAGGTCGGCAGAAGATTAACAAATCAACAAGGAGATTGTTTAATTTATGAAAGAAAATGTTTTGGGACAAACTGATGAATAATAAAATACGTCTTAATTGTAAATTAATAACAAATTTTACATTATCATAACTTAAAACAAAAATTATGGAAATAAGATGAATAATTTGATATAGGAAACACTTGATAAATACCTAATTAAATTATTGTACATATTCCAAGAGAAAACAATATTATTCTCAATACTTATTAATGTTCTAAGATATTATTCGTTGTTGATTTATTTGCTATAATTTAATTTTGATCATTATTACATTCTTTATTTTACACAAATGACTTCATTATTTCTTTAATTTGGATTTGTATAGAAACATTATCTATTTCACCTACCTTTATTCTAAGAATCGGTCGATCTGAAATTTCAAAGAAAATTTTAATAGCATTGTACAAATGCTGCACTTGGCATTTGCTACAAACACAAAAACCTGTATTTGTGTTTATAGCAAATACAGGTACAATACGTAGAGGTCTTACGTCATTTCACATGTGTTTTTTGACCATCGCAAGTCATGATATCATCTGCTAATAGGAAGGTCTGCGATGATTGTTTTATTATTTTTTATTATATTTCTATTCTACCTATTGATATTTTGTAGACTAGCAAAAATTTTAAATCGGCCTGCCAAGTGTTGCGAGTATTGGAAATCCCCCCGATGATAAGTTATTGGGGGAGGCCTTGGTTCAGCAGTGGACGTCCTATGTCCGTGGTTGCAATGACGATGATGATGAAATAAATAAATATTGGACAACATCACAAACATTTCTCTGATCTTATGATAAGCAGCCAAAGCACCTGTGTTACAGAAATCAGAAACAGCGACGGTAACACAAGACCCAGACCAGAGATACCGAGGATAATACAGCACCGAAACTCTAGAGTATTAGTATTTTTTCTTAAAAGTTTCTAGTCAACCAAAACCCATGCATTACACGCAATAAGAATTTAAAGTTACGATTCATAATCAGTGTATTATTGCAACGCTAACGTTGTCAATATCGTGTCAAAGAGACATTCTGAGTAGCTCCAAAATAAGTAGGATGCAGATGAACACAATCGATCGAGTTGAGCGGAACTATTGCATTGTTTGCATTACATTGAATTTACGATTAAGTTTGTTAGAAAAAATCAAAAAGGAAAGTTTTAATTTTAATTTGTTGGGACCATAATGATTAAATTACTATTGACCTATAGAGTCTCTGTTTTCAATATTATCCCCGGTTTCAAGCCACACACCGTATAGAAAAGTTAGTTTTTCTACATAAATGTCAGAGAGAGGAGGAATCAGAGAAGATAGCAAGAGAATAATCAATGAAACGTAAATCGTAATATAAAACCAAATAATTTTGGTTTTATATTACGATTACATGATGATAGTAAATAAAAAAAAACAAGTAAAGTAATAGGAGCTAGGTTTGCCACTTTCAGTTAAATAAAAACTTTCACCAGCCTGTCATTTTTACATTTCGTAATCAAATTACCAGTCAATACGTGTAAAAATACAATTTCCCTCCAATTACGTGATTTCTCTAAATATTTGTGCAAGTGCTCGGAAGATCAAATAATCAATTCACCGTATATCTGAGATTCGCGTCGCGTTTTTGCTAAACGCTCTGCAAACATTCGAGATTGGCGTTTCAGATGTAAGTGTCATCTAAAAGCACGCTTTTTGGGTTTAAGGTGTTGTAATTTTTTTATTAGGTACTAAGTTTGTGATATGGACTACATCTGTCTGTTTATAGTTGTACAATAAGTATACTGTCATAAGAATAGTAGTAAAGAATATCAAAAGCACATTGTTTAGATAACAATTACTATTCATCCGTAGGTTCAAATAATGTCCAACACTTTAAGTCAATATTAAGATAAAAAATAGAGGTTTTGTGCAATTTATACTTCTTAATTTTTACTGTAATTAGTTTGAATTAAGCATTAAATTAAACTCAAATAATTTTGTAAATGTTAAGCCACAAGCCATGATAACATTTGCTTCAAACATCAAAACAATATTGTTGTTAAGTAAATGTTTGGTTTCGTCTAGCAAACACCAAGTTTATTAAGCGAAATATTTGTGACGACCAAAGTCAACTGTTATGGAATCCTACATTCAAACCCATTGGATTTGTAATTTAACTACATACATTAGAGAGTACATGAGTTTTACTTTAGAGATATAGACCTTTTTACTGTCCTTATGCCAAGACATAAATTAGCGAGCATGCCGGACCTGGTATCGCTATCTCTGAGGTCCCAGGTTTGATTCCCGGACGGTCAATGTAAAAATAAACTTTTCTATATCGTCTCGGGTCTGAGTGTTGTTATACCGTCGTTGTTTCTGATGTCTGATGTCTGATGTAACACAAATGCTTTGGCTCCTTACTATAGGATCAGAGCAATGTATGTGATGTTGTCCAATAAAAATAAAATAAAAATTTGGCAACAAAATATTAATATACAAAATAGCACGACTTTACTACTTATCATAGGATCAGAGCAATACAGGTGATGTTGCCTAATTTTTTAAAATTAATGGCAACAAAATAATTTTAAACAAAATAGCACGACTTTAATATTCAAAGATAGGAAATGTGTGTAACTTAAAACTTATCTGCTAATGCCAAAATTAAAATACCAAAAAAATAAGTAAGAATTATAACACCTACTGAAGACAATAAACAAAGTTTTCTTCGAAGGCCAAAAAACGTTAATCAAAATTGGGAATTTTTCCGCCCGACGTATAAAAGGTCCGCTCGGCGTCCCAGAACAAACACTGCAAATCTTGAGAGTAGCTCAAACAGAACCCACTACATTAGTAAATTAAATATACCACAATGAAAAATACCTACTACAAAAAATTGTAAACATGTAGAAATCTTTTTCGTCGGTCTCACTAAAACGTAGAACAGTCAGTTATACCATTTATAACTAATATACTATTTTGTTAGTCTTGATCCTTCGTAGTGCTTAACATTTGAAATTATGTGTTCAGCTATTGCTTTGCTAGGATTATTGATTTCGTTTTATGAATACGAACGATCAGCAACTGATTAAAATCTATTCGCACTATCTAAAATAGTCAAATGTTTTGCCTTACTACATAAATATTAACACTTGTTTTAATTTTCTACGAGTAGATAAAATTATATAATCCAATAAATACCTGCTGGAAGTTAACAGATAAATAATAATACATATTTTACATTCAAGCTTAGTCTGAATTTAAGAAATTCTGGCACATAAACATAGTTTTCACTTTTTTTTTAAATGACTGAAATTTTAACAAATACTTAGCAAGAACCAAGTTTTCCGAGTGATAATATAAACGTGTTCTATTGATACCATTTTTCTTTCTTTCTCAAACATAAACAAATAACGTATAGGCTGTTCTATACGCTCTGTGTCCAGTTTCGTACGCAAAGCAAATTCATAATTTAGTAGAGTTTGTCAAAGGTCGCCGCAGCCCTAACCGGATCGCTGTTTCTTTATGAATTTGTAACGAAAATTGTTGAGATATTTAAAGCAATTTGTGTACCAATTTGTGTACTAATTAACTGTATCATAGAATCTAAACTCGCGTTGATTTTAGTATCGTTTATTTTAGTAGATTTATCACGACCTTACCAAGAGACAAACACAAGTAAGTATTTCTTGCCAGTGAAACAATGATATGAAACACATTTCTGTGGATACGAATCTTTTTTCGCTTTCTGTTTTCTTGTGATGTCAATAAATACCTGCTTGAAGTTAACAGATGAGAGATAATAAAGACTAACACATAACTCGAGACTTTTAACGAATTGATGAGGCACAATTTAAGTAATGTTAGGGTCTTAACGATAAAGTAAAACTAGCGGACTGTATAAATATAGGTGCTGTAATTCTCGCCTCTTAATTACGATAAATATAAAAAATACGCGATGGTAAACCGGCGACTGTGGGACACCCACAGAACACCCATAGGCGAGTGTCCGAGCGCGGTCGCGATGATTCACGATGACGTCAGTGTCCGCCGCCCGCACTTGTCCCCCGCGCGTAGTGGTTTTCTCAACAAGTAACAAACTAGCCTTCTATTATACTATTTTCACTACAATGATGATTTCTCATTACATTAAGAGCTTTTCTTATGATATTAAGGATCTTCCAGCAATCCTGCGGCATAAAAAAATAATGTTGACAAGAAGAACTACAATCATTATGCCTTTCAAAACAACTAAAACCGATAAATATCTAAGACATTATTAATGTTTAGCGTCTCTGCTATTAGATATCGACAGATTTGTTAGTAATAAAGCCAATAATAGATCGCGAGGCTGATCGCGACCCGCCCTCGCCATTACAGATAATAGCCGAGGTTACGGTGGATAACTTGTTCGCATGATTTATAGCGATGACCCGATCGCTGTTAACACTTTTACTGACTGTCTTTTGTTGTAATAACCATTCATTTTAAGGCTACCCGCACAGTTTGACCTCAATTTTTTTTAAAGTTTGAAGTGAAGTGAAGTGAAGTTTTCTTCTTTTCCTAGTGTATAATTCGCCTTAATACAGGGTCCTATTTCTGCTTTTTCTTCTCCACTTCGCTTTATCCTGGGCATCCTTCTCAGTGAGGCCGCAGCTCTCCATGTCTTTGTTGATAACACTGAACTTAAACAAATGTTTAAAAAAAAGTAACACAGGCTTATTAAAAAAAAAAGCGTTGTAAATCATCAGCTGTATCAGAATAAAAAATATATTTGTTTGTTAAATTAGATAGATTTAGAATTAGTTAAAATAGACTAAATATCCAAAAATTATAAACTCTTTACAAAAATATCAAATAGAGTCTTTGAAATACTCCAATAATTTTAAAGTCTATACCATCCTGAAGTGACCACTGCAGAATCAAGGACAACTATTTTAAAACCATCTTGGGTGGTATTCTGAGAGTCATTCATTTCAGAATAATAGTATCGATAATGCTTTGACATGTCTCGCTCATAAACTTTTTTATATTCTCTATCTGATTCGCGGAGTCAAGCATACTTAACTTTTCGATAAAAACTATCGATATTATCGAGTAATTTTTCGCACTTGGGTGGTCTCGTGATCCGATAAACGGATTTACAGCGTCTGTAGCGTCGTTTACGCTTGATTTATAGTTTATATGGGCCGTTAACGGGTTAATTATGTTATTTACGTAATGACCGATAACAGTTAAGGTGAACGCATTCACGTAATGAGTTATTTATGATATAGTCTGATTCAATAATAGAGTTTCATTGTCTGTCTTTAATAACAACATGAATAAATGATGTAGTTTATTTTTAAATAATGTGTTTTATTTAAATAGTCGTTCTATTTAAATTATTTATTTGTAAAACATAATTACTGCTCATTAACGAAAAATATGTTTAAAAAATTTGGAGCGTTATTTTTCATTCTTATCATATTTCTCTTATAAAGGTTACTAAGTATACATTATGCTAATAAATTATGTTTTTATATCTAGTTTGAAAATGAATACTTAAATATGATAATGTTTTTTGTATCTGAAACAACTTAATACATTCATTAGGATAAATGTAAAGATAGCATTTACTTAACTGTACACTTTTATTTTGCGTATCAAAAACATTACCTAACTAAAATTTCTGAATTGCCTCAATAAACAACAAGTCATGTTTAATCATAGATCTTCAGTCTACAGAAAGCTCTAGAGTCGTTAGTACTAAAATATTAACAGCGTCAAAATGTCACCGTCTCTGAATTTAAGATCTGAATGCAGTAAAAGCAGCTCTCAGACGAACAAGAGTTTGTTTCCACGATGTTTGATTTGATTCGCTAAATAAAGCGCTGAAATATTTTGTTTATTACAGAATTGTTTGATCATCGTAACCTGCCTACAATTAAGGTCATAGCTGGGCATAGTTCTTTTCTGATGTATGCCAAGTATTTGTTTTCAACAGTTACTTTGCATTTAGGTATCGTTGATCAATCTTGTTACGCTATTATCGCAGTGTGCATCATAACTTCATTTTTGTCACTTGTTTTGAAACGATGCTGAACTCTTACATATAACAAAAATCAAATAAATTTGATTGCATTAAACGACGGAATAATCCTTTTTTCATAGGTTCCCTTTACGGCGTATTGTGCCGGTCTATAAAGGTTGTTTTAGGGCACAAAGGGCATAGTTTATGAACTCTGGTCGGCATCCATGACTTTTTAAGCACACTACATAAAGATGCCGAAGTTGAAACAGCTGTTGCATCAACACACCGACATTCACATGGCAGGTTATTTCATGGCATAAAGTTCAAAATAGAATGAAAAGAGAAGACTCGTCTATCGGCTGAGTTTGAATCGGGTCCGATATGAAAATGGAAACGAGCTCCAAGTTTGTAATGTACGTTGTTCGTCGAAATCCGAAATTCTCACTTTCTAATGTCAGCACATAAACATAATCAAATTATGCACGGTGCGGGGCTCGGGGCGCGACCCAGTAATCACTCGCATTATTTCACTTGATATATTTCACTTGATTTCACATAGTTTTTACGAACATGCAAGCACTGTGCTTACTATATAGATAAAGATTTTATATACAGAAACATGTAAGCGAAATATAGTCTTGGTGCTAGTATCTGTAGTATTTCTGTTAGTATTAAACTAAATAAATAGTAAAAGATAAACATAATAGACATAAACATAAACATAAACAGACTTTTATTACGTTCAATCACAGAAAATCACTTAAATAAAATTTTTAAACCTTTTTTTTGTTTGAGTGTATGAAAAGTTTCAGACTGCAATATTTGAAACTATTGCTTCGTGTGTGGTTCTGTCCGTAGAAATTATTTGATCACTGATTCAGTGGTTCAGCCAATGATCAAATAATCCCTAAAGTATAAGTTCTGCTAAAATGTCAAACGTGATACACGTCAACTGGCGCCAATCAAATTACAATATTATTAGGAAATAAACACAATGTATGTATCTCTGTTCAAAACGATGCTTCTGTGTAGTAGTTAAAGTCATAAGCAAATACATTTTGTGTTTATTTAACGAATATAAAACAAAATACATTGACATTTACGTGGGCATTAGTTGAAAAGACCAAACACGGTTGCCTCTTGATTTGTATAATTTTTAAGATTCCTTGTGAATGCTAGATTTGATAGATTTTCAGTAACGATTTCTATCTCTTTTAGTTTTTATAGGAGAAAAGCAAATGCATGGACTGAGTTTAGATACAGTGAAAGTGAAAATCTTGAAAAGTGATTAACACAAACAGAGACTAGAATCTTTAACTACTGATAGTCTTGATACGTTACGCTTGTTTAGTTTATTTGCCATTTCGTAGCTTCGGTAGAAAAAGGGTACAATTGAGTTTTTGAAATTTTACAGAAGAGCCATTTTATGTGTTTTTTTGCATTCAGTATTATCTTGCTCTGCTAATATTGCTTAAAAGTAGTTCTTCTTTGCATGAATTAAGCTCTATAGCTTAAGAAGAAGATAATTATGTATTTTAGGCCAATTGTTATCAAGGATTAAAAACGATTATTTTTCACTTCAATTGTAGCTTTCTCTATCGAAGGAGCAATTTATAGTTTTATTAGAATGATCACAATAATGTTGGTGTCTTTTATTTTCAGGTAATGACATCATAAAACATACATTTTGGTAACTATGCAACTATCCAAGAAGTCTGTAAAGTGAAGAAAAGTCAGTAAAGTTTATTGGCTCATGTTTGACTTGAGAAGTCTTACTTATGGTGTTTTCATGGAGGTTTAAAAATTCTCACTTTGAATGCGAGTAGTGTATTTATAGTAAGTAACTAAATATTTTGTCGTTTATACAGTGTGTAACGAAAAGGTGAAATAAAACTTTAAGGGGTTATTCTACGGCTAAATTACATCGACTTTTTCTATGGGACCAACATCAAAATCTCAAAAAAAAAATTGACGTTTCCATACAAACTGATTCCAGCTGGTCGCGTTTTAGTATGTTGTATGTATGTGTATGTTTTTTATTTGCGATTTCGATGTTGGTCCCATAGAAAAAGTTGATGTAATTTAGCCGTAGAATAACCCCTTAAAGTTTTATTTCACCTTTTCGTTACACCCTGTATATTTTATGATTTTTACTATAGACACGTTTAGCCAAGACCGACCTAAGCCAATTCACCGACTTCGATTAAAGGATAACCCTACGTAACCCACTAAAGATACCTACCTAATAAAATATAAATATTTTCTAGCATATACACACCTTGTCCGCCTAGCATGAACACCAAAACACGATATGATATAGCGATTTATCGACATCAACTGCAAAAATATGATAAATACAGCCGCCATTTTGAAACGCCGCGCCGTGCCGGTGACGTCACTTGTTATGATATCTGTTTTGATAAAAATTAAAAACCGCTGGTGTCGATAAATGGCAATTTCATATCGTCTTTTGGTGGTCATGCTAGGGGTGCTGGTGTCG
This sequence comes from Anania hortulata, assembly GCA_963576865.1. NCBI lineage: Eukaryota > Metazoa > Arthropoda > Insecta > Lepidoptera > Crambidae > Anania > Anania hortulata. The sequence continues at coordinate 17,265,020 of OY756408.1, read as the reverse complement.
TAGTAAGGAATTAATATCCTTGTGTTACGAGTTATGAAAACCATTTTTTTTTCGAAAGTGGTTACAGGACATCCAGTCCTGATCCAAATTTAGAAATTTTCGTTTTAAGTTGACTAGACTATAAACGTCATCTAAAATGTATTAGCCGAAAAACGAACAATTGTTTTTAAATTGGTAAAATTATATTTCGTAGTTCTTTATGTCTCGCAACAATCTTAACCAATCAGAAAAACAGCTGACGATCTTGACTCAAATGCCGCCAAGACTAAACAGCGCCTAAGGCGTCACTTTCATCAAACAGAGGCGACGTTAACGTTTCACGGAGCAGCGGTGAAACTTTACTTGAACGTGTGAATTCTTTTCTGTTTGTCATCACTTAGGGCGACTTGATTAGCTAAGAATTTGGTAACTAATAGACACTTTCGATTTTGCTCGACGTACGCATGTCTGTAAAAAAAAATCTACATAAAAATTGTATAAAAGTAATAAATAATAGAAGTTTAATTTGGAACCATGTAAAACTTTACTTAAAGTAGCTTTAAGCAAAATGTAAAAAAAATTTAACGCGACTTGAAAATGCAACATGTACATGGAATGTGTGACGATGCACTGGTGTATATCCACCATGACTCGATAATTACTTATAATAAACATATTTAACATGCAGCGAAGCATGGCCGCTACTTGAGCGACACAAGCAGGAGCTGCGTGTCACGGAGATGAATATGCTGCGGTGGATGTGCGGAGTCACGCGTAAGGACCGCGTGAGGAACTCGCGCATCCGCGGTAGCCTTCGTATCCGTGATATTGCAGACAAACTGCAGGAGAGTCGCCTACGCTGGTACGGCCATGTTTTGCGGAAACCGGCAAGCTACGTAGGAAACAAATGTCTGGCCATGCCGCCACCGTCAGGTCCTGGCAAAAGGGGTAGACCCAAGAAATGCTGGCTTGACGTTGTGAGGGCTGAGATGCGTGCCAATGATCTCACAACTAGAGACGCTCAAGACCGCGCGAAGTGGAGGAGCAAATCAAGGAAAGCCGTCCCTGGGCTCCAAAGCAATGGCTTTGGACGCAACCGGGATTGACCGTATAGACGATGATGATGATTTAACATAGCCGCTGTCGTTTAAGATCATGTCTGTAACTTTTTTTTCTCTTTTAAAATAAGCATGCTGTGTTTACCTTTATGTAGTTATGGAATAAACTTGTATTATAGATAGATAGATAGATAGATGCTCTTTATTTCACACCACACAAAACAAACAGTACAGAGGAAAAAATACATTTAAAATAGTGATAAACAACTTATACGTAACTTACGTAATTGAAAAATTGTAGCAATTGTTGGTAAACTTAATAAATAAATCAAATCAAATCAAATTACAACAACAGAGAAGAAATAGAATAAGCGGCCTATCCATAGGCACTATAAAAATAACAGTGTTCTTTTTACATCAGACTTTATAAAGAAAAAACAGAACGAGGTACAAGTAGGTAATACTGTTTTGAGGAGCTCATGGTTATGCCCCAGGCTCACGTCAGCGATGGATCATTGATTTCTTTTTTGTTTAAGAGATTTATAATGTGGGTGGACGATGATAATCCCCAGATTTCAGGTAGCATTGTTTTATAATCCCTACATATTAGGCACAATCGACCCACAAATGAAAACTAAACCTCAAAAATCGTGACGATACTCATTGTATGTGAATTAGTGTCATTCGTAAACAGTAACAAAAACAGCAAAAAGATTATGTAAATTAGTAGCAACTAGGTAGTATTACTGTCAATCGAAATGTTATTAGCCATTCACTGGACCACTGACAAGATTTGGTACACACATTATTCGGTTAGTCAGCAAATCAATTTTCGACTTTATAACTTTAAAAATAAGGTTGAGTTGCGCGTCTGTTATGTGCAAAGAAGCCATGCCGTGACTTATTATAAAGTTAATCATGATACAGTCAATTGTTAGATATTGATCACCGATTTAAACAAGACTTCACTGTTTCAATACTAAGGTTCATGTTGCGATGCTATCTCTGTTATTGTGAAGGCACCAATCATGGACGGTGGCTATTTTACGTATTTTAGATCATAATTCACGCTTAATTTTTTTAAATTCTTGTTTGTGATAGTTATGAGTCAGATATTGGTATTGTCTTTACTTATTATATTATGCAAAAATATTTTATAAAAATGCGTTTGCCTTCAAAATTATGGTTAATAACATTAATATAAATAATATTTTGAATAAATACAGATACTAACGTTTATAGCTTTTCTTGCTTGTATTATGATAGAGGATAATTTGATTTTGAATTTATGTATGTTTATGTGTTATTAAGTCGCTATAAAACAAGCCTCGCTTAGTTTTAGGATAGATAATTTGGTGTAATTTATTTAAAAAAGAATAATACCGTATTCCTAAAGTGTAGGTATATATGTGCATTAAAAAATGATATTTTATGTAATTAAATAACAATTCGCGCCAACAAATTCGCGGCAAACTGGTACTAATATATAAGATCAGATATTAAGACAAATAAAAAATAAATTAGCACTATACTAATTGTTTGTCTTGAAGTAAGGAATAAATGTAATCTAGAAGTAACTGGGGGAGGCCTATGTTCAGCAGTGGACGTCCTATGGCTGAAATGATAATGATGATGATAAAGGAATAAAATCCTTGTGTTACGATGTAACGGAATATGAATTCTGTTAGAGGTTTCTCACTACACTCAGACTCAATCCATTTGGAAAAGTCCATTTTCGGGAATGACCCAAACTGGTATTTAGCCCGGGATCCTTTGCATTTAAGGTGGATCCACACACCACTACGTCAATCGGATCGTACCAGCCCAAAGCTCATTACTGAAGTCTTGTCCATCATTGGACCCTCTTCTGCAAATGAACTAGCAGCATGTTTTGAAGAGACGTCCTTATATTGCAAATCTTTTTATTCGCCCAACAAAAAGTTCTTTGTCTTTTTTCTACCCTCTTCATGAATGGGAGATAATGGAATGGAGCAAAAAGAGGTTTTATTAATTTAAGATTGTAAAAAACAGACGTGATTTCTTGGGCAGTGGTTCTGGGTTTATTTATATCTCGGATTTCTTTGGTTAGATATGTTTTGAGACGAAATAGTAAGCACTTTAAATAATTTTAACAGTCAAATTATTTCTATTTTTCCTGATTGATCATTGGCAGATTGGTCTATGGCATTAAGTTGAGATCGATGTCAACTTAATGCCATAGACCAATCTGATATACAGCTTCGAATCTGTACAATAGTCTAAATATACAGGGTGTTCTGTATAAGTACTTGAACATCATGTAAAGCTAAGAAATAAACCTCAAATGAATAGTTCAAAAATGAACCGCACGTATCCATCAAACAACCATTTAATTATTTGTTTTTTCTCAAACAATAAAACAATATTTATACGGCATAAATTTTCACAAAACGCTCTCCAGTATTCGTATACTCGTATGCAAATGTTTGCATTTATCGGATCGCTCCTTTCATTCTGATTGACGGACAAACAGACTGTAGGGAAATATAATAAAACACATTTACATACAGTTGAGCATAAAACAATTTAAAGCAATTTGTTCAGCTTTTTAGATTTAGAGGAAAGGGAAAAGGTTATAATGACTATTATTAAAGCCAAGATTTGAAAACATAAATGGCTAGTTTCCTAAAAAAATCTAATTAGTTAGTCCGTCAGTTGGATTAACAGAAAATATTAGACACATATTTCTTCTTTTCTCAATCAAACAAAAAATGATGAAGATATAGCCCGTTAAAGTCCCGCGTAACGTCACGCATTAGACACTTTTTAGCAAGGCGTGACGTCACGTGCTCACTTTGATGCGCTTTATCTTCGTAATTTTTTGTTTGATTGACAAATGACAAAATATTGGTCCTATATTTTTTGATAATCTAACTGACGGACTAAATAGAATAATCTTGTTTTGACCCAGGAAACTAGCCTAATCAGACGACTCACTAATTGCCAAGGATCCATAGTAAGAAATATTCGGGTTTCCTCCCTTATAATGAAACGAATTCACCCCATATATAACGTGTAACGCGGTGTGATTCCAAATAAAAAAACCTCTTATGGGCTGATTTTAGTGCTCACGTCACAGTGATATATCACGTAACCAAATAGTTTACATGAGATATCATTTTTTGAGATTTCGATGTTGGATCCATAGAATAGGTTGTATTTGCAAAACAGAATCAGCGTAAGAGGTTTTCGTCTTTGAAGCTACTTATATGTGTTAACTTGCTACAGTGCAAGCTATGCTTCGTTTGGGGCTAGGCTAGTACATATTCTTATCTATAGGCTAGGCAATTGGTGTTATGATTATCTTAGCCTATATAGTTCACTGCTGGATATAAGCCTCCTCCGAAGAGCGCCAAAGAGCATGATGCTCCCCTTTCTTCATTCAGCCACTTCCAGCCATCTTCCAAAGGTCGTTGGTCCGTCGAACGCCCCTGCCCAACGATGATGGATGCTTGGATGGATGAATCGGAGCCATCAATCTACAGTGAGTTTGCGTTCTCCCCACTCGAACGAAAATCTTGTTTATTCCACATTTTATCGAAACTGCAGATGTGGCCGTCTTACTAGTATTTTATAAGTGTTAGTGTAGGAAAAAAAATTTAATACCTTGTTTAATTAAATACCTTAGATCTGTACTTTACGTCTCAGGAGACATCGATTGCGACGTCTAGGCACGCATTGCTGCTGCGTGGGCCAAATGGCGAGAGATGACTGGTGTCATTTGTGACCCTAGAATGCTGGTCAAGCTGAAAGGACAGATCTATAAGTCCATCATTGGGCATGTCCTTTTATATGGCAAAGAAGCGTGGCTGCTACTTGAGCGACAAAAGCAGGAGCTGCGTGTCACGGAGATGAATATGCTGCGGTGGATGTGCGGAGTCAGGCGGAAGGACCACGTGAGGAACTCGCGCATCCGCGGTAGCCTTTGTGTCCGCGATATTGCAGACAAACTGCAGAAGAGTTGCCGACGCTGGTACGGGCATGTTTTGCGAAAACCGGCAAGCTACATAGGAAACAAATGTCTGGCCATGCCACCACCACTGGGTCCTGGCAAAAGGGGTAGACCCAAGAAATGCTGGCTTGACGTCGTGAGGGCTGACATGCATGCCAATGATCTTACAACTGGAGACGCTAAAGACCGTGCGAGGTGAAGGAGTAAATCGAGGAAAGCGTACCCTGGGCTCCAAAGTGATGGCTTTGGACGCAACGGGGATTGACCATATAGATGAAGAAGATGAGTGTAGGAGAAAATTAAGTTAGACTTATGAAACAAGTCAAGCCTACCCATGATCTGATACTGGACTGGACGTGGAAGCCAGAGGTCTGGAGGTAGGCCTTACTATGTCTCGCAGTGAACATAAAGACTGATTTTAGTCGCTAACCGCTTCAACTAGTATCACACCCCAAATGCCCGTATAAAACTGGGTTATCCTGCTTACTTCGTAGAAATAAATGCGCGGTTTTTACCTCAGTGACTAACTAATGGATAGGTCGTTTAATAAAATACCACAATATAACATTCAATGGAATTGTTCATTATATTATAAACTGTGGAAAGGAGTATTTTTCATTTCATGAATTTTTCCATGCATGATTTTATGTGGTTATGTGTGTGTGTGTGTATATAAAATGAGTGTGTAAAACATTTTGAAATATATTCACTATTATTTATCTGGTTCCACAATTCAGATTGATCGGCTATTCCATAAACAGTCGTTATCTAAGGTCATATCAATACTATGAGGCAGACACATATAAAATTTTCCAAACCTATACATTATGACTTAAAACAAGTTCAATTATGATGACAATACATGTTTACCAATTCCCGAAATAAGCAAAAGACATATCGTTATTGTCAGTTTGACTTCTGTACGCGAATGGCGACCAATATCTCTCAAAGTCAAAGGGCAACATTGTAACACACTGACAGATAAATAAAGCAAAGACAGACGTCAGCTGGAAACGGGAAGCAGGACAAACACAGCGCTGCAACAGCTGTAAACATTCGAAATATTGCTTGTACAGTTACTAGGGACACATTCAATAGGGTTGCTAGTTTAGTTTATCTTAGTATACTTATATTTTAGACTTACTGAGGTGATTGTGGCTCAGTGGCAGCAGTCACCTATGGTGCAGTTGGGAGTGACCATTCAAACCATATTTAGTGACATTCATCACAGGCATCAGCAAGCAAAAGTTGGTCCCGGATAATATCGCTTGACACTAGTCCTGAAGCCTAGACAGAGGCCTTAGGGCGGATTAATAACATCTGATAGTAAGTTTAACTCACCGGCCTTACAAAACCCCTCCACCGATCCACCCTGGGCCCGCTTGGTGAAGTATGGCCCAAACCACCTCAGAGTTGAGATGCCTGTGCCCTGCAGTGGAACATTTATAGGGATACTTTATTTTATTTTACTTTACTTAAATTTTGCGGAAATTATGTCGATTTATTCCTGAATATAGCATCGCTCAAAGAGCTGACAACCGTTGGGGAGGAAAGGTTCTTAAGTGGCGACCACGAGCTGGAACCGACCTAGTCAATGCTGTGGCAAGCCGCGGTATGCAAATGGTTCACTGTGGCGTTTTATAAGTAAGGCCTGTATATAACATTGTGAATTTTCAAGAGCTGTAGATGATGATGATGACTCCTTCACAACAACCTAAGTACTAAGGTTCATTCGGAGACCGATGCGTAGGGAAGATTCAGCTAAGGCGTCTGGCTGGACGCCTATCTGGGTGTATTGTAGCATTTGCATCGTTTTTGCTATGAACACGGTATTGTCTGCAAACACAAGTTTGAGATATATTCGCTGATATTACCATACATTTTCCAGTTGAATACAACATATTCTCTAGTGAGTGCTAAACCCCTTTAGGGAGATGAAGTCCCTTTGTCTCAGATGTAGGTTTGCTAATAAAAGATACGCCACGTATAAATTTAGGTTTGACGTGTAAAGCCGACTCAATTCCAAGTAAAATAGCTAGTAAAATAGCTCAGTTCCAAGTAAAAATATAATAGCCACATCAAATATTAGATTTATGTAAGTACATATCTATAACTAATAACTATGATTCTATGTACTCAGGTAAAAAAATTAGAAGTGTTGTGGAAGATATAAAAACAACATGAGATAACGCTCTATTTTAGCGTGTAGCTCATAATCAGTGCATGAGATGCATAATACAATAAATACTATTTCTATTTCACTTTTCGGTTCGTTTATAATACATTTAAAATATTTTTTCGCTGCAGATTTAGTGTCATAAAGTAAAACTCTTTTGAACCACCCTTGATGGATGTCAGAAAGCTGCTTTTGAAATAAAATACCCACGGTATAAATATATAACTCGCTTCATGTGACGTAGGAACCAAATTACCCAGTAAATATCAAAAAAAATCTTATAGTATTTTTTAAATCATACAAATAAAACCACAGTGTTTGAACCCTATCCATATCTGTCGCTCGCTAGCCACTGGGAATGCAATCGAAACAACAAACACAGATCGTTTCACAACAACTCCGAACCCTCATGAATTACCGGATTCATAATAATAAATACAAACCATAATACAGTTACGTGCAACAGGTACACTCCCTCGAGTGATATTCTTAACTCCAGTTTCAACTGATTGAAAAGATATAAAATATCTAACGGAAAAGTCATGTTCTTCTAAACAAATTAGCATTTTTCATGAGGAAGGTCGAACGTTCTAAGCGTGCGAAGCTTGTGGCAAAGGGCAAGACGTACAGCACCTACTGATGAAGTGTGTCCGGATTGCATCAAAAAGAGACATTTTAATAAGATGTCTTGGCCTAAGTAAAATTGATGAAGAACATTTCAAAGTAGGTATTTTAGCTTAAACTACGTCGGGTGCTGCTAAGATACTGTACTCTTTTATATTTAACTGTTTTGATTGATAAGGTTATGGAATAATGGGATTGACTGTGTAACTTTGCGCTAAAAATCCCTAAAATAAAAAGATAAGTTAAGAATTCTTAAAATATACCTAATAAAAACGGCCAAGTGTAAGTCGGACTTGCGCACCGAGGGTTCCGTACAAACCTTCAGGTATTTAAGTAAAAGTTCTATAAATTTCAATTTAATACCTCTACGCGTTCATGAGGAAAGGGCTAGTAAGTTTAAAATTATCAAAAATATTTTTATTGTATCATAAAACTATAAATTTACGGTTTTCGCAATTTTTCTTTTATCTGTGCTATAAGACGTTACTTCGTACCAAATTTCAAGATTCTGATTTTACGGGAAGTACCCTGTAGGATTTGATTCCCTTGCGAGTGTCGAAAATTTGCGGAAATGCGGCATAAACAGCTGTATCTTTTGATTGCGTTGGCTTAGAAGTTTGATTTTTTCACAGCTCCAAGGGACAGTAGACTTAAGTATTTGATATAAATTCCAGCTTGATACTTCTACGCGCTCCTGAGAAAAAGGGTCTTAACAAATAGACAGACGGACGGACGGACAACAAGGTGATCCTATAAGGGTTCCGTTTTTTTTCCTTTCGAGGTACGGAACCCTATAAACAACGCAGAAAAACAAAAAGAGGACACAGAAGGGCAAAATTGTTTTATGAATTGTAAAAGGCACTCCGTCAGTGTAGACATCAAATCAAATATTTTTTTGCAAGAATACAGTTTTACATTACCATTTTACATTACATTAGACTCTAGGAGTCTAGGCCACTGGGACGAATGTGGCTAGTACAAATATTTATTTATTTTTTCTATTTTTAATGATTAACGCGTTCAGTAAGAAGTAGCCTACTGTAGTATGTGTGTATTATTTCCCATTCGCAGATAAAAGCAGGAGATAAATCACATGACTTCTCAAATTAAAAATGAATTATTAAACCCACGGGGTCATGGAACGCGAAGGTCGCGCAAAAAGGTTTATCAATTGAATCTTGAAGCCAGTAAAGGACTGAGATTAAAATAAAAAACTTGGATTCCTCACAAGGATAAACTTGCGAAAGAACTCTAACAATAAATAAAGTTTACTTTACTGACAGTTCTAAAAAGTGTATTTTAAGTTTTTCGCAGAAATCATGTTTTTTCACTAGAAGAAAGTATCTGATTCTTAGAGATCCCATAATTTTCTCAAAGCAGTAACTAGTAGAGTAAAAAACTTATAAGGGCTTATAAGCATACCTAAACAAATCGGTTTGTTGGTAAACATTAATAAGGTAATGTTTTTCATTCCTTTTATTTCTGGGCTCTTACTATAAATGCTAAACAGTAGTATGTAAGCAGTTTTCGTTTTTTGGCTCGAGCCTGGATGTGCTGGGAGACGCCCCTGTCAAAATAAACTATTAGATAGCTCGTCACAAAAATTTAATGAAATTATAAAAAAAAAAGTAAACCGACTTCAAAAAACTGAAAAGCTAAAAATAATATCAACACATAAGTACGTAATCAGTTACTTTTGGAGTCGGTGCCATCCGATGAGAGTTTGAATGTTTTCGTTTCAATCTCAACAAAACGAATCATTTGAGTGCAAACATAAGTTAACGGCTGAACACAGATTTCATCCCTAATTTTTCCACCTTAGAGGTGAAATTTATCCAAAAAAAAATCAGGATACCATCTTTAAAGTATAAGCTATTCGATAAAGAAAGAATCATCAAAATCGGTTCACAAATGCCGAAGATATTGGGCAACAAAGGTACAAAATCAGTTGGTACGCTATGGAGTTCATGCAATGTTTGATGATTTTCTTATAGATCCCATCATCATAACTTGATCAAATTTATATGGGACTATTCCGAAAGTATTCCCTTTCGAACAAAAAAAGAACTATCGAAATCGGTTAACCTGGTGAATCGCTGAACATACATAAAAAAAAAGATACCGACGAATTGAGAACCTCCTCCTTTTTTGAAGTCGGTTAAAAAGATTATTACCTACACTGTTATGACCAGTGATCGGAATAGGTAGATTGATTTGATATACTTTGGTAGTGCTAGCATAATATGGATATGCCTTTTTTTCAAAAACTGATACAAAGAAATTCCGGTATCCCGGAGGCATGTCCATATTAACATTAATGTTTGAGATCATTGACTCCAAATCAATCTACCTACTGCGATCACTGGTTATGACTGTTTTAATGATTAAATGTAAAGAATTAATTTACTGCCCTAAATTAGGTAAAGGTAAATCTAAATGTATTTTTTTTCTTGTAATGTAAACATACTATTTATTTAGACGCAGAACAGTGACCGAGATCATAACGCTGTTTCTTCGCTAGCACACTAGATATTGTCCCAAAGCAGTGGTAGGGTAAAAAAATTGTAAGTGTAAAGAACTTAATTTAGGCATACTTGCAGAAATCATTGGTTGGTTTTTATTCGTTTACACTAGAGACTATGCCAGTTGGTGAGCATATTTACTTATTTTTATTTGTATGTCAAACTCAACAAAATAAGTATTAAGTAATACTGTTTTAAGAGATCAACATGGTTAGGCCCCTGCACAGATTAACAATACTGCTTCATAGAATTCACGCATAATATCTGACCTACAAGATAATGTGTACACAATTTCTCAGAAGAGTAATATTCCTTACCGCCTCTGCATCCATGTTTCCGTAGAATTAAGACATTAGAATTGCAATACCTTGAATAACCTTTAGACACTATGGATGACTAACTTCTTGGATTAATTCATAACTCGTAGGCGCTCGATGAAACACAAAAGGCAATTTGTGAAACAACTCAACTACAAAGGGACAGCTAAAATGAACCCTATGTCTATGGCGATAGAGTTGTTAAAACAGCTGCAGTTATGTGAACATTGTAATTACAACTCCCCCACATAGATGCGATCTTCAATTTGCATTTCGAATGCAATTTCAGTTCATAATAGACCTTAAGTAGAAGGCTCACTCCAACAGATGGCGCTAAGATAGATATGCAGTGTACTGATATTAGAAATAGAATACAAATATAAATAGAAAACGTTTATTCGACACAAGAGAAAAATACATGAAATAATATAAAACAAATCTCAGCATTTGTCGTGACAGGCCCGGACTTTTCACGACGCTGATTTTCGGCTGGAACCTCTGACGCTAGATACATAAGATCATTTGATATATGTATAAATAAAGATATCCAACAATCGTACTAACTTATTTAGACCTAAACTAGAACTATGGTGCTAAATATAAGTATTTAAATTAATTTGTGTGCGAGCCTACTATATGAACCTCTTTTGTATTTACGTACTGAAGTACGCAATCTTTTCAGTCCTTAATTATAAAATTTAATGTAGCGAGGAATTTCTGAAATTAAAGCTAAAATGTGGTGTTACATACGCTTAGAAATACATATCAGCTGGTTTTAATAGAGTACGTGCCATTTAAACTTTATATTACTTACTGCTGTTTATAGCAATTAATAAATAAATTTAAAATGTCACAGTTTCTTAATTTAAGAGTTTAAGACTTATTTTAACACTCTTTTGATAATATATTTGGCATGAGGCAGGCCCATTAGAATATATTTTGATTAGGCCAGGGCTTAAATAGTCAAGGTTGTGGACAATCGCTAGATGCAAACGGCCCACGTCCTGTAGAGGAGGCCTTTGTCCAACAGTGGACGTTCAAAGTTTTATGATTATGTTGATAATGATGATAAGGTTGCTAGTCCTGCCTTACCTGCCTACCATCACTGATCACAATAATATTAAAATAATATTTCAATGCACAAAAATTGAGTTTGGTTTAGCCGACCATGCGTCAAGTCGCAGGTGTGTGGCGGCTCGTGATCCCACATGCACGGACGCTCGGTGAGTCATAGATCCTGCGCCGAAGCAGTGTTTAGAGTTTATGATGATAAACCCCTTGTTCCGGGTTCGATTTTAGCTAATGGTATTACATATGACTACTAGAATAGAAAGTATTCAGGAAGAGTAGTAAAAATTTATGTCAAGATGACTAAGATCTGAACTATTTGTTTCAAATGAAAGTTTTTAGTTTTGAAAGCCGGGTTAGGCCTATTAGGAAAAATATTTACTACAGATCATCATCATCATCATCATCATCATCATTTCAGCTTTCACTCTGATCCTACTACAGGGTATAAATAAGCAATATTGACTTTTATTGCTTAACATTATTAAACTCTGTGTAACTTTATTAATTTCTCTAGTTTTTTCCTAATTCATAGAGTACCGATATTACGAATCTATACGGGAAAATCTCACGCTAGTATAAAGAATTTAAAGGCAAAAAATTGTCTTGACACCAATACCAAAGGATATTTGTTGTTTATTTAATCAAAATCGTTTATAAGTAAACACTACTAGATATCCACTTACATTGCCCACGCGCAGCGTTATGCGCTACGCACTGAACTGACCTCAGCTGTCAATCAAAATTCAACTCTACACTTATAATAATAAAGTATACCGCAATAAATTATTGCGAATAGATCGTGAGAATCGGACTGACACTATTTACTATACTGCAAATTGTAGTTGACAGCCGGAGAGAAATAAATAAAGAACTAAGTTGCAATAAGTTGATGTCGACGTCTCCGCGTCTGCGCAATAGTGATTGGTTTCAAGGTGGCCTTCGGATGATTGTAATTTGAATATGGTAATTATTGTTAGATTGAAGATTAGTGAACTTATTACTATCGTCATTTGCACGTATGAAAGTAAAAGCTTTTGATATTATTTATTTTGAATTCGAGAGAAGTAAGGGAAGCGCCAAGGTTAGGCTAACGTTTAGTAATAAAAAGGATTCACGTCGCTATTTCGCGGAACTCATTTTCGATATCATTTACTATTTAATTGTAAAATTTAAAATGACAGAAACTATTATGACTATTGTTAGTGTGAGTTTTTCTGTTCTTGTTCCTTGAAGGTAACGCATATAGCAGATCTAAGGCGTCGAAATATATAGGGATACCTATGTGTTTGGTTTAAAGCAAACTTTTAAGTACATATTTTGCTCTAAACTAGGTTTCCACAGACAAAAAATGTAGACTTCCAAACCATGATGATTATTTGTATTTCATTGTAAAATATTTCTGTTTATCTATTTTATTAGTATACCTTTGAATAATGACACATACCTACGTTATTACAAAATCGAAGCAACAAAACAGTTTTGTGCGGCAACGTTAACACACAGACACACGTACACCAAATTATAAAATAGGGTTGCTCTTTTTCCCCAAAACCGAGGAAAATTTGATAAAAGCATTGCCTAAACCTAGATTGTCATGCGTTCGAAGCGCATCGGCATTAAACACTACGGAGCTGTCAGGTGTAGGGAGCTCTCTTTGGATCAAATGTAGTTGCTTCAAATTTTGCGCGCGGATTACGAATCTATGTGTCATCATTAATCTAAGTTGTTTACTATGTAAAAGTTGCATGACAAGCTATCATAATCTTTAGAAATATGCCGATTATTTCAATGAATTTTGCCTCGTTTGTCCAGTTCCAAATCGATGATGTGGATATTTGCAAAACTACCGAATTAAAACTAGTCTTACCGCATTCTTACGCGGTGGGCAGCCTTGAATACATTTTACTGTTTGATGCAAGTTATTTGCACTTTATCGAATTTTTGTAAGAACTTTTTTGAATTCCAATTGCTTTTAAAAATACAAATAGCAGGGGCTTGCCGTGCTCTTTTATAGCGGAATAACTTTTAGCCTTGTTTTGTTTATTTCTGTGTAGAGTTAAAACAACACTAATTACTGAAATACCTACTGTAAGCGTTCATGGGGTTAGGGGAGGATTCGTTTTTTATTATTAAATATCGAATAACTTGAAAAACTTAAATAATTATGTTTTCGGCTGCTTCCAAATTGCGTTTTATGCAACCGCATTAAGTTTTTTGATTATCTAAAAATAAATACCATTATTATTTAAACATAAAGTTAACGAAATTATTTTGACCATTAAAAATTAAAATATGGATGGCGTCATCCTTTCTGTCTACAATACCTTATTGTTGTGCACAACAGATTCGCCTAAAATTATATCAAAAACTGTCACATATCTACTTACGTATCTGGAAGTCATTGGGGGAGTCCTATATGTTCATAAGTGGACGTCCTATGGCTAAAATGATGATGATGATGATGATACGGTAGTAAATTAGCAACGTTTTTTAATTTTGTTACTTATCCATTAGAACTGCTTAATTTCAGCTACAGTGTATTTAAAGTGCTAACACCTGCCTGTCAAAAATATTTAAAGCAATTTAACTCCATACTTTTAATTAGTTAAATCTTTCTTTTTTCAAAATTTTGGCAATAGTTTTGTACTGGCTATATCGTTATTGCTCGAATATTTGAATCGGTAAATGCTAATTTTAAATTACTTAGCAGATGTGAGCTAAGTCATAAATGACATCACTTTTACACATGTTTTTACAATGTTGCTTGAGTTGAGCAATCGAACAATATTTAAAGAGGTTTTATCACTGTGTCGTAATAACATTAATTATTTATTTAGACCTCATAAATCTTTGCACAAACTTTATTGGTATTAATTCTTGGAAAAAAGGTTATTGCTAACTTTTTCTTTTACAAGAAATACCAAAACGACGACAAAGACAATTAAATACAATATATGCATTTTAGCGCAGTTTTTTTTATAAAATTTCGCACGAAGTCGCTGCTGCCCGTCTCGTTCTACAGGAATTAGTCGCTTCTTACGACAAGCCTCCTGTTGGCGGTGGGGAAGTGTATTTTTTACGGCTTGCCACACGGCACGACTACAACAATTTAGGCGGTCTTATCTATTCCAGTCAAACTTCAGGTAAAGGACTATGAAGTAGAACTCATTCTTAGGAAAAGGTATAAAAATGATCGATAAAAATTTAAAGACTGTTGTTGAACTACCTGTTTAAAGGTCACAACCCACATTACAAAAATCCTTATGAAAAAAGTACATAATAAATTAGATGAGTATTTAATCGACAACAGTGCATGGACTAAACCTGCATATCTCGCACTGGCTACTTGTACTATAACTGTATTTCCTGTCAAAAGGCTGACAAAAGTGGCTGATTAGGTTGTGCAGTTTCTTCTAATCACCAGCCGATATGTTATCCCAAAGCGAAGAATACCATAATATCCATATCTATAATAATGAATCTCTATTTCCCTTGGTCATCGCATCACGCGTGAACGGATACACCAATCATGCTAATTATTTTTTTGTTTTGGTAATTATTGTCAGGAGAAGGTTCTTTTATAAGAAAAGAATTAAAGACCTTGCGAACGAAGTCGCGTGCAACAGCTAGTACTGAATAAATTACTATTATGACTATTACTATAATTACTATGAATGGAGAAAGTGTTGTGTACTTGAGAATCAGAATCAGCTAATTCAAGGGTTTT
The DNA here is from genome assembly GCA_963576865.1 of Anania hortulata. Taxonomy (NCBI): domain Eukaryota; kingdom Metazoa; phylum Arthropoda; class Insecta; order Lepidoptera; family Crambidae; genus Anania; species Anania hortulata. The sequence goes on along the minus strand of OY756408.1, from coordinate 17,249,555 downwards.
ATAGTAACCTTGTATAAATCTAGGGAGGTTCGTTTCTTCTTGCTTTGGCCATTCTAGCGATGACGAAATCCGCTGTGATTGAGGGCACGCCAAAGAACGCAGGTTCAAGAAACTAAATTTGATTTGATGTTTTTAAATTTTTATTTATTAACAGTAAGGCAGCTGTTAGCATTAACCGATGGCTCGCTAATGCCGCGATGTTTATCGTTATTTCTTTTACTTGTTTCTTTATTGGTTATGAAGATTTTGAGGGACGGACGATTTGGATCGTGTTTGCGAAATGGTTTTTATAATAACTACTTAGGATTCAAATAATGTATACAGGCTGGTCCATAAGGTGACGAAATATTTTTTGGATTCCTTTTGATAATTTTGTTAGTCTTAGCTAGCTGATAACTTTACCTAAGTAAGTTTAATTTATTAAGATCTTATACCAAAAAAAAAAAGAAAAAAGAAGAAACTGTTTCTTAAAACTGATTAGAACGAAAATACTTAAAATTTAAGAAAAAATTAATATCTCAAAAACTACAAAAAAACAGGTAACACAAGTGTATATTTGGATAGCCCTGGATGTAAGGAATCCAAAAATGATATTTGATTGTCACCTTTTGGACCACCCTGTATAAAAAGTGCAATGGAAGTTTTATTTTAGGGCTAAACTAATATATTAAATCTGCTGAAAATACTATTTATTGTTCTAGTTAAACAGATTTTGTTGTTTTATTATTCACGCCTGTAGTATTGAAGCAACATAATCCGCCCTAAAAAGGGTTTTTATGGTTAGCATCTGACCTATTTTTAACAACGTATTATGTTTTTATATTTGAGAGAACACATTTATTTATAAGCTTCCGAGCAAGGTGCAAGGTGCAGTATTCACTAAAAAAAGAGTCAAGTTAAAAATAAAAAAAATATAGCAAATAAAATCAGTTTTGTAAATTTGTATTTTTGAAAACCTGGTAAAGGTACCGGCCAATCTGGAAGTCACTAGGGTAAACCTATGTTCGGCAGTGGACGTCCTATGGCTAAAATGATGATGATGATGTCACTTTTCTTAATATAAACATTCTAAGTGTTCTTATTAGTGAATGAAATTGTGTTTTATAATAATACATGTTTTTTTAACTTAACCTTATCAATTATTAAACTAATCAGTACTTTAGCAATCCTTTAGTCCAAGCACTGATTCGCCACTTTTGACAAATCTTAAGGTTAAGTCTTAAGAAAGGCAAAACAGTGCCGTAATAAAAACAGGTTAAATGGAATTTATAAGTCCATTTACCCTGTTTTTATTAGAAGATTAACGTCTGAGGGCTGCTTCGGTTGCTTAAATATATTCTTTTTCATCGCCATAACCTTGAAAAGAAATTAAAAAAAGCGGTCGTTTTTTTTTCAAGTGTTATGCTTTCTAAGATAAACTTGCATGTAATTGCAAAAACAAACAATAAATGAATTAGAAAATACAAACAAACTAAAATGTCTTAAGTCATTTCAATGAAAGGACAGACGTATCGCTCCTTACACTTTATTCAATCCACGGCACCTTTCGAACGGCGTCTGAGTGCCTCCTGGCATTTGCAAGTAAAATTCTGTTTTTACTACAAACGTACCTGACAAAACATCAAAAACTTACCTAAAAATAAACCCTACAGCTTTGTTAATAGAAGTCCTATTTGAATTAGAAGTTGAATCCTTCAAATTGTCCCGTAGGTTTATGGGTCGTTTCCAACCAATCACAAATGCGTGATTCGAGGACTCGAATTTTAAATTACAAACAAGTGAAGTTCGTTTCTCACGTCATAAAACTGGTATAAATTAGTTCTGCGTATTGGCGTTGTTTTAGCTTTTTAAACCTATGGTAATTGAGTTTTTTACTGGTAATTTACGCAATTGTTTTAGAATTAAAGTTAAGGGCTTGGAATTGGAACGACTTTGAACAATAATATAAATGCGAAAGTCTGTCTTTCGCTTTGAACACAAAACCACTGAACCAATTTTAATAAAATTTGGCATTTTTAACCCTCTGCTAGTATAAATGTTATTCTCCAATGGTAGTATAATAGAGCGTGACACGAAGCCTAAAAAGCTTCGGTACCAAAATAAAAACTTAATAACGTATCATATTGAAACAAATGGAGAAACTGGACATTTACAGGGAGACTTTCAATTAGCAGTGATCCATGACAAAAATGATAAACATGAATACTCAAAATTATAGTTGGTTTTATATTTCTACCAGTAATAATTATAATACCGTGTAATAGCCTGTACAAATTTTCTCTTTTGCCAATTTTATTTTTGTTACACCGCCTGAACTAGATCTGTCTAGTCTTGTGGTTGACTGATAGAAAATACTTATGGGATTAAATATTACTTTTTTGTCAGCGCCATAATTTTATAAATAAATTATGAGTACAGGGATACTAAATGGGTCTCGTTTTGGAACCTTAAAAGCGTCTGTAACTGACGTAAAATTATTAATCACATTAATGGATCTAGTATTACCCCAATCTTATTGTAATTATGTTCCATAATCTCGTCCTCATTGTGTACAATGTAGTACGCACTTTTTGCTACTGCACTGATTACAATCTTCAAAGTTAGGCGCGTGCATGAACGCGTCAATAAACTAAAAAATAAATAACCGGAACGTGCCCGCACCGTCACCTATCAATGTCATCTGTCACCTGTCAATGTCATTGTACTTTTTTGTACACAGCACTGAAGACATAAATATTTAGAATAAATTAGTTTTTAAACTAATTAGTGATTTACAGCTTACATACAAATGCAAAAAACCAAGAAGAAAATACGGTGATGTTTGTGTAAAAGTATGGTGGCTGGAAAACAAAACTTGTCAGTTGAATTTGTGAAATTGTTGGACCGATACCTCGGCTCAATTATTACGATTACTACGATTTCTATCACCACCACAGCACACTAATTTTAGTGTTATTATATTTATAATATCATCACCATCACCATCATCTCAGCCTATTACAGCCCACTGCTGGACGTACGGGAAGGACGCAAAGAGCGCTAAGGAGTACGATCTCCTGCTTTGATACAAATGTATCTAGCCATATTCCCGAGTTCGTCGGCCCATCGAGTTGAAAGCGCCCTACACTACGTTCGCCGAGACGTGGCCTCCACTCCAACAACATAATCAGCCAGAAATTAATCATGAAAACAAGGAGTGTGTGTGACAGAGTTGCGTTATTCTTCAGCCCGCAAACGAGACAGAATGAATGACATCGGAGCTTTCACGGGAGGTTGGCCGTGGTGATCATTAAGTTCATTCTAGTTGTCTCTCATGTCTCAGAATGAATGACATCGGAGCCTTCACGGGAGGTTGGCCGTTGGTGATCAATATGTTCATTCTAGTTGTCTGTCATGTCTCCGAATGACTCCACAGAAACTGCTCTGTACAGAAGCACTGGCCTTTACGATGGAGTGGCCAGTGGGTTTTTGTTCAGTCTGAAGCGTCTCCTCGAGGGATTCCTCCTGAGACGTAACATTATGGCTCTAGTCTTCATGAAGAGTTGACCATGAGACCGATACAATGTTGCACCAGAAATATACTACAAAGGATCTGTAATAGCATAAGGTAAGTTATTAATATTATAAAATTCTTCTAGCGCATCGTATGTACCGAGAGAACAATTATTCCTCTTTTCTGTCTCGCAGCAGAATTATAACACTTCCACTTGCTTTCACGAGGGGTTAGCCTGTGGATTAAAATTTTTGTTATAATATTGCGGGTCTGCAAATCTTATAAGGTTGACCAGAGACCGACTTCATTAATTGAAGTTGAAAATATAGTCGAACACAAAAGTATCAAGACGATACATATCTTCAATGCCACTGAAGAAAAAAAGAGAGGAGGGAGGATATGGGTACCGAGACCATGAGGTAATGCCCTCCGTCTTAGTAATTTTTTCAACTTAACACTTTGACTCTAAGGAGGCTATGAAAGAAGCTCCTTTGCCTGCTGATATTGAAGGCTTAAGGAATTCTGAGTCTTGTGTAAACAAGTCATATACTTACCTAGACAATTTCAGTCTGTTTATAAAGATTTTAAGTTTTTAATAATTTCATCAGTTGTTACTATCAAATTGGGCCTTTGGCAACCATTAATGGTACCAAGACAATCTCTTGGTCTCAGATCTGCTTGTCTTATTCTGCCCCATTTATATACATACAAGTCAATGATAAATAGCGCTTTTACTAATTATGGTTTATCTCGGTGTGGATTTCCACAAGTTTTTTACCACAAGTAATTGAGATACTTCTTGATGTTAGCCCAAGAGGGCAAGACTTTATAAAGCATACCATAGAAAACAACCTGTTTACTCCAATAGTTCATGTAGTTATGACCATATTAAGTTTTTTTTTTTTTCTCTTATATTTTACTAAAAAGCTTAAATAAATAAATAAACATTACTTGACATTGCTAATTGATATCTGTGACTTAAAGATCATTAGTCCACTTGATTCGTGAAGTGCCTTAACGTAAAAGGTCCCAGGTTCGATACTCTGGTCGAATGACCCTGGCGAGATACATTGTCTTGTACCTCATAATACAGGGAAGTTGACTCCCTGTTTGGAGACCATGACAAATTGATGTTGGCTGGTGCATGTTTGTATGTTCCTATACAACTGATATGGTATCCCATTTGTGTAACTTATAATATTAGATCTGGTTACAACCGGGTAAACCTTAAATTCTCATAGTATCAAGCTTAATTCTCAAGATTCTATAATAATCTATGAAAGCAATTAAAATTTAACACTGTTACTGACTTAAGGTTATTATTCTAGCTGATCGCCATGGCTAGTTAGATTATTTCTAGTCTTCATCAAGTGAAATAAAGACACACTCAAGATGAGTGTTACTTACAAATAATGTGAGTGAAGATCACTGTTACAGAAATGGAAAAGTAATTCTCCTTGTTATCAACAAGATAAAAATTACCATAATTAAAAACTTTTTTAACTGTAACTGTATGTTATATTCCAATATTTTCAGTCAGTAAAAACCCATGGAAAGATTTATGCAGCTTTATTTACAGGCAAAAATGTCGCACTATAATTGATCCTTATGTACTTGTCATAAGGTCGAAAACCAATTATTTTAATTTTTAAGTAGGTACTTTGGAAAAGTAAGAGAAATTCAAAACTAGACACAAAGTTCCAATGATAACTTGAATTTTCAAATCTGACCTAAATATATTTTTAATATATTTTTGTTATAAACCATATATTTCTAGACATTTTATTATTTGTGAAAATGTTTGATACCAAAAATTGAAGACAAAGATAAATAATCATCCAATCATTAAATTATCAAGATACTAAAGATAGTAAATAAACTGAATTATCCCAGGTGGATAACAAAGGTTCATATTTAAATAGATGATTATAATAAAATATGATTTATTAAAACATAATTAAAAAATTAAAATTGTATCCATGAAACTATAAACTTCATAAAAAATATACTACTGACTTAAAATTATTATTTAAATTAAGGCATGAATCTTACAATTATTATTATAATTGAAGATTGTCAAGTACCTATGTAAGTCTATGTATAAATAATTTTATTAGATATTAAATTACCGTGTAAAGCAAAAATGGAGATGATAAATAATGACAGAAAATTTCTAACTTAACTTAAATGAAAAAAAAAAAAAAAAAAAAAAAAAAAAAAAAAATGGATGAGACGATAGAGGCATTGATCAGTGGCAATAATTAAGGCAATGCAGGCAATAAATGTTGCCTTACCTTGTTATTGGACTAAGGCTGTAAGGCTGCTACAGGTATTTTGAGCCGGAGTAAACTTTCTATCTTATCCGATGTGATGTATTGGTAAATTATTACTTTTTTTTTTTTTTTTATTTTTTTTTATTAGCTTACAAGAATTGACCAGTCATTGAATCTTTTTATAAATAAGTATTCAGACTGTTTCATTAACTTATTAATATCCCCTACCAGGGATCCACACATAAAGTGCAGGAAGTCTCATACTGATTTCCAGCCATACAAGTGTAACACATATAACGGTTTTCTAAGAAGATGAGTAAAAATCAATCTTTCTCAGTAAAATAATGTTGAAACTATTGTCAACAAAATAGGATCCCTACTGGAACAATACTAGTAGTATTTGTATATAATTTCCTTATTTATAACATATAATTAATGAAAAATTTGCGATAGTAAACATCCATATTTTTTTTTTTTAGTTTCCTTTACTTTGGAACTACACCTTGAACAGGAGTTATTAAGAATACCTAAGACTAATTTATTTGCATAAAAAATTGTATTACAGACAATGATAACTTAAAAGGTTACTAGATTTTCTTATTATATAAAATAAAATAAGTCTTTTCAGAAGAAATACTAGCTTAACTACCTACTTGCACATCGATAAATTTACCTTGTTAGGTAACCATATATTAAGTATGTACTACATACTACTGGATAAATGAGACGGATATTAATAGTTCAAAGCATTGGCTCCATTTCCATGACAACTTATTAAACTAGCTGTTGCCCCGCGATTTCGTTTGCGTGATCTCTAGTTTATTCGTAAAGAATATACCTACTTAATAGCGCGGGGTATTTATTTAAAACTTTATTGCACAAACTTAAAAGTGTACAACAGGTGGATTATCAGTCTCAGTCCCAGCAAATCTATAAATTCATAAAGACTTACAGTTTTAACAAAAATAAAAGAGTATTGCAATTAAAGTAAAATTTGCTATTTTCGATTTTATAGAATTCCTACACATTTTTTGGCCCACCTGTATGGTATAAAATAGGTACAGGTTTGTGTCATCAAATGGGATGGGACTGTATCAATATACATGGTTGTATTAGCATACGGGGTTATATCATCATACAGGGTTGTATTATCATACAGGGTGTATCATCATACAGGGTGTATCATCACACAAGGTGTATCATCATACAGGATTGTATCGATATACAGGGTTGTATCGATATACAGGGTTGTATCGATATACAGGGTTGTATCGATATACAGGGTTGGTTGATTAATTCCAATGAATTAATCAAACAACTATATCCTTGTTAGATAAAACTTGAATTAAGCATCTACCAATAGATAGTTAATAAAATAAAGTTTTATCATGTGCGAAGACTTTAGCAAATCATATAAATGATCTAATAAATGTTTATATTGCTTTGTCGACACAACTTTCCTCTTTGAACATCTACATTGTACACAATGAGGACGAGATTATGGAACATAATTTATATGATCGGACTAACTTACCTAGTGACGTCCGATCCTCAATTATGTGAAGTAATCTCGTCCTCATCCTATCCCCAGCCCGACCCAGTTAGTATGTATTTATCAATCCTTAAAGTACAAAAAAGATTATATGCTATAAATACCTACATACTACTTAGTTTCCCTTCTTTTTGAAAGTTGTGTCCAGTTTTATCCTTTGAAATAATGACATTGACAGGTGACAGATGACATTGATAGGTGACGGTGCGGGCACGTTCCGGTTATTTATTTTTTAGTTTATTGACGCGTTCATGCACGCGCCTAACTTTGAAGATTGTAATCAGTGCAGTAGCAAAAAGTGCGTACTACATTGTACACAATGAGGACGAGATTACTTCACATAATTGAGGATCGGACGTCACTAGGTAAGTTAGTCCGATCATATAAATTGTAGTGAACGAAGTCACTGACCGACATTGACACATCTGTTGGAGTCAATTGCAGAATTTGGGTTAGGTCATTCTCGCGCCCGCGCGCCCATTTATTACTGTTTTATGATCGCTGACTTTACTACGATACGAGTGCTTATAGTTTTAACAAATATGGGCACAATTATTGCGCAACGCGGAACACTAAACATGTTTGGCAACGTTGTACAGCGTATAAAAACATTTTGTTTGCCTAAAACATACTAAAAGTAAAAAATTTGTTACAATTGCGTTCAAGTGTTTTCACCGATCTATTTTGGCCACTTAATTTAAATTAATGTCATCATGTCTAATAAAAACAAGAAATTGATAAGCATAATTATTATGAACAATATTTAGTGCCTATTTTCTCATTTTTTTATAAATAAGTAAATAATAATAAATATTGGACAACATCACATAGGTACATTGCTCTGATCCTATGATAAGTAACTTAAGCATTTATGTTACAGAAATCAGAAACAACGATAGTACCGCAACACCCAGACCCGAGAAATATAGAAAATATATTTTTCTAGATTGACCGACCGGGAATCGAACCCGGGACCTCAAAGATTGCGACACCAAGTCCGGTATGCTCGCTTCTCAGCTACGGAGGTCGTAGTTATAAATATTTTGTAATAAAAATATTCTTTATTTCATCTAAAAACAAAAGACGATTAATAACATGAACCAACATCACACGCTGTGCCAAACACTATTTTACTCACGTGTTACGCTTTAGTTGATGCTTGAATAAATAACTTTACTATGCATTATTGATATCTTATTAGTAGTCGTTATTCCGTTAAACAGGTTGTCCAAAAAGCACGACCAGCAAAATTTTAAGGTTTGATTCTGAGTTGAGTCTAGAATAAAAAAAAACATTGGAGGTGAGACAACCTCAGTAATGCAATGGTAAAAATGCCAATTCATTAATAATATGTCCTAAATTCGAATGTCAAATGTTTCTGTTTTTTATTTGTTGGTATCCATCAGTTTTTCATATGATATCATATTTTCTTTAGCAATGTTATTAATGTACTTTTACTGCCTACATAATATATATGTCGTGGCCAGATCGTAAAATTAAACATTTCATGATGTGACCGATCGTTTCATAAAATGGTGGTATTTCATGATATAGAACAGAACCCGCTGCCTACATCATGATGTAGTCTGGCCAGATCAATGAATACTCAGCGTTTGACAATATAAACATCTAAACGCACGATTACTTCATGAAATGGTCAAACATTAGTGATCATATCGTAAAATCGTTACATTACCTACCGGTAGAGGTGCTAATGTTGCCTTGTTTTTGTGATGAATAATGGCGGCGGACCAATATTTTATTCTAAAAGGGAATAATAATGTGTAAATTGAAGGTGAAAGTGCAGTAAAATATCGTTACGATACCAAGCTAGGCGTTTTATAAGAAAGTCACTCAAAAAACCAGCGCAACGTCAAAAAGTCAAAGAGTTCGGTACGTAATTTAAGAGGTTAGTTAGGTTATTTTGCTATTCAAGTCTTTTCATATCTCAGTTTTGTTTAAAAATAATAACTATTTAAAATGTTCAATTTATCTATCGAGCAAGATTACAAATATTAAACAAATTCACGTAACTTGTAAACGTATTTTTGTTTTAATGATATGGCCAAACGTGGATTGACATTTCATCGAATGTTGACGTTTAAACGATATGGTCAGTTATAGTTGGCCATATCATGAAATACCACCATTTTATGAAATGATCGGTCACGTCATGAAGTGGTCGATTTTACGATCTGGCTACGACTATACAAGATTAAAATTTGCTGTATCACCTCTTAAAATTTAGCTGGTACTCTTTTATTATTTACCGAGGTTAGTGTTATTTTTGTTACGTAGTCAGTAAAGTCACTGAAACATTGAAAGTGTGCGCGAGTCGATTGCAGAATTTGGGTTAGGTCGATATGCCGCCGTTTTACTACTTTTTTATAGTCGCTAGTTTCACTAAGAGTACGTCTGGTTCGGAAAACGTATCGTAAATGTTGCGAAAGTTGGTTCCGAGTAGCATCTGGTCAGTTGTTATTTTATGCAACATTTTTGTTTATTTTGAAAATCCGATGATATATAATAGTATGCCACTTAGTTTAAAGTTGACAGAAGCAGAAGCATCGCTAATACTTAAAATTATTTTTTATGCTCTTTTTCCCTTTCGTAGTCGAGGTATAACCATAAGCCGAGATGCGACAAGTCTATTAATTACGTTTTGAGCGAATGCCATCAGATCTTCGTAACCCTTAGTCAGATAGACTAGACCATTTTGAACTATGGCTGTTCGTCCATTGAACGTGCAAGTTTTCTCACGATGTTTTTTCTACACCACCAAGCAAATGGTACAAATCCGTTGACAGATTCTGAAATATGCAGAGGTAGTTAGGTGTTTAGGTGGACTTGCGACCCATTGATGTGAGCTGAGACTTAAACTACTATTAGGTAAAACAAAAAATCTGCAAATGAGCCTAAAACTACTGTTTTTCATATCAAAAACATAGTTTTTTTTTCGTATTTAGTTTTCAAAACCAACACAATGTACTGTAATACACATCACTCAGCTATAAAATTAAATCGACAGCTTCAAGTAATCACCTCAAAAAATAATACCTATAAATCAATTTCTACTGAGCCTACGCGATTAAACACTTAGATTTACAAATACCCACCGACCGACCCCGCGGGCATTAATCTAAGAGATTATGTTTCGGTTTCACTGATAATGGTATCGTTATTTTAACTGGTATCGGTATTATCGATATCGGTAATAGGGCATAGTCAATCACTGAGCCACACACGGTGAGATTGAAAATTTGGAGCCTATAAAAGTGATATCGGTAAATTAATAAAAGTGAACAGCCTTATTTTGGAAACTATTGGTAGAAAAAAATATTAAAAATTACTTTTTTTCTTCCTAGGTATATTTTCAATTAGAAATTTAGGTAACACAATTTTGTTATCCTTGTAAGCTAAGAAGCGTTCATCTCAGTCTTTGTCCTCAGTTAGGTATCCGGACCACAACTTTGAACTGTTTGGCGGTAGAAAGGAGCAAACAAATGTAGTACACACTTGCTTCTTTCTACTAGTTAACGAAAGTCAAAGTCAAAGTCAAAAATCACTTATTCAATTTAGGACAAAATTGACACTTATGAACGTCAATAATAACATTACAGGCCCATATGGGGCAGAACATGTCTCCTTATTTTTTGGGCCCTACTAGCGCTTCGAGACAAGACACAGACAATCTGGCAAGTGCTGAGAAGAAACGCCGGAACAAACTCAGTCACCACTAGCCTCGAGAAAAGGGCCTCGATCGTTCTTCGGTGGTATCAAATATTAACATACTTAGTCTAACTTATCAAAAACATAGCTTGTGCAGATGAGGTTAGCTTGGATACTTAAGAGGTTGAACACCTGAGGTTTGTACACCTCATATCACATGTTCGAGAGTTGCGATCACTGTCCTGTTAGAACAAGTTCAAATTGTAGTCAGAAAGTTTGTTGTAAACACAAAATAAAGCGCAAAAACATTCAAAAACATGCATGCAAATCAGTAACCCAATATCCACAGTTTTGTTTTGATCGGTCCTGTCTGCGTGCTAACGTTTTGTGCATTTAGAATATTGGATGCGGGCGAAGATTAGATAGGGTTTTGATGTATTTTTAAAAAGTCTGTTAATATGTTTGCTTTGGATATTGAGTTGAGTGTTTGGTTACAACCTTCTAAATGAGGATTTGATAGTCAAGTTATACCTAGCAGCTTAGTAAAAATTGTAATAGTATATTAATCATTTTGTTTTTTATAACATATCGCACGCAGACGCTGCTGCCCGTCTCGTGCTACAGGAATTAGTCACCTCTTCGACACGCCTCCTGTTGGCGGTGAGGAAGTGTATTCTTTACAGCCATCCCCACACGGCACATGCACGTGCGATATGTTATAAAAAACTGCGCTCGCCAACCCGCCTGCCAAGCGTGGCGAGTATTGGAAATCCCCCCCCCCCCAATGAACGTCATTGGGGGTGGCCTGTGTTCAACAGTGGACGTCCATGGCTGAAATGATGATGATGATGAATCATTTTGTTGGACTTAAAAGTAGGGAGGGGTTAAATTAAGAAGATCTCTCTTGTAGCAGCAATAAGCTGAATTACGGCTGATTTCAGCGCGTCCGCTTATGATTTTTGAATATTTTTTCTTTTGCTTACTCAGCAGAAACTGGCTTCATCATCATCATCATCATCAGCCTCGTCCACTACTGGATTTAGGACTCTCCTATACAACGCCGTACTCTTTGTCTTTTCTATATTTTCGACCATTCTTAATTGTTATTTTACCTATGCACGTTTTTGGAGAAGACAATAAACGATTTGAAAAAATTAAATTTAAAAAAGTCTTAGTTTAAGCTTCAAAGATAAAAAAAAACATTTAAATTACAAGCTTAGTTTTTGTGACTAAAAATACTCTGAAATTCTTGAATGATGGATAAGAAAATAATAGTTCAATGAAAATTAATTATGTAAGCTTTTGAACGAATATCTAAGCAATTTTCGCTTAAAAACTTATTATCGTCGTCACACAAAAATGTGCCTGAAAATTTCATTGAATTTGTAATTAGCATCTTGATTACGTCAAATTTGTTTTGGACTCTTCCCTTTGATCAATTCTATAATTTATTTAACTTTGTTCTGCTCATTCGCTCCAAAATATTATTTTAGAATCGTTTCCATGTTTATTTTATCAAAGATATCATAATCAACTTGATTTGTTAATTGAAAATGATTTCAGTCTGAAATTATGACTTCGAAATTTGCTTCATTTTTGCTTTTGCGTCCTTCCATGGTCTTGCGATTATAGAGCTATCTTTTTTGTCTGTCACATACATAAATAGGTGAATATTATCCATATACACAGAGTATAGGTACCTACTCTTATTTATATAACAGTTTTAGGTTTAAAAAAAGTAATTTTAACGATAAGGTACGTAGTAACGATGAGTGCATAATATTTGGAAATTGCGATTTCAATGTTTTTTACGTAAAACAGTGGTGGATAACTTTTTAAAGATACAAAATATTAGAATTAGTTTTATTATTGCAAAATGATGACGAGTTATTACCAAAACACCTATCTTAGAACAATCGATAATGACACCAATTCTTTATAGAAAACAGCATCTAAATCGGTCGAACCATTTCGAAGATAAATGGCAACATTCAAGAGCACACATAAACTTTGAACAAACAAACCTCTCACCCTACACGCATACATATATCTTCTCCGTTCCGTCGCAAGTAAAAATTATCAAAGAATAATAATACAATGACAGTAACATATAAGTCAATGACAATGACACAAACTAACGCAATTCAATTGTACAAGAATAGTGGCGTCAAACATTTTATTTGTTCAGTTGTAGCTCTCCAATGCGGCTTGAAGGTCTCAGAGGGAACCAGTAGTTAAGTCGTTAACTATGCGGTTGTGTTGAAGAGTTATAAAATTGTTAAAGTTCAATTAAATAATAAATCTAAAGGTTACTTCATAACTTGGCGTAGTCATCTAAGACAAATAAACAAAATAAATATCTGCCTTATACAGGGTTATTTTTTAAACATCAACAACCTTCTAGGTGCTGATTCTGGTGCTCACATACAACAACTTTTTCTATGGGACCAACATTGAAATCGCAAACATTATACTTCCTCATACCAAACCGCCGACTAGATGACATCAGTTTGTATGAAGCAGTAATTTTTTTTTTAGATTTCAATGTTGGTTCCTTAGAAAAAGTTGTTGTATTTGAGCACCAGAATCAGCCCCTAGGAGGTTGTTGATGTTTTAAAAATAACCCAGTATAAACTTTTATGGTGATTTACACAGTAATCAAACCCTACTTACTGATTGACTGATTTTAACTGACTTTCTTATCTCTATACTAAAGTAGGACTTTGTAGAGTATATAGTTTAACGATGGCTTCAGGCAGAACACGTTTTGTGGCAAAAATGATGATGATGATAAGGCTACTTTTTATCTTAAGAAATTCGAATGAAAGTTGGCTAACTTTAAATCCAATAATATGTGTCAGATTACTCAGATTGGTTTTACTACGGATTGCCGTGCGTTTCTTTTAATAGCAATAAATCTAATATTAAGGTTTCATAGCAAACGTTTTCAATTTTTTAAAGTTTTTGACTAGACCGGAATTTTGTGACAAACTTATTATGTTATCATATGCATATCCATCATCAATTGAAACCGTTTCATGTAATGGCATTTTATAATGCATTTATCATGTCTCATCAGAAGTTAGCTACGTTATACTCGTATCACCTCCACAAACGCCTTGACTCCTATTCAGTCAACAGTAATGCCAACGTCACTCGTACATAAGATACCTGTCATATACTCCTCTATTATCACTTAATGGCGACCGCTATTTATCTGGGACCTTCAATGTAGCCAGCAACAGCTGATTAAATAACTGTTAGACTTATTTTTGACATAAGGTTTAACATTTTGTGCTTGTTATTTTCTGTCACTATTACTCGAAGGCAATATTTTACTGTTTACAATATTTTAAGACAGTGATCTAGTCTGTGCGTGGTAAAAGGTAATGCGTTCTTCGTGTTACATTTACGTGGACATTGCGACTTGAACTTGCAAATTGTTGACGTATGCTAAACACTCTGGTTTGCGTCTCTGAATGAGTGCAGGAAAACACTGCTATAATAAAGGTATAAAGAACATAAAATTACTACGGTTCAGTATAATGAATACAACAAAAAAACAAAACAAAAGAAACAATGATTTTTCAATTCCAAATCAAACGTAATTTCAGCGTATGGCTTAGCTAACAGAACAAACGCTGAAATGACGTCTAAAACAAAGGAATGAAATGAGTTAATGGAAAGCGCATGTCAATCCTGTATTCCCGTCATAACCGGATACATTGAGCCGGGACGCCGTCCGCCTCCTGAATTAGAATATCGCTTCAAATAACAAATGGAGAAGTGGGCGGAAATGGTTCTAAGTTCCGTATTTTTTTGTCTTCCACGAAATATCTCCAAAAACGGATAGTATTTTATTGTTTCTTGTCCAGTTTTTGAGATTATATTTATGCCATCATAGTACTTTAAATTTGATGACCCTCTGGGTTAACAAAGCCAGGCGATGGTGAGCTGGAATCCCAAAAAGGTTTTTATTTATTTATTAGGGAAGACAAACAGAAAAACAGTAATTGCTAAAATTTAGCCCTTCGCGTTCTATGTACCCGTGGCAGACCGGAAAAACAATGGAAAACTAATTGCAAAACCCACATCGTCATAGAGTTTGTCGACTTCGTCATTTATGTGTTACGTACGAGCAGTACTACCGAAGTCTTGGTCTCAGGAATGATTATAAATCAATCGCCATCCTATACAAGTTATGCTGAGTTTAGGGTTATATAATTAGTGTGATTGTTGAAAAAAAAATTCATTACTCTCTTAAAGTGTACGTTTTTAATGTATACAATATTATTACCAATCTATATATAAAACAAAGTCGGGTTAGTTACACCATCTATAAGTCAAGAACGGCTGGGCCGATTTTTATGATCTTTGATTTGTTGAATTTGTCTCCACCCCGAATAGCAGAATAACTTTTAGAATAACGGAAAAATTCACAATAAAAAAATTATGAAGGGGCGGTACAAAATTCGGGACAGCTAGTATGTATTAAATAAAAAGATATATAAGACACGGAATCGTACGAACCCTTATTAGTAATTTTATCGCACGTAACGTATGGACTGTACAAAATGTAATGAATGCTTTATAAGTATTTTTATGGCTAAATGTATACTTATTTATTTATTTATTTATAGCACACAAAACAGATTACACTCAAAGTGAATATCTTATATCATGCATATTATAGTACAGATCTAGATCATAATCCAAAGATGCCTAGAAGCTTACAATTTGATTTTATTTATGTATGCGCTAAAGAGCACTACACTTAAGAAACAATGCCAAACTTAGAACAAAATTACACAAGTTAAATTTTTTAAAAATTGTTGGGAATTATTGCGAAATCCAGGAAAATAAAATGAGAGAACTAATTAATTAATTAAATACCTATTTATAAACAAATCTAACTTAAATGTGTGTTTCATTGTCTCCGAAACTGAGGCAGCGTGAGGTGGAATATTATAACTATTTCTCTGTTTATTGCAAGAATTTCATTGTATTGGCGACACATCCGGACTATAGGGTTGTAGTAAGAGGTGTTATTAAAGAAGACTTCAAGAGAGAAAATATTATAATTACGATTGCTATTTGTAGTTCATTTCTTCAAAACAGTATGTTTCGTACAAAAAAATATTTTGGATGGAATTAAAAGTATATTTTCGTAGCCTCCGTTCCCAACCAAAAGAAACTACGTTAACATTTCAAATTTTCCAGCAGTGATGCCATTGCCACTATACAATGAGAGGCTTAGGCAACATACAGAAAAATCAGTAGAACGAGCCGAGTAAATCACAGACGAGTGATGCAAGCCAGTGGTGTAACGCTATCGATATGATTAATGAATTCGACGATGAAGCACATTGTGTCTGCGTCTTCTTAAGTTTAATGTGTTTGAAAAGTTAAAGAAATCAATAAGACAAATGTCGTAGATACAAGACTCATTAAGAATACATTTTAATATTGATTTCCATTTGTGTATTTGCTTAGATCAATAAAACATAACTTAGAAAAATAACTTAGCAGATCGTCATTTTACTTTAAAAAATAAATTTATTATTTTCTTAACCAAAATTTATTCTTGTTTCAGGTAAGCATCGGCTCATTAAACGTAGATTAATTAACACGTTACGTAAGTAAACTAGTTCAGTTAAGCAATTAGTAAGATAACTAGGCAATTTTTTTTACATTTATTATCGTTGAATATAGACACTACAAAATTTTGTTTAATTACATACATATTTAAATTGTACTTTAATAAATAAGTGTACTGACTATGAAAGACTAGAATATTAATTAACATAGTTATAAAAATAATAATTACTTCACAATAATGAGTTTTCAATATAAATTTTACTAGTTTTTATTATGCAAGTCCAAAACATGCGCTAAAAGCTTAAAATATATAACGTGATGTACTTCGTTTACCAGCTTTTAAAAACTTTGAGGTATAATAACCCTCTTAATTCTCATTATCCTATTAAATACACTTAAAAATTCTCAACACTGTACATTCAACATTTTTAAAATTACGATAAATTTTTATTATAATTTATCGATAAACCAGACAAGTTCACAACCCGTCACTACTGGTCAACTGACCCATTTAGCCGAAAAGCTTCCTCATCACAAGCGGCTCTGTGGTATGTGGGTCGGTCACTTGCGCGAGCGCAGCTTACAATAAACAATGACCGTACTCGTCGAATCGATATGGGGCTGCGTCGATTGTGTAATATGGGTAGGAGCTAAGATTTTTTTGCTTTTAGAAGATATTTTTATATAAGTACACCCTAAAAATTACATTTTCCATTTAGAAACGGACTTAAAGTTAATATACTTAACAAATAATCCATCTGTCAATTATAATCTACTAATATTTTAAATGCAAAAGTAACTTTGTCTGTCTCTTTGTTTGTTGCGCTTTCACACCTAAACTACTAAACCGATTTTGATGATGTTTGGTACAAAGATAGATTAGAGCTTAGGAAAGGATATATGCTACTTTTTGTAGTGAAAACTGAACCGAATTTGAACGATCGAAAATCGAAAACGCTTGAACCCTAGGGAAGGCTACTATTTTTATTCCGTTTCCTAAGCGAGTAAAATAGGGTATGACAAACCATATCCCACACGACTAGTAGATAAAAAAATAATCTCTCAAAATTATTGAACATTAATGGATCGTTATATTATTTTTTATTACCTACGTCAGATCTACGCTTCCATAAGCCTATTTTTCATCATCATCATCATTTCAGCCATAGGACGTCCACTGCTGAACCTCAGGTCTCCTCCAATGACTTTCATCAGTTGGAGAGCGCAGTTTTTAATAACATTTCGCACGCAGACGCTGCTGCCCGTCTTGTGCTCCGCCTCCGTGTCGTAAGAGGCGACTAATTCCTATAGCTGTGTTGGCGGTGGGGAAGAGTATTCTTTACGGCCGTCCCAACAAGGCACTTTTTACTTCTATGAAAAACAGTAAAAATGTACTACCTACCATGTTCTGTGCTTCATGATCAGCAGCATCGCAAAACTAATCGTTAACTTCAATGACCATGAAGTAACCTTATAGTGTAAATACCTTAAGCTGAAACAAACGCGAGGAAACCATTTGAGTCGTGGTTAGCACTTTAACACTACGATTTTAGTATTTCTGTAAAGGAAACATTAAATGGTGCAAGTCAAAAGATTAAAATTCCAGTAAAAATAATTGATTGTTATAAAAAAAACCACTAAAAAGCTAAATATAACGTTTAAACAATCATACCAAACAGTTATTATTGTTGTCGGTGCAAACAACCACATTCAAAGACTCCACGGCTGGCACCGACTCCAACAATAACTGTTTGGTATGATTGTTTAAAAGTTATTTTTAGCTTTTTAGTGTCTTTGAAGTCGGTTATTTTTTTTATAAAAACTTGTTTTATTTGTCTGTTTTAAGTGTTTTTTTACATTCTAAATGGCGACCTGTGATGTAATTATAGCTAAATTGCTTCTCATGACGACTCAAATAAGTTCAAACACGGCTATGATACATTGTTTTATCACAGAGTTCCGGTGCTTACCTTCCGCCTTCTTCATCAGATCAGTTTGATCAGTTTGATCTGGGAAAACGATATCATAGTATCATTCTCACCAGAATCATTTGTTAAAATTTTATTTGTCGGCTATGGCAAGGCTTAACTGTCTTAATGAAAATATCTTATCGCTACTCGTGGAAGACTATTGTGGCTAACTATGGTCTCCTTCATCAGTTCCACCTCAGCAAATGAAAATGCTTAACTTGTTGTTAAATATACTAAAATCACTATATGTATACCTATAATATTTTAGGAGTTACCTCAATTCCTCATGGACCCCATCATCAGAATTGAATTTTGAAAAAACATGGGACCAATCTGGAAGTATACCCTTTCAATTAAGAAAATATTTTTTATAATTGGTTCATTAATGGCGGAGTTCTGAGGTAACGAACATTTAAAAAAAACCACCGAATTGCGAACCTCCTCCTTTTTTTGAAGTCGGTTAAAAACAGAGGGAACTTTAACAAACTAACTTGTAGTAACAAAAAAAGGGGGTATTAAAAAAATAAAGCAACCACTAAACAATAAAACACAATCAGTTAGAGGCTGCTACTTTAGGACACAAGGTCCACCCACAGTAGAGTAGTTCTAATGATGTCATTGATAAGGGTAATAAAATAAATAATAATATCGGTGACGACCTCCGTAGCCGAGTGGCAAGCATGCCGGACTTGTTCGGTTCCCGGTCGATCAATGTAGAAAAATAACTTTTCTTTAGTGTATCGGGTCTGGGTGTTGAGGTACCGTTGTTGTTCCTGATTTCTGTAACACAAGTGCTTTGGCTACTTACCATAGGATCAGAGTAATGTATGTGATGTTACTCGTATTAATTAAATTTTTGACAAATATGAGTACAATTTAGATGAAAGTGATTATGATGATGATAAAAAGAAGCCGAGTGCCGAGTGGGGACGGCCGTAATGAATACACTTCCCCACCGCCAACAGAAGGCGTGTCATAAGAGGTGACTAATTCCTGTAACACGAGACGGGCAGCAGCGTCTTCGTATAAAAAACTGCGCTCGCCAAACCGCCTGCCAAGCGTGGCGAGTATTGGCAATCCCCCCCGATGATAGGTCATTGGGGGAGTCTTATGTTCAGCAGTGGACGTCTTATGGCTGAAATGATGATGATGATGACGAAAAAGAAACCATTACGACGACCGAATTTGTGTATTGGGTCTTGATTCCCGGTTTGGAACATTTATGGAAAACGTTTTCTTCTAAATTGACTAGAGTTGACCTGCAAGATGCCCCTAAAAACTCAGTAAAAAATTAAACTCATTAAAATGGACATTATTTTAGTTAAAATTTTAGTATGGCGACAGAATAGAAACGAAAAAGTTCAATAGACAGAGTATCCTGTTAAAATAATTCTCCCGTTTACAAGGCACAGCGAGTTATAAAGCATATAACTCGCTGTGCCTTACACCTTACTCCTGTGACATTACGTCGCGCGTTCTCGTTAGCACATAGACGCGAATAGAGACATTCAGTGCGCGGATAATTGATACATGAATGCTGTTATAACGCTACACTAGAGCCTAAAGCAACATTATAGCTGCCAACTGCTCCATAATGAAGGCGACAGTTTTTATTGGGTATTGAGGTGTTTGTTATTGACAACGGCGCTTAAAGATAAAAATAATGAATGGCACTGATGGCACTTGTGGTGTATTCTGTAATGAAGCAAAGTCCTCTTATTTTTTGCAATCACAATACTGCTCCAGCAGAGGCAGTTGAAGTTTCAAGTTAAATCATCCTTACAAGTTAATACATGAATCAAGCAAAACAAATAGGCATTATTCAGGAAGTTTTCAAAATGATGAACGTAAATCATAAAACGAAAACTAATAAAATGATCCGAAATTAAAGGAAATTTCCTAAAAATATTGTGAGTATTTCCCAACTGTTTGGCCCCAAGCCTGAACACCTGCATTATAAATATTTATTTGTGATTGAATAAATACCGCGTATCTGGCACTGATCTTGCTGCGCAATAATTTGAAATGAGCGTTTGTTTTTAATTATGCTCATTAATTATGTAAGTGTTACTGCAGTTAAAAGTAATTTCGTCGATTTAAAATATTTTATGATTTGATGACTTTTGTTTTCACTTCCAGTCCAGCACAGCATGAAAACGAAATAATCGTCTAATAAATTATTATTTATCAATATGTTTTACTATCTCTGAGGTCCCGGATTCGATTTCCGGTCGGTCAATGTAGAAAAAATATTTTTTATATTGTCTCGGGTCTGCGTGTTGTGGTGCCGTCGTTGTTTTTGATTTCTGTAACACAAGTGCTTTAGCTACTTACCATAGGATCAGAGCAATGTATATGATGTTGTTTAATATTTATGAATACCTTTATTTCACCAGCTTTGGCAAAAGCATTTTTTTTAAAGGCGGATTATTGCTATTTGGTTTTTTGTGCCCGTCATCCAGGGTTTATAGAAATGTTTTGTGAGCAGTACCAAAAAGGATACAACGTCACAAAAATACACAATTTTTTTTACGGTTTATTTAAAAACTATTTACTAAACAAAAATATTTAAACATCTTATAATTTTCTAAAATGTTAAAATTTTAGCTGCTCGTATTGCAAACCACTTTTACCTCATTGTAATTCCAATAGCTATTTATAAAAGCATTCTTCCAACTGAACAGCACTAAAACTCAGCCGTCAAAACAATACAAATCAACTACAAATGGTCGGCACCACATAAATCAGATTGTGACATAGCCCAATCATATCCATACAACTAAACCACATAACGACTAGTGCACCAAAAATACCACCGGGCATTTCTTAGCATATGACCCATGCCATAATAAAAGGCTCGCAAACGAAGCGATAAATCTCAGCGCAATTCAGTGCTGCCAGCAGTAAAACGTAATTGAATAAGCCAGTGTTGCCATAAAAATTAAAAAAAGTTATGGTTATGCGAAAAGAGGTTTGCGGTCGATTACGTGCCACTGTTAAGGCTCCACGCACACATACTAAGGAACTAAGGCTAGCCATTCATTTTGACCTTGTACTAGTACAATTTATGAAATACGTCACGCAGAACATTATTTATTGCGCAATATTTAATGGTTGACTTTTCTGCTGTTTTAGTAGTTTATTTTTAGATGACTTGAACTGTGGTTTAGCTAAAATGTAAGTAAGCATTAAATAAAAATATTCTTTCTTTTTTTGTAAGTTTTCTGATTTCATTAATGAAATTTTATACACGAAGAAATTTACGTCATTGACTGCTCCGTAGTGCGTACGGAGATTACTCAGAATGAGATTTTAGGGCATATTAGTAGAATTTATTTAATTTATGTTTTTATTTTATTTCCGACATAGTAAGCGTTTGACTTCAACAATAAAGTACCCAATACTTCGGTAGAACTATGCAGACCGTTTTCAACCGACTTCAAAAAACGAGGAGGTTCTCAATTCGACTGTATGTTTTTTTTTTTTTTTTTTTGTATATTTGTTACGCGATTACTCCGCCAATTATGAATCGATTTTAATGATTCTTTTTTTGTTTGGTAGATCATACTTCAGAGGTGGTCCCATATAAATTTTATCGAAATTGATTTAGAACTTTTTGAGAAAATCAACAAATATATACCCAGATAGTATTTTGGTTGTGGTTCTTGTTACCTATCTTCGTCAAATATGAGCCGATTTTGATGATTTTTGTTTTATTGAATAGCTTATACTTCAAAGATAATATGCTAAAAGTTTACAAAATAAAAATCACCCCTAAGGGTAGGAAAATAGGGGATGAAATCGGTGTTCAGCAGTTAGATTAGGATTTATCACTAAAAATTGATGAAATAAGTAAATTTTATTAAAAAAAATAAAACCGACTTCAAAACACTAAAATGCTAAAAATAATCCTAACACTTAAGTACCTAATCAGTTACTTTTGGAGTCGGTGCAAACAAAAACATTGAATCTCTCATCGGCTGGCACCGACTCCAAAAGTAACTGATTAGGTACTTAAGTGTTAGGATTATTTTTAGCATTTTAGTGTTTTGAAGTCGGTTTTATTGTGTATAAGTATGTGAGCTTTTATCAAAAAATATTTTATTTTTAATTAAATCAGGCTCAAAAAATACTCAGTTTGTACAAATCATTACATGCTTTTGTATATAATTATGTATTTGAATGTTACATAAACATTATTTGGATAAAACAACAAAACACACTATACATTATACCAGTTTTTTTTTTCTCTTGGTAAAGATTAGTAACATATCCGATACTCGGCAGGTAACTGCACAAACTGTGGCAGATGCCATCTGCGCGAGGAATTTCGTACGCAGCTGCGAGCGGCGCGTGCGCAGTGGTATAACTTTTTGTGCCTTTTGTTAACGATCACCTAGAAAGGTCGGATTAGTTTGATCTATTGCATCTGTGTGACAATAATGGTCTTCGAAATTCTAGTTTATGGGTTGTAGGAGAATCGGAAATGTCTAGTCGATGTGTATTAACTTTCACTGCGGTTACCTAGCCCTAATTCCAAGTCGTTGGAATTTTTTTGTTAATGGAAATGGAATTTTATTGTTGGCCAAGAAGTTTAAATAAAGAACATTGTATTTTTTAAATGCCTATGTCCAATAGGAAAAGTTGTTGTAACGGTCAAAGGCAGGTCAACCTACCTAAAGAGTTGAAGGTCATTGAACCGATTTTCAACTTTAATTTCGACACCAAGAGATCAAAATCAATTGAGAAAATTTGACATTTTGTGGTAGATTGACAAGCTTTTGTCTGTACACGTTGTTAATGGATGTTAATTCCATACTTCACGACCTTTCAATTTTATTGTTGTGTTGTAACTTGTAAGCTTCGCATTTATTTATTTATTTACAAAATCCACTGTTCTTACAAATACAATGAATACTAACACTTAAAACTAAACATACAGCCAGTAAAAGATATTTTTTTTTACTAAAAGTCATGAACACAGGTCGTCAAGGTTGTATTGGTAAAGGTATTTATTGCAGTTGCTTCAAAAATCTCAAATTCTAAATTAAAATGACCCAACAATATGCTACATGTTTTTGCATATTAATACTAAAACAAGAGAAGAAGAAGAGTCTGGGGGAGACCTTTGCCCAGCAGTGGGATTGAAAAGGTTGATAAAAAAAATACTAAAACAAAGGATCGCACGACGCAACGGTGCAGTATAAATATAAATATAATACTGGACAACATCACATACATTGCTTCGATCCTAAGATAAGTAGCTTAAGCACTTGTATAACAGAAATCAGTAACAACGATGGTACCACAACACCCAGACCCGAGACAATATAGAAAAGTTATTTTTCTACATTGACCGACCGGGAATCGGACCTGGGACCTCAGACATAGCGACACCAAGTCCGGAATACTCGCCTCTCGGCTATAGAGGTCATCATGTAGTATATGCAATATAGGATATGATCAGTAAATATAGGAGATTCCGTAATGCGTCTAAAAGTCATCTCTGATTGGAAACTCTTATTGTTGAGCTCAGGCCTCCAGATCAGAACTGTTCGAAAACAAATTACCTATATAAGGTCGCCTTTTATAAACGGGTGATTTAAAGAGCAATTACAAAAACATAAATGAATCATTTTTGTTAAAAATAAGAAAATTTTTATATGCTAGTTGTCGAGAAAAACGCCAAAAATTATTTTAAGTTTAACGTAAAATAAAACACCCTGTGCCCCGTGCGTGCACCCCGAGGGAAGAGTTGGGCACGATTGTAATGAGAGACAGAGGCGATGACGTAGGGACGTTTCAGACTAGACAGGATGCTCTTAACTTGTTTTTTTTTTGTTAGGAATAATAAAAATTAAAACTAGCCCGTTTTTAAGAACGAAAATAATAGGGCCCGGTTTCTCTAATATAGTTAGAAGTTCTGTTAAAGTTTCACCCGTTTATAAAAGGCGACCTTGTATAGCAGCAATACAGACCATCTTTCTCTAAAATACCTTAGTGATTTTTCACTAACATTAAGTATGAACTAACAAGTTCTGTTCACTCTTGCCCATACTAAAACAGTATTTAAATAATGGCGGATTTTTTGTGAAACAAAAAAAAAGAAATTTCTGCTATATTGGGCATGTGCTCCATGTAAATTGTCAACCGAAAGACCACGCGACCATATAGGAGTTAACATTTGTCACATGATTTACCGGTTGTCAATTCGTAATCGAACGATTTCGAATCAGAGGCCAGGTACACCCAATGGGCAATAAAGGCAGTTGACGATAAAGTAAATATTATTTCAAATATTCAATAGAAACAAGCGACGCACCATCAAGTTGTAACACACGTTAGCGCCTAAATCCCCTTGTGAGGAATTTCGTACGTCGCAACAGTGTCGGCGCGTGCGCATGCGAGGTGACGGGTTTCATAAGCGGTGACACTCGATTACCGGTCGCTTGAGACGATGGCTAAGTTTATGTAAACGGTATGCTCTAAGTACAGAACTTTAGAATATATTTCTTAATAAAAAAGTATTATATCAAGGTAAGTATCTGAAGCAACTGTGTTAAAGAAGAAAAAACAATGGTACATACCACCTTGACTCAAGACAATATAGAAAAAAATATTTTCTACATTGCCCCGCCCGGGAATTGAATCCAGGAACTCAGAGATGGCGACGCCAAGTCCTGCGTGGTTGCCTCTTGGCTATGGAAGTCATCAAGAAGTCTATGTTTCTTTTTTATGCCGTTGAATGATAAAGACCAAGCCAGTAGTGATGGTATTATAATGGGCGGGCAAAGTCTTGCAGTGAACTTCTAGTTGCTAATCATGATGATGTGGCGCGGTAATTCAAGTCGAACGCAAAGAGTCCCGGCTCCCGCGATCGATACACGGTCCGAGTCAATCCGAAAACGATCATTTCTAAATCAGCTCAAGTCTGGGTGTGCAGCAATACGCAAAAGTATTGTCTAATAGCTGATGATTACACATGGATATTAATTCCTTACTTCGGGACTATGACTGTCTCCACCTTGGTGCATATTTATTTATTATTTATACGACCGTTTGGTGTAGTGGTTCGCGCTCCGGACTACAAAGCCAGCTGATGCGGGTTCGAATCCCGCAAGCGGCAAACGTTTGTGTGATGAGCACGAGCATTTGTACCTAAGTCATGGATGTTTATAAACGTATTTAAGTATGTTTATCCGTTATCTAGTCGCCATAGTACAAGCTTTGCTTAGTTTGGGGCTAGCTAATTGGTGTGATTGTAGAAACAATTTATTTATTTATGTATACGCTTTATCTACCAGTTAATTGACTAATAAGATAATAGCGCTTTTTTGCTTATACAACACAACGTGTTCTTTTTGATTTCCCATAAGTTTAGCCAATGATGAATTAACGTCAAAGAATATGTTAATCAAATAACAAAAATGTCTCAGTCGCACTGTGTTGGAGTTATACAGTTGTACAGAGTTTTTTTTAGTATGACAGATAGCGCCTTAAATGTTACGAGCATAGTTTCCTCGGTCAATATAAAAGGTTACCTTAGAGGCTGCTACTTGTCACAAGACAGCAAATGCATAGAAATAGTTTTTAAAAATAAAAATTTAAAAAAAGAAGGGACAATTTCGAAAAATCTTTTAACATATTGTTCCCTGAGGTAATCTTACTTATATCCTTAATTTATGGAAAATCAAAAAGAACACGTTGTATAATCACGGTAATCTTAGGTAGACCTGCGCATCAACGAATTAGTTCAGTACAGGATACAAACTGACAGCTATAAAATGATGTCTATTACCGTGTTAGTTGATAGAATTAAATTAGCCAATCCCAAAATGCGCAAATGGACTCTAATAACTAATAAGAATTCACTTCAAAGAGGTCGCTCTTTAATTTTAACTTTAATTATTATGATAGTATTCAAGAGACTCGTGCGCAACTTATTTCGTAAGCTCTGAGCCGCTGACAGACGAGTCGGGTGTCTTTGTATATGCGCTTAGTATTGTAAATCACTTGAATTTTCAGTTACAAGTATTCTGCAGGAATTATTTTATATTTTTTCAAACGGCTCTAGTGCAACTGAACAAATAAGAGCTAGACAACTGACTGGAACTTTAAATTCCTGTTAATTATACTAGATCTTACGGGTCTGTCGGCATGTAGGTAAGTGAATAACGTTTTATTGTTGCCGTACTAAAGGAGTCTTTAAAATGATTCTAGATCTGATTTCAGATTTAGAAACTCTCTTGCCCTGAAGTCTAGCGCTAGAGTTCAATTTGATGACCTCCGTAACCGAGAGGCAAGCATACCGGATTCGGTGACGCTATCTCTGAGGTCCTGGGTTCGATTATTGGTTGATAATTGTAGAAAAATAACTTTTGTATATTGTCTCGGTACAAGTGCTTAGGTTACTTATCATAAGATGATGATAGAGCAATGTATGTAATGTTGTCCAATAGTTATTTAAAAAAATAATGTAACGAGTTGTTTAAAAATACTGGAAGATTCCTTACAACACTAGTGTCAAGTCTCAAGACGTGCCGGTAATTTGTTTACTTTTGCAGTTATTGCGAGCCTGTAATTTTCGCGGCAACACTCCTTGCAAGTATCAATTACCTTTATGAAAAGTGAAGAATAATTGTAAGGTTGAGTTTAAAAACAACGCGGAATAGAATATGATATCTTGTTCCGAGAAATCGATGGGAAAATTCTTAAATGCACTCTACGAAGAGATGTAAAAATTGTACATTTTCTCTTTCTCGTGACAATGATGCTGTATCTGACTAGAACTTACTTACTAAGTACAAAGAAAGAAATAATGTATAGTCAAGTAATATCAACTTATCTAAAAATGAATTTCTGTTCGTTTGTCTCGCTAAATCTCGAGAACAGTGTAACCGATTTGGCAAATTTTGATCTTGAAATATTTATGGAAGTTTAGGGAAGGTTTGAAATGTGAGAAAATATAAAGAAATTGCAGGTAAAGTAATAATAATACCTATTTTATTTTCCCATACAAACTCTTCGTGCGTGTCAAACAGAATGCGTTCAGAAATTAATTTAGCGACAACATTTAATGGCGGTTCGAAGCTAGCCGGGTCAGCTAGTAGTAGAATAAAATGTCAAATAGTACCTAAGCGAAACTAATACTGGTGCAAAGTCAAGTCCATTTTTATGTTCATAAGTAAAGTTCATTTATACACTAGAACTAAGAGGATAGGTACTTATTTTTTTAATATTTCAGCGAGCGTATATACTAGCAAATAAAAGAAAAACTACTTAAAAGCGATGATAAATGAATGTAACCAATAAAACCAATTTATTTATGTAAATAGGCCTAAATTAAACTTTTTTACCCAACAACTGCTTCGGGATAATATTGTGGGCTAGTGCTGAGAAGAAGCAGCGCAAGAAACTCGGTCACTATCGTCAGTCTCTTTTTAAATAGTGTGTTAACATTACAAGACAAAATGTACGTGTGCGAGCATGGCAGTATTTAATTCCATACATTTTTATCATTTAAATAGTCATTTACAATGTAATAATGAGGGTAGATCACTTGAATATCGCCAACCAGTGTAAATACCCACATTATTTCGATAAAAACAACTTTAACATTTAAAATTACAGCTATAAATCGTAAAAATCTAGTATGGTGAGTTACATAAAATCATCGATCATCAATATCTCAAAACTATACTATGAATTGAAACGGGCCTTTGATACCATAAACGTGATTCAAATTTATCGTCAGTTGACATTAATGGTATGCTCCAAGGTCCACTTTTACTCTCGGATCTAAAACAATCGTGTCGTCAACGCCATCTGGTGCGCATGCGCCCACACGGTGACGTAAACCGGGCACGCTATGCACTCTATTACTTTTTGGTATTACCGAAATCAGAGTCATTGCATGTACATAATTTGTATTATTTTAGCAGCAGTATTCTTCTTTTAGGTGTATTTGATTTTCATTGGTAGTGATATTCTGTTCCAGTAGACCCATTGTGCAAAAAATGTGTTGCAGGAGAAATTAGGCAATTTGTTCACTACATATAATATTTAAATACAATCAAGCTGTATTCTGGCTGCACAGGAGTTTGCAGTGGTGCAACGTACTTACTAGTAGGCATATCCATGATAATGTTATTTTAGTATAGATTGTAAAACATCAAAAGTCAAATATAAACTTAGCCATAGCAAGGGACTTTTTATTAAATTAATAAATAATAGATCAATAAAAAATCAAGAATGATTATTGATTTGGAACCTACCAGCAGCTGAGTTATTAAAATATCATTTTAATGGGGTAACCATTTAAATGAAAAAAGAAACAGAGATTCAGAAAGCAGAGATGTGTGTTTAAAGAAGTCCAAGGCGTTAAAACCACGAGTTGTTTAAAAAATAATGACTAGTATTTTTTCAAATTAGAATGAATAACTTCCAATTAAATGCTTCAAAATTCTTAAAAATGTAAAATGTGTCGTCAGTTGTCGTATCTCTGTTGTAGTATGTTGTCAAGCAAGAGCTTTAGTAGCCCGTTCGATTTTGATTCTTGCAAGCTATATGTATCTACGCAGTGATGCAACCCAAGCATGCCACTAGTTAAGAGTTGTTTAGCAATCGCCCACAATTTATGAGTTCACCGCTGCCTTAGGCTTAATTAGATTGGACTCATACATAGGTTAGAGGTGATTCGAGGTAGAGCTTGGTATTAGTAGTTCTGAATAGGGCCTTGATAAGCCCTAGTCATCGATGTTTGAAACATGTTCCAGTAATAATTCGAACAAATGTTTTGCGTTAGTTGCATTGCATTTTAAGAAACGACACTTTTAAAAATACCGTTAGCAAAGGTTTACAATCAAAAACATGGATTACAATAGTATCACTAAATGATACAAAATTAAATAAGTCAAATTAAACAGTTTAATAACGAGAAGAAAAAACTTTTAAAAAGATGCAACATTGATAAGATTAAAATGCATTAAAAAGACTGTTCATAACTTGATATAGAGCGCTAAAACTCTTTACCCGCTTTTCGTATTATTCACAAATTAGAGAGGTCCTTTCAATATTTCAATTGACATTTGATTGACCAATTGTTGAAGGTAATGACGGTCTGTCTTATCATTATAATTTCAAACATAATTTGACATTACTATTGTCGTGACTTGAAAAAAATACACGTGTGACGTGACCGTGGGACAAAGTGGAATGAATTTACATAAACAAACTCAGCTTGAACTGAACTTCGATCTTTACTGCTCATACAATATGATTGAAATCCCTTTGCCTCAAACTCGGACACAGCTGACCACAACCACAAAATAAAGTGACCCTCATTGACAATTGAAAATCGACTTTATGTGATGCCGAGTAAGGTAAAAACAGCATTGTAGAGTCGCTCGCTCACGTCAAAAACTTTGGAATGTCAACGCGGGTGGCGATTGACAAGTGACCTTAAGGCGAAGCTCAAAATCTAAACAAATAAGTGCTGCTTATAATGTTTTGACACTTGCTGACATCACATTGCCGGCTCTCAAATATTTTGTGATCAGTTCGACCAATTTGTTGATAGATAATGCGTTAACACACAACACAAACAAGAAATTTAAAACAATTAGAACCATGATAAGAATTTTAATAGCTTTAAAATTCTTATCATGGTTCTAAAAATTTAACTACGAATCAATCAATGGCTCCTGGTAAAACCCTCATTTGATTTGTTTTAGGAATCCTAAACAGTTATTTTGAAGGTTTGTTACACAAATTATTAAGGTACCGCGATAATATGGATTAAAATATTTCTTCCAAAACTGTTATCACCCCTGCCTTAAAGAGTACGTGTGACAATAGCAAAGTCGTTTGTATTCGGCGCGCACTCCGCTTTGTCGGGCGACGCGACGCGACGATGCGCGGGAGTCGCGAGATAAGACTTCGACGCTGATCAAACGGATACGAGTGCACTGCTAAGGCTAGAATATATTTAGAAATCAATCAAGATTTTTCCTTACTTGCTACTTTTGGTATTTGGTTTCTTGGGTCTTTCTATCACTGACAACAATGTTTCACCAACAACAAAAACATTTAGCACTTCCTTGATTTCAATATAAACGTCAATCTATTTCTAATTTGCATAGTTTTACGCGAGCGGTAGGATTTTTGGCACATTGAAGGCAGCTTGAATGCATGACAGTCAAAGAGAATAGCATAGCATTAAAAAGTTCTGAAGTATCCTACTAGCTGCCTAAGTCCTAATGAGACCCTATTCCGAACCCTTTGTTTTTGTTTGTTACTGTGTTAGTAGATTTTGGAGGTATCTTGTAAGGTACAGTCAACAGCTTATCAACCTATCACAAAATAGAAAATTTCCTTGACCAATTTTTAAGTTAAAATTCGATACGTAGAATTGAGTAAATGACACTGAGATGCTGTACTATCTTCATTTACTAAAATAGTTTTTGTTAAAGGCCTGCAATTTACCGAGTAGCTTAAAGAAGACATTTTTAGAGCATGACAAAAATACGTAAAAGAATTTAAACATACGTCAAACTTAAAGCATTTTGTTATAGCCCAAAGCATGTCATGAGAATTGGGTTAAAGACAACAACTGAATAACTGAAATACTTCGCTTAAGGCTGGCCATTCTCTATGCGCGTTTGGAGTTCATGTTTGTGTGACCTCGCGTCACAAACGCGTGGCTGGCCTATATTGTGGACTGTTTTGGTCACCCTTACTTATTTGTACTTGACCTCTGTTATAGAGTAGTTGAAAGTTGCAGAAGTAATTATTGTTTGTAACATCATTACTGTATTACCTTGAGTCGATAAAAATAAAAAAAATACTGTCTCGGAATCAATCTATTCGTAAGGTCGGTTTTTATAAAAAAAAGGTAAGACTTTATTATAATAAACAATTATTTAAAATTTTAGTAGCCAACTTTTTCTATCCGCCCAGTTCTTCTCCAAAATTGCAACAGGAAATCGAAAGTGTGATAACAAATGTGACATTAAAAATAGGGAAAATAATATTGTTGCTATTTTAAAATATGTTGCGGACATCCGAATACACAAGTCTAATCAGGGAATTACAACTTCGCTAATGGATTATGTGTGTACGACGAAGTACAAATGAGGGGACATGGACCATAACAACAAAATTACTCGGCAAATGAACAACATTTCCGTTTCCCTTCGCAGCAGTGTTTTTACATGAAATAGAAAAACACGAACGGCTTATAACATGACGTCACGCTATGGTAGTGATAGTAACTAGCCAAGTGTGTGTCGTGCTTATGTGTAAAATGGGTATCCTAAAATTACTGTTTTTATCTCAATACTTTAAAATTGATAGCAAATTTAAATAGACTCTGACTGATGTTTGGAGGTTGCCAACAGCATAACACAATATAAAACCTCTTTTTTGCAATTATTTCTTAAAAAGCAGAGTACAAAAAGTTTGTTTACATAATGTATTTTGAGAGGCATCATATTTTTGTAGTGCATCGATATTGTGTACATATAACACGAGTCTACTGTGTGTTTCATTTTATACTGTGGGGTTTATTTACCTGTAGGGCGTAGTGAGTAGCCGAAAATTATACTTGATATTGCTGATTGTATGTAAATTTATTTAAATGCGTTATGTCCATTCGTTTACTTGATTACTTACTTCTACGGCAGGTGAATGTTTTATAAATCATGTTCAGCCCATTTATGAGAGGGATACAGTCAGTCAGTTGCCGGTAAGACAATACATGAAAGTACTTTATGATTAAAACAAGATATCTCGTCATTCACTATTAAAAAATATTAAAATTAAATATCTATCTGATGGTCAAATAATTACGAAACCATTGTGACTATTTTGATGAACGGTTGCAAATTTTTACCTGGATTTTAATTATTGAACCCATGTAAAATTTAATTTGAAAGTTAGATAGTATAGGCTAAAATGTTTTTTTTTCTACATTTTCTGAAGATCTTGACTTGCGACCAAGTATCATTAAGACGATGTAAGTGGTGTTTATTTTTAATAAGAAAGCGGCTTGTCAACAAGCCCTCATAACCTCAAATTTTATTTATTGATACAAAAACTACATAAAAGATAGTACTAGGTACTATCCACAAAGTCTTTTCAATTTGAACTGCTCTGTGCATTCCGTAGTACAATACGCCGATCGCGGCGACATCTATTTGTCCAGATAACTGTTCGCATCACGCATTGTTGCGTGACGCGTTCGTGCGACTTGACACCGCTGCACTCGCTTTACTGTTAGTCTCCATAATGCTCAGCCTTTTATGGTCATCGTCTTACAAATGAGAATGACCCATTTGGCATTTAGCGAAGGCGAACTTACTCCCATTATTGTGGAGATCTCTTGGAGAATGTTTTGTTCCGTCTGGAATTTATAGCTGTTAACATTTCAACATTTAATTTTCTCAGATACTTAATAATATTTTCTGTGATTTTTTAAATTAATATCACAAAATTAACTTTTGCTTTGTATAATACGGTAGTTTACACCACTAATCAATTGACATACTTTTTAAAATCGTAGTCTTAACGCTACTCTTCCATATAATTTGTATGGCAATAGCAAATCATGACGTCACTGTTTACCTAACTCAACGGACTAACTTTTTATTTATTTTGGAACAATTAAAATTCGATTCGGCACATATATTTTTCAAATTAAGTATAATGTGCCGGATTATTAGGCCGAAAATAAGGTGACAGTTTTAATAAATGTTGTCTTAACATTATTTAAGAATGGTGTAAACAACCCTATTGTTGAATCAAATTTATTAGTTACAGCAGCGAAATTTTTGTAGAGCTAAAAAGTAATTATGAATTGAATAAAAACATAAGTAGCACCTAAAATTGGCAAAGCTTTACCATTGTATTCTTGAAACATCACTTTAATTAATTTTGCTACTAAAATATGGCTGTCCTTATGAGAACAAACATTATTCCTAAATTTGTACAATGCTTCCTCATATTAATCTTACCATCTGTTCATAGTATGAAAAAGCAGAAGAAGTGTTTCAGTATTCAATATTGTGCCCATAGAACACTTGTATTTGAGTATCAAAATGAGCCCTATAAAAATTTTTATTTGCATAAATAATAAATATTTGTATAAAGCGCGTCAGAGATTTAAAAATAATACGAATGTACTTCGACTTGTGGGTACCAATAGTTACTGTTCATCCAGTTTTTTGTATATTTTAAAATATATTATAGAGTGGATTGCCAAATTAACATTTTATGTATGTAAAGAGCTATATAGTTTTGTTTAATCCTTATTTTTATTATTTTTCTATACAATCACTTAATTGTTCTATTAACTTATCCCTTTTTGGCTGCCGAAAAGTCCCATGAGATCGCGTAAAAACAAAATATCTATTGTCTCTTGTTGCTGGGTTGAGGGGTTAAGTAAATTAGCATATTATCAACACTTCAAAGTCAGAACAAACAGCTTCTCACAAAAAAGCTTACACAGATCAGCTATCTACAGAAGATTGTGTTGAAATGATACGATCACTTATCGCATCCAATGCAGTGCAGGCGCGGACGCATAACGGGACGCGGCGCGCGTTGCGTAACAATGTTTTTGCTACGTTCAAGGCCTTCTTTGTACTAGAAACGAGCAATGAACCAACAGAACAATTGGTTTTTGTGTACATTTGGGAAATGGAAAAATGAAACAGTTATTTAAGTAAGTTTTGAAGTCATAACTTAGATATTAGATACTAATCTTGTAAGTTCAAGTTATAATATTTAAATGTTTTTATGTTTACTGCCTTTAAATATGTCAATATTTGAGCGTTTGTTACCAAATACTTAATTGCACCTAGTTTATACCTAACCTGCCTTAATTTATATCTAATCGAAAGTAAATTAATCGATTAGTAATATATCATCATCATCATCATCATTTCAACCATGGACGTCCACTG
This sequence comes from Anania hortulata, assembly GCA_963576865.1. NCBI lineage: Eukaryota > Metazoa > Arthropoda > Insecta > Lepidoptera > Crambidae > Anania > Anania hortulata. The sequence goes on along the minus strand of OY756408.1, from coordinate 17,215,038 downwards.
CTGAACACAGGCCTCCCCCAATGACTTTCATCGGGGGGGATTTCCAATACTCGCCACGCTTGGCATGCGCGTTGGCGAGCGCAGATTTTTATAACATTTCGCACGCAGACGCTGCTGCTCGTCTCGTGCTACAGGAATTAGTCGCCTCTTACGACACGCCTCCTGTAGGGGTGGAGAAAGGTATTCTTTACGGCGTTCCCACACGGCAAAAAAATAAAATAAGTAAACAAAGTAATAAAATAATTAGTAAAATATAGTTGAATGGAAGTATTACATACTTATTACCTTACAGTTTAAGCTTTGCCAGCAGTTCGAAGCTATGTTTGGTTTGCTAAGCAAAAATACGCAAATCTCAGCTACTGATTCACAACCTATAAACATTCAAAACAGAACACATGTGGTTAATTGCTTTTCTCATTTCCTATCCGCAGCGAAATCCGCTGCTACAGCAATTGCGTTTCTACAAATAGGTTTAGTGGCCCTTTGGACCCCTAATTACTCTTTATAAGGCTAGAACCTCATTTGGCTGGCGTGGGCGAGTGTAATACGAGCCTAAAGGTCAGGTAGGCATGTAGGAGTTATATGGAGCTGTTTGTTTTCGGAGCACAGTCATTTGTTTCTTGTATGTGGATGACACCGTTGGGTTAGAGTGAGCTAATTTGGAGAGCGTGAGAGTTTTGAAAATAGTAAATTAGAGCTTTCGGTGTTTTGTTACTATTACTGTAACCGAATTGCTGATATTTTTTCGATAGCGTAAAATGAAACTAATATCTCTAATCAAAATAATGAAGTGTTGTTACAGTAAGAAGTAAACACGAAAATACGCACACGTATATAATTTAAAATACATCTCTTAAACAATTACTGAGGAGGTCTTATCATGCTTCTGCTGCTGGAGACCCGGTAATTTAAATAAAAATTCTTAATAGAACCCATAGAGAGTTAATGGGAAATATTTGTTTGACTTCTTTACGGTACGAGGCATCTTATTTTTATACTATCAATATAATGTACATATTTGGTAAAATAGAAAAGTATTTTAGAGTGCTGTTAAACATCTCTATTGTATTAGGTATAATAGTAAAAAAACGTGTTCGCAGTTTATAGCAAAACTAAGAAATGTGAAATAAAATAGAGCCCAAAAATATTTTTTCGTATCTTCTCTGCAGGTTGTGTCATGTTATTGTCTAAAGACTTTATGAGCTTTGAAAAGTAAAATGTTTCTATATTATAAAGTGGTTTTATTTTTGTGTTAAATCAAAATGTAGGAATGATGGAAAATTGTAGAACATGATTAGTACAAGGACTTTAATCAAGTGTAAGACTTGATATAAAATTTGTCGAACCCTTATTTTTAAACAAAAGATTGGTCAAACTGTCAGATCCAAGAAAGCATTGAATATTTGCACAAATATTTTAACATCCTGCGCTACTACAATCGTGATCTTTCCCCTTCTTTGTCAAATATGAATTTGTAAGACCCTCAGCTCTCTTTTTCAAAGCTAACAGTGCAGATATAATATTACTAGACATTAATAATAACAACAGGACAGCAGACTGCAGAGGTAGCTAGATAAATGTGCGGTATCCAACGGGCGTGTAATAATCGTCTACATACAAACGGGGACGGTAAAAAATCGTCAAAGCTGGGACAAACGAGCTAGGTAGAATATTGTTGGGCTTTTGAGAAATCACAGAGCATATTCATCAGTAATATTCTTCACTTAAAAACCAGACAGTCAACATACACATTTTCTGTTGTTAGATAGTATTTTAACTTATCAAACTCCAAGTAGACTATACATATATGACCGCGTAACATCAATTTCTTGGGATGAAGGGTCAATGAGATATTGGCTTTTTTCTTCTTCTCGAATATTATTTCACATGTTTTTGGCGACTGACTTGGTTTGCGTTTCGGTCTGGACAAAACCAGGTGTTCACGGGTTTGAATACAGCAAAGGGCAAGTGCTTATGATAAACACGAGTACTTGTAGGTGTCATAATATCATCCTACTACAACCCCTTAGTTAGAATGTGTCGCCTCTAAAATGAGCTAATAATATAGAACAAGACCGTAGAGATATTTAGCGATAACTTGCCCAGGTTTAAACGGGCAATATTGGATATTCTCTCAAAAGAGCACAATCAGGCAAACAATAAAAATTAAAAAAATGTGTTCACATATTTAATGTGATTTTTTATTGTATTTTTTTAAAAATTAATAACTATCTTCGGTGCTTGGTAATTACCTATCATGCAAATGTAACACATGCTTTTAAATAATCAAGTTTGTAATTTCAACTTTTAATATTAGTATTTTTTATGTTATTCTGTTTTATGTTTCTAGAAAATAAAACAATTGAACAACAACATGATTAAAACCACTATATACATATATAAAACAAAGTCGGGTTAGTTACACCATTTATAATTCGAGAACGGCTGGACCGATTTTGATGATTTTTGATTTGTTGAATCCGAATAGCATAATAACTAAAACTACCTTGGAAAAATTCACGAAAAAATAAATATATGAAGGGGCAGTACGAAGTTCGCCGGAACAGCTAGTGAAATATAAAACTTAAAATTAATTTAATGCCCTAATTCTTCTAGTTAGGATCGTATTTTTTCCATGGATTTTTGGATTGTATTCTCACTCTACACAACGTCACGGATTTGACGGGAAATATCCGCTTAGAAGATGAATGAAGTGCGTCTATAAATATTAATTATTTTTGTATCAAGCGGCAAAGACAACCGGACGAGAGCTATTTTCAAACAATTTGGATAAATAAGCCAGAACCATTTCGTCGAACATATAGAAAATGAGAAAATGTGTAATCTAGTTTATTATTTTTGTATTTCCTATATTGGATACTAGCTGTGCCTGCTTTGAATACGGCATGTCACTCTCTATTTTAGTTCCTAAGGAGGATATTTATATCTCATAGGAACCGCGCATTTTTTGTATAAAAAGTAGCCTTTGCCATTCTCTGACTTATAAACTACCACTATCCCAGAAAATATTTTGATTCCTTGGTCTGTAAAAAATAAAAATAAAAACAAAACAATTCAACAGGAAACGTACATTTTTTTGAGACAAACAGTAGCTTATACGATATTCTACACTATAATTTATTATTTACTAGCTGTTGCCTGCGATTTCGTTCGCGTGGTCTTTAGTTTATTGATAAAGGATTTTCTGCGCACCTTTTTTTTCAAAAGAACCTTATTTAACACACTCACACACACACACATTAACAAAGAAGAAGACAATATTTAACACATCAAAAAAAAAATAGCGGAATTGTTCCATCTGATCACGCGTGATGCGATGACTTTGCGATGCGAGAATTGAACCCAGGATCCTTTTGTTCAATGTAGTTTACCGCGCCAATATGCCACTCAGGTTTATTTACACCACGTTCATTCGATCATTCTAATAAAAGAATAAATAAACAATCTAAATAAATTAACAGTTACCCACCCACACACTTAACTTTAACCCTTAACATTCCTAAACAAAACTCCAGCCAGTAACCCCTTAATCATTTTAATAAAAACAAAAGCCATCTCAAGTAAGCACTTACCACCAACTGAGTTACGCCGTCGATATTGTTTACTCGAGGGGCCCAAACTAACAATCATTAGCTGTGTTTATTTGATTATAGGAACAAGCCAATACGACCACTTCGCTACTAAAACAACGTCTAATTTTGTCTAAGTGTCTGCGTGCAGAGCGCAGCGGGTAAGCTCAATCGACATTCCGAATTAACGCAACGAAGTAACTACATACCTTAATATTTTATTATTATTATAATTAAAAATAAACGAAAACATACTTGGATCATTATTTTTTTCAACCGACTTCAAAAAAGGAGGAGGTTCTCAATTCGTCTGTATCTTTTTTTTTTTTTTTTTTTTTTATGTATGTTCAGCGATCATTCGTTACTGCGTAGACCGATTTCGATAATTATTTTTTTGTTTGAAAGGTAATACTTTCAGAATGGTCCCATATAAATTTGGTTAAATTCTGATGATGGGATCTATAAGAAAATCATAAAACATTGCATAAACTCCGTACCACGCCAACTGATTTTAGTATCTATCTTACCTATATCTCTGCAAAATGTGGACCGATTTTGATGATTCTTTTTTTAATGAATAGCTTATACTTCAAAGATACTATAATAAAACATTTTTGGAAAAAATTTAAAATTTAAATCTAAGGGTGGAAAAATAGGAAATGAAACCGGTATTCAGCAGTTAAATTATGTTTGCACTCGTAAGATTTGTTTTGATTAGGATTTATCACTAAAATGGATGAAATAAGTTAATTTTATAAAAAAAATAAAAACCGACTTCAAAAAACTAAAACGCTGAAAATAATCTTAACACTTACGTACCTAATCAGTTACTTTTGGAGTCGGTGCCAGTCGATGAGAGATTCTATGTTTTCGTTTGCACCGACTCCAAAAGTAACTGATTAGGTACGTAAGTGTTAAGATTATTTTCAGCGTTTTAGTTTTTTGAAGTCGGTTTTTATTTTTTTTATAAAATTAATTCAGAATGTTATTACAAGAATCATTGTTTTAAGCTTGTTTTTGTTGTTTCATTTTCATTCAAATTTAAACTGAAAATATGGTTATTGAAAGAATGCTTTTACTCCGTTAAGGACTTTTTAAATATGACAATTAAAGATAATATGTTTGATAATTTATTAACTTTATTTATAATTAACTGACCTATAATAATTACTATGTTAATATTTCTACGTCATTATTGGCAGAATGTGTTGAACCTGTTTATTTATAAGACCATAAGCTACCACTTTCTGAGAAATAAAAGCTTTTCAATCTTAATTTTAATATTAAAAACTTAAAAAGGGATACCAGGTTTTTAATAAGATCTTAATGTTTTTAAATTACAACATAAGTAATATAAAAAAACGTAAAAATAATGCCGCAAATTCACTAAGGCGGGAGTTAAAGCATTTTGCCAGTTCTTCTAACCATTGCGCTGTAACAAGATTCGAAAGAAAAGTCTCTCAAGAAATCTCTTGATTGGTCCAGTGGCGTAGAATGGACGATAGGTGTAGGAAGGTTTTTTTTTATATTGACGATCGTCCAGAAGAAATTATTGTTGTATTTGAATCAGCTTTTAATAAAACAAAACACCGGACAAGTGCGAATCGACCACCGAGGGGAACCCTTTGTAGGTACATTTATAAATATTATATTCAGAAAATCAAGTCTCGCTGTTTTTATACAAATTAATTACAAAATTTAATTACAAATTCAGAGTTTTCAGATTTTCCTCAGTACTTGTAGTAGGTCAACGGAAAGTACCCTATAAATTTTAATTCCCTTAAGAGTGTCGAATTTTAAGCAAGCAATTCTCTACTCACTCTCTAACAGGACTTACACCGCTCCCTACGTGTGGTCGATGTATTCGACACATTTCGGTTCAAACCAACCAAAATAAATACCAGTGGACGTTTATGGAATTATTTCATATGGCAATACGAAGCCTTTCCTTGGCACGTGCGTTTGAGGTAGACAACTTCGAGCAACAGACCCCGCAATAAATGAAATATAGGCCTGCAAGGGTATCACTGGCTTCCTAATTTCTACCATTAAAATAGTTATGCCGTGATCCGGGTTCAAGATTGACAGCGTATTTACTGAATTTGTCTGCTTCACCGTAGACTTTATTATCGTTACGTCGGTGATAATTAAGTCAGACACGCTAAGACAGTAGAAAAAAAAATCTGGTAATTATGGTAATGATAACAAAGTCCCCAAACTTTCATAAATCTTTCTACGGTTTTAGTGTTTAGGTGTGTTATAAATGTAGCGTAATGTGTCTGTGATTCAATGAGAGTAAATATGGTTAAGTCAAGCGGTAGGGTGTTTTGGTTGACTGCAAAAGATAAGTATATGGAGTGGAGACGAGGGTGTTGTTTTAAATTAAATTTAAGAAGTGTTAATAGGTTTTGAGGCTTTTAATTATTTTGATTGTCGACGTCCAGTCTAGGCCTGTGGACTCTTACCTAAATTGAAAGCTGGTTTACACTAATTGCAAAATGCAGCTATTTAATTACTTAACTAACTCCTTAATTACCAGTTTCATCCATGAGGATTCATGATGTGATGATGATGAGATGAGGATGATTATGAAATCATCATCATCATTTCAGCCATAGAACGTCCACTGCTGAACGTAGGCCTCCCTCAATGACTTCCAGATAGACCTGTTGAAACCGGCCTTCATCCAGCGGCTACCTGCAACGTTTACCAGGTCTTCTGTCCACCTTGTTGTATTTTTGGACAAGACGATTTTGTGTAATTGTTAAAAAAAAATCATCATCATCATCAGTTTAGCCATAGGACGTCCACTGCTGAACATAGACTTCCCCCAATGACTTCAATGATCGGTTTGTTAGAAGCTGCCTGCATATAGCGGCTTCCTGCAACCTTTTTACCAGGTCAAAGAATTTTTCATTATTATATTCTAACTTTCGCTAAGCTTGTGAATAAAATCACCCATACCCGTATATGTCTTTCCTAACCAAACATGGCGCTTTGATATATGACTTCACTTAGTAGCCGTATGAATTATGCGTTCTCTACGAAATTAATTATTCTAACAACGCAGTAATTACAGGTTATTAATAAAACACATTGACACACAATACTTTAATACGTAGCCACTTACGGATACTTACTTCCTCTGCCTCTGACGGAGTAGTGTGTAAAATGTAAAAACATTAAATTTTGGGTAAAGGCGTATTTTTATTAGTTTTAATTGTGATGAGTTGATGATGTGATGATGACTCTATCACACGAGGCCCTCATGGTATAAATGATTGTAAATATATTTTGTGGCACAAAAATAACAAAATTAAAGGCAGAAATCGTCGCAGGTGTGGGTCTGAATTAATAATTTCGTTGATTATCTGAATTTATCATTCCAACGAAAATCAAATAACTTAACAGTCAATTAATATTGGCCATTAATTTAATGGAAGGCGTTATTGGTAAAATTACACGGTTTTACGATGTGTAAATTGCTTCAATAAATTCATATGGAAAGGTGAACATTTTAATTTCAAAACATTCATATTACTAATTGAAGCAAGAATCAGTACTGTTAATTAATTTGATGTTGTACTTTGGAATTGTAAAACAGGTCTAAACATAACACTATATGAGACGTTAAAAGATAATCATTAAGTGTTTTTAAATAAGATTAAATCTAAGAATTATACTGTTTTATAAAATAGAACACATAAAAATGACAGAGAGCGTTCCCTTCAGCCACATTATTAATAGATTAATTAACCACCTCAATAGCTTACTCTAAAAGTAAAAAAATAAAGTGACGTTAGCACTGACGCATTATTTTAAAACAAATTTGATTACCATAAAAAGGTTTTAAGTGAGTCAAAAGATAGGTATTTTATTATGCTGTCACGTACTTTTTTTAGAACTCTTAAAAGGGAACAAATCCGTCATACATGATTTTTGCGTAACTTTAACCGTTTATGCAGCGCACGCTACGGAAGCTCAACATTGCAACATTTTTCATTGATATTTTGCTGCTAAAGGTCGTAGAGTAATGTTATATAGCTTAAAATCTTCCTTGACAAATGGACTAATCAACACAAAATATATTTTTAACTCGAACCCTTAGTATATACCCTTTGGGTAAAGGCCTCCTCCGGCTCCATCCATGCCGCTCTAGCTTTGCCCAGAGTCATACACTCTTTTGCGGCTACTTGGGTCAGGTCATCGGCCCATCGTCTTTTTGGTCGGCCAACACTCCTTTTTCCTGATGGACCCTTCCATTTTGTAGTTTAAATGATCCACCTTTTGTCAGTGTAGCGTGATATGTAACCAGCCCATCGCCATTTCAATGATAGAGCCTGTGTAAGAGCATCTGTAATTTTTGTCTTCTGCCTGGTTTTTTAGCTTCTTATTTTATGGATTTTCTTTATTTGAAAAATACTTATCTCCATTGCTCTCTGGGTTCTTTGTATTTTAGATTTCACTTTTGTGTAAAGACCTATGTTTGGCAGCTATATAGTAGGCAATGTAAGAGACAAGTGTCCATCACCACTTTTTTCATGTGTAAGCTGTAGTTCCATTGCAGAATTTCTTTCAACGACTAAAATATTTTACAGGTTAAGTTTGCTTTGCAAAAACTAACAATAATAACAACAATATAAACACGAATATAGTATTATTATAAATATCTGAAATAAATAATTACAGTAATGAATTAAATTTAACCAAAGATCAATATCTTGATTTAAGATTCCATCCAATCATATCGTTTGATTTAATTCCTAAAAATATTACAATAATCACCTATCTAGAGTTGCTTGCAAAATATTACTTAACCATAATATATTCACTTTCTCGTGATAAATGAACATTTTGCTGTTCTTCACGACCATGAACGACTGTGACGGACCTAAATAAACCCTAACTCTTATCGTTTTACAAATAAGACTCAAAATTGAGTACAATTTTTTCCTTATTAGTGGTCATCAATCAACCTTACGACCACAATCAGAATAGCATATTTAGTTATTAATAAATTAAATCGCATTTGACACGCGAGCAATTCGTATTAATGTGTTCTAACCCACCATATTTCTTTGTCGGCTTAAAATATCAGCCGCTTGGACAGGCGTAGGGTAAAAACATAGAAACAATGAACTACAGACGAACGAAAGCCTTCTTCTTCTTCTTCGGGTGCCTCTTTAATTCTGAAGGTTGGCCGTCAGCTTCTTGAACTCCTCTTTATCAGTAGCCAACCGAAACAGTTGTTCGACGGAGCAAAACGAACGAAACGAATGAACGAAAGCCTATTTTGCTTATAAACACCGATTCTGTTAATAAAAAGATGGTTGTATTAGTTTGCATTGGCTGGATCTCGAAATTTGAAAATTAAGTGACTGTTATCATTACACATTGTGTTCATCTGTAATTGATTGTGCGCTTAGTTTAATACAGTGTAATGTTGTATCTGCATGTATGTATTTGTGTAACATTCGTTGATGAACCTAATATAAATAAAATTAAATAATGAATGGCGCTTCAGGTACTTTGGACCAATGTTTCTCGGATTCGCTTGTGAAAAACTCACGTAGGAGTGTGACGGTTTGTTTCTATACACCTTCCGTTCGTTGCGTTTGGACAAATTATTTAAATAATTAGAGAAAGCCCCGATCCGTACGAAATTAGGAAGTTTAATAGTGTCTTGGGCGTCAGTTGACGTCTCAATAAGTTATATTTACACTGAATTAGGACAGGCCGGTTCAACCCGCTATAATAATAATTGGTATCTTATGATTTATTGATGATTTGCTATCTTATTAAAAAGTTTGTGATGTTTAGTTAGCGTCTTATTTATCAAATTACCTACTATAGGCTAAGCCAATTCGTCTATTAGTTTAGTTACACAATTGAATTTTATTTAAAAGAAAATCTTTAACATTCATTTATTTCGATAAGAAATATTCAAACTTTATTTTTGCCAATGCTTGTTCATCCTTGATTGATCAAACGTTTATTAATCAAAATAAATTAGTAAAACTGAAATATATTAAGATTATCAAGAGATAAAAAGCCCTGCCATGTTTCATACAAGTAAATCAATAAAAGTGAATATCTCCCGTTACAAACACTACAAGTGTGATAGATCGCGTAACCCGAGCAGGCATAGTTCACGACACGACACGGACGCAACAGGTCGCTGTCTCTTTCTACCGCCCAATTATCTTCCCGCTATATAGTTGTCTTCCCGCTCTCTCGCATATCTCAGGTGTCTTTGGCTGTTTTTCTAATTAACTAGGGTTGTCACAATGTTTGTGTGAAAACCGATGATACTTATATCTCTTAGCCCAGGAAAACGAGTCACAATACAAAATTTATTAACACATGAGACCAATGAGAGCGATTTAAGTAATTAAAAATAGTGTTCATAGATAGATAGATAGATAGATAGATACTCTTTATTGCACACCATACAAGTAAAATACACATGATTTTCATGTAAGAATTTGAATTTAAGGCGGAGCATAAGCACGTAGAACTGACAGCCGTTGGGGCAGGAAGGTTCTGGAATAGAGGCTACGTACCGGCAAGCGCAGCATAGGACGTCCACCTACAAGGTGGACAGACGACCTGGTAAAGGTAGCAGGAAGTCGCTGGACGCAGGCCGCTTCCAACCGGCCAATCTGGAAGGCACTGGGGGAGGCCTACGTTCAGCAGTGGACGTCCTATGACTGAAATGATGATGAGAATTTCGATAAAATACTTAATTTCTAGTCCAGTTACGAAGTTTAGTTCTTGTACACATTTCACTTGCATTTCATGCATTTCACAGCGTCTGCATGCGAAATCTTATAAAAAAACTGCGCTCGCCAACCCGCCTGTTGTCATTTAAGATGTTCAGAATGATTAGCCTCACTATGGTAGTAAGAGCTTTTTCCATAATATTATGTTCAATGCATGCATTATCGGTTTTTATAACACGATGTTAAATTTTCTTCCAATTGAAATTTTTTCAAAATTTCCAAATTCCAATTGAAAATTTCCAAAGAAATAGGTGACGTGTCACCGTTTTGCGACCCATTTACCGTCCTACGTAAATCTCACAATGCAAAAGAAAGTTTTATTTGAGGCTTATTTCTATTTCCCTTCAATATTATGCATCGAACGGTTAAAATAAATTTATTTACGTGCATTAGTCAACCTCGTAGCCCAGAACGTATTTCGCACAAATAAATACAGGTACCGCCAACAGGAGGCGTGTCGTAAAAGGCGACTAAATCCTGAAGCACGAGACGGGCAGCAGCGTTTGTGTGCGAAATCTTATAAAAAACTGCGCTCTCCAACCCATCTGCCAAGCGTGGCGAGTATTGGCAGTCCCCCCGATTATAAGTCATTGGATGAGGCCTTTGTTCAGCAGTGGACGTCCTATGGCTAAAATGATGATGATGATGAAATACAGGTAAGGTAGGCAAATGATGATAAACGACAAACCAGTAATGCCGCTGCGGTTTGGTGAACGTACTTAAAACTGCAACTGCATTCAAAATAGACTTAAAATTTTACTATTATTATTATATTTATTATATTTTATTTATTTTTTCCGCTGCGATAGTTTCGTAAAATTGGATTACAACCAGCATTAAACAAAATGGAATTCTACTACGTATTCAAGGTGTCCTTATTAGGGCATGATTAGGGGAAAAGCGGAAGTGCGTCAACCCTAACGGTAAGACTTCCTCTTTCGTTGGAAAAGTGTGGACATGCCCGACACGTTTCCATCAATATGGCCAGTAATTTGCGGCTGGAATGTCATTCAATGGTAATAAACATCTTGTAAAAGTATAGTCTAGTCGAATAATCGAGTGAAAGCTAGGTAAGGTAGACAAAATAAAGTAGAATCTGACTAGATATTATTAGAATTATAAATGCGTGATATGTCATTTAATTTATTTTTGATGTAGATACTTTTACTGCCTTTGAGTGTAATTCGATTTTGAGCTTTAGTATTGACGACCTCCGTAGCCGAGAGGCGAGCATACTGGACTTGGTGTCGCTATCTCTGAGGTCCCGGGTTCGATTCCCGGTCGGTCAATGTAGAAAAATAACTTTTCTATATTGTCTTCTGGGTGTTGTACCGTCATTGTTTCTGATTTCTGTAACACATGTGCTTTAGCTACTTACCATAGAATCAGAGCAATGTATGAGATGTTGTCCAATATTTATCTATTTATGTATAGAATAACTTATAAAAGGGCTTGCAACGGTGAGTACTGTACTTTAATCTTTGGAATACATTTAGGTGTACGTTTACAACCAAAATTTATATTATTTTGAAATATTTGAACGATAAATGTATTATGTGTTAATTTTTATGATTTTTAGTACAATAAATCAATCCTACAACGGACCGATTTTCCAAATGCTAGATAACTTTTATCCGGCGAATAAAATTGACGTTTTGACACATTTTTCTATATGAAATGTGTCAAAATATCAAGCTTATTCTTTAAATAAAAATTATCTGACTATTAAAAATTGGCCCTAACCCGTCTTAAATAATTATTTTCTAATTTAAAAAAAAGAAAAAGAAAATTTCGTTTTCTGTTTTACTTGTAAACATTTCAAACGATATTTCAATGTTTGACTATACTCCATGTCAAATACCAGTTGGAAAGCTATTTCCGCGATGCCCGTGTTCTCGGTTTAGCTACACCTTCACGCTAATTAAGCCAACGGCCAGAGAAATAATTCATCCGTCAACATATTAGGAGTTTGATTAATTGCGCCGAAATAAATACGTTTCTGATTGCTGATAAACTGACGGTAAATGATTAGTTGGTTCGGCGGCAGCTGAGGATATCAACTGGTTGTAGTAAGGCTGTAGACACATCTCCGCAAAAGTGCGCATAACAGCTGAGGATATCAACTGGTTGTAGTAAGGCTGTAGACACATCTCCGCAAAAGTGCGCATAACAGCTGAGGATATCAACTGGTTGTAGTAAGGCTGTAGACACATCTCCGCAAAAGTGCGCATAACAGCTGAGGATATCAACTGGTTGTAGTAAGGCTGTAGACACATCTCCGCAAAAGTGCGCATAACAGCTGAGGATATCAACTGGTTGTAGTAAGGCTGTAGACACATCGACGCAAAAGTGCGCATAACAGCTGAGGATATCAACTGGTTGTAGTTAGGCTGTAGACACATCGATGCAAAAGTGTGCATAACAGCTGAGGATATCAACTGGTTGTAGTAAGGCTGTAGACACATCGACGCAAAAGTGCGCATAACAGCTGAGGATATCAACTGGTTGTAGTTAGGCTGTAGACACATCGACGCAAAAGTGCGCACAACACAAGGTATTGCCAATGATAGACATTCTTAAGAAGAGTTTAGAAAAACCTAAAACTATTGCTAAATACCAAATAAAAAATATTTCATCATCCCCTCAGATGAAATTAATATCAAATACCTACTTGATCTGAGATCCCTTGAAGATGTGAAAAAATTATACTTCTAAGTCTACGCAATTAAAAGATACAGTGGTTAATGCCGAATGTTTCATACTCGTATGCACGAAGCAATGTTTTAAAGCAAAATTTAGGGAAAAAGTCTAAAAAGTAGTAAAAAAATATTATTTTGTAAAATCAATCGATCAGCGCTCGTGTTGGCGATTGCATTTTGTATTTTCGACTATCTGAAATTTACCTACTTTTTCGCGTATTTTATCAGAATTTTTTTCTCAAAAATATAGTCCATTTTCGAGAAAATCGTAATAACAGAAATATTTTATGTGCAGTGCGACAAAGGAGAAACAAGCAGCACAATATTTGTGTAAAGTAAAGCCACGTAATACCGACTTATGCACTAACAGTGTGTACTTACCCTAATTGATGATACTGACTAGTTGTGCTAGTAAGTACATTAGAATACCGACTATTACTAGTATAAGGGTCAACTGGTACTTAATTGAACATTAATATGTGTTCCAACATTACCAAATAAGGACATGAATTTGCCCAAAGCAATGCACCGTGACGTCGGCGGCTAGGATTGGTCCACGTATCGCAAGATCGGAGGGGGCTCATAGAAGAAGCGACGTTTTGAAAATTTGAACCCGCCATTAATTAACTAGCTAACAGAGTGTCGAAACTGATTTGTACCTTTTACTTAAACTAATAAATATTATCTAAAGTTAAAATCATCGCAGAGTTATTTCTACTACGCCTCATCGAAACATATGGACCTTCGACGCCAAATTTGATGAAAAAACCATACCAGACTGACTATTGAAGCGAAGCGCAAGATCGTTTAAGAAACCGCTAAAAACTACCCTGGTGAGGTTGAGGTAGCGGCTTATGCAGTTTGGAAGTCAATGAGAAGTGGAAAAAGGCTCATAGATCCGCAAAGTTGTGAGAAACGTCGGTCCCGTACCTGAAAACGCGCATAGGTACGTCCAGCCATCCTGCCTATTCCTGCTTCATCTCCATTCCCACTGTGTAATATTTGCTGTTCTGCTAATTTCAGTGTTAACTACAAGTGCAAATTACTTCTTGTCGTGCCCTACTACGTGCCTTTCGCTATAGCAAGTATTCATCATTTAACTGTAAGTACTTAACTCCATTTTCACTACACTCCGCCGAAATGAGTTTAGATATCCAATCCCGTGATAAATCTCCTTATAGATCTAGTGATGATAGCTTATTTAAAGAGTTGGTTAAAAAGCGCGGTATAGTTAAGGGTAGGTTAACTAGGTTTGCAAATCATTTATCGTCACTCAAAGGTGAAACTATGTCTAGTAAAAATTGTATAGATCTTAAATTGCGCATTCAAGGAGCTAATAACTTGTTTTCAGAGTTTAACGAAATTCAAAATAAATTAGAGGAAATAGCCACCGACACTGAAGAACAGTTATCACAAAGAGATTTATTCGAGGATAGTTTCTATAGTACAATGTCGCAAGCCGAATATCTTTTAAATTCGAATCAGATCGCTGACAATTCCGAGGGTGGTAGCAGTCACAAGCATAAATCGATAAAATTGCCTACTATTTCTATGCCCACCTTCAATGGCTCATGTGAGCAATGGCTCGAGTTTAGGGATACTTTCCTATCATTAGTGCACAATTCTAACGACCTAAGCAATATAGAAAAGTTTCATTACCTTAAGTCATCGCTAAAGGAAAGTGCGGAATTAGTGATCAATTCAGTAGAATTCTCCAGTGATAATTATTCTGTTGCTTGGGAATTGCTTCTCAACCGCTACAATAATAGCAGATTATTAGTACATAATCACGTCAAATCCTTATTTACTATGCAGGCTATAAATAAAGAGTCACCTGTTTTAATTAGAAAACTAATAGATACCGTGCTAAAGAATTTGCGTTCCTTGAAAATTCTTGGTGAACCTACTGAGACGTGGGATACATTAGTCATCTATATAGTAGTTTCAAAATTAGACCCGACTACAGAACGCGAATGGGAACAATGTAAGGGAATGTTAATATCTAATTCTAATGAATCTAAAAAACAACTCAAGATTGACGACTTAATAGGGTTTCTTAAGGATCGCGCCGATTTGTTGGAAACATTGCAAGTATCACACAGCAAAACTAATCCCGATACTAAGAAAAATTATTCGCAAAATCAGTCTAAGATTCACTGCAATGCCGCCACAAATAATCCAACAGAACGTCACTCACGCGATTTTGTGAAGAGAACCTGTTTACTGTGTAACGCAAGTCACCCACTTTATTCTTGTCAAAAATTCATTGATAGTAATTTGGAATCTAAACTTAAATTAATTAACGACAAACGGCTATGCATGAACTGTTTACGTTCTGGTCACACTATAGATAGTTGTAGGTTTGGGCCATGTCGAATGTGTAACAAAAAACATAACTCGTTAGTTCATCCCGGTAGCCCTAATGTTGTTTCGAGTAATAGCTCCGCCGCCTTCCCTGTGTCGCACGGTACTAGTGGGCAGCTGCCTGCACCGCTCGTTGCGCCCGAGATGCAGCCCGCTCCCACCACATCACACTTGTCGTGCGCGTCATTACTCATGCAAATTCCTAAGATTCAAGCAAATAAGGCACATTTAAGCTCGCAATGCACACAATCTACAGTTTTGTTATCGACCGCCTTGGTTATGATAGCCGATCATCGCAATAATTATCACCCGGCCCGCGCGCTTCTAGACAGCGGCAGCCAGCGATGTTTCATTACTAAATCTTTATGTAATTTACTTCAAACGCCAGTTTTACAGTCCACTCACGAGATACGCGGTGTAGGTAATTCGGTTACAAGCTCGACGCAGACGTGTAGTGTCGAGATTAAATCGCGCACAGAATCCTTCGTTGCGCATTTGGAATGTTTCGTTTTGCCTACAATTACGTCATCGATACCCGCAATAGCAATTGTTCCCGCGCAACTGAATATTCCTGAAAATATTCAATTAGCAGATCCGCAATTTTATCAAACTCAAAGTATTGACATTCTTATAGGCGCGGATATATTTTGGGATTTGATAAAGAATAATAAATTTAAGTTAGCCAATGGGCCATTCTTGTTAGATACAAAATTGGGATGGATTATTTCCGGACCTATTTGTTCTATTCCGCGTGATGATAGGTACATTCAATGTAACTTTTCGCATTCAATTGAGTCTCAACTAAGACAGTTTTGGGAACTCGAAGAAATTCCTCGGGAATGTAGGGACACGCGCACCGAGGAAGAACGTGCATGCGAGGAACATTTCATCAAAACTACTACGCGCAATATCGATGGAAGGTTCTGTGTACGTATACCCTTTAAAAAAAGCCCTGATTCCCTAGGTGAAAGTTATACGCAGGCTGAACGTAGGTTTTTGGCCCTTGAAAAGCGATTGCAGCGGAATGATAGTTATAGGCAACTTTATAGTGACTTCATTCATGAGTACATACGTTTGGGTCATATGAGTCGCGTTGAGCGTTATGGGTCATCCCATTATTTTCTGCCTCATCATGGCGTTTTGCGCGAACAGAGCAGCACAACCAAATTGCGAGTCGTCTTCGATGCCAGTGCTGCGTCAAGTAATAATGTGTCGCTGAATGAATTACAAATGATAGGCCCAGCAATACAGGGTGATCTCTTTCCTATATTATTGCGATTTAGATGTCACAAATATACCGCTTGCGCAGACGTTGAAAAAATGTACCGGCAATGTTTAGTTCATGAGGATCAGCGTGACTTTCAATTAATTTTATGGCGTGACGATCCTTCTGAACCCTTGGGTGTCTATCGTCTTAATACAGTCACTTACGGGACAGCTTCAGCGCCATTTCTGAGTTGTAGATGCCTTAAACAACTTGCAATCGAAAGTACTGATCCTGACGTCATAAGGGTAATAAGCCAGGATTTTTACGTTGATGACATGATTACAGGTAGTGACAGTAAGGAAGAGTTATTGAAAATTTGTTCCACAGTAGAAAGAGTCCTAAATTCAGGCTGTTTTCCTCTTCGCAAGTGGATGTTGAATTTTGATGTCAATGATCCAGTAATTGATCAGTCTGATTTATTCAAGCCCTTATCTTTAGTCAACAATACAAGTTCCAAAACTTTAGGTTTGGGTTGGAATCACTTTAGTGACGAATTTTATTTTAGCACGCAATTTAGTAAAGATGATGAAATTATTACAAAACGTTATATGATGTCAAACATTTCACAAATCTTTGATCCTCTGGGATTATTAAGTCCATTTATAATGATTGCAAAAATATTATTGCAGAAACTATGGCTGCTAAAAATAGGTTGGGATGACAAGGTTCCAATAGAGGTCGAAAAAACATGGGAACGGTTTTCATCTTCTGTGCTTAGTTTAAATGAAATCCGCGTACCACGTCATGTCATAGGTGCTGGTCCGGTGCGTCGGGAATTACACATTTTTTGCGATGCCTCGGAGTGCGCGTACGGTACATGCATATACATACGTACTATCAATTATGATTCTGTAACAGTCAGGTTGTATTGTTCGAAGGGAAAGGTTGCGCCGTTAAAACCAGTCAGTATCCCAAGATTGGAGTTGTGTGGGGCTTTATTGGGTGCCAGGCTATATAATGCAATTCGCGAATCGCTCAATTTTCAATTTGATAATATTATTTTTTGGTCTGATTCAACGATTGTACTGGGTTGGCTGCGTATGGCTCCTAATTTGTTGAAAACTTTCGTGCAAAACCGAGTAGCTGAAATTCATGAAATCACAAAGGACTTACCTTGGTGCCATGTAAGCGGAAAGAGCAATCCAGCTGACTTAGTGTCACGAGGGGTCAAGTTAGAGGACCTTAAGACTTCCACTTTATGGTGGGAAGGGCCTACATTCCTCCGCGACCTTAAATTCGATTGCAATAACTCGATTTTTGAACAGCCACATATAGCACAGTTAGAGTTACCAGAAATAAAGCCTGTTCAGCCTATCCACTTATTAGTGACCTATAGACCCTAGATTACAGAAGTATCATTGTTTCCTTTTGAAAGATTCTCTCAATATAATCGTTTGAAACGAACTTGCGCATATGTATTACGTTTTATTAATAATATACGACACAAAGATAATGATCGACGTGGAGTTCTTACTATTGACGAACTTAGAGAGGCGGAAATGATGCTGGTGAGATTGTCTCAACAAGAGTCTTTCTCGAAGGAATATAATATATTATTAAATAATAGTCACTTAAAAAATACACACAATTTAAGTAAATTTAATTTATTTATGGATAGCGAGAATATATTACGAGTAGGCGGTAGAATAAAAAATTCACCGAATTTTTCTTTTGATAAAAAGCACCCAATGTTGTTATCTTCAAAGCACTGGTTTTCTTTGTTGTTATTTCGTTCCGAGCACAAGCGCCTACAACATGCTGGTCCGCAAACGCTTTTGTACAACACACGAGAAGTATACTGGATAGTTGGAGGTAGGAATCTTGCTAAACATACTGTACATAAATGCGTTATTTGTACGCGTTTGAGAGGCAAGACTTTATCTCCCATAATGAGCGATTTATCTGAACAGAGAATTACTCCAAGCTTTCCATTTTTACGTTGCGGTGTAGACTACGCTGGGCCGGTGCTCATCCTGAACCGCAAAGGAAGGGGCTCAAAACTTATAAAAGCGTATATTTGTTTGTTTGTTTGCTTTGTGACTCGCGCAATTCACTTGGAACTTGTCAGTGACCTATCCGCGGATGCCTATCTTCTAGCGTTAAAAAGGTTTATCGCACGGCGAGGCAAACCTGCTGAAATTGTCTCTGATAATGGTAGAAATTTTGTAGGACTTGCTAATGAATTTTCAAAATTTTTAACTAACTGTTCTAAAGATATTATTGAATACGCTACAAATGAAAACATCAAATTCCGGTTTATAGTTCCTTACACGCCTCATTTCGGAGGACTTTGGGAGGCTGGAGTTAAGTCCTGCAAACACCACATGTTACGAGTAGTTGGAAATGCACACTTGACTTTTGAAGAGTTCAGCACTGTATTAACACAGATTGAGTCTATCCTGAACTCCCGTCCACTTAATCCCATGTCCACTGATCCGAACGATTTCCAACCCCTGAGTCCTGCTCATTTTCTGGTTGGTCGTCTCCTAACAGCGCCTGCGACTGAACAGCTGACTGATGTCCCTGTCCACCGACTAACGCGCTACCAGCGAATCGAACAAATAAGACAACATTTTTGGACCAGGTGGAGCAAGGAGTACGTCTCGGAACTACAAACTAGAACTAAATGGAAGGAGCACAAGGCTGATCTTCAGACTGGCACGATGGTCGTTATCAAAGAAGACAACACGCCGCCTTTGAAATGGAGTCTAGGGCGCATTATTTCCACGCGACCAGGAAAGGATGGGATTTCCAGAGTAGCTGACATACAAACCGCCTCTGGAGTTATCAGACGCGCGTTTCCTCGAATCTGCCCTTTATTCTGATAACCATGAAGACAACAGTTGGACGCTGGTGCTTCCAAGGCCGGGGGCATGTTCCAACATTACCAAATAAGGACATGAATTTGCCCAAAGCAATGCACCGTGACGTCGGCGGCTAGGATTGGTCCACGTATCGCAAGATCGGAGGGGGCTCATAGAAGAAGCGACGTTTTGAAAATTTGAACCCGCCATTAATTAACTAGCTAACAGAGTGTCGAAACTGATTTGTACCTTTTACTTAAACTAATAAATATTATCTAAAGTTAAAATCATCGCAGAGTTATTTCTACTACGCCTCATCGAAACAATATGAAAACCGATTCAGAATTAAACGGATAATAACTAGAATCTTTTGAGCGCAAAGTTGGTCGTAACATTTTAATTAATCGTAAATATTTACATTAATTAAGGATTTAAAGCTAGCAAATAACGCCAAAGTTGTGTCTCTTAACCTTTATCGCAAGTCTACCCAGTTAATAAATTATCATTCAAGTTATTTAATTTTAATTTAACTTTTGCAGTCAAAAGTCATGCCAGTCCAAACAAGCTTTGATAGATTTTAGTCAAATACTTATAAAATTTATTTTTTGTTTCAGGTAAGTTATTATTTTTTGCAGAATTCTAACAGCTGTTTAACGGTAAGGATTCTACTCTACAAATTGCAGCTTCCTTTGCCAGTAGCATAAAAAAAACCTTTGCCTTTGTTCCTTTTTCAAGTTCTTTTCAAATCTGCTGAGTATTGAAAAGACCTAAGTCAACTCACAAATAAAGAGAATTTAGCCATTATGCTCTCGATTTTATGGTAGTTTTTAGTTTGTTTTATTTAAAAGACTGCTGCCCATAGGCACGTGGGCTAAAGTGGGATTTATACGAAACGAGTATTGGTACCATACTTCCATATTACGTTGTCTACTTTTTTTCTTAGTCATCCACTAAGAAAAAAATTAAAGTTAAATAATAGAAGACTAAGAAAAAGATAGGAGTAGAAGAAAAAAAAAATGTCTAAATGCCTATTTATGTACATCGATAAGGCTGTTAGTGTGTAGTTATTTGGTGTTTGAGTACGTTCCTCTCCCACTCTAGGATAATTATTATTATTTGCGAAATTAATTATTCTTATTATTTATTCCGAAATAGTCGCTAACTGTCGTCTAATTTACTATTAGATGCATCAAGTTAAAAAAATCGTGCCTTTATAATAATATTTTATAGTTAATTTGATATATATTTTTGATTGACACCGCACATTTGGTTTGACACCGCTGCAGCACAGTCACCGTACTAGGGCTGCTTCGGGCGGCAAGTACTAAACTATTCTAAACTATTAGGGAGATCGTACATTAAACAAACGCTTACCATACCTGGTCAACGCGCTGCCGCCCGAATTAGCTAATTTGACGTTGTACCCAGGGTTCTAAACTATTAGGGAGATCGTACATTAAACAAACGCTTACCATACCTGGTCAACGCGCTGCCGCCCGAATTAGCTAATTTGACGTTGTACTCAGGGTTCTAAACTATTAGGGAGATCGTACATTAAACAAACGCTTACCATACCTGGTCAACGCGCTGCCGCCCGAATTAGCTAATTTGACGTTGTACCCAGGGTTCTAAACTATTAGGGAGATCGTACATTAAACAAACGCTTACCATACCTGGTCAACGCGCTGCCGCCCGAATTAGCTAATTTGACGTTGTACCCAGGGTTCTAAACTATTAGGGAGATCGTACATTAAACAAACGCTTACCATACCTGGTCAACGCGCTGCCGCCCGAATTAGCTAATTTGACGTTGTACCCAGGGTTCTAAACTATTAGGGAGATCGTACATTAAACAAACGCTTACCATACCTGGTCAACGCGCTGCCGCCCGAATTAGCTAATTTGACATTTAAAAAAGAATTTGGCATTAAGCCTAATCGACACTACATAAATAAAATATAGTTTGTATGTTATTACCTAAATATTAAGCTAATATTAAGTGAGATTAACACTCGCAGTTAACCACGTAAGTGGTTTATGCGGCTGTCAAAATTAGTAGTAATAATAATAATAAATAAATAATAATAATATGTGTTTAATGGATCAACGTAAGATACAATAATTTACATGTCAAAATTAACAATTAATTGGCTTAAGCATGCATTTTAGTGGAAGCTTAATACATAATATTTAATTTATAACATGTCTTTTTTGTAATTCTAAATTATTTGTCCTTATTTCATAAACAGTATACCTACTGTATGATATTATTGAAGCTTAGTAATTGTGTGGGAATGTTGTTTTGTAAACAACCATTGTATTTATTTGAGTAAACACAAAATACCTATTGTATTAGCAAAGGTGTAAATGAAGGTGGTTTCATTTGTAGTGTTTATACAAATAAATGACAATAAGTAAACAAACATGACATGGCTAAAAGATCAGCAACAATCGAAAAATAACTGGCAGTCAAGTCAAGTCAATTTATCAGTGTCTGGCTGGGAGACGCCTCTGACAAAATAATATTGGCCAGTCTAGTTCCACGCGACGACCTCGCCATCTCTGAGACCTTCGGGTCGAATTCCAGGTCTGATCAATGTAGAAAACGAAACTCTATGTTGTCACGGGTCTGGGTTTTATAGTTAATATCATTGTTTCTGAATTATTCACAAGTGCTTTAGCTACTTACTTTAGGATCAGAACAATGTATGTGATGTTGTGAAATATTTAATAATTTACACACACACAAGGATGTCAGTTCTTTAATCGCCTTCCTTCAATCGAGTGTTCGTCCATTTTTATTAATCAGTTGCTAAAATCTTAATCGTTCGGTGTAAACGCCACTCGAGTCATCTGCTCCAATTAGAGCACCTTTGTGATAAAGCGGCCGCTCTGAGGTTTGTGATCCCGCCTGAATGGGATTTTTGTGGAGGAATGTTCATTCAGACGCGTGTTTGTGTAGGTGGGGCGGTGTGTAAAGATTGGGGAGCGGTGGATAACAGACACAGACCGAGGTAGTACCTAGACTGACTGACTGAATAATAATTTATTTATTTTTAAGGGCTCATTTGCATAAGTCTAACTCAATTCCATGTAGATATCGCTGCTCGGTAACTTTGATATGCTAACTTAGTAGGCAATGTCAACTAATCCTATTGTACAGTCAACGGCAAGTCAACCTACCCAAAAGTTAAAGGTCATTGAACTGATTTTCAACTCTAAATCCGACACGTAGAGTTCGATATCAATTAAGAAAATTTTTGACGTTTTGCGGTAGGTTGATGACATATTGTTTTTACATATGTATTTTCGTTTTATTTCATCATCATTTCAGCCATGGACGTCCTGAACACAGGCCTCTCCAAATGACTTTCATCGGGATTGCTAATACTCGCCACGATTGGGTGGGTTAGCGAGCGTAGTTTTTTTATAACAATTCGCACGCAGACGCTGCTACCCGACTCATGCTACAGGAATTAGTCGCCATTTACGACACGTTTCCTGTTGGGAGTAGGGAAGTGTATTCTTTACACGTTATTTAAAAATACATTTATTTGGAGGCTATTGAAGTTGCGAGAAGCCGCTGGATGCAGGCCGCTTTCAACCGGCCAATCGGGAGGTCATTAGGGGAGGGCCTATGTTTAGCAGTTGACGTCGGATGGCTGAAATGATGATGATTGAAGTTATCTGATTAAAGTTTATTTGTTTGTACATTGACCGAGTGGGTCTCGCACCTGGGACCTCAGAGATAGCGTCGCGACATCAAGTCCGGTATGCTCGCCTCTTGGCTACGGAAGTCGTCCTAACATACAGATGCGGATATAAAAGTGAAACACCTTTTCAATGCACACCGGGCCTTAGCAGATGTTTGTGATCTTGATAGCTGGAACATTGCGAATTTTTTGCCTATTTCTAAAAGTTGTTGACTTATTATTGTCCAACCCTAAAATCGGCCAGCTGTTTATTGATTTCACTAGAATCTTATGTGTCTATCAAAATTAAAAGAGATTTTATCGGCCGTCCATAAAAAAGCCATTAAGATTTCTATATTATTTCTAGTGATTGGCCAGAATTCGGTTGACCAGCTGCTTATATGGACAGTCAGCTGTAGCTTTTAGGGTGCTTGCCCACGAGTGAAAAACGTATAAAACATCTGCAACTTTGTGTAGTACATGGGCGTTTCAGTATTGAACATTGAACTGTTTATATTCGGCGACAAAATAATTGCTTAACGTTTGTCGCTTGTGGGGGTAGAGTCTTTTGTTATTATTGACCAGCTGAACAAGGTATAGACGTCAGAAACCTTACACAATTTCGCTGTCCTATTCTAACTTTAGATCCGCTGTCACAATCTGTAAAGTAAACGACTTTTTTTGTCCATTAGCAGCACGAAATCTTATCTGTTTTTTACTCGTACAAATATTAAGTAAATTCTCGCCTGACAACACACCAATAATTTAATAGTCTTGAAGGATTATATTTACATTATTGTGTTACGAAGTACAGATAACTTTTTTTTTCAAAAAATTCGGAATTCAAATTTAGCATTCGGAATTCCAAGAATCGTGTAAAATTTCCTGGGAAGTTATTTACGATTCGTTGAATTCTAAATGAATTTGATTGCTTCAAAATTTTTCTTTTGAACTAATTAAGAAATATTACTGAAAAAAAAACTATTTTTTACTAAATTTGCCTCACGAGGAATCTAACACCTTAACTAACCTTTGTATATTATGTACACTACTTCTAAAACTTAGGATAATTAAAATTATTTCCCGAATAACTTTCACGCGTCCCATAAAGAAACTTTGAACTATTTTGTTGCTTATTTAGAATCTGCTCTAGTTTAGAACTATGCAACATGTCAGGGATTTAATAAGCATACTTTAGGAAGTGCTGCCAGTTTGCTTACAACTAAGTTTGGGGGACACTGGAAGTATGTTGAGTGTTAGCTTTAGTGACGTCTCTTTTAAAACTTGTTATTACTACAGTGTAACTTTTTACGGTGTGTCCACGTACTGGCAAGCGCTTTGTAACTTTCTTCAAGTGCAGCATAGGATGCCTACATCACAAGGTGATTAGAAGATCAGTAAAAGTTGCATGAAGCCTCTAGATGCAGACTGCTTTCAACTGTCTCTGGAGGAGATAGGCCTCTTCCAGTGACTTTCAGATTCAGCAGTGGACGTCCTATGGCTAAAATAAAGATAATGATTATACGCAAAGCTGCTGGCAACGGATAGCCGACGTTTGGGCTCAGTGGCGTGCATTGGGAGAGGCCTATATCCAGCAGTGGTCTGAACTTCTGAAGTGGGCTGTTTATGATGATGATGATTTAATTGATTATATAATTAACTGGTTAAAATACACAAACTAGGTATTTCCAAGGACAGACAGTGCAGGTACTATTTATTTTTAATTGTATTAGTTTCCCATTGCCTTACTCTGGCACTTTCCTTGGGCCATCTCGTAAATAACGACTAGTTACCGGCGGAGATATTTCACTGTCGTCGCTTACAGTAAACAATTAAACGGGTTCGTTATAAGTTAACTATTGTCCCTGGCCAGTTCAGTTAACGAATCTCTGGCTTAGGGAAATAGGGTTGTTAACACTTGAAATAAAAATAGTATTGTCTATATTTTCGTTTTGAAAACCAACAGGGTTACAATCGAACTTAAATTCTACAAAATATTTTCATTATTAAGGGTGAAAAGATTTCTATTAAAGTCTTAATTTTTAAGGTCATGAATGTAGTCGAGAGTGCACGTTTCAGAAAAGAGAAAATAAACACTAAGGCCGTACCCCCACTAAAACTTGTTTCTCCTACTTTAAGCAGCACCAGCAGCTTCTACTCCTTATTTAATATATATAAAAATAATTCAAAGACAAGGACAAAGACAAACAATAATCTTTGAAGTTTTATCTTTAAAATCAACGTTTTAAATTGCAGTATTTTCTTTATTTTATACTAACGAAAACAAGCTTATAAACTACGTCGATAAAAATGTATTCTATTCATCTTCCACAGAAGTATCTTTATTTTTGACTTTGACCAATCGATAAAAAGTTTAAATTATGCAAAATTGGCCGAAAACAAAATTGTATTTGGTCCATTATTTATTATTTCTGACAATTATTTAAGATCTACGAACATTTGGTTCTCTGGCGTGCCGTACAGGGTAAGGAGGAAGTTAGTGCGAAGGTCATTTGCTCAGGGAACCGTCTTAAGACACTATAGCTTAATAACATATTTTAGATATTTACTATTCAAAATTATATCCACAATTTCCATGAAGGTTATTTACGTTTACTTACACATGTAAGCTATTAGTGATTAGATTTTGAAAAATGTAAATAAGATACTTATTTGTTTAAACATACGAGTAGTTTTTTAAATTAAGAGCAGAATTTTACAATAAGTAATAGACAGATTTTAACTTTAAGTAAGATTTAAGTTTTAGTCTAGATTTATTAAATTCTCTCAGTGGGCATCATGCAGCAACCCTAGCTGTACCATTGCTGCTAACAATTACAGTTATAATAGGATTGGATACTAAACTCGCAAACTAAAAAAGTTAAAGGGAAATTTACAGAAAGCATCTCAGAAATATATTAAAAATTAAATTTATATCTGTGTATTACGAAGAAATAGCATTGATTTCATGTCATCAGGGAATTTGATAAATAATTTATTAAGTAAGTGAATATTTACAGTGACTCTATCTACATAGATTGAGTTCATCGTAAAATGTTCGAACTGTCATCGAACTGTGTAACTCTCTTTACTACATATATATATATATATATATATATATATATATTAAAACGTTATTGCAAAAACTTATAAAAGTATACAAAAAGCGGACTTAATGCAGAAAAGCAGTTGACTGGCAGAGAAGCATTCTCTGCCAGTCAACCTATATGTCATCATCATATCAAGTTTTGAAAAGGTAAAAATACAAGTTTTTTTCATATTTTTAGAGGTAATTTCTTAATTGCCTAATGAGTCAAGCTACCTCCACACTCCACACACAGCAGTTTTTATATTTTTAGTTAAATATTGTTTAATAAGAAATACCAGAATTTATTTTACACACGTCAAATTACTTATGACTTTGAATGTGACTTTAAATGAATTACTTATGAGTAAGTATTACTTAAAAATTCGAATCCTGGCGTTTCGGTTCGATGTGACTCAACATGTGTTAGATATTCTCTTAGTATTTTAAAATAATGTGTTTTGAAAGTAGAAAAAGTTTGATTCAAATGACATAAATATGGTGGAATTTTTATGGAAATTAAACGAGTCTGATGGATGACTCAGTCGTTGTCACTTATTATGTAAATTTCGAACACAATAGTATAACAGCCGAATGTTATTTACTGCTTAATAATTATTATTCTACACGTGTTGAACATAGAAGTAACGTTAATTAATGATATGAAGGTCTGTGATACACAGGAACACTTAACTAAAAACCAAAGAAAATTTTATTTTATTTAAAAAGGTGCACAAAACAGAAAGGCATAGTATAATCACAGTACATGATACAGGGCACAAAGTAAATTTATTAAAATACATACCATTTTACTTATTTAGATGTTAAACAATGTGTGTAGTGAGGAGAATGCGGATTCGTAACTTAGAAACAAGACACCATTGTATGGAAATAATGTTATTATTTTGACGGAAAGTCCAAAGGATTGTATTCGTACAGCGAAATTTTGCATTACGAAATATCATGAATTTCGCTTATGTTAGTTTCAAAAGCAAATAGTATGTTGTTATTACGATTTTGTTATACAAACTATTTCTTGCTTACACCGACCAAATTTTAATCTTAATTGGTGATCGGTGAATTATGCCAAGTAGAAACAATTGAATTCTAAGAAAACAAAAATAACCACTGTTTATTTCCGAGTGTATCAAGAATACGCCAGCATAGTATCTATATTTACGCAGGGGCTTGACATCACTCAGATTCGGCCAATCGCCTCAATAAGCAAAGGAACCGAGATGTTGATTTTCGCACTTTAAGCTGATAGCCTGCAAATTGAATTAGCATCGGTTTCAGCCGGGTCTATGATCACAAGGTTTAGGACAATATTTCTCAAAGTGGGTGTAACACCCCCCTGTTGGCGCTGAACGGTGTTGTAGTCGTTAAGGGGGGGCGGAAAGTTTTCAAAGTAAGCGATAACGCGCTGTAGGCGCTGAAAGCCTAAAGGAGGGCAGTAAGGGGCCCAGAAAATAAGGGCTATTGTAATCGTTTAGGGGGGGGGGGGGGGTAAAATAGGGCGGTGTTAAAAATAAATGATTTTTGAAGTGGGCGGTAAACAAAATAAGTTTGAGAAGCTCTGGTTTAGAACAACAAACACTTGAGGGTTGCGTTGACATAAGGGGTTAATAGAAATGAGGCGACCAGTGTTTTTGCTTTTGTTCCTTTTAAGTGACCTCACAAGAACTTTTAAGTAAGGGTAAGTAATAATAATTGATACAGCAGGTTCAATATTTAACGAATATATCTTGCGTAAAATACTAATTTATGCCTCAGTTTACTATAAAGAAACACAGTAGAAATATACATTAGTCAGTTATACGCGGCCTCATGCGGTTGCTCGGGTTTTCAATAATTATGAATGAATGATTGAATAATGCCGTGCCGGGTTGGGACGGCCAAAAAAATACACTTTCCCCATTGTTAATATAAGGCGTGTCGTAAGAGGCGAATAATTCTTGTACTACGAGTCAGGCAGCAGCGTCTGCGTGCGAAATGTTATAAAAACTGCGCTCGCCAACCCGCCTGCCAAGCGTGGCGAGTATTGGCAATCTCCCCGATAAAAGTAATCGGGGGAGGCCTGTATTCAGCAGATAACGTCCTACTATGGCTGAAATGATGAATTAAAAATACTTAGTTTATGTCCCATTAAAAGCGTTAAGAAACTTTACATCATTATTTTCATCCTCATTTTAGCCATAAGACGTCCACTGCTGAACATAGGCCTACCCCAATAACTTCCAGGTTAAGTGGTTTGACGGCACCTGCATCCAACGGCTTCCTGCTACCTTTAGGTCGTCTGTCCACCTTGCAGGTGGACATCCTACGCTGCACTTGCCGGTACGTGGCCTTCATTCAAGAACTTTTCTACCCACTGGCCCTCAGTTCGACGTGCTATATGCCCTGCCCACTGCCACTAGCTTGCTAATCCGTTGGGCTATGTCAGCGATATTAATATTCTACATACATCTTAATGTTTTATTTTTTGGCAAACATTTTTATTTTTAACCGACTTCAAAAAGGAGGAGGTTCTCAATTCAGTTGTGTTTTTTTATTTTTTTTATGTTTGTTACCTCAGAACTCCGCCATTAATTAATTTATTTATATATTTAAAAAGAGCAACCAACAAATCTTACACCAATGATACAATTAAAGTTACAGGCTGCCTTATAGTTTATTTTTAAAACAAGAATTAATGAACCGATATGAAAAAATATTTTCCCAATTGAAAGGGTTTAGATTGGTCCCATTTTTATCAGAATTCAATTCTGATGATAGGATCCATGAGGAATTGAGGGAACTCCTAAAATATTATAGGTATACATATAGCGATTTTAGTATATTTAACAACAAGTCAAGCATTTGCATTCAGAAAGTATCATTTGCTGAGGTGGAACTGATGAAGGAGACCATAGGTAATTGGCCACAATAGTCTTCCACGAGTAGCGATAAGATATTTTCATTAAGACAGTAAAGCTTTGCCATAGCCGACAAATACAATTTTAATAAATGATTCAAGTGAGAATGATACCATCAAACTGATCTGATGAAGAAGGCGGAAGGTAAGCACTGGAACTCTGTGATTAAAAAATGTATCATAGCCGTGTTTGGAATTATTTAAATCGTCATGAGAAGCAATTTAGCTATAATTACATCACAGATCGCCATTCAGAATGTAAAATATCCCAAAAAAACAGACAAATAAAACAATTTTTTATAAAAAAATAGCAGCCTTGGAGTGTTTGAATGTGGTTGTTTGCACCGACTCCAAAAATAACTGTTATATGATTGTTTAATAGTTATTTTTAGCTTTTTAGTGTTATTGAAGTAGGTTATTTTTTTTTATAAAAATTTGTTTTACTATAAATAACCGTTTAGAAAGTGTTGATCACCAGAATTAGCCACTAAAAGAGTTTTGGCTTTATCCTTAAACCACCTCATAGTTAAAACCAATATAATAAAACCAATAAACATATTTTATTACTATAAATAGGCCTAATTAAGCTCTTTTACACGTCCCAAGTTTAAGTCAAGGTCTCTGCCCTGCACTGAGAATTACCTATACATACAGGCCTAACTTATATATATTTTATGATCCAACTATAAATTTAATAATGATATAGTAACTTTATGCATAGTTTATTAGTTGTCGAGTCCCGCCTTATCCTGGTATCGGTTCGTTACCAGACAGCGTCTCTGTCAACGGTGCCCATGATTTGTGGCGTATGAATTTATAAACAGCCTGTTAAAAATGAATCATTAAAATGAAATTAAAGAACAAATCCAGTACCTATTTGTAGTTTAGTGGGTGATTCCACAGCATGTAGCAAAATGCAACACTTTTTACTATACAGGGTGTAACGAAAAGGTGAAATAAAACTTTAAGGGGTTATTCTACGGCTAAATTACATCATCTTTTTCTATGGGACCAACATCAAAATCTCAAAAAAAAAAATTGACGTTTCCATACAAACTGATGCCAGCTGGTCGCGTTTTAGTATGGGAAAGTGTTCTTTTTTTGCGATTTCGATGTTGGTCCCATAGAAAAAGTTGATGTAATTTAGCCGTAGAATAACCTCTTAAAGTTTTATTTTAAAATTAAAATTTACTTCCACATACTAAATACTTAGACGACTAGCTGTAATTTTTTAATGAGGTTAGGTTTTCAATAAAAATAAAAATAAACTTAATTATGTATGATCGCTATAAAAAGAAGTTAACTAAATATGACGTCAAATACAAAATAATCAATCATTTATTCATCAACATCATTTCAGCCATTTTCAGATTTGCCGGTTGGAAGCGGCTTCCTGCAACCCCAGGTCCTCTGTCTACCTTGTGGACGTCGTACGCTACGCTTGACGGTACGTGGCGTGGCTTGGTGTGGAATAGTATTGTTTAGGGATAGATAGTTTTATTTTTTTCAATTACACATGCAAAGATAAACATCATTTTTAAAAAGCAAACTAAGGGCCTGGGTCCTCTCCCATCACACCCAGACTCGAGCTAATCTAGAAAAGATCGTTATCTGAATTGACCCAAAACGGGAATTGAACCTGAGACCATTTGTGTTCAAGGCAATAACTGCACCACTACTCCAATCTGGTTAGAATTAAATAAATAGTTATAATATTGGCTTAAGAAAAGCAAACACCCACAAAAGCATAAACAGTATTTACAACGTCGTTCCATTTGATGGCCGTAGGTCTTGATAAGCTTGTTTATGGTTCTGAAGCAATAATTTGTCTGCGGAATTGTCTTTAAGACAGCATATAGTGGCATAAAGACCCATTCATGGTTATTTCAAACGATTAAAGTGTAGTTATACTTGCTGATTGTTTGAGATATATTTACGAGTAGTACCGATGTTCTACAACAGCGTCGGGTCACAATGTTTTAAAGCTGGAAAAGAAAAAACATTTATCCCTGCAAATGGCAACATTTGTTGGTAATGTCATTACGATTGTTTGTGACAGCGCGGGCACGTAGTCCTTGCAATAAAATGTGTAAAATAACTATTATTTACTCTATTTGTAGCTTAAAAGTTAGTGTTTAGAATGCTATTATACAGTTCTCTATGTGGATTGTGTTTACAATAAGGTTTATAGTGAATTTCAGCCAAAAATCAACAAGGGATGAGCGCCATAATCAGGCGCGGTTATGGTTTGTTTTTTAACGCTATATTAATGGAATCAACTTATATATTCATTAGTTCCAGTTACAGGTATGTACAATCAAATACTTTACTTCCTTTTGTGAATTATAGATATTATCCTATGAAGGAATTACTTAGGTACCTAACGTATAATTGATTGATAGAATCTAACCTAAAAGTCATTTTTAAATTATAATCTTGTTACTTTTTCTTCTAAAAAACTTAATAGAAGTTGAGAATGAAATACAGAGCTATCAAGTTTAAGCTCCAGTTCGCCCCAAAACTGAAGATACCTAGTAAATATACAATTTATGAAAATAAGGAAAACTTAAGAAATTTAGAAAACAGCAAGATGAAGAAACCATGACACAAGTATGGAGACTCACATAGAAAATATTGAAGCAGCCTCCTCAGGCTTCAGTCTATATCAATGAAATTGAAGTGGAAACGCAATGGCTGGGTGTTGAGAAAACTTTACAAATTACCTACTAAAATAAACTTCAAACGCCTGGGTAGTATATACATAATGGGCAATAGACAATACCATGAAAATTGAGCCAATGCACCCATTATTTGACATCTAGCTCTATCACTTATCGGATAGACAGTATGTTGCTATACCATGAAAATGGAAATTGATCCAGTGCACCAATTAATTGCCATCTAGCGCTATCACAGTGCGGATAGACAGTATGTTGCAATACCAGGAAAACTAAAAATTGAGCCGGTGCACTAATGACCTGACATTAAGCGCTTTCACAAAGCGGGAAGACAGTATGACAGTATATGTTGCAATACCATGAAAATTAAATTTGAACAAGTACACAAAAATGTTAGATGTCTAACGCTACCACCAAGTGGATAGAATAGTATGGACAGACAAGCATACCCACTCAATTTCAATCAACTAGCGCTACTATCATGAGACAACAAATAGTATGGTCAAATGAGCAGGATCACTCATTTTTAAACACCAAGTCCTACTGTTACTAAGCAAATAGACAGTATATAGAAATGGGCAGGCTCACTCATTATTAAACAAGCGCTAATATACTAAGAAAATAAAAAGAAATTATGGACAAACAAGCAGGCTCACTTGTTATATTAACTAACCTATTGCTATGCAATTAGTGTTATATTACATACATAACAAATGAAAAATCAAACAAATTATTTGAAATCTTGCACTGTAAGCTGATGTGATGACAGTATGAAACAATACTATATAAAATTGTAAAACCAATTGTACAAAATCAACACAACACTATATTATTACTATTGTCAGACAATAGTGCTAATATCTGATAAATACTATCTATATATATAAAAGAAGAAACTGACTGACTGACTGACTGACTGACTGACTGACTGACTGACTGACTGACTGACTGACTGACATAT
Organism: Anania hortulata; assembly: GCA_963576865.1. Classification (NCBI taxonomy): domain Eukaryota; kingdom Metazoa; phylum Arthropoda; class Insecta; order Lepidoptera; family Crambidae; genus Anania; species Anania hortulata. The sequence goes on along the minus strand of OY756408.1, from coordinate 17,182,202 downwards.
CAACGCACAGCCCAAACCGCTGGTGCTAGAGATTCCAAATTTGGCATGTAGGTTTCTTATAAGGTCTAGGGGTGCACTAAGAAAGGGTTTTTCAAAATTCACCCTCTAAAGGGGTGAAATGGGGGCCCAAAGTTTGTATGGGGAAACAAGATTAGTTAGACTATTTTATTCGAAACTTCACAGGAGTATTCCTAACAATAAATGATTAAACACGTGTTTCAGGTTTTTCGCGAAATCTACCCCTAAAGGGGGTAAAAGGGGTGACAAAGTCTGAAAATCAACATGGGTATTGTTTCTATGGTTTATCGGGTCGCTGATTACGAAAACAACAACAATGTTAAAATACAACTGCGGACGTAAAATATCATCCCCCTATTGGGGTGCGATGGGGTTGAAATGTCTAAATATCAATATGGGTGTCGATTTTATGGTTTTTTGGGATGTTAATTACGAAAATGACATCGATTTGGAAATTTAATATTGTGGACATAAAAAAATCTTGAATTCAACCCTTAAGTAGGTGAAAAGGGGAAAGAAACTTTGTATTTCAGTTATCTATTTATATAAAATGGTAAACTGACTAATTGTTGATATATCAACGCACAGCCTTACCTTATACAGTGTAGACATCCATTAAGAAAGGGTTTTTTGGAAATTATAGCCCTAATGGGGTAAAATAGGGGATGAAAATTTAATGAAAGCATATCAGTTTCAAATAATAATTTTAAAATTTTGTATTATGGTGACGATTAAAAATAAATTTATTTTTACAGCGTTCTTGATTATTCAACCCCTGAAGGGGTGAAAAAGGATATTAAGTTGTTTCTTGAAAGTCCTTCATTTTTAAAGTTATAATCACTAAACTTATGTTTATAGTAAACTTACTCAATACATTGTTATTTTAACTCGGCTGCCGTAGGAGGGTTATGTTTTTCGAGCGTATGTATGTGTGTTTATAAGTTTTTGGCACGCTCTACAGCCTAAGCCGTTAGAGCCGTAAGCATATCGTTTTCCGGAATTCCCATGGGACATAGGAATTACGCGGGGAACTCTGATCTCTAATGCTACTTACCTGATTTCAACCCTCGATGAAAGTCTGCTTTTAGATTAGTTTAAATGCTATTGAAGTGTTCCAGAGACGTCGCCTGGGGTCTACGGGGGCCAAAATTTTGTTTATTTTGAGCTAGGATGCACCGTTTTCGAGATATCAAGGCGCTGCGCACACGATGTAGCAGGGCGGGCCGGACAATTTTGCCGCGAACAATAGACCAAAGGGAATCGTATACTGCAACGCACACGGCGGTCAATAAGACCGCGCCGCCAGTGCCCGCCCCGCACCGCGGCATGTCCGTGGCTGCCCGCCGTGGATCGCACAAACCAGTTTGTATACACTAACGCAGACGGCGGCGCGGGCGACTAGCTTAGTCTGCGTCGCGCGCTCTACTAGAATGGTTGTCCTGAACTGACCGTCGTGCACGTTGAGTAAACGGCGCGGGCAGCCGCGGGCATAGATGAGCAGACGCGGTCTTTATTGCTTCACGGTCAAAAAGATCGCACTACTGCGTTGTATGCGCAGCAGCTTACTCCATTCTATATTAATTAATGTATATACATATCTAAAAGGCAAAAGTGATTGACTGATATATCAACGCACAGCCTAAACCGCGGGTTCTAGAGATTCCAAATTTGACACGTAGGTTTCTTATAAAATCTAGGGGTCACTAAGAAAGGATTTTTCAAAATTCATCCCCTAAAAGGGTGAAATGGGGATCCAAAGTTTGTATGGGTAAACAAGATTAGTCAGACTCTTTTATTCAAAACTTCACAGGAGTAAGTTCTCCTTAGGATAAATGAGTAAACATGTGTTTCAGATTTTTTGAAAAGTCAACCCCTAAAAAGGGGAAGGGGGCTGACAAAGTCTGAAAATCAACATGGGTATTGTTACTATGGTTTATCGGGTCGCTGATTACGAAAACAACAATGATTTGAAAATTTAACGTTGCGGACGTGTAATTCCATCTCCCCTGTTGGGATGCGATGGGGTTGAAATGTCTATCAATATGGGTAGTAGATTTTGTGGTTTTTTGGAACTTTGATTTTACAATAATTGAATATTGTAAACATGAAAATTCTTGAAATTATTTGTGCCAAATTGCAATTCAATCGGGCCAGTAATTTCGGAGCTAATCGGTTGTAACAGACGGACTGACAGACAGCCATACGGGATCCCAACACAAAGGATCTATTTTTGCATTAGATGTATACCCACGTTATCCTAAAATTGATAAATCGCTATATTATATCATATCATATCGTGTTTTGATAGTCATGCTAAAAAATATTGTCTATAAAGAAGTTGTAGTTTTTTAAATAACTAAGTTTGACATTCATACTTCACTTAAAATCAAATCTAACGCGAGCGAAGCCGCGGGCAAAAGCTAGTTACAAATAAACAAAGATGGTTTTAACTAGTTCCTAAGGGATTGGATGGAGATAGAAAATTCAAACCGGAATTATTGTGAAAAGCCCTTTACCTCAAGAAAGAAGGTTACAATAGAGATACAGATACTTACTTATCAAAGCTATGGATTACTTTACTGGCCATCTTATTAAACACAAATCTCTATTATAAAGTCTTAGCCATTGCGCTAATGAATCCATTGTTTGGTTCAAAACTCCAAAATAACCCTTTCTTGGTTTTTACCATAGTCAGATAATGAAGTTGCACTACTGAATAATTTATCAAGAAATTATATAACTAACCCAATCTTTTACTAATTAATTAGTATTTAAAGGTATTATTGCACTTATGCAATTCTTGGAAGAAATAAATAGTCCTGCAAAATTGCAGTGAAACAAGGATTTTGACAAGACAACGTTTATAAAATCCAGCTTGTGACAAATCAGATGCCATCTTATCAGCTTATACTTCATGTTAAAGAATTTTTGCATAGAAATCCTTAAGGTTAAAATTTATTAACCCTAATCCAAAGTTAATGCCACAAACAAATTGAAAAGTAAAGGTGTTATGGAAGTACCATAAAAACCCTTAAAATATTAGGCTTACATTATTTAATTAAATAATAACCTAGATATTCCAGATTCCTTTCCTTTACTTCTTTGTGGTAAACAATGTAATGTAGGTAAGAATACCTATTTATAAATATGTACTTACATAAGTACCATTATTCAAAATAAGATACATTTTAAAACTATTGGGAACGCTTGATTTGTTCAGTCCTCCATCATAACGATATGAAATAAGTATAAGATGGACAAAAGTCTGTAAGATTAGTAATATGTATATAACTATTTATTTATTATTTATTAAGCCTTTTGTGCTGAGTCTTTTTCCAGTCAAGCCCAAGCTATATGTGTGGAACCATCTTTTCTTTGGCTGACCTTCTTCTGAATATCTTGTTATGATTAATTGATGACTATAAAAAATTAATGTAATAAGACCTTATTAAGGTAGACTTCTGTAACCGCTGAATTAACATAAAGGCTATGTGATGATCATTTACCTAATACTAATTTAGTTATTTCAATAGATCTTTTGTTTTTTATATATTTATGATAAAAAAATAAAATAACGCTGTGACCCCTATCACATGCTAAGGAACTGCTTCTAATCACTTAAAAGTTCTGATCATAATCTAACAAAATCATTAACCTATTCAATTTCTTAAAATTGAAATATCCCTTTTAAATTACCATTAAGACAGACATTTCTCAAAATTAAGAATAGATAAATTCACAATAAGAACATAGTAGGTACCCCTACATATGTACTTATTGGTATATCACCTTAAATATAATCTTAGAGATTACTTTTATTTCATTTAAGTCACTAAAACAGGAACAGTCTAATACCTGTTGTCCTGATAAAAATTACATAATGTCAAAGCTTGAATTTCCTTAAATATGACATATTGAAACTAAATTTCTGAACAAAGTATTCTTGTAATTACTAATTACTAAAGAAGATGACAATCTTGACAATAATGTGTGATGGAAAATAATACATTAAGAATAATTGTACTTCAATTAATTAATTCATGTAGAAAACTTAATTTAAATCAATTAGGTATAAATAAAAAATATGGAAGTAAATTCCAAAAACAAAGCCTAGTAACCAGACATTTTAGTAGATACCATAATTAACCTGTACATGTAGAAACATGTCTCAGATAGAACCATTCCCTGTTGGTAAACACTTAACCCGTTGACTGCCCAATAACAGTCAATAAAAATAAGAGATGGGCAATATAGAGCTAAAACAGATAAGTCGAACTGATAAATACATTTATCGTATTCAATAATATTTTCTACCATCGCATATAAAAAAAAAAAAATTAAAAAAAAATTACATTCATTAAAATTATGCCTACATTGCTGCATTCAAATAAAGCTATAACTGAGTCTGTTAAAGAACATTTTTTTCTGTTAGTTTACAATATTATCAACTGATAAAATATTTGGTTTTATGATCAGATTATACGCTCTATCTTGCTAAATATAAAGCATAAGCTACCGTATTGAATTCAATCGATATTTTCAACCAAATTATGCAATATTATTTCCATAATATTAACATTCGGTAGCAATAAGGATGTATCTCAACTATGGTCATCCGTACATTTGTGACCAAAATTGAGGTTTCTAGAACCCCGGTCACCCATCCATTTAGTGACCAAACCTGAGGTTGATCCAATAAGTGACTAAAGTGATTAAACTTGAAGTTGTTTGACCACGGTCACCCATTCATTAAGTGACTAGATTAAAAGTTGCATAATGCATAACGATTGATGTTTTTAACCAATTAAAAAAAAAAAAAAACAAAAACTTTTTACAGGATGAACCCTCAACAATAACAAATATGCCAACTTAATTACATAGGTCAGTTACTTGGAATTTCCCGTACTGATTCTATAGATTACCGGCCTTAGCTGAGATAAAAAATAAAAGAATATAATAATTTATTGTTAACACGTTGAGCGCTACGCGGAGCCGCAAACAATAGATTTTCTATTGTGTCTAGTTTATGGCAGTCAAAGACTTTTATCATTTAAAGTATAAATATTTTTAATCATTATTGCCACCTTTAGTAAAAATATTAATTGTAATCATACGCTAAGATATTATGATTGCGCACCTGCATTTTTTTTTTATAAGATACTCTCCTTTCGTTATATTCATTTTAATCTTTTTATTTGTTTTTTTTTTGTTAGAACACTATTGAAATAAATAAGTATTTACAGTACTTATGACAACATATTTGTCTTACAACCGGTCTTCAGGAACAATTGTTTTCGATGTTTAATCACTCAATTATGGAATTTGCTAACAATGGACATTGTTGTTATAATCAGATAATAAAATAAAAATATATTTCCAAAAAAAAAAAAAAAAGTGTGATGTAACACTATTGTAATAGACTAGTTATTATTTTGTGGCCTGGCTTGTGCAGTATATTATGTGAGACCTAAATGGAACGTAATTTTACTCTTGACGAATTCAGAATTTCAGACATTCTACGTGAATTCATTAGTTACTCAGCCTTAGCACTAAACTTAAAAGATATGATTAAATATAAGTACCTTTTTTGTTTTGATTTGCCATCAAACGTCTCCGGATTGTACTTAGTTTTCAAAATGTTTTTTGCATTTTCTAAACTAATAAGCAACTTATTCGCAACCGAACTTCAAACATCTACTCGTAAATATATCTCAAACAATCAGCAAGTATAATTATAAGATTAAACGAACTTACCTTAAGTGAAGTTCAATCTTAATTATACGCAGCTGATTGTTTGAGATATGACAGTCCCAAAAACCCACCCACTAATACTTTGTATTATCCCAGTATATTACAGGGTTGCTCATAAGGCTGTCTTTAAACGTAATGACATTACCAACAAATGTTGCCATTTGCAGGGATAAATGTTTTTTCTTTTCCAGCTTTAAAACATTGTGACCCGACGCTGTTGTAGAACATCGGTACTACTCGTAAATATATCTCAAACAATCAGCTGCGTATAATTAAGATTGAACTTCACTTAAGGTAAGTTCGTTTAATCTTATAATAATGTTTGTTACTGCACTTTATGGAAATCGGCTTTTGTTTAGGCTATTTCTCAACATAATCATTTACTCTTAGATGATTATTTGTCATGTGGGGACAGCCGTGAAGAATACACTTCCCCACCGCCTACAAGAGGCGTGTCGTCCGAGCCGACTAATTCCTGTAGCACGAAACGGGCAGCAGCGTCTTCGTGTAAAATCTTATAAAAACTGCGCTCGCCAACTCGCGTGCCAAGCGTGGCGAGTAATGGCAATCTCTCCCCGGTGTTAAGTAATTGCGGGAGGCCTTTGTTCAGCAGTGGACGTCCTATGGCTGAAATTATGATGAATATGATTATCTTTACAGAACTGTGTGTCACATAAAATATAAATAAATATGTATCAAATCACTTGTCATCATGACTCAGATCTTGAAGTTAGAAATCATCATTCATGTATTACGAGACACCAAACAGTAAAATTTGCTAGGGCCGTCTCCCAGCACCCAAACCCGAGTCTATATAGTTATGAAAATTTCTAAAATGACCGAACTGGAAATAGAAGCCGGGACCATTTGCGTTCAAGTGAATAACCACACCACTACCTAGAGTCATATGGCTACAATTTTCAGGCAACACTACAATCGCACTATCCGGCAGGTGACATGTCTGTTTTCAAAACCGCATTATTTAAACGAACTACCTTAAAGCGATTGGAATAGAACAGCCATAGTATAACCTAACGCTGTAGCTGCTGTATGGCTAATGACTGTAGTTGATACTACAGTAACACTAACTCATAACTCGTATTATTTTTGAAACTCTAAAACAGTTTTAAACTTGAAAAAAAAACAAAAATCTCTGATCTCTCTCTCAGAAAGCTGTTAATATTTTTCCAATACTGACCTATTTTGAAACGGAATTTATATTATGTCTGTATTATATAAGTATTTTACTATGTACATGTACTAGGTAGTATGTATTTTATTTTATTTGTTCTTATTTTATTTTATTTGTTTGTTTAATTAGTTTGTTAAATTTTTTGGACTTTTATGTTTTGGAACTCTTTACCGCCTCCCTTCTCTCAATATTAATTCAACTTTCCTCTACCTGAAGGTTGTCTGGAAGAGATCGCTTCCAGCGATAAGACCGCCTAAATTGTGCTATTCTCTAACTACTTTCCTGTGATTTGTTTGTTTTGTGTGGTGTACAATAAAGAGTATCTATCTATCTATCTATCCGCATATTCTGCCCAGCGAGTAGTCAGGTCACTGCATGCTGGACGGTCCAACGTTTGACGGCACCGTCCGGCACTGCAATGCAAAAATACCTGACTGAATACCTCTTGGATCGTTTTAGAGGCGCGCGTGGACTGTCGCTTAGCTTGAGTTAGATACTTTGTAAAAGGTCAGACAATGCTGCGCATTTTGTTTTAAAAATATTAGCCAAGGATCTAACTCAGTGACGTGACTTGGAAGATGCCTATGTCTAGCAGTACGAGTAGTATAATGTGGGCTAGTAAGAGTATTATTTGATTCATAAGTCTTTCGTAATTACTTGGCACTTTATCAATTAATTTAACAGACACAATAGGCTAGTTTCCTGGGTCAAAAAAAGATTAAGTCCGTCAGTTAGATTACTAAAAAATATTAGACCCATGTTTTATCTTTTGTCAATCAAACAGAAAATGACGAAGATAAAGCGCATCAAAGTAAGCACGTGACGTCACGTGTTGCTAAAAAGTGTCGCAAGGCGTGACGTTACGCGGAACTTTAACGGGCTATGTCTTCATATATTTTTGTTTGATTGAGAAAAGAAAAAATACGTGTCCAATATTTTTTGTTAATCCAACTGACGGACTAATTCGATTTTTTTAGGAAACTAGCCCATCGCCCAAATATCCTGGCCTTAAGAAGGAGGAACACTAACAGCATGATTTTTACATTCTAATAATAAGAATGCAAAATCACGCTTTGGCAAAAGGATATACCTCCTCGCTCCGACCGCCAACCTCCGTAGCCAAGAGGCGAACACGCCGAACTTTGTGTCACTATCTCTGAGGTCCCGGGTTGGATTCCCGATCGGTCAATGTAGAAAAATAACTTTTCTATATTTTCGCGGGTCTGGGTGTTATAGTACCGTCGTTGTTTCTGATTTCTGTAACACAAGTGCTTGGTATACTACCATAGGGCTACTTACCATAGGATCAGGGCAATGTATGTGATGTTGTTCAATATTTATTTATTTATATTTATATAATAAGTAAGTATTTAAAGTTTAAAATAAAAATAATTTATGTTCATAAACTATTACTTAAGTAAAGGAAAACCACACCAGTCAAGCCCTAATTGATTCAAATTACTTATTCAAAATGAGCAAAGTGGATACTAAACGTATCGTCAAAGAGAATGAATGACAACACTTAGTGGTTATCCTAAGTTCAGTAAACGTCAGCACTGTCGCTAGGAAGTAATTACAGCTGTCCATTACTGAGCTGTGACCGCATTTGTGGTTACAGTTCCACGGCACAAGAAATAAGCGATTAATTTAACTCTGTTCTCAACTGTAATATATTACTCCTGTATAATGTATTTCTTTGCTAACCTGATCATCACATTCACCTCTTCTCTTCTTTATGCTCTTTTTTGGTGAAGATATTTCCATTCTTCTGGATTCTATGCCATCTCCTTGACCCTTGACCCCTAATCTTAAGACCTACTAGGTCTTTCTCTCTTCCCTTTTTCTTCTATCTTCCCCTTAATAATCCTTATAAGAACGTAGTGTCGCAAAAAGAAGTTCAGTTTTGGAACTTTCCTATTTTATACAGTTCGCAGTAAATTTTTCTTCTCATTTAACATTTGCAAAACCATCTCGTCAGACGAGAGTATCAAACTAAAAAATTTATCAACTAAATTAATAGTCGAGGGTCATCAAACAGTTCTTCACAAATCTTAAAAAGCTGATTACATTCCTGCAAATGGAATTAGTAAGCTTATTTGATAAGCGTACTTTAAAAGAACTCTGAGTTAATTTCTAAAGAGCTTTGTATTTGAGCAGAAAATGTAGCCTTCTACGAATAGTTCAGGTGTTTTTCTCTATAGATAATAGGAAAATTTGTTTAGTATTAAGTATTTTTCAACTTGATAAGAATAAGGTAGTTAAGTCTGGAAAATGTGTACCTGGTAAGTGGCGGTATAATATATGTATTTAGGTAGGTATTTATAATGCAAGGTGCAAACTTTTGACTTACACCACGCTTTCGGAAGCCAAGTTCCATTGTTCGCCGATTGATATTCCGCGCCTACCGATGGGTTTTCGACACGGACACATTGCAGCGGTCACTAGCGATTATCTACCATTGTGCTGTTTTGGATATTGACATGTTGTGGACAATATACGAATTTGGTCATTTAAAAGAATTGCGTACAGTTTCGATTTGATGGTAGCGTAGGAAAAGGTGGCGAGACTATCTGGAAAGTGTTCCCAGAATTGGCAAAATCTGTCAGTAAAAAAAATAATGGAGTGTTTTGCAAGAGGCTTTTGCAATGCAGTGTATAAACCATGGCTAAATTTTAAAAAAAACACAGTGCTTAACACATTAAATTAAAAAATAAATTTTCTATTGTGTCTAGTTTCGAGGCAAAGGCTTAAAAACGTTTTGTGCCAAGGAAAGCCAATTGTTACCAATTTTTTTGCTACAAGATTCTACGACGAAGTTAACAAAAATAAATAAACGTAAACGTACTTTGTTATTTAGTTAGTTGCGACTAAATTTGACATTAATTTCTTCTTTATTTGTCATACGCCTGTTGTAAGCATCTTTGTTATCTTATATCATCTATGTCATCTAAAACCGCCACGTATATTTTATTGGTTTCTTGATTAATGCGCTCATAAAACAGGCTGTCCAGAGCTGTTAAAGCCTAATCAGTAGGTATTTACCTCGGGTGATCATCTAAACTCATTTGAAAACTTTAGTTTTGAAGTTAATTTAGACATTTCACCAACAATCAAACTTTGCAAGTTACCTGCTGCAAACTTAATAATTACGATAATATCTTGTCCCAGACTATGTCGCGATCATGTTGCCCCGTTGTTCAGGCAGCATTGACATTTGCCGGTGATAGATGGCTGTGTATCGACACAAGTCATTAGCCTATTCGCACTGATTGATGAAGAGCCGGATTGATGAAGATAGGTTTGTACAAATAATTTTTAAATGAGGTTGAATGCTTTATAGCCAGTGTTACGGGTGTATTGAAAATTACTACTAAATTAGTATTTAATTGAGTTTAAAAGTATTGTTTAGTTAATGCTCTTGAATTGGAAAAAAGGAATATGAACAATTGACAAATGCAAATCACATACGCACGCTATTTTGAATTCAGGTCGAGTTAAACATAATGTAAACTCTCATTATCCAAATCCTTGGATGACACGTCGGTTGCAACAGTGCCATACAGTCCATACATGATAATGGCTATTCAATAGTCATACAATTCACATTCATCGACTACTGATTCTTGGGTTTCGTGGAAAGAATTCTGATTTGTGTCGAAATTAGTTGATTGTAAAGGTAACTTAATTCCTCAGCTAAACGCGACATAGTAGAAAATTTATTATTACGCTCTCATAAGCAACCACTCAGAATCCACTAAAGTAAATAGAAGTAGGTATTAATTACATTATATATGCTTACAATTATGGAATATACAGTCTCCACTCAAAATTATTTATTGTGGTTGGTTTTTTTAGCTTCAAAATCGCTGGCTTTATTAAATAGATATAAAACTAACAAATTCGGTTTCCAAAATAATATAACTAACGATTAAAATTAAAATTTTATATTTTTTTATTGTGTAGATTGAAATAATGCAGTGTTTTCCTAAAAAATAATCGTTAAAAATTTTGTGTAACGATTTTTTTTTCAACAAAGTTTTTAAACCTATTGCCTAGGTACGTATTCAACCTTTTTTTCTACGTAAAAGTTTTCTGAAAGATATTTTTAGCAGTACTTTTCAAATGTAAAAGCGCAGTCGCGGTCGCTAATTGACTATTAGTCCTATTTGTATATTTATATATTTTGTAGTTTCCTCCTATTTGTTTATTTATTTGTATTTACTTAGAAAGGTGGTTTCTCCGTGTTATCTCCTGTATGCATATGCGATGTTGAGTCAGACCTTGCGCAAGAGTAGCGAATAATTTCCTGCCTACTTGCGTATTCCGTCCTATGCGTGTGATTCACCAAACTCAATTAACACTAGATTTTGTCCCGAATGATTTACAGATTCTGAGATTCTGAGTATTTTGCTACCTTGTAGTTTTTATGTGGGTTTGTAGCCTGACTTGTTTTAAGGAATACAGTCGTTTTTAGATTAAATTATTTGAAAAAAAAGCTACCTCAGATGGGATTTAACTTACATCTCTTCACCATTAGGGATATTGTTTCGCTATTAAAGACAGACTTGTCTCATCAACACTTTAATTATACCTACATAATACCGTCAACATTCGATGGAAAAATTGCTGCAAATATTTAACTATTGCTAAGATAAAAACAGCTTATTGTTTTTGCAATTACATTCTAGTTATACTTAAGATAATTTTGCTTTTTAAAATTCTGTTCCTTATCTGCGACTGCTTTTCCAACAGCTCTACAGTTCTTACAACACATTAATAAAAATTGCGTATGCTTGTTATATCAAGATGGTCCTTACAAACACGCCAAAAATTACTTCACCGTAAACCAAAATGCACTACTCCACCGTACTTCAACAAATTGGCTTCTTTCAATTTGCGCAACGTCTTCATTCCATTTGCTATTCACTGCGGAGTATTGGTTTGGGACTGAATAAATAATTGGTTGACACTGTCGCGACGGTTCACACATGTGTAATATATACAGGGTTATTGAGAAAGCGAGTGTCCCAGATCTGCCCGGGTGGATAGGATCCACCCGGGCATATCGGCTTGTCACACCACGTCGTTTTCGCACATCCAGGGGGATATAGAAATAGATATAGGGGGAAATAGGGATTTAGCCCATGCTTCTTCTTTTTTTCCGTCCATGCCAATTTTGTAAAATGATTTGATCACCAGTATTTCGCGTAACAGGTCTTTGCGTGTGCAGCTATCCGTACATGCAGGACATGAATGAAGATGGCCCATGATTTGGGTAGATTTACTGCAATCGCACATGTAGGCAAATATAACACTAAAATAGCAGTAACCAGAACACTTGTCTGGACGTAGTGATAGCAGGTGGAGCAAGTCCAACCAAATGGTGGTCACGAATAAAAAAAAGGTCAAGGTTATCCTTCTGCTTGATGGGTGGGTGATATCATGAGAACGACGGGAATCAACTGCACTTAATTAGAACAGGACGGTTGTGTATGGCGCACTAATGAAGAGGCTTGTATCTACCCTTAAGCGGGTATAGGTTTGGAAGCAGCAGAAATTATGATGAATGATTTTTCTCGAAATTTGTTTCTCGAAAGATGTTTTGGTCTCAATATAAGTCTGCATTTAGGTAACAAAACCAGCTACTTTATAAGGGATCAGTATCATTTGATTAACCCTTCATAAAGCTAGAAGTTACAACTTAATCGATATTTACATAGTCACCTGCATTGACATTAAAAGCTTAATAATTACGTAATGTAAAGGAAGTGTAAACTTTAAAACCTGTTTTAATGTAGTATTTGGTGTTAATAATTAGACCCTTACATCAACTAGCTGAGTGACTTGCAGTCCATCATAGCAGTTTTTTTTTAAATGTTACTCGTTACATTATTAGACTAGCAAAAGACAGGCCTATATAAATTAAAAATAACTTTACTAATAAGAGGTCGGATTGATGTTATGAAAAACGTTTTTTTTTCTATAAATACAAAAAAAAATTGATTTTATGATTTAGTTCTTTTATCTTATCATAGTAGCTAAGAGGGTGATAATTTCACACAGCAATTGATGCTAACCCTCTCTAGACAGCTCGATCATTATTGTGTCATTTAGGTATAATGTTCTGTCGGTAGTCGGTAGATAGTATCGGGCCAGCGCATTGGTCCACGACCTCGACTTTCGTTCCCTGGAAATTATGTGTGAAAGTTAACCTCAAAATTAATCTTCATACGATCTTATTTCGGGAACTACTGTACCTTCAAACGTGGTGTTTATTTCTTACACTTCATGGTAATTGAATAACTGGTGTTATCAAAGTTTCATCGTAGATAATTTAACAAAATTTATATATGCACAAGTTTTTATGTTTGTATTTTTGTTACTCAATGACGCTCTATCAGATTAACAGTATAAATTAAAATTTTATACACATACAGATATTGACCTAGCTTAAGACATAGATCTAGCTTAAGGCCTATCCCCTTTTTGTATTCCTTTGGGATGATTATTCATTTCCCAAATTTTATGCAGACGAAGTCGCGAGTCGAAGCTAGTTTATAGGTTGTACTAAGTAATACACCCACATGCTTAAAATATTGTGAAATGGTTTTAATTTTTGGATAAAAACACGGAAGAGAGTCATATCTCATAATTATTAGGTGGTGAAGAAATTAGAAAAGATACAATCTGAAGACAAATGCTTAAAAATTAAAACTAAGAAGTATCGCTTACAAACGGTAGTTTGAAGTATCGACGTAATGATAACTAGAATTACATAACTACTGACCAGCGTAACTTTACACCTGGTTTGTATAGGTTCTCTTTGAGGTCAGGTGTAAAGTAGATTTGGCTGTGGTTTGTTGATTACACTAATAAAGACTTTGTTCGAATGTCAGGCGGGTCAAAGCTATCTCGTTGATCTTTTGTTCCGAAGGAATGTACGTGTATTTGAAACATGATCTGCGATCAACTGGTATCACACTCCTATTGAGTAACGCGTCAAGAGAGATTGTTATTTTGATAAGATTTATTGGTTACTTAATGGAAGGATAGGTAATTAGATAATTATTTTAAAAAAAGAAACGTTTTAGTAGTAAAGTTTGATTACAGTTGTAGTTTAACAAACTAATTTGGCATGGTAAGAAATGCATTTAAAACGGGATTATCAATTAGACGTTATGACTTTATTGTTATTAGGAATATTGTCATCATAAATTTACTATTGTATCTGCTTACACGTATTTGCATGTTAAATATATTTTATTAATAAAAACGCTTATTAAATAACTAAATTGACGACTGTCATGGTTATTATTAACGTTTCAGACTACAAAGTCAACTAGCACTTGTGGGTTCGATTCCGCTAGCAAGTGTTTACGTGATGAGCAAATGCTCATCATCAACCTATATAGAATCTATATTTATCCATTATCTAGTCGTTATAGTGCAAGCTCTTCTGACACAAACCTAAAATCATCATGGCAGCCTATTGCAGTCTATTGCTGGTCGTAAGCTTCCAAAGAGCGCCAATCGATCACGATCACATGATCTCCATCAACATCATCTTCATTTCAGCCATAGGACGTCCACTGCTGAACAGAGGCCTCCTCCAGTGACTTTCAGATTGACCGGTTGGAAGCGGCCCGCATCCAGCGGCTTCCTTCAACCTTTATCAGGTCGTCTGTCCACCTTGTAGGTGGACGTCCTACGCTGCGCTTGCCGGTACGTGGCCTCCATTCCAGAACCTTTCTGCCCCATAGGCCGTCTAGCCAATCCAGCGATCAACGATCTCCAGCCACTCGAGAACCCGTTTACTCCAACTTTCATCAGTTCTTCGACAGATGTGGATTTTATACTCAAGGAAATCCCAAGCACCGACCTATACATAGCTCGCTGAGTAACGAGATTTAGGTCACTCGAATATTATAAACAGTGGTTACTGTTTTATGTTTCCTTAATATTTATTCAACAGCCAATTGACAAAAAAGAAAGTTCCTAACAGGGTATAAATGATCTTTTTTTAACACCAGTGTAACTTTATAAAACGCAATAAATATATTAAGTTAAATTGAAAGGGAAAAAGATTTTACCGCCTAACTGTATTTGACACATCGCGATCGCTGAGAGCCCTCAGCCCGACGTGCTGTGTCAAGGCTCTGTCCACGCTTGCCAGAGTTTGCACAACACTAGCCCGAGCCAATTTTAACCTCCCAGTAAAAGTACTTAGTGATGTTTATAGACTACTGATAAATCAATTGGCGCAGTTCGTTCATGACCCTTGTAGTCCCAGTTCGGAAAACAAAGTTTTGTTGATTTGCTCAAGTCTCTCTCTCGAGTAAAAAAATCCAGTTTCTTAGTTAAGACGTTATTATTAAGGTGAGATTATCATCACATTTCATAATTAAAAATGTAATTGAAGTTAGTTACTTAACCCGGGTAGCAGAGTCCCCGTCGGATTAACAAAAATTCAAACAGTTTTTACTTAGTTCAAGAAACAGTTTGTGCTTTATCTTTGTAACTATGCTAAGTTGATGCTGCAGTTATAAATACATAATAGAAATTGCCTAGTTTGCTTTTTAACATTTTAATTTAATCTGAAATATTTTAGATAAATACAAAACTAGGTATATAAATAATTGGTTAAGACAACTATTCTAGAACCCGATCAGGATTGGTTTGGTATTGGAATTCTGTTTGTTGACAAATCTTTGATGACAAAGTATAAAATTAAACCCAGTTTATTCGTACCTACGGCTTTGTGAGAAATCTTACTTGACCAATTAGTCAAAACATGGTCAAACCTATATTATCCAGAAGTACAATTAATCAACGGTAAAGAAGACTCAATTATTTGAGCTGTAAGATGACGCCAGCTATGATAACTAGCCTTATACTTTCACTCTAAGAGATATCTGAGTCCCTATAAGCAAATTTGAATCTGTAAAACCCTGACACATTGTTATTTTCGTCAGTAACTTTATCGCGTGAACTTTTGAAGCCAGAATTTTATATTTGGTTTTTAAATGAAGGGATGAACTTGGTTTAGCCAAAGGTCATGCCCTCGACCTTTCGCCACCGTTGTGGGCATACGATCTGTATCTCTGACAGGAATAAAATGCCTATCTTAGTAATAAACAGCTGGTTAAAGTTCGGGTCAGACGCAGTTCTTACAATTTTAAAGATAAGGTGTCAACATTTTGTGGTGTAGCTTTACATCAATATGGAAAAGTTTTTTTTCATGGTCTCGGAGTGTTCTTTATTGATACATTCATATAAAATACACATATTAAATGATAGAATTAATAAAATAAAATAAATACTTTAAATAAACTAACTTAACCTAAACTATAAATTACCTACTCAAAAATAAAGGCGTGTCCGTGAGGCATAGAGGCGAGGATACTGGCAGCGTTTCCTCGCTGAATTGCTAAACTAAGCCTTTGTGCGAGGAACGAACCAGCTTTTTTATTTTCCGAAATAAAAATCAATTTTGGTGCTATTTTGCCAAAAAGTAATTTAGCGTTTTTCGGAGTAATATATCTACAACCTTGTGTTACGATCCCAGATAATGAATTTGCCAACGGCATCCAGCCGTTGCCTAGCACACCCAGACTCGAACCAATTTAGAAATGATAGTTTTTAGAAATTTATGTGAATCATAAAGCAAACCTTTTTCTTTCAAGGAACTATACCTCAACACTAATTGGGTCGATCACCCTTTAATGACTAAGTGGAACAAATATGACTTGCCATATCATAAAGAGGCATATAATTGTTTTTAGATTTCAAAAATTCTTTTACAAAAGTTTATAATAAATCTTCCTGATGAATATAGGCTACTTTCAATTCCGAATAATAAACATTTACCGATGGATGAAAAATATATAGTATATAATTCAATTTAATATATTAAATGCGTTCTAATGTTACGTAGTTGTTATAAATAGGTAAATTAAACAGGTCCTTACAGACCCTGTTGTTGGGCACAACAAAAACGTTGGTAAAGAAGATTTTACTGATCAGTTGTCAAAAATTTTGAATGTCAAAACATCAATTAAATTACATTAAAAATTAGCAATACATTTAAAACACACACTAATTAATATTAAACACACACTGAAGTGATGATACTGTTGCTCGTTGAGAAGTACCTTAAGTAATTCCACATTTTACTGCTTATCCAACCACTTCTAAGATTAAAGTCAGAAAGCAGATTCAGTCCTAAGTTTAAACAAAGGGTAAGAATAGAAGTGTAAATGCGTTTTGACTACACTAACCTTTCTACTTAAGAATTAATGTAAAAAGTAAAATATTATTTTAAAATTCCTTGTGATTTCAAGAAATATTTACACACCAATCCTCGTGTCCCACTTGCCACCAGAATCGTAATTTTGTATCACTTTCTTCCTTAAATTATTATGATTAACGTTATTACTGAAATTGCTTTATTCGATTTTCTTTCCGTGTTCAATTGTTGGTTTATAAATACCACCATTACGGGTCGTTATTTGTCCAGCTTCGCCTTTTAGGGAGATGTTGAGAACTTTTTACATTTTACCCAAATAACTTTTCCCAAAACAAGAGACTAACGATTTATTTACAGATACAAATACCATGTTCCAAAAGAAAACTTTAATCGGCTTTATATCACTTGTTTAAGCGGGTGAAAGTAAGGCAGTGTCTACAAAGTAAATTTTAAATTTGATGAATTTTTTTATCGCTCTTAATATCATTTCAAAAATAAATCGACCCAATTTTAGTTTATTTTTAAGAGAAAGCGTTTACTTTCTTTTATATATTTCACTGCTTATGCAATAATGCGTCGGTTAAAAAAAACACCATACAATCTATTGGCCCAGAAACATTTTTAGCCCTTTTAAAAAAAACTGAATGCATTCTTCTAACTCAATAGTTCCTTATTAAAATTACCAAATAAGGTTTAAGTGACCTTCAAGCCGAAGGAACTTAGCTATTACTTTTACGCCCTGGTCCCAGATTGCACTAATTTGTAAGGAAGCAGTTTGAAAGTGATGTTTACGGTCCGTTTATCACGTAACACAAGCCCCGTCGTTAACACTAAGTATGATGTTATAACTGCTTGTAATCTCATTTATTTGTTCTAATATCTCTATATAATGTGTCCAACAAGCCAAATTAATCAAGTCGATAATTAAACTTAACATTGTTTCGTAAAGATGAAGTACTGAAGATTATTAATTTATTAGACTAATAACAGCAAAATAATGTACGACATTTATGTTTGCCAGATATTATTAATTAAATATAGCTAGTTATATTGTGAAACATTTCTCACAAACTATTGCTGAAAATAATGAGAGTTCTGATAAAATTAACTAGCTAACTTTTTTTTACCACCGTGTGTATATACTGGTATTATTGGAATACCAATAGTACTTGAAATAATTTTTATTACTTTCTCCAAAATGTGGTCAAGATCACATAAATTATATTTTGCAGTAAAACATTTTTTTTATTATTAGGACTTTAATTCTATTTATTTACACAGTCAATATTAATTGCTAATCTTCTGAAAAGATTTCTTGTCCAATGAATCTCTCTCTCTTTAGAATCCAACTGCGCACTTTTTTAAACCCTAGCCAAACTTTCTGACTTTATAGCATTAATTTTTATCCTTCCATGTATAGATAAATAAATAAAAATAAATAAATAAATATTAGACATCACATTCATCGCTCTGATTCTATAGTAAGTAGCCAAAGCACTTGTGTTACAGAAATCAGAAGCAACGACGGTATCACTACACCCAGACCCGAGACAATATAGAAATGTGAATTTTCTACATTGACCGACCGGAAATCGAAACCTTAAAGATCGCGACACCTAGTCCGGTATGCTCACCTCACGGCTACGGAGGTCGCCAATCGACCTTTTTAATCGATTCCGAGTAAGTATCGATACTTTACGACCGATACCGTATCGATACTTTACGATCGATACCGTATCGAGTAAAAGTATCGATACCTCGGTGGTATCGTTTCATCCTTACTTGAACCGTTATTTGTTTTAATGTATAAGAGCTTATGTACTTTTAGCGTTCAGTAGGACTCCAAATACTAACGGCATAGTTTAGGGCTGTTTATAATTGAATCTGTTCGGTCGTACAACTTAATCACCATCTGATTATTGATCAAATCAATTGTCTGTACAAAGCCTAACATTGCCAATCCTGTCGACCCCGAGGCACGGCACAGCTTATAATTATTGAAACCTATATCCTTATTATCGATACCGCTTGAAGGCACAGCGTAACGTTGTTCGGTCACTATGACATCGATTCGACTAATTCAATAATCGGTGATATAATACCACTGTTTACGTAATCTGGATGTAGAGAAACTGTTAGAGAAAGCAAAGATGAAACGCCCTTAATTGGGCTGATTGAATAAGAAAATTTTAATCGTTTTATTGGTAGTAAAACCTATAACAATTTAGGTTTTGAGTGGGGGTTACGTGTAACCAAACAACAGTACGTAACGAGTTTTGTAATATGTTATTATTACGCCCTATATCTTTTTATTTTTAAATGAAAACCACCGTTTTTTGTCTGTGAAAATGTCACATTTTCCATACAAACATGTTACCGAATCGATAAATAAAAAATAAAAAATTGTGCTTACTATCAATAGTTTCTTGCGATTTCGTCGCTGCTTTAATTGTAAACTATTGTTTCAGCGGTTTATATATATTTTTAATTTAAAACACAATTGTATGTTCATCATCATCATCATCTCTGCCCAATGACTTCCACTACTGAACATAGGCCTCCCCTAGTGACTTTCATTAGGGGGATTGCAATATTCGCCACACTTGGCAGGCGGGTTGGCGAGCGCAGTTTTTATAAAATTTCACACGCAGACGCTGCTGCCCGTCTCGTGCTACAGGAATTAGTCGCCTCTTACGACACGCCTCGTGTCGGCGGTGGGGACGTGTTTTCTTTACGGCTGTCCCCACATGGCACGTTAGTGTTGCATTATAAGTATAAAACTTGACAAGTCAGTAGGTCAATTCCCGTCCTATAACTCGACAATAAATAGCCGACTTTTAACGGCTGTCAATTTCACCATGTGATTACTATAACAAGTCCCAAAACCATATTGTAAACGTACTGTCAGTTTAATTAGGAGAATAAGTACATGTTATATGCCTCGTGAATCTTGTAATTGATAGAAAACACCCGTGTATTTATTGCTTACAAAGACTCTGTAGATAAAGTTAAATGTAGTTTATGCTTTATTTTGTTTTATTGTGACTGAGTTAGTGTTTGACGAAGGTAGAATTAGATTTGCTAGTAAATACCCTGTTAATCCTGTCTTTCTATAAAAGGAAACAAAAGTTCCCTCCTGTTCTAACATTATAATGATTTCTAAGAAGTATTTAAAGGTAAACAGTACAGTGACGTCGGTAGTTGTTGTGATCCTTTACTTCAACAATTACAGTAAAAATAACAATGATATTATTATTCGAATAATTGCTTTGATATGTTACCCCCCTTCCGAAATTATACATCCAATTCGTCATCCAAAAACCCAGCTGTCAAATGAATTGCGATCGATTATTTGGAGATCGCGGCTGACGCGTCCGAATGATAAACCGGAACGCTGACCATCGATTCGTATTAATGAGTCGACAATTTGTAAATGTTCCTTAGATTCTGGAGTATTCTGGAGTCGAGTGAATTCAATTGTCTCCGAAGTCATTTATTAACTTCTAGGGTCGTAATGAATTATTACTAAAACACCAATTGCTTATTGCTACTGAAGCCGAATAATTAATTAATTTAAAGAAAAAACCGTAGGTCAACAAGTAATAATGTAGTTTATTTCAGGACTAGTGGATTTCGAATAACATATTTCACCTATACTAGCTGTGCCTGCGGCTTCGCTCGCGTGGAGTATGATTTGTCTCACCCTATTTTACTCGCTTTGGATATAAAATAAAACTGTAGCAAAGCTTCCGTAGGGTTAAAGCTTTTTCCGTACAAAATTTCATTAAAATCGGTTTAGTTTTCTGTACAAAAAGTAGCCTATGTCCTTTTTCAAACTTTAGTCTATCTCTGTACCAAATTTCATTAAAATCGGTTTAGTAGTTTAGGCGTAAAAGCGTAACAGACAGACAGACAAAGTTACTAAGGGATAAGACAACGTTATCCAAAGCCAGCGCATTAACATAATGGCTCCTTGAGGATATGTACACTCAACGGCAGGCCCACCCGCCTAAAAAGTTAAAAGTCATTTCCCAACTTTTCAGTCCGACTAGTAAAGGTCAATATCAATTGAAAAGATTTGACGTTTTGTGGTAGATTGACGAGCTGTTGTCTATACATGATTGACCTCAAAAAATGCTTTGTTTTGAGTAAATTTGCTTGAACTTGATTGTTACAATAAACATAAGGTATTCCAAAGTAAGTATTTGCATATTCCTACTAAAACCATTAACCCGTACGCAGATCCTGGACCTAGAAAGGCATTAGAGATTAGATTTCTATCAGAAATTTGAGTAGAACGCTGACCGTCACGCAACAGTCCATGAAAGTGTATAATAGATGTTATGTCTTCGAGAAAGTTCGCTCGAACACCCACTATCGAAGGCCGAAGTTATGATTATTGGCAATAATAACTTGATTGTCGATGGCTGCTTAAATTGTGGCCAAAATGCCAATGATTGCATTGTTAAGTATAGGGGTGAGATGTTTCGTTGCGGCTTGTTTGGTAACTTCATAATTATTGTTAAGGTCTTGATAATATGGTTTTAGAAAACTGTTTCTCTTGTTTTCACGGGTAACAATCGAGATATGTATGTATGTTCTGAAATCGTTTAGATTTGATTGTGCCTATTCCTTTTTAAATGCACTAATTTATATGTGTGTTTGTGAAATTGTAAAAAAACCAAGGGGTAAAAGGTTCGTGGTCTTACTTTTGACAATCTCCGATGACCTTAACTTTAAAAAAAAAATCCTAATGTCGGGTGCTCTGGTAGTGGTATTCGAGCAGTAGTACCCTTGAATGGAAGTTAACTAATTAAATAGGTACAAAAATAAAAATAAATATTAAAAGTTACTTGCAAGTTGTTCAGAATCTCCCTTGTGAGATATTGCGCCGATATGTCTGCATGTCATCACTAATGCGTATTTGGGCATCACCGAATCCTTTATTTTCTCCGCCTAATTTGTTTTGACTTTGCGGTTTCATTGCCGCAAGCATCTTGGTGTTAAAATAAAACTTATACGAGTGTTATATGATTTTACAGTCTTAAATTTAACAAAGTTCATTTGTTCTTGTACAGTCCATCGCACCCCAAGCTAAGCATTTCTAACTGAACTGACGTTATAGAGACATTTGATACAAATAAGCCATCAGCTTATACTGGGTATGTACATCTTTAAATTCTGTTAATTAAGCATAAGCCAACACAGAGCATTATTGAATTACATTTATATTCATTTTAGAACAAGTCCATAAACTTGGTAACAACTTTTCAACAAGGGACAATGAACTTTTTTTATACAGAGATATATCCATCTACGCAATAGAGGGGACTTTCATTTATCTATAATACTCCCAGGTAGCCGTTTTACCACTCTTCTGAATAATACTAGTATAGTGCCGAACAAAACCAGCACAAGAAACTCATTCACACAGCATCTAGAGTATTTCCCTTCCGCCTTATAAAATACCTTAGTTATTTAATGCTGTTCCATAACCCTACAGAGGGTCATAACTCTATGCCATAGTCGCTCGCAGTGTACCATACAATTAGAGCATAAAATTTCCGTAACGCACTACGCAGCCATGTCTCCTCACTTTAACCGATAATCAAGGAGAAATAATTTCTAATCAAAATCCAGGGAACACTTCCTAGGGATAAATCTTAAGGTCTAACATAGGTCTAACTACATTTGAGTGATCCCAAACAATTCTAAATCTTACTCGTACAGGATATGGTTGAATTTGGGGTGTTTAGAAGAATTGATAGTTAAGGCGTTGATTGCGCAATAGACCGATGCATATGCATCGAAATTACCCATGATACTGTTCGTCGCTTGCTATGAATATTCACACTTCGGCCCCAATACTTAAAACATATGTTTTCTCAATGCATTAATGCTAAATCACAGACACTTGGAATTCGAGGCATTTAATGCATTTGTTTGGGATCAAACAAAGACATCAAGGAAAATAATTTTATTTAAAAAAAATATTCGACTGCCTCTGGTGGGATTCAAACCCACAATCTTTCGCTTTTCGGGAAAACTGCTCTTAAAACTGAGCTACGGAGAACATAGTAATGTTAGCGAATTTTATCAAGTGTTTATAGCAGTCAGTAAGCCAGCATTGTTTTATCAACGTGTTGGATTTTATACCCACAAACATCCGAAAGAAATATTATTACAAATATTAACCAATCGGTCAAGATGAAACAGCTTAATCAATTTGAACTTTTTTATCTTTCGCATTCACAATAGTGCTAGTTTTCATACATCAAGAAAATAATTTTACTTGACATTTTTTTTCAACTGCCTCTGTTCCTTATTACTAGCTTTGGCCCACGACTTCGTCTGCGTTGACCTTACCCGGATAAAAAGTATCTTATGTATCAATTCAGGTCATGGTCCATCAGTATGCCAAATTTCATCAAAATTCATTCAGTAGATTTTGCGTGTAAGAGTAACAAACATCCATACTCACAAACTTTTGCATTTATGAATTAATAGGATTAATAGGATATTGATTACAACAAACAAGAAGCGAAACACTAATACAAATAAGATACAAGGTAACTACATCGATCGATAAAAAAGAGATATTCAAGATGGTGTAGTAGCTTTTCTAATTGTCTATAGGTGCTATGTTTGACAGATTAGATTTCAAGTTTATGAAAATTTCGAGGTTCAGAATGCAAAACTAATCTGAAAATAACTTTTATAACATATCTACTTATTGCTAGGCATGTTTCTATTACATTGCCAGCTATAAACGTTCCGTTTTAGTACCTACAGGTCGATACTTTGAACCTGACAGGTTTTAACTATAAAATTATTTATTGCTTTAACGAAACACCTGCTTTGTGCTTGGATTTTGACTTAAACATCAATGACATTATTCCAAACAGAGAATTTTTATTAGTTTACAGCATTTTTTATGGTTTTTATGGTTCGACACTGAAATCTCAAAAAACAAAACACCTGCTAACTTAATGACACCACGTTTTTCATTTCGGTAAGTTTACCTATTAACCCGACTGACCCAGAAAGAGGGTAACGTTTTTGCGATTAATGTTTATGCAAAAGTCACACTATAAGTTTTGCGTAACTTAAAAAAACAACATGTTATAACCAAAATATTACGTTTATTGCTTTTAAAAATACTCTCCTTTACATTTTGAACATTTTTTCATGCGAGCGAACCACTTTTTAAAACAGGAGGACCACAGATCTGAAGGCATGTTTTCTAAGTGCTGATTGAACGCTATCACTGCCTCTTCGGAGTTGGTAAAAGTAAAACCTCTCATCAAATCTTTGATTTTGGGGAAAATACAGAAATCACAGGGTGCTAGGTCGGGGCTATGCACAGGATGGGTGACGAGTTGTGCTTTTTCGGAAGCTAAAAATGACTTTGTTTTTTTGGCTGTGTGTGAAGAAGCGTTGTCATGATGTAGGAGAACGCGGCTTTTGCGTCGTCTTTCGCGAACTTTTTCTAACACCCTGGGTAAACAAATGGTAGAATACTCGGCATTAACACTCTTTTGATCTTCAAGTGGAATTGTACAGATGGGACCCGTAGCTAAGAAAAAAAAACGCCATAATTTTTTTACCAACGTTTCTTGCCTGCCTCACTTTTGTTGGCCTGTTCTCATTTTCAAACACCCATTCACAAGATTGCTGTTTTTTTTTTCGGGTTCAAAACAATAAATCCACGTTTCGTCTCCTGTGACAATGTCATAAATAGCATTAGAATGTCCGTGGTCGTACTTCAGTAGCATCTGTGAGCACCATTCCACGCCAGCCCGCTTCTGCTCCGCTGTCAGTTCATGAGGGATTCAACGACAGCAAAGTTTCCGAACTTTCAATTCTTCGTGTAAAATTTTCTCATATTTGGCTCATACCAATCCCCAATAGTCCTCGAATTGTCTCATAGGTAATCCGCGGGTTTTTTCGTTGACGGCAGTTAAAGGCCGCCCTTCACGAAATTCGTCATGTAAAGAAACTAGACCTCTCTCAAAATCAGCAAACCATCGCCTCACGGTGCTCAAACAAGGTGCTTCTCTCCCAAAAGCATTTTGAAGACAAGCGGCACAGTTTTGCGAAAAGAGAGAACTTTTAAAATCATAAAAAATCATCGCTCTAATCTTTTCGACCTAATTCCATTTTCGTTGCGTACGTAGAAATTTGATGTGTGATAAAAAACAATTGACAAATCATTTCCCGTCAATTATTTTTCTTATTACTAAGAAGGTTGCAACGTTTAAAAAAATGTAACATTCGTAATTCAAATAGTTCCGATTAGCTAGAAGTGCAAAACTTTTAGTGTGCCCCATGTATCTCACTCTTTCTTGAACTTCAATGGAACTTGATAGAGACATGCAGGAAGACAACGATTTAGATAATAGAATAAGAAGAAGTTAATTACTTTTATTAAAGCTCCAGGTAGTTGTAATAAGTATTCAATGCGAATGGATGAAAATGATTGAGATAAATAGGAGGTTGGTGAAATATTTTAATCGATTCTGCGCAGGAATTGCAGGGTGGTTATTCGAATTAACCATCGAAGCGTGGATTCCTTGTCGAACGATAATTTGTGGCAATCACCCGTTAGCTTTAATGTCGCCGACTGGAGATATGGGAAAAATTAAGTATGTAGTTAACTAGTTAAAACGCTTCGTGTGATGATTGACTCATTAGTGGGAAAGAATGATTGCAGAAGAGAGTTACGGAACTATGGAAAAAGGGCCACGACGTTTATTCATCACTAGTTTCTTAACGCGACTTCGTCTGAGTATACTTTAGAATTTAGCTTAAGATAAATTCATATTTATCTTTCGGCAACACAGAAATGGGATAAAAATATCTTACGTGCTATGCTAAATCTATAACTTCTAGTATATGAGTGCCAAAAATCAGCTATTAAAGCGTGATTAAGTAATAAACATCCGAATATACCTACTCACTTGCAGATTTATATTTTAAGTAAGATTAGGTTGGTTAGTCAGATATTATGATGTTTTAAGTTTTCCAAACCACCAATTGTATAAACGGAATCCTTTTAGTAGTAGTTTTAATATCTGTTGGTCCGATTTTGGTCTTAGACATATGAATTTAAACATGCAACGTAAATTAATAAATTATAATTATTTAAGGGCTACTTTTGTGAGGCAAATTAGAAAATTTTAAAAATAAACAGTTAAAATTTTAACAATAACAAATAAATTTAATGCACAAAATTTTGCTTAAAAGTCTGTATTAAGTAGTGTATAAATATATAGCTAAATAGTTCCTGCAACCTTTATACCAGATCGTCTGTCCATCTTGCAAGTGGACATCCTATACTACGCTTGCCGGTACGTAGCCTCAATTCTAGAACCTTTCTGCCCCATCGGCCGTCAGGTCTACGTGCTAAGTGCGCCGCTCACTGCCACTTCAGCTTCAACCCGTTAGGCTATGTCAGCGACTGCTGTTCGTTTACGGATCTCCTCATTTCTATTACAATTTATCAAAGAAACACATAATACCTTTTCTATATTATTTTTCTAATAAATTAATTGGCAGATTTTGGTCAAAATCCTAAATATAGGAGCTTCATTATATCCTTATTAGAAAAACGCTTAATTATTATTTTAGTATGTTTTCAAAAGGTTGCCGATGCTTCACTTGTTCAATATGACTCAAGATCCAGTCTTTTGACATTAAACTGTATTGAGGAAAGAGCTTTTAGTTCGGAATCACATTGACCATAAAAGATACGATAAAGACATGTAGGACTTTGACAGATTATCCCGAGGAACTTTGTATCGGTTGAATTAAGCTGAATTTACATATTACCGTTACAATCTGCCTTTGAAATAGGCCCACAAACCCCTCTTAACCCAATGCGATTTTAAACTCTAAAGTTTCGATTACATGGGTTATAATTGTCTGTTTAAGATCGTGAGTTGCGCTGAGTCGCGTGCGCAGTTGTTCAAGTACTTTCATTACCATATCGGCTTCATTTGCATTGGTTAATAACTTAATTCTGCTTGTTTTGCGATGCTAAGGGAGACCACACACGCGGCTTCTTTATAAGGCCGTCATTACATATTTCGCGTTCGTACTCGTGTGTCTTTTGTTCGACGAATTTGGCGGTTTCGATTATACTGTTTTTATTAAAGATAATTATTGTAATTATTTTAGTGTGATGTAGTAATAATAAATTGATTATCTGAGAACATTACATATTTATTTATTGATTTCGACATGCATGACCATGGGTGGCACTTTTATACGATTAAAATTATGAGGTATATTCACAGGTGCTCTAAATATCAACGCAAATTCATTATACAGGGTGTCCCGTAACTCAAATAACCTTGTAACATATTCTATACATCATGGGGAACAACTTTTTTTATGACTTTTGCAAATTTGAAAGAAAATTTATCGACTTCTTATACAAAATTATTAGGCTATTGAATTTGTACAGAGATACTAAAAAAATATGTATATATTCTCAAAAGTCGAACAAAAGTTGGTCACTATGATATATATTGAATATGTGGTAAAAGTTTATTTTTGAGTTATTGGACAACCTGTAGATTTACTGCGGTAAGACTAATGTTTCGACTAAATACGGCCACTGAAGTTGTATAATGTACTCTCTGTAAAGAAATAAACATTACTTATTTATTTACACAGATCCCTTATCTTTCTTTAATTTCACTTCCTCTGTATAATGTATATTTTGTACCAAATACATATTTTATTATTCTTCATCATTCATCATCATTTCAGCCATAGGAGGTCCACTGCTGAACAAAGGCCTCCCCCAATGACTGATCAACGGGGGGGATTGCCAATACTCGCCACGCTTGGCAGGCGGGTTGGCAAGCGCAGTTTTTTTATAAGATTTCGCACGAAGACGCTGCTGCCCATCTCGTGCTACAGGAGTTAGTCGACTCTTACGACACGCCTCCTGTTGGCGGTGGGGAAGTGTATTTTTTACGGCCATCTCCACACGGTACTATTATTATTCTTACTATTGCCTTATTAAGTTTTTCATTTATCTGGACACATATTTCAAAAGCATTAAAATTTTGTGGAATTAATAAAGACGTCATGTTTCTCTTTGTAAAGGTATTAGTAGGTAAATTTACTATATTATTATAAGTACGCATTTAATTGATTCCCTATTCAAGAACAAGAATGAATGTATGAATCTATTAAGGTTCTGAAAGAAAATCTACATTTCAAACATTATTAAACGGAAATTGCGCTGAATAGGTGAAATCAATTGGAACTAGTGATGTTGCTAGATCGGCAAAGTTTATGTTTATTTGTTCAGATCACCTACACGGTTGAACTAAAAGTAGGTATGCTTAAGTGAGTAACACGCTTCTATTATTTTACATGTGCTAAGTGCAAACTTTATGGGCTAGTTTCCTAAAAAAATCGAATTAGTCCGTCTGTCGGATTAACAGAAAATATTGGACATGTATTTTTTATTTTTTCAATCAAACAAAAAAAAATTGAAGATACAGCCAGCTAAAGTTCCGCGTAACGTCACACCTTGCGACATTTTTCAGCAAGGCGTTACGTCATGTGCTCACTTTGATGCGCTTTATCTTCGTAATTTTTTGTTTGATTGACAAAAAACAAAATATGGGTCCAATATTTTTTGATAATCTAACTGACGGACTAAATAGAATAATCATTTTTTGACCCAGGAAACTAGCCTACTAAACTAGAAAATAGGTGACAACAGTATGCACTCAAACAACAAAACAGCACATACATCGACAGAAATAGAACCTTATAACGAGTTAATATTCAATTTAAAAGGAAGAATGAAACTAAATTTGGTTTAAAGCTTCTAGTAGTAAATAAGTGATATCGAGATTTTTTAGTATCATGAAATAATTGATAAGTTTAATAACTGTCTGTTGTACAGATAGGTCTATAAAATTGATAAATGTTACCATATGAAATGCAATATTATAATTTAAATTTGACAACGGTTTCTGGTTGATAATTCGTGGATTTTTATTATTACCTACCATTTTAATCCACTTTAATCACGTCTTCTGTTGACGGTGGGGAAGTGTATTTTTTGCGGCCGTCCCAACACGGCACATCAACATTGCCAAGAACTAATAAGAAAATTACACAAGATAAATCGGTTTTATTAATACAATTATTATAACTCCCAAGCTAATATCGATAACTAAAATATTAATAGGTACCTACTCTGACATCACTAGCTTGAGTTATAAATAAATATGAATGTACGTTTCAGTCCGCTTTTCTAAGTTAAATTCATTTGCAGCTTTCCATCTAAGCTTTCAAAGTTTAGTAGAGAAATATTGCGTTTAAACTCAAATGTGCAGGTACATTTTAGATTGCTACTAAATTCAATAACAAGTTAAATTGGGGCAATCGCATATGCTGTTTTGTTAAACTTGTGCACCCGACATAAATACTTTTCGTTGTTGCAACTGAGTTAGCGATTGACCTGAATATCACCTGGTGGTAAAAGGTTAAATTTTTAGCAATCAAAAAGAGGTTTATAATTATAAATTCTTACAACAACCCGCCAATATCTAGTCCCAAACCAAGGAAATCTTGTGCCATACTACATATCAGATACACATACATATAAATATGACACAGACACAAATTCTTGTCCGTATCATAAAAAAATAAAATAAAAATTGGACAACATCACATACATTGCTCTGATCCTGTGGTAAGTAGCCAAAGCACTTGTGTTACAGAAATCAGAAACAACGACGGTACCACAACACCCAGACCCGAGACAATATAGAAAAGTTATTTTTCTACATTGACCCGGCCGGGATTCGAACCCGAAACCTCAGAAATAGCAATACCAAGTCCGGTATGCTCGCCTCTCGGCTACGGAGGTCTTCGTATCATAGGTACCTACATTTGCCACTTTCAGAGTTGGAACCCGCAACCTTTGGTTTTGAAGTCCAGTTCGCCCGTCACTAGACTAGACGTTCATCATGTCTAATATGATCAATGTAAACAACATTAAACAAAATGATCGATAAAGACGTCGTGGTCTTAAACTTGACCCGAAGTTGCGTCACGATGCGTAGTCAATGGGAGAGACCGACGGCTGCAGCTCTCATCAACACAACCGATACAGTACAGCAATATTATGATCATTTGCTATTATTTGTCAGTACTTAAGATTGCTTTGATTTGATAGCGTTTAGTAATTAACGATCAATACATTTCATGTTACACATGCAGGCTAATAATACAATCTTACAAACACTATAAAGTAAAACTTTAATAGATAAGTACCGAACAAAAGTCGCTAACATAGCTCAATGGATTAGCAAGCTGAAGTGGCAGTGGGGGGCACATAGCTCGTAGAACTGACGGCCGATGGGGCAGAAAGGTTCTAGAATAGAGGCTACGTACTGGCAAGCGTAGCGTAGGACGTCCACCCACTAAGTGGACAGACGACCTGGTAAAGGTTGCAGGAAGCCGCTGGATGCAGGACGCTTCAACCGGCCAATTTGGACGTCACTGGGGAGGCTTGTGTTCTGCTGTGGACGTCCTATGGCTGAAATGATGACGATGAGATAAGTACAGTTTTTTTTTTTCCTAGCGCTGCTTCCCATTTTTAGTAGGAGGTACGCATAGCGAAGCGATGCGGCAAATCTAACCATAACATTTGGAGCGATTCTATCCATCCAGCCATCTATGCCATACACCCATGTTAAATATTATTTAAAAATATAACATCCCTCAGACCCATTTAGTCCATAGCTTAACACCTATTTTTATCTGAACTCTTTTCTATAAAACGTTTTCCCTTAGTGCCTAGCAAATTGTCTCAACCTAGCCAAACGAGACATAAAAGATATTTATCGGCATCCATTAAGTAAAAAATTTAGGAGTACACCTATTTGAGACAGATTTTTGAACATGACCCAAAAGATGTAAGGTAAGACTCGGACTACTAAGCTATCACCAGCACAGTACACTAAAAACACTTAATTATAAAACAAAAAGTGTCCAGCACTAAATGCTTTTGAGCACGTTTTGCCCGACACTAATTTGAGTGGACCGACTGACGGGCAAATAGCTTACAGAGTCGAGACTAATGCACTGACAAATGCAAAATGAGATGCCCGCCCAATGAGCGGACACAGCTAATGGACGAACGATCTAATAAAGATTGCAGAGAGCTATTAGATCTAGGCGGGATAGCTCCCGCTGGAGATCAGACACAAATGTAGAACCTTGTAACTAAAAGTTGAAATCTAGTAGGTTCTGGATTGCGAAAATGAGTGCCATATAATTTGAACTGGCCAAATATTTGATACACATAAATATAATAAATATGATGCATGTTAATATATGTATACTAAAACTTTTTGAATGGGACCAACATCGAAAAAAAATCTTTGGCGTCCATACAAGCTGATGTCAGCTGGTCGCGATTCCATAGAAAAAGTTGATGTATTTTAAAAGTAGAATCACCCATTAAAAGTGTTTGCGTTGTTTCAATAACACTTTGTATCTAATATACAATTATGCATAGGTAAGAGTCGCCTACGCTGGTACGGCTATGTTTTGCGGAAACCGGCAAGCTACGTAGGAAACGGATGTCTGGCCATGCCGCCACCGCCAGGTCCTGGCAAAAGGGGTAGACCCAAGAAATGCTGACTTGACCTCGTGAGGGCTGACATGCGTGCCCATGATCTCACAACTAGAGACGCTCAAGACCGCGCGAAGTAGAGGAGTAAATCAAGGAAAGCGGACCCTGGGCTCCAAAGCAATGGCTTTAGACGCAACCGGGATTTATCTGATATCAGTATTGGATGCGATTTTAAGATACCTGCCGTACTTTCGTATTAAAAGGCAAACGGAATCCCCATTGCTGTCTTTCTCCTGTGTCTGTTCATCCGAACAGTCAGGGTATTCTAACTGGCAAATAGAATCGGTCAAAAACTCGGATATTCCTAATTGAAAATAATAATTTTCGGTTACTTAAAATAATTATTATCCTCTAGCATGTAGATTGTGTCTGGCCTCTAAAAAAAAAGTAATGGAGCTGGTATTTTTTAGTTTATTAGTATTTTTATTTATTCATTTATTTAAGCTTTATTGCACAGATAAAGATCGTACAAAAGGTGGACTTAATGCCATTTTTGACGCGGGACTACATAAAAAATAGTAATAGGAGGGACACACACGTCAAAAATGACAAGATTTAATTGCTACTAAAACCGTGAACTTAAATCTTTGAATTATAATAACAAATTAAAATCAGCTAAAATAAGAGTCGCGCTAACGATTCAGTTTGGAATGGAAGAAACGGTGGTACGCGAACCTGAATGCGCGAGTCCGTCTCGAACTTGACCGAATTTTTTACTTGCGTGTTATGATTTAGTTCACACGTGACCATGAAAGTCAAAATTATAAAACGAATATCAGCCGTTGATCAAGTGTCAAAATAATCGCTAAAAGCATCTCGATCGTGAACTTGACCCGTTGCAACACTGTATCGGCCGACCGATCGGCGGATCTGTTTGCATCACGACCGCGGAGGACAAACAAGATAGTAGATAACTATTACATGATGTTACCAGACTTACCTGCACCTCAAAATGTTATTCAACACAAGTTGTTGCCCGCGACTTCGTTCGCGTGATCTTAAATGCAATTTAGGAACCTTCCCCGGCGCAAAACAATAATCCGAAGTTTCGTCGCAATCGGTTAAATGGTTTACTGATGCTTAAAGGAAAAACAAATATTTTTTTTATACAATTCATTGATTAGGTACGAGTAATTGTTATTAGCGCATTATATATTTTTTCAGATTGTTTCCCGTATTTTATAAAATAAAAATCGTTTAATATTTTTTATAACAATAAAATTATGTAAAGCCCTTATCAATTAATAGACATCATCATAGAGTACTATATTCATCAGTGGCCGACTATACATATTATAACGAACATTTATTAGGTAAAAATTATGATGAATGGAAGGGACCACTTTCCTTGATTTACTCCTTCACTTCGCGCGGTTTTAAGCGTCTCTAGTTGTGAGATCATTGGCACGCATGTCAGCCCTCACGACGTCCAGCCAGCATTTCTTGGGTCTACCCCTTTTGCCGGGACCTGGCGGTGGCGGCATGGCCAGACATTTGTTTCCTACGGTACGTGCCAGTTTCCGCAAAACATGGCCGTACCAGCGTAGGCGACTCTCCTGCAGTTTGTCTGCAATATCACGGACACAAAGGCTACCTCGGATGCGCATGTTCTTCACGCGGCCCTTCCGCGTGACTCCGCACATCCACCGCAGCATATTCATCTCCGTGACACGCAGCTCCTGCTTGTGTCGCTCAAGTAGCGGCCACGATTTGCTGCCATATAAAAGGACAGGCCCAAATGATTGACTTATAGATCTGTCCTTTCAGCTTGACCGGCATTCTGGGGTCACAAATGATACCAGTCACCTCTCGCCATTTGGCCCACGCAGCAGCAATGCGTGCTTTGACGTCGCACTCGATTTCTCCCGCCGCGTGAAGTAAGGATCCAAGGTATTTAAACTGGTCCGTCCGCTCGACCTTGTCTCCGCCTATGCAGACGGGCGTTGGATCTGTAGAGTTACAGGCTATTTTTTATTTGTACTATTAAAATGGTAGTTTAGATGATGCTGCTAAAAATATCATATCGTCGTGTTTTTCCATTATTATATCGTTATAAATAATTAAAATTAAGACAACAAATTTAAAGATATCAAAACACACTACGATGTCGTGTAAAATAATACAAAAGTATAGAGAAGCGCATCGATCGCAGGAGAACGTTGTGAAAACAAACTCCATGACACGACAGGAATTGTGAAATGCTTTTCAGCTTGGTCCGCTGAGAGCCAAGACAAAGACAAATATTCCAAGATTACTAGATAGGTAAAATACGTACCAAAGATAAATATTTGCAGGGAAAGAGAAATGAAAGAAGCTTTAGTTATACATCAATCTTGAAATACTCGTATGTCTGTTTGAAAGTGATGGGCGAGGGATATCTCGGGAACGTCAGAAATCGGTTGGACTCGATTAGCTTAAGACTGTAGTATTTGGCACTCTAAACCTCCTCACCTCACTCAGCGGGGCCTACTGAAAACCAGCGTCGCGGCCTACTCAGGCCGTGGCTCAAGCTGAGTGAGGTCCCATTATCCCGGACATCACAGGCACATAGTGGCACCGCTTGGTTTACTCGTTTTTCTATTATAATTTTATTTTGTTACTCTTTTTTTCTTTTAATTTAAATAATGTATTGTGTCTTTTACTGTTTGTGTGTGATGTCCAATGTATAATAAATGTCTTTTCTTTCTTTCTAAAGACGAAGGTCGTACCCTGCAGTGGGATCTAGGTGGCTGAAATGATTATGATAAATATAAAATTTACTATGGTGTCAGAATATATATATATATATATTTTTTTTTTTATTTGGAAAACATACAGTGATATTTTTACATGTTATTAGACACTACTTAAAAAAACTGTACACCATTTACATGTTTTATATATAAAAATACATTCTTTTCGATTATTAATTCACATTTTAATCATAAACATTTTGAAGGGAACTGAGGAAATGCAGTTTCAGCTTATATTTAATATTTTTTATTGTTAATTACTATTATTTTACAACTATTACATAGACGCATTTTGTTCTTTAACAAAATATGAATTTCATAGAATATCTAATATATTATATATTTACTTCTTTGGTCACAGCGACTGCCATTCATCTTGGGAGTCTTGTTGGTCAGTTCTGTGCTGTGTCTTTATGGCTTTAGAAGCCAATTTTGGTGATAAACGTATAAGTTCACCCACTGCAAGTGAGAAAACCATTCATTCATCATCAGGCCTGAACACAAGCCTCCCCCAATGACTATCATTGGGAGGGATTGCCAATACTCGCCACGCTTGGCAGGCGGGTTAGCGATCGCAGTTTTTTATAAGTTTTCGCACGCATACGCTGCTGCCCGTCTCGTGCTATAGGAATTAGTCGCCTCTTACGATACGCCTCCTGTTGGCGGTGGAGAAGTGTATTCTTTACGGCCGTTCCCACACGGCACCATTGGTATACTTGAATACAAAGGTCATAAGGTGGACAGACCTTTGTCTCTTCGCGCTTGGGGTCAAAATCTGCTTTTCCAAAGTCCTGCAGAGGCATTCCCACTCTGGGCTCTCATCTCTTTAATCACTACGCCTTGAAATCAAACATTCAACGTATCTTTATCTCCGAATTTCATAACTTCCTTGACTTGCCTAACGTTATAACATTGCATTGGATAGCACAATGGAGTTATGAGTCGAAAAATATCTCCAACTGTTGGATAGATAGCCTCTTTGTGGCGATCAAACAGACCATAAATAAACTGTATTGCCGCATATGGGATAGAGTCTAAGTTATAAGAGAAGAGATTGTATTTTTTTGATAAATGTAGTTATGTACTTCACTTTAAGCTTTTTCTATGTCACAGTAAACTGAAACACAAAAATATGGCTATTATTTTTCAACGCATCCTGCCTCAAATTTTGAATCACCGCAAATGTTATAATAAATATTTAAGAACCTATTTTTTACTTGTTATAATTATTATAAAGATAATAAGATAGTTTTTACTACAATGCATGCTGTGGTGTGTTTACCTTAAGTATAAGAACAGTTAGCATTGAGCCATTTAATTGTAAATTTTAATGTTTAAGACTTTCTTTTACTTACGTTGGTAATTCAATAAACAGTTAAAAACTGGTAGTAGGCAAAGATGTCAAACGAAACTGCCATGGTTGAGTTTTGTCAATAAACACAGAGCATCTTCGTCAGTTAGTGGCGGCCTCACTGAAGAAGATACTCAGAAGAGAACGACTGGAGCGAAGTGGAGATGAAAAAGCAAACAAGCAACCCTGTCTTAAGGCGGGATATACTTTAAGACGAATATTATTAAATAATCAATATCTCATCCCTTGCACCACACTTGTGTGGGTTCGCTCACGAGTATTGATGTCGCTAGTCGCTACTAGTGTTACCCTCAGCACTTCCTATTTTGCAACCGCCCTGCCAGACTACACTGCCCCCGCACTCTGACACCTATGACTGACATAAATCAGCCTTATGTCAGAACAGAGAAAACAACACAATCTGGGTTTACAAGCCTCGATTTGAAAGGTACAGATCTAACACTAAAATATAGTATGTTATTGGCTATAGCATTTTATTGTGATTGCGAAATCTAGTTGTTTAGATATTCAATAATACCTATTCAGTATAAAACCCAATCCTGACAGCTAATAGGGCAGAAAGGTTTTAGAATAGAGGCCACGTACCGGCAAGCGTAGCGTAAGACGTTCACCCACAAGACGGATAGACAACCTGGTAAATGTCGTAGGAACATACTGGGTGCAGCAGGTCGCTTCTAAACGGCTAATCTAGAAGTCAATGGGGGGCTTTTGTTCAGCAGTGGACATCCTATGGCTGAAATGATGATGATGGTGATATGACCTAATACTCTGATTTTCCCTACAGCTAAGCAGTGGTCTTACAAAACTTACCTGGGACCTTCTAACACAAGGAATAACTTTGAAATCATAACAATTGATGAGTGCATAAAAATAAAAACAGTTGCCATTTTGTTTGGGTGTCCAGATAATGTCTGGCTAATACATCATCTGGTCAGCCTAATGCAGTCCACTGCTAAACGTCAGCTTCCCCCAAAGAGTGTCAAAGAGGACGGTCTCTTGCTTTTTTTGTCCAGCCACTGTCTTCTTCCTTAGGAAGTCGTCCTTCGTCGGTCCATCGAGCTGGGGGGAGGGGAAGTGTCCTGCTTTAGGTTTGCCGAGGCGGGTCTCCACTCGTGACCAGTCTAATTCACATTTTATCGGTTCTGCGGCAGACATAATAATGGCTAAGAAATACTAATGTATTGTATTTTTATATCAGGTAATTACTTCAAGGTTATCAAAACTGATACACAATAAGTTAAGTGGCAGTTAAGTAGACGACACGGTTGGCGTAGTGGTACACCGTGATTTGTATTAAATAAAAAGGGTCTTGGTTCGATTCCTTGCAGGAAATAAACTTTTCTGAATAGGTTCGTATAAGTAGTAGGAATGTATTCGGAGTTATAGTAGTGTGAGTTTCTACTTATAGAGTATGGCCAGAGTACATCATGATGTGATCGGGCACTTTTCTATATAATGAAATACCACCATTTCATGATGTTTGGACACATCATGGGGTAAACAAATTTTATATTTAGCCGTGATACATACACAACCTTTTCAAAAGTAAACTATCATTTAGATATTCAACGTATACAGAGTCAAACTGGAAGACTTTATTAGAAAAACTTTGATCAAGTAACCTATTTATATTTTGATAAATGTTTTAAGTTTTCCTAGCTCTGATAAAGCTTATGGTTACCTATTCTTTTTAATTATTATAAGTTATAAAAAACAAGTTTAATTTTACTACTTCTTAAGAACGTTCCCCTAGTTAGAAGTTTTTAATTGTCCTGGAAAATGTTAAAAGAGGTTTATTATACA
Organism: Anania hortulata; assembly: GCA_963576865.1. Lineage (NCBI taxonomy): Eukaryota > Metazoa > Arthropoda > Insecta > Lepidoptera > Crambidae > Anania > Anania hortulata. The sequence goes on along the minus strand of OY756408.1, from coordinate 17,144,411 downwards.
AATAACAGTTAAGCCTTGTTAGTAGGAAGTTTCAGAAGTTGATCCTGGGTTGTTGAACGCTGCACAGTATAAAAATGTATGGTAAGCCCGCTGGCAACGTGGTCCTAGCTAACTACTCGCATTACAGCTATAAGACTGCAAAGAAGTTTAAATTAACCTGCCACTAACCCTATTTACTTAATGGCAAAGAAATGATTGAACACCCGCTCCGTGTTCAAAATATACAGGTTTTTTAAAAAAGTACGATCCCAATTTGAGAGAGTGATTTAGTCTTTCTGTCTTAAAAAGCATAATGTCTTTTTGTTAATTCAGACCGTGCATTCGTGCACATGCCATAACAAACATTAAATAGTTTTTTTTTACAAAATTAAACAACGGATAGGACAATGGTTTTTTTTCTATAATCTAGATATATGTTCAATCAAATATATATAACTTTTTAAAGTGATTTTTAAAATGCTTTTCTTCTATTTTGTACTCGATTCTGTATCACCCCCTTAAACTTGGATTGTGCATTTTTAAAACCATACTCGCATATAGGACTAAGAGTAAAAAGGCTATTTCAATAAACCAATAAAACCAAACTATTTCTGCAAATATGCATAAATTATTATTTTATATTTTTGCACATACCCGACTTATAAAAGTACCAAAAACTTGGTAGACTTGCAGATAGGTAAAAAATAGGGTTTCTTTTTAATTTGATGGAACTCTTGAGGCTTTTGTCTGGGGAGCGGTTCTTCTGGGCCTTTCTATTTTATAACGGGGCTAAAAATACCCCTACAACAAAACGGGGAAGTTTTTTCATTCAGCTCTACGGGGTAAGTTGAAAGCTTGGATATATTTTGACAAATATTTTCGTGGCGGAGTTTTGAAATAATTTTGTAACATTCATTATGCAACATTCTACGTATAAACTTTTGTCTTTGTTTTCGGTTAATAAAAAATTGGTTTTTTGGGAGAATTTTTTTTGAAAGAATTTGTATCTTTTTTTTATTATTAAGAAAAAACAAAAGTTAAAGTGTGCGTACAATCAAATATTCACGAGCTGTACGCACAATCAAACTTTGTTGTGTATATCAAAAAGTTAAGTGTACTGCGTGCGCTGCATAACTTTCGCTAAATAGGCTGGCCTTTTTAAGGGTTAATTTATTATTAACACAGCTTACATTCTAATTGACAGTTTGCCCAGAGCGCCAGCATGTTGGTTTATAAGATATCCATCAATAAGATAAATTAAATTAAATGTCAAATAATTTAAATTATAGTCTCTACGCAAAACAAAGGCAATAATACATAAGAATATTAACTAAACTAATAAAAACTAAAGGTCAATATTGTACCTAATTTTAACTTAACTTTAAGTAATCTTTAAAACGATTCTATTATCTTTACATAAAACAATATAATCAAATCTTTGAAGATGTTTTTAAATTACTTTAAACTGTCGGATCAATTTGAAATTTTGTTTTGTAAAATGAATTAGATAAAATTATGCTTATCTCGTGTGATGCTAAAGCCAGTATGTGGTTATAAAAACTATACAATGGCCTTTAATAGAACTCTCATTTGGATTCATTTGTTTTGACGATTCCTATACGTTTTTAAATTTTATATTATAATAAATTTACTCTGTATTGTCTTTTTTTCTCTCTAAAAGAGACAAGCTTTAAAATATTACGACTTCACAGAATTATTAGAATTTTATCTGCGCTTTGTTTAAAAGTCCTTATTTTTCGTTACGACCAATTCGCAGTAAAGTAATAACGTACAAACGATAAAATAAAGCCGTGACAGAATTGCCGCGACAAGTGTGAACGTTATAAAAATCCTTTTATTTCAAAGTAGAGACGACAAGCTTATTGCGTGAAAACTGTTCAAAACTTTGTTTGGCCATTATTCGATTTAGTAGAAAATACTTCTTAGCAAAAAATCTGCCAATTTGTATTATTTTTTACGATGATTTTTAGGAGACTACGCGCCGTTACCTGATGTGTTGGCAGTCATCTTGTCACTGTTACTGATGGCCTTCAAGTTTTGCAGCCAGCTCGGGCATCATTGGCGTTCGTTATCACCATATGTGAACTGTATGGGCGGCGGTGCAATCCTCCGGCACTCAACCATCTAGATCACCATCGGCATCGGATGCAGTTCCTTTCTTATAGATGCGATCCAATAAAACAAATAACTAAATAATTGTTACCAGAACTAAGTAATTTTTTCATAGATTGGTCTAATTCTATGGCAAGTAGCCAAAGCACTTGTGTTACAGAAATCAGAAAAAATGACGGTACCACAATATCCAGACCCGAGACAATATAGAAAGTTGTTTTTCTATATTGACTGACCGGGAATCGAACCCGGGACCTCAGAGATAGCGACACCAAGTCCGGTACACTCGCCTCGGGCTACAAAGGTCTTCAATTATTTCATTAGTCTTAGGACCCTAACAGTTACCCGTCTGTTGGGTTATGTTTTTCGTAAAAAGACTGGAGAAACGTAGTCCTCTACGTCTCATGTCATTTTTACAAATGGTAACAAAGGACATTTAATATTTTTTTCCTTTCATCATCATCTTCAAACTTTGAAATCCTACTGCTGTACATAGACCTTCCCTATAGAACGCCATAGCAAACGGCCTAGACGTTAGCATCAAGGCTTTCAGAAACCTTGACCAGGTCATCATTCCACCGGGTGGAAGGTCTCTCTTGCAGACTCTTCAAGTGCGTGGTCGTCACTAGCAAACCTTTCAGCTCTGTGGACAATGTGGCATGCCTGTTACCACTTAAACTACGGAATTTGACTATGTCGGTAACTGGTTCTTGTACGAATCCTCATTTCGGATTTCCTTGATTACGAGACATAAAATATTATCTAAGTGTAAAAGAAGTAGTTTCTTCAGACGTTATGTTAGTAGCTATTGACCAGCACAAACTTCTTCAGAAGGCGTTAATAAATATAAATAGTACTAATCTAATCTTAACGATTTATTTTATACATTAAAGCAGAAACACGAATCATAAAAATTCACAAAATATCAATTCAATTTCACTTTTAATGTGGTTGTTTAAGATTGTTGTTTTCGCAAAGATAACGATTTAACAACTTTATAAACATGTTTAATAGACTCAAACCATAAAATAAACATCAATGCAGAATAGAAATTGCTAATTTTATTGCTATCAAACTTGTCACTTGGCTCGCCTTGCCACCGATTTCACTTTCATGTCTTTTTATTAGGAAAAGACAAAACAGGACCCATTTGATAAAAATACAATATGTGGCAAGAATTTAAGTGCTCAATTGTAGTTCAATATGTGTCGTCAAAACTAATCAAATGAGCCCACACACGAAGGTTTTACTAGTAGTTGTTGAAGAGTTCCACTAACCACCTCCTGACTCCATTATCAGATCAGCATGATGGTGTCAAATTATTGTATCATCATCCGAATATCAAATACTTCCAAAGTTTCAAATTGACAGGTCAGTAGCAGAAATAAGTTAAAAACTACTTCCAAGACTTGATTACTTACTTAGTTAGTTACAAATGAAGAGTGATAATATTGAATTCCACAAAAAGAAAAAACTCATTTAAATAGGACATAATACATACTTCTTCTTTCTACCGATTCGCTCCGTTCCTAGAGGTACCATGATCCTTGATACTGCAATTCTGGTTATTGCTGCATCTTGAACCTCTGTATCCCTTAGGAAAACGGGCCATTTTATATAAGCCCGGTGTGTTATGTGTGAGTTACAATAAGAACCTGCCCTTAATTAAACTTTGAAGAATAGAATAATATTATCTACTTTATACAGGGTGTAACGAAAAGGTGAAATAAAACTTTAAGAGGTTATTCTACGGCTAAATTACATCAACTCTTTCTATGGGACCAACATCAAAATCTCAAAAAAAAATTGACGTTTCCATACAAACTGATGCCCGCTGGTCGCGTTTTAGTATGGGAAAGTGATTTTTTTTTGCGATTTCGATGTTGGTCCCATAGAAAAAGTTGATGTAATTTAGCCGTAGAATAACCCCTTAAAGTTTTATTTCACCTTTTCGTTACACCCTGTATATAAAAGAAAGTCGGGTTAGTTACACCATTTATAAGTCAAGAACGGCTGGACCGTTTTTTATGATCTTTGGTTTGTTGGATTTGTCTCCCCGTCCTGAATAGCAGAATAACTAATAAAAAATCAGAAAAATTAAAAAAGAGGCGATACGAAGTTCGACGGGACAGCTAGTTATAAATAAATAAAAATAAGAAAAGAAAAAAAATATCAATTCTCATTTGGTGATGATATTGCGTAACACACATAAAGTTCAAAGATTATATAGACTCCCAGCGAACAAAGATAAAAAGAACAACGTTACGAAGATAGTCCAGTCTCTGTTTAATATGTTAAGTTCATTTAATAGAGTGCGGGTAGAATGTGCATTTTTATCGTTTGGTCTAAGTGCACCTTTTTACAAGTGCACACCATTTGTTACCTATGCTATAACCATAAATTAAACGTACGGCCGTCAAAAAGAGAAACAGTCGATCTTGGCCGCATTTTTACACAATTCCGCTGTCTGGCCGCTACATTTGCAACTTCCTCTAGTACACTACGCTACAAAAATAATGTATCAGACTAAAGCGTTTTAAAATTATTAAAACGGTTTAGTCTGATACATTATTATTATTATAAAATAAAAGCCGACAAATCAAGGAAAGTAAACCTACAACATAATGACACAGGATTCAATACAACTATTGTGGTGATTATGGGACATACTTCATCACGCGGGCCCGGTGCGGATTGGTGAAGGAGTGTTGTAAAGCCAGTGACTAAACCTTACGTCAGGTGGAATCATACTCCATAATAGGCTTTATGACTAGAATCAAGGGATATAAGCCAAGGCAACCTTTTAACGTACCCTTGTAATTACTGTAACTAAAATGTCACTTATCCAAGCACAACCGTGGGTAGCTTAACTTTGGTATTGATTACCTGGCACAACAATTACAAGCACCTAACATAGAAACACTATTTTATCTTATAAGCAATTTTCAATGGATCTGACTTCATCAAAATAAGAGTTCTCACCAACACTACAACACCTATCGGTGTTTTTTGATATGTTACCTTTAATTCTTAGTGTCCGGCCGGGATTCATCTTTTTTTATTATTATTATAACAACTGTACCTATATCTTTTTTATTCAAATAAGACAAAAAATAGTCCACATTTGCGCACCTGACAGTACCTTGGTTTATCAGCTCCAAACATCTTAACATTCGCTTCCGCCAGTTCTCACTTTGCTTTTTATTCGGCGATAAATAACCGAGGAAAGATACTGCCGGTCTATAAATCTTATCTCAATCACACCTTTGAGACTGAGAATTTGAAATGAAATTAAGTCTGTAAGTTTTTAGAAATCCGCAAGTAAACGTGGGCATCTTTAAGCATAGAGTCCTGATTGAAATTGTTTCTGTTAAGAGCCATTTCACATTTTTAGAGCAAAATGTAATGTTTCCAGCGCATAATTTGCGACCTTAAGAAACATTTTAAGAATGTTAAATACATGCAAAAGTAAGCCCACTCAAATGTTTAATGTAGCACAGTTGCAAATAACACCATTTTTTATTTACAAATTATCAAACCCGCCACCTTAATTGACGAAAAGTGTTTGTGACTTGTCAATTTCAAGCTACAAAATTTTTCATTTACTCTAATTATTATTGCTGAATAAATACGTCAAAAAATCAGACATATAATTTTGTCGACGTTTAATGTACGAGAATATAGATTTATTATCACAATAACTCGAAATTTTAATATTATTTCAAATTTAGTTTACTAAGGATTTTTGTTTTAAATTAAGCAAATTTACATTTAAAAGTTTATGTCACAATACCTTTGATCTTTATTTATTTGAAATATGTCTTTTTTTTCAATCCAATCAGGTTATAAGAACCAAAAACGCTTTGACAACTTATCCTACATCCTAAATTTACGATGCACAAGCGCGCGCTCCATACAAAAACGACGCGATCTTGTGAAATGGCTATTACTTTTTTTTTTTGTTTTGACTGAGATTATCATTACAGAGTTAAACAGGTGAAGAAGAAATGCAAAACAAAGAAGAACACTGTGTATATTCTGGCAAATAAATAATTTTATAATTATTATTTTAACAGTAACTAAATTACAATGTCCTTTGACTGTAGCAATAAAGAAAAATGTTGATTTTAACTAGGTACCTTTCTTTAAGACCCTAAGGTCCACTTGCGCACCAACGAACTAGTTTAGTACGGGATTAAGACATCTGTCTGTCTCCATCAACACCATACAACCTGACAGATATAGAATGATGTTTAATACCGTGTTAGTGGATAGTTCGGGATTAAATTCGCTAATCCTGAGATGCGCAAGTGGGCCTATATGTAGGAACTTTAATAAAAGCCTTTTCTTATTTCATATTTTTGATTCCTAATACAACAATGTTTTTTGTTTACCACACCTTAGTTAGCATACCACTTACTTGCCATTACGGCATATTTAATTAAAATATTGAATAGATTATTATAACTTCTGATTCACCAAAAAATCAGTTTTAAATCTTTTCAATAGGCACCTCTAACTCCACCAATAACATTATAAATATTGGACATCACATCCATTGCTCAGATCCTAAGGTAAGTAGCCAAAGCACTTGTAATATAAGAATCGGAAACAACGACGGTACCGCACTACCTAGACCCGAGATAATATAGATACGTTCATATTCTACATTGACGCGACTGGGAATCGAATCTGCGACGGAGGTCGTCATAATAATGTTACTAACGTAAATGCTTTTGTTGGTAGAATCGTCATAGACAACTAAAATGTATTATTTCTGCATACGGAATCGACAAATATTGAAACACAAAACCTTCCCATACACATTATACCGGTTCTAAAATACTACTAAACAGTGTAATAAAATCACAAAATAGTGGTATCGAGACAATTTGCATTTTATACGTCTTTTTGTACGATTCCACGTAAAATATGGTTTCTCCATACTATTTTGTGTTTACGATGCCATTAAATTATAGTAAAAATCGCTTTGAAGTATAAAACTTGGCACACGGTAGTGTCTCAAGGCAAGTTCTGAAACCAAAAAGGCACATCGCTATGTGTTGTATTACACAAACCCTTACGAGCTGCATTTGTGCTCTATAAATTACTTACATTAAATTCTTTAAACATACAAAATTGCGGCTACTGAGGCATTAGATCGAACAATATTGAATGCCTGAAAATCATGATTTCTAATTCTGAGTGACTGACCAAAGAGTCAGTCACTTCACTCACTTCTCTTATTCACTCAATTTTTTTTTAAAACAATTAAAAGATGTAGTACATTCCGGCAGCAATGATTTGTAAAAAAACTACTTTAAACTTGGCCACCTTAGATGTTAAATCTATTATCGGCTACAATTCTACAATTCCTTCGTGCTAATCTTGGCTCTTTTTCAGATTAATGTTTTTGATGGTTTATATTCTTATATTTGGAGTCAGTGGTAAAATGATAATGTTGTCTCTTGAATGATGTTTCCGAAAATAATATAATATTATGTTTTTCATAAAAATGATATTCTTACAGAAATATATTTTAGTATGAATTTATTTTTTTAACTGCTGTTTTAAATATTCTGTAATACCTAATCAGGAAGTTGGTTAGGTAAAATATTTTTTTACGAAGCAGTATTTTATTGTGAAATGCAAATGAGAATGTTTGTCTGTCTTTCCATAGAGTTTATTAAAATCATGTCAACTATAGATCAGTTTATCCAAAAATATCAAATTTCATCTACCGGCATACAAATTAAAACAATTGATTATTATAGGTACCCCTCAGATAATATTACTGTACTTTCTGAATACGTCGGCATACAGGTAATGTTAGTAGATAGATACGAATAGGCACTCTATTTTGCACACAACACAAAACAAAGTACGAGTACAGTATAAAAAACATTTTCAAATTCATATTTTTGCAAATAGGCTAATAAATAAATAAATAAAAATATGGACAACATCACATACATTGCTCTGATCCTGTGATAAGTAGCTTAAGCACTTGTGATACAGAAATCAGAAACAACGACGGTACCACAACACCCAGACCCGAGACAATATAGAAAAGTTATTTTTCTACATTGACCGACCGGGAATCGAACCCGGGACCTCAGAGATAGCGACACCAAGTCCGGTATACTCGCCTCTCGGCTACGGAGGTCGTCGTATTATAGGTATTCCAATGTTATTTTACCCAACCACTGCTTTGGGACAATTTGTGCGTTAGTGTCAAGAGGACGCAAGAAACTCGGTCACTATTGTCAGCATTTTAAATTGCACAATTCGTTTTATTTTAAAGATATTGTTAGTATTATAGTTTGCTTTTTACATCATCCTCTGAAGAAATTCTTGAATTCTTACTCACCTGTGTATGGTAGTTTAATATGTATGGTAATTATGTACTACCCAAATCTATTGTATCAGTTCCGCAACAGAAATTTCCATCTTTGTAAAACGGCTCAATGGCCAATCCATCATGCGATGACGTTGACGACCTTGCGAGTAAATAATACTCTTTATAGCATGAATCATGGTGTTATTATTATTACATTCATCTTTTGGGCAGGCAGTTTGAAAGATGCACACGCATAACGTCTATACAGGGTTAATCGCAAAAAAACATTTTACTTCCCCATGCTAAGCCGCCATCAGCTGACATCATTTTGTATTGAGAAGTGAATTATTTTTGTTTGATTTCAATGTTGGTCCCATAGAGAAAGTTGTTCTATTTGAGCACCAGAATCAACCCTAAGAGGTTGTTGATGTTTTACAAATAACCCTGTAAGTATAGGGTAAATATTTATTAAAGTAAAATACTTAAAGGTTTATTCATGGTGATTGTTTATTGGTTTTGACGCAGCAAAAACATTTTTCTACTTAAATACAACATGTCATTCTATGAGACCAATGTCAAAATCTCAGAACAAAATATCACTTTCCCATACGAATTGTAATAGCTGATGGGTTTTTCGGTAAGGAGTTGTTTTTTTTTTTGGTTTCGATTTACAAAACAAAATTAAATTGAGATAAGTGACTATAATGGTTGTTGGTGGTTGGTTGATGGTTTCTTCGCCAAAGTAAATAATGACAAACTCCGACTTAAAAGCTATGGCAAATTTAGTTTTATGGTCAAATCTTTACAACTACTAGATTAGATTAGAAATGGGTCTTATATATTCTGAAATAATTACTAAACGGTTTCGATCCTTGATCATAAGTACAAACCAAAATTTTTTACACTATTTGATCGTAGGTAGGTTCGAATCCTGGTTTGGGTCAATTAATAAAATCTATTATTTCTAAAGAATTTGTTTTTACAATTACACCAATTCCAAATGTAAAAAAATCTCCGAAGTTTATATTTTTGTAAAAAAAACTAGTAAAGAATAGTTCACAACTATTTTTAAGATTAACAGAAATAAGTAAATCTACATAAAACAACCTAAAACCTAAACAACCTATAAAAATAATCTTTTACTTAAACACCGTAACGATTCAATTTATCGATCCACATGTTCTATCGATCTGATCAAAGGATACTTGCTATAATTAGATCAAACGAACTTATAGTGTTTTGGTTTCTAAATTTAAATTTTCGAGAGTGGAACGAAATTGCTTTGGGAATAGAAGCGTTCCTGTAATCTTGAAGAGTAGTTTAGAAGTTAGTTTAGTTTGATTTAAGGGATGTAGTACAAGTTGGATAATCAGAAAGTTGTATTTATGAGATACTAGCTTCTGCCTGCGATTTTGTCTTTGTACAGCGGTGGATACTGACGTCATCGTGAGATCATAGCGAACGCTCGGACACTCGCATTGGGACACCCACCGTCGCCGGTTCACAATCGCGTATTTTTAACTATTTAGTAATTAAAAGGTAACAATTAAAGCACCTTTTTATTTGCAGTTCGCTAATTTTCAACCGAATTAAAAAAGGAGGAGGTTTTCAATCCGACTGTATGTTTTTTTACTTCATCGTTAGGGCCCTAACATCAAATGACCTACTTAAACTAAAACTACTACTAAAACCAACGAGTCTGAGATAAAAAAAACGTAAAAGCACAAACAAAAACGTCAATCGATGAAGTGGCGGGTTGGTTTGCCAGAGAGTGAGTTAGGTAGATTTCTACACGGGTATTAACCCGTGTTAGAAAAAGATTCTAAATTGCTTGCGTCTTGCGTCTAGGTATGCTGGTAGAAGCCTTTGACAAAATACCTTATCTGAATCCTCGTACATAGTGATGAAAACTCCTCTCTTCGAGACCATAATTAAATAAAACAATTATCGACCTATCTCCTTGGCTACGGTCCTTGCGAAGGTGCTCGACAGCCTGCTGGACTCTCTCCTCGACAATCACTTAGATCTGCACGATGCACAGTTCGGGTTTCGCCCCGGATTATCCACTGAAAGTGCGATCCTCGGTCTAAAGCACACCGTACAGTACTACACTCAGCGTCGGACGCCTGTGTATGCGTGTTTTCTAGACCTCTCGCGGGCGTTTGACACTATTTCGTATGATGTGCTCTGGGCTAAGATGCGGGAGAGAAATGTACCTGCGGAGCTGCTGCGTATCCTCCAGTATTGGTACGGGAACCAGGAGAACCGAGTGAGATGGGCCGACAAACTCTCAGACTCATACAGGCTAGGTTGCGGAGTGAGGCAAGGGGGTCTTTCATCCCCTAAATTGTTTAACTTATATGTTAATGATCTTATCGTTCGGCTCAGTAGCAAGCAAGTCGGCTGTCGCGTGGACGATGTTACCATAAACAACATAAGCTACGCTGATGATTTATGGTGTTGCTGAGTCCTACTGTCAGAGCGCTTAACGAACTCCTAAAGGTGTGTGAGGAGTATGCTATAGCACATGGCTTGACATATAATGTTAAGAAAAGTGAGTTCCTGGTCTTTAAGGCCGTCGGAGGAAAGTGCCCGGAGTCTGTTCCAACCATCAAGTTAAACGGTGTTGAGCTCAAACGAGCTACGAAATTCAAATATCTAGGACACATAGTAACTGACGACCTTAAAGACCATGAAGATATTGAGAGGAAGCGTAGAGCGTTGGCGGTCAGATGTAATATGCTGGTGCGCAGGTTTGCAAGGTGTAGTCGATCAGTGAAAATCACTCTTTTCAAAGCTTACTGTCAAGTATTTTATACCTGCAGCTTGTGGGCTAGCTACACGCAGAAAACCGTCAATGCTCTACGTGTCCAATATAACAATGGCTTCAGAATGTTGTTGGGGCTGCCTCGATTTTGCAGTGCCTCAGGGATGTTCGCTGAGGCACGCACTGACGATTCCTATGCTATCATGCGTAAAAAAGCAGCGTCGTTGCTCTGCAGGGTACGGGCCAGCTCCAACTCCATCCTGAAGACCATAGCGGGGAGATATGACTCTCCTATAACTCGCCATCTTGCCAAGGTGCTGGTCAAGAGGAACACTGGCTGACCCGCCGCTGTCATATGTAGCTCTCTCTGTTTTTATTGTTTTGTTTTTGTTGTTACTAATATAGCTTATAAGATCTTACTAATAAAATGGACCTGCGTTGTCTGAATCAATGAAATAATAATAATAATAATAAATTGTCTATCGGTGTGCTATTAGTGCTTATTTTTGATTTATTCTTCTAATCAACATACTTATTTAGACTGCCTTATTAATAATGTCCAATCAAGATAGTAAATCGTAAAGCTTTTACGAAATCCAGCAGTCATTAATATTTTCCATAGAATTCTTCACATTTTTTACTTTTTCTTCCAACCTATGAAGCCAATAGAATTTAAGCGAGACAGCTATTTATATCTGTGAAAGTGACTTCAGAGGTCATAATATGACTAATCGTTACAAGTATACTGGATGACATACCTATCTCTTATTGCAATAATAGCTAACTGGACCTGGAGTAGATTGTTAGTCGTCGAAACAATGCAGAGATAATGACGAGGCATAAGCGATTGATTAATTAACAAGACTTTTTACTTTTATTCTGGCACTGTACTGTAAACCGCAGCTCAAAGTTGCACAGCGTGCTATGCTCAGTGTTTCTTTGCGCGACCGAAAGAAACGAGAAGATCCGTAAACTAACCGAAGTCGCTGACATAGGCCAACGGACTAGGAAACTAAAGTGGCAGTGGGCGAGGCACAAATCTCGTAGAATTGACAGCCGATGGGGCAAAAACTTCTAGAATGGAGAAGAGAAGAGGAGAATAATACTGACCTGCAAGCACAGTGTAGAAGGTCCACCCACAAGGTGGACAGGCGACGACTGCAGGTTGCAGGCCGCTTCCAACTGGCCAATCTGAAAGTCATTGGGGGAGGCCTGTGTTTAGAAATGATGATTTGGCTGTTATTTTCCCCTAACCTTACCTTGCTTAAGCAATAGTAAAAACATTTTATTTTAGGTACGAGTTTATATATTTTTTGTCTGCCGTAAAACACCAAAATATGGACTTGTGAGTCGCGTAGCGCGCTAATCGCTAGAAAGCGTTATATTGATGATATATTACATGTAATGAGGAAATTGGAAAGGCTTTATTTGGGGTCTTTTATACTTGCCAATAAATTGATGTTTTTGGGGTTCCGTACAAATTATTTATCTGACAGTGCGAGGTCTTGTCTGGGCAACATTTCACATGAAAATGTCTGTACAACTGTGTGTATCTTAATAAGCAGGTTTAAGAAAAAGAAAAGAAAAGAAAAATAAATTTATTACTATGGACATCACGACGACACATAATTCTGTTGTACAGAACCAAATATAAACAAACAGTGGAACGGTTACAAAATAAAATAAAATATATAAAACACAGTAGACAGACACAATAAAAATAAATTCGATCAATTTGTCCAAACATAGCCGTTCTGCGCGTCGCGAAGCCCATTGCAAAAGGGCCTCACTCAGCTTATGTCGTGGCCCACTATATAGGCCACGACGCTGGTTTTCAGTGGGCCCCCGCTGAGTGAGATCACGGACAGATACATAAATAAGTTAATAATATACTGAAGACTATACATAAACTACTAATACGATGTTACAAATATACTTGAAAGTGTTTAGTGGAATATAGAAAAAGCGAATTAATTTAAATTACTTCAAAGATAGTATCATATTATTTAATGATGCTGTAAAAATAGTTCTTCTTAGTTCGACGCACTCCCGTCACTTGCGTTCTTCTAATAAACTGACTCTCTCTACTCCTTCTCACCGCACTGGTTTTATTTCCAACTCTTTTCTCCTTCAATCAATTCGGCTTTGGAACTCTCTCCCCGAAAACATCAAACAAGCCCCTTGTAAATACTCTTTTAAGAAACTTGCCCGTGCTCATTTTCTTTATAAATTGAAATCGTCATCTTGAACCCTTAGGTATTGTAGTCTCCTGATCGTCGTCATATTTATTTACGTATGTATTTTGCCTATGTAATCTATGTATGATAGTATTTAGTTTATGTATATCGTTATTTACTGTATGTAGTTTATGCTTTTAAAAAATAATTTCACAATTACCTTTCATTTGAATTTGTATCGCCTATATCGCACCGCCCACAAAACGTCTCTGTTTAGCCTAATGGTCGACTGGTAGAGAATGCCTCATGGCAATAAGTCCACCTTTTGTATGATTTTTTTAATCTGTGCAATAAAGTCTAAATAAATAAATAAATGATACGGCTGCAATGATTGAAATTATGAACAAAAGTATTGTGTATATATATTACAATAGTCAAGAAATGTAGTAACGCAAAAGATGAAAACCGGACAATTGTAAGACGGACTCGCCTACCGAGGGTTCCGTACAAATTTGTAGGTACGTAAAATTTTTAGGTACATATAAATAGTTTAGGAATCGACATTTGCAGTTTAATTATAAATTATTTACGAAATTAAATCACAAATGTACCTACTTAATCGTTTTCAGGTTTTTCTCTGTACGTTTAGTTTAAGACGATACTAAACTTTAGTATACTTGCCAAATGTCATAGTTCTACGTCAACGAAACGTACCCTATACATTTTGATTCCCTTAAGAGTGTCGAAATATACGTTTATTTGCTGCATAAACAGCCGTTTTTTTTAAAATGTTAACTTAACTTAACTAACTTAAAAGATCGATTTATTCACAGCTTTAAGGGAATTATAAGTTAGGCCTGAGTACCCTTATGGTTTTAATTTTAACAAACACGTTACATTTTGTTACAATGTCAAACTTATCCTCCACTGAGCTCTCTATTTGTTTCACTTCACTAATATAAAATATTACAATTTTTGAAAAATATTACTTATAGACTGTCGTAGTTACACATTTTTGAAATTTAATTGTTAGTAGCATAGTGTTCACTTAAGTTGGTCATGCTGTGTGCACATGTTTTTAGGTTACTATCTAGATCTAAGTTCTTGAATTGTTTGCCTAATACCTATAAGATTGTTTCCTGTGTACACCAATAAAGTAAAATAAAAAATAAAATCCATAATTTCAACTCCTCCAGTTCCGTTTTAATACCTCCAGGGTTCCCGTATAGGGTCTGGACAGACATACGGACAGACAGGCGTACAACAAAGTGATCCTATAAAGGTTTCGTTTTATACTTTTGATGTACAAAACCCTAATAAGCAAAACCATATTTATTTTCGCGATTCGATATTAAAATTTGTGGTATTTTAACACCACAATCGGGTTCTTAGAAGTTTAAATACTTTCTAATAACATGGTATTAAATTAATGATTCTAGAAACGCCAAACGCGACGCCTATTTAAAACAAAGATTGTATCTAAACTAAGATAAGGTTCTAGAAAAACATTCAATTTACTGTCTAATCTCTCGCACTTCCCACAAGCCGGGACCGGTTTATTGCCCAACACTGGGCCAATGTTTAATTCATTAGGCAGCTAATGATCGCGCGGCTGTCATTAAATCATTAGCGAATGCCAGCCGGTGCAACATAAGACGAGTTAGCCCCTATTCATACTATGAGTTATGCAGCGGCTTTATTTACCTAGCTTCTACCTGCAACTTTGTATGCGTAGACTTCATTACTAATAAAAATGGAAATAATAATCATGTTATGGAAACACGTGAAATTCATCTAAGTCTGTTCCAGTCGTTAAAGCGTGTTTGCGTTATAAGTATCCAACTATATAAACTTTTACATTTATGTATAATATTATTACAAACTTTTTTAATGGGCATGGCGGATATCATATTAATGTTTTTTTTTACTTTTATTGTTTTGTTCTTTTTACTTATTTTATGAGATGTAGAGAAAACTCTACAATAAAACAAATTTGATTAAAATTGACTAATTCTTAGCTGGACTTAAAGTACAAATAGCCGAGTCAAAGTATTGTGTATTGGGTACGGGATTCTGATTTTGCAAGTCTGACTTGCACTTGCCCGGTTTTCAAACTATTAAAGAACGTATTACTGTCCATAATTCGTGTTCATGCTGAACAGTAATTTGTGTGAATCAGCCCTAATGACCACATACGTTATTATGCTTGTTAACCCACTTCTAGATTGAAATGTTACGGCTCAAGTTAAACCCGGTGATTTATGAACCTGTTTCTGTACTTTTATGTACTTAACTGTTCTCGGACTTCAATCAGTGCGATATATGAGTACAAAATATACTGCTTGGGGTAGATTGAAAGCTTGTTTTGAAATATATTTAATGTGCTTATTTCTAACGAGAAAAATGTGAAGCAGTAAGCCCATAAAGCCTTCATAACAAAAAAAATCATACCAAAACGTATTGTATATCCGCAGATTAAGATTGAAAAGGAACTTGTTTTTCGAGACATATTTTTGAAGCATTACAGTTTCATTTTGCATACTGTATTCGCCTAAATCGAAAACTTTTCCTAGTAATTCGTTTACCATTTTAGGTGATTTCGTATGCAAATTTGAATATAATTCTATCAAAATACGCCTTTGACCTGTTAACATCCAAGCGGTCTCGAGACCGCATAACATTAGAATTTCTATAGTGTCTTGTTGACGTATGCTTGATTAGTTAAGCCAAAACTTAAGAGTTCTAATGTAATGTAAGTTAAATTTTATCATCAATATGTCACTAAACTACAAGCAAACAGTCATTATAACACTTTATCCGATAACACCAATTGTCTGACAATGAGAGTGAAAGGAGTAGGTAAGTCTGCGCTTTGACTCGCCTGACGAATGACCTCCGTTGATTTGAGATAACAGATTTGTTTGACAATGACAACTGCTCAAAATTACTGTTTGGACAAGTTGGTACACTATGTCAAATAAGGAGACAAGGAGTATGAGTAATGTTGTTAAGCGGGCATTGTTAAAGAACTACTAGTTTGATGGTTGGTGATGTCGTACGAACACTAACGACACGAAACGATAGTATCTCGATATTACGAATATTGCCGACCCTACTAGCACAGTAGCGTAGTAAAAGTAGGTTCCAGGTTCATTTCCTGGTCAAATCTGAAACTAGACTGATCTAAATTGGCACAAATATAGCTGTGGTAGAACTATGGGAGACCTTTTTGGCACTAACATTTCTGCTATGAACTTTTAAAATGTGTTATCTATAGTGCCAAATAAATATAACTTACTTATATACAATGCCCACTCGAATATAAGTACTACGCGGATTTTTTTTCGTATTTATGTTAATTTAAGTTAAGTTACCCATTACGACATTTTTACTACTAATAACAAAGCATATAATTCACGATCAATGTTTAATTTAAGCAACGATACGGTTACTAAAAGAGTGCAGAAGTATCTTTAACATCTGTCACTAGACAATGCCTTGACATTGCTGAGTATTGATTCTATACAAATAATAAAGCGATGCAAATTTACATCAATCATGTCAGCCGACTGCAGTCAACAGCTGGACGTAAGATTTTTTTTTGTGTGGAATAGTCCAATTATCTAAAAAGGTTTCAGGTTATATAAAATTACTAATAGGAACAAAGTATCAATGAAAAATGTTTCAAAAACCATAAACATTTCAAAATAAAATAAACACTTAATTGGATAACCTTTATATTGGCAATGCTTTTGACACGGCAATGAAAACTTTATTTTAAAAAGTCTATCCCAATTTTTAAATGTTACGTTGCGTTTGGGTTTGACGTTTGTATATTCAAATAAGTTAATTAAAATAAGTATTTTAAAATAAGCAATTTATAATTTCATTTTAAGGGTTGACCTTTGGTAAAAGTATTTGGTAAATGAAGCCAATTTTAATTATTATTTTTAAAAATAGGTTCTGATTCGATTGACAAATTATTCGTGACTATTACCATGTCCCTTGTTAAACCAATATTTCGAAACCTATCGTTTCAAGTGTTATGATTAGTGCCGAAATAACGAAGACTTAGGATAAACAGGTAAGTGGGTATAAATAGTCATTTGGGACTATTTTTAATAAACTTGTTAATGGTATCTAGTGTTTTACCTGATAAACTTAAATTTTATTTGATAAAGCCATTGTTAAAATAAGACAAGAAAACCGTTTTGGACAACTACCGTCCAATTACGTTGGTACCGATTTTGTCAAAAGTATATAAAAAAGTTATGCATACTAAACTCGCATCGTTCTTTGACAAGTATCATGTCCTGGGGCGCAATCAGTACGGGGTTCAGAGGGGGAAATCTACTGCACATGCTGTCTTTGACATGGTAGATGAGACTCTAACATGCTTTAATGCAAATAAGTACACAACTGCACTCTTCTTTGACATGTAGTAACTATTTACAACATTATGCATCCTAAAGCTACAGTCGCTGAGGCATGTACACGTGGATGAAATACATTTATTATGTAGGTACATAAGTACCTTACTAGACGCGAGGCCGGCGGGCGCGCGTGCGCACCTTTAACTGACGAGGTTGACAGCGCATGGAGTATTGTTCTGACCCCGCTCCGGGCTTGACTTTACCTGGACTAGGCAGGAACTGTGGAGGAGTAGGAAGGTGGCAAATTAAATAATCGTCTCCTAGACAATGTTAAAAAAAATCTTTATCGTAACGCTTTATCTAGTGTCTAGTCGAGATACGCTTGACCATAATTGCGGAATTGCCATCTAGATGCGGAAAATGTATCAATTTCTAGAACGGAATAAATAGACAGGAAGGTTTTAGGATGGAGGCCACGTACCGGCAAGCGCAGCGTAAGATGTCCACCCACAAGGTGGACAGACGACCTGATAAAGGTTGCATGAAGCCGCTGGATGAAACCGCTTTACACCGGCCAATCTGGAAGTCATTGCAGGCCTATGTTCAGCAGTGGCCGTCATATGGCTGAAACGATGAAGATGATAAAATGTGTTAAGCCTTCTTAAACTTTGGACAGGGAAACTGGACTATTTAGGTCTATGGATAAATCCACTTTATCTAAACGTATAGATATTCTGACAAGGTTTTCCCTCGCCACGGTGCAATTACAACTTTTAACACATAAACTCACATAAAAAAAATTACTTCTTCATACAAACTGATGTCAGCTGGTGGCGGTTTATTTTTTATTTATTTTATTTATTTAAAAAGGTACACCAACAGCATATATATACAACACTTGCAACAAATAGGATATAGTCATAAAACTCTTATACATATGCCTATTATAGGCGTACACAACACTGAAAGTAACAACATGCACATACTTATAATTGAGAATTAGAATTTTAATTAGTATGGGGAAGTGAATTTTTTTTGCGATTTTAACGGTGGTCCTATAGAAAATATATTAAATATATTATATATTTATAGTTGTTGTATTTGAGCACCAGGATCAGCCCCTAGGAAGTTGTTGATGTTTTACAAATAACCCTGTATAATATATAACCTACGCGCAAATATTTTAGTTCTTCCTGAGGCGCGATACTGTGCCGAAATATGAGATATTCCCGAATCCTGATTTAACAACCTCTAAATTAATAATATTCACCGACGGCTCAGTGAGGTATACCTTACCGATTCTACCTCAAATTTACCAAAACTACAAGGCTATAATTAATAATAATAATAAATTGTTTTCACATTACACCAATTATCTTTCTGTAAAAATCATGTGTATTTTACTTGTGTGGTGTGCAATAAAGAGTATCTATCTATCTAGCCTAAAACTAAGCAAAGCTTGTACTATGGCGACTAGATACCTAATAAACATACTTAAATATGTACTTTGTTAAAAGAATGTTTGCGTTAAATTATTATATCGCATTATTACAGACTTGACGTTTTGATTGATTTATTCTCAAGATTAATTTGAAACGATCCTTCGATAATGAATAATATATATAACCGTTTGGAAGTTTCAGTTTTAAATAAAGTGGATTAGGTTAAAATTGGTGGGTTTAATTTAAAGTACGCAGAAATCTCCCATCTATTCGTAGAAGCGAAATGAAACTTTTTTGGTTGAGTTTCAGCATAATAGAGAAATATACAGTAAGATTAATAATACAGACGAAATAAAAGAAGCGAGGACAGGGCAAGAGTTATGTATTCATACACATTGTGACCTGTGCGAAATCCATTTTGGGTTTTATTTCATTATAAATAAATAAATTGTTTTCACCATTACACCAATTATCTAGCCCTGAACTAAGCAAAGCTTGTACTATGGCGACTAGATAACGGATAATCATACTTATATACTTTTATAAACATCCATGACTTAGGTACAAATGCTCGTGCTCATCACACAAACATTTGCCCCTTGCGGAATTCGAACCCGCAACCGCTACAACGATATATACACCAGACGATCGTCAAACATTGGCATATAAATACGACTCCTTTCTCTCCGCTCGAGCAGAACCAAATTTAATTGTCTATGATCTACTTCTCTTGAACTATTTATTTACTCTGCGTTTTATTATTTTATCTTATTATTATATATATTTATCTTATTTAGATAAATACGCTTTTGAGCAGGTATCTGACATATCACAAGCACTTTAGCGAAAAAGATCATGTCGCAAAAGATTACGATTTATGTGAAAAAACATAACACTAAACAGGCTATTAAATATCCTTTTCAAAGTTTTTGGGATCACTCATTACGAAAAAAATATCAATTAAATCCAAGATGCCAGAAAAAAATGGTTTTTGAAAAAAAAAAACAAGAAAACGGACAGTAATAAAGGGTGATTTCGATGATGCTACAAGTAACGTTTTGCGCAAGCATCCATTTGTCTAAGTGTTCATTTCTTCGTGTTTTTGGAGCAAGTGGATTCGCGTAAGTATCTAAGCGTCAATATTATTACACAAGAGTTTTCTGGGCAAGCTAGTTTGATAATTTATTATTTATTTATTTAATAGGAGCAACCAACAAATCTTACACCAATGATACAATGGGCTCAATTTAGTCCGTCAGTTAGATTATAAAAATATATTGGACCCATATTTTGTCCTTTGTCAATCAAACAAAAAATGACGAAGATAAAGCGCATCAAAGTGAGGACGTAACGTCACGTCTTGCTAAAAAGTGTCGCAAGGCGTGACGTTACGCGGAACTTTAACGGGCTTTAACTTCATCATTTTTTGTTTGATTCAGAAAAGAAAAAATAAGTGTCCAATATTTTCTGTTAATCCAACTGACGGACTAATTAGATTTTTTTAGGAAACTAGCCCATTAACAAGTAACAAGTTTAAAATATGAGCTAAATGTAGATTCAGTTACAGGCTGCCGCGACTTGCAAATGTGAGTTATACTAGTTTACTTTTAAAACAAGAGCTTACTTATAAAATAAAAATGGAATAATATTTTTTTAGGACTTAATTTTAGTTAAACAATAGCCAAGATTTACAGATAAGAGTTATATGCTTAGTTCTTCTGTAGCCAATTTTTAAAATTTAGGGAGTGTGTTGGAAAATATATCTATACTTGATTTCTTATGTAACTCATTATATTGTCATAGATCATAGATTACATCTGCGTTTCTTCTCCTATGCTGTTATTAGGAAGTAAGCTTACCGTACACTCATCATTTATTGTGATTTCACTAAACACCTTAATTGAAATGCGGTTTCATTAAGGCCTTTAAAACAGACTGATTGCTACTAATTATCACTTTTTATTTAAGCTCAACGATTTAAACAGTCAGAATTTTAAGAACAGTAACAAATGGAAATTGTGCACAGTAAAAATTTTCATTCGAAATTGGGTTTTTGGTACTTAAAATTTTAATTAATTTAAAATTAAAAAGGTTCGTGATATTAAATGTAAATTTTACTCTCGAGAATTTACTGTAGCAAAAAATATTTGTGCAGTGAAAACTAAGCGGGAACTAAAATATCGCTGTATAAGTATCACCGCCAGGTCCTGGCAAAAGGGGTAGACCCAAGAAATGCTGGCTTGACGTTGTGAGGGCTGACATGCGTGCCAATGATCTCACAACTAGAGACGCTCAAGACCGCGCGAAGTGGAGTAGTAAATCTAGGAAAGCGGACCCTGGGCTCCAAAGCAATGGCTTTGGACGCAACCGGGATTGACCGTATAGATGAAGAAGAAGAATTATCTTTGCTTATTTAAGTAACTATTAAAATTGGATTAGTAACAAGTAACCCTGCCCAACGCGTGCCTATCTGGACAAATTCACCTATGTACATTTTTTGAGTTAATTTAAAAGTACTAATAAATATTCCAAAATAAATCAAAGGCGTATCTCTAAAAACCACTGTTCCGTCATCATTACGTTTCTTAATTTTATCGTACATCAATCGTTTTATAAATTCAATTAGAAAGCGCGGTAACGAAAATAAAAATCTTTTCATAAACAATGTCGAACGTCATAATGCATTGACTCAATTTGTGCGACACGTGCAAAATCAAGCATTTACTGATGAAATTTCGAACTTGAAAGCTAAACAACCGATAGCAAAACCATTCCGTAAACTCAATCCGTTCATCGACGATTGCGGTATCCTTAGGGTGGGCGGCAGGCTCTCTCGCTCGGGGTTAGAGTATGAACACAAACATCCTGCTTTTTTGCCCTCTGACCATCAGATCACATATTTAATTGTCGATTTCATCCATCGTAGTTACTGTCACCCGGGTGTGAATACAACAAACTTTTTGCTATTACAGCAATTTTGGATAGTCTCAGCTAAATGTTAGATGCTATCGATGTTCTGTATAAGTAGGCTTATGCAGTGACAAAACGCAGCCCTCAAAAGCTGTTATGCGCTCTCTGCCCGCGAGTTGATTTTTGGCAGAAGCTTGAGGGCAGTTGCAGAAGAGTTGCACATTTGACCGCGGCGTGAACGCACGTTTTTCTAACCGAGTGCAATCGCCACCGCGTGCTTTCCATACCGTGGGATGTGAAGACTAGTGAACATAAAACTCCAAATAGACTCTCGGTGATGTACTAAATCCCAACAGCAGCTGATGTGCCCATCTCGAACAGCGGAAAGTCAGCGATCTTCTCAAAGGTACGTGAGTGCATCATATTTTGTTACTGCGTGCCTAACGTTCAGAACATCGATATATTTTATCGGCGGATTTTAATCTGATCCAGGTGTAGTAGGAAGCCACCAATCGTATTTTTTATTGTTGTGGTGCGTTTGCTACAACCACAATTATTTTATATCATATCGTGTTTTTGGTGCATTTGGAGATCGCAATGAAATAGGTAGTAGAAACATTACTCACTCCCCTACTGTCGCGTGAAACTAATACACGACACGTTAAAAAGGTATTTTGGTTCATGCCTTTTTATTAAGGTCTATAGATACTCGTCCGTGGATCCTTGTGGGGCTGAAAGCGATCTTTATTAGTTTATCCGAATTTAGGTCGCCTTACGCTGACGCGAAGTGAGAGAGGGTGGATGCCGTTATTCTATTACACGTAACCTTGTAGTTTCTCGTACTCGTCAATCCTTCGGTAAAAATACAAACAAATAAAAATGCGTGAAAAACAAATAAATTATCTCAAACTAAAGAATTAACACACTTTAAATAGCTTTAAAACAAATTTTGTAGGGAATTTAACGTTTACTGCTGTGCAAGTAGTATTATCTAGTTTGTTACATGATACACATTCATTAACAAAATAAAATAAAACATTACAAGTGTTATGATTCATTACACTTAGTTTTATTTCAACGGTTTACATGTTTCGTACTTAGCTCTGCCCAACTTTATAATTATTCACCTTTAGATGAAGTGGGTTCTATTTTTGGTTGTAAACAATGTTTTACATCACTTTTTGTGTGATTATTGTCATCAAGGTATCACTAAATCTATCTATAGCAAATTTAAATTTTGTTTCTGGCAAGATAAAGCATAACAATTTGAAAAAAAAAACGACCTCCATAAGTGAGAAACGAAAAGCACTCGCCCGGCATGCGATGAGACGGAGGTTCGATTTCCACAATAAATGAATTATAATAAGAATAATTAATATCCATGACCATCTAAGTATAAAATAAAACATTAAAATAGACATACCGACCAACAGTTAAAATAACTCTACCAAATAATTTATAATAATTGTTATCTATTTTTAGTAAACGCTCAATCACGAAGCGTTGAATGAACTTGAATTCCATTAAGACACTGAATTGATTACGCATTTTTGTTTCAGGTAATACAATGTTTAATTCATGAACTCCTACGCACAGCGAGCGCAACACGAAGGAAATGTACGTAACTGAGAAGTTATATCAGAGTATATACAGTTAAGTCGCTCATCGGATAGCCTAGCCTAGATATACAGGGTTATTTGTAAAACATCAACAACCTCCTAGGGCTGATTCTGGTGCTCAAATGCAACAACTTTTTCTATGGGATCAACATTGAAATCGCAAAAAAATTCACTTCCCTATATTAAGATACTGACCAGCTGACATCAGTTTGTATGGAGCAGTGTTTTTAAATGTAGATTATTTTAGAATGCCTCTGCATAGATGTGGTTTATTGTACTATTTTGAGGTGAGAAGTGACATGGATCGTTGATAAAGATTAAGTGACAGATCGAATTCCACGCGGGCGCAGCCGCGGGCGGATGCTAGTTTGTTATAAACGGACCCGCAATAAAACTAATCGGTGATCTGTTTTAAGTTATAGGTAAGATCCCGTGCGACATTTACCAAGAAATAGTTTTGTTCTGAATCGTGAAAAATTTGGGACGACTTTAAAACCCAACCAGTAAATAATAAAAGATTCGAATCAAATCAAATCAAATCAAATTTTGAACAAGGGGATTAAAAAATGTTCTTTCCTAAGCTTACTCCGCACTCAATTTTATCAAAATTAATGTGAATATTACAAATTCCCATTTCCTTGTATAATTTGTGATGAAATTTCAAAAACAAAAAAAGTCAAAAAAGTTTATTAAGCTCATAAATCTAATTTAAATTACGATCATTTTCATGTTTACTTATAACATGTAGTACGTACCCATTAAGTAAATTGCACCTGACAAGTAATATCTTTGTTTTAAGCAAGATAATCTTTCAGAGCAATCATTTTGAACAAAAAACATAAATTTAAACATGCTATTAAAATGCTATATCTATATTACCAAAAGGTCATTTTCGCAATCATCTTACACGAGCTTGTTCAATCTTAATTTAAAGATGCTACAATAAAAGAGCGTAGAAATTAATAAAGCCGCAGGTAACTGCAATCGAAGCAGTATCTCTTACATATGCAATTCTAAATGTTTTTTTTTATAATTCAAAGATCTTGTTTGCGAGTTGCACCACTTCTGTTAAATCCCCGGCCTTTATAGCATACTAATGTTTGCATTCCGTCATGAATGATGCATTGAGCGTTGCCTTTGCTGTTTCTACTGTCCATTGCATATCTTCAGCCGTATCTTCCTCAATCGCTGTAGCTTTAGCATCAATGTAAGGCGTAGTATTAAATAACTACTCAGGTTGCTTATTGTCGTTTCCTGCGTATTCTGCGCACGCGTTGATAGTTATAGTTTCCTTTCCCGGAGTATTATTATCATGGATTTACACTGAATTATTTCAAAGGTTGAAAAATATTCCGGTGGAGGCCTAAGGCCTTTTTTGTGTAGCCGACGTTTGCTTGTCATGTTTTTTATGATATTTACATTTAATATTCATTTGTTTCTCAAATATCTGTGTTGGTATAAACTTACTAGGTTTGCGTTTATTCAAGGTGGATCTGGATACTGAGTTGTTCTTACTTTTGACCTACTAAGAACCAGTTGTTTACTTTGTAACTTAAGTGTTGATTGTGTTAAATTAAATTAAAACAAAAGCCAATTCAGTATTCATCTTTTACGACCATTCGTGGTATACTATGTCTTAGTAAATAAAATATTATTGCATTTATTAATATGGATCTATTTCTATAAATGCCACCATAATATGTACAAGGAACATTGTCATAATTAAGCATTTTCAAAATATTGTATAAGTCGTAACAATTTAGCGAAAATTGCAACTTTGCAAGTAATTCAGAGTCGTTTACCAGTCACCGCCTGCATTGCCATTAATTCTGCGATGAAAGCTATAGTCGTTTTATTAAAATATATTCCCTACGGGCCCCCACTTAAATATCACTTAGTTCTGTCATCAGTGATGCTAAGTGACCATATTTTAGTATTCCGCCGCCAAATGGTAAAACGAAACGTAAAATTATGACGCTTAATTTTTACAGCCCCGTAATATACTTAGTAATACTTGCGTAGGTGCGGTGGTAGCATCGAGCGCATACCCTATAGAGCAGCAATACGAACCAACTTTCTCCGATTAGTATGAAATGACAGGTCCTGTCAACTCTCGCCCATACAAAAAAGTACAGATATAGATAAAAAAATGACGGAAAATGTTGTCGAACAAATCTTAACACATTTTTACTCTATTGGGTATGTGCTCCATGGGTGGTAAGCTTTTAAACTAATATTTTTGTAATTTGGAAGAGTCAACATCTGTATTAATACACATTATTAGACTTAAGATGTATATTACTATAAAATCAATATTTTTGTGATTTGGAAGAGATAGCATCTTTAGTAAAGTTAGAATTTGTTTACAGAGTTTCATAATAACGCATTAAGTCACAGACCTAATTTTAAGACTTCTCTTAAATATTGTTACGAATTAAAATGTAAGAATTTTTCGTGTACCTAAATTATCAATAAAGAACACTTACTACAAGTATTGAGGTTCCTTGACCATTTATATTAATAATGAGCCGCCGGTGTGGTCTTGATTTCGGAAGCCATTTGCGGGTTTTATCGACACTCAGACATGGTCATAATCGTATGCTAATGTTACTTGAGCTTTATAAAAGTTTACTTACATTATGAATAAACGTAATTTTTGCATTAAAAGCAACATTCCAAAAACTTTGGCAACACTGTTTTTAATATCTTCAAATGGTGCGAACATTATTTATACACGAACCGCAACGAGAACTAACAAGAGCCTCGGTTAAAAGATTAGATTTTAGTAAAATTTAGATATTAGTAGTAAAAATCACTAAAATCTAAATGGCCATAGCCATATTGAATGTAAATGTACAGCCCAAAAAGGCAAAAGGTCTTGCAAATCCTTTTACACTCTTCACAGTTCTGTCACATTAACAAACACGTAAATTGTTGGTCTGGGTTCTGCCTACTGTCTTGTCTTGAATTTGATTGGCTTCTTTCATCACTAGAGAAATGACAATACTACAAATATAAAAAAAACATCAATCAATCATCATCATTGACATAATCATCATTTCAGCCATACGACGTCCACTGCTAAACGCAGGCCTCCTCCAATGACTTCCAAATTGGCCGGTTGAAAGCTGCCTGCATCTAGCATCGTACGCCGCGCTTGCCAGTACGTGGCCACCCTGAAACCTTTTGCCGCATCGACCATCAGTTATACTTGCTAAATGCCCCACCCACTGCCACTTTAGCTTGCTTATCCATCGGACTATGTCAGTGACTTGTATTTATTATCTTATTATGTCTGATTTGATCTCGCAAAAAAACAACGAGCATAGCCCTTTCCATAGGACGCTTGCAACCTTGACCTTTCTTATGAGGCTCATTGTGAAAGGCCACGTACTAGTTCTATTGGTCATCATCAGTGATCGGAGTAGGTAGATTGATTTGGGGGCAATGATCTCAAACATTGATTAATATGGATATGCCTCCGGGATTCCGGAATTTCTTGGTATCAGTTTTTGAAAAAAAAAAAGGCATATTATGTTAGCACTACCAAAGTACATCAAATCAATCTACCTATTCCGATCACTGGTCATCACTGATAACAAACACTGGTAGATATTCGTCTTTAAGCACTGAGGTATTTTGGATGAGAAGTCGTTGTGCAGTTTCCCAAATGCTGATCTACCCAACTGCATCACTTGTCCTAGGTATTTCGAGGATAGAGCTGCTAACTGATATAGAGTAGGGCGCGACATAAGCATTCGAAATAAATAATGAATAATATCAATATATCTAGTTGTCAATTTTAAACATATATTTTTGGCCCCTCCACTCTAACATATTACCGTGGCCTAGCTGCGTAGAAATACATAGATAGCAATGTACTATTTATTAGTATTTTGTAAATTGAGATTAATTTCATGCATGTGTATGGTTTTAAGAATCAAATAAAATCTGCTGTGAGTGGTTCTCCTAACAAATGCAGCAGGATGACCTCGAGTAGGAAAAGATGGCGTAACATCGTGAAGGGCATAAAATAAACCCCCTCCGATATTTCTACATAACGACATACTAAGAAGAAGAATAATATTAAGGTTTTATTTATTAGTGTCAACTATCAATGTGTGACAGACAGACTTAAACGCTAACGTTACTTAATCACAAGCATATCTCATTACGAAACATAAAATAACTCACTCTTTACCTACTTAACACACACGACAGGTACTTGATTTTCCTTTTGATTAATTTCACCTAGAAACAGCATTCCTTCGCGTAAATCCGTGATATGTCCAGTTAAATAATGGTCGGCTTGTAAGGCATTTTTACTCAGCTGCTACCAACTTATATTTACCATGTTCGAAGTTCTTATCTTCAAGAGTTTAAGATTTACTTCATCTTTTTCTGAAGACTGAATTAAATTGTTGGTCACGGTGGCTAAACAAATGTCTGGAATAATTATGTGGACTCTAAAACAAGCGGAGTACGATCGATTTTTAAAGCAACGTTGAGAAAATGTTGTGGTTATTTTTTGTCGAGCACAAGCAAGGTTTGCAGACTGCATGACGCGACCATCTTGTGTTTTTGCAACCGTTCGCAAATATGCTAGTGACGCGCCTAGTTAGCATATCGATATATATTTTTTAATTGATAACATTATCATTAACCCTTTTTTTATATGCACCTAAAATGTATGTAAAAATAGTTAGTATAGTTAGTAGTATATTCCTAAAAATAAGTTTAGGTATCTTCAATTAAGAATCATTTAATTTAAATACAAATTAAATCTTTAATTATAGAGTTAAACGTATATTTTGCAAGAAGATAATCTATACAACATTTCGCACGTAGACGCTGCTGCCCGTCTCGTGCTACAGGAATTAGTCGCCTCTTACGACACACCTCCTATTGGCGGTGGTTGGTGGGCAGCAGCGTCTACGTGCAAAATGTTATAAAAAACTGCGCTCGCCAACCCGCCTGCCAAGCGTGGCGAGTATCGGCAATCCTCCCCGATGAAAGTCATTGGGGAAGACCTGTATTCAGTAGTGGACGTCCTATGGCTGAAATGATAATTATGATAATCTATCAATATATAGATTAAGATAAGCATGATTAGCAACTACTTTAACAACTGGTTATTACATTTATTACATGACATTAATATCCAGAAACATGTTTATAGTTAAAAACAAGCCTTATTGTGTTATCTTAAGGTTGAAAAGAGAGTACATGTTTTAGTCAGTTTATAGTTGTCGATCTATGGTCGTTTAGTGGACAACTTTAGCCCTGACTCCGATTCGGTTTTACCTTAGCGCAACATTAGCATGCTCATTAATCTGTAATCAAAATAATAACGAGTTTAATATACAATTAGCAGGTTCTTACTATCCATAAACAAAAAAAGCGCAGAAGACCCATTTTTTTACTAAGCTAGTTAAGTTTACTGACTTACAAATGTAGTCCTGGTACCATTGGGCCAAATACCACTTGCCTATATAAATTTAACATAAAGAAAGAAAATATGTATTTCTTTTTACCATGGAACCTATTTGACATCAGCTTAAATAAACATTGCGTATATATATAATATATATATATATATATATATATATATAAAAAATACAATTCTAAAGCCTCAGGAGGCTAAACGGGCTCGCGTTTCTGTCATATGTCAACACTACATATATGTTTTTTTTTGGATCTGGTTGTATTCTGGCGGTGGATCTGGCGGTTGTCTATAAACCTACACACAAAAAGTTGTTCTTTATTTATCAGATTAAGCAATTTGGAAGGACGTTAGTATCATTAAAATGATATCATCTTTGTTTTTAACCCACTGATAGCTATTTTTATTTGTGATGTCAAGGGCTATCGATAATCGATATTTATCGCGTCCATTTTCATTGAGTGCTCTGTTTTTTCTGACATAATCAGTGTTCATTAAACCGAATTCATTGGCACAAGTACTTTCGGATGACTGGTGAGGTCATGTAATGATTCACATAGTACAAGAGGCCTCGTTTCTTTATAATTATCACTAACCGTGCCCTTGACTTTGTCTACTTGGATTTATTAGAAATAAAATTTATCTTTGTTGAACGAGAAAGCCCAACAGATAGAATTTACAATCAGTAGAAAGAAAAAAGACATTTTGTGTTAGTCTATGAGTACCAACTTTGCAGTCTTTGTCAGAATCTTTACCAAGCCGTTATCCTTTAATATTCGACATGACTGATCTGATGATCTAAAACGAACAGTTATTTTTTTTGAATACTTACCTGACTTAGAATTACTTATATAAATTTATCTTAAGTAAGAGAAACTTTGGGCTATGTCAGCGACTTTTGTTCGTTTACGGATCTCTTCATTTCTGATTCGATCTCGCAAGGAAACACCAAGCATAGCCCTTTCCATAGCACGCTGTGCGACCTTGAGCAACGGATTAGCAAGCTGAAGTGGCAGTGGGCGGGGCACATAGCACGTAGAACTGATGGCCGATGGGGCAGAAAGGTTCTAGAATGGAAGCCGCGTACCGGCAAGCGCAGCGTAGGACGTCCACTCACAAGGTGGTCAGACGACCTGGTAAAGGTCGCAGGAAGACGCTGGATGCAGGCCGCTTCCAACCGGCCAATCTGGAAGTCAATGGGGAAGGCCTATGTTCAGCAGTGGACGTCCTATGGCTGAAATGATGATGATGATGATGAAGAGAAACTTTTAAAAATATTTGTCTCTAAAAGTAGTATTGTATACACATTGTCAGTTTAAACCTAAAAATATTTTTTTGACAGTTTAGTATTATGATTGAATGTTAGAGCAATTGCCTGCTTGCAAAGCAATATGGCCGTCACTCAAAACTCATGTATAATTATGATACGACGTTTCAAGTGTTCAAGGTAGCAAAATGGTTTTAAATATTTCCCGATCTGTGAATGATTGAAATCACTAAAATATTGAGTATTCTACGGCGTCATTAAGTTGTGAATTAATTTGCAAAGCTTTTAAAATAGCATAACGTCCAAAGCCATTGCTTTGGAGCCCAGGGTCTGCTTTTTTTGATTTACTCCTCCACTTCGCGCGGTCTTGAGCGTCTCTAGTTTTGAGATCATTGGCACGCATGTCAGCCCTCACGACGTCAGCCAGCATTTCTTGGGACTACCCCTTTTGCCAGGACCTGGCGGTGGCGGCATGGCCAGACATTTGTTTCCTACGTATCTTGCCGGTTTTCGCAAAACATGGCCGTACCAGCGTAGGTGAATCTCCTGCAGTTTGTCTGCAATATCACGGACACGAAGGCTACCGCGGATGCGCGAGTTCCTCATGCGGTCCTTCCGCCTGACTCCGCACATCCACCGCAGCATGTTCATCTCCGTGACACGCAGCTTCTGCTTGTATCGCTCAAGTAACGGCCACACTACGCTGCCATATAAAAGGACTGGCCTAATGATGGACCTATAGATCTGTCCTTTCAGCTTAACCCGCATTTTGGGGTTACAAATGACACCAGTCACCTCTCGCCATTTGGCCCACGCAGCAGTAATGCGTGCTTTGACGTCGCAATCGATGTCTCCCGACGCGTAAAGTACAGACCCAAGGTATTTAAACTGGTCCGTGCGCTCGACCTTGTCTCCGCCTATGCGGACGGGCGTTGGATCTGTAGACTGTAGCATAACGGTTAATGTGTTGAATACAATTTTACGTAACGTATTACTTACGGAGATGATTTATGATTTTGTTTTGATTTATTATGACCTGCTGAACCAACCAAGACCCAGAGCGGGGATCATTACCCTTTTCCCTAAAATGTCGTCCCAACTTCTTAAAAAGCTCGCGTGCCTCATCAGCCCAGGGCCCAGCCGTCTCCACAGCGATCGGCACAAAATCATACATGGACTCCAAAGCAGAGTACTTGTCATGTTTTAACTTGGCGGCATTTTCCGCCGCTGAACCTGCTGATGTTACGGTGTGCCGTAAATGGGTCGCAGCAAAAGTGCTAACACATGTTGCATCCCACAAGAGACAGCGTCCTCTCCGCCAAGGAACCAATGTAAGTCCGTCGGGTCTTTTTCCATCTGTGCGAGACAAACCAGGCGGCTCTTAGACACATGGAATATTGACTGATACCATGGCCCGACGTACAATCTCATTGATAGAATGGTGCCCCGGGAAGTTATTTTAATGAAAATAGTTGATGATCTGCAATACCTTTATATTTTTTACATAAAAATATCGACTCATTTTTTTAAACTTAGTCACATCCCTACAACTCAAATACCGATGAGTCGAGGTCGCACGCAGCAAATAAAAGTGCCTGATCTAGGTTTTAGACCTTTTTCTAGACCCGGTGGTTTGTTTCTGCTCTAGCTTTTTCACTGGTTGACAGAACCTGTAAGGTAAAGTCTAGTATCTACACAATAAATATACATACCTATTTTAAAACTTGTTGCAATATATTTTTTCCTTCTGTCGGCAGAGCGCAGAGGTATCTGGTGTACTTGTCGTAATAAGTAATACAGAATTTCCTTTGTTTGAGGCTATGACAATAAGTGTATTGTCTGCCTGTCTGTCATGCTAGGGGCATGACCACCAAGACGATATGATATAGCAATTTAAAGCCACTAACTGTATTTTTTTATATAAATGTGATAGATATAGCAGCCATTTTTTTTTATTGAAACAGCGACATGGAAAAGGGACCGGATGAGTATAGCTTAAGGCGGGATTTAGGTAATATTACGCGGCATCATCGTGACCGCACTCCACAAATTAATATGTTTTAAAATTACAATCTGTTGAAATAAGTTTCGTAACACGTATTGCGCACAGCTTCCCGGCAATTCCGGCAGGTGTCGCGACGTTATCGGCGCGTGCGCATCTGATCGCGACCGCGATCAAGGCTCGCGTGCCGAGCGAAGCTATTCTTTCTTCGTTTATCCAGAACAGCGATACTTCACCGTCGTTTTCCAACGCTGACACTAACATCGACTAGCTTGGCACTTTTTAGAATTTCATACCTCAAAACAGAGCACTATATGTATTTCGTTTGACATTTCGTGTGTCCACAATGTAGCCCACAATATTGTCCCAAATCAGTGGAGGAAGTCGTACGGAAAATTGGGATGTATAAAAGAGCTTAATTTAGGCCTATTTACAGAAATAAATTGGTTTTATTGTCAAAACCTCAATAGCCCGGCATCAAGTAATGCGTTTTTTTGCATAAAATCATGTCCGTGCAGCGTGTGTCTATCTGAGTCTGTTCAATTGGGTATTTGTATGATCTTATGTAACGAACTGCTGAAAGCGCCGCTAAATAGTATTATTATTTACTTATGTAGCTGCTGCGTATACGTAGGTCACACTATAAGTTTTGCGTAACATAAAAGAACAACATGTTATAACCAAATTATGTTTATTGCTGTTCAAAATACTCTCCTTTACATTTTAAACATTTTTTCATGCGATCGAACCATTTTTTAAAACAGGAGGACCACAGATCTGAAGGCATGTTTTCTAAGTGCTGATTGAACGCTATCACTGCCTCTTCGGAGTTAGTAAAAGTAAAACCTTTCATCAAATCTTTGATTTTGGGGAAAATACAGAAATCACAGGGTGCTAGGTCGGGGCTATGCGCAGGATGGATGACGAGTTGTACTTTTTCGGAAGCTAAAAATGACTTTGTTTTGTTGGCCGTGTGTGAAGAAGCGTTGTCATGATGTAAATGATGTGTGTTTTGGGTCGTCTTTCGCGAACTTTTTCTAACACACTGCGTAAACAAATGGTAGAATACTCGGCATTAACACTCTTTTGATCTTCAAGTGGAATTGTACAGATGGGACCCGTAGCTGAGAAAAAAAACGCGATCATTTTTTTACCAACGTTTCTCGCCTGCCTCACTTTTGTTGGCCTGTTCTCATTTTCAAACACCCATTCACAAGATTACTTTTATTTTTTGGGTTCAAAACAATAAATCCACGTTTCGTCTCCTGTGACAATGTCATAAACAGCATTAGAATGTCCGTGGTCGTACTTGAGTAGCATCTGTGAGCACCATTCCAAGCAATACTGGAAATTATGCGCAACTGTTTCTATAGACTCAAGGTTCTTTACCGTGTTCGTGATTACGTGGATGTGAAAACACGAATTGAGTTGTGTGAATCGCTTATCCTGTCAAAATTACATTACGCGGATACTGTTGTCGGAAGTTGCCTTTTAGAACGTACAAAGAAACTGATTCAGCGTATTCAAAATGCATGTGCCCGTTATTGTTTTCCAGTTCCCCGACGTTCACACATAACCCCTACTTTGAACCGCAACAATCTTCTAAACATGTCCGCTAGATACAACTTGCACTTTGCGTCATTGCTCTTTGATATAATTAAAACACAAGAACCTTTTTATCTATACCACAAATTGGAATTTACACAGCGTGCGATAAGGATTGCTCCGCGCTTGATGTGTCCACAACGCAGAACGGCCGCTTTTCGTGGTAGCTTTCGCTATGCTGCCACGAAATAAAGTAAAAAATACATTTAAAACATACCTCAAAAAGTATCTCACAACACTGCAGATAACAAATGAGTAATTGTAATTGTAATAAATCTTTTAAATCTTTAATTGAATCATAGTTAATTAGTGATAAGACCATCTGAATTGTAAACCTACTGTAAACATCAACCCTAACTTTCTTATATGGTGTGAAATAAAGTGTATCTATCTGTAATAATTGTGCTTACTATCGAGGCTTGCGCGTCATGCGGGCGAGGCATGTTGTTCCGGCGCAGCGTGGTCGGCTGTATGTGTAGACGGATCTGGTCGAAGGCAGGGAACGTAGGAGTTCCTTCAGTGCTTCTCTGCGGTGTAAATCCCCTTTCTTTGAGCCCGCCGTCGGGTTGTCGCCACCATGTTCGCGCGCGCACTGTGGGTTAGATATGGGCAAATTTAATTTATATTTATGAATTCTATGATATTTTTACTTTTATTAAACAAATGGATAGACACTCTTTTTGTTTGAACATACCTTTTCGGCCTGCGTGTCTGGCGGCCTGTGTTCGCTGTTCGCACTGCACTGAGGCCCAATAACCTTGTTGCTTGTTTGATTGTAATTTGTATCCTCATCTGACCACGGCACTGACCACTGTACACATTGTGTCTGCTCACTTCACGGTTACTTAATAAAAATATAGCGAAAACTGTAAAGCACATGCCGGAACTTGCTGGCATTTTCTTAAATTTTATTTTAAGTGTGTAGGTTATAATGATTTTCGTTCGGGCGAAGTGTCAGTCAGATGACAGATTAGGTGAAGGCGCGTTCCGATATCCGAATCGGACCGAAATCGATTTTGGCGTACCTTACTCGTCCGGACTGATACTCCGCTCTGTCCGAATGACACCGTGTGGCGTGTACCTATAATTTCGTGTTAATATGTTGTCCCGTCTGGCAACGTGCTTGTGGGCGGCGGTGCATCGGCCTATCGGGGGTTCCAGGTTTTCTCCGACCGATCTTGTGCTCCTCATGGGCCCGGAGTCCGTTGGAGGGATTTGGGATTCTCTGGTGGTCCGATGTGCCGCTGCGTCACTTGCTGCACGTTCCAGCGTCGGAGCTTCCCGCCGAAAATCAGCGTCGTGATAAGTCTGTGGCTGTCACGACAAATGCTGAGCACCTTTTCGACACAATATCTAATTTATATTGTTTTGTGTATTATTATATTATTCTCTTGTGTCGAATAAACGTTTCTTTCTTTCTTTCTTTCTTTAAATGTTGGAACAATCTGCCGCCACCGATTAGAAACTCAAAATCTGTTTCCTCCTTTAAACACCATCTCAGAAAATTTCTGATCGACAAGCAATTATCTATGACATGAGCAACCGTATTGTACTGTATTTAAAAACTAATGTACACATAATCTACACATACACACACACACACACACACACACACACACACTTGCAGCACTGGCATAATAAAAAAATAAAATAATAATAATAAAAAAACGCATGACACCATACCCTCTGTTTTTTTCACTGTACTATACATATAGGCATACTGCTTACAAAAACAAAATTGGTAAAATTGTTATTAGTATTATTTTAGTAGTGGGTCGATGCCGCTCTCTTTACCTCAATGGTTGCCACAGAAAACCAGCGTCATGGCGTCTTTGCCATGGCAAAATAGCTGAGTGGCAACCCTTTTGGTTTCATATCACATTACCTTTTTGCCATTATAAATTTATTGTAAGTAATTAAGTACTTAATTGTGATAATATGAACCAAGTAAATAATTTTCTTTCTTTCTTTCAATTCCGCTTCTGCTCCGCTGTCAGTTCATGAGGGATCCAACGACAGCAAAGTTTCCAAACTGTCAATTCTTCGTGTAAAATTTTCTGAATTTGGCTCATACCAATCCCCAATAGCCCTCGAATTGTCTCATAGGTAATCCGCGGGTTTTCTTCAATTAGCCGCTTAACAGTAGCCACATTATTTTCGTTGACGGCAGTTGAAGGCCGCCCTTCACGAAATAAAGAAAAAAAAAAAAAAAAAATTGTCATGTAAAGAAACTCGACCTCTCTCAAATTCAGCAAACCATCGCCTCACGGTGCTCAAACAAGGTGCTTCTCTCCCAAAAGCATTTTGAAGAAGAGCGGCACAGTCTTGCGGAGAGAGAGAACTTTTAAAATCTTAAAAAATCATCGCTCTAAAATCTTTTCGACTTAATTCCATTTTCGTTGCGTACCAACTTTGATGTGTGATAAAAAACAATTGACAAATTATTTCCCGCCAATTGTGTTTTTTTATTACTAAGAAGGTTGCAACGTTAAAAAAAATATAACATTCGAAATTCAAATAGTTCCAATTAGCTAGAAGTGCAAAACTTTTAGTGTGCCCCATGTAGTATACATATAGTACTACTATAGTAAGTAGTACATACTACTAGTATATATTCTTAAACATTAATTTCTTGTGTCAATAAGTACGTTAAGGCTAAACACATTAATCAAACGTTTTTATTGTACCTACTATGTAACTAAACATTTATCATTGTAATGGTATCTCAGTAAATACATACTTGTATTTTACTTAATTATGTTGGTCAGGGCTGCTCAAACCAAAGACATCAACCGGCCAATACAGCGCTCGTAAAAATTCTTACATACATTTGATTGGGGTGTGTTTTTTTTGCGATTTCAATGTTAGTCGCAATAGAAAAAGCTTTCGTACTTAAATGAGCGGTGATATCACGCCATATAAAGGAAGTTTCTTAATAAAATAGGAGATCGTTGTTTTCATCCGATGTAACGCGATAATATCATCCATTAGGTAGGTTTCTTACAGATCGGATCGGATCAGATGGATTTCGATCATCCGTTCATCAAACTATGGTCTTTATTAAGAGAGCTCAGGTGGCCACAGGTCTATGCTCTGCTCATCCTTCCTTAATATTGCTAATTTTCTGCTGAACAACCTTCATTGTACCTCAAGCCTCCTACTAACTCGCGACGTGGTCTTTCATAATACATATAAAAAGTCAGAGTCGCCCAACGCATAACATCTTATAAAAATGATAGCCCTTTTCAGTTAGCGTTCTTTATTATTATTTACACAGTAAATTAAACCGTGTAGAATCATCATAAGCTGCGGGCCGCGATTTGGATAACCCTGACTAACAGTGTATAATGTACTAGTATTGCCCGGACATTAATTAGCGGCAAAACATCGTTCGTGTAGACATGAGATATAACACATGATGTTCCATTATTACCGTTTAATACAACTCTATGTTAAGTTACTATGAAAATTTTAAAATGTAATGTAATTCGTTTACATTATATCGCATTTGATCTCTTATACATATCCCAATCCCCAACATATTTTTTTATAACTTCTACAGGACAATTGTAGACTGAGTTAACTTTTTCTCAATTTCAATCACAACAAACGCAGTCAACGTTTTATTTTATAAATTGCATTTTTTATAAACTAACAATATTATTATTCGTTGTGTTGTTTAAACAAAAAACGTGCATTACTAAACAACTCCTACTTATATTTAAAATTACTAATTATTATTTTTACGAACTGTAGACGTATTTTTCAATAATAAATAAATATCAATTACATATTGGACAACATCACATACATTGCTCTGATCCTATGATAAGTAGCTTAAGCACTTGTATTACAGAAATCAGAAACAATTTATATTTTGTATCTATTTTATTAGACATATGCATCTAGGCTTATCTAATCTTACTTTCGTCTATTAAGACTTCGTAGTTTCTAATTTTAACAAGGTCGTTCTATATGACTTTAAAGTTCTGTGAAGTTGTATTCTCTTTTTGGAAACTATTTAAATACCTTTTGCAAATAGGTATTTCATCAGATTTTTCTTAGAGAGCTTTGCCTTCATTATTTAGTTATTTAACCCACTTTGGTTCATTTAAGGTCAGGTCAATTTAAAAATTGAACTTCTGTTTCGCTGTTTGAGCTGTCAAATCCTTTTCAAAACGTCTTAGTTAAATATAAACCTGTTTAAGACAATAAGTGTATTGTCTAGTGCATATTTGTCAGTATTTATGAATAATTATGTCTCGTTTCATTTACAAAATAATTGTTTAAATTGTCTAACAAAAGTCAAAAGGAGACGAAGGTATGTTTTTCTCAGAACAATAATAATTTGATGTCTGTTGTTTGACAACAAAATAACCAGTCAGATTTTAAATGTAAAAGTTTTTGCCGATTTCAATATGACACCCTGTACTTCAATAATAACATACGGAAAATTATCAGTTAATACGGACTGCGTGTCAGTCGTGTTTGTGCAATGTTTGTGATAACATCTTTAGTAACTTTATATTAAAAACATGATCGCCATATTAATATCGGTGTTAGCGCTTGTAGTTTTCTACTTGTACAATACTAGAACATTTAACTATTGGGCTAAGAAAGGAGTGAAACATGACAAACCAGTGATTTTATTTGGAAACAATGCAAAAAACTTTCTCATGAAGCAAAGTAGAAGCCAAACCATGGAAGAAATGTACTGGAAGTATCCCAACGAGAAAGTTGTGGGTTTTTACAGATCAACCACGCCTGAGCTGGTACTAAGAGATCCAGATATTATTAAGCAAGTATTAATATCTGATTTTGCCCATTTCTACGCTCGCGGTTTTCATCCGTACCCTAAAGTTATTGAACCAGTTATGCGTAACTTGTTTGTAGTCGAAGGAGATCTCTGGAAGATGTTAAGGCAAAGAATGACACCGGCTTTTACTAGTGGGAAACTGAAAGCTATGTTTCCTCTAATCGTAGAGACAGCTGAGAAGCTGCAGATAAGGACCTTAACTGCAGCCATGAGTGGTACACCTATTGATGCAAGAGATCTTATGGCTCGTTACACGATTGATTTTATCGGATCTTGTGGCTTTGGCCTTGATGCAGACTCATTAAATGCGGAGGACTCTGAATTCCGCCAACTGGGCTATGATGTTTTTAACGTTGGATTCAAAGACTTTGTTATCTTCGTACTGAAAGAAGTCTTCCCTGCACTCGCCCAAAATTTAAAGCTCTTTGGCAGAGTAGAGGATAGAATCTTTGGACTTTTAAAACAGATCCAAGAACATAAAGGTTACAAACCATCAAATAGGGGTGATTTCGTAGATTTGCTTTTAGAGTATAAGCTAAAAGGACCGATAGAAGTGGAATCGTTGGAAAAAATATTGTCGGATGGTTCTCCTGAGAAAATTACATTTGAGCTTGATAACGTCTTGGTGGTAGCACAAACGTTTTTATTTTTCGCCGCTGGATTTGAGACATCTTCATCAACGTCAAGCTACGCTCTCCATCAACTTGCTTTTAATCCTGAAATACAGGACAAAGTGCAGAAGGAAATTGATGGAGTTCTTGCTAGACATAACAACAAACTCAGTTACGATGCTATACAAGAAATGACTTATTTGGAATGGGTTTTCAAAGAAGGTATGAGGTTTTTTCCTGCTTTGGGGCATCTGTTGAGAGTTTGTACTCGTCAATATACATTCAAGGATATTGGTTTGACCATAGATACTGGTGTGAAAGCAACAGTGCCAGTTAAAGCATTGCACATGGACCCTAAATATTGGGACAAGCCAGAGGTGTTCCGACCAGAAAGATTCCACCCACACGAATTTACTGCAAAACAAAAAGCTGTTTATTTCCCCTTTGGAGAAGGACCTCGTAATTGCATTGGTAAGCTAACTTATGTAACAATTTGGTGTAGCCATATCTGTTTTCTTTAAGATAAAAAAAGCAAAGAAAGTACTTTATCCAAAACAAAATGGATTAAAATTTTATCAGAAAAATATTCGTTCACGATAAGATTTTCATTTTTATTTGTTTCATCATATTATGACATGATTGCATTTATCATTGAATAATTTTATCTTAAATAGTTCCTATGAAGATAAATTCAATTAGTAGATTTTTTTTTTAATTATGTGAATATTCGTTAAATCGTTTGTTTGATTTGCTAAATCTTGAACGCAGGTTCTCGTTTGGGTCTCATGCAGTCCTTGGCTGGTCTGGCAGCGGTTTTGTCCCGCTTCACAGTGGAACCAGCTCCTGACAGCGTCAGGTTTCCTGACGTCAATCCTACTTCTGACATCGTGCAAAGCCCAAAGGGAGGAAAACTACCTCTGATATTTAAAGAGAGAAAAAATTTAAGTCGATAGCATTCAAATAAATAATAAAGTGCATAAAATATTATTTCGCTCATTAAGAGAAACATTCGGTGATCCGAAAATAATATTAATCCTGTTTTGTTAGTTAATTACAATCCAAAGCATGATAAAATGTTTTATTTTTTAACTAGTTTTAGCACAACCTATATCTATTTTAACTACTTGTATTATCACTCGTATCTTGAGGTTTTACATTTGACATTGATTGTTATATATTTTTTAAAACGTATCAGATATTATTTTAACTTTTGAAATTAGATAGTGTCAAGGTTAAAGCAATATGAGGTATCCTCTTCTTAATATTAACGTTTGTTTGGTGCTACCTACTTACTAGTTACTTCAAGAATAAATTAGATTTTTTATTAGGCACACATAAAGTAAAGTGTTAATTCATAGGTACACACCAAGTACCAGTAGCGATTATAATAGTTGATTAAAGTTATTTGGTATCTAGAAGTGTACAATATTATCAGTAAATACACAATATTCAGATAGCACTTTGATCTTTGTATTAAAACAAAATATTATCTCTTACGATAAAAAGCGAAGTTACTGCGTCACTAAATAAAACTTGATTAGGTTAATTAAGGTGTTAACTGCGTATTGTATGTATTTTGACAATGTTTATCTATAAAAGTAAATAAATATAATACGAAAAACATAAACAAAAACATACGCTTTGAGTTGAGAACCTCCTCTTCTAGGCTTTTCCGAAGTCGGCCGATAACATAAATAAAAAGAACGTTCGCTACGAAATGCTTATCAGTGTCGTCCGGGCTACGTTCGCGATATCATATTTTGTAACACTGTTACAAAAATGATCGCTTTACTAATATTGGCAGTAGTGCTAGTATTAATATACTATTATAACACCAGGACTTTTAACTATTGGGCCAAGAAAGGTGTGAAGCATGACAAACCAGTCATATTTTTTGGGAATAGTACTAAAAACTTCCTTATGCAGCAAAGCAGAAGCGAAGCTGCGGAGGAAATGTACTGGAAGTATCCGAACGAGAAAGTCGTCGGGTTTTATAGATCAGCCACACCTGAACTGATTCTGAGGGATCCTGATCTTATAAAACAGGTAATAATATCTGATTTTGTGCACTTCTACGCGCGTGGCTTTCATCCATATCCAAAAAAGATCGAACGAGTGATTACTAACTTGTTCATGGTTGAAGGTGATATTTGGAAGTTATTGAGGCAAAGAATGAC
The DNA here is from genome assembly GCA_963576865.1 of Anania hortulata. NCBI lineage: Eukaryota > Metazoa > Arthropoda > Insecta > Lepidoptera > Crambidae > Anania > Anania hortulata. The sequence goes on along the minus strand of OY756408.1, from coordinate 17,102,750 downwards.
ACCCGCATTTACTAGTGGCAAGCTGAAACACATGTTCCCTTTGATCACTGAGAGAGCTGAGAAGCTGCAAGCAAGGACCTTAACGGCCGCCAAGAAGGGTGTCGCAATTGATGCAAGGGACCTTATGGCCCGTTACACAATCGATTTTATTGGCTGCTGCGGCTTTGGGCTTGACGCGGATACTTTGAACCAAGAGGACTCTGAATTCCGCAAACTAGGTTATGAAACATTTAACCTTGGATTCAAAGACTTTGTTATCTATGTGTTGAAAGAAATGTTTCCTATGCTTACACAAAATTTTGATTTCTTCGGCAGAATTGAGGGTAGAGTCTTTAATCTTGTAAATCAAATCCAAGAAAGTAAAGGTTACAAACCATCGGGCAGAGGTGATTTTCTAGACTTGATTTTAGAATATAAGCAAAAAGGGCCAATAGAAATCGAGTCCCTTGAAAAATTCCTGCCGGACGGTACTCCCGAAAAAACTACAATGGAACTTACTAACGACTTGGTAGTAGCGCAAACCTTTTTGTTTTTTGCCGCTGGGTTTGAAACATCATCATCTACGACTAGCACTACTCTCCACCACCTAGCTTTTAATCCGGAAAAGCAAAAAAAAGTGCACAAAGAAATCGATGAAGTTCTTTCTAGACACAATAATAAATTGACTTATGATGCTGTTAAGGAAATGACTTATCTTGAAAACTCATTCAAAGAAGGGATGCGGATTTTCCCTGCTCTGGGGCATCTGATGAGAAGATGTACTAATAAATATACATTCACGGATATTAATTTGACCATAGATTCAGGGGTGAAAGTAATGATACCACTTAGAGCACTGCACATGGATCCAAAATACTGGGACAATCCAAAGGAGTTTCGACCAGAGAGGTTCTTCCCAGATGAGTTTACTGCTAAGCAGAAAGCCGTTTTCTTCCCATTTGGAGATGGACCTCGGAATTGTATTGGTAAGTTTAAGCATTAAATGATTAGCCATTCTTTTTTTACGTAAGTTTTTTTTGTTAAAGATGAGAAAAAATTTACACTTCATAATCTGACCTATATCAATTGAAGTTAAGGTTACTCTTAAAAGCCTACTTACTATGAACTTGTCTGTCCAGCAAAACCAAATAATATTAGAAATTGTATTCTTACGCGGTCTTATGAGAACGCTGGGTGTTGATTAATGATTTTTTCTATAGAAGCATCTTCTGGATTAATTACACTCAAAGCTGCGCATTCATTAAAATAATGAGTTTAGGGTGAATTCTAATTAAAAAAAATATTAGAAAAATTGGGTTGCCTCGATTATGGGACGCATTGAGGAAGTTTTGCTGTAGTTTGAGTAGATTGTTTTTATACGGTATCTCTGTTTGTCAAAGTAGTTAGTTCTAGACTATTTGTATTGCAGGGCCTTTAAAAATAGTGATACATTTAAGCGTCAAACTTGGTATGGGTATAGTGCAATCTTTGTGTGATTGTGGCAATAGAGACTTATCAGTAATTGGCCTGTTTTTTTATATTCGAAACGGCAACTTTAAATACCTATTACAAGTTGCATGTTAGACCAAGCCTCAATAGCATTGATTTTGTTTTATCGCTATTAGCGATAAAACCGCCCGAATTGTACGTCTTTTTGTAAAAATCATGTATAATTTTACTACATTGTGTGCAAAAGAGTATCTATCTAAATGTATTTTATGCAGGTGCTCGCCTGGGCCTTATGCAATCGATGGCCGGATTGGCAGCTGTCCTCTCCCGCTTCTCAGTGGAACCAGCCCCGGACAGCGTGAGATTCCCTGAAGCCGATCCTATTTCTGACATCATTCAGAGCCCTAAAGGAGGAAGACTTCCTTTGATTTTCAAAGAAAGAAAAATTACTTTGATTCAGGAATAAATAATGATGCCAAAATTTATAAAAGAATAATATAATTGTATTCCTACTTTGCCCAGCAGTGGGATTGAAAAGGTTGATAAAAAAAAATCCTACTTAAAGAATTTGAATATTATAAACACTGAAAGGCAAATATTTAATATTAAGAATATTACAAATAAATGTTTAAGATATCTCATTTCGTTTTGTTCAAGACTATCTTGTTTTTGTTCTTTTACGAATTAATACTCGTATAGTTATTTTTAGAGTGATTATGGATTTGAGTACATCCAACTAAAATCATGTTATTAGCTGGTGTTATCAAATAAAATTTGCTAACAGGCTGAGGTCGACATCAGTATTTATTATCATTATTTGTACGCTCTTAGAGTTCACAGGCCAAAAAAGTGACTCGGTCCTTTATAAGGCTTGTATGGGGATACTGATCCAACACGTAGAAGCCGATATTATTATTGTTGGCAGGCAGTTGAAACAACTGCCTGCATCTCGTTGTCATAGTTTAGGTTTTCTTTTAATAATTAAAAAAAAAAACAAATCAGTTACTCAATAGGTACTTACTGGCTTATTAGATTGTTGACTTTGTATATCTGAATTTTAGACACAGAAACTACGTAAAATAATGCAATTTTTAAAGTATTATCATTTATTTATTTTTGAATTGTAAAAAAACATCTTTTTAATATTTACTTGTGTTAATTATGTTTTTTTTTTCTGGCAAAAAACCGGCTTCCGGGAAAATACAGTAGTTTTGCTGACTTTGTCTACTCGTCAACAAGAGAAGGATTCATAATTTAATTTTACACCAATGTATTACATTTGTATCAGTACTTGCGGTACATTACATAATATACAATTATTTGGAAATAGGTACGTTGCTTCATATCATTTTCTAATCTAAAAGATAAAAGCAATAATCGGTGTGATGATGTGATGACAAACTAATTTCATAATGTTTATTGATACGCTCATATAATTTACGCTCAGTGTTATCTTCTTCGTCGATATGTTAGACCCAGAAGGTGGATACGTACATAGTGGTACTCTTAAATGGCTGTGTAGCGACATCGGAGGGGAGTGATGTAGCCCAGTTTTGGAGTGAGAGGAACAGGGTGTTGAGTTCCTCATCCACCATTGAAAACGGAGGATCCTCCGACCAGACAGGTGTTGTGTCTGGTGGGCTACTGCCCGACGGTTGTTTGTCGGGTTCTGGTATATATGGTTCAATCGCTCCGATAACATTAATATCGCGATGTAGGATACGTCAGTTTAGTTCGTATGTGGCGAGATAGATGTCGCTACAGCTGCTAGTAACACCCTCGAGTGTTTTCACGAGTCCCATACAAAAGCATGTTTTAGGGTCATCATCATCATTTTAGGGTATCAAACTATAATGTTGGAATCTATATGTTATGTTAAGTTATGTTTTTGTTGTAACCAGTACCTACCCCGACACACGAGCAGCTAAGTGTGCGATTATCTATATTTATGACAGCACTGATGCCTGCCACTACCTCTCACACGACATGACGAAGATAGTCTTATACTTAGATCTTTTTGGATTATATTATTCTTTAATATCAAAAAGCATAATAAAAAGAAAATACTTACATTGTTTTTCACATACATTCATAGAATAACATATTTGTTTCCTAAATAAATCTGCAAAAAAAAATTTGGTGCCACGCTTAAATGCTCCGTTCTTAGTTAGTGCATGCTATACGGCCAGTATTGTTGTTTCAAGTTTGTGTTATCGCACGATGACAATGCTATTTACCCGTATTTAATATCTTATCTCGCCGTATTGGGAATCTCGACGCTATATCGCAATCTCGCATGATAGCGTCGCAATTCTCGCTCCCGCACCGCTTCAGCCGCGTTAGTTGAGAACTTGCGCTTGCGCTGTGGTGTTAGACCGATAGATAGTTATAATTATTATTTTACATGAGATAGAAGCTTATGTACTTATGCTCACTGTTAAGTAACCTATAGTGTACCCCAAGATTAGTTATTAGAAAGATGGCTGGGCCCTAGTCCTATCAAAAGGCGAATCGAACAATCGACGTTTTATGTGTTAATCAACATTTTAAAATCTGACGTTAACTTATTTTAATTTCAGTTAATGATATTACTTGTTTGCGTATTCGACAGCTAAAAAAAACACTTATTGACTATCATCAAAATCATAAGAACTTAAAAATATCTGATTATCTTTTACCAGTAACAAAAACTGATCGAGCATTTTAAATAACGCAGTATCTTACGCAATAAACATTCAGTGCAATAAGCACAGTAAAAGTTTACAAGTAAACACAAACCATCAAAGTTCCCTGCATTTAAAGCATTCAAATTGCATGTTTTACAACCATAAGCCGCAAGTTTCCGCAAACCTCTAAGCTTCTAAGGCAATCGTATCGTTGAACAGCATTCGGCTTCCGCGTATCGATTGTCCATTCAGCCGTCAGCTTACCCAATTGCTATTCAATCGATGACGCATTCAAGCAGCAGTTGTCAAATGGACGGATAAGGCCGAGTGCATACCAGGGAAATAGATAAATCATTTGTTTTTGGTTGACGTTTTTTACCTTTCCGATTTGTTGGAACTTTTATTTATTTAAGCATTATCGTGTGACAGCCACGTGGGACTATTTTTGGCACCGATAATGCAACTACATTACGTACACCTAATCTAGGTGCAACAATTTGCTGCCGACACAGAGAGAAGTCACTTTAAGTTTGTGTTGCTAGTGAAGGCCTTAATTATTCTTGTTTTTTTTTGGAAAAAAGTTTTTTTTTAATTAGCTTCTTTAGTTATATCAAATATGATTTATATTATTTATAGGAAAATTACTTGAAAAAAAAATTTTTTTTTGCAACTGCCCCTGGTGTGTTTTTTTTTACGTAAAATTATTTTCCTGGATAAAATAAACTAGGATGATTATAATGCAAAAAATGTATTTAGATATTTATATGACTTTAATAATAATTTTACTGCCAGTGTGTAAACGGGGCATAAAACCGTCTGGGGGAAGCCTATAGATCGCTACTGGTCATTAGGCAACCAAAGTCGTGTTATTGCCACGAGCCCACAATTCGCGTGATGGAACCACTTAATCAGTCGCGCCCATAGAAACATACAGGGTTGGTAGAATTAAAATTAATAATGTAGGTAACAAAATGTCTAATAAAACAACCGTTGTTGCTTAACGATTGAAGAGGCTTTACATCTATTCGTTGAGAGTTTTTCAGTACATTTTTATGAGCCGTTTCGGAGGAGTGCGATTACAAACACCGATACAAAATTTTTACATATAAGATTTTAATATTTTGATGTGTCTGTGGGAAGTAAAATAACATCCTAATTTTACTTACAACGCTTACTGGCAGGTCCCAAAGTGTAGAAAACAGATATTGGTGACTTACCTACAGCTGTTAATAGAAATGGTTATAATATCCGTCGTTTTCCATAAAGACAGTACAATAGAAGTAAACACAGAAGACCCACTCTTCTGTAATTTAGGCTCAACCGTAACACACACAGCTGGCGTGCGCGGCGAGCAGTCCCGCTCACGCCCGCTGTCTGTGGGCGCCCATTTAAACGTATGTTATTAGACCCGCCGTACTACCAACCCGTCTCGTCGCCGTCCCGCACACGCTCTCTGTGTGTGTTACGCTTAAAAGAAAATAAAACCCTTCGGTGTCCAGCTCATCGCTGATAGTTGATTTGTAACAGAATCCGCTAGACTGCTCGAGTCGTCAATTTTTTAAAAAATAAAACACACTATTAACCAAAGAAACTAGCATTCGCCACGTTATTTGTAACTAATAAATCGTCGAAGATCACAATTTTTTTGAATTAAGGTTATTAGCTACAACAGAACATGTCAAGCTAAATGACGTTATCATTAGTTTTAACCTTGTTATTCTATCATATTGATAGCCTGCCATTGTTCATAAAACGGGATCGAGACACAGCATTTTAAATATATTTAAAAATATATAAACTATAGCTTTTTAGGGTTCCGTAGCCAAATGGCAAAAAACGGAACCCTTATAGATTCGTCATGTCTGTCTGTCTGTCCGTCCGTCCGTATATCACAGCCCCTTTTTTCCGCAACTATAAGAACTATACTGTTGAAACTTGGTAAGTAGATGCATTCTGTGAACCGCATTAAGATTTTTACAAAAAAATATAAAAATAATAATAAATTTTGGGGGCTCCCCATACTTAGAACTAAAACTCGAAATTTTTTTTTTCGTCAAATCCATACGTGTGGGGTATCAATGGATAGGTCTTTAAAAATGATATTGAAGTTACTAATATAATTTTTTTCTAAACTGAATAGTTTGCGTGTGAGACGCTTCCAAAGTGGTAAAAAGTTACAGGGGGGGTAACTTCTAAAATAAGAGAATGATAAATCTAAAAAAAATTTATAATGTACATTACTATAAAAACTACCAGCGAAAATTGGTTTGAACGAGATCAAGTAATTACTTTTTTTTAATACGTCATAAATCGTAAACCGCAATTTAACTTTCGTAATGTTATGGATTTCATTTTGCAATAAAAATACCATAACTATGACTCGATTGTCGTGATGGGTGAACTTTTACTCATAACGGTAGGTACCGTTTTACAAACCTGTAGGTTACAGGTTTGTACGGAACCCTCGGTGCGCGAGTCCGACTCGCACTTGGCCGGTTTTTTTTTATTACCCATGTGTATAATAGATGGCGATCTGAAGTCAAAATAATCTGGCATCTAGCAACACTGAACTTACTTTTCCCGCCTGTGTTGTGAACGCAGTGTGAAATCTCGCGCTGACGCACAGAATGCGCTCGGATCACTTTCGAGGCCTCTCGGACGAATCGTACAACCCTCCAATTCAATCGATTTCACCGCAAACATTTTGACGAGTTCTCGTCGAGATTGGTCACGCGCAGGTGAGTTATGATCGAGTTTGGAGTTATGATGAAACTATTCCAGAGTTATGCATGAAGTTGTCAAATTGTTTTTTGACTACTTCCTTCCTTTCCTAACCTAATTCCTTTTAGGATTTCCTGAACTAATTGAGATAAACCACTTCTTCATCTGTTTGGTTGGCAGTCCAAAACAAATAAGCTTTGCTTATTAGATACATTCAGGCTTTTCCAAAATAACTTGGATAGTATAATTTTTTTTTTTTTTTTTTGTTGTAGTGTAATAAATACAGGGTTACTTTGCAAAGGGGTGCCAAATCTTTAGAAGTGGCTCAGAATTAGCAACTTTATCGAACTATGCAAAGAACAAAAAAATCATAGTTACTGTTAAAAATCGTACGCGTGAATAATTTAACTCATTTATGAAAAAAATGCACCGTATGTGCACTGCGTAAGGTTCTTGTTGGCCAGCCGTACCTAAGCCTCTGATGAATGACCGCGCGGCTTTCGTTATCTCTCTATTGACTTTATTTTCGGATATTTTAAAGTAGTTTTTCAGAACATTTGATTATTAAAAATAATAATCATTAAGACGCTTCTTTACATTGTTCCCTAGATTTTGTTTTTAAATTTGGCACCCCTTTGCAATGTAACCCTGTACAATGTCCTTTCAAATAATGATTAGTAATGGTAAAAGTTGCAGGAAGCCGCTGGATGCAGGCCGTTTCCAACCGGCCTATCTGGAAGTCATTGGAGGAGGCCTCTGTTTGACAGTGGACGTCCTATGGCTAAAATAATGATGGCGATTATTATTATTAGTATAAGCAACTTATATAGTGTTACTGATTTCTCATTGGTTAGTGGGGAACAGACAACTTAGTAAAGGTTGCAGGAAGCCGCTGGATGCGGGCTGCTTCCAACCGGCCAATTTAGAAGTCAGTTCTATGGCTGAAATGATGATGTTGAAAACCTTTGATTTAGGGCCTATTCGATCGACAAGTCCCAAACGTATACAAAAAAATATTTAAACTATAGGTAGTATTAAAATTATTTCATTATTATTATACAACTAGCTGCCGTGGCGAACTTCGTACCACCCCAATATTTCCGTGTTTGTTATAGTTATTCTGCTATTCGGGGCGGATACCAATTTAACAAATCAAAGATCATAAAAATCGGTCCACCCGCTCTCGAGTTATAAATGGTGTAACTAACCCGACTTTGTTTTATATTTATATAGATACGCAATCGACAATGTCATGACTTCTGATGCCAGGCAGTATGCGAAATTCGATGTAAAAATCTTATCACAATTTATTTGTAAGATACGGTATCACACCTGTATCTTACAAATAAATCATTTAATTATCTGACTTCAACAGAAAGATAGTGAAAATCATGGAAACGAACCAAGACCAGAACAGATTAATTCTGACCTGCTTTTCCCGAAGGAGCACCTAGTTTTGTTGCCATACAAGGTGCAGCGGTAGGGGTAGACCCAAGAAATGCTGGCTTGACGTCGCGAGGGCTGACATGCGTGCCAATGATCTCACAACTAGAGACGCTTAAGACCGTGCGAAGTGGAAGAGTAAATCAATGAAAGCGGACCCTGGGCTCCAAAGCGATGGCTTAGGACGCAACCGGGTTTGACCGTATAGATGATGATGACGAGGTGCAGCGGTAGCCATATTGTAACTAAAAGAAAAGCATAGCTAATGGGTAAATCATCATTATCATCATTTCAGCCATAAGAAGTCCACTTCTGAATATAGGCCTCCCTGACTTCTAGATTGGCCGGTTAAAAGCAGCCTGCATCCAGCGGTTCCCCGCAACGCCTGTCCTGCACCTTGTGGGAGGACGTATTACGCTGCGCTTGCCGGATGGGTAGATGTTGCTCACAGAATCATTTGTAGAATCATAAAGTACAAAATTCCATTAACCCCTTAACGACTTCCTAGATTTTATTGACCCTAATCCAAACAATAACTCCAACGAAAACAGAGAAACACTCACTCATAATCGTGCGTAATTGGAAAGAGTTGGTAACGGAAGCGCATAGGAACTCGAATGTGGGTCTTCATTAATTTAGATTGGTGTTTATGGCGAAGTTAATTGTAGAAACGCCCCGCTATTGTTAGATAGCGCGAATGGGACGCGACGTGCTAATTGAGGGAGCAGACGAACTGAATGAGTTTAGATGCATTCGGTGATAGTAAGCTTGTGAAAATATAACGCTAAGGCTGCATTGTCTTGTCTATCTATTTCGTGGTTATGCTGTGGTTTTACATTGGCTATGGTCCCATATGGACGACCTTGGTACAACGAGGTATGACAATAAAAAATAAAAAATAAATAAAATAATTTATTTGAGTAACTTACAATATAATAACTTACAGGGTTTGGAATCTCCTTTTAAGCAAGTTATTGCTTGTATTAGGAGATGCCGCTCTTTTATAACACATTTCATGTTTAAATTGTAAAGTACCAAGTTGACAATCTAAATTAGGAATTAATTTTTAAATTATTAATCTACTATGTTAAGCAATACTGTGTGTGTGTGTGTGTGTGTGTGTGTGTGTGTGTGTGTGTGTGTGTGTGTGTGTGTGTGTGTGTGTGTGTGTGTGTGTGTGTGTGTGTGTGTGTGTGTGTGTGTGAGTGTGTGCGCGCGTGTGTTTTTGTATGTATTATACCCTAGCTTGAACCAATTCTTCTATTTCATCGTAAGTCTTAGTATTTAACCAATCAGTAACAGTTTTTTTACAGTCAAATAATGTGAGCGGATAGATCGTTAATTCACTATTTATTTTATTATAAAGAAATGAAGATTGACTTTCATACTGTCTCTTGGCAAAAGTGGTTCCTGTCTTAACTGTGGAAGCAATGTTTTTCTTTTTCTTTCTCCTATAATTTGTATTATTATCTTTTATGAAGGGAAGAGACATGTGTTTTTTAAGTATGATCATTAATACATACAGCTTTCGTACACTGAAAAGTCCCGATGTGTAGTAGAGCATATCTGTAGGGAACCTGTATGGTCTACAGAACATTACTTTCAATACTGAGCGTTGAGCCCTTTCTAGTTGAAGGAATTTGATTTTTGTTGCTCCGCCCCAGATCGGGAGACAATAACCAAGAACAGATTGCGCAAGTGACAGATAAATTTGTTTTAAAAGATCCTTATCAGCGATATTTCGTAATATTTTAAATGTTAATAATAACAAATTTTACGAACACCCTAGCATGACTATCAAAATTCGATATGATATAGCGAACTATCGATACTAACTGTATTTTTTTAAATAGGTATGATAGATATAAACGCCATGTTGAATCGCCGTACCGGTGAAGTCACATGCTATGATCGCTGTTTCGATAAAAATTATACATAACGAATCTTCTTCTTCTTCTTCATCTATACGGTCAATCCCGGTTGCGTCCAAAGCTATTGCTTTGGAGCCCAGGGTCCGCTTTCCTTGATTTACTCCTCCACTTCGCACGGTCTTGAGCGTCTCTAGTTGTGAGATCATAGGCACGCTGTCAGCCCTCACGACGTCCAGCCAGCATTTCTTGGGTCTACCCCTTTTGCCAGGTCCTGGCGGTGAGGTGAGTAGATATAACGACTATATCTATCATATTAAAAAAACCAGTTGTGTTCGATAAATTGCTATATCATCATGTTTCGGTGGTCACACTAGGTGGGAATAAACTGAGCTTGTACAGACAAATGCAAGTCAACCTACCCAAAAAGTTAAAGGTCATTAAACCGTTTTTCAACCTTAAGTGACACCTAGAGATCAATATTAACTGAGAAAATTTGTCATTTTGTGGTAGGTTGACGTGGCGACTAAATCACGGATAAAAGGTCTTCATCTTATTAATGTAGCAAGAGCTCTTGATCTGTGGGAGAGCAGTCTAAAATATACTTAAATATTATGCGATTTTCGCTAAGCCTAGATACGAGTATGTGTGCAACATTAAAAAAAGATATTTATTTTTCTGTACTGTCGAAATGTAAAAACATCTGTAGCAAGCTCAGCCGATCTGCGGGAGAGCGGTATAAATAGAGATATCGTGCGATACCCGCTAAGCCTAGTGATGTGTGTAAATTATCGATATTTATACCTGTCAAAATGAATAAAAGGCTGCAAGAAGTCAGCTAATCTACTGGAGCGTGGAGTAAAGATAGGACAAGCCTGGTGGACAACTGGAGTTAAAAAAATTAGAATAAAGTTCCACAGACTCTTGTTGAACTACCTGTACATGAGTTCAAAATTCACATTAAAAAAACCTTATGAAAAAAGGGTATTATAAGGTAGACGATTATTTGAACGACAAGAGTGCATGGACTTAACCTGCTTAGCTCGCACTTACTTCATGTCTTGTAACTGTATTTCCTGTAAAAAAGCCTGACAAAGGTGACTGAGTTTGTTGCACCGTTTCTTCTCATCACCAGCCGATATGTAGTCCCGAAGCGGTGGTAGGGTAAAGCTATATTTTGGGACGTGCATAAGTGCTCGGAAGAGGGCCTACATACTGAATAAATGAGTATGAGTATTAATGTCCAAATGTTTAGAACTAAACGCATAGTGTAGGAAGATAGCAGCCGGGACTGCCTGTTTAAATACAGAAAGAACACAGGTAACATCTAGTGCTGTTTTTAACTTTTGCTGGGATATAAGAAACATTTTAATTACTTTGTATTGATAAATTACTTCGTGATTTGAAATATCAGCACACCAAATAATCCTGCTACTAGTAAAAGTTTGAATGTTTGTCACTCAACAAAATATGAAGGCAACAAAACATAATGTTATAGTTAATTTCGGATCCAAAATAAAAATTATTGCTAAACCGAAAGTTTCATAATAATGTTAAGTAATTACGGATATTCGATATATATGTTATCGATTGCTTACATGTCTTCACTATGCAAACACAGTGGGAACCTCTAGTAGCGCGCTATAAATAAACCAATCGGTGCAGATAAAACTGAAATAATTATGGCAGAGCAAGAGTTACGAGTATGAAATGCGCTACATTCTATTGTTTGGATAGCTATCAGATAATAATGATAATTAATTGTTTCCACAATTATTGATTACACCAATTAGCTCGCCCTAAACTAAGCAAAGCTTGTACTATGGCGACTATAATATTTTAAATTTGCGTCTGTCTTTTAGGCTTTTACAGCTGAAACATAACAATAATAAATAATTAAATTTTAAAAACATGTGCCTCTTTTTGAACTCTAAAATAGGGTTGACAAGCGAAGGAGCAGGAACAGCTGATTTTTCTAATTTGTATGTAAAACCACAAGTCATAATCTTCATCAATGTAAAACATCAAACAAGATAATTAACGAAAACCTCTTGGACTGGTTATTAAATTACTCAAATATTTTGCTTTCTACTATGACAAACTTGAAAAACTTAAAAAAAAACTGTTATTCATAATAAACGACTGATCATCTGTTTTATGATGATACGGTATAGAGTGTATTTATGTTGTGTTTAATGGTCTTTGCAAACCCATAGAAGTAAGTCTAAACAAAAACAACGCGAACGAAGTCACGGGCAACAACTAATATTGTATATATTTTTTATTTTCAAAAATGTTTGCCAGCTGAACAAGGACATCTAACGATAAGAAGCGCCATCTATGATGACAATTATCTTGCGTCCCTCAGGAACCGGCCAACCTACTATAGCGTGTAATAAAGACGGCTGATGGACAACTGGACGTGTGGAACTCATTGAAGAAAAACAACTTTAAATAACCTTTCATGTTATTTATTTATGGTGACTCAGTACTACGCCGACCCCAGATGACCTGGGAACGGGGCAGGCGAATGATGATGGCGACGGTGAGTCAGTTAACCTTGTACCAAAGTGTTCTTCCTCTCAGTGAAAATCAACGGCAATTTTCCGTACTTAGGGCACTGTATAAGGTCAGAAGTAGGATCGACGTCAGGGTACCTGACGCTGCTGGGGGCTGGTGCCACCGCGAACCAAGACAGGACCGCCGCCAGCCCGGCCATGGACTGCATCAGGCCCAGGCGACTACCTGCGTTTAATATTAATATTTTAGAACAAATTAATTGTAAACCAATAAGCTGCAAACGCTGCTATAAATAAATAAAATACCTACTGTAAGCCTACTAGGTGTGATTTAGTATCTTAGTTGCGTGTGCGTGCGTAGTGCCGTGTGGGAAAGGCCGTAAAGAATTCACATCCCCATCGCCAACAGGAGGCGTGTCGTAAGAGGCGACTAATTCCTGTAGTACGAGACGGGCAGCAGCGTCTGCGTGCGAAATATTATAAATAACTGCGCTTGCCAACCCATTAAAATTTTCAGATACTAAGCTACTACTTGTCTACATCATATCTTGTGTAAGTACTGGATTAGGAAATTGTTAATCTTCAATCTATATACGAGTATAAGAAAGTCGGGTTAGTTACACCATTTATAAGTTGAACGGCGGGACCGATTTTTATGATGTTTGATTTGTTGAATTCGTCTCAGTCCTGAATATCAGAATAACTATAAAAAACGAAAATATTCACGAAAAAAAAAATGTAGGGGCGCGCGGTACGAAGTTCGCCGGGACAGCTAGTTAATAATATAGTTCAATTAGAAACAAAAAGTAATCTTTATCAGATTATCAGTACTTACATGAACCATCGAACAATAAAAACATCAACAAATAATTTAGCGCTTTACTGTTTTGTGTGTCTGGATAAATTCAATTTAATTCAAATTTATTGATTTTGGACAAAAGATATATGCTAGTACAACTTTGGAGCGCTTAGAGCTAGTGTTAGTAATTGAAATATTAATTTATAAACATTGTTTTAATTTGTCATATACCTGCGCGGCATCACGGGCGGGCGTAAGTCTTTAGAAAGTTTAGAGGATGCGTAAGAAATTAGAAAATAATCTAAATCTAAAAACCACTACATTCACGGAATAAAGACCCCACATTAATCATTGGATGATAGTCCCCAATCATCCACCACCAACTTAACACTTTACAGGAAACACCACATTTAAGGTATGCTTTGGAATCGTTTTTAGTAATACAAGTAGGAGGCATGACGTGTCTGTAACTTTGTTGCACTTACATTATTTCCATTGAGAACGAGTAGGTAAGTAGTTAAATAGAAAAGCAAAGTCATCACTCTTAATAGAAAATGAGCTAATAGAATATGATCTTAAATTTGACAGAAACTGCCGACAGATTCTTTAGACTATCGAACCAAAGGAATAGTCAAAGTCAATACTTACCAATACAATTACGAGGTCCCTCTCGAAATGGAAAGAATACTTCTTTCTGTTTTGTAGTGAACTCATCTGGCTGGAACCTTTCAGGTCGGAACTCCCACGGCTCGTCCCAGTATGCGGGATCCATGTGAAGTGCTCTAACTGGCACCAAAACTCGCACACCAGGATCAATAGTTAGTTGAATATCTTCAAATGTATATTTTTTATTACAAGCTCTCATCAAATGCCCTAGAGCAGGAAATAATCGCATTCCTTCTTTAAACGCGCACTCGAGATACGCCATCTCTTTAACGGCGTCGTAACTCAATTTGTTGTTATGTCTAGCTAGAACTTCATCGATTTCCTTATGCACTTTCTTCTGTTTCTCCGGATTGAAAGCTAGTTGGTGGAGAGTGGTGCTAGTCGTAGAAGAAGATGTCTCAAAACCAGCGGCAAAAAACAAAAAAGTTTGTGCAACTATTAAAGCGTCAGTAAGTTCTAGCGTTACTTTTTCAGGGGTACCATCTGGTCGAAATTTCTCGAGCGATTCTATCTCAGTCGGTCCCTTTTGCTGGTATTCTAGAAGCAAGTCCAAAAAATCACCTCTTTTAGTGGGCTTGTGTCCTTTATTTTGTATCATCTGATTAACAACTTTGAAGACTCTTTTCTCGACTCTACCAAAAAGATGTAAGTTTTGGGTGATTGTAGGAAACATTTCTTTCAACATCGCTATAACAAAATCTTTAAATCCAACGTTGAATAAGTCGTTACCCAGTTTGCGAAACTCAGAATCCTCTTCATTCAAAGAATCTGCGTCGAGGCCGAAGCCAACACTGCCAATGAAGTCAGTGGTATATCGGGCCATTAGATCTCTTGCATCTAGAGGAGTACCATACTTAGCCATCTCTAAAGTCCTCATCTGTAGCCTTTCAGCTCTGTCAATAATGAGAGGCTTTAGTAGCTAGCTTTCAGTTTTCCACTAGTAAATGCTGGCGTCATTCTTTGTCTCAACATTCTCCAGAGATCGCCTTCGACTACGAACAAGTTACGTGCTGCCGGCTCGATATTTTTCGGATATGGATGAAAGCCTCGCATGTGGAAGTACCCGAAGTCAAGTACAACAATACCGTTTGTGATCGTAATGTTACTGGGAGCGGATCGACACCGGATTGCGACTACTATCAAATTACGGGAATTGGGCCTCTGGTCAAAGACAAATCTTAATGAGCCAGGCTTTTAGTACCTATCTATTTTATGACCTGAAAAAAAACATAGAATTATTACCTACATGGTTTAGTCAGACACGGGGGAAGGTCGTTAATGTTAACAAAATTATTTAAAAAATATCTAAACATAGGTAATAATTATAATATTCATTCATCATTCGCGCAACGTTCGTGTCTTTAGAACCAATTTATTATTACAATACAACTTTTAGCACTGGGAAAGATATTGTTTGTATTTTGTAACTAAATAAATATAAAATAAATAAATTGCTTCCACAATCACACCAGTTAGCTAGCCTCAAACTAAGCAATGATTGCACTATGACGACTGAAAAACGGATAAACATATTTAAATACATTATTTATAAACATCCATGAATCGGGTACAAATAATTGCTCGTGCTTATACATTTACACATACATTTGCCCCTTGCGGGATTCGAGCCCGCAACCGCTCGGCTTTGTAATCCGGAGCGCGGACCACTACACCAGACGGTCGCAGTTAACTAGGTTCTGTTCTATACAATATAATAAATATTTCTTTAAGCTTATATTAGATATTCATATGTTTTTTGTAAGAACTATGATAATAAACAAATGTATTTTTTAAATGTACATACTGTAAATATTTACTATATTATTTAATTACAATTTTATGCAATAACATTTATGTTTTATTAACCGCTCACAGCCACTCGAGCCGGCGGCAATAAGTCTCAAATTTCGCGGTGACGTCATCACGGCGCGCCGACCGCTCGCCGCTCCGCCCGAGTCGTAAGCAATCAAGATCCACAATTGTTTATGTTAATGATTACGGCTTAAGTTTTGTTTTTGTTAGAGCTAATGAACCAGTCATTCGAACCGTGTTTAGTTTATCTTGATACGACATTTATTTGTATACTTATAGTCGAAAATAAACAATAGTAAAAAAGCAGTTGCAAAAAAAAATTGCGATTTTGCAACTTTGTTAATTTATATTTTGAAAAACAGTCTACGTTATTGCAACGAAATAAGGTCTAAATAAATTAATCAAAGTCTACGAGTGGTTAAAAAAAAAGTACAAAACTTACCTTCAAATTATTCAGTGTATTGTGAGAGTCACCAGGCTTCTTTGAAATAACTTTCGAACGTCTTTGTCCATGGTTCCACATTAACACAACAACACTTAAATAGATATAAAACTCGCAAAGACACAATAAATAATGAAAATTAATTTTCAAATTCCGCAACAGTTCTTTCGACTAAATGGCGAATGTACGCGGCGGGTTCGGGCGGGGTAGTTGCGGTGCGGCGGGGAGCATCATCTATATTTCTATTTTGTGCCGCCAATCGAACGAATTGAATACACTACGATATTATTGTAATTACTACATAATATATTGTAAGCATTACAAAAGGTGCCTTTGTAAATACTATCAATAAGTTACGAGAAATTCTCGTATTTCTGAACTAACAGATCACGATGATTACGAGAATGCCTATTACACACTACGAATTTCTGTTTCATATAACTATTTTGTAAATTACTAATCATTCTGGTAGTCTCGTAACTCGAAATTTCTTACACGACAGCCTGTCCAGTTAATTCCAAGTCAGTATGTGGACGGATGCGACGTAAGATGTAATTAGAGGTCGTATGAATGGCAAATGCTTTATTGTATTTTCGTAAAAATAAACCTCATCTTGAAATTCTAAGTGAATTTTATAGCAACATACTGTTTAGAAGCTTAAAATCTCCAAATGGTTTTGGAATTAGCATACGTTGTATTTTACTTTACATACCGAATTACGGATATTCGATATACAGGGTGTAACGAAAAGGTGAAAAAAAACTTTAAGGGGTTATTCTACGGCTAAATTACATCAACTTTTTCTATGGGACCAACATCAAAATCTCAAAAAAATGACAAAGATAAGATAAGATAAAGATAAAGATAAAGATAATATATTTATTTGCGAAAAACATGGTACAATCTTAGGTCTTATAATAGGTATAATATGAACAAACATGTTTTACCGATTTATCGATATGCAAACATTTCGTCGTCGTGCAATTGAATCTTACTTACAAACAAAATATCATATCAAATTAGGTCTACAAAATTACAATTATAGCATTTTAGTATCAAACAGTAAGATGTCAACGTCAATGAGAGGTATACAAATTATACAGGCAAAGTCAAAATGCAAAATGTCAAATGAGTAACAAAATAATCTCATCAACCTTATAATTACAAGCATTTCAATCATTAAATAAAACAGTGCGATGTCAATGGATTATATAAAACTTTACAGGTGTCATAATAATGCAGACTGTCAGAATAGTAATCATAATCATGTCAACCCAAAAATTAATAATGATTTGTAAATAAGCAAATTGACAATTGAATAAGTCAGAAGAACTCAGAAATCGATTGCAATTTGCTTAAAATGACCATCACGGCAAAATTTTATAAATTCATTTATGTCATAAAAACAGTTATCAATTAGAACACAGATAATAATTCTTTTAAAAACATTAAGTTGCAAATGTTGAATGTGGTTTGGAAGTAAATTAAATAATGTAACGCACATGCTGTGACAATTTCTCGAAATACAAGCTGTGCCTGATTGGGGCACGGATAACTTCCATGGGTACCTCCTTGTACTACCACGATTACCGTCATCCTTTTGTTTTGTGAAGAGGTTGGCATGTTTCTTTGTAAATGTTAGAATTTCAAATATGTAAAGAGATGGTAATGTGAGAATTTTCAACTTTTTAAAGAGAGGTCTACATGATTCCATCTGTCCCACATCGCAAATGGATCTTATACATTTCTTCTGCAGGATAAAAACACGGCTAATGTGCGTCGAGTTACCCCACAGAATCAGCCCATACCTCAGTATAGAACCAACGTAACCATGGTACGCCATCAGAGCTGTCTTAAGGTTAGCTAACTCTGAGAGACGATACAGAGCGAACACAAACCTGTTTATTCTCTGGCATACAATTTCAACATGACTTTGCCATGTGAGTTCGGAATCGATCACAATACCGAGGAAAGTCGCTGACGCAGTCATGGCAATGGGATCGCTGTTGTTGTGTACTGATAATTGTTGAGTTTTTCCATTTTTGTTGTGAAATTGTATATACTTTGTTTTATTTGTATTAATTTTCAAATCATTATGTTCTAGCCAATTTGTTATATTTTTAATTACATTATTTATTTCATCATTATAGTTAATGTCAGGTTTTTTGTGTATTGTCACTGAAATATCATCAGCAAATAGTGTTACTGGATACTGCGTACATTTGGGAAGGTCATTGATATATATAATGAAGAGTAATGGTCCCAATATACTACCCTGTGGGACACCCGAGCCATTCACTCTAATATCTGATCTAGATGTCACACTCTGGAGCTTATCATCCAGCATTGGTATTTCCACAAACTGTGTTCTTTCATCGAGATAGCTCCTTATCCAATTATACGCAGGTCCTCGCACTCCATAACGCTCGAGCTTAGATAGGAGAGTATTATGATTGACAAAGTCAAATGCCTTACTCATGTCGAAGAGGACGGTGGATACGGGAATACTACCCATGTGGAATGTTATATTTTTTATAAGGGAGTAACAAGCCAAAGTTGTTGACCTTCCCTTGCGAAACCCAAATTGTTCATCCCTGATTATGGATTTTTTTGTAAAAAATGAGATTAGTCTGACCTGCATGACCTTTTCAAAAACCTTTGACAAAACTGGAATAAGGGCAATGGGTCTGTAGTTGCTCAAATTATGCCTCTCTCCGCGCTTAAATAGTGGCTTGACAATGGACATCTTAAGAGTGCTTGGAAACGTACCCTCCTCAAAGCATCTATTCACAAATTGTGCTAGCAATGGTGCCAACTCACCTGCACAAGCCTTAACTACTCTGGTACATATCGCATCATAACCTGTAGCACCTGTATTATTTAAAGTGTTTATGATTTTGATTATTTCATTTTCGTCGGTGGGGCTTAAAAACATCGATACGGAAGTGCTTTCGATGAACTTAAGTTTACTTGAATTGTGTTGATGGTTGTCAGGTAGATTAGTCGATTCAATAAAGTGATTATTAAATGTATTTGCTATATCTGAAGGTTTGTCTATTATTTTGTCTTTAATTTTTAAGTAGTCTATATTATGTTTGTCATTTACATCATCTTTGTTATTTATTATATTCCAAGTGGCTTTGCATTTATTCTTGGCTGTATTAACATATTTTTCATTCATATTTTTTTGGGAAAATTGTATACATTTTCTTAATATTTTAGAGTATTGTCGGTATTTATTTTTAATATTGCGTGTATGTGTTTTATAATATGATAGACGTAGTTTTCTTTTAGTTCGGCATGATGTCCTTAAGCCCTTGGTTAGCCATTTTGATTTTATGGTAGCTTTATTAAAAACTCTAATTTTATATGTAGGAAAACATAAGTCATACAAAAGGATAAGTTCATTATGAAAGAGTGTAAAGTCAGCATCTAAATTTTTGAAGTCAATAAGGTTTTGCCATGGGTAGCTCGTCAAAACATATTTGAATTTGTTCAAGTTGTCAATACCATAATCACGCCTCATCTCATGCCAAGTTTTAAGCGGTGCTTTACGCAGTTTAACTGGTACAGTCAATAATTGAGCTGTATCATGATCTGATAAGCATAAAGCTTTAGTATACCCGCTTGCTTCCTTTATATTGCTCGCGAAATGATCAATGCAAGACTCCCTTCGTGTTGGTGTTTTGATATGTAAGTCCAGATTATAGCTAGTTATTATTTCTATTAATTCGTCCGATAAATTATTTTTCTTTAATGTGTCAATATTCCAATCGCCTGTAATAATAATATGTTTTTTGAATGATTTTAATTTGTCAAGAAGAAGATGTAATTTATTAAAAAATGTTTTTACGTTTGCTGTTGGCGTACGGTAAATACACACAATAATTATCTTATATTCTATTATTTCTAGTCCACAACATTCTAGTCCACAACATTCGAAAGTGAGTTCTGCTGCCAATTCCTTAAGGAAATATAGTTCTTTAGTCGTTATAGATTTACTGTGTAAAATACAAGAACCCCCCCGCTTTTCCTTTGACCTACAAAATGAAGTACCCAACTTGTAACCTTTAAGATTTATGTTTGACTCACAATGTTTCTTGACGAACGTTTCAGTCAAACAAATGACATCTGGGACTTCATTTGTTTCTGACATTTCATTAAGTGTAATTTCTATTAATTCCTTCTTACTAAAGAAACCAGCTATGTTCTGGTGCATTACATAAACGAAGTCATTATTTATAAAAAAGGAAATGTCTGTGATCTCAGGTTTGGTGTGTGGTGTTCTCCTGGTATGGAGAGGCACAATTCAGACCTTGGTGAATAAGGTAATTCAGAGCGGTCCAATACATCCCCATGACCATATATGCAAGTAGATTTTTTAAATTTGCGATGGGATACATGTGTGATCTCTCTGGATATTCCAAAACACAAGTCTGATAGGAAATATCTAGAGCCTAGGCGAGATCTATAATAATTAAGCCCCACAAAAGAACAATGGGTGAAGCCCTTACATATAAGTTCTATTTCCTTATTAAGAGAGATATTCAAGTTTGCATTACACGGTAGACCACATATTATAATATTTGTGTGACATGTTGAACCTATCCACTTCAAAAGTGTGGTTTTTAGATTTGAAGGGTTGTTTTCGTTTATACCTCCTATAGCTACAACAAAATCATGCAACGTGAGACCACGCAGTTCCGCACTACAGGTGCTGAGAACCTCCCGAAGGCACGCACCGTCCTTCCAAAAGCATGTCACCAAATAATTTGCACCCAACAGTTGTTGTAAAGCATGTTGTAGGCCTCGTCCCTGCTGGTCAGCTATTACAACGACTTTGGTTTTTGTTGCAGTAGTTTTCTCTATTGTTTGGTCAGTTTCTTCCTTTAGCCCGAGTGGTTTCTCCTGTATTTTTATTTTCTTCACTGTGTTTGTATACTCCTCACTAGCATTTTGACTCTGCATGCTTTGACATAAGTTTTGTTTTATGTGTTTTCGTTTGACTTTCTTTGCAGATTTTTTATTACTTTTGTTTTGATTACTCGTAGTTGTGGAGCATATAGTTAGTAAGTCTTTTATTTTCTGGTCCTGTTCTTTTATTTTTAGTGCCATAGATTTATTTTCTAACATTAGATTATCCATTTCATTCTCAGTGGATTCAAGTTTTAACTTTAATTCAAAAATTTCATTTTTCATGATTTCTAATTCTTGATTTTGAAGTGTTGATAAATCTGGTAAACTTTTTGTTGCCAAGCTTCTCGATTCTGACTCGGACAAAGAAGAATCTGTAGTCTCAACATTTGGCAATGACATTTCATGGAAGTTCTTTTTCCCTCGTTGTGTCACAAACATGGAACAGTCAGGTACCCGGTCTTCGGTGCATGTAGGTGACGCCGATTTGAGTGTTGGGCTTGTAGATGTTTTTTGTTGATTTAGCGGAGATGGCGTGACTTGGGTATCCAGGATGGTTGTCATTGAAGTTTCAGTCTGAGCAGTTATTTTTGGAGACGCAGACGTAGATGGCAACAATGGCGAGGGCTGATGTACAAACATGAAAAACTTAATAAAAAAACATACCTACAACCAAATTGAGAACCTCCTCCTTTTTTTGAAGTCGGTTAAAAACTGTTATTCATAATAAACGACGATCATCTGTTATGATGATACGTGTATAGAGTGTATTTATGTTATACTAGTGTTGCCCGCGGCCTCGTTCGCGTGGTCTTTGCAAACCCATAGAAGTAAGTCTAAACAAAAACAACGCTAACGAATTCGCGGGCAACAGCTAATATTGTATATATTTTTCATATTCAAAACTGTTTGCCAGCTGAACAAGGACATCTAACGATAAGAAGCGCCATCTATGATGACAATTATCTTGCGTCCCTCAGGAACCGGCCAACCTACTATAGCGTGTAATAAAGACGGCTGATGGACAACTGGACATGTGGAACTAATTGAAGAAAAACAACTTTAAATAACCTTTCATTTTATTTATTTATGGTGACTCAGTACTACGCCGACCCCAGATGACCTGGGAACGGGGCAGGCGAATGATGATGGCGATGGTGAGTCAGTTAACCTTGTACCAAAGTGTTCTTCCTCTCAGTGAAAATCAACGGCAATTTTCCGTACTTAGGGCACTGTACAATGTCAGAAGTAGGATCGACGTCAGGGTACCTGACGCTGCTGGGGGCTGGTGCAACCGAGAACCGAGACAGGACCGCCGCCAGCCCGGCCATGGACTGCATGAGGCCCAGGCGACTACCTGCGTTTAATAATAATATTTTAGAACGCTGCTATAAATAAATAAAATACCTACTGTAAGCCTACTAGGTGTGATTTAGTATCTTAGTTGCGTGTGCGTGCGTAGTGCCGTGTGGGAAAGGCCGTAAAGAATACACTTCCCCATCGCCAACAGGAGGCGTGTCGTAAGAGGCGACTACGCTGCGAAATATAATAAATAACTGCGCTTGCCAACCCATTATAATTTTCAGATACTAAGCTACTACTGGTATAGACTTTACATCATATCTTCTGTTAGTACTAGATTAGGAAATTGTTAATCTATAATTTATATACGAGTATACAGGGTGTAACGAAAAAGTGAAATAAAACTTCAAGGGGTTATTCTACGGTCAATTACATCAACTTTTTCTATGGGACCAACATCAAAATCTCAAAAAAAAAATTGACGTTTCCATACAAACTGATGCCAGCTGGTCGCGTTTTAGTATGGAAAAGTGTTTTTTTTGCGATTTCGGTTGGTCCCATAGATAAAGTTGATGTAATTTAGCCGTAGAATTACCCCTTAAAGTTTTATTTCACCTTTTTGTTACACCCTGTATAAAAGAAAGTCGGGTTAGTTACACCATTTATAAGTTGAGAACGGCTGGACCGATTTTTATGATCTTTGATTTGTTGAATTTGTTCCAGCCCCGAATAGCAGAATAACTATAAAAAACACGGAAATATTCACGAAAAAAAATAATGATGTAGGGGCACGCGGTACGAAGTTCGCCGGGACAGCTAGTTAATAATATAATTCAATTAGAAACAAAAAGTTATCTTTATCAGATTATCAGTACTTACATGAATCATCGAACAATAATTTAGCGGTTTAATTTATTGATTTTGGACAACAAAGATCTATGCTAGTACAATTTTAGAGCGCTTAGAGCTACTGTTAGTAATTGAAATATTAATTTATAAACATTGCTATCAATGTTTTCATTTGTCATATACCTGCGCGGCATCACGGGCGGGCGTAAGTCTGCAGAAAGTTTAGAGGATGCGTAAGAAATTAGAAAATAATCTAAATCTAAAAACCACTACATTCGCGGAATAAAGACCCCACATTAATCATTGGATGGTAGTCCCCAATCATCCACCACCAACTTAACAGTTTACAGAAAATACCACATTTAAGGTATGCTTTGGAATCGTTTTTAGTAATACAAGTAGGAGGCATGACGTGTATGTAAATTTGTTGCACTTACATTATTTCCATTGAGAACAACACTTGAGTAGGTGAGTAGTTAAATAGAAAAGCAAAATCATCACTCTTTATAGAAAATGAGCTAATAGAATATGATCTTAAATTTGACAGAAACTGCCGACAGATTCTTTAGACTATCGAACCAAAGGAATAGTCAAAGTAACAATAAGCGCTTTAATTGCGTCGTTTATTATTGTTCTGATAATCATTATCTCATCATCATCATCATGTCAGCCTATTGCAGTCCACTGTCCAATCTTTATCTGACTATGGAAAATTTGTCTGAAGTGTCAAGAGATATCTTACAACTTCAAATTTAAACTATAAACAATACTTACCAATACAATTACGAGGTCCCTCTCCAAATGGAAAGAATACTTCTTTCTGTTTTGTAGTGAACTCATCTGGCTGGAACCTTTCAGGTCGGAACTCCCACGGCTCGTCCCAGTATGCAGGATCCATGTGAAGTGCTCTAACTGGCACCAAAACTCGCACACCAGGATCAATAGTTAGTTGAATATCTTCAAATGTATATTTTTTATTACAAGCTCTCATCAAATGCCCTAGAGCAGGAAATAATCGCATTCCTTCTTTAAACGCGCACTCGAGATACGTCATCTCTTTAACGGCGTCATAACTCAATTTGTTGTTATGTCTTGCTAGAACTTCATCGATTTCCTTATGTACTTTCTTCTGTTTTTCCGGATTGAAAGCTAGTTGGTGGAGAGTGGTGCTAGTCGTAGAAGAAGATGTCTCAAAACCAGCGCCAAAAAACAAAAAAGTTTGTGCAACTATTAAAGCGTCAGTAAGTTCTAGCGTTACATTTTCAGGGGTACCATCTGGTCGAAATTTCTCTAGCGATTCTATCTCAATCGGTCCCTTTTGCTGGTATTCTAGAAGCAAGTCCAAAAAATCACCTCTTTTAGTGGGCTTGTGTCCTTTATTTTGTATAATCTGATTAACAAGTTTGAAGACTCTTTTCTCGATTCTACCGAAAAGATGTAAATTTTGGGTGATTGTAGGAAATATTTCTTTCAACATCGCTATAACAAAATCTTTAAATCCAACGTTGAATGTGTCGTAACCCAGTTTGCGAAACTCAGAATCCTCTTCATTCAAAGAATCTGCGTCGAGGCCGAAGCCAACACTGCCAATGAAGTCAATGGTGTATCGGGCCATTAGATCTCTTGCATCTAGAGGAGTACCATACTTAGCTATGTCTAAAGTCCTCGCCTGTAGCTTTTCAGCTCTGTCAATAATGAGAGGAAACATAGCTTTCAGTTTTCCACTAGTAAATGCTGACGTCATTCTTTGTCTCAACATTCTCCAGAGATCGCCTTCGACTATGAATAAGTTACGTGCTACCGGCTCGATATTTTTCGGATATGGATGAAAGCCTCGCATGTGGAAGTACCCGAAGTCAGATATTAATACTTGTTTTATGATGGCAGGATCTCTCAAAACCAGCTCAGGGGTGGTTGATCTGAAGAACCCAACAACTTTCTCGTTTGGATAATCCCAGTATGTTCTCTCCATGGCTTGGCTCCTGCTCTCCATCGCAAGAAAGTTTTTAGTATTAGTGCCGAAAAAAAGCACTGGTTTGTCATGTTTTATTCCTTTTTTTTCCCAATAATTGAATGTCCTTGTATTGTAATAGTATAGTATTATGAGCGCCACAGCGAAAATTAATATAATTAGAGGAATCATTTTGGTAATCTGTGCACCAAGGATGAATAGCGTAAATGTCCCAGACACAACTGATATGACACCGTTCGCAACTGCTTATTTATATGTAATTTTTGATATGTTATTTCGTGTTATCAGTGTATTATGTAATTTATAGGTATCACAGCGAGTAGGTTCATCAAACATACATAAAAAGTTTTTAAAATATTCAACTGAACACGAAATATATTTCCTTTAAAATGCATAGTACTTATTTATTTCTAGTTTTTTTATAAACCTGATAGCCGGGTTTGTTTTAGTAAAAGATTGCCAGTGTTCAGCAGTGGACGTCCATAGCTGAAATGATGATGATGATGACTTGAAGCTACGTTGCCCCTTGTATAATATACCTGACCACACTACGTGCGTCATTAATCCCCTGCGTGCCATGTTGCACATAGGTCAGCCAAAGGTTGTAGTTTTCTATGGGTTTTTTTTTCTTTTATTATCCTGAATTTTAGCCATTTCTATCTATTGCCAATCGTCGGAGTATTTGTCGAAATCATCTCGCCACCTTTTTCTTAGCCTACCCCTTAGCCTAGCCTGTACTGTTCTATTTATTCGTCATTAGTATACAGGGTTATATTTCAAAGTAGTGCCAAATTTTAAAAATAAAGTCTGTAGAATAATATAAAAATCCTATTTTATCGTAATTAATTTTAGTCGTCGTATTTCTGGAGTAAAATATACTCAAAAATTTCCGAAAAAAAAAAAAGTTAGATGCACCGTCATTCATCAGAGATCACAGGCGTACGCCGACGCCGCTCGAACAAGAATCTCATGCAGTACACATACGGTGCAATTTAATCCAGTAATCGTAAATTTTCTACGTATTCTATTTTTCAAATGCAGAATCACCATTATTAATCATTAAAAATAAAAAAAAGGGTGTTTTTTACGTAGATCGATTTAGTTACTGATTCTGAGTGGTCCCTAAAAAATTGGCACTACCGTGAAATGTAACCCTGTATAGTTTTTACCTTCTACTATCTTTTAGGGCTTGAATTCAGTGTCATTTTCTAATAATAAATAATTATGAATAATAAATATTGTTTAAACATGATGTAATTATATTTTAACTATTTTTGGACTTTTTCCTTACGTTGAATTCTTGCTAGCAGCTTTCAGCCAAATTTCATGATTCTAAGTAAATTTTAATGAACTCACAAGTATCCAAATACCAAAGCCAAGTACCGTATTGAGTTTTGATTGCGTTGACTTACAAGATTTACTTTTTATACCTATAAGGGACCTTAAAGTTATGAAATATATGAAAATTAAATTCTTTTATATGGATAGTATCAATTTAGGTATAAGTTATCAATTTTACACGTGTTCTAGTCATACCATTTAAAATTCGGTTTAATGTGCGAACAAAAAAATAACGCGTGAGAGTGCCTGTTCGCAAAAATAAATGATTTTGATTATAGTCCCGCATCTTAAACTTCCCGTACCAAAGTAAATCGGACAGACGAACCAACATTCATTCGTTCATTCATTCAATAGACATACACCAAGTTGATTTCATCAAAGCTCCATGTTTGATTACGAGGTACATAACCCTATAAAGAACAAGAAAAGTTAGAATGTTCTTTTTCTAAATTCAAATGGGACCAGAATCGGACTCTTTTTGACCGCGACACTGTCCCTGTCGGGTCACCAAAGAAACACGTACGCTTGTTGAATTTTGATTAAGAACAAGGAAAAAATAGAATTTTAATATTTTTGCTGCATCATCGTAACAACAGCGACAACACAATCTCATGTTTATACTTAACATATCTACTAGTAGGTACTTATATACGATATAGACGAGCATGTGTTTACCGTCGCTATTAAAAATTACAGGAAAAAGTAAAGGAAAGTGCCTAAAACTTAGGTAAATTTATAATAAGTGCTAGAGATAACTCATTAGGACCATCTTTCGTTAGTATGCACTTATGTGCCATTACAATTTTGTGGCACAATCGCTATACTAACTGAGCCTTTGAGCGAAGAACGAGGCAGCATTTTTATTTTCCGAAATTGAAATTAAAGTGTGATCATTATTTTGACCACCTTCTTAAAGCAGAGTAACCTTTTCGCGCCAAAAAAAGGCACCAGTACAAAGTTGTATGGAATTTCATTGCTGGTAAGTTTTAGCCACCAGCTAATTTCCTTCGAGTTGTTGAGTTACTGTCTAGTTTTTTTTCTTCTAAAATAGTCAGGAGGCCTACTACGAAAATGTTTCGTTCGTTCGGACGTTAAACCTAATAAATTAGAATAACCATACATCTGTGTCAGTCCTTTGACAAAACACGAACATCTGAAATTAGTCGGGTATAACACACGACCGGTTTCAATTGTTCATAAAATGACAAAGGTTTCACACAAGTAGATGGTATTTTAATTTGTTAGGCTTATATGTCCGAACGAACGAAACATTTTCGTAGTAGGCCATCTGGTGGAAAAATTTTTTTTCAAAGTACCGCGAATACCTACCGCGATCTTGTTAACATTTATAATTTTAAACGTTTTTGTTTATTTTCAAAGTTGGTTTCGTTATTTATAACACTCGTGTCTTTAGGTTGAAGAAACATTTTATGGGAATATGGTATAAAGGATTTAATATCGACGGATGCCTAAAAACAGCCCATTCGCTAACTACCTACTTACTACCTAGACCAAAACCTAAATGAATGGGCTACCTTTAGAGTGAGGGATTAGGACAGAGATTAGGATAGGATTAAGGGTTTTCCTACCTAACAGTACCTCCAGCTAAACTACATATTTACGAACATAGAAATCAACGATTTCAAAAATAAAACGTCACAAAATAATAAGCGCTAAAATAGTAATCAAAAACCGTACCGGTACTGGTAAACCGTAATCAAAACCGTCAAATAAACAAATCAATGAATTTCAATTCGTAAAATACACTCGAAGTGAGTTTTAAAACAACACACTTAAATTTACTGTAAATCAATATTTAAAAAAAGGGTAAAACATAATTAAAATTACTCAAGTACAATTAACATGCATTACAATAATAGAAATTGGAAATGGGTTCTTTAAACTAACACTATACTTGTAAATTGGAATGTACAAAATGTAACACAAATATAAATTATTAATCTTTAAAATGTTAAAACCAACAAGTTATAAAATAAACCACAATTAAACTATTTACGCAACAAAAATGAGATATATGTGGTTACAATTTATTTACATTTATTATTTTACAGGCTTTCGAATAAACCCCTTTCCATTTCCTAATGGTAAAAATAATAATAAAAGACTGTTAAAATCCTGTTGAAAGAAATTGTGTAAATAATCAAATCCATAAAAATTATTCAAAATTACTAAATACAATTTTTACAACTTTGACATCAGATATTAATAATTTAACTTCTTAACAGGTATTCTAACTAATCAACGTAACTCACGAACGCTGCCGTCGTACACATACGTCACCCACCCATCAGGGTGTAATCGAATTCGAAACTCACGGTCAACTGTTCCGAGACTAAGCTGCTAAACCATCTATCCCCCGCGTCCCATGTTTTAAAGCTGACACCCGAACTCTCCTAATTTCCAGGGGTGATCAACCTTCTATAATCTACGAGCCTTACTTTAAATTAACATGACATATTTTCAAACACTTACTATGATTACCTTTCTAGATTCATAATAATTTTCCTACCAATAACCAAAACAAGCATGAGTGACTGAAAGTTTAATATTTCCTCTTTTCCCTCCATTTTATCTATTCTGTAAATATTTTTAATAACGTTTATTGATGTAAAGATATCCAACTTATTATAAATAACTGGATGCTCTCACATTCAAGGCCTACGTTTACTAAATACATTATGAAAATTAAATATTAATAAATTATAGTAAAGTTTTAAACATTCAAAGGTTGACCACATCTGACTTCGAGTGTTTATGCTCAATCGTATGGTGTGCACGTGAGTTTGCCTTCAGAGTTAATCGTATAGCTACCTAGTATCCTTTTGTTTCAAATGCTGTATTTTTTTTGTTTTATCAAAGTCAGGGTTCGCTATATGCAATTAACGGAGAAAGTATGGTCATTGGAAAATTCGTCATATAATTGTTATTTTTCTAATAAGATGTATTTTTTTAAAATAATAATTTATCTTTGTACTTGATTTGCAAGGGTAGAGTTGGTACAAAGCTAGTACTGTTATTTATAAACTAGCCTTAACAAACTGCTTGAATGCTGCTGTTGATAAAGGGCTGCAATGCTGACCGCGTTGTGTTGGCTTGGAGCTGTCGGCCATCATCGCTCTTCCAGCGACGTAGTCATTACAGACCACGGCAGTAATTTACTATTGTAATGTTTCTAATCTGACCAGTAGTTTTAATATTATCACAACTACTGACAGTGATTTATCTACATTTACTTTAAAAGTAACTCACAGATCTTTATAATCTTAATCTTAAACTTGAGAGTCCGGTTGGCGTAGTGGTATAGTGAATGCAAAAGGTCTTGGAATCGAGAGCTGGTGCGAAAAATCGAAAATAAAATTTAAAAAATTCAAGTGCTTTCAGATCACTTACCTACCAGCTTAAAACCACTAGGTAATGTAAATCTCTACGACTGTTAGAAACTTTCTGTCAGAAAAAACATTTTCTTGTACTATAGCGACTATAAGATTTTAAATTTGCGTCTGTCTTTTACGCTTTTACAGCTAAAACATTAGGGCGATTGTCATAATATTTGGTAAATAATAAATAATTAAATCTTAAAAACATATGCCTCTTTTTGCACTCTAAAATAGGGTTGACAAGCGAAGGAGCAGGAACAGCTGATTTTTCTAATTTGTATGTAAAACCACAAGTCATAATCTTGATCAATGTAAAACATCAAACAAGATAATTAACGAAAACCTCTTGGACTGGTTATTAAATTATTTAAATATTTTGCTTTCTACTATGACAAACTTGAAAAACTTAAAAAAAAAACTGTTATTCATAATAAACGACTGATCATCTGTTTTATGATGATACGTGTATAGAGTGTATTTATGTTGTGTTTAATGGTCTTTGCAAACCCATAGTAGTTAGTCTAAACAAAAACAACGCGAACGAAGTCGCGGGCAACAACTAATATTGTATATATTTTTCATATTCAAAAATGTTTGCCAGCTGAACAAGGACATCTAACGATAAGAAGCGCCATCTATGATGACAATTATCTTGCGTCCCTCAGGAACCGGCCAACCTACTATAGCGTGTAATAAAGACGGCTGATGGACAACTGGACATGTGGAACTCATTGAAGAAAAACAACTTTAAATAACCTTTCATTTTATTTATTTATGGTGACTCAGTACTACGCCGACCCCAGATGACCTGGGAACGGGGCAGGCGAATGATAATGGCGATGGTGACTCAGTTAACCTTGTACCAAAGTGTTCTTCCTCTCAGTGAAAATCAACGGCAATTTTCCGTACTTAGGGCACTGTACAATGTCAGAAGTAGGATCGACGTCAGGGTACCTGACGCTGCTGGGGGCTGGTGCAACCGAGAACCGAGACAGGACCGCCGCCAGCCCGGCCATGGACTGCATGAGGCCCAGGCGACTACCTGCGTTTAATAATAATATTTTAGAACAATTGTAAACCAATAAGCTGCAAACGCTGCTATAAATAAATAAAATACCTACTGTAAGCCTACTAGGTGTGATTTAGTATCTTAGTTGCGTGTGCGTGCGTAGTGCCGTGTGGGAAAGGCCGTAAAGAATAAACTTCCCCATCGCCAACAGGAGGCGTGTCGTAAGAGGCGACTACGCTGCGAAATATTATAAATAACTGCGCTTGCCAACCCATTATAATTTTCAGATACTAAGCTACTACTGGTATAGACTTTACATCATATCTTCTGTTAGTACTAGATTAGGAAATTGTTAATCTATAATCTATATACGAGTATACAGGGTGTAACGAAAAGGTGAAATAAAACTTTAAGGGGTTATTCTACGGCTAAATTACATCAACTTTTTCTATGGGACCAACATCGAAATTGCAAAAAAAAAATTGACGTTTCCATACAAACTGATGGTCGCGTTTTAGTATGGGAAAGTGGTTTTTTTTTTGCGATTTCGATGTTGGTTCCATAGAAAAAGTTGATGTAATTTAGCCGTAGAATTACCCCTTATAGTTTTATTTCACCTTTTCGTTACACCCTGTATAAAAGAAAGTCGGGTTAGTTACACCATTTATAAGTTGAGAACGGCTGGACCGATTTTTATGATCTTTGATTTGTTGAATTTGTTCCAGCCCCGAATAGCAGAATAACTATAAAAAACACGGAAATATTCACGAAAAAAAATGATGTAGGGGCACGCGGTACGAAGTTCGCCGGGACAGCTAGTTAATAATATAATTCAATTAGAAACAAAAAGTTATCTTTATCAGATTATCAGTTCTTACATGAATCATCGAACAATAATTTAGCGGTTTAATTTATTGATTTTGGACAACAAAGATCTATGCTAGTACAATTTTAGAGCGCTTAGAGCTACTGTTAGTTATTGAAATATTAATTTATAAACATTGCTATCAATGTTTTCATTTGTCACCTGCGCGGCATCACGGGCAGGCGTAAGTCTTCAGAAAGTTTAGAGGATGCGTAAGATATTAGAAAATAATCTAAATCTAAAAACCACTACATTCGCGGAATAAAGACCCCACATTAATCATTGGATGGTAGTCCCCAATCATCCACCACCAACTTAACAGTTTACAGAAAATACCACATTTAAGGTATGCTTTGGAATCGTTTTTAGTAATACAAGTAGGAGGCATGACGTGTATGTAAATTTGTTGCACTTACATTATTTCCATTGAGAACAACACTTGAGTAGGTGAGTAGTTAAATAGAAAAGCAAAATTATATTCTTCTTCAGTTCTTAATAGAAAATGAGCTAATAGAATATGATCTTAAATTTGACAGAAACTGGCGACAGATTCTTTAGACTATCGAACCAAAGGAATAGTCAAAGTAACAATTAGCTTAAAGGCTTTAATTGCGTCGTTTATTATTGTTCTGATAATCATTATCTCATCATCATCATGTCAGCCTATTGCAGTCCACTGTCCAATCTTTATCTGACTATGGAAAATTTGTCTGAAGTGTCAAGAGATATCTTACAACTTAAAATTCAAACTATAAACAATACTTACCAATACAATTACGAGGTCCCTCTCCAAATGGAAAGAATACTTCTTTCTGTTTTGTAGTGAACTCATCTGGCTGGAACCTTTCAGGTCGGAACTCCCACGGCTCGTCCCAGTATGCGGGATCCATGTGAAGTGCTCTAACTGGCACCAAAACTCGCACACCAGGATCAATAGTTAGTTGAATATCTTCAAATGCATATTTTTTATTACAAACTCTAAAGTAAAAAGTATGATTAAATTAAAAGACCGATTAAAATGCTATTATTAATTATCGAGGTATCATTTATTTATCTGTAGAGTTTTTTGTTGCAACATCGGAATTTTCCTGTTTATTAATTGCTAAATCATGCTTGTGCGACTTGAAACTTGACCCGAAGTTTGGCTACTATTGATGACTTGATTTTTTTTCCTAATATAGACAACAATTGATTTGATCTTAAGAGCCTAGCGTCATTATACATTTATATTCCTCAAGCACTTGAAGATACTACTACTACTGTCTTGTGCCGTGTACACGGCTGTAAAGAATTCCTTTTCCACCGCCAACAGAAGGCGTGTCGTAAGAGGCGACTAATTCCTGTAGCACCAGACGAGCAGCAGTGTCTGCGTGCGAAATGTTATAAAAACTGCGCTCGTCAACCCGTCTGCCAAGCGTGGTGAGTATTAGCAATCCCCTCCGATGAAAGTCATTGGGGGAGGCCTGTGTTCAGCAGTGGACGTCCATAGCTGAAATGATGATGATGATGACTTGAAGCTACGTTGCCCCTTGTATAATATACCTGACCACACTACGTGCGTCATTAATCCCCTGCGTGCCATGTTGCACATAGGTCAGCCAAAGGTTGTAGTTTTCTATGGGTTTTTTTTTCTTTTATTATCCTAAATTTTAGCCATTTCTATCTATTGCCAATCGTCGGAGTATTTGTCGAAATCATCTCGCCACCTTTTTCTTAGCCTACCCCTTAGCCTAGCCTGTAACTGTTCTATTTATTCGTCATTAGTATACAGGGTTATATTTCAAAGTAGTGCCAAATTTTAAAAATAAAGTCTGTAGAATAATATAAAAATCCTATTTTATCGTAATTAATTTTAGTCGTCGTATTTCTGGAGTAAAATATACTCAAAAATTTCCGAAAAAAAAAAAAGTTAGATGCACCGTCATTCATCAGAGATCACAGGCGTACGCCGACGCCGCTCGAACAAGAATCTCATGCAGTGCACATACATTTAATCCAGTAATCGTAAATTTTCTACGTATTCAATTTTTCAAATGCAGAATCACCATTATTAATCATTAAAAATGAAAAAAAAAAGTTTGTTTTTTACGTAGATCGATTTAGTTACTGATTCTGAGTGGTCCCTAAAAAATTGGCACTACCGTGAAATGTAACCCTGTATAGTTTTTACCTTCTACTATCTTTTAGGGCTTGAATTCAGTGTCATTTTCTAATAATAAATAATTATGAATAATAAATATTGTTTAAACATGATGTAATTATATTTTAACTATTTTTGGACTTTTTCCTTACGTTGAATTCTTGCTAGCAGCTTTCAGCCAAATTTCATGATTCTAAGTAAATTTTAATGAACTCACAAGTATCCAAATACCAAAGCCAAGTACCGTATTGAGTTTTGATTGCGTTGACTTACAAGATTTACTTTTTATACCTATAAGGGACCTTAAAGTTATACTAGGCTTTAAAAATTAAATTCTTTTATATGGATAGTATCAATTTAGGTATAAGTTATCAAAGATTTCACACGTGTTTTAGTCATACCATTTAAAATTCGGTTTAATGTGCGATCAAAAAAATAACGTGTGAGAGTGCCTGTTCGCAAAAATAAATGATTTTGATTATAGTCCCGCATCTTAAACTTCCCGTACCAAAGTAAATCGGACAGACGAACCAACATTCATTCGTTCATTCATTCAATAGACATACACCAAGTTGATTTCATCAAAGCTCCATGTTTGATTACGAGGTACATAACCCTATAAAGAACAAGAAAAGTTAGAATGTTCTTTTTCTAAATTCAAATGGGACCAGAATTAGACTCTTTTTGACCGCGACACTGTCCCTGTCGGGTCACCAAAGAATCACGTACGCTTGTTGAATTTTGATTAAGAACAAGGAAAAAATAGAATTTTAATATTTTTGCTGCATCATCGTAACAACAGCGACAACACAATCTCATGTTTATACTTAACATATCTACTAGTAGGTACTTATATACGATATAGACGAGCATGTGTTTACCGTCGCTATTAAAAATTACAGGAAAAAGTAAAGGAAAGTGCCTAAAACTTAGGTAAATTTATAATAAGTGCTAGAGATAACTCATTAGGACCATCTTTCGTTAGTATGCACTTATGTGCCATTACAATTTTGTGGCACAATCGCTATACTAACTGAGCCTTTGAGCGAAGAACGAGGCAGCATTTTTATTTTCCGAAATTGAAATTAAAGTGTGATCATTATTTTGACCACCTTCTTAAAGCAGAGTAACCTTTTCGCGCCAAAAAAAGGCACCAATACAAAGTTGTATGGAATTTCATTGCTGGTAAGTTTTAGCCACCAGCTAATTTCCTTCGAGTTGTTGAGTTACTGTCTAGTTTTTTTTCTTCTAAAATAGTCATAGGGCAGCTACGAAAATGTTTCGTTCGTTCGGACGTATTAACCTAATAAATTAGAATAACCATACATCTGTGTCAGTCCTTTGACAAAACACGAACATCCGAAATTAGCCGGGTATAACACACGACCGGTCAAAGTCAAAAGTCAAAAGTCAAAAATCATTTATTCAATTCAGGACAAAATTGCCACTTATGAACGTCAATAACAACATTATAGGCCCCTAGGGGGCCAGAACATGTCTCCTTATTTTTTGGGCCCTACTAGCGCTTCGAGACAAGACACAGACAATCTGGCAAGTGCTGAGAAGAAACGCCGGAACAAACTCAGTCACCACTAGCTGCCACACAAAAAATATAAACCAAAATAAACAGGTAGGTACATCAGTTTAGTGCAGGCTGGACTGACCATACATTCTTGTCATCAAGATAGTCTTGAATTTTATAATACCCCTTAGACATCAGTGTAGTTTTGACATGTGACTTAAATTTATTAATAGGAAGTTTGGTAACATTGTGAGGTATATTATTGAAAAATTTAATACAATTTCCCAAGAATGAATTACTTGTTTTGGCCAATCTAAAGTTTGTTTTTGTTTCTGGTGTTATATGAATGAATATCACTTTTCTTTATAAAAAGATCTAAATTTTTGCGTACGTACATGATATTATCAAATATGTATTGAGAGGCCACAGTGAGTATGTTAATTTCTTTAAAGAAATCTCTCAGGGATTCACGCGGACTAAGTTTGTATATAGCACGAATAGCTCTTTTCTGTAAAATAAAAATGGTATCGATGTCCGCAGCAGAACCCCACAAGAGAAGACCATAAGACATAATACTATGAAAGTAACTGAAATACACCAGCCTTGCCGTTACAACGTCAGTTAGATGTCTAATTTTTCTAACCGCAAAGGCAGCTGAAGCAAGTCTCCCAGCCAGAGTGTCAACATGTGGTCCCCATTGCAACTTCGAATCCAATGTAATGCCCAGAAAAACAG
Organism: Anania hortulata; assembly: GCA_963576865.1. Lineage (NCBI taxonomy): Eukaryota > Metazoa > Arthropoda > Insecta > Lepidoptera > Crambidae > Anania > Anania hortulata. The sequence goes on along the minus strand of OY756408.1, from coordinate 17,066,339 downwards.
TGGAGTTTGATAGATCAAGCTTTTCACCATTTAGTAAAATTACTGTGTTAGCTTGTTTCACGTTAGGCATAGTAAATTTAATACATTTGGTTTTTTTTGTATTAAGAAGTAAGTTGTTACTTGTAAACCAATTTAATACCTTAGAGAGAGCTCCGCTTACATCGTCAAATACCTCTTCGCCTCTTTTTAATTTGAAGATTAAAGAAGTATCATCAGCAAACAGAACTATCTCACAGGAGTCTTTAGAATAGAAAGGGAGATCGTTAATATAGATCAAAAATAGCAACGGTCCCAATATTGAGCCCTGGGGCACTCCCATTTGAAGGTTTCAATTGTTCATAAAATGACAAGGGTTTTACACAAGTAGACGGTATTTTAATTTGTTAGGCTTATATGTCCGAACGAACGAAACAATTTTTGTAGTAGGCCATCTGGTGGAAAAAATTTTTTTCAAAGTACCGCGAACACCTACCGCGATCTTGTTAACATTTATAATTTTAAACGTTTTTGTTTATTTTCAAAGATGGTTTCGTTATTTATAACACTCGTGTCTTTAGGTTGAAGAAACATTTTATGGGAATATGGTATAAAGGATTTAATATCGACGGGTGCCTAAAAACAGCCCATTCGCTAACTACCTACTTACTACCTAGACCAAAACCTAAATGAATGGGCTACCTTTAGAGTGAGGGATAAGACAGAGATTAGGATAGGATTAAGGGTTTTCCTACCTAACAGTACCTCCAGCTAAACTACATATTTACGAACATAGAAATCAACGATTTCAAAAATAAAACGTCACAAAATAATAAGCGCTAAAATAGTAATCAAAAACCGTACCGGTACCGGTAAACCGTAATCAAAACCGTCAAATAAACAAACCAATGAATTTTAATTCGTAAAAACACTCAAGTGAGTTTTAAAACAACGCACTTAAATTTACTGTAAATCAATATTTAAAAAAAAGGATAAAACATAATTAAAATTACTCAAGTAAAATTAACATGCATTACAATAATAGAAATTGGAAATGGGTTCTTTAAAGTAACACTATACTTGTAAATCGGAACGTACAAAATGTAACACAAATATAAATTATTAATCTTTAAAATGTTAAAACCAACAAGTTATAAAATAAACCACAGTTAAACTATTTACGCAACAAAAATGAGATATATGTGGTTACAATTTATTTACATTTATTATTTTACAGGCTTTCGAATAAACCCCTTTCCATTTCCTAATGGTAAAAATAATAATATAAGACTGTTAAAATCCTGTTGAAAGAAATTGTGTAAATAATCAAATCCATGAAAATTATGGTTATTCATATTCAAAATTATTAAATACAATTTTTACAACTTTGACATCAGATATTAATAATTTAACTTCTTAACAGGTATTCTAACTAATCAACGTAACTCACGAACGCTACAGTCGTACACATACATCACCCACCCATCAGGGTGTAATCGAATTCGAAACTCACGGTCAACTGTCCCAAGACTAAGCTGCTAAACCTAGTTAACCATCATCTATCCCCCGCGTCCCATGTTTTAAAGCTGACACCCGAACTCTCCTAATTTCCAGGGGTGCTCAACCTTCTATAATCTACGAGCCTTACTTTAAAATAACGTGACATATTTTCAAACACTTATTAACCTTTCTAGATTCATAATAATTTTCCTACCAATAACCAAAACAAGCATGAGTGACTGAAAGTTTAATATTTCCTCTTTTCCCTCCATTTTATCTATTCTGTAAATATTTTTAATAACGTTTATTGATGTAAAGATATCCAACTTATTATAAATAACTGGATGCTCTCACATTCAAGGCCTACGTTTACTAAATACATTATGAAAATTAAATATTAATAAATTATTGTAAAGTTTTAAACATTCAAAGGTTGACCACATCTGACTTCGAGTGTTCTTGCTCAATCGTATGGTGTGCACGTGAGTTTGCCTTCAGAGTTATTCGTATAGCTACCTAGTATCCTTTTGTTTCAAATGCTGTTTTTTTTTTTTATTATCAAAGTCAGGGTTCGCTATATGCAATTAACGGAGAAAGTATGGTCATTGGAAAATTCGTCATATAATTGTTATTTTTCTAATAAGATGTATTTTTTTTTAAATAATAATTTATCTTTGTACTTGATTTGCAAGGGTAGAGTTGGTACAAAGCTAGTACTGTTATTTATAAACTAGCCTTAACAAACTGCTTGAATGCTGCTGTTGATAAAGGGCTGCAATGCTGACCGCGTTGTGTTGGCTTGGAGCTGTCGGCCATCATCGCTCTTCCAGCGACGTAGTCATTACAGACCACGGCAGTAATTTACTATTGTTAAGTTTCTAATCTGGCCAGTAGTTTTAATATTATCACAACTACTGACAGTGATTTATCTACATTTACTTTAAAAGTAACTCACAGATCTTTATAATCTTAATCTTAAACTTGAGTGAACGCAAAAGGTCTCGGAATCGAGTTTTGGTGCGAAAAATCAAAAATAAAATTTAAAAATTTCGAGTGCTATCAGATCACCTACCTACCAGCTTAAAACCACTAGGTAATGTAAATCTCTACGACTATTAGAAACTTTCTGTCAGAAAAACCATTTTCGAGCCAAGTCTCGGCCTAAACTAAAGTAATAGGCTAGTTTCCTAAAAAAATCTTATTAGTCCGTCAGTTGGATTGACAGAAAATATTGGACACATTTTTTTCTCTTCAAACAAAAAATGATGAAGATATAGCCCGTTAAAGTTCCGCGTAACGTCACGCCCTGTCACACCTTTGAGCAAGGCGTGACGTCACGTGCCCCCATACTCAATGTTTGATGCGCTTTATCTTCGTAATTTTTTGTTTTATTGACAATAGACAAAATATGGGTCCAATATTTTTTTATAATCTAACTGTCGGACTAAATAGAATAATATTTTTTTGACCCAGGAAACTAGCTTATAAAGTTGATAATGCGATTGGTGTATTTTTGCGCGTTATGGTATAATTATGGGCAAACATCAACGAGGCACAACAGAAGTGGGGCGGTGCCACCAACTTCCTAAAGATGTTGTTGTATTGGATACGCAGAATATCTATTTACCTTTTGGTATGTCTTACCTGCAGACTGTGCTGGTAGACTTCCCGTGTAGAATCTCTGACAAGATTACTTTGTATTAATTATCTTCGTCAAAGCGACAAGAGAATCTATGGTCCAGCATGTTTCTTCTGACTGCTAGCGCTCTACGCTACCTCTCAATATTTACATCATCTCATTACTAATGTAAAGTCGGCAAAAGTGCAATGTCATAGTACCATGGAGCTGGTCTGATGATGGAGACGGAAGCCTTAAGAACTCCTAAACTACACATGATTAACGTGTTGGAGTTCGTTTTACATGTCTTGACAAAAATCATAACCTTGTAAGATGCCCAGGGTCTGATTATAAAGTCAGAAGGTGGTCAATAGGAACTTTCAAGCTACAGATCTGATGATAAATCCACAGAATTTGGGTTCTTTTTCACAAGGTTTTATCAATTCTGATCAAAAGATTGACTTAATTATTTTTGGGAACCTGTCCAGTTTGATAATAAACTCAGAAGGTGGCCATAGGAACTTCTAAACTACACACGATAAACCCATCGTGTTTGGGCTCTTTTAATTTGTCTTGACAAAAATTTTATAAAAAAAAAACTGACTTTAAAACACTAAAATGCTAAAAATAATCCTAACACTTAGTTACCTAATCAGTTAATTTTGGAGTCGGTGCAAACGTGTGGTTTTATTTTTTTAAATAAAATTTACTTAATACATCTATTTTTAGTTATAAATCCTAATCTAACTGCTGAACACCGATTTCATCCCCTATTTTCCTACCCTTAAGGGTAATTTTTATTTTGCAAACTTTTATCATAGCATCTTTTAAGTATAAGCTATTTAATAAAACAAAAATCATCAAAATCGGCTCATATTTGTCCAAGATAGGTAACAAGAACCACAACCAAAATATTATCTGGGTATAAATTTGTTGATTTTCTCAAAAAGTTCTTAATGAATTTCGATAAAATTGATATGCGACCACTCTCTGTCTCCACTCTAAAATATAATCTACCAAACAAAAAAAGAATCATTTAAATCGATTCATAATTGGCGGAGTAATCGCGTAACATACATACAAAAAAAAACATACAGTCGAATTGAGAACCTCCTCATTTTTTGAAGTCGGTTGAAAACTATAACATTGTTTAGGGTCTGACGGTGAAGTCGGAAGATGGTCATGTGAACTTCTAAGCTAATTATATTAATGCCATCTCGTTTGGGATTCTTTGATTTGCTTTAAAAAAATTTTTTTTGTGTTGTGCTCATAGGGTCTGAGATTTTTGATTTTTTGGCAATAGCGTACTATTATTATCAAAAAATCAAAATTAAAACTCACTCGGAAAGAGGAAAGGTTTTACCGCATAACTACATAAAGTGAAAATCGAATAATCGTTATTATATTTTTTGTTATTTAATCCAAAAACATATTATTATACATGAATACTAGCAATCGTAACTAAAATTACAATGCCAATTAAAAGCCTCATACCACTTGCGTTACACATTAATTAAGAAGATTACACAAAACAAGAGATAAAATAATAATTTAACAAAATTAGACATTAATTAACAAAACTGGTAATGGTAAATAGCTCTAACTAGTTACTTTATTCATTATTGAAGTTTTGAATTTACTGAATGATATGTATTTTTGGTTCCATCGAACAAACACTAATGTCAGTATAACAACTGTGTTTTTGTTTGTTTTAGTCAAATTCTGTCACGGAGTAATACAGTGAAAACGGTAATGCATAAAACTTGGTGAATATAATGCAAATCTTGTAGCTAAACAACAAAACTATATAATAATGTATTTCTGTAAATAGGCCTAAATTAAGCTCTTTTACACGTCCCAATATATTTTTTACCCTACCACTGCTTCGGGACAATATTGTGGGCTAGTGCCGAGAAGAAGCAGCGCAAGAAACTCGGTCACTATTGTCAGCCTCTTTTTAAATAGTGTGTTTACATTACAAGATAAAATGAACCTGAGCGAGCACGGCAGTATTTAATTCCATACATTTTTATCATTTAAATATTCATTTACAGTCAAATACAACAACGTATGAGTCAAACTCACGCTAAGAATCCCGACCAACTGGAAGTAAATGAATCACTAACGTTACTTACGTTACTAACGTTAATAAGGGTCGAAGGGTTTTCTTTGGTACCCAAGTGCAATTCGCACTATATAACAAGTGTAACAAGGCGTCAAATTACTGTGATTGAAAAAATACAAAATATAAATACAAATGATAGTCACATATAACATTATTTAGGTTCTACCAAAACTTTTAAAAACTACATAATATGAAAATATGAAATACGACAAACAATGTTATTTTTAAGTAACTAAAACCTCTTGGATTGATTCTGCCTGGGACCGAAATACAACATTTATTTTACGTCTTAAAACTTAAACATTAATCGTTTAGTAAAAATATTGACACTAATCTGTATGAAATCTTAACGTCAACTTAATTTTGCGGTTTGGCAACAGCAACAGTTAGAAATATGGTAAGGTGCACTGAAAAATGTTTGTACCAAAATACACCTTAAGCTATCAGTCAAATGAGGTAACTAAACCTTAAGGCTTTTAATTAAATAAAAATGTTGTAAAATCTTATGTTCATTTTAGTTATTTTCGTAAGTCCTTTAACCTTGTACCAAAGTATTCTGCCGCAATTTGAAAATCAAAGGCAGTTTTCCACCCTTAGGGCTCTGTACAATTTCAGAAGTAGGATCGACGTCAGGGTACCTGATGCTGCTGGGGGCGGGTTCCACCGTGAAACGAGACAGGACCGCTGCCAGCCCGGCCAAGGACTGCATGAGGCCCAGGCGACCACCTGCGTTCAATATTTAGTATTTTAGAAAAAAAAAACTACATCAAAATAATGATAACGTGATATTCCCTATTCATAAAAATATTATCATACCTACTATTCAACTCGACAAAACACAATGAAATTTTTACTTTACTATTGGAGAGCTTTGTTGAAATAGGCTTCCTGACAAAAGTTTAGTTATTTTCAAAAAATCTACTTAACATTTGACAGAAACTGTCAATGGATCTTTTGAAACTATCATCTATCGACTCATGAAAATTGTCAAAGTAACATTCGGCGGCCAATAGTATACAATCTAACATCGAAAATTATATTTTATTAAATCGCTTAAACGTAGGGTCTATTTAATACATAGAATTCTTAAACATCGAATTTCATTTTACTAAAAACAATATTTTTTAATTTAATAATCAATCAATACCGATTCATACCATCGAATAATGTTTCATGAAAATAACTTAATTGAATTTGTTTATTTATTCATGTAAATTTGGGTAAAAAAAATCTGTGAATAGTGTTATAAATAGTAAATAAAAATCGATGAATTTGAATGCGAATAAGTGACGGATTTTCTCAAACTTACCAATACAATTACGAGGTCCATCTCCAAAGGGAAAAAATACCGCTTTCTGCCTTGATGTGAACTCATCTGGCTGGAATCTTTCAGGTCGGAACTCCCACGGCTGGTCCCAGTATGCGGGATCCATGTGCAGTGCTTTAACTGGTATCAAAACTTTCACACCAGGGTCAATGGTCAGTCCAATTTCTTCAAAGGTATATATTTTACAACAAGTTCTCATTAGATGCCCAAGAGCAGGGAAAAATCGCATTCCTTCTTTAAACGCGCACTCAAGATACTTCATCTCCTTAACGGCATCATAACTCAACTTGTTGCTGTATCTAGATAGAACTTCATCAATTTCTTTCTGCACTTTCTTCTGTTTTTCCGGATTGAAAGCTAGTTGATGGAGAGTGGTGCTAGTCGTAGAAGACGATGTCTCAAAACCAGCGCCAAAAAACAAAAAAGTTTGTGCAGCTACCAAGTTGTCATCAAGTTCCAACGTAACTTTTTCAGGAGTACCATCTGGTCGAAATTTCTCAAGTGATTCTATTTCAATTGGTCCTTTTTGCTGGTATTCTAAAAGCATATCTACGAAGTCACCCCTTGCTGTTGGCTTGTAACCTTTACTTTTTTTAATCTGATTTACGAGATCGAAGACTCTTTTTTCGACTTTACCGAAAAGTTTTAAGCTTTGTGCAAGCATAGGGAACATTTCTTTCAACACAGCGACAAGAAAGTCCTTAAATCCAACGGTAAATGTATCAGCACCTAGTTTCCGAAAATCAGACTCTTCCTCATTTAAAGAATCTGCTTCGAGGCCAAAGCCGACACTACCAATAAAATCAGTGGTATATCGGGCCATAAGATCTCTGGCATCTAGGATAGCACCATTCTTGGCGGCTTCTAAGGTCCTGCTCTGCAGCTTTTCGGCTCTGTCAACAATTAAAGGGAACATAGCTTTAAGTTTCCCACTAGTAAATGCTGACGTCATTCTTTGTCTCAGCATCCTCCAAAGGTCGCCTTCTACTACAAATAAGTGACGTAATAAGGGCTCAATGTTTTTTGGATATGGATGAAAGCCTCGCATGTGAAAGTGCCCGAAATCAGATATTAACACCGGTTTTATGAGGACAGGGTCTCTCAGAACCAGCTCAGGGGTAGTTGATCTGTAAAAACCAACAACTTTCTCGTTGGGATAATCCCAGTACGTTCTCTCCATAGCTTGGCTTCTGCTTTCCATCATAAGAAAGTTTTTAGAATTGGTGCCGAAACAAAGCACTGGTTTGTCATGTTTTATTCCTTTCTTAGCCCAATAGTTGAACGTCCTAATATTGTAATAGTATAAAGCTACAAGCGCCACTGCAATTATTATCAAAACAATCATTTTGTTAGCCTTTGTACCAAAGATGATGTTAGTAAATGTCCTAAACACAACTGATACTCCGCAGTTCTTAGCTGCCTATTTATATGTATTTTTATTTTGTCTTTTATCAATGTTATATCATACCGACGTAATAATGATCCAAGTTTTTATAGTAATAAACAGGGTGACCGGATAAAAATTGTGTATTTGTTATAGTGCATAATCACCTATTTATATAAATTATATATGGAGCAATACTTCCCGTAACTTCTAATCTTTTTTTTTTATAATCTTATTTAGGAGGAAAACAGCAGCCAGCCAAATTTGACGGCTGATCCATATGGGTTAATCGTAAAAGCCAAGCTAAGGTACTAAATAGGTTTAAAAAAATCTGCAATTACCATCACATAAGGCAGCCAAAAATAATATTTAAGCGTTATAAAGCTCAAGTAGAACATATTTTAAGATTTTAGTATTTATGACAAGAAAAAAAAAGTGCAATAGACTTATTAGACGACAAACAAGCAAAGTATTTTTTTTAATAATAAGACTGTTATATTTCTGTTAAATTTGGAGCAGCCTGTATTTAACTGTTTTGATTTTTTTGCGCAGTGATGTCGAATTTTTCCTGCTTGTTTATCGCTAAGTCATGCTTATGTGCTTGGACTCTAAATTTAACCAGGCAACTATTGATGACTTGACAATTTCTTAAAACAATAACATTGTTGTTATTATCATAAGCTTTTTATTTTTTCATTTAATAAGGAAAACGTTTTTATAAAAAGGTTTAGGGACAGTTTCAGCAGTAGTAGGTAATAATAATTATTGTCTTGAAGTCATAAACATTGATTTATACAGGATGTCATATAATAAATTTTATAAAAAAAAGTAAACCGACTTCAAAAAACTGAAAAGCTAAAAATAATATCAACACATAAGTACCAGTTAATCAGTTACTTTTGGAGTCTGTGCCATCCGATGAGAGTTTGAATGTTTTCGTTTGCACCGACTCCAAAAGTGACTGATTAGGTACTTATGTGTTGATATTATTTTTAGCTTTTCATTTTTCTGAAGTCGGTTTACTTTTTTTTTATAAAATTTACGTATTTCATCTAATTTTAGTGATACAGTGATAATCCTCAACAAAACGAATCATTTGAGTGCAAACATAAGTTAACGGCTGTACACCGATTTTATCCCTTATTTTTCCCACCTTAGAGGTTAAATTAAAAAAAAAAAATTCATTATACCATCTTTAAAGTATAAGCTATTCGATAAAGAAAGAATCATCAAAATCGGTTCACAAATGCCGAAGATATTGGGCAACATAGGTACAAAATCAGTTGGCACGGTATGGAGTTCATGCAAAGTTTGATGATATTCTTATAGATCCCATCATCAGAACTTGATCAAATTTATATGGGACCATTCCGTAAGTATTCCCTTTCGTACAAAAAAAGAAGTATCGAAATCGGTTAACCTGGTAACGAATGATCGCTGAACATACATAAAAAAAAAAAAGATACCGACGAATTGAGAACCTCCTCCTTTTTTGAAGTCGGTTAAAAAGCGTGTCAAACGAAAACTGTAGATAAAAGTCTTACCTCTTGACCGAGAGTGGTATTATTGAAAGTTGCACCGTTTTTAGGCAAATTGAGATTTTCTTTAAAAAATACTCAGGAAAACAACTCAAAATCGCAGTTCGTGATAAAATGGTGCGACTTTTACGAATTCTAATTTCGAACAGTAGATAGAACCTTTTTTGCTCTATCTATGGTTTTCGTTTGGCACGCTCTTTACGGGACACCCTGTAGAACAATTTATAATAACCGGCCAAGTGTGAGTCAGTGCACTAACAGTTGTAGTTTACTGCCATATTTGCTTTATTGCTGCAACTGATATTCATCGTTTCAGCCATAGGACGTCCACTGCTGAACACTGGCCTCCTCCAATGACCTATCATCGGGGGGATTGCCAATACTCGCCACGCTTGGCAGGCGGGTTGGCGAGCGCAGTTTTATAAGATTTTGCACGTAGACGCTGCTGCCCGTCTCTTGCTGCAGGAATTAGTCGCCACTTACTTAGACTTTACTTATGCCCTCTTTCGGGGAGGCCTATGTTCAGCAGTGAACATTCCACGGCTGAAATGATGATGATGATGAAAGGGCTATAGACTTTGGTACTTATAATTTCAACTTAACACCCTTTCTTTAAGGAAAACGGTTTTTCTGATAGATTTGATTGAAAAACAAGGAAAATGATTATATAATTAATTTTGCTGCATCACCATTACGACGACCACAACACAATCTGTGTGTTATATCTATTTGTCGCATATATACGACCTACAAGTAGTATGAGCGTATCATAGCAAACAAAAGTTGACCTTTTTGGTACAGGAAAATAATTAAATAACAGATAACTAGTGTATTTATTTAAAGATAAGATAAAAATAAAAATTCTTTATTTGCAGAAAACATGATAATCTAAGTTATAAAATTATTGTAAGAACGTTCATGTTTATTTCATTTTAAAGACATGCAAATTTATTAAGAATTGTAAAATTTTCAGATTTTTTATAAACATCTAATTCTTTTGTTAAAAAATTCTTTTATATTGTAAAAGCTCTCTATTAACAGCCATCGATGCAAGGCGGGCTTGAATTGATTGAGTTTTTTTTTTAAATTTGTTAGGTACTTTTATTATTATACAGGGAGTCCCAAAAAATAGTGTCAAGCCGAAGTCCAAAGGTAGAGCATCACTAGGGCTATCCGAATCACCCCCATATATGTTCCGCGATTTTTGATAGTTTTCGAGTTATGACTCTTTTAATATATTTTTTTGAATTGTTGTGTTAAGGCACTTTTTTGGTCACTGTTGCGCGAATAGTTAAGGTACATGCCTGATTTTTATTTCTTTATTAGATGAATACTAGGACTAGCTGATTCAGAAGTATTTCCATCCATAACACTAATGTAACTCATTAAAATAAATTATTGAAACTAAAAAAGTTATAAATCTTTTATTTTTTCTAAACTTTGAAGCCCATTTAAAAAATAAAGTTACATAAATTTTTTCATTCATACCTTTTTTAAAAACTTAACTATTCTATCAGCTATTTATCATGAAAATTTCATTGAGTTATATCTATCTATAGTTAGTATCTATCTAGTTATAGTTATATCTATCTATATATCGACACCAACTGTAAAAATATGATAGTTATAGCCGCTATGTTGAATAGCCGTGCCGGTGACGTCACTTATTATGATCGCTGTTTCGATAAAAAGTCAAAATGGCTGCTATATCTATCATATTTTTACAGTTATTGTCGATATATCGCTATATCATATCATATCATATCGTGTTTTGGTGGTCATGCTAGAGGGGCAGACGTTAGACGTCCACTGCTGAACATCGGCCTCCCCCAATGACCTCGGCCAATGACCTCGACAATCGGGGGGGGAGGGGCTTGCCAATACTCGCTACGGTTGGCAGGCGGGTTGGCGAGCGCAGTTTTTTTAATGATATTTCGCACGCAGACCACACGGACAGGTACCACAGAAATTAGTCGCCTCTTACGACACGCCTCCTGTTGGCAGTGTGGAAATGTATTCCTTACGGCCTACTTGCCATTGCCCCACATAATTAGTCCATAGCGCAGTATTGATCCTGTATCACATCTACGATTCGTAGTCGGATCTAATGCAAACTTATTAAGCTACTCAAAGACAATTCAATTCAATCCCACAGCATAATGTTACACAGGTGTCATAAATAGATACATGAAGGACTGATTTTTCGAAGAATAATTTTGTCATTTTGACAGTTTTCTTATAGAAAATGTGTCAAAGCGTCACTTTTATTCGTCGGATAAAAGTTATCTGTCGATTAAAAAATCGGCCCTTATTAGATTGTTAAGACCTTATTTGACATTAGAATAAAATAGTGTGCAACAATTCATTTGTTTGTTGTTTTGATGACATAGCGTAACACGGGTTACCGTTACTAATTTTAGGAGCCCAATACCTAAACGTGCCGTTTGGGAACGGCCGTAAAAATACACTTCTTCACCGCCAACAGGAGGCGTGTCGTAAGAGGCCACTAATTCCTGTAGCACGAGACGGGCAGCAACGTCTGCGTGTGAAATCTTAATAAAAGTCATTGGGGGAGGCCTATGTTCAGACATCGACGTCCTATGGCTGAAATGATGGTGATGAGTATTCCTCAACACAATGGAACTTATTAGGTACTGGGTGACCACGCTGCGTCTTCCATGGTATTCCAATTTGTGGTTAATTTTAGGCAAATTATTTATATGCATATAATTATCTGTTCCGTATCCAATTCTGCACATGCGTAGGCGATGACCGGTCACAGATCCAATTGGAATTGTACCTCGTAATTGTTAGAAAGTGATTTGAATGTAAGACTTCTATTTTATTGCGATTTGTGGGCGTTAAGGTGAACGCAAACGATATTAAAATATTACTACGTTTTACATTTTAAAACACTAATAATAAAAATAGCCCGTTAGAGTATTTGTTTCATTAATAACAACGCTGAGCCTTAACTGATAGCACGAGAAAGAAACATTTTGTAAAAATAAGTTATTTAAGCCATAGAATATTTAAGCCTCATAAAAGATATTGCGTTATTTCATTTGCACCTTGTTTATAAAAAATAAAAATATATATATTTTTTAAACAATATTGCGGTGCCCTTTCCAGGGTTCATGTTATTGTACTGTAAACCTCTTTGAACATCATTTATCACCACATGATTGCAATAAACGGTTTGAGTTTGAGTTTAAATTTAATTAAACAAATTCTTGTCTTTGCAGAAGGATTGTGAATCCTATTATTGGCCAAAACAAGTAATTCATTCTTGGGAAATTGTATTAAATTTTTCAACAATATACCTTACAATGTTATCGAACTTCCTATTAATAAATTTAAGTCACATGTCAAAACTACACTAATGTCGAAGGGGTATTATAAAATTCAAGACTATCTTGATGACAAGAATGTATGGTCAGTCCAGCCTGCACTAAACTGATGTACCTACCTGTTTATTTTGATTTATATTTTTTTGTGGCAGCTAGTGGTGACTGAGATTTTTCCAGCGTTTCTTCTCAGCACTTGCCAGACTGTTTGTGTCTTGTCTCGAAGCGTTAGTAGGGCCCAAAAATAAGGAGACATGTTCTGGCCCCTTTAGGGCCTATAATGTTATTATTAACCATCGTGGCAATTTTCTGTCCTAAATTGAATAAAAGATTTTTGACTTTGACTTTGATTTGGGAACCGAAGCTTGGTTTAAAATTATCGTTAATTTCATTTTGTCGGTAAAATCTAGTGTGCAGTCACCCTAAGCGTAAAGTTGCCACGTCATTGAAACAGATGTTTGGTAGTAACTTAAAACAATGCTGCGAGCATGAATGGCTTCGATAGATCTCATGATTGTACCCTACGTGTGATCAAGATAACGGAGATCAATCAATAATAATGCTTGTTAAACGGAAATTGTAATAGCGTCTATCAATTTCATTGTCAAATGAAAGTTACGATACTACAGAATACTATTAATAATAATTTAAAAATAGTCATTAAAATAAATATAAATAAAAATAAAATAAATAACTGCCAACTGTGCTATTGCCGGTTATTACCGCCCAAGAGGCGAGAGGTTTGTGGCCTGTAAAAAAAAATTTAATATAAATGTAGGTAAGACAAATATAATTCAATTTAATTCTTATAATTCTAATTTATTGCAACTTTACATTTAAATGAAAAAGTAACTGAAGTTAGGAGTCTTAAATTTCTGGGAATAAATGTAGACAGCCATTTGAACTGGAAGACACATATTATCGACATTTTATGTAAAAAAACTTGAACGTTTTGTTTTTGCTCTGATAAGACTCAGGCAAACGGTTTCGCCAGAGACTTCTTTAGTAGCAGCCTACCATGGTTACGTAGCATCAACACATGGATTTATAATCTGGGGAAACTCGGTGGATGTGGATAGACTTTTTAAATTACAAAAACGCTGCATTCGGGTAATTACAAGGCTTGGTTTTTGGACAGCTGTAAACCCTTATTTAAAACATCTAATATTCTTCCATTGCCTTGTATGTATATAATAGAAATATGTCTTTTTACTAAACGCTTCCAGAATTCTTCCAGAATTATTTCCAGAAATAATTATAACTCGGCAAAAGGAGCAAATTTGTTAACCTGTTATATCACCCTACATGTCACAAGACGATATACAAAACAAATGTTGTAAACATGTGTGTTTTGATTTTTAATCATATTCCTGACAACATAAGTGTTAAATCGTCTCGCGTTTAAACGAAAGCTAACAGAATGGCTATTTTCGCATTGTTTTTATAACATAAAGGAATTCCTAGACCTTAAGACTAATTAGTAATAATAATTATTGTTAAAATTTGTTTTTTGTTTAAAATTTGCACATTTTTGAATACCTACATTTACTTTGTTTAATATTGAGACCTTTACCATGTATGTATTCTGGCAAATAAATTTTCTGATTTCTGATATTATACTATGCACAGCTAGAAGCCTAGAAGTGCAAATATATTCACACAAATCATCTCGCCGCAAATTGAGCCGAGCTTGTACTATCATCATCATTTCAGCCACAAGATGTCCATCGACGAACAAAAGTCTCCCCTAGTGATTTCCAGGTTGTTCGGTTGAAGGCGGCCTGCATCCAGCGGCTTCCTGCAACCACTACCAGGTCCTCTGTCCACGTTGTGAGTGAACGTTCTACGCTGCACTTGCCGGTACGTGGCTTCCATTCCAAAACCTTTCTGCCCCATCGGCCGTCAGTTCTTCGTACTATGTACGCCCGCTACCTGTCCACTGCCACTTCAGCTTGCTAATGCAGCTTGTACTATGGGGATTAGATATTATAATATAAGTTACCTATTCTATGTAAACCGTGATTCATTCATTTCCATTAAAATCTGACGACACACTAAAGGGACCGCGTCTATTCTGAAATTTATCTCATTATCAGAACTATACCTACAATAGCTTAATTTCAAATAGTGTGTGAAAGTAGTATAGTAATACATAGTTAGTTAGTTAGTTTTCCTGGGCGGTTTCCGCACTAATTAGCCTCCTGATTAGGCCATTGTGCGAGCTACCTTTTTCTTCTTACTCCAACCAACCCAGGTCATCCCAGAAGGTCAGCAACCTTTTCAGATTCCTGCAGGCTTCCGGGAGCGATCCTAGTGATTGGAGAATCTGATGCCGTTGATCTGCCATGCTCCTACATTCCATAAGCTCGTGCTGTGGCGTTTCTTCTGCCTCCATGCATCCTCTGCATGTGGGGCTGTCAGTCACACCTATGTTAAAAAGGTGCTTGTTAAGAGGACAGTGACCGGTTCTAACTCCTATAACCTTGCGGATTTTGTCCCTTTTTAGTCTGATGAGGTTGCGGGTAAGCTTATTTGTTGCTACCGGAACTGCATTTTTTGTTTGCCTGCATCCTTCGCATAGTAATACATATTATTATTTTAAAGCGATCCACGGAAGACGTGTAGTCGTGAATTTTTTCCTTGGTGGGTGATGACTGAGTTTGTACAAATACATATAAAACAAGTGTTTATTAACAAGCGATATAGGGGTAATTAATCTTTCCGCTTGGTTCAATTTGCATTTCATAAAACCGACCAGGACAAATTAGTTTCGCAACGATAGGTGGCCATCGGGGCGGGCGCATACGACTCGCGACGCACGAGCGAGCAGACGACGGCAACGACTGTATTGTTTCACTTTGTTCAAATATTCATCAGCAAGCAACAACAAATTTTAAACAGTAGCCAAAATTATGGAGGTGAATTTGTTTATAATTTTATAAGTAACTGTTCGTACGGCTAACCGTACGAACAACTAAATGGCTTAAGGCTAACCTTAAGCCATTTAGTTGTTAGTTTTCAACCGACTTCAAAAAAGGAGGAGGTTCTCAATTCGACTGTTTGTTTTTTTTTTGTATGTATGTTACGCGATTACTCCGCCAATTATGAATTGATTTTCAAATCAAATCAAATTTTGATGATTTTTTTTTGTTTGGTAGATCATACTTGAGAGGTGGTCCCATATAAATTTGATCGTAATTGATTCAGCAGTTTTTGAGAAAAAAACAAAATTTATACCCAGATAATGTTTTGGTTCGTGATTCATGGATCTATGTTAACCAATATCTTCGACAAATGTAAACCGATTTTGAAGATTTTTTTTTAATTAAATAGCTAACTAATACTTCAAAGATACTATAGTAAAAAAATTCGGAAAAAATTTTACCCCTAAGGGTAAAAAAAAGGAGAATGAAATCGGTGTTTAGCAGTTAGATTAGGATTTATCACTAAAAAAAACCGACTTCAAAACACTAAAAAGCTAAAAATAATCCTAACACTTAAGTACCTAATCAGTTACTTTTGGAGTCGGTGCCAGCCGATGAAAGATTCAATGTTTTTGTTTGCAGGTACTTAAGTGTTAGGATTATTTTTAGCTTTTTAGTGTTTTGAAGTCGGTTTTATTTTTTTGACATGTAAACTGCATCTTACGTTGGCCATCCATTAAACAATTTAACAATTAAACAGTCGACTTTAACAAAAAACTTATTAAGTTCTATTGTGCATTCCATCCACAACCACTTTCCGCTATTGTTAAGTGAATAATAATAATTAATTTCTTAATTGTGTCGATCATCAATATTATTTCTATAGTGTAGACTTATAAATTACTCCCTGTGTCTTAACTTGTATATAGTCTTCCTAAAATTACACACAAACTATGCTTAGTTTGAGTTACCTCGATGATTATGTAGGAAGCAGCAAATTTTTAAAATGATATTTTTGTTAACCTGAAAGTAAAAGTGGTTTATTAGTTAACTTGTTGTGATTTTAGTTTTATTTCCATAGTGAAAGTTATATATTTGAACTGTTTATCACTCCCTGAAGGGCCAAGTGCAGTGAAGAATTCCATAAATGCTTATTACTAGAATAAACTTCATCTTAATCATATAAAAATATTATAAGAACGTATTATAAGTTGATTGATTATTAAAAAAATGATTTTAATTTTAATTTGATTGATTTTATAAAATTGACATTCATTTACATACAGAATCTAATAATGAAATTGTATATAAATAATGCATGTTTTTGAAAATTATTGAATTAAATAAGTCATTATGTATTGTAGTTTAATTGAATATAATAATATTTGTATGCAACACTGGTTAGCTGAAGAAGAGGATCGTAACTCTATGTACCTAACTAACAACTAAAATGTACCTTCTTCAAGAACAAATAAATAAATAAATTTCTTAAATTGTAAAGGTCTTAAACTTAAAAGGGCAATAATGGATACCCTTACACGCTTTCAGGTGGGAAAATAATAAAATAAAATAAAAATATCATATACATATAGTTTTCTGTTTCTTTTTTTTGTGTTTACTGAAACCTTCATAGGTTATTTTTTGTTTGATTGTTTTGAATAGATTTGTAGCTATTAACTATCTTGCTAGTTGAGCTTAACTATTATAAAGTGTAACACATGCGTTAGAAGAATGTCTAGCTTGTAATTTTATCTTTTATATATTTGTGTTTCTTTGATGTTTTTCTGTTTTGTGTTTCAAATAAATAAAATTAAAAGAAAATAAAAACTTTAAGGGCCTATTTTTCTATAGCCAGATAACTTTTATCCGACGCATTTGACACATTTTCTATACAAAAACTGACAACTTATTCTTCAAATAAAAGTTATCTGGCAGTTGAAAAATCGGCGCTTAATCATTTAAAATAAAAAGCGCAATCCCAAAATATTTAAGTAAGGATTTTTACTCCCCATTCTAGTCTAGACCATAATTTTAAGAATGAATTGCACTGCCTAATTGCAAACAGAGCAATTGTTACAATCGAGCTAAAGGTCTTAAGTGAAACTTTACCCGTAAACGTATTGTTCATTGACGTCCATTCTCAGAAAGCCCTTGTCAAGGTGAGCGGTAGTTGAGCGTGTAATTAGGCACGAGCGGCCACCGCGCCCGACACAATGAGCTAATTGTCGTCGTGTTCAGTCGCACGCGTGCGCACGGCCTAAATGACCGCTAAAACTCTTTTGAGTCATGATCAGTGTTGTATGGGTACCAATGGATCCCATTTATTTATTTTTATTTGCATATGTTTATTAAGGAAACAAACAGGTTCCAGTCTTACATTTATGTTACAAATAATGTATATCACCAAAGCATTTTATTTCCACCAGAGGTTTTAACAGTAAGTAGTAGATAAAAATGTAATGGAGTCGTTTTATATTCAGTCTGTAACTTCTTACTATTATTTGAATAAAGTGGCAATAAATATTAATATTTTATAAATATATCTTAAGATTTTTATATATTTAAAAAGACATCGTTTTTACGTTTATCATCATAATAAATAACTCGTATATTTTTTTTCTAAAATACCAAATACTGACAACTTCGATGTTACGTTAAGACCCAGCGAACTTCGTTCCGCCAATTCGTTTGACAGGTACGAACAGTTTGTATAGGAAAATAAAATAGTTGTTTTACTACTTTCCTTACAAATTTTTATATTTTTTGACCTTTTAAACCTTCCCTGAACTTCCACAAATATTCCAAGATCAAAATTAGCCAAATCGGTCTAGAGACAAACAAACAGCAATTCATTTTTATTTATATAGATTAACAAATGCTTATAAACTGTTTTTTTTTTTTTGGGCATGCACTGATATTCCGTTTTAAATAGGAGCTGTATTGTTTTTCGTATCTTGTTCTCAAAACATTTTTGAAAATAGAAAAAGCATTTTCCTAAGCATTCTAATAAAATGTCGATACAAAATAATGCGAGATCATCTCGGGGCTTAGCGAATTAATATCGAGCTCGGCGATTTGCCCGCACCCGCGCTATAGAATGATATTGGTGTTTTATGGAGCTACGCGGTTGGGCTACTGAGCCGGATAAACTCATTTTGATGTTCGACTTAATCCAATATCGGAATAACAATTTTGAAAATAAATTTGTTTTTGTATTTCAAATTGAAATGGTTGTGGTTGTCTTACAAGTAAACACACAAAAGCGTTTACGCTGAACGGCATTTCATACAAACATTTAATTTCAAAATCTGAGAAACGAATGAACCTATTCTATTTAATAAGACAAATAATATAAAAGATTTTTTAATTTTAATTTTATGTTAATTCAGTATCCACAACTCTTAAAAATTTTACAAACCACAAAACTTACAGCTAATAATGGATTCTATTTATTTTAATTTAGAACTTTAGAAAAACGATAGTCAATGGGAGAATTAATTTTGAAAATATAACGCTAAAGAATCTAAAATGAAAAAATAAATAAAATAGAATAATTGCACGAGGATGTATGAGTGGTGTGTATCAGTGTAAATGTGGGGGAATTATAAATGTGTGTGGTCGTGTGTGTGTGTTCTCGTGTGTGTTTGTCCTACCTACTCAATAAATCACATACCTCCCTCCAAGGATTGTTTGGAGGTGCTAAACAAGTCTAATGAGGCAATGTTATAAGATATGATAAAATTTATTCTATATAAAAACTTAGTATTAATACATGAAAACTTAGGTAATTAAGTTGGTTTAGGGATTAGGAATTAAAAATATTTTTAATAGATTTGACAAATCAGAACTAATATCAGGTTTGACGAATCAGAACTTTTTAACATTTGACAAATTAAAACCACTAACAGACTTGACGAGATAGTACTTTTCGTAGACTTGTCCAATCAGAACCTTTACATGCTTTGGTCAAACGAAACCTAATTAGTATTTGATGAATTTAAAATAAAAATTTATGTAAAAATCGCTTGACGAATCGAACCAATTTTTAGGCTTGACCAATCATACCCTAAATCATTGAGTTTAATCTTATAATTATAAAGTTGATACCTAAACTAAGCAATAGTTTTGCTTGTATCTTAGGTATCTAATAGTAATAATACTCGTAAAAGTTGGTAAAACGATTATTAAAAATATAATAATAAATAGATCTAGTTCTACAACTTTATACTTTGGACAACATCACATACTTCAATATTTATTTATTTAATATTTATTGCTCAGCCTCCCGGGATAGCATGAGCACCAAAACACGATATGATATGATAATTATAACGATATATCAACACCAACTGTAAAAATATGATAGATATGGAATTGAATCGCCGTGCCGGTGAAGTCACATAAGATCACTGTTTCGATAAAAAAAAAATGGCGTCTATATTTATGTGTCTCCTGTTTTCTTTCTGTTTTTTTCTTTTTTTTCGCTCTCTAGACCTTCACCCATCAATGTTAGACTTCCCCGTATGTATGTATTCTTATTATTATTTATGTATGTGTATTTAATATATATGTATATCTAGTTTTTATAAAATATTTACTTATGTGTATTAGCATGTAATGTTTATTTTAATTAGAGTATTTTCTCATGTAATAAACTTGTCAGTTACTTCATACTCCGCCACAAACTTCACTATCTGCACTACCTCAAGATTGACTGGTAGAGAATGCTGTATAGCATTAAGTCCGCCAATTGTACCCACCTGTGCAATAAAGTTTAAATAAATAAATAAATATATCTATCATATGTTTACAATTGGTGACGATATTTCGCTATATCATATCATTATCATATCCAGTTTTGGTGGTCATTCTAGGGAGGCTGATCTTAAGGTACCAAAGTAGCTAAAGCTTGTGTTTTAGAAATCAAAAACAACGACGGACCAGTTGTGGTACCGTAAACAAACTCTTCTCAGGTTTGGGTTTCAAGTTAGAAAAGTTCGTTCTCTAAATCTAATAGGGATTGGGATTGTGATTGCGACTCGTAGATCCAGTGTCTCAACATAGGGCTATTCTCTCTTACAGCAATAGTATTCAGGATGCCATTGACACCATGACGCAACCGACGCATTAGGGCAACGTAATAAATAATATTATTTTTTTATTTACGTATAATAAATAAAGCCGTCGTCACATGCCAAGACATCCAGCGCGATTCCGCGAAGCATCAATATGTAACAGAGAATGCACACGTGCTCATTGCGATGCCATGCGCGTGCGCCACTCGCATGCTGGCCCTTCTTCGGCAAGACTTGTGGTATTGTGCGTAGCCTGCCTAATTTTAATGATTTTAAATTTTATAATGGAATAATTGCAATATTTATTTTTTTTAAAAGACAATTTTCCATAACATTATTATAGTATTTTCTACTATACTACTACTAAGTAAATAAGAATAAAAATTAAAAAAACTAAATGACAAGATCTTTATTAAACAAAACTATAAAATTAAATTAATCAATGTAAGTATCTAACTACTAAAGTAATCCAATAATCATCGCAAAAGCATAATAAGCTTAATATTATGCTCATTCAAATACTGTCAAAATAGTAAAATATGTCTGTGGAAAGTCACAATGAATATAAAACGGTTAAACATTTGTCATTTAACTCATATGTTACAAGCCTCGCCCAAACCACAGTAAATAAAAGAACAGTAGGCCTGTTCCTACCGAGCGACTGATTTTTTAGGTACACAACGCTTGCATACACCATTAGATGCTTTTGTCATCTATGCAATGTACATGCGAGTACTTTAATGCGTTGAAAAGTTTAATAAGACATAAGCGTACCATTTGACTTCTAGTTAATGTTAATGTAAATTAAATCCAACTTAGTGCGAATTTAACCAGCACACCGAAGGGTTATATTTTGTCTTTTTAATTAAACTGCACTATAATTACATCAAGTTTATCGCTTCTATTATAATTATAAACGTAACTAAGATAGAGAAAAAACAATTGATAATATTTTTAAAACACATTTATTTTGTTTTCGCTCGATTTTATGTACTTACTACGAGATTTTTTAGAATGAAATGCTGTTTCTTTTAATATGAACACAAAATAACTCAAGGTCAACAATAAGTACAATAACACATAGCATTATACGATTTACTACTACTATCTACAACTGCGCTATACCCTTATATAAATATATATACATGTGTATATAACTGGGTCTTGTGTCCCTTTCTGCTTTGTGTCAGAAATGAAAAAACGATTTCTACGATGTACCTACACGTGTCGTATGTAGGCAGGAACATATTTTGCTCATCAGCATAATTGATTTTCTTATACATCAATATGAATTTATGTATCGATCAAAATATCATTATATTCCGTGCTTAAGATATAAGCAGATAGCGTTTTCGATTACAAAATCAGTACCTAGAGGACGGTTAAAAATATTTTTACGATATGTATACGAATCGCCTTGCGTTATTTTTGCAAAAACTCAAAAATAGCTCGGTCTAGCTGATTTATTTTGTGTTGTGGTCGTAATGACAAGGATGAGAAAAGAAACGATGTAAAAAAAAGTAAAAACATTCAAAACTTCTGAAAAAAAAAATTCGTATATAGCTGTATGTCAAATTTGCATAAAGTAACGTTTGTTGGGACAGTTATTTAAAAAATCGGTTTAATTAGATAAATAGGTAATGAAGCTGGTGTGACAGTTAAAAAAATATATTGATTTTTTATTTACCTTGTAAAGACGTAAAACAATTTGCCACGTGACCTAGATAGAGTTACTACGTCCAAAATAAGATAAAACATACAGTGACGTTGACTTGGAAATGCCTAAAATTAACTGGGTTAGGCTTACCAAACACGTAGACACTTTTTCATCAGAGGTGTACCATGGTTGCCGTGTCCGGTAGCGGCAATCAGACACAATTTCTTTTTGTTATCATACCATCACGTAACATAGACACCAACACGGGCACTAAAGATAATTTTAGTGTAAAATTTGTTTATTACTCGTACTGATGTTGGTACAATAATTTAATGTAATCATTAACGTACTGACAGACATGCCACTAATGAGGCATGCTCATGTCACTGTTCACATTTGCTAGTGATTAGCATGCTTATTTTCGAAATAAGCATGCTCAAAGCAAAAAACTGTTCACACGTGCCATTTAATCGCAAGCTATCGGTCAAAATAGAAGCTGTGCATGAAAATATAATAAAATCAGTGGTTCTGTACAATGAAGTAAAAACGAAAAGTATGCCCATATACGTCCCACTGTAGGGCACAGGCCTTACCACAACTATGTAGTGGTTTGGGTCATACTCCGCCACGCCAGTGCCCAGGCCGCCGGCCGCAGGCCCAGTGCGGATTGGTGGAAGGGTGTTGTAAGGCCGCTTGGCAGTGACTAAACCTTACTGTCAGATGTTATTAAGTCGCTTGAAGGCCTCTGACTAGGGTTCACGACCTAGTATCAAGCTATATGAGCCGGGACCAACTTATAACGTGCTTTCCGAAGCATGGAGATGCTTATGATAAATTTCACTGTTTATGGTTGGAAAGGTCGCCCATCCAATTATAACCGCGGCGTCGGTGGCTTAACTTTGGTAATCACTACCAAAGTGCTATTGCCAGCAAGCTACAAGCACCTCTAGAGTTACTAAGATAAGATAAAAGAAGAGTTACTATAATAGTATCAGTTCTATCCGTACAGACGTAATAATTGCGTTGCAAGCAATAACACTGTGTTATTACTAATAACACAGTGTTATTGCTTGCAACGCAATTGATATATATGAAGACGGTGGGTATCAGGATTCGTTATCAGGTGGGTCCCACATGGCGTAAAACTCAAAATAATAGTCTAGTTAAATATTACAGACGTCTATTTTCAATATAGCAAACGAATTAACAGAAAATAACTAACGATTAAACGGATGGATTCGGATTACTTGGTCGAGACACGCGGTAAGTACGTCAGAGCGACGCACTTACAAAATAACAACCGTTCGGGTCGGCGCTCGAAAACAGAATGATGGCGAATATCTTTATAGATAATTCCAAAAAACTACGGTACACCGTTATCAATTCACATTTAGGCAAAAAAAAACCATATAAAATACTTAACGTGTTAGGTATCCGAGAGACTCGAAATGGTTTCAAGTTTTGCACCTAACCCAAAAATGAAATGTTGTCAATTAAAATAAGCATGCTTAAAAGCAAAGGTGTTCAGACGTGCTCAAAGCACGCCCCCCGTCACCCGCGCAACAGGTAGCTTGCTCAGAAATCAAACAACGGTTGTTTTATGAGCATGCTCAAATTAAGCATGCTTATTACTGCAATAATTGCTACTGGCATGCTTTTTGGCAACTAATGAGCATATATGTGTGTGTCAGTACCATTAAGTATTTATTCCTTTTTAATTAATATGTTTTTTTATTTTAGGACTGTTAATTGTTACTATAAATAGAATTGACTGCTTAGCAAACAAAGTTTACAAAAGCGTCAGTAAATATAAATAATATGTGTTAGTTTTTGTGTTGTGTCTGTTTTCGTTTCAATCTTGAATTATAAGTAATTGTAATGATATCTTATGTGTTTTTAGATAAACAGTACCTTAAAGTGTTTTGTGTTTATATTTTGTTTTGTTATATTGAGCTTATGATTTAGACCCTAGTCGAGTCGTATTTGCATAGATCTCGGCTCAATGGGTCGCTTCCCGCTGCGCCATCACTCCGACCTGATTGTAGATCAATTTGCCTAATTACGTCGATATAGTTGAAATCGCCATGGTCATCGAATGTTAAACAAATCTAGCCTGAAAGAGAAGGTGAAAAAAACACACTATTAGGTACACAATATATTAGGTTAGGCAATAGTTCGCTTACCATACATACATACTAAAACTATTATTACAAATAAAAACTTTATTTGTAGTAATAGTTGGGGGTAGAAACGAAAAAGTCATTCACAGCGGTCGGGCATTTACATACAGGGTTACATTTCACGGTAGTACCAATTTTTCAGGGACCACTCATAATCAGTAACTAAATCGCTCTACGTAAAAAACAAACTCTTTTTTTTCAACTTTAATTCTTCTATTAAAAATGAAAAATAGAATACGTAAATAATTAACGATTACTCGATTAAATTGCACCGTATGTGCACTGCATGAGGTTTTTATTGATGCGGCGTTGGCGTACGCCTGTGATATCTGATGAATGACGACGCATCTCGCGTTTTTTTTTCGGAAATTTTTAAGTATATTTTACTCCAGAAATACGAAGAATGAAATTAATTACGATAAATTAGTATTTTTATATTGTTCTATAGACCGTATTTTTAAAATTTGGCACTACCTTGAAATGTAACCCTGTATATGAGTCTAACTATGTAGTACATAGTTGCTACAATTGTATGCCCTTTAAGGAATAGGGTAAAATTTAATAACAACAGGGTCTATAATGATCTGATTAATGTACCTATTTATAACACCTATGTAACATTATAGAACGCAATAAATATATTGAATTGAATTGAATTAATTCAAAATTTGAAAGCATGAGAATGTTAAGGGTGATGTGTGGGGTGACAAGAACGGACAAGATCAGAAATGAACATATTAAAGGAAGTATGAAAGTGGCACCTGTAACAGAAAATATGAAAAGAAACCGTTTACCTTGGTACGGACATGGTGATAAGGAAAGAAGGGCAGGAGGGAGGTCTGAGTGTTGATTGGTGGATCCCCTAAGAAAAGATAAATGGATTGTGAGGGGGATTATGACTGAGAGGGGAGTGAATAATTTGATAACAAGTGACCGGACTGCATGGAAGAGAAAAACATACAGCGTCGAACTCAGATGAACTGGAAACAGGGCAGGCAAATGATGAATTTGATGATGTGTTGCAACAATTGTACTACCTTGTACTGATTTGATGGATTTGAAGGATGTTCATTCTTTACTTTGATTCCAGGACCACTCAATTAGTCGTCTGGTAACACGTTTTACTGTTCAATAGAAATAAGATAGGGTTTTTGTCATCATTGGTATCCAGAGCTATAAATTAAATCGGCTGTGAAACAAAACACCTACATTTAATTAAATTTATATTAATTCTATATCTACCTCTTTCTTTCTAAATAGAATGTCCATGAATATTACCAGTATTCATGTTTTTGTTTTTAATTAATTTTACGCTTTTTCTGTTTCAGGTAATATTTCGATTTGATGCCTACGCAGAACGTTCTGCAAATAGTAAGTTGTAAGGTATATAAATGATAAACCATTGGTTTTATAGAGACATGCTTACTTGTGTAGACGAGATGACAGTTAGTCAGTTTTTTGCCAATTTTGACCTAGCGTCACTCGACACCAAAAATCAGTACTGCCACCATGAGCATGCATGAGCACCAAAACACGATATGACATGATATGATATAGCGATATATCGAAACTAACTGTACAAATATAATAAATATACCCACCATTTTGAAACAGCGATTATAATATGTGACGTCACCGGCACGGCGATTCAACATGGCGGCTATATCTATCATATTTTTACAGTTGGTGTCGATATATCGCTATACCGTATCATATCATATCATGTTTTGGTGCTCATGCTAGGGGGGCTGGTCTGGGTTTGAAACTAGTATACTTACTGTAGTAACATATTACTGCCATCTTGTACATTTCTCTAAAACTTTATTATGTCAGTCTATTGCAGTCCACTGCTGGACGTAAGCCTCCCCCAAAAAGCGCCAAAGAACACGATCTCCCGCTTTTTTATCCAGCCACTACCCATCTTCCTAAAACCTAAAACTTATATATTTAATCTTAATGATTTGTAGTTTGTGTGCTGTAAAAAAAACAATGAATAACTTAAGTTTATTACCTACCTACGATCTGGTAACCGGGATGATACGTCGAGTCTCGTTCGTTATTAAGTGTAGTTTTTTTGTGTTGAAGATGTTGTAGGAAATATCCTTAAATGTTTTCTATACTTACCAACCAATGCAATAAGTACTGTTGTTTTTCCAAAAAAAAAAAAACAGTTAACCTAATTTATTTCTTTAAATAGGCCTAAATTAAGCTAATTTATACGTCCCAGTTATTTTTTTACCCTACCACTGCTTCGGGACAATATTGTGGACTAGTGCTGAGAAGAAGCAGGGCAAGAAACTCAGTAACTATTGTCAGCCTCTTTTTAAATAGTGTGTTTACATTACAAGATACTATGTACCTGTGCGAGCATGGCAGTATTTAATTCTATACATTTTTATCATTAAATAGTTATTTACAGTTTAATACCCTTTTTCACTAAAATCATCGTGACATGCAATTTCAATTTATACATAGGCAGCTCAGCAATGGATTGTGGTAATGGGCTAGTTTCCTAAAAAAATCTAATTAGTCCGTCAGTTGGATTAACAGAAAATATTAGACAAGTATTTTTTCTTTTCTCAATCAAACAAAAAATGATGAAGATATAGCCAGCCCGTTTAAGTTCCGCTTAACGTTACGTCTTGCGACACTTTTTAGCAAGGCGTGACGTAACGTGCTCCCATTTCCAAACTTTGATGCGCTTTATCTTCGTCATTTCTTGTTTGATTGACAAAAGACAAAATATAGGTCCAATATTTTTTGATAATCTAACTGACGGAATAAATAGAATAATATTTTTTTGACCCAGGAAACTAGCCCATTTGTTAAAAAGCGAATACATTTTGCCATGAACGAATTACCCACTTTATGCTGTCTGAAATTTGAAACGGTAGGTTTATCTTTATTCCGGGTATTATTATTATGCATATTATGCACGACAGAGATAAAAAAATCATATTATAATGCCAGTTGTAGAAATTAAAATTACAAACTTCACCCCCTTTCTACGAGTTGCCAATCTTATTAACTCTAAACTACTAGTCATGTCGTAGTAGACTCTAATCCTAGTTATAACGAATCGAAAGCGTAATACTCATTCCGCTTATGGCAATTTGTCGCTCCCCGCGCACCGGTAGTAACTGCCACTTACCGTCAAATTGACGGCCGTAAAATTACCGATCTTCGTACTTTCTGCCAATGTTCTTGAGCATGTATTCATGTGTTTGATGTGAGGTAGCGACTGTTTTTTATTACAAGTTGTAAAATACTGACCTACTGTCGCCCACCGAGTTTTTTTAAAGAACCATACTTGTCGTTTCTTTGTCAGTTATAAGATCCGAAATAGTAATAGTAAATATTGGAAAGCATCACATACATTGCTCTAATCTTAAACTAAAGCACTTGTGGTATAGAAATTAGAAACAAACACAGGTATAACAACACTAAGACCCGATACAACATTGAAAAGTTCATTTTCTACATGGACCCGACCGAGAATATAACTCAAAGATGGCGACGCTAAGATCGACGTAGCTAAGCTAACGGAGGTCGTCAAATAAGAAAATAATTTAAAAAAAACAAAGTGACATAGCTTGACGAATTGCAAAGCTAAGGTGGCAGACCACATTGCTTGCAGAGCTGAGAACCATTCTGCCGTCCTAACGAAGAGTACAATAAGTCGAGTTTTTGGGCAAATTGACTTAAGACCATATCCGTAATCAGGAAAATGAGCTCTATATTTTCGCCTTAGACATCTTTTTTGTATCTTCAATAGTTTCGGTTCTATTGGTTATCATAACTGCAATATCTAATATTATTATTTGTAAGTAGCTAATCATAACCGAAATATCTTGAGTTATGACTTGGATAGCTTTGATATTTTATTATGTTACATAAAATAATCGCAATAAGTCCAGTTATTGCACTTATAATTATAATATATTTTTTTTTAAAAATTGGCACATTTACTATTCATAAACGCAACAAGTAAGAGTTATTGCAGATTTGAAATCGTTTATACATATGAAATCGCAATTTATCTTCGAGTTATTGCGGTTACCAGTAGTAAAAAGGCCGCGCGGGGTGCGAGGGGAAAGGGCATTGCATGGCGACGCGTGAACGCGTACTCGGTAGGGCAGTAAGTGGCAGCGGACGAAGCGGGCCGAACGACTCGACAAGTGCCAACCAGCGAGGCAAGGCCCGAGACGACGTGGGCGGTGAAATTTTCTAGTGAGTATACATTCGTATTTTTATTTCACATCTTTACATCTCCTTCTCGGTTATCCTCTACCCAAAGATTGTCTCGCAGCGATAAGACCGCCTAAATTGTACTTTATTGTTTTCATTGTGCTTAATTATTACAATATAATGTAATGAATACAATACAATACAATATATTCATGTTTAAATGGTTTATAATAAATAATTTATATTCTATCTTACATGCCCGACCTTACAGAAAGACGGCAAAATCTTCCTGACTAGAAAGACGGACTCCGGTCAAATGACTGCGCTTATACTCTTACGTTATTTATATTTAAAATATTGTACTCTATAATAAAAGAATATGAGATGATAGAGTACACTATTTTTTTTTAATTGAGTATATTTTTACATTTTACTACTATTATAAATGCGAAAGTTTGTAAGAATGGATGTATGGATGTTTGTTACTCTTTCACGTAAAAACTACTGAATGGATTTTAATGAAATCTTACAATAATATGGCTTATACATCAGAATAACACATTGACTATGTTATGTTCCCATATTCCCACGGGAACGGGAATAACGCGGGTAAAAGCTATATTTTAATAGCTAAGCTACTCGAAATACTAATCCTGCGTAGACTAAGTCGCGGGTATCAGCTATATAGCTCATACATCAGAATAATACATAGACTATATTATATTCCCATATTCCCACGGGAACGGGACTGTCTATCTGTATGTGTGTCTGTTACCTCTTCACGCTAGAACCGTTGAACTAATTTATATGAAATTTGGCATGGAGATAGTTTGAGACCCGGGGAAGGACATAGGATAGTTTTTATTCCGAAAAAGTATTCGGTTCTCGAGGGATGTGATAACGAACTTTTGTGACGAACCGAATTCCACGCGGGTGAAACCGCGAGCAAAAAGCTTGTCTATAATGTTTTATTAATATTACAAGAATTACTTATTGGCTTTAAACGACTAACTCCTAAACCTATTTAGTGTTATTTTTCATGTACATGTATTACATTTCTTTTCCTTTCGAATGTATTTGCTTATCCATAATATAGCTTGAAAAGTTTTTGCAAGTTCTTGAAAGCACTTTATCAGTATGCGTTTAGTGGCTGATTTATTTAATTTTATGAACATTTTGCTCGTGGTATTAATAATGAAATACGTTGTCATTTATTTTTCAGATGTCACAATGTCCAGAAGGGATAAAATTATTGCTATGGCGCTTGCGGAGTCTCGTCCACCGAATTCATCTCATTCTCTGCCAGTTCAATCTTCAATCTCATTCCAAGATTTTGACGCTGACACAGTGTCCTGATATTCAAAAGGAACGAATTACAGATATAAATGATATCTTATTGTTGTGCCCTACAGGGTCTATAATGATCTGTTTTATGTATCTATTTATAACACCTATGTAAAATTATAGAATGCAGTAAATATATTGAATTGAATTAAATGAACTTTGGTCCCGTCCTCTAGATTACAATAATTTTAAAACGTTTTTTGATTTTCGTAATAAATAATTAATTAAATAATAGTAATTCCTTTAACATAGTTCCAAATATTGACTTAATGATCTTCTTTCTAAAACTCAACAAATTGAACATAATATTGTTACTCATTCTTTCAAGTGTTATGAACAGCTTTCACTGTCCGACGAAGACGATGTCCCGGCAGTAAAGTCAACATGTTTCTGATAATTGCGTCAGAGACAAAGATTATGCACCTGATTGCTATTTGATAGCATTTATTAGGTTTTTTACAATTTCATATAATTGAACTTTATAAAGAAATATTTTCATACCAAATTACTTTGTTTTATTATTTTTAATATAAACTTATTGTATCTTGCAATCAACTATTTCTGCTTTATATTAAATTAAAATATTTTACTAAGGAAAACCGCAATAACTAGGACAGTTATTGCACATATGGTTAGAAGAGAACTCGTAAGGCATCATATAGTATGTGCTAGCCAAAAGAGCAATATGTCGGTTTACTAACAAATACTGCAATAAGTAGTGTAGTTATTGCAGTTATGATTAGGAATGCTATATCAAAACAATTCATACATCCTAATGATAAATACATTATTGCGTTTTTGTGTGTGTATATAAACTTATGTACAAATATAATATACTAAATAAAATTAAACATTATTTTATCTGTCATTTAGTAAAAGTTTCAAACCGATAGCTTTTATAGCTACGGAGGTATCTCCGTCCGTTTGAGTGTATACTCAAAAGAAAAATTAAATCGTTAACCGCGAATATCTCGAGAGTAGTCAAAACATAGTTATTGCACTTTTCGTTAGGACGGCAGCATTAGGGTAGAGAGGTTTTCAGGTGGCGACCATGAACTGGAAGACGCAGCATGAGTCCTATCCGATGGAATGAGGACCTGTCAAGGTTGCCAGAAGCAGTTAGATGCGAAAGGCCTAGAACTGCTCACTGTGAGGTTCCATAGGGCGACCTAAGTGCAGCATTGGAGTTCTAAAGGCTGATGATGATGATGAAATTTTGCTACCTATTGTAATAATATTAGTCAAAACTAATAGTCAATATGACTATTATGATGATTTTGAAAGATTTTTTAAATCGCACTTAACGTTAGTAATTTACTGTATTGTGATTGATAGATAACAGTCACAATAGGGTCGTGTCCTGTCTCAAATAAAGATTATTCTATTTAGTCAATCAGTTAGATTATCAAAAAATATTGGACCCATATTGATTAACAAAAGATATTGTTAATGAAACAAAAACGACGAAGACAAAGCGCATCAAAGTTTGGGAATGGGAGCACGTGACATCACATCTTGCTAAAAAGTGTCGCAAGGCGTGACGTTACGCGAAACTTAAACGGGCTATAATATCTTCATCATTTATTGTTTAATTGAAAAAATAAAAAAATACGTGCCCAATATTTTCTGTTAATCCAACTGACTAATTAGATTTTTTAGGAAACTTGGCCATTGTAAATGCCCAAAAAAAATCAAGCTTACGTAAAGTATGAAAATTGTGTCGTGAAAACGGATGAGTTGACAAAAAGCGATATAAAATAAGAAACTATAATTGTTCTGCTCTCGACAACTCTCCAGCTCCCGCTCCCGCGCCGCGACGCGACGTTAGTAACTGGCACTTATCGTCAAGTCGACGCCATTATGTCTGCCGCTCCGTAGTGTATTATAACTAACTTGCGTTAGAATGAATAATAGTTTGGATGATTGGGCGGTCAACCCAACCCAAGTTTATTGGACAACATCACGTTACATTGCTTTGATATTAATTTAAGTAACTAAAACACTTGTGCCTGATTTCTATGATCAGAAACAACGATGGTAATTTAAACAATGTACTATAATACTCAATAATTTATTGCAAAACCATAATGTAATATAGATGTTACAAATTAAAGAACCAGTGTTATGGACCCTGTTGGGCATGCAACTTGTACCGTATTTAAAAAAATGCTTTAAGTAGTATTGTTATAAATTAAGGTTTATTTTATTCAACTCTTGATATCACGTCTTAATCAGTAAATGACGTGTTAAGTACAGATATAATGTGAAAGCCATCATACTGTTCTACTAAGTAAAGCACAAAATATATTCTGTATTCAATTTAATTGCAATAAAGTTTTATTCTATTCTATTCTAACCTACCTACCTATATAATTCCTAAACTAAGTAAATAATTACTTGTATCTTACAATCCTCGGCATGTATCTTGGGCGCTGGAGGAAAGAGTGGGGATCGCTCTACGCATCTTACGAGACGATCATCTTATCAGAGACGCCTGTGCGCGGAGCAAGCAACCAATCCCGGCAGGCGGTGCGGTCGCGTCGCACGACTAACCAATTACGTAATCGTATTATTCTTCTGCGCATCTTACGTCCAGCGCTCAAGATCGGTGCGGCTAGTAGTACTAGGCATCGTTTTACATAACATAACTTCCTCATAGCCGCAATTGCTATCGACGGTAGCGACATCTTATCTCTCTTTCGCATCGGAGTGGTTACCGATTATTATGATACTCGTAATTACTATGATAACATATTGATGTAAAATACTTAAATTGTTCTTGACAAAGGAGGTAAACTGCGTAAATAAAATAGGTAAAATTTTAATCCTAGTTTGAATATTATTATTTATCAGACACTTTGATTAAAGTCAATATCTAGAGATAAAACGATATTGTTTTACCCTAGGGTTAAAGTACATTTTGAGTCAATTTGCATTCTATAAGTATATTCAGTGTTATAAGTGGATAAATAAAATGACTGTTTGGATAACAGTGTTGTCAGCCATGGAGAGTATGAATGTTTTGGTTTTTTATATAATAAAGAAATCTGCGATTTATCTAAAATAGATTTCATATTTAGATAGAACTCAATGCAACTACTTCTTTGTTGATTTGTATAATAGAAGGCTAAATACTATATAATGCACACCAAACAAATTACAAGAATAAAAGTCACTTCGAATTGCACAATGAAGGCTGTGTTATTACTGAAAGCGATCTGTTCAAGAAATTCAACTAAAAATTACGATTCCAAGTAAAGTATTTAACGTAAATTAGGATTTAAGTTCCTAGAGTCTAAAGTATTTAAGGCTATTTCCAAGGAAACCACCTAATACCATCTCACTCACTGGAAGTCTAAAATGAAATTGACAAATAGTGTCACGACGGAAGCCGGCCATGCGATATGCAAGGAACTATTGGCAAGGAAGTGCTCGCGGAAACGTCACATGTGCAACTCGATAGTACAAGACGCGCGCAGACAGGAAGTGGGAACGAATACTATGTTCTAAGGATTCAGCAGCTATGGTTAGGGCTCGATAGCAAAATAATTTCTGTAAACTAAGCACTATCATTAACAGTGATCGGAATAGGTAGATTGATTTGATGTACTTTGGTAGTGCTAGCATAACATGGATATGCCTTTTATTTAAAAACTGATACCAAGAAATGCCGGAATCTCGGAGGCATGTCCATATTAACATCAATGTTTGAGTTCATTGACCCCAAATCAATCTACCTACTCCAATCACTGATCATTAAACTTTATTATACAGGAAGCATTAAGATTTTGGTAGTTTTCACAGCTTCAAGTGTTTGTAGAACTGTGCATGGTTTTAATTTTAACTCAATACCTACGCCAAACACGCGTTCCCAAGATAAAGGGTCTTGACAGTCAGTCAGACAGATGGACCACAAAATGAGCCTATATGGGTTCAGTTTATTTAATTTTAAGGTGCGGAACCCTAAAAGACAAACATAAATATTGGACAACATCACATACCTACATTGCTCTAATCCTAAGGTAAGTAGCTAAAGCACTTATTGTGTTATCAGAAACAACGACGGTACCACCCGAGACGACATAGAAAAGTTCATTTTCTATCCGACCGGGAATCGAACCCAACAAAAACAGAAACTACAAAAACTCGAAACTTCATGGGGTATGTCGGAAACAAAATAACGTTCGCGTTGAAGTAACATTGTACATCATTCATTATAAGTTCACAACAACAATAATAACTTATGGCCTCTGGCGTAAAAACATCAGATGGCAGAAAGTGTCAAGGCACCAAGGTTTCCGGAACGAAGGACAGTAATAATGCTAAGTTATTTTCTAAAACAATAAAACTTTGTGGTCTCCTAAACATAGCTTGTGTAGTTACTCTGTGGTCACTACAGGTCACAATGAGATCGTGACCCGGCGCCCACGGCTCTTGTCTGGTCTGACAGACAGACGAAAGGGATATTGTTACATTGCATCTCAAGATTCTGAACATTGTAAACGAAACTATCGAGAATATTTATCCAAGAAAACTAAATGTACACTTTCAGACCGATGGAGTTTTTAGGAGTATGAGGTTTCTAAAAAAAAATATTAGTGTGAAATGTCCAGACGGTTATATTTCTACAACACGATAAGATGGCGATAGTCTTCTGTTTTTCGAATGTCAATTGTTTTGTTAATTATATTAAAAAAAAACCGACTTCAAAAAACTAAAACGCTAAAAATAATCTTACACTTAAGTACCTAATCAGTTACTTTTGGAGTCGGTGCAAACGAAAACATAGAATCTCTCATCGACTGGCACTTAGCGTTTTAGTTTTTTGAAGTCGGTTTTTATTTTTTTTATAAAATTAACTTATTTCATCTATTTTAGTGAAAAATCCTAATTAAAACAAATCTTACGAGTGCAAACATAATTTAACTGCTGAAAACCGATTTCATTTCCTATTTTTCCACCCGTAGGGGTGAATTTTTTTCCAAAAATGTTTGAATAAAGTATCTTTGAAGTGTAAGCTATTCATTAAAAAAAGAATCATCAAAATCGGTCCACATTTGGCAAAGATATTAGGTAAGATAGATACTAAAATCAGTTGGCGTGGTACGGAGTTCATGCAATGTTTGAATGATTTTCTTATAGATCCCATCATCAGAATTCAACCAAATTTATATGGGACCATTCTGAAAGTATTACCTTTTAAACAAAAAAATAATTATCGAAATCGGTCAACGCAGTAACGAATGATCGCTGAACATACATAAAAAAAAATTAAAAAAAAGATACAGACGAATTGAGAACCTCTTCCTTTGAAGTCGGTTAAAAAAGTAGTATTAATCTGGTGTTCAATTAATTTAATTTTAACATTTTTTTAACAAATAATCAAAACTTGTCAAAGTAGATTATTCGATAAAATTTATAATTAAGGGCCGAATGTTTAATCGCCAGATCACTGTCTTTTATTCGAAGAATAAACGTGTTGACACTTTTCTTTTTCTATACAAAACTGTCAACATGACAAACTTATTCTTCAAATAAAAGTTCTATTGAAAAATCGGCCCCAAAAACACATTTTTGTGCGTGTAAGTATACGTACTTTTTGAGTTATTATAGAAACAAAAGACCTTCTAGAAATTGTTGTTGCAAAACACCATCTATAAATTTTACGCAAAAAGAAATAAACACAGATCGTTATGATAGATCAACTTAGAAGTGAGATGGCATCTAACGAATGTAACCAAATCTCAAACAATAAACAACTTGAGAATACCGTATTCCCTTCGACAGCTACTAAACAATATTTATGCGCCGTCCGAAAAGCGTAATATGTAAAACATTTTATGGCAACAAACAAACAAAACGAGTAGCGTTCGCATCGCACGACTTGTTGCGCAAGCACTTCTAGGGTCCGAGGGTAGAAACGCTCGAGATTTTTGTTTTAAGGTGATAGAGATGACAAATTGTTATTTAAATAAGCAAACAGTCGTTTATGTTGTAATAGAAATAGTTGAAACAAATACATTGTTAGTTTAAGTAATAAAATGCACAACGAAATGTTGCTACCAGAAAGGTTTGTTTTACGATGCAGTCAATAAACACCAATCAACTTTTATTATGTATTGGTGGATTTTACGATTTTAATGTTCATAATTTAAGAGAGAAGAGAAGAAAGTTGTATTCTTTATTATTTATTCTAAAAAAAAATTTCACTTAAAAAATATCATCTACAATTACGAAATAAAGTATATTAAACTCTATGATGTTATATTATCTAGATTGAGCATACTGCTTGAATCGTACTAAAAAACAGGCCAACTTTGGTCGAAAATTAGGTACTCAGCGATGATATTTTACTTTTTTATTTGTCTTGTCTTCCCATAAAGTTTCTTCACACTTTATTAGAACAAATTGCCATTTCCAACACCTCAATTTTGCCTAGTAGCATGTACGTCTTCAGTGATGGAACACATGCTGGGAAGAGATTTAATGAACGACGGTCTGAAACAAAAACTGCCTCGATTGTCCGTCTAGATATTATATACTTGGTCAAAGATTAAACTAAAAAGGGGAGAAGGTTAAACGTTCAAAGTGCTACCTCTACTATTACCCTTTTAATACATTCTCTATAACTCATGTAAACATTTTTGGCTTATGTGTGATAAACACAAAGT
The DNA here is from genome assembly GCA_963576865.1 of Anania hortulata. NCBI lineage: Eukaryota > Metazoa > Arthropoda > Insecta > Lepidoptera > Crambidae > Anania > Anania hortulata. The sequence continues at coordinate 17,029,485 of OY756408.1, read as the reverse complement.
GAGGATACCCCTAGCGCAATTTGAATCAACTGCAAACTTTTTCCGGGTCAGAAACTACTTACTAGTCTAGTCTGGTCTTTCCAAAATGTTTAGTACTATCAAACAAATGATAAGCTTCCTGTAGCTTTTTCAATTTCAAACCAATGTCGATCGACTCCATAGTCGACGCCTCCGCGCTTGACGGGCGGTATCGCGCGATCTGATGCGCGGGAGTGCAACCGTTACGGCCCGCAGCCTACAGACGATACGTTGGTTACGTAAGTCACTCTACATTATAGATAGAGCTATTTAAACTATCTATTATGTCGAACTTTTACCCGCGACTTTGCTTACATTACACCCGCCGGAAAGGAAGCCGCTGGATGCGGGCCGCTTCCAACCGGCCAATCTGGAAGTCACTGGGGGAGGCCGATGTTCAGCAGTGGACGTCCTATGGCTGAAATGATGATGATGATAATGACACCCTAAAATACTTTTTCTTAAATTATTCGATAAAAGTCATCATGTCAAAATGACGACTGTTGTCCTCGCATGCAGTTTGGTTTTGTAGGACCGGGATAATAGGCAGCAGAGTTAAAGAAGTTAAAAAAGTTAGTGGATAAACTGCTGTAATTGCCATAACTTTGCTTAGTTTCGTGCTAGATCATTTTGTAATTGTTAAAAAAGTTGGATCAGCCAGTAATAGTCCGGACAAATTTAAAAAAATAAGTATCTAGATGTTCTAGGTTATTTAAATGTGATATTAAAGTCACAGTCCAGCGTCGGAGGTTCCCGCTGAAAATCAGCGTCGTGATAAGTCGAAATCGCAAAAAAAAAAAACTTTTCCATACTAAAACGCGACCAGCTGGCATCAGTTTGTATGGAAACGTCAATTTTTTTTTTGAGATTTTAATGTTGGTCCCATAGAAAAAGTTGATGTAATTTAGCCGTAGAATAACCCCTTAAAGTTTTATTTCACCTTTTCGTTACACACTGTATATTGCTCTGATCCTATGGTAAGTAGCTTAAAATTTCTATACACAAGAGTGTTACAGAAATCAGAAACAAAGACGGTTCAACAGTCGACGTCCTGTGGCTGAAATGATAATGATGATGAAGTAACCATGGTCCAAAAATGGTCTAGTTAGATGTTGATGACGGAGGATAGATGGTAATCACATCAACAACAGCTAAGAATTACCACATCTACGATCATTGTCAAGCGTAGTATTCCGAACAGCGCTAGCAGGCAGACTGTATAACGTCGTCACATCTTTGTTTCTAAATACTAAGGCACCAACCCCTAATCCGCCCGTCACCTGTCCAGCCCACTGTCAAGCGGAAGTGTTACCTATGATTAATGAATGCTGTACTTATACAAACCGCCGGATATTACCTTCAGGGCCATTTGCATTCATCACAAGCATCATTTACATCCAATGGACGTGCTGTGTCAGCATCGAGTGCAAGTCATTCATACAGTAAAGTGTACAGTGTATTCCTTATAAAAATGTAACTCGTGCTTTGTCGTTTTGACAAGGTTGGTTTTGGCAATTAATGATTTTTAATAACGTGTTTGTGTGAAAAACGATTAATGATGATGAATGGATTGAAAGTGTGATTTTACTGTGAAATGTTTGAAGATGCATTTGAAGATAATGGGTTATGGAAAATATTGATACGTTCATCTTATACGAGTACATATCTAAATATCAAACAAGTCATTATTTGAAAAAAAAAAAACTTCTCATTCAACTACTACTACTAACCAGTAAAAGTAACAATACTAGTAATATCTAATGGACAACATCACATACATTGCTCTGATCCTATGATAAGTAGCTTAAGCACTTGTGTTACACAAATCAGAAACAACGACGGCACCACAACACTCAGACCCGAGACAATATAGAAAAAAAAAAACTACATTGACCGAACGGGAATCGAACCCGGGACCTCAGAGATAGCGACACCAAGTCCGGTATGCTCGCGTCTCGGCTACGGAAGTCGTCGATCTAAAATGGATATCTTAAACGTAAAAAACTCGACGACAAAACTCATCTCCGCTATAACTGTAGCTCAGTTGAAAAAGCACTCACCGAGATATCAAAAGTAAGTAGGTTAGATTCCCAAATCAAGTAGTTTTTTTTTTTCAAAAGGAACATCACCTTAAACTTAGGTTTTTGGTCTGCTAGGAGACGCTTTTAACAAAAATCTGTGTTTTAAGTTCCTAACATATAGGGATGTTGACTCCTAATTTCGATACTTGATAAATCGGTGTTTTATGCCGTGCGTATTTATGTGATACTTATCGGACCGGTAAGTGCAACGTAAGACGTCCACCCCACAAGGTGGACAGACGACCTGGTAAAAGTCGCAGGAAGCCGCTGGATGCAGGCCGCTTCCAACCGGGCAATCTGGAAGTCAATGGGGGAGGCCTATGTTCAGCAGTGGACGTCCTATGGCTAAAATGATGATGATGATTATGATGATGATCTATCGGTATACAAAACTACTATCTCAAGCAATTGCCTTCCATTAAGACCTAAAAATAGGTAATGTCCTATGTTTTTTCCGATAACTGTTTGGAAAAAAACCGGCCAAGTGCGAGTCGGACTCGCGCACCGAGGGTTCCGTACAAACCTGGTATATAGGTATTATAGACCTGAGTATTTGATATGAATTTCAATTTAATACCTCTACGCGTTCATGAGGAAAGGGGTAGTAAGTTTAGATTTAAAAAAAATATTTTTATTATGTAATGTAACTAAAAAAAATAATGGTTCACGGTTTATGTATAAGGTTTATGTTTATGAAATTAAATGTTTTATTTTTATATTTGAGTTGATTGAATGAAATGGTAAATAGCGGTATATGATTTATGACGTATTAAAAAAAAACTAATTACTTGATCTCGTTCAAACTAATTTTCGCTGGTAGTTTTTATGGTAATGTACATTACATATTTTTTTTAGATTTATCATTTACTTATTTTAGAAGTTACAGGGGGGGGGACACACATTTTACCACTTTGGAAGCGTCTCACACGCAAACTATTCAGTTTAGAAAAAAATGATATTAGAAACCTCAATATCATTTTTAAAGACCTATCCATTGATACCCCACACGTATGGGTTTGACGAAAAAAAAAATTCGAGTTTTAGTTCTAAGTATGGGGAGCCCCCAAAATTTATTATTATTTTTCTATTTTTTTGTGAAAATCTTAATGCGGTTCATAGAATGCATCTACTTACCAAGTTTCAACAGTATAGTTCTTATAGTTTTGGAAAAAAGTGGCTGTGACATACGGACGTACGGACAGACGGACAGACAGACAGACAGACATGACGAATCCATAAGGGTTCCGTTTTTTGCCATTTGGCTACGGAACCCTAAAAAGGAACCCAATTTACAAACCAGTAACGAAATTTCATTTTTATATGCGTCATCAACTTTCAACCCAAAACCTAGTTTATTAAATAATTTTCAGTAACGACATCGGAAGCTGCGATAAGGGCGGGCGCATCGGAAGCGGCAATAAGGCCACACTGTCGGCCACTTCAAAGGCGGGTCAAAGTCTAATTAGGTCTACGATACAGCTCAAATATGCAAAACTGTCTAACGCGTCCTATCTTAACTGAGGTTAAGGGCCGAACGGAATGGTGTGGCTTGGCTGTAGTTTTTTTACTACTGTATTTTTTTATTGAACCTGAAAGGGTTATTGGAAAATAAAAAAATGAAGACAAAACTGGTGGTGATTAGCAAAGTTGACAACCCTAATGCAGCCGTAACTGCAGTCTGCTCTACTCGTTCGCGCTTTGGTAATTAAAAGCCCAGCGGTTGCCGGTTCGAATCCCGGAGGGCCATTTCGACTCTGCTCTTGAAATACAAACAATATCGAATATTCAATTAAATGATGTACCAAATATTTTATTTGTACCTATAGGTAAGAATCTTTCCTTCTTGATTTCAAAATTGTTCCCATGAAAAAAAAATATGTATTAGAGTGGCGAAATCAACTTCTTATATTTAATTGCTCACTAGCTGTTGACCGTGATTTCGTTGGCGTGATTTTTAATTTAATTCACAATCTTTTTTCGGCTTGCGCACATTTACTCGCTGAAGTTTCATCGCAATCGGATCAATGACTTAAGAACTCATAGATAGATTATAGACACTTTATTGTAAACCATACAAAGAAGTTACAATTTGTTTACAGAAAGATGCACAATTTAGGCGGTTTTATCGCTAAAAGCTCATAGAGGGCAAACATACAAACATAAACTTTTTAATGGGTTTTTGCAGATGTTGAATTTGACGTTGAATTTTTTACAGTCCACAAATCCAACCCCTTATTGGTCGATTACTTTCCAGCCGTAAAACACAACAAACACCTAAATATCCATAAACTAAATTAGTTTAGTTAATACAGGTTAATGCTTCGTCCTCTACATCAGACTTATAAGGCCCGTCTCAGACTGAACTGAGAGCATTTGCATGTTAAATGGAAATTAATCGTATTTGGGCTGCGACGTTATTAGACGCTAGTAATGCATAATGTATATAAAGCTAAGTGAAAACAAGAGCTAGATTTTTAAAAGGAGATATTAGAGACAACTCAATAAATAGTGGTGCAGTTTGCCTTAAACGCAAAGAGTACCAAATTCATTTCTTAGTTTATGTCAATTAATTAATCTTATTTGGCTTGGGGAAGGGAGGAAATGGGGGAGGCCTATGTTCAGCAGTGGACGTCCTATGGCTGAAATGATGATGATGATGATGATTTGGCTTGGGTCTGGATATACTGGGTGATGGACCTGGCAAAACGACTTGCGATTGCTAACCAGCTTGCTGTACTCTTTTAACAGAATAACTATGATTTTGTTTTGCTAGTCTCGACGGGGGGGAGGGGGGGGGGGAAGGTGGACACCTCAAGTCCTACGAATCTTATCAAAAACTTCGTGAGAACTCATTACAGGACCGAGTGCACTCGAAATAATTAATTTATATCATGGGAAAGGGACCTCCAATTAATATTACCCACCGATACTCGATACTCGGCCGACAATAATTATTGAGCTTTGGAGTTAAGTTATAATTGACACCTTCCGGCTTGGTCTAAGTCATGAGATGCTAGCGTTTCATAAGTTTCATAAGACAAACTACGACGGCAAGTTTACCAATGTTATCTTCATCATCATCATCATAATCAGCCCACTTCATTCCTCTGCTGGACATAGACTCCTAATGCACGCCTTAATTTAATTTAATTTAATCCCGATCCTCGGCTATTCTTTTCCATCCACTGCCAGCAGCATTGCGTATATCGACACTCCACCTTGTTATCTTACTTAATAATAAAAATTCTAATGGTTGGATGTTTGTCACTTACTCAATCACGCTTAACGGCCGGTATGTATGTAATCGTGGCAAAATATAGATTGATCTAGTTAGTTTCTTCTTCTCAGACCCGATTCGACCAAGCTGGAGTAGGTTGTTACTAGAGAGTAAACTACTGGTTAATCTAAAGTAAGCTGATTTTGCATTTTACCAACCACTAATCTGAGAATAAGTAATTTATTATTTAAACGGGTGATTTTGGCTGGGTAAAAAATTAAACTGAGAATAAGTAAATAATAATCGGGACGTGTAAAAGTTTACTTTAGGCCTATTTACAGAAATAAATTGATTTTATTGAATTTATAAAATAAGTATTAAATATATTATGTTGTTGGTGTGCCTTGTTAAATATATAAATAAACTAACCTAGCTCTATGTAACTACATTTCAAAGATGGCGATTTATTCTGCTTAAGTCTTAAAACTTGGACCATCCCCGTGGGAAGCAGACTGGACATGTTCAAGAGGCGTTTTTATCTCGAACTTAGGATATGTCACGGAAGCGATGACAGCCAGAGTCAGGTGAAAATTAGTGTCAATGGTCAAGCAGGCTTATAGCGGTTTTATTAAAGTACATGCTTGTGAAGAATATTTATAGCACACGTCATTGCCTATCGAATTCTCACTTTTATATTTAAAGTCGTGACCTCAAATAGTCGAGCGATAATGATTTTGTTTTAAAAATAAAGTAAACTCACTAATTTTTAAGTTCGCTTTTACATTTTAGATAGAAGAACTTATGTCAAACTCTATACATAAAACATATAACAGACTTAAGTTAAGTTCTTTATTATAATTATCGAGATAAGGCCTCATATGTATATTGATACCTAGAGTAAATAAAGTATTAAAGAATACCAACGTATCTAACTTAGTAAGTTATTCACATTTCACATTTAGATAAGCATCATAAATTAAAAATAACCAAAAATTAAAGATAGCTGTCTCAATTCCTTTAAGGGGAAACCGACGCATTTAGCAGATAGTCAATAAAGTTAAATTGTAAAGGTTTTATGAAATCATCAGACTAGACAAAATTATCCGACTAATGTGCATCAAACAAAATTATCGACTATGATGTCATATTGTGGTTGTATTATTTATTTGGTCTCTTGTAAGATTCTTAGTTGGATCATAATGAGCCTACATCGGTTACTGGTTATATAGCAACATGTTACAAGCCCACTAAGATTATTAGTTAGATCATGATTAGCCTACATCAGTTATCGGTTATACAGTTTACAGCCCACTGCCACTTTAGCTTTCTCACTAACTAGTATAAGATAGAATAAGGGCAAATGCTTCAAACAGTGTTTTTAATTTTAAATACTTAACGCAGGTTTAATATTCTAGAAATGTACGTCAATATTATTTTTTTGTTTGCATTCACAATAATTCTGTTTTTGTTTTATACCAAAGGCAATATTTGACTTGTTTTTTTTCTTCAAATGCCTTCATTGGGTTTCGAGCCGTCAATTCACAAAATACTTTGTGATACGTTCGCAATACAAGTTACCCAATTAGGTGTAATGATGAATATTTTGAAATGTTACACAGACAAATTTTTTAAAAATCTATCTGACAAAAGGTGCGAAACACCCTCAATTATAAAATGTTTGTTTACTGAGATGCCGGATTAACTTCGAAAGATATCAAATAAAAGCTATCTCAACTAAATTAACAGGTTTAGATAAAGCAGTTGCTGTAATCGTACTCTTTGATAAAACAAATGAACAGAACCGATACGATTACTTTTGTTTGTTGTAGGCTCTTAACTGGTCTTTAACCCTTTATCATGCCAGAGGGTAAATTGCGCCTACTTTATTTTGAACTTTATTCAGTTGTCATAAGGGCGAAGACCAATAAAAAAATAAGAAGCTGGGCCTCGTTATGTTTTTTTTGCATTCAATGTTGCAAGACCTAATTTTCGCTATAATGTAATTTAAGGAACTTTTGATTTTGTGATTTAGTTCTTTGAGACTGTCCGTTGCACTAAAATATAGGTATTTGCAGGTTTTCTTTTTTGAAATACATATAATTTTTTCATAAAACAGGGACTTGAACTAGTGTTTGAACTTATTTTAGGAGCCACTATAGCTAAATTTAAAATAATTTCGGGTATTTTAAGCGCAGAAAAATAAAGAAACAGGTGTTTTATTCTCCGAGTAAACCGAATTTAAGTATTGTTTTAGGTGTGGCAGTTTCGTTTTTACTACGCTCTGGGCGTAATTTTTTACACGGCGTAATACGTAATAAATTTATGTTAAATAAATTTTTCATAATTTTGCAACGTATGTATTTTAGCCACAAAAACGCGGCGGAACGGTTTCTTGATTCGTAGCGCACTTACGTTTTGTAATTTTTCTTTCAGGATTAGATTTAATATTTTTTATCACCACATAAAATAAACTCTTAATGAATAAAACAAATAGAAATAGAAAACATTGATTTGACACACACGAAAGAAAAATAAAACAATGTAGGGTATCTGATGGCCTTAAAAAGGGTCCCACAAACAATTTTATCATCATTTATTTGTAATCATGTAAGCTAAAAACATGAACTTTTTCATCATCATCATCATCATTACAGCCACAGAACGTCCACTGCTGAACATAGGCCTCCCCCAATGACTTTCATTGGGGGGGGGGGGGATGACCAATACTCACCACGCTTGGCTTAAACTTTTTATTAAATAGGAAATACTTTTCAGAACTGAACCCAAATATTCTAATTGAAAAATCGCATAGTAACAAATAATTTAAGTTTACGGCGAGTTAATAAAATGAATGCATAAACAGACTATTATTTTGTACAAATGTAACTCGAACTTTCGAACCGTAATATCCTCTTTAAAAGCGATGTACATTATTAATAAAGATTAACACCAAGAAAAAATACTCGGGTCACGTCTCAAACATAAATTAGTTGAATTACCACACAAGATCTTAATGAGATCTTAAATATGGACCAGTAAGAACAGACAGCCCAATTCTTTGTTGTAATTTAAGAATAAGAATAAGAGTAAGAATGATTTATTTGGTACAAACACTCAATAATAACAATCAAAACATAAAATAAGATAAAAATAAGCAAAACAAAAGAAACATCATTTAAAATTATAAAAATCTAATTCTCTAAAAACTAAAACTCTTCTAAAATTTAAAATCTAATTATAAAGTGCTTAACTGTATAATTTATTTTTACGTTTAGGTTATTTAATTAACGAATAATAGTCTTATTATTTACATCAACAAAGCATAATTACTATAAATTAAGACAGCAAAATTTGAGACGGTCTTATCAATAAAGCAATCCACCAGAAAATATTAATAAAGTATGAACATTATAAACCTCAAGTTTTTTTACAACGTTGCATTATGGCCTATTTCCACGTGTTAAGTGCATTTGTAGTGTGCGTAGAACTGAAGGCCGATGGGACAGAAAGGTTCTAGAATGTAGTCCACCTACCGGTAAGCGCAGCGTAGGACGTCCACCCACAAGGTGGACAGACAACCTGGTAAAGGGCGCAAGTAGACGCTGGATGCAAGCCGCTTCCAACCGGCCAATCTGGAAGTCAATGGGGGAGGCTTAGAGGCACTATGTTCAACAGTGGACGTCCTATGGCTGAAATGATAATGATGATGAACTGTATTTGAAAACAGATATTGATCACACAGTCAAAGTTACTATATTAAAGTAGTGGTAGTCGCCTCTTAAAAGGAAATCAACTAATATACATATGGCTCACCTAATATCTTGCCCCTTGGTTACCTTACACCTGCACCAAGAAAGACCTTAACAGAGTGATACAAAATGCCGTAGAAGTGGCCAAGTTTTGGTCGCAGTACATGTAGCCAGCCAGCTGTGCCATTGACATGACAGAAGAAGAAGAGCGAAAATATAGTTTTATTATGGACACTAATAAACATCCAAAATTGTATTTCTTATCAATCTGGGCAACGACATGAATTCTCGAACTGAGAAGTATCGTGAGGAACAATTATCGCTTCTAATGGTCCGTTTTGTAACTAAATCATTCGAATTGATTATTCGTAGCACTTACATTTAATTCTTGACGTATTTAAGCCGCTTTCGTTTATTTATTTCGTTAACAGGTGTGGATTTATAGGTGTTAATGTTTCGAAACTTTGGGTCCCTTTGTAAATTTAAAATGGTTTAGAAAAGACTTGTTCATTTTGATAAACGTTATTTATATTTATATCTTTTTGTAGAATTGTTAATAAGCATACAATTTTGGCACAAACAATAATAATGTAAAGAATGTTATAAAGACTTATGTTTACAATAAACAACATTTTTTGTTGCAAATGAATATTATAATCTTATCTTATTGATTTATTGCACTCTGGGCTTCGTAATAATACCTACGTGCTAACGCGAGATGTTGATAGCTATAATCATATAAAAATCACCATTGAGTAGCACTATCTGAACCTGTGGTAGCTACTACGTACGAAAGTATATTATTATTTAGCAATAAGACCGCCTAAATTGTGCATCTTTCTGTTGTAACTTCTTTGTATGGTTTACAATAAAAAGTATCTATCTATTATATTGTAAAAACTGAGAGCAACTATGTTAAGTGAACTTGTTGACTACTTTCATTTGATTTTGTATTTATTCAAAAATTTCTTTTAATTTCACTCGTTAACTCAAAGCAGAATTTTTGAATTTGTGAACCTACACATGTTTTAATAACTACAGATTTAATTTCAGCCCTAACTAATAGGACCTTGTCATTCGCAGAATATTTAAATTACGAAAAAGTTCACCGTTACAGACAATGGTTTGAGCCTATGGTTAGGTATAAGGGTAGAATAAAAAGTAATATTTATTTTGCACTGGCGACCTTTTTCTTTCTATAACCTTTTTCTGTTTCGAGAATTCTATAAAGAACAGATTTTGGCCCTTATTAATTAAAAAAAACACTAATATGATTCATGTCGAATGTGCCATATATGATTTAATATATCTGGCTATTCTTACTTTAAATCTATATTTTTTTATAAAAGCGTTTCAAAATACTCTTTCATTCAATGAAATATTGCGTCATGAAAACAGAAATTACTTACTTCATAATAAATTATTTTCCAAAACCCAAAACTCCAAACATTGTTTCCACACAAAAGAGGTTTGTGTAACGATTGTCATTTGTCACTGATGCTAACGAGTTGCGACGAAGGGTCGAATCGAATCAATAATACCTAATTGGACCTCTTTCAGTTTTCTGTTATTCCCCAATTTGAAACAATGAATTGTAATTTTATTTTGAAACTAGATTACATTCATCAGATTCGTCGCCGATTTTTGATGTGATAAATTCCTTAAGTTCTGATTTTACTTTGGCAAAAACGGTAAAAAATACGTCAATGCAAGAACTTTATTTTGCAATTTTTAACAAAATACTGCAGAGACTGATTATTTTTCCTTTGTGGTCTTTTTAAAAGTATTTAAATATCTGGTATCTGTATTATCTGCCTGTGAACCGACTTACCACTGAATGCAGGTCGCTCCCAACCGGCTAATCTGGAAGTCATTGGGGGAGGCCTGTGTTTAGCAGTGGACGTCCTATGGCTGGAATGATAATGATGATGATGAACCGACTTAGGACCGGCTGATGTGTAGATAATTATTACAGTATATTTAGAAGCTTAACCTAAATTATCAGACCACCTTTAACTTCAACCGAAATTGGATACAACCACAAGGGGAAATGAAAGGGTCCTTTTTTAGTCCACAGGAAATTAAATAAGGGTTGCTATCAAACGTAGCAAGAACACACAATGTGCCCAAACAATGGTGGAACAACAATACGCTATTACCAGGACGAGGTTGAATGCTTTCGATTTTAGGGCTAGTGTTGATGATTCCGTAGAATTTTGAGGTGACTTAAGAATCTATTGGGTGCCAAAAATAGAATCCATTATTTAGATAAATAATTATGCGTTTATTTAAAATACTCCTCTTACGCGTGATACTAATTATTAAAGTGCATAAAAATTGTACTTATGTCTTGAGTAAATTTGGAAAATGTGTTTTCAAATTGTTAAGTTACTTAATTGTTACTTAAGAAGTATTTTAAATACCTACATTATCGGATTGGGTAGATCCTATCATAATCATTGTAAGAATTTTTGTGTAAATAAATATATATTTTAATTAAGCTAATTAGGTAGTTATTTATTTGATACTTATTTGTTTACGATAAAACCTATCTAAGCGACACCTTTCGTTAGTCAAACTCATTCTGTATGTAACAAACAATGAAAACACCAATTTACTTTTTATCACTATTGTACAGTTTATTGTACAGTATTGACAGTAATGTTAAAGATAAAATAGCGCTGTCAGTGTGACATTTGAAAAATTATGCTCTCAGATTCCAAAGTGATATTAGAAACTGTTTATTTTGTAAACTGGTGATATTCGACGGATTGTCATATAAACACAACTATGAACCTCTTAAACAAATTGTTGACTCATCAAACATTACCTTTGACTTTAATCCCATCCGTCAGCCGTATGAATACCAACGTTAAGCAAAAAATTCCCTTTTTATGTGTTTAATGATAATATCTCCGTAATTGGATATGGTCGTAATTGTAAAGAAGGACGACCCTTTGTGAAGCCCACGTAAAAGGGACCCATAGGGATAATAATATTATGGCCGTCGAAAAAGTATCGATAGTTGGCTAGGCTATATCATCGTAAGTAAATAAATATTATCATCTCTCGGTTAGATATCGGTCAAGGTCCCCAACCTGTTTTAAAAAGAGCGGTCTAGATGATTCCTTTTTTTAGTTTGTTTAAATAATGTAAAGATTTAATTAAGTATGTTTGTAGGATGAAGTAGGATGCAATTTAAGAAAATACTGAATCTAATTGTACAATTATGTTAAGATAAAAATTAAAAACTACATTATAATATCAAGATCCAAGATTGGCAGGCCCTAACCACCGACAGGGATAAGTGGAGAGGTTTGGGGGAGGTCTTTGCCCAGCAGTGTGACAGAAACGGCTAATTAAAAAATATATATATATATCAACAACGTAAATAAGCATTTATTATGTTAAAAATATCTTTAAAAAATATATAATGATATGGTACAGTACCGTGTTCCAGTCTCTCTCTCTCTGTTTTCATCTGACTATATCAGTCTTAATAAGCGTTGACGCTAATACTCAGCTTAACCTTTAGTAGGTACAAATTAGTGTCTTAACGTTTCTTGTGTCAGTGAACAATTGCTGAACGAGATAGATTACCGATGTCAATTTATCGATACTATTTGTATCCCTATCTCACCCTTACTTTTCGGTCATTGGTGGTTTATAGGATGATTTACAACTTTTCTTAACGGGTCTTCTTGTGGATCTAAGGGTGTATAATTGAATGAAGGTATTGTGACGCAGAATTGAGTTTTTTTAAAAATAAAATCAAACATTTTAAGTAGTAAAAACGTGTTATTTAATAAAACTTTAACAAAACATCTTTTCTTCTTTTCCCTAGCAAGGGTACGGTAATTACAATCTTAGATGCGACCAGTGTTAAGAGTTAGGACGTTTAGACCATAGACACCATTTGCTATTAGTCCTCTACAAATAGTGGTTTATATAGTTGACCTATTTAAGGTTGATCTGAAACCCGTCCAGCATAAAAACTTTAACAAAAACAGTAGCAAAATATCGAGCTACTAAAAAATTGCTATTTTTTTTTTCAGAACTATAAAAAACAGCAAACTCGCTATTGTGCTTTTTCATACGTTAGAAAATCTTATCTTAAGTCTTACGTGAGACTAAGTAAGGAAGGCTATAAAAAAGACTAAAAAAATTAATTCTTTTACATTTCATCCTGTCTTACAATAAATTACATAAAAATATAACTATTTAATAGCACTAGTTCTCTCAACAATTAACTAAAATAATGTTATTATTATTAATCTCAAGATTTTACAAGATTCCGCAAAAATTTTATGTGTTTAGCTATTATGTGTAACTATATATATAACTATTCCATATATATATTATTATATATGTATAACTATTCCTCTGCTGTTTTTCTCTTTTAATAATACATAATGATAAAACACTTTTAACAATCAATATTGTAATACTAAACATATTTAAATCTACTTAAATGCTACGTTAATTGAATTACTTTTGCGTTACACCTGTAATTAAGATGGCACCTACCTTGGTATATTAGCATGTAGAATGTTGTCTAAAATTGTGTATGTCTTCTTTGTGTTAACAAATAAATAAAATATAATCTCATTTAATTTACTTCAATCATCAATAATCATAATTTCTACCAAGATACGAACCTACCTCTATGTTTTCTTACATTGTCACAACACAAAAACATCGTCAGACACAGCCCACATTCCAAAAACGACACCATTCTTTACTCTTAAGTGACAGTCCCAACACCACATTCACAGTTTACGATACGCTATCGGTACGAAATCTGGAATACTTTAATTAAGTGCGTGAACGAATTGTGCTGTCGCGACTATATCGAACGTAAAGTCCCATTAGGTGAGCTGATAAAGCATAGAAATATATTTATTTAATCGCCTAATGGTTAGAGATCAACGTAGTTTATTTACTCAAGGGTGGTTGTACCAACTAGGTACTCAGCTTAATCTTAACAGCCAAACGATAGTCAGTTTTTGGCAAAATTCAGCACCAAGTCGAAAAGTAATCTCTCCTCCCCCCCCCCCCCCCCCCTCTAAAGAAGCAAGTAAAAGCAAAATAACTCGCATCACAGTGTAGTTAGCAGATTTTTTATAAAGAAAAGACAAAGATATCGATGTAAACCTCAATCTTTTAACCTCTGTTAACTTAAACAGTCTAGATATTGAAGTATTGATCGTAATATAAAAATTTAAGACTTAGTTGGTGGGAAATTTTATGTATCTTTTTTTATTAGGGGTGATCATAATGCTGTTTGTACAGATAATAGATATTATAGGCAAAAACCTGAAAAAAGGGACCTTTACTTACACCTGGTCAAACAGCCCCCACCCTTGAAGACTTTGAGTATATTAAATAAATAAATATTGGACAACATCACATACATTGCTCTGATCCTATGGTAAGTAGCCAACGCACTTGTGTTATAGAAATCAGAAAAAACGACGATACCACAACACCCAGACCAGACTAGATTGACCGACCGGGGATCGGAACCCGGGACCTCAGAGATAGTGGGTAAACAACAAATCCGGTAAGCTCGCCTCTAAGCTACGGAGGTCTATTCATCTAGACACCTTTTAAAACTACACGAACTATTTTCCCTGATTGCCCTCGACTTCATATGATATGACTATAGGTATAAACTGGACGAAGCTTTTAAAATTAGAGAATAAAGGTAATTCATTACAATTTGGCGCGCTAGTCGTAAGCTGAACGAAATAGTTCAAGATACTGGCATCGATATCTTCAGCACCTGTGTTACGGCGGTGAGGCAGCTGTTGGTCGGACGGTTCATTTCTGGCGGCAATGAACGTGTGTAACTTCTCTAAGTTACAAACAAACATTATGTATTATGTTGGCGCGTTCGTTTTTTCTTATTTTATGTTGTATCAGTGTGCTCAGTGTGCTTGGCGTGTGTCTTTTTTCTTATTACTATCTACATTATGGTAATGCTACCTGCGAAGACCTATAAGTAGTTTAGAAATGTCATATACTGTTTCCTACCACCAATTTGTAAACCCTGGTTTTCCTAAAAAAAAAAAAAATTTACTCTCACCTGCGCACTAATCTGCTCCTCACTTAACAAACTCCATACGTTTGTTATTATTCCATGCTTTGTTCGTTTGCTGCCTCATAATAGGCGATTTGAAGTCAAATGGCGATGGAAAGCAGACTCTACGCCTACTCATCTGTTAATTTAAAATTTTAGTGGAAAGTTTCTAAAGTTATTACATAAATGAGCGAAGCTTGATCTACAGAGCAATTACTGTTTTTGTTGGTAAATTGGAACATTAAAACGGTGTTGGGCAAAAACTGATTTATGGTATCGAGATGATGTCATTTTAAGCGATCATAAAGCGATCATAAATGTATTTTTGTGTACTCCTGTCGAGCACACTTGTAATCAAAATGTAATCTAAAACGTACATCTCTATGATTCAAACTGTTTTATTTTTTTGCATTCACAATAATGCTACTTTATTGTATCTAGGATAATATTTTCACTTGAAAAAAATCCAACTGCCTCTGGTGGGATTTGAACTTTTCGCAGTCCTGGCGACTGCTGATCCAACTGAGTTACGGAGGACATAGTTTAGCGAATTCAAGTGTTTAAAGCCGTTAAAAGTTTAGCGTAGCATAGTTTCATCAATGTATTAGACTTATATCCACAAAAATCCTATTGAAAAAATAAATAATATTGCAAATCAGTCATGATGAAACAGCTTTATCAATAATATTTATACTTTACTATCTTTGGCGTTTACAATAATGCTAGTTTATTATAAAGGCTAACATTTAAAAAAAAAGTTGCAATGAATACATAATATTTTTTAAAGTTTAACTAGTTTGTTTAAAAAATATTTAACACTAGCTGTTGCCCGAGACTTTGTTCGCGTGGTCTATAGTTTATTCATAAAGGATTTTCTGCGCAACTTTCTTATTTTCGCATTTATAATATTAGTAGGAAGAAGGATAGCTTTTGGCCCGCGACTTTGTCTGCGTTGACCTTACCCGGATAAAAAGTATCCTATGTAGTATATAAGTATATGTATTAATTCAGGCCATGGTCTGCCAAATTTCACAAACTTTCACATTTGTAATATTAGTAGGATAATACAACCCCCATGACTTACATGACGACGCCGTTGATCGCCAGTCATCCCGTGACCACGGCCTATTCCGCAATTTGTAAAAAAAGATGTGTATTGCATTAATTAATACCCATAACAGGTATAGTATTCATTTTAAAAAAATGCAACGACAAACTTTTAAATATTATAAATAAAACTCGTCTAATATTATTTGAAGATCACTATAATAATACTATGTCACCCTTTCAATGCCATCAAAAAGCGCCTGGTCATAATCCGAACATCGAATGTCGTTGAAATATTGTTATGCTATGTTAGTACAGTCAGAGAAAAAAATATACAACAAAGCTTATTCATATCCAAGCATGATATTTCACAAATTTTTTTGAACTACTTCAGGTTGGAACCGCAGCTACGACCTTTCGCTATCTGGGCTCACCCTGAGCTATGTTGGACATTTGATATGCCGTCCTATTTCTTCAAAAGTTTATTTATTTAAACTTTATTGCACAAATAAAAATCGTACAAAAGGTGGACTTAATGCCATGGGGCATTCTTTCAAAGTCAAAAATAATTAATTTAGTTTAGGACAGAAAACTGCCACTTTGCCAGTCGATCATTAGGCTAAACAGATATGTTTTGTGGGCGGTGCGACATAACGTTTAAAAAAAAACAAAATAAACATTAAATCATAGCATAAACTACACACTGTAATAATATAATATATAGACTACATAGACAAAATACATACATAAATATGTTGACGATTACTGGAAAGTAGAGTTTTGCTTTTAGAAACCCATAAGTCAAACATTCGAAAGAAATGTAAATTGCAAATATTTAAAAATCTGTCAAAATTAATCAGACAATAAATAAATAAATAAAATCATTTATTTGCCAGAATATGGTTACACAGTGTTCTTAAAATAATATTTACCAACATATTCTATCGCCAGCGACGTGCAAGTTTTGATAAAGAGATCTCTACATCATTACATCATCATTCGTACACTTTATTTTTGTTTGTTAAAATAAATAATTAGACCCAAAAGCTATACCTACACCAAAACTTTAGGATTAGACTGAAATCTAATCATATTAAAACGTGTCTTAAATGGTTTAAATTAAATCAAGATACCGTGTGATTTTAGTTTAATTTAAATTCTAACGAAGGATGAGTTTGTCAATAGAAACAAATCATAATATGGCGTCAACATCTAAATGGAAAAAAAAAATTTTTTTTCTTCTGCAAATTAAAGCTCTAATTTGATAATAATGTTTTCTACTAATTGCTTATATACCAGTAGTGGACTGAAATGAGTTTCCTATTATTAATTAAATTTAGTCATAAATAAAATAAAAATTAGTGTATTTTTGCTCCTGACTGTACAAAAGCCGTTAGTACAACAAAGTGAAGGTTGCCGACAAATAGCTTTCATAAACTAGCTACTGAGTTTTTAATACTCTCCTTTACAATATTTAAGGAATGTCACACAGTGGTGGAGAAGCTATACAATTTCTAGTTTTAAAAACGTAACTCCTCATGGGTTGACTATGGTGCTCAAATACAACAACTTTTAACTATTATAAAAAACACAAAAAATACTGTATATTTGTTGTCTTTTTTGTGATATTAATTTTCTTATAAATAAATAACTGATCAGCTGATAAAGGTGTATGAGAAAATTTGACTTAAATTATTTAAAAAAATAAAACCGACTTCAAAACACTAAAATGCTAAAAATAATCCTAACACTTAAGTACCTAATCAGTTACTTTTGGAGTCGGTGCCAGCCGATGAGAGATTCAATGTTTTTGTTTGCACCGACTCCAAAAGTAACTGATTAGGTACTTAAGTGTTAGGATTATTTTTAGCATTTTAGTGTTTTGAAGTCGGTTTTATTTTTTTAAATAAAATTTACTTATTTCATCAATTTTTAGTGATAAATCATAATCTAACTGCTAAACACCGATTTCATCCCCTATTTTCCTAGCCTTAGTGGTGATTTTTTTTTTTGCAAACTTTTATCATATTATCTTTGAAGTATAAGCTATTCAATAAAACAAAAATCATCAAAATCAGCTCATATTTATCGAAGATAGGTAACAAGAACCACAACCAAAATATTATCTGAGTATATATTTGTTGATTTTCTCAAAAAGTTCTAAATCAATTTCGATAAAATTTATATGGGACTACCTCTGAAGTATGATCTACCAAACAAAAAAAGAATCATTAAAATCGATTCATAATTGGCGGAGTAATCGCATAACATACATACAAAAAAAAAAAAAAAAAAACATACAGTCGAATTGAGAACCTCCTCCTTTTTTGAAGTCGGTTGAAAAAAGTTCTGGCATCTACGAATGTGATATCGGTAAATAAATTCAAGTTTAGTACCCGACTGCAGAAAGGACCAGATCAGGACGAAAATAATTGAATATTCTATTATTATTTGTGATTTTTGACTTCATACGCTAAGGTGCTATTCGATTTTGATTTTTAACCAGAAACCCCCGGCACCGGATTGTATGTAGTCTATGCAAGAAAATTTCATATATTTGCTTGATTGAATCCAGGATTGTCCGAAGTCGTTTTTAACGGGTTCTGGAAAATTCCGGATGCTTTTAGTCCAAGCCTAAGCGTTCTACACCAGTCCCCCTAGCATGACCACCAAAACACGATATGATATGATATGATATAGCGATTTATCGACACAAACGGTCAACTTAAAAAATATGTATAAAAGATATAGACCCCATGTTGAATTTTTATGATCGTTCTTTTAATAAAAATTTAATATGGTGGCAATATCTATCATATTTTTAAAAAATCCTCACTTATCGCTATATCTTATCGTGTTTTGGTGGTCATGCTAGGGGGGCTGGTACGACTACTTATATCATCTCTTTCCATCATGGCATGTGATATTGAAGTCGCACGCTAACTCTAATAACGTCAAAAATAAAATCTAAAATGTAATTGACGGTCGTCTGGTGTAGTGGTTCGCGTTCTTCACTACAAAGTTTGGGTACTTTGTACGGGTTCGAATCCCACAAGGAGCTTTGTGATGAGCACTAACGTTTGTTTCTAAAACATAGATGTTTATAATCGTATTTAAGTACGTTTGTCTGTTATCTAGTCGCCATAATGCAAGATTTGCTTAGTTTGGGCCTAGATAATTGGTGTGTTAGTGGGAATAAAAAGGTAATGTTACTTTAAATTTGTTGTAATACTTTGCATTAAAAAACTTAGCTTGCACTGGATGCTAACTTTGTCATCCAGAAAAATATTACGTGATTGTAAAAAAAAAGAACTCCAACCACGCTCTTCTACACAGGCTGTAGAAATATTAAGTTCTATAAGATATTATACAATAATTACTTATAAAATTATGTGTTTGGGAACACCTCAGAGACCTTTCCTACCTTAATTAATTTTCTTACTTTGACGAAATGATGGGATGGGTGAAAAAATTTAAGGAATTTTCTTCCTAAGCAAATATTGCTAATAATGTAGCGCAAATAATTTGTTTTCAAATACAATTATTTAACAAGGTGTCCATTCAGAAGATTATTAAAGTTAATGTAATTTAAAACAATTTTGGTTATTACTGAAGGGACTAATGTTTTGTCGATCATATTGCTCTAGTGTTTTACGCTTTGTACTCCTAAAGCAACCGCGGGTTCGAATCCCGCAAAGAGCAATCATTTTGATCATTTATAGCCTCAGTCAATGACAAACAATGTATTGATGTATGTCTGACTATTCGCCATAATACAAGCTTTGCTTAGTTTGGGGCTAATACTTCTATGTGTTTGGGGTTATTACTGATACATAGCTAATACTTGATAATAAAAAAAAAACCAAACACATTTTGGATGCGTATGAAGATAAGCATGATGCGATAGGTGTGTTCTGTGATTTATCGAAGGCGTTTGATTGTGTCGATCACCAAACACTTATTATGAAGCTAAAACATTACGGTGTATCTAATAACGCATCAAAATTGTTAAATTCTTACCTCTCAGGCAGATTACAAACAGTAAACGTTAATGGTACTAACTCTTCTGGCGCCCCGCTTCAAATAGGAGTGCCCCAGGGCTCAATATTGGGACCGTTGCTATTTTTGATCTATATTAACGATCTCCCTTTCTATTCTAAAGACTCCTGTGAGATAGTTCTGTTTGCTGATGATACTTCTTTAATCTTCAAATTAAAAAGAGGCGAAGAGGTATTTGACGATGTAAGCGGAGCTCTCTCTAAGGTATTAAATTGGTTCACAAGTAACAACTTACTTCTTAATACAAAAAAAACCAAATGTATTAAATTTACTATGCCTAACGTGAAACAAGCTAACACAGTAATTTTACTAAATGGTGAAAAACTTGATCTATCAAACTCCACTGTTTTTCTGGGCATTACATTGGATTCGAAGTTGCAATGGGGACCACATGTTGACACTCTGGCTGGGATACTTGCTTCAGCTGCCTTTGCGGTTAGAAAAATTAGACATCTAACTGACGTTGTAACGGCAAGGCTGGTGTATTTCAGTTACTTTCATAGTATTATGTCTTATGGTCTTCTCTTGTGGGGTTCTGCTGCGGACATCGATACCATCTTTATTTTACAGAAAAGAGCTATTCGTGCTATATACAAACTTAGTCCGCGTGAATCCCTGAGAGACTTCTTTAAAGAAATTAACATACTCACTGTGGCCTCTCAATACATATTTGATAATAATATCATGTACGTACGCAAAAATTTTGATCTTTTTATAAAGAAAAGTGATATTCATTCATATAACACCAGAAACAAAAACAAACTTGTAGTCCCAAACTTTAGATTGGCCAAAACAAGTAATTCATTCTTGGGAAATTGTATTAAATTTTTCAATAATATACCTCACAATGTTGCCAAACTTCCTATTAATAAATTTAAGTCACATGTCAAAACTACACTGATGTCTAAGGGGTATTATAAAATTCAAGACTATCTTGATGACAAGAATGTATGGTCAGTCCAGCCTGCACTAAACTGATGTACCTACCTGTTTATTTTGATTTATATTTTTTGTGTGGCAGCTAGTGGTGACTGAGTTTGTTCCGGCGTTTCTTCTCAGCACTTGCCAGATTGTCTGTGTCTTGTCTCGAAGCGCTAGTAGGGCCAAAAAAATAAGGAGACATGTTCTGGCCCCCTAGGGGCCTATAATGTTGTTATTGACGTTCATAAGTGGCAATTTTGTCCTGAATTGAATAAATGATTTTTGACTTTGACTTTGAAACCGTATATTTTTTTATCTACCTATAACAAGCCATCAAAACCAGAAACTTACGATAGTTTACTATTGTGTTTTAGGGCCGTTATCTGCAAAAACGGTTACCTATCTCTCACACACATATCAGCATCCTAGTTAGAGTGACAGAGAGCAAGACGTTAAAGGTTAATTCGAGCTTATAACAAAAAGTAAAATAAAAACAATAAAAAATACGTCTTGCAGCATTGACACCTTGACAGCGGTATGATTGGGGTAGCTTCCCTATTGTCAGTCGCTATTTGAACATCGGAATTATTCGGGATGTAGCAACAACGCTACAAAATAGTAGGATTCTGGTATTATGTCAGTCACTGTCAACTTACTTTCTTAACACATTTTTTCCCTGAAACTAAAGTAAGAATGTTTAATATTAGATGTATGTATATTCGAGGCTGACTGTATATACATACATATTGATATTATAATATAAATGTATAGAAGTCAATGTAGTCAATGTCAGTCCGGCCAATCTGGAAGTCACTGGGGGGGGCCTATGTTCAGCAGTGGACGTTAGTGGCTGAAATGATGACGATGATGATGATGATGTACCTATAGAAGTAATAGACAGTAAATTGTTTTTTTATCCAAATAAAGAAAAAAAAAAACTATTACCTATGTATAGGTTTTATGTTTGTGTGCAGGTGTGTGTATGTATGTATGTATGCTATGTGCGTGTGTGTGTTGTGTTATTGTTCTGTTATTTATCATGATATAAGATCTAAGTAAGATTAAGTAAGAGTTGGTTAATAAACCCAAGTTGATGATCAGATGACATTATTTTCACCAAAAAATCCTAATCCTAATAAGTAGAGTTTGTTTTCCACAATTTTAGACAATAAAATTTTACGGGTAACACAAAGACAAGTACAAACAACGGAAACTCTAATGAAAACAAAGAAAATTCTTCGCAAGTTTATGTTAGTTTTAATGTTCAACAGTTTATTCCCCAACAAAAAAAGGCCTTTTTCGTCGCAAATGGATCGTTTCCACTTTAATCAATTAGCTCCTTGTTATTCGCTTTATCCACTCGCTTAAAGCAAATTAGCTTTGTTTCAGTAAAAAGTTTTCTTTTGTAAAATTCCAATCTTTTCGTATCAACGGGTGCCAATACCTACTAAAGTATGCCTTGTTGCTAGCTAAAATTCACCTCAAAATGAAATACTAATAAATAGGCCTAATTTTTATTGTATTTATAGAATAACAATTAAATCTAATAACACAAAAATAAATTAACCTAAAACTAAAAACTACCTACGCAAAAATAAAAGCGTGTCCATGAGGCGAAGAGGCGAGAATGGTAGCAGCGTTTCCACGCTGAATGGCTAAACTAAGCTTTTGAGCGAGGAACGAGCCAGCAATACTAATTAGTGAATAGGCTAGTTTCCTGGGTGAAAAAAAGATTATTCTATTTAGTCCGTCAGTTAGATTATCAAAAAATATTAGACCAATATTTTGTCTTTTGTCAATCAAACAAAAAATTACGAAGATGAAGTGCATCAAAGTTTGGGAATGTGAGGTGACGTCATTGCTAAAAAGTGTCGCAAGGCGTGACTTTTTAGCAAGGCGTGACGTCACGTTACGCGAAACTTTAACAGGCTATATCTTCATCATCAAACCATCATTTGATTGAGAAAAGAAAAAATACGTGTCCCATGTTTTCTGTTAATCCAATTGACGAAATAATTCGATTTTTAGGAAACTAGCCCATTAACTAACGTGGGGAAATGTGGGGGAGGCCTATGTTTAACAGTAGACGTTCTATGGCTGAAATGATAATAATGAATCAACTAATTTTCATATCAACTAATTTTCATGGTTCTGAGGTAAGGAATTAACATTCTTGTATTACGATGCACGAGACAATGTGATTTGCATGATGCCTCTTCAGACACACCCAGATCAGATTGATTCAAACTGGGAATCGAAACCATAACTTTTTGTGTCAAAGCGAATTACCGCACTATTACGTCAATCAAGTTTGCTAAAGAAAATAAAGATAATGTAGAAAAATAACTTTTCTATATTGTCTCGGGTCTGGGTGTTGTGGTACCGTCTTTGTTTTTGATTCCTGTAACACAAGTGCCTTAGCTACTTACCATAGGATCAGAGCAATGTAGGTATGTGATGTTGTCCAATATTTATAAATTTTTAAGCACCACAATAATGTAAGAATTTAATTTAGAAGACAAAATTATATCCGGATTACGATAATATTAAAAGGAATAGATAAAATTATTGATTAAATTGTAAATGAATTACAATAGTTACACCCTGTATATTGAGCTGCACCGATAAAGCACAGTTGTCGAACTGCACCATCGGATTATCCTAATAAATATGGAGAGCATCTAAATCCTTGGGAATGCTCGCGTTCGCTTCTACACGAATTTTATCGGGTATTACATGATTTAATGTCAACTTAATATCTTCGCTAGTGTTGTGGGATAGTCACAAATACTGTCGATAGTATTAATATTCGATTTTCACGTTTCGCTTAGAAGGAAATACTTCATATAATTTTGTTGGCCAAAACTTGATACTTAACTACAAATTTTGTGTATTATATTACATTATTGCATTAGTTTATTTAAGAAAACATTCAAGGTAGTTTTTCATGTTTATTGAACAGTATTTATATAATAATATGTAACTATTTTTAGATAAAAAAATATTGTGTTTAAGGTACTTATTTACTTCATTCTAGCACCCGCTAGATCAACTTATACTACTGCTCAAATATAGTGACTTTTTTATCGGATCAATGCAAATGTCGAAATCACAAAAAAAAACACTTTCCAATACTAAACCATTGATCAGCTGACATCAGTTTGTATGAAAAAGTGTTTTGTTGTTTTTGAGATTTTGATGTTTGTCCCATAGAAACAGTTGTTGTATCTGATTAGCAGAATTTATTCTTTGGCATAAAATTCAGGACCTTATATTAACCTGTTTCAATAGTTAATGTGATTTTATTTATATTTATTACTAGCTGTTGCCCGCTACTTGGTTCCCATGGTCATTGATTTAAAAAAAATGGATATGGACCACCTAATACCGAGGATATAGGATACACTTTATGATCCATACTCATACTTATCAAATATACACACATAAAATCATAAAAATCTGTTAGGGTCCTACGACTATTGGAGTATTAAATAAGACGCGGACTGTAAACGCATAGGATATATTTCTGGATAATTAATACTTTGATCGCGCCTACGAGGGAGGAACCGCGTCCGATGCCGATGATGGTCGAGAGGCTGAGTGCGGCGGAGGGCACCTACGGAGTGTGCCAACCGCCCGCGCATACGGAGAACGCCGATGATGCCCGAACTGGCTGTAGGCGCCAACATACTCCCCGGGTTGAAGAACGGACGTCTTCAATGAAGTGGAAGTGGACAGATGCAGTTAAAAGCCCGGCGTATGGTCCCCTTCTTCGTCTTGAGTTCAGCTACCCTCGAGACGCCGTCCACACCAGGATACGTCTTCATGACTCGCCCTAGTGACCAGAGCAATGGTGGAGTCTTCTCCTTGATCAGGACTAACTGCCCAGGCTTCACCTCGCCTGTGGATGCGAACCATTTCATCTTGGTCTGTAGCAGAGAGACATATTCAATATTAAATCGCTGCCAAAAATGCTGCTGTATGTGTTGGATTCGTCTCCATCGATCCAGACGGGTGATGTTGACATCAGCCACCTGTGGGTGCGGTACAGTTAAGAGTGGTCGTCCAATTAGAAAATAAGAGGGAGAAAGAGCCGAAAAATCATGAGGATCCGAAGAAAGAGGGGTAAGAGGGCGAGAATTAAGGACTGCCTCAATTTGGCATAAACAAGTTGTCATTTCTTCGAAAGTGAAATGAGTAAGATGTAGTAATCTTTTTAAATGGTGCTTACAAGATTTGACCGCACTTTCGGCCAAAGAATTAAAGTGAGGAGTATAGGCAGGAGTGAAGATGAATTCGATACCTTCCTGCGCTATCTCAGATGCAACATTTGAGCCAAGAAGGAACCTTTGCATCTCATTAGATGCGCCGACAAAGTTAGTCCCGTTATCGGACGTGATACTTCGAGGCTTGCCTCGACGCGCCACGAACCGATTTAGAGCAGCCATGTAAGCCTCAGTGGTGAGGTCCGTAACAAGCTCCAAATGTACAGCTTTTACTGCGGAACAAACAAAAATGCACAAATAAGATTTTAACAATTTACAACCTCGTCCCTTTCGGTCGGCTATCAATACTGGGCCGGCATAATCAACATGACAGTTTTGAAAAGGGAACTCTAACTGTGTTCTATTAAGAGGAAGCTGTCCCATGATAGGTTGCACATTTTGAGCTCTATGTCTGTAACAAATCACACATTTGTTAACAATCGATTTAGACAAGTTTTTACCTTTAAGAGGCCAATAGGTTTGGCGTATGCTTGCCAAAAGCAACTGAGGGCCAGCGTGTAAAAGTTTAACATGTTGCATTTGAAATATAGCTTTAGTGATAATATGAGAACTACATAACAAAATAGGATGTTTTGTATCAAAGTCGTAGGGGGAATTATCAAGCCTCCCGCCTACGCGAATAAGACCATCAGTATCTAAGAATGGTGTTAATGTAATCAGCCTGTTTTTGTGGGGCAATGTCTTACCGGATTTCAGCGATTTATATTCGTCAGGAAACATTTGAAGTTGAGCACACAACAAAATTAAATTATGTGATTTTTTGATTTCAATTAAAGAGAGATTGCCACACAATTTATGATTTTTATTTTTTATGTTATGCACAAATCTACATAAATAGGCTACAACTCGTTGTAATTTTGTGAAACTAGAATACTTTGAAATTAAGTTTTGAATTATTGAAATATTAATGTTAGGTGTTACAAAAGCGGTACTACCACTACTGCTAGTATTATCTGCACTAACACTACTGCTACTGATGTGAGATACTACTTCGTGTAGATCACGCTTCACGACATTAGGCATCTTGGGCCACTCATTCTCATTTTTAAATAAAAATGAAGGTCCAGACCACCATAGATGAGTGTCGCCAATGACGTCAGCTCGTAAGCCTCGTGAAACGAGATCCGCCGGGTTGTCCTTCGACGGTACATAGATCCAGGTATGACCACAAGTACTCTCCTGGATTTCGTTGACTCTGTTTCGCACAAAGGGTTTGAGTTGAGAAGATGGCGTTGACAACCAACCTAGAACTATCGTGGAGTCACACCAAAATCTACATTTGTCTATGTGCAAAGTAAGCGAGTCCACCACCTTTGTAAACAGTCTTGCACCTAACAAAGCGCCACAAAGTTCAAGCCTAGGCATAGTAGTAGGTTTTATAGGAGCTATACGGTTTTTGGACGCCAGAAGTTGGACGCGTATTGTGCCTGAACTATGGTTATAAGACCGAATATAAAGACAGGCCCCATAGGCCTTTTCGGAGGCGTCAGTGAAAACATGAATTTCCTGGATAGTTGAATCGTTAAATGAAACCCACCGAGGGATATGTAACCCATTTAAATGGGATAATGTGTGCTCGAATAAAGACCACAAGTTGTTAATTTCTAGAGAAACCGTGTCGTCCCAATCATATTTATCTAGCCACAAGCGTTGCATAATTATTTTAGCTTCGACGACGCACGGTCCAACAAGTCCTAGAGGGTCGAAAATTTGGCTTATAACTGAAAGTACATGACGTTTAGTGACCTTTTTTGACGGTTCTATATTTATGGAAAAGGTGAGCATGTCCGTGTCGCAAATCCAATGTAGACCCAATGTCTTAGACTGAGTGTTGCCTTGGCCTTGCTCAGAGAAGTCTATAGAATTGGTGGGGTCACCATTCTGTGGACCACTAATTTGGGATAGTATCTCGGGACTATTTGATTTCCATTTACGTAGATGGAAGTGGGCTGAAGAAAGGATAGATGCTACCTTTTTTGAAACTTCGACAGTTTCTAAAATTGTACTAGCAGAATGGAGAAAATCGTCGATGTAGAAATCACGTTGTATGGCTGACTTGACGCGACTGTCATCTACGTTGTCGGCTAGGCTGACTAGACATTTAGTGGCCAAGTATGGGGCAGAAGCGGTGCCGTACGTAACTGTATTCAAAGTATATGTTTTTAGTGGTTCCTTAGTATCGAACCGAAAAATAATTTTTTGTAAAGGTCGTTGAATGGGATTTATTTCTATTGCTCTGTACATTTTCTCTACGTCGCCTGAAACTACGTATTTATGTTGGCGAAAGCGTATCAAAATGGAGAATAGATCGTCTTGAACGACGGGGCCAACCATTTGGAGATCATTAAGGGACACTCCTGAAGAGGTAGCTGCCGAAGCGTCGAAAACCACGCGAAGTTTAGTAGTGGAGCTAGACTCCCGAATGACGCCGTGGTGAGGAATAAAATAGTTCCCGTTAGAGCTATCAGACAAAGTGGCACAGTCTTTATCTGATGACATGTGACCTAGTGATTCATACTCGAGCATGAAATCAAAATATCGATTCTTAAAGATGGGATCACGGTGAAAACGTCGTTCTAACGACAGGAACCTACACTTAGCGTTTTCATAAGAGTGACCTAGTAAACTTGGATCTTTTTTTAAGGGCATTGAGACGACAAAACGACCGTCGTCCTTGCGAAACGTTGTTTCTAAGAAGAGCTTCTCGCATGATCTCTCCTCTAGAGATTGAGAATGCTTGGGTGAAACATAGTCTAGCTCCCAGAATTGAGAAAGATCGGGAGTGGGACTTAAATTTGTGAAATTACAAAATTGAAGACGAGTTTTACTCTTTTGGCTTGATATGCTGCCTGATACCAACCAGCCAAATTTAGTTTCACATAACTTGGGAAGATTTTTACCTAAATCTATGGAATTTGATCCTAAGGCGTTCCAAAAGACTTCCGCGCCTACCAGGATGTCTATGACCGACGGAATATTGAAATTCGGGTCAGCTAACTGAAGACCTGGGGGAATAGGAACGTGACTGATGTCCACGAACGAAGACGGTAATACCTTAGTGATCTCAGGCAATACATGACATACGATATCTATATTGTAAGCACAGCATAAAGACTCGATTGTGAGGTGACAAGACTGTGTACTAGAAGAGATATGGTTATTGATACCTGTGACCTTGGTGCTCGTACCGCGTCGTGACAAACCCAGCTTGTCGCATAAGCTTTGCGTTACGAAGTTGGCTGTACTACCGTTGTCGAGTAGTAGCCGCGCAGTGTACTTCTCGCCCGAAGAGTTCAAGACGTTCACCAATGCTGTGGACAGTAAAACATGCGAAGAAGTAGCAAGCTGCAAGGATGTAGCTGTTAAAGCGACGCCATCAGCTCAAAGTCAAAAGCAGGTCAAAGTCCACGGACCGGCGATGTGTAGATTCGCGGTACTCGGGTGGGACGAAAAAAAACGAATAAAGACGGCGAGAGGACCAGTGTTAGGGTCCTACGACTATTGGAGTATTAAATAAGACGCGGACTGTAAACGCATAGGATATATTTCTGGATAATTAATACTTTGATCGCGCCTACGAGGGAGGAACCGCGTCCGATGCCGATGATGGTCGAGAGGCTGAGTGCGGCGGAGGGCACCTACGGAGTGTGCCAACCGCCCGCGCATACGGAGAACGCCGATGATGCCCGAACTGGCTGTAGGCGCCAACAAATCGGTTGAACCGTTTCGAAGGAGTGCGATCACAAACACCGTGATTTTTGTATAGAGGTATAAGATTACTGAAAGATTCTGTATACTCATTACAATGAGTGTTTGTAACTATAATGTTGATAGGAATAAAACGTATCGATTCACAAATTATAGATTATAGTACATCACTAATCTCCAGATGCAGACTCTAAATCATACTTAGAACCAATTGGTCACACGCCAGTTGTTGGAAATAGTTCAATTGTTCAGAAGCTGACAGTAAGCTTGTTTATGTGAGAAATTCCAAACTCTTGACCTTAATTTATCATCTTAGGAACATAAACCTTTGAGATATTTTCATTTAGTTTACTTCCTCTGTCTTTTAATATAGACTATGTAGATTTGATGATGATTTGGTGCCGTGTGGACGTCCGTCCACGTAAAGAATACACTTCCCCACCGCCAACAGGAGGCGCGTCGTAAGAGTCGACTAATTCCTGTAGCACGAGACAGGCAGCAGCGTCTTCGTGCGAAATCTTATAAAAAAACTGCGCTCGCCAACCCGCCTGCCAAGCCTGGCGAGTATCGGCAATCCCCCCCGATGATCAGTCATCGTGGGAGGCCTTTGTTCAGCAGTGGACCTCCTATGGCTGAAATGATGATGATGATGATGAGATTTGATGATACCAATAATTTAAGAATTAAAAATACATTTAAATAAATATAAATTAAATATTGGACAACATCACAGCGTTCATTCATTGCTCTAATCGTATGGTAAGCAGCCAAAACACTTGAATTACAGAAATCAGAAACAACGACGGTACCACAACAACCAGACCCGAGACAATATAGAAAAGTGATTTTTCTACATTGACCGACCGGAAATCGAAGTCGGGTCCTCAAAAATAGCGACACCAAGTCCTGTATGCTCGCCTCTCGGTTACAGAAGTCGTCGAATTTATTATTGTACTTATATTGAACATAACACACATAGCTCCCATAGCAACAACAACAAGTGCAAACAAAATAACACAACAAGAAACAAGAACTAAACAAAAAATTACAACATTCAAAAAGGCTAAGAATATTATGATGAAGGAAATGTATTTTTTTAACCGACTTCCAAAAAGGAGGAGGTTCTCAATTCGTCGGTATCTTTTTTTTTTATGTATGTTCAGCGATCATTCGTTACCAGGTTAACCGATTTCGATATTTTTTTTTTGTTTGAAAGGGAATACTTTCGGAATGGTCCCATATAAATTTGATCAAGTTTTGATGATGGGATCAATAAGAAAACATCAAACATTGCATGAACTCCATACCGCGCCAACTGATTTTTGTACCTATGTTGCCCAATATCTTCGGCATTTGCGACCCGAATTTGATGATTCTTTCTTTATCGAATAGCTTATACTTTAAAGATGGTATAGTGAATTTTTTTTGTAAAAATTTCACCTCTAACGTGGCAAAAATAAGGGATGAAATCGGTGTTCAGCCGTTAACTTATGTTTGCACTCAAATGATTTATTTTGTTGAGGATGTATCACTAAAAATAGATGAAATAAGTAAATTTTATTTAAAAAAAGTAAACGACTTCATAAAACTGAAAAGCGAAAAAATAATATCAACACATATCTGATGTACTCATACTTATGTGTTGATATAATTTTTTTGCTTTTCAGTTTTTTGAAGTCGGTTTACTTTTTTTTATGTAAATTCGAGCAGTGAGTAAGTGTGTATTTTATAATCAGTTATAAAATTTGACTCTACACATATTTGCGATATTGGCATCAATAAATAATTAATGTATTTGAAGCATAACGGTAATGTTAGTTTAGGAAAAAAAATATATTTATTTTATTTATTAGGTTCTCCAACAATTACAACACTACACATTAAAAGAAAATACAAATTTCAACATGTTTTTGACTAAGTGCATAACTAATTATCGGGGATATGAATATAAAATATAAAATTTTCATGCAAAAACTACCCCATGCAGTTTCATCTACATTAAAACGGCGGCGTGCGAGCATATTGAGAACAAGTACAATAAATGAATAAATTTTGTTGGATTCATCATTTAGCTATTTAATAATTAAGTCAAGATCGGAGCAAAAATTAAATCCAATGTGTGGCCGTGATATGAATAATGCATTGGACCCAACCTCAGCCGCTGACAATAAGACAAGACGTCACCCATTGAAGCCTGACTGACAGTCTTTATCTGCCATTCGATTTAAAAAGAAAGGTGGAAGACTAAAGAAAAAGCTACTGTTGGAAAGCATTAGTAGTCTAGCGGTCACTTGCCCAATTCTAAACATAAAAGGATTCTGATTGATTGATGTTTATCGTCCAATATTAGTTATTGCATAGTTTTCAGGTGCAAGATCTTTATAAGTTTGAATATTATTTCAAAGCATCGTTAAAACGATTTAAAGCTACGATTTTAATCCGATTAAAACGAAAATCGAGTTCAATAAGTATTTTTAATGATATTTTTACATTCCAATTAAATATAAATCTGTGCATTTAGCCAGTTAACTACAGCCATTTTCTTAATACTTAAAATTCAATAAGTATTTGTCTTATCTTAAGAATCTCTTTTATTAAACAATACATTCTTAAGTATTGTTGCCTTCTGATTCGAGGCACCTGCAGATGCTATCGCCAATGTTAATAAGCCGATGACATTCCAAAGTAAACGTTGTTAATAAATACTTAAACACCATTGATCCAAAAATGGTAGTCGAAAAGCGACCAACAATCCAAATGGACTTACAAAAAAGTCCATTGAAAAGAACGAGTAATGGTTATGTATGAAAGTCATTGAAGAACTCGGCGCGGGCGCAGCACGAATTCGCATAATCAACTAACAGTTTTCCTGTCTCATTAAATATTTATTGCTCAACAAAAAACATACTGAATTGTTCAATACAAATAATGTAAAAGTTCTTAAAAATTGCAATAATTGGTCTACATTTCTTCTCATTCAAAATACTTGAGTGTCCTTTAAATTCCCTGGATGGTCTTCTTGCTTCATCTTTTGATCGTAATAAGACTATCAAACTTGTTACATCGGTCGTCAAAGGCAATGTTGCATTCACAGTTTTATTTTCATCACCAATAAAAACTGTACCTTTAGTATTCGTATGCATTAACTGCAAAAGGCTTGGAAGCGAATTATTCAAGTAGTTCTCAGGACAATTCAAGATGGTAATATAATATTCCATTGTGATAAGCTCCTTAGTTGCTACTTGTCCTAAAAATAGTCAACAGAGACCTTGTTATTGTAGAGTAAAACCAGTAAAATTTTACGCGACTCAAAATTCCATTCCTATAATTTTGCTTTTCAATACCTTTTTTGAATGAATAATAAATTGATCAATACGAGTTCTGTTTCTTTAGTTTGCGACGGATGTAGTTAAAATAATCTCATTAATAAAGCAATGACTGCAGCTTGAAATCTCTGACGAATTTCAAAAATGTCAAAACCAGTTGATCGACCAAAGAGAAAAATGCCCAATGTATTTCCATTCAGGCACTTGAAATGTACTTAAATCTTAACAAGGGCCAACGGGAAATGGCATCTGTTTTTTGGTCCCATTCAGACGTCCAGCGATTTTGATGGCGTTCCGCCATTGAGTCCCGTTTTCGAGAAATCACGAGACTTTTATGGGTTTCGAAAAAGAAATTTCGTACGCCGGCTTTAAAAGAAGGTTTTTATCAGATTTCATACACTCTACGCATAATTATTTGCGAGCTGAATGAAATCGATCGTCGAATTAATACGGATCGTGTGATGTATAAAGCATGACTGCTTTTGTATAAAATTTTGATTGTTCTTTTGTAAACAGCAAAATGTTTGTAGCTATATCAAAATCAATGCTTAATGTAAATTAATAAACTAGTTAGTTTCAACTAATCAATCAACAAGTTTCAAAAGTACTTACATGACTAATATCAGATACGTTGATTACAACTTCAATTTTTTTTTAAACCTAATCTAAATATTATTAATATAATCTAACTTTGTGTTCATAAAAGTTTTAAAAAGGATGATGAAGATTTATTTATTAAGTAAATTTTTAATCTATAAAAAGTACAGCAAACATTGAATGAAAGTCGTTTTTATTAGCCCAGTCAGTCAATGAATTGTATTATACGAATAAATAAATAATGAGCAAACTCGGTGGGTGGACGTGATGAGAAAGGCTAACCGTTTTCAGAATCGGGGTAGAGATCGCGGCTTGGCTTATTTGAGATAGTGCAAGTTAAGGGAAAGGTGAAGATTCAATTGCCTTTTGAGTCATATTAAGATTTGCAACCTTTTTATTGTAACACTGTTTAACAAAATCAGTTTTTAAACTCTTGAACTGTTTCATTATTTTGTGTTTCTCTCGGGATATTTTTTCGGCCCACTGTAGGTAATAAATGCTTTTTGCAGTACCTTGTAACGTGCCCTTGGCACGCCAATTTTTGTCTTAGTCTAAATTGTAAATCTTTCTGTAAACGTCCTACTGTTACTTCTTTTTATGTTGTGCAATAAATAGTATCTACCAATATATCTTCTCAGTCATGTCTTTTTTGATTATTTAATAATATTTTTAACTGTCAACATTTTTGAAGTCGTAGACGTAGTATATATAAAAACTCCGTGGCTACCGGTTTTGTAGTCACTTTTAATTCCTTATTCTTTAGCTTGAATATATTCTAAACGTTACCTAGTAACAGTACAAAAACTAGGTACGTTTTAAATATTAATTAGGTAATAAATACAATTTATTTCTTCTCATTTGTACATAATGAGCTTTATAGTGAAATGTTTGACTTAATTATATTCTAATTGTTTCCTAGTAACAACACAAAAACTATGTTTTAAATAAATATTTATGAAATCATTGGATATTTTTTTCAAGTAAACCATAAGATTTATTTCTTCTCATTTGTAAATGAT
This sequence comes from Anania hortulata, assembly GCA_963576865.1. Lineage (NCBI taxonomy): Eukaryota > Metazoa > Arthropoda > Insecta > Lepidoptera > Crambidae > Anania > Anania hortulata. The sequence goes on along the minus strand of OY756408.1, from coordinate 16,995,375 downwards.
TAGCTAAAATTGATGAAGAAGTAACATATATTCTTTCTCTTTCCCCGCTTACTTTAGTGACTTGTTCCTCACAGCTACAATTGAACATTGGCGACATAGCAACGTCTCGCCACTTTTCGTAGCAACAAAAAGTATGAGACGTCAACCAAACAAGTCTGGCCCATGCTTTGCACAAGTATTCAGTACAAGTATTCAGTTTGATTCGATTGTGAGAAACTGTTTAACAGTAATTATGTTTTTTATTGCAGGTACTATTTTTTGAGTTACGATTGGCGTAATTATGATTAATTGCTGGACTGGATGAAGCAGTAAGTCCTTAAAAGTTAGTAGATGTCTTCGGTCTGACTCAACGGATAAACGGGTACATCTTTTTTGGGGTAGTTAGGTAGGTTGATTTATGAAAGCAAAAAAGATTGTCTTATTTTATTGATTTTTAAGTATCTTTTTGGATACAAATTTTTTATCATTTGTGAAATGCAATGTATGTTATTAATTCTTTAAAAAATAATATGTATTTAAATTTTATTTTATTTAACATCATCCAATTCACATAAATTAATCTTATTCTTTTAAAAATATTTATAGTAAACACAAGTTGTTGTTTTTTTCAGAAAAAATATTATTAATCATTGATGCCCTTTCCATAATATGACAGTCATTGTTTTTATTATATGATCTTAAGTAGGAGTAAATACCATATTACCTTGTAAGAAATCTTATAAATAAGTTTTATTGCCGAGTTATTTTTAAATATCATCATGTTGGCTGGCTTCTAAGTATTTCATGAGATATTAACTTTTATATATTTAGAAGGCGAAGAAATTGATGTTATTTTTAGATGTCGGGGAATATACAAAATGTAATCGAAGTACCTTGTTATTATGTAAGCAATAATGTTTTGTTAAGAATTGTATAGCCACTTCAAAATTGTAGATTCTATAAATAAGAAGTTGTCATGTTTACTATTTGAGCCTGTTAAACACATGTATGAAAGAATAATATTTTTTCCCATTTTTATCATTGAAAATAAATTTTGTTTTTATATTTGTTTCGCTCGGAACGATTTTATTACTGTTGATTGTAAGCACGAATCTAAGTTAAATTTCATTTTAATTAAAGTTAATTTAATAATTAACTTAAGTTAATTTTAATCTAAGTTAATATAATCTTCTTTTCTAGTGACCTTAACTGTTGCAGTCCAAGTAGTTGATGATGTGGATTTCACAACAGAGCCAATATTTTGGTTATAACCGCTAGATTGCGTCTGAGCCAAAGTTTATAATTTAAGTATGTTAAGTATGAGATTTGTTTAGTTCGTAACTTGGGTAGTATCATCATCCAGGTAGCATAACTCGGTTGTTTTTCTCACAAATCTAGCATAAATCCCTATTAGAAGACACTGCTTTCTACCAGGATCTGCTCACGTCACCAGAGTAAAATTTCGAAAGCTCCCAACCCTGCTCTCTGCATCATTGTGATTGGCGAAAGCTACTACATTTGAATACAATGAAACAACGCATATTTATTTGCCATGAATAAAACATAGTTCTGAATGCGTTTTTATGCAATCGTAATGATACATTTCGCGGTGCGTAGGCGGGTTAATGTTAGATTCACGGTTGAATCCGAATGTGGTTACAAAAGGCTTTCGATTTTCAACCGGTTAGATACAAATATTATCGATGTCAGGATTGCAACTGCTCGTGATTTTTGACAATATTTGTAGCAACTTCATCAATTCTATTTTGATTAATTTGGAAAATCTCAACCAAAAAACAAATTTCTAGTCCAAAATTGCAATTATGATTATTCGAAGAATCTTTATATCAACACTGTTTCTGGGGTTATCTGTGATTTCTTTCCACTCCATTGTCTTCTCTGGTTACATTAATTTACTACTATCCGTAGTGTCGAGAGCGAGAAGGATCTATAGTAAATAAAGAATTATAAATAATAAAATTTTTTCACCATCACACCATAATTGGTGCACCAAACTAAGTAAAGTTTGTACTATGTGACTAGATAATGGATAAACATACTTGAACACTTTTATAAATACCATGACATAGGTACCAATGCTCTTCACACAAACATTTGCAACAGTGGCTATACTAACAACCTTTGTCAGGTCATCCATCCATTGTTTTGGCAGTTGTTTGTAATTTAACTTGAACTGAACTGAAGTAAGGGCCAATATTATTAGGATAATTTTAACATTCATTATCATCTGTTAATAAATGAATCCTTCAAATGTTATAATTAGAACAGGTCGCCAGCGTGTTATGAAAAGGGCTATGCTCGATGTTTCCTTGCGAAGTCGAATCAGAAAATATGAGGAGATCCGTAAACGAACAAAAGTCGCTGACATAGCCCAACGGGTTAGCAAGCTGAGGTGGCAGTGGGCCGGGCACATAGCACGTAGAACTGACGGCTGATGAGGCAGAAAGGTTCTAGAATGGAGGCCGCGTACCGGAAAGCGTAGCGTAGGACGTCCACTCACAAGGTGGTCAGACGACCTGGTAAGGGTTGCAGGAAGATGCGGGTGCCGCTTCCAACCGGCCAATCTGGAAGTCAACGGGGGAGGCCTATTTTCAGCAGTGGACGTCCTTTGGCTGAAATGATAAATTAGAAGACAATATGAGCTATTGATATAGACAGAACATAAATACTAACCACAAGCAAACCATCGGTAGTATGGCGATATCCACTAGATAAGTAGATACTCGTTTTAGTACACTGACTTTCAGTGGCTGGATGTAAAAAGTGGGCGATCTTTGGCGCTCTTACGTCCAGCAGTGGACTGCAAAAGGCTGACATGATGATGATGATGATGATAATGATAAAAAAGATTGCCAACGTCCTGCCAATTTAAAATTCTTGATGACTGAACCATTACACTTACATTCAAATAAAATGGATGTCGTGTCATCTAATCACCGTTGATTTTATGTGTACAAGTCATTGTGACAATTAATGTCCTGTCTGCTGCAATCAAGACTCAAACAGAATCTTCGACGGTGGTCCGACTGACTTATCGTATAAATTTGACAAATCATGAACACCGTTGACAAATCACGCCCACTGTGCATTTGTCATAGCCATTGTTTTACGATGCCCGTACCATGGTGGACAAAGTCGCTAATTTGAACTTCTCGAGTTTTAGAAGTGGCAAACGATAAATGGTTAACAATAGCTAGTTTGTTTCTTGCGCTGTTTCTATTTGGTTTTCTACTAAAAGGTGTATGTGTGTCCGTCCGTCATACCGATAAAGTGCTGAGCCGTTTGATCCGTAAAATAGACTTCGACACACGCTTTGATTGATTAAGTGTAAGTAGGTTTCATTTTATTTCATTTCTACGGTGGCACTGGCAATGAAATTAAAAAACGTCTGAATAAGGAAGGGTTGCTACACACATAAGCAGGCCGGCATTGTCGATTCGGCAGTATTTATTATCGAACAACAACCGTCGAAAAAACCGCCGACAAAAGCCGACCCGAAGCAATTACTACACTTGTTCGACTTGTCGGTTTGTCCCGTCGGGTAGTTCATTCACATCGACACATCGTTTAATTCGGCAATATTTGTGAACCAAAAAGCCGACCTGTAGTAACTACTACGTTACGGTTTTCATTTGGCTCGTGCCGATCGGGCAGTTAGATCCACATAATCTAGTGCGGCAAACGAGTGGTTTGTGATACCCGAACATTCATCTACTTGGATTTGATTTTACCGTCCGGCTTTGCTAATTAAAGCCGGCTCATATAAGTTTGTAGCAATCGTAAAACTTGAATTTATTAGACAAATTAGTTATGCAGTGACCATTTCATCATTCATCATCATTTCAGCCATAGAAGGTCCACTGCTGAACATGGGCCCCCCCTAATGAAGACGATTTTACTTATTTTTTATTTAATGACTTTCAGTGGGAGGGGGATTGCCAAAACTCGCCACGCTTGGCAGGCGGGTTGGCGAGCGCTTTTTTTTATAAGATTTCACACGCAGACGCTGCTACCCATCTCGTGCTACAGGAATTAGTTGCCTCTTACGACACGCCTTCTGTTTTCGGTGGGGAAGTGTATTCTTTACGGTCGTCCCCACACGGAACGGCAGTGACCGTTTACTATTAATAAATTGAAGGAAGTTTTGAAAATTGAATGCGTATTTACATTGACTAGATATAGGTCTCGTCTCCCTATGGATACACGCCACAGCGGGCGGCTATGTCGGTGACTTTGGTTCTTCGGATATTCTTATTTTAGGTCATACATGTCGCGTCGATGACTTCGATTCTATTAAGGATATCCTCATTTCGGATCCTATCTCGCAATTTATCTATAATAATATGTTTATGTACGGTTTTATAGGTCTTCGACTTTAAAGTGACAATGAATTACAAACGATCGCTCGTAGTAGCGCCTACTGCGCATGCGCATCGCGTCCCGTTAATGCACTTCCGTGAGAAGCGACAACGCCCGCACAATGCAACGTGTACCGTTTTAGGGGTCAGTTGACGAATGATTTGCACGCAATTTTTATATATACATATATGAATTGCTGTTCGTTTGTTTCGCTAAAACTCGAGAATGGCTGGACCGATTTGGCTAATTTTGATCTTGAAATATTTTTGGATGTTTAGGAAACATTTCAAAGCTGAGAGATACTATAAACATATAACGAACAGACAACAGAGACATATAAAGAAATTACAAGGAAAGTAGTAACCATTTTATGATTAAAAGTAAATGAATAAATTTAGCGACTACCTGGACGTTCATCTGGACTCCATCTCAGATTTAAAAGATTAATACTAACAAATTAATAATAATTTAACTAAGTATTATTTATAATATTAGTAAAGTAAAGGGTAATTCAGTAATAGTAAATAAGGATTTAAAAAAGTTATGAAAATTATCATATTGTCTTGTTAAAAAAAAAGATTGTATTTGAAATAAGTTTTTTCATGTTCCTAAATTAAGGTTAGCTGAGACTCGCAGTAACCACAATTCTATCGTGCGCTGTTCTTCCACAGAATGTATTTGTTTGTATATGTGATAATGTATAGTGTACGCAGAGTTTATCTGTAAATCTGTTACGCAATAACCACAAACATCACAATCCATATTACACTACAATAAGAAACATTGTAACTACAGATGATAAACCTAATAAATAAAATAAAATAAAATTACTACTTGATACTTCGTGACACAAAAATGTTAATGTCTTATTTCGGGACTGGGCCATCTGTACGAACAGATTGTATGGGCAAAAACAAAAAAATTACTTCTTTGTGTCACGACATAATATTAGACAATGAATTTTGCTATGGGCGTCTCCCAGCACACCCAGATTCGAGGTTATTTAAAAAAGTAAGTTTTCTTAATAGACCCCAGAACAGAGAATCGGACCCGGGTCGGTATAAAGTTAATTACTGCGCCACTACGCTAATTGGGTCAAATAAATGGCTTCATCGTCATTCTATTTCGATCAATTGTCTGGCTTTGTAGTCCGGAGCGCGAACCACTAGACAGTGAAATATTTTTTTTTAGTTCTTAAGGTTGGTTCCATAAAGAAAGTTATTTAATTTGAGGAAAATAATGCGATATTTAAACGTTACGAAAAAAAAAACTTCGTTTACACGTACAGGAACACGGAACCTCCATCGAAACTCAAACTGCCACTTGACCCCTTTTCGGCACTAATGGCACAGGAGCTTCTATTGTTTCAGTATCTAATTTGATGATACGGCTCAGGACTTACGAGTTAAACCCTTATATCTACCGAGCTAAAGTTCAAAACGAGGTATAATGTTTAGCTTGATATTAGATAAGAGTGGAGGGTGAGACATACTTTATCATGTGTGAGAACATTTTTCATATTTGTTGTAAACTCATGTTTCCCACTGAAATAGAATGCAACAAAAATACCGCAAAATGAAATTGCGGCTCATTTATCTTACAAGTTAATTTCTGTCAAAAGTTAATTTTACAAACTTTTATTTAATTATTTCTGTGCCTTTTAGAAAGAAACCTTTATTTAACCAGAGTTAAAAAAACGTTTGCATCTTCCGAAGTTAGCATCGCAACAAATGCTGTACCTATAAGTAATGGAACCTATGTATTATAAACAAAACCCTGACACATATTAATACCGAAAACCATTTTTTTTACTATAACTATGCATAACCTATTTGACTTGTGATTGCAGACTCCTGCCCAGTGACATCACATACTTTAGACTGTTTGTTCTGAGTTTAATGTTAACTTCGTGTCATGTAGCGAATTATGTTGTAGGTGTTGTTACGAAATAAACTGACCGAAAGGCTTTTGTACATAAAGCGTGACGGGCTGATGGTCATATTAAGGTCGGTGTATGGTGCAATGAAGACGAGATATGGGTAACAGATTGTGTAAGTTAGTTTGCCTAGGGTCTTCTACTGATTTTATACACCGACTTACTATGGGACCACCAATAAAATTTTCGCAGAAAAATGCCAAGCGGCGTAAATACAAGTCACTATCTAGTGAATTGCGCCATTTGGCGTTGAGACTTTTGGACAACGGGGACTGAATGCAAAATTACTTTTTGGAGAAAAATAGCTCCAAAATTAATTTCGATTTCAAAAAATAAAAATGCTGGCTCGTTCCTCGCTCAAAGGCTTAGTTTTGCCATTCAGCGTGGAAACGCTGCTAGCATTCTCGCCTCTTAGCCTAATAGACACGCAATTGTTTTTGAGTTGGAAGTTATTAGTTTTCGGTTAGTTTATTTTTCTGTATTAGAATTTTAATTGTTATTGAATACTGTGTTAATAAAAGTACTTAATATGTTCCTATAATATACAACTTACAACAACTGGTTGGCTATTTAAATCATCTTTTTTTTTGTGATTTTGGTGATATAGTAGAAGCTGGTGTATTTAAAAGCCTTAATTTACTAAGGCTAGTATGCTCTGGCACTTTTATTTTACCTTAAACAAGATTAATAATAACAGTATTAGGTAAAAATAACACTAAGAATAATTTAAACATCTAGCTTCTAAATCTTATATATCATCCTAAGTGCAGCATGAATCACTAGTGATTAGCATAACTCGAATAATGACATCACTTATAATATCGAATTACTGGTTTCCTTGACACGAAACTAAAGGTATAGTTTGCTATTCTATCAAATTCAGAATTGGCAATATGCAGAATTTGAATATCTTAAGCTAACGCCCACTAAGTTATAATAATAGCATCGGATGAAAGTCAAATTTAAATTCAAATTCAAAAGTTTATTTGCAAAAAACACAATTATGACAGGATGGTAACAATAGATATATATCCGTGCCAATGATCTCACAACTAGAGACGCTCAAGACCGCGTGAAGTGGAGGAGTAAATCAAGGAAAGCGGATCCTGGGCTCCAAAGCAATGGCTTAATTTGGACGCAACCGGGATTGACCGTATAGATGAAGAAGAAGAAGAAGTGTATGTGTTCAATCAAATGTGGTCAAACGGTAACTGAGTAAACGAATCTAATGAGCCCAAACACGAAGATACTACTATTAGCTATGAAATAATTTCACAATCCACTACCTAGCGCCATTATCGGATTAGCACGATGATATTAAATGATTGTATTGTCATTGTCATAAAACAAAGTTTCAAACCGACACGACCAATCAGTAGTAGGTAGAAACAACTTCAAAATTTTGATAAGGCACTTATAGTTGGCTGTGTGTAAAGCTTCTTCTTCTTCTTCTCGAGTCGAAGGCAACTAAATATTTCTATGTGACCAATAATCCGCCACGCGGTCAGCGTTTTCAGTGGCGTGAAGTAAGTCTTGGCGTATGTAATAAATAGAAGTAAAGTTAAGTAGAGCATGACTATTTATGTCCCACTACAGGGCACAGGCTTCACCTCAACTATGAGGTACATACACCACTTTGGCGCGTTGGCAGAAAATAACCTTTATTTTGAATTAAATAGAGATTATAATTTTTATCGTTTGAAAACATGTAGACGAATTTTATGTTAAGTGTGATCGAATAAAACCGTGGGATTGTAGACATCTGTGTTCGTTATGGGTGCATAATTAGTGTTTTAAAATATGTAAATAATTTGGGTCGAAACTAATTCATTCTGTTATGATTTCAACCACATAACGCATCAAGAATATCACTAAAATGTAGCGTATTTTTGTTTATGTGTGTCATTAGTATGTATGTATTCATGCAGTCTGAGTTAGTTTTGCATGATTTTCTCTAAAACCTACCAATTTTATTTTCATTGCACCGCATATCTCTGTCTGGCCCTATGTTTAAATAATACTGGCAAAGAACCATCGTTGTACTACTTTTGTCTTTGCAATAAAGTATAAAACAATAACTAACTCTCTAACTAAATAACTTACAATAATAAATAACTAAGTCCTAGGACGACATATTATATAGTACAGAAAATAGCACAGTAGTAGGCTCGCCCAATATACCCCAAAATTGAGGTGAGGCCTTTGCTCTGCCGTGGGACATATTAAGGCTTACACTTATCAACCGACTTCAAAAAAGGAGGAGGTTGAGAACCTCCTCCTTCCTCCTTCCTCCTTCCGCCAATTATGAATCGATTTTAATGATTCTTTTTTTGTTTGGTAGATCATACTTTAGAGGTGGTCCCATATAAATTTTATCGAAATTGATTTAGAACTTTTTGAGAAAATCAACAAATATATACCCAGTTAATATTTTGGTTGTGGTTCTTGTTACCTATCTTCGACAAATATGAGCCGATTTTGATGATTTTTATTTTATTGAATAGCTTAAACTTCAAAGATGCTATGATGAAAGTTTGAAAAATAAAAATCGCCCCTAAGGGTAGGAAAATAGGGGATGAAATCGGTGTTCAGCAGTTAGATTAGGATTTATCACTAAAAATAGATGAAATAAGTAAATTTTATTAAAAAAAATAAAACCGACTTCAAAACTCTAAAATGCTAAAAATAATCCTAACACTTAATTACCTAATCAGTTACTTTTGGAGTCGGTGCAAACAAAAACATTGAATCTGTGTCATCGGCTGGCACCGACTCCAAAAGTAACTGATCAGGTACTTAAGTGTTAGGATTATTTTTAGCATTTTAGTGTTTTGAAGTCGGTTTTATTTTTTTAAATAAAATTTTTTTTACTGTTCGGTACTGCAGTTTCAGTATCTAAACATTATTGAAAGTTCTTCTTGACTAGGTTTCTTACTAAGTTGTTCAGTTCGCAATCTTAGGCAAAAAAGGTCATTGGGCATTTTCGACCCGTTACCTCGAAGTTCGCGACCATTACTGAAATGGGGTTTTTTGAAGGTTTAGAGTCAAATTTCATGGAATGTTTTTATTCTGATACAAATGCATGGAGGAAAAAACTTATGTGCTTCAACGCTAAACGTATATTTTTACTGGTTATTGATTTTCAATCATTATTACTTTTTGTGATACGTTGTCTGGTGGTTAGGTGCAATACACATTAAAATACAGAGTTTAGAGGCCCTCTCTTTCATATAATATGCGCTATTTCGTCACAGTCGATCATTTAGGAACGCTTGCCCGCGCCCGCACTTGAAACGACGCAAGGGAAATCGCGGGGAACAAGATATAAAAGCTCCTAAGCATTCGTTTACCTTTTTAGGAAGATATTGTTCATTTTTGTAAGCATTTTTTACATTCAGAAGCATACAGATATACGAAAATTAGTTTATTCTATATTAATTCTTGTTTTGATAAAAAAAATATTTTCCATGCTTTTGAGGAATGCGACTTATTTCATTGGGTAGTATTTATGGTCTTTAATATACTCGGACTAGTTTCGTTAGTGCTCGCTGGTGGGTCACAAGTCCGAACAAGATGCCCATTTACATTTATATGGTTTAATATTTAGGATTTCAACAAAACCTAAGTTGAATATTTTGCAATTTAATTACTATGAAGTGGTAGACCCAGCCTGAGCCGCCCATGACCAACTTTGCGAAGTGCTAAAAGCTCGTAAAGCAACCATAACGCGTTGCAATGACTCGTAGGATGGCTACGTGGGCAGACACTAATTCATAACAGATGCGCCAGGTTCAGCCACGAGACAAATAGGAAAGCCAACCCATTTTTATTAGTCGCTTGGTCTAGACGTGCGTGACCCCCGATAATCCTTAGATAACGAATAGACAACCGGTAAAGCACGTGACACTAATTTTAAATCATACAGTACCGCGTGGTTTTTTTGACGACAATTTTGTGACTGAACACTTCTGGGGGGCCTAGACTGACAAAGTAGCTCGGTTGCTACTAATTCCACAAGGGGGAATGTTTGCGTGATGAGCACTAGCATTTTTACCTAAGTCATGGATGTTTATAATCGTATTTCAGTATGTTTATCTGTTATAGTCACCATAGTACATTATTTGTTTAGTTTGGGGCTAGATCATCATTTCACCCATAGACGTCCACTGCTGAACACAGGCCTCCCCCAATGACTTTCATCGGAGGGGATTGCCAATACTCGCCATGTCGCTGGGTTGGCGAGCGTAGTTTTTCATAACATTCTGCACGCAGACGCTGCTTCCCGTCTTGTGCTACAGGAATTAGTTGCCTCTTAAGACACGCCTCCTGTTGGCGGTGAGAAAGTGTATTATTTACGGCCGTCCCCACACGGTACAAGCTACGGCTAGATTATTGGTATGATTGTGGAGTCGCTTCAAGTAACTTATAATTTTAGTGTGAAGCTAGATTTTTATTTATTTATTTAACTCGTGATCCTGGTAAAACCGCCAGACAGTAGAAACTCATAAAACTGCCCGGGTGTTAATTTAATTAATAAGCCCAGGAGACTATTCTTACGAGTAGAGATAATATTAAATGAATAATTCAAAATAATTTATTGTATTCTCCAGAAACATTCTACAAGCAATTGTTTTAAAGTAGCTATGATCGCTAAATTAAATAACAGTCAACGTTATAAATTTGACAATTAGATGTTTCTGATCTGCTGGCTCCAAACGTAATAACTAGACTACCGCATCTAGAATACTAAACTAAAATTACGACAAAAACGGGACAAAGCGCTAGGAACAAGAAGGACTTCTGATCTCGGGTCGTTATAATTTTTTATAGCTCTTAAAAATTGTACTGGCTGTTTCGTTTGGTATGTAGTACCGACAGTAATATGTAACCAGTCACTTTCGCAATACGGGGTGACGCGTAATTATTGGACGATGCCGAGTCTATTGTTTATTGTGACTGAGGCAATAATTCATGGCATCGTTTAGCCATTGTTTTGGGGCTATACAGAGACATTAAAAGACATAATGGTGTGATTGAAATGACGCAAAAATATATCCTTATAATAGAAACCGGTCTAGTATGAGTCAGGCTTACTGAATAAAAGGAAACAAATTCGGAACCGTTCTCTGTACGGGATCTTTTAAAATATGATAATGAAATATTTCTTTTAGAACTTTACCCACCACAAACGTGTTTACATCCTAAGATAAATACCATTAGGTAAATTACAATACTTTCAACTTTAACCGCGTTTAAAAATGGTCAATAAAAGTAAATCTTCCGCGTCATAACAGCTTTAATAGGGGTCTTGGCTATAAATAATCCTAACGTAGAATCTATAAACTCATCTTCACTTTCCTTGGACGGTCCTGCGTTGGATATTTTGTATAGACTGTCATCTTTATTACCATAGTTAGTGCGCCACAGAGTAACGATTTTAATTAATAATCATAATAATAATATTCTAAATTAGTACAACTTAAAACATACAGTGCAGGACCATAAAAACCATAATTTGACAAATGAAGACATTAACAAAAACTGAATTATTATTAATTATTTAACTTTGTTATTGTTGTGGATGACTGTTTATTCAAAATTATAAATTACTTTCATTATCATTTGCTTGTCTTAATCTCAGGACATCTAGGGTAAACGCAATATGGGATTCGGTGGGGGGTAGTCAAACAAAATGCATGATCGATCTATTTTAATGGTTTTTATTTATCATTTAAAGAGTTTTAGAGTGCAAGTTAGGAGTAGTTTGTGTTCTACTCAATTGCACACTTAGATAAGTGGTTACTTGAAATGCTTATCTGTTAATTAGAATAACAGTTTGTTAGTAATAAGTTTCTTATTGTAGGCTTTCGTAATTTATAGTCACGGTACTGTTTGGTGAAGTGATAAAGATCTGAAACTATTGAAATATCATTGTATTCAACTCCGCATCGAGTGTCCAGTGACTTGTCTCAAGACAACTTGCTTTAAACCCGATAGCGTCTTGAAACCTGCTTCTACGGGAAGAGTAGAGTAGTTCACTAAATTAAAGAAAAGCAATTAAAATTAAGCACCCGTTATTTATTGTGAAAACTATATCAAGAAATACTCGACATTGGCAGAATCACCGCTCTGCTTATAGAGCGGGATTGAGTCCATTAAAACGTCAATAGTCAGTTACAAGTAATTTTTTAAGACCTAACTACAGAATACGACTCAATGTATATTCACAAAAAATTTATCTTGGTTTCATGTTAGAATTCCATAATTTTTTAACTTGTTTTACTTTCTGCTTCCATTGCCTGACTAATCGCAACGCGTCGCGAGTCGCATTTCTATAGGCCGCCACTTAACCACTAAACATTTCATCTCCCAAAGTCCGGAATTTTAAACGGCACGTAAAGACCTCGGCGCGTCGTTAAAGTCTAATGTTTATGGTAGGACATGGGGTGGTCATGTCGTGAGTACACGCATAATAGAAGTAGGTGTAGTGGGCTGACTCGTATGTTGTGGGACAGACAGAGAACCCAAGAGCATGACTAAAAATAACATAGGCCTCCCCAAGTAACTTTCAGATTCGTAGCTCATAGACTGACGGCCAATGAGGCAGAAAGGTTCTAGAATGGACGCCGCGTACCAGCAAGCGCAGCGTAGGACGTCCACTCCCAAGGTGGACAGACGACCTGGTAAAGGTCGCAGGAAGACGTTGGATGCAGGCCGCTTCCAACCGGCCAATCCGAATGTCAACGGGAGAGGCCTATGATCAGCAGTGGACGTCCTATGACTGAAATGATGATGATGATGATACCATTTGCTTGGCGTTAAAGAGAACATCTTAAGTAATCCTGCATATTCAGATAACACAATGTGTAGATCAACAATATGTAGCCATGGTCCAAAAATGGTCTGTCTTCCCTCTCTGAGTGTTACAGAGGTCTGATGGCAATCGCTCCAAGTATTATACTAGACTTGCTGCAATCACGATCAAAGCGTACTCTGACTAGGAACGAAACAAAACGCTAAGAAGAAGAATAAGAACCGGTCCACACGGCGCGTTGCGTCTGCATTGCGTCGACGTAGCTCTATCGCTGCGTCGTTTTACATACTAATAATCATAGTGTACACACGGTGCGCTGCGTTGACGCAACGCACACACGACTGAACTGCAGCCCCCGAGACGAAGCGAACGGAGACGGAGGGGGTGTAATCATTGTGACGCCGGAACGGCAGCGCTCAGTTGTTTGTGCGTTGAGACACGCAAGCTCATCCTGATATTCTAACAGCATTGTTTTTACAAAATGCTCGCCGCAACGGTGCGTTGCCGCTGCGACGACTGAACGTTAAGATTGCGTCGTAGTAAATAAAATATATTTGCGTTGCGACGACGCAACGCGCCGTGTGGACTGGCCCTGAGAGGCCTAACCAGAAATCCCTGATGATGGAATAAATAATGACAAATCACTACTTTAATATTAAAATTTGGTACAACGAGAAGTAACCCTTCTTTTTCTAGCTGTGTTATGGTACACAAGACGTTTCCTTATGGCGACAGTAACAGTTGGGCTCTGGGGTACGAACTTACGACCCATGTATGTGAACTGAGATTCTGACCAATTCTACCATCACTCATAATTTTCTGTTAATCACATTATAATTATTATCTTAGAACATAAAATAATACAGAATTTATTAAACCTTCATTCTCGTTAATGTGTTTAAGTTTGAATCTTGTTAATATATTTTACTCATGTGGATTCGCTTGTGTTTTGTGTTCAGTTTCAGGATTCTGTATTTTTAAATCATATAAGTAGCAGTACCAATACGATGCATCAGTGCCAGTACTGGCAGCGGACACACTGATGAAATGATGTAAAGTAGCCTATGTATACTCGTATATTATATGATTGTACTATATGTATAATGTCGATTGACTATGTAGGTATGTATATTTTGTTTAATTCATGTTCTAATTCAATTTGACTATAATATTTTTATTTTTATTATTATGACGTTTATTTATATAGTGTTGTAATTGCCATTTGAAATTAATTTAATTTTTAATAATATTATTTAATTATCTTGTGTGCGCTTTGTATTATTCTGTAAGCATAAGTAAATGTAGATTGTTAAAATAAATATATAATAAATATATAAATATATGTTATTCCTTATAAAATCAGCTCTCTGCTAGTAGAAGTCCCGTCAAAATCAGTCCAGCCATTTCAGAGATAAGTCGAAATAAACAGTCAGATAAACAAAAAGATTTTTTTGTTACTGGTACCGCGCGTAATTATTTTTTATCTGCATTATGTAAACAGCTGTTATTTTGACATTACAAACATACACTTCAATTTTATTTCTTTCTTAATACAATCATCTACCATCTTCGTCACTAAAATTAACCCAGCTGTCAAAAAGTGAATTAGAGAAACAAGAACTAGTATTTAGTAAATTAGTGTGTTAAAATTATGAAAGGAACGCTTACGTAATATTATATTATTCATTCAGATTTTTTTGATAATATTTAATTTCATGCAAATTTCATAGCATATACGCAGTAAATCATGAGATGGAATGAAAAATAATGAATTTAATTTATTTATAACAACTAATTTTAGTTTATGCTTCACATAAAATACGCTTTAAATTCCAGAAGTTAAGATTAATTTTATTAATGTAGTTTGATTAACAACTCTGCTTAAACTAAACTGCTACCGATGTAATAACTTTAAATTTAAATTAGTTCGTGTTTTTATTATTTTAGATAACTTTATGACATTTGGAAGCGATTTGTCATCTATAAAGTTAATTAGATAGCGGTTCCTTATAACATTATCGACCGTTTTTTACGTTAATTATGTAATCAGACGCTTCTGCATGTGAATGACCTGCTGAATAATGCTGATGCTAGATGACTATAAAATCACTTGGTCATGATTATTGCGTATTTTTGTAATTAATCGAATATCAATCATCATCATTTCAGCTATAGGACGTCTACCGCTGAACATAGGCCTCCCAAAATGACTTCCAGATTGGCAGGTTGACAGCGGCCTGCATCCTGCACCATTACCAGGTCATCTGTCTACCTTGTGGGTGTACGTTCTTCGCTCCTAGATTATGATTTTCTATGAATCGAATAATTTATAGAAAATCCAAAACTACTAACCCTCCAGTTTGGATAGATCAAATCGTCACGCGCTGGATGTCGACAGACAGCTATCGTATAAGAGGTATCCTTAAAAAAGTAAAAATAAATAAAGAAATATTGCCGATCCTAATGTAATTAGCCAAAACACTGTTATATAAATAACAGAAACAACGACAGTATCACACCACCCAGACCCGTGTAAAGATATATAATATATAGTATAGTTTTCTACAGGTCGGGTCACGACCGGGAATAGAACCCGGGACCTTAGAGATCGGGATGCAAAGTCCGGAATTCTCGCCCCTAATCTACATAATTATGTCGACAGATGATGAAGCGACGATCTGGTTAACTTAACTTTTTTTTTAAACCGTTTTTTCGATTCTTATTTACTAACCTAGAAACATGTGTATAAAATACATAACTGCAAAAAAATCACCGTCAAGCTTGACAAGCATTTGTTTGATTTAAATATTAACCTACCTATATATGTTCTGAAACAACAACATCTTATGAGAACACGCAAATGAAACAGCAACTCAATTAATATTTAATTTAACTTTAAACTCTCAATTTTCTCGGAACATAAAACTTTCATTGAGTTTGTCTTGAAACTTTTTGCCAAACAACGCCGACCTTATTTCTAGAAGCATAAGATTGAGAATATAGGTCGTGGCCTAGTTTCAGATTTGGCAAAACACATGTTGCCATTCCGAGTAAGTGTAAGCTAAACATTAAAGCCGCAGACTGCGTATCGTTTAATAACAAGTCTCTAATAAGTTTAAACTACATTTTTCCTGCAACTCTACTTTGAACATTAAAAACCTGCCAAGTGCTAGTTGGACTCGTGTATAGAGAGAATGTTTTTTTTTTTCAATAATTTATACAGGCTGCTCAAAAGAATAGGACACTTCTTTCCACTTATATCCGCGGTAGCCTTCGTGTCCGTGATATTGCAGACAAACTGCAGGAGAGTCGCCTACGCTGGTACGGCCATGTTTTGCGGAAACCGGGCAAGCTACGTAGGAAACAAATGTCTGGCCATGCCGACACCGCCAGGTCCTGGCAAAAGGGGTAGACCCAAGAAATGCTGGCTTGACGTTGTAAGGGCTGACATGCGTGCCAATGATCTCACAACTAGAGACGCTTAAGACCGCGCGAAGTGGAGGAGTAAGTCAAGGAAAGCGGACCCTGGGCTCCAAAGCAATAGCTTTGGACGCAACCGGGATTGACCGTATAGATGAAGAAGAAGAAGACTTCTTTCCATACTTATACCGTCACATACTAATTGGAAGCGGCGTCGGCGCTTCATCATCATCATCATTTCAGCCATAGGACGTCCACTGCTGAACAAAGGCCTCCCTAATGACTTATCATCAAGGGGGATTGCCAATACTCGCCACGCTTGGCAGGCGGGTTGGCAAGCGCAGTTTTTATAAGATTTCGCACGTAGACGCTGCTGCCCGTCTCGTGCTACAGGAATTAGTCGCCTCTTACGACACGCCTCCTGGTGGGGAAGTGTATTCTTTACGGCCGTCCCCACACGGCACTGCGCTTCATACAGAGCTATTTTTGCAGTATATAGGCCTTCCTCTAGGCACTTAGATACGTTCAACAATATAGCTTTATCTTACTACCGCTTCAGGGACATACCTATTGTTTTACGCATATATCTCTTTGTGGTTAACCTTATTGACCACCTATATCGGTTTTTTTTAAATTTGTTACACGGTTTCAATCCTGCTACCACTGAACTAATACCAAGCTTTGATAAGTTAGTAAAAGAAATTTAAAGTACGAGTCTATGTTCGTTAATTATGATTGTCAATTTAAATTATTCTGTTCTGTTTTTCGTGTCAGTAATTCTGATGTTATACAAAAATACTTAATATCAGATTTTAAAAGTATATTTGTGTAATTTTATTGAAAAACATCTTATAAGCGTGTAGGCAGTAAAATAATTAGAAAACAACCATATTTTATAAAATATTTAATTAAAATTGTTTTAAATTTCAATTGATTTTGGTCCTTTATGTCACGGCGGTTAGCGTTAATAACCACATTTTCCTTGAAAACCTCCGTGAAAATTTTTTTTTCTTTAAGTATTTGTGTTTTTTAGGCCCTCAATAAAGTAAGGTACACGTATTTTTTTAGTTTTTTAAAGTATGTGGAAGTGTGACGCAAAGAGATATACTGCGAAAATAACTCTCTAAGAAGGGCAGACGCCGCTTCCGATTAGTCTGTGACGGTAAAGTGGAAATTTTCAAGAGTCCTGAGTCACTCTTCGCGGAATCGATAACGATCGATTTTACTGCACCGCAGTGGTTAATTTCATTCGCCATGACTTGACTCTGGAATTAGTACTGGCCGGTAAATAATTATGTGTTTGCCTGAAGTCGACTTTGCATGTTTGTAAACTGGCGGTCATTTTTGTAAAGCGTTTTCAAAATAACCAACTCATTTTAATCTGACGACTTTTCAGAATTTTTTTTTTGTTTTATATGTAATTTTACACTTTGTGTAACTTTTTATCGGAGTTTAGATATGTTTTTGTTTATGTGTTAAGAATCTCACGTCTCCTGAAAAAAAAAATGTTTTGTTTAAGCTGTGATTTTAACACTGCTTAACTTTTTTGTCTGAGTTCAAATATAAGTTTTTTTTGCTATAGCAATTAGTCAAAGTACCTACTAAAGAAAATTGACACTCGTAATAATGTCAAAAAAAAATTATAGATTACACCTTTAAGTAGAAAGTACCATGTCCTATCATAAATGTGTTGTGATTTGTTTTTAAACGTAACACTTTTATAAATTAAGTTAGTGTTTGATGTCGCCGCCAACACTTAATTGTGACACTCATAAACCGCGAACAAAGCCGTGACAATTGAACGACTCTTTTTATCATTAGGCCACATTTCGACACAAACAGAGAGACATTAGGACGACACATAATTACCGATAACGTTATTATTATAACTCGTTGAATGACAGCAAGATAACAGCACCAAATATTTTCCTTAATTTTAAAACTCATTCGTTCTTGGCGACATGGATGCGCGAAACTTAAATACGAGTGGAGGTGGTATTTCGGACTCCTGCAGTCTGCTTCTTATAGTCCGTGTATTAGGACTTTTGGAACCAATAAAAATTGTACCGGAGCCAATCGAGGTCTTAACGATATGCGAAAGTACATAAACATTTTCAAACAACCAACATTACTTCCAGTGCCAAAGACGTACATCTTAGGGAACTATAACAGAACTGATTTGTTGTGTTTTCCAATAAATAAATAAAATCTATTCCTTTTACTGGTTTAAAGGTAGCACTGCATAAATGGATCTTCATCATCATCATTTTAGCCATAGGACGTCCACTGCTTAACAAAGGCTTATCATCGGGGGGGATTGCCAATACTCGCCACGCTTGGCAGGCGGGTTGGCGAGCGCAGTTTTTTTATAAGATTTCGCACGAAGACGCTGCTTCCCTTCTCATGCTACAGGAATTAGAAGACTCCTGTTGACGGTGGAAAAGTGTGTTCTTTACCACGGCACCATAAATGGATAACTGTACGTAATTATGTTCTACTCATTCTAGGAGTTCTTAAAATAATAAGCACTACTTAGTTTTTGTTTGAATAACATGATTGCATACTATTGCCCATAGCTGGATAAGTGAGACAAATATAAAATTGTGATGTACCTTGTTTAATGGCAAATAAAATATTGTATTCTTTTTTATCTATTCACTTCAAATTTAACATAAAAATATAGTTAGAGGTCAAATTCAACGTTTTGTAGTAAGATGACTAGATTTCAGATTTTTCAATAGCATAAAAGAACTCAAAGACATACTTATCAAGTTACAGTAATTGATGACTTTAAATTAGCTTTTAGCAATAGACAAAAATCGCAGAAAAATGTACCTTTGTCCTATCAAACATTATAAGTATATTTATCACTAGAGAAAATCCTGTAAATTTTTAAGATTTCATCATCATCATCATCATTTCAGCCATAGAACGTCCACTGCTGAACATAGGTCTCCCCTAATGATGATGATCCTTCCCAGGATGGATCAAATTAAAAACAAAGACAAATTTTTTACACGTTTCAAATATCGTCATATCCAATTTGTACACCTTAATTTTCTAACATCGCGCCTCTAGACGCACTATCGCAAGTCTGGCGATTAAAGGGCGTAACTAACGACCGTGTGATAACGAACGATAACTAATCTCATTCCATGCCCGCTCCTCGCGAGCGCACTCGTACCTACATCCGTGGTCATTCTATTTTCAAATTTTCTAAATATCATATCAAAAGCCATTTTATTTACCACCTGCCAGTTCGTGACTTGTTTCATTTGTAGTTCTATTCGAATTTTACTTTTTAAATCAAAAGTGTCAAGTCAATTTTATAAACTGCCAGTTATGTGCATCATTCATAATATTTGAATAACAGTAACAAAATATCAATAGAAGTTCATTTCTATGCATTGGTTTGTTGAATTATCGTCTGTAAAATGGTAGCTACGAGGTTTCTTTGATTGTGCAAGACGGTTAAAAGCGTGTTAATTTGTTTGGTTGGCTGTTAAGTGAAATAATGAAGCCGGGCGAGTCGGCTCGTTGTTCGCGCGCGATCCTGTTCGCGAGTGAAGTGATGGGAAGCGTAAGTGTTCCGAATTTGAGCATCGACCAGATTACAGGTACGATTGTTTTTATATCAAAACACAGGTTATTTGACTGATAAGATGTGCTAGTTATTTATTAATACGTGACTCGATGAGAATACGCACTTTTATGTATGTTAGTAGTGACTTCTGAATAGATAGTGATTAGTTTGATTCGATTTGATTGTGAATGTTGTGGTTATGGTTGTGAAGTTTATTGTGAATTAAAATGTTATTCTTTGTACAAGGTACATATTACGAGTTACAAATTATAACAAAAGCACTTTTATTAAATTAGTTTTCACAGTTTATTTTCAGATTTTACTAATTGTAACAGAAAAAGACCTTTCAAACATTATCCGACCAACTGGGTTCGATTTTGATGAGTCCAGTTAAATACGAATAACTTATTCATGATGCTGGTCCACATTATTATTTCGTTAATGGCTTGCATAAGCTTAGTCAGTATCAAATAGTGTTTGATATAAATATTGTTTAAGTACACCCTATGAGTTATATTTTATCAATCATAGCATAGTTTTAAATCTGTTTTTGAAATTTGAATCGTGAAAATAATTAGCTACTGGCCGTTAGACTATTAGACGCCATAATTACAAAATGAAGAAAAAGAAAACAAATGACAATTTAATCGCCCTGGCGGCGCACCTATGATAGTATTCTTTTAGTTAAAACTTGAAATTAAATTGTTATTAATTATTATGTTCATTATAAAAAAGTATTTCTTAGTGAATGGTTTTGCTCAATTGACTACTCTTGTTCTGTCGCCAAGCAACAGAAGGCAATAGAAAAGGTAGTAGATACACATACATAATTAGTGATCGAATTTTTTAAAAGTTTCCTCCTTGCTAATTTTCGGGTTCTTGTTTAATAAAGAAATGTGCGCTAAATAACACACTAATTATATCATGGTCTTGCTTAAAATACCTAAAGAATTAATATCCTAATATTACGATTACCAAATACCAAACGACTTATTTTCTGACTACGTCACCCAGCACATCTATCTGACTGTTATAACGTTTTCTGTGATTTATCATTCCTTCCTTAAGTTTAATGGATAATATAAAACCGACTTCAAAAACTAAAACGCTAAAAATAATCTTAACACTTAAGTACCTAATCAGTTACTTTTGGAGTCGGTGCAAACGAAAACAGAATTTCTCATCGACTGGCACCGACTCCAAAAGTAACTGATTAGGTACTTAAGTGTTAAGATTATTTTTAGCGTTTTAGTTTTTTGAATTCGGTTTTTATTTTTCTTATAAAATTAACCTATTTCATCTATTTTAGTGATAAATCCTAATCAAAACAAATCTTACGAGTGCAAACATAATTTAACTGCTGAACACCGATTTCATTTCCTATTTTTCCACCCTTAGGGCTAAAATTTTTCCAAAAATGTATCTTTAAAGTATAAGCTATTCATTAGAAAAAGAATCATCAAAATCTGTCCACATTTGGCAAAGATATTAGGTAAGATAGATACTAAAATCAGTTGACGTGGTACGGAGTTCATGCAATGTTTGATGATTTGCTTATAGATTCCATCATCAGAATTTAACCAAAATTTTATGGGACCATTTTGAAAGTATTATCTTTTAAACAAAAATAGTAATTATCGAAATCGGTCAACGTAGTAACGAATGATCGCTGATCATACATAAAAAAAAACCGACGAATTGAGAACCTCCTCCTTTTTTGAAGTCGGTTAAAAAGCCCATATTTAATAAATAATAAATAAGCCGAAGAGGCAGTAGGCTGGCCACATGTGCCGTGAAACCGATAACCGATGAAGTAGACGTGTTCTTAAGTGGAGACCTTGGTCAGCCGAGAGGCGAGCATACCATCAGACTTGGTGCTGCTATCTCTGAGGTCCCGGGAATCGAACCCGGGAAAAAATAACTTTTCTAGGCCTAGCTATGTCCAGCGGTGGACGGACGTGGGCTTTTTATCATGATTAAGTAGGTAACTATTACGTCGTGTGACCGTCGTAGGCTGTCGGCAGCCCAGCCGGCACACAAAGCGTAGCATGCGAAATGTTCTAATAACGTGCATTGGTAATTAGACAAACAGCGTCATCGGAGGCAATTACTCTAATGGGGTCGATGACCGTGCTTGCTAGATTGTCTCTGTGTCTTGTATCAAAGCGCTAGTAGGGCCCAAAAAATAAGAAAACATGTTCTGGCCCCAAATGGGACTATAATGTTATTATTGACGTTCATAAGTGGTAATTTTCTGTCTTAAATTGAATAAATGATTTTTTACTTTTGACTTTGACTTTTGACTCAAATAAATAAATAAATTTTTATTTCAGGTACTTTAAATTGTCCCATATAAATGTCTCATTTCATTTCATTTAGTTACATTTACAAATTTAAATTTATATTAAATAGAAAAATAATTTACAATTAGAATACTCTGCCAATTTGGTAAATTCAAGTTAAGAAATGTCAGTATTTAATTTACATTAGTTATTTAATTACGAGTACATCAATAATATGAATTCTTATTCGTAGTATTATGACCCATAAACTCGGGTCATAGTACTACAAATATTTTGTCATACATATAAAGTATACTAAATATAGACTGTGTTATGGCATTATTACAAAGTTGTAATCTCTTATGAAAAGACAGTTTAGTCGTTTAAAAGCCAAAAAGGCAAAGGCAAAGCTTGTATTATTTCGACTAGATAACGGATAAACATACTTAAATACTTTTATAAACATCCATGACTTAGGTACAAATGCTCGTGCTAATCACACAAACATTTGCCCTGCCGGGATTCGAACCCGCAACCGCTGGCTCTGTAGTCCGGAGCGCGAACAACTACACCACACGATCGTAGTAATAGTTTTCTCAAAAAGTTAAACTGATGTTTTCCTATTTGAAGTAACAAGATAAAATGTAAAAGCCCAATTTGTTCTCTAATCTAAGTGACCTATTATCACACAATAAATAACCCAAGACTCTATCGAAGCGTTTATCGTTTATTCGCCATACATCACAGAACAATCCGTCGACAGTGGAAGGTAATGGTATTTCAATGAAAAATATCTATTGCTCACTTAACTCACCCACGACGGTAGGTACCTTTGGGAAGATACATCGAAGACGGGTTTTGATTTTGATGCGGCATTTTCTTACAAAAACTGTTTTTTATACTTACACTTTAAAATGTGTAGCTCGCACTTACAACATGTCTTGTAACTGTATTTCCTGTAAAAAGGCTGACGAAGGTGACTAAGTTTGTTGCAACATTTCTTCTCATCACCAGCCGATTTGTAGTCCAGAAGCGGTGGTAGGGCAAAGCTATATTTTTGGGACGTGCATTGAAGTGCCCGGAAGAGGGCCTTAATACTGAATAAATAAATATTATTGAGTACTATTATTGTTTAAATGGCTTTAGATGTGGAATATATTTTCTTATTGAAATGGCAAATGCAGCATAGGGCCCTCTGACAAGGGGGAGCCATGATATAAGTACACAAAGCTGGTTGCAGCGGATGGAAAATTGGCGAGGTCAGCCAGGCCTATGGCTAATCAGCCATATAGTGTATTTTTTTTTTTTCATTTTGTTTCGTTTTGATATATTTTTATGTTAAATTACTTTGCTATTCTTATTTGTAATATCTATATTCGTAGCTACGATAGCAAACATAAAAACTCTACGGCAAAAGTTCGAATTTTTTCCGTGAATACACACAAATATAAAATAATTACACACAAATATTAATTTATAAAAACTTTATTGCACAAAAACATTTAAGGTTATTACAAACAAGACACAGTTATGTACAATCAGGCGGCCTTATTGCCAAAAGCGACCTCTTCTAGACAATCTTTGGGCAGAGGAAATTACGTTGTAATACAGAGGGGTAACGTAGTGCGAGAGCAAAAGAGTGCATAAGACAAAGAATCAGATATGAAAATAAAAAACATAAAATACATAAGAATAGCAAAACAATCATCATCATCATCATCATTTCAGCCATAAACGTCCACTGCTGAACACAGACCTCCCCCAATGACTTTCATCGGAGGGGATTGCCAATACTCGCCACGCTTGGCAGGCGGGTTGGCGAGCGCAGTTTTTTACGCAGCAGCGTCTACGTGCGAAATGTTATTTCGCACGTAGACGCTGCTGCCCGTCTCGTGCTACAGGAATTAGTCTCCTCTTACGACACGTCTCCTGTTGGCGGTGGGGAAGTGTATTCTTTACGGCCGTCCCCACACGGAACAAACAATAATAATAGATAAATATATAATATACGTATATAAACATAGATAAATAAAATACAACTATCTACGCGAACCGGAACATGTAGACAGCATTAACGCGATAGAAAAAAATCTTTGAAGGGTCAAAGGGCCTTGAAAATAGGGAGGGACCCAGACTGCCCAAAGGATAAGGGTAAAAAATTTCATAGGGGTAAAGAACTATTTATATTTTCTCTACAATTTTTTTTATTTCAACATTATACCATAAACGAATTATACACTCAAATCAATAATAACTGAACATTACAGACTGCCATATCCGATGCCTACACGATTCCATACAACACCGCATCTACCTTAACATTATTTAAACATTAGTCCGTGTCAGATCCACAATGGTACTGATTGGCCCTTCGCCCTACTAAACCTATCCACTTTATAAAGACCTTTCGTCTTTCTTACGGTAACTAGAAAAGCTCTTATTAGCCCGAGATCTGTAACATTGGCCAGTAATGAATATTTATAAGGTGAAAGCCTATTTTCTTTTATGTGATTGTCTAAGTGGTTTTTACGGGCTAAGTTGTAAAATACGTTTTAGAGTCCCGTACTTGCTGTAATTATGGTTATCATTGAATTACTTAGATAAGATTGAAATTAGTTTCGATAACGTTTTGCAATCTAAAAAGAGCTATAAACACTGATAGAAATTCTAATAAGTTTAAATGGTACTGATCACTTTGACTAGTTAAAAATATTTTAAATATTAATTGTAAGTCCATCGAAATCATCGTCGATAGAGTTTACTTGTATATAAATGTTTTGTTTTCTCTCCGATGGTCACATGTTTTTGTCTCATTTTATATTTTGTTTTTGCATCATTCACTTTGTCTGCCGAAGTTTAGGTTCACTTGTTTTTAGATTTAAAAAAAACTTATTTCAAGTTTTCATTTAACTATGTGAATATTAAAAGCGTAATATTATCATGCTGGGTTCGGATTCTTGGTCAGGTCAATTCAGGAAACGACCTTTCCGCAATTGTCTAGCAATCAAGTGTTTTAGAAATTTTGGAAAACGATCTGGCATAAAAAATCGTTGCTAGGTGTCTTGTTATTCACACATGATAATTTCTTACTTCGAAACCATGATAATTAGTGAGCTGCCTGGCAAATATTTATATATTTTTTTACATTTATGATTCCTTTGAGAGTTGATAACCCATTCTAAGATTAATAGGTTCATACATGGCAGCCCCTAAAAAATGTCTGCCTATCAATGTTTTTAACAGACAAACTCAGTTTTTATCTACTACAAAAATTCTACTGAACCCATCTACTAAGTTTTTCCTAACACAACACACTGGTAAAGTGGTTGGATGCGTAATTTTCGACGCTCTCCAATTGACGCAATCGCCTCTGGGCATGGAACCTTGCGTGAAAGCGATAGTTTTCCACTCGGCCCTTGGTGACTTATATTAATTGTTCTAACCTCATGCGGTAACGTTTTAAAAGCTTTGTTTTCTATAGAAGATAATTGATTACTTAGACCTATTCAACTGTATACTTCGCACATTTTTTTTGTTTCGTTTAGTATAAAATGTGTGTTATTGGTTCCAGTTAGAAAGTATAGATTTTTTAAAATTTTGATACCAAAGGGTTTTTTTTAAATCTTATAATCTTTTCATTTTTATTATTATATTAATTCTAGTCTAGTCGGCAATCTTCTTATTATTGCCGATTTAGCATTTAAAAATTCTTAAGAATTTTCTTTCTTAAGATTCTATTTTACGTCTCGTTCCCACAAATTAAAATTTTTTTATCTATAAAATAATCCGCCGTGCCAAAAATAATATAATAATATTATGTCAAGATTTTAAACATTATTACGAGATTTGCTTATTGTTTCTGCTCTTGGACAGGAGATAGGTTAAAAATATAATAATTTAAGACAAATATATTATATAGTTAGACGGTAAATTTAATTGACACCTAACGTACAAAAATAATGTTTGTTTTATCCTAATTTCAACATTTTCAATATTTAATTTGAATTGATTAGTTTATTTTACATCTGACTGTATCCACTAAAGACAACAACTCAGGAGTTACTTTTCAAGAACGTAATTAAATGGATAGTTTCCCCTCTAATATTATAGTGACGTGACAGACCGCGATGTACCATATAGGCAGCGCCATCTCTTGGAAGCTTACGGTGGTCTTAACCAGGAGAGGAGCTATGTTTTCGTACTAATGACAACTCGAGCGGACAAACAGACTCCGCTTGTGTTTTAAATCCCTCTCTTATGGAATTGCTAGAAGTAAACTTTTAAATAATGTTTGTTATGTATTGTTTCAGAGATCGAAGCGGCGGAGGCCTGCAAATGGTTGAGAGCGGCTGGCTTCCCGCAGTACGCGCAAATGTACGAGGGTAAGTTCAAGTTTAAGCTATAAATGTATTCATATGAGCATTCCGTTCCGGGCAATCCCCCTCGATGATCAGTCATTGGGGAAGCCTTTGTTCAGCAGTGGACCTCCTATGGCTGAAATGATGATGATGATGAGCATTTATTTATTTATTTAAACTTTATTGCACAAAATAAAATCGTACAAAAGGTGGACTTAATGTCATGTGGCATTCTCTACCAGTCGACCATTAGGCTAAACAGAAATGTTATGTGGGCGGTGCAAATGACGTTACAAAAATAACCATTATTATATAATCACAGCTTAAACTACACACAGTATCTATGTCAAATATATAAATATTATAAACTAAATAATATAATACATAGACTACATAGATAAAATACATACATACATAAATATGATGACGTTAACTCTACTTTCCAAGTAGAGAGTCAAGGGTCCACGATGACGATTTTATTTTACCAAGAAAATAAGTGCGAGCAAGTATCTTAGTATTCCGTTAACTCTATTACCCACTGGACTACAGACAGAGTTTGCGGGTCTCCTGCAATCACAGGGCATAGACCATTGTATCATTAATCTAATCTGATCACTAAGTTTGCAAAATTAAATAAGTCAAATTTGTAAGCTTGTATTTGTAATCTGCTTTAAGACAAATAAATACATTATTATTTTTATTCTTACAATATCTTTTAGTATGTGCAGCAAAACCTTATTTGAAATAGAAAATTAGAAGGTTGTCTATGTTCAATTTGTATTAATAAGTTTTCCATTCAAATGACTGGATTTTTTATATTAAATTTACACATTTTACATCTTAAAGTTAAAAAGGTTTTCGTTAATAAGGCGAAACCATTTTTCTTTAAGAACTGCTTGATTTCGATACCCACTATTTATTTTTAAAAAAAAAACCGACTTCAAAACACTAAAATGCAAAAAAAAAACCTAACACTTAAGTACCTAATCAGTTACTTTTGGAGTCGGTGCCAGCCGATGAGAGATTCAATGTTTTTGTTTGCACCGACTCCAAAAGTAACTGATTAGGTACTTAAGTGTTAGGTTTTTTTTTAGCATTTTAGTGTTTTGAAGTCGGTTTTTTTTTAAATATAAAATTTACTTATTTCATCTATTTTTAGTGATAAATCCTAATCTAACTGCTGAACACCGATTTCATCCCCTATTTTCCTACCCTTAGGGGTGATTTTTATTTTTCAAACTTTTATCATAGCATCTTTGAAGTATAAGCTATTCAATAAAATAAAAATCATCAAAATCGGCTCATATTTGTCGAAGATAGGTAAAAACAACCACAACCAAAATATTAACCGGGTATATATTTGTTGATTTTCTCAAAAAGTTCTAAATCAATTTCGATAAAATTTATATGGGACCACCTCTGAAGTATGATCTACCAAACAAAAAAAGAATCATTAAAATCAATTCATAATTGGCGGAGTAATCGCGTAACATACATACAAAAAAAAAAAAAACATACTGTCGAATTGAAAACCTCCTCCTTTTTTGAAGTCGGTTGAAAAAATAGTTTTTCCTTCAACAACGCAGGGTTGACCGCTTAGTAGACCTATAATTTAAATAATTTAAAAGCTTTTACCAAGATTTCTACTATGTGATTAAAATTAAGTGCATCTGTTTCTTTACCTTTAAACAATCATACCAAACAGTTATTGAGTCGTAGTTTTGGAGTCGGTGCAAACAACCACATTCAAACACTCCACGGCTGGCACCGACTCCAATAATAACTGTTTGGTATGATTGTTTAAAAGTTATTTTTAGCTTTTTAGTGTTTTTGTAGTCGGTTATTTTTTTTATAAAAATTTGTTTTATTTGTCTGTTTTTTAGTGTTTTTTACATTCTAAATGGCGATCTGTGATGTAATTATAGCTAAATTGCTTCTCATGACGATTCAAATAATTCCAAACACGGCTATGATACATTGTTTTATCACAGAGTTCCGGTGCTTACCTTCCGCCTTCTTCATCAGATCAGTTTGATGGTATCATTCTCACCAGAATCATTTTTGATTTGTCGACTATGGCAAGGCTTAACTGTCTTAATAAAAATATCTTTTCGCTACTCGTGGAAGACTATTGTGGCCAACTATGGTCTCCGTCATCAGTTCCACCTCAGCAAATGATACTTTCTGAATGCAAATGCTTGACTTGTTGTTAAATATACTAAAATCGCTATATGTATACCTATAATATTTTAGGAGTTCCCTCAATTCCTCATGGATCCCATCATCAGAATTGAATTTTGAAAAAAATGGAACTAATCTGGAGGTATACCCATAATAATCTAGAGGTAATTTCAATTGAAAAAAGATTTTTTCAAATCGGTTCATTAATGGCGGAGTTCTGAGGTAACAAACATTAAAAAAAAAAACATACAACCGAATTGAGAACCTCCTCCTTTTTTTGAAGTCGGTTAATAAAATAAGATAACAGAACTGTTGAAGTTAGCATAAACAATTTAAGACGGACTTTGAATATGACAAAAACATAGATAATTCAATTTTAGTTTGACACTTTCTAAAATCAGATTGTCATTGAAACTTTTTAGTACAGTCGATGTAAGCAGCGTCTGCGTACGAAATCTTAAAAAAAACTGCGCCCGCCAACCCACCTGCCAAGCGTGGCCAGTATTAGTAATCCCCCCGATGATGAGTCATTAGGGGAGGCCTTTGTTCAGCAGTGGACGTCCTATGGCTGAAATGATGATGATGATAAAACATTATTGCTACACACTAGCTCAACTAGGTCAGTATCTTGTTTTTGCAATACTGTTAGATACTTAGTCTCCAGCTGTAAACCTTTGATCTCCACACTTGCGTAGGTAGTCGCCATCAATACACAATAAAGGTTGCCTTGAATACAGTCCGGATACTATCCCGACCTGTCCCAACGAATAGATTAATCATAATTTAATATCAGGGAAGATTTGTCCCTTAAACTGATACAGAGTGTTTTATTCATATATTTATTCACGATAGGTACACTAACATGATATAGTCTATACATGATAAGAAAGAAGCGAATGTGTTATAAACAAGTTATTTCTTTAATATCTAAGCTTTGTATTATTACTGTGATTTATTATTAATTGTTGTGGTTTAAGTAGGTAGGAATAGGTTTTGTGGACTGCAATACGCTGACATGATGATACTGATGAAGGTATTTGCTAAGTCAATAAGTAAGGTATTTGAAAAAAAATTGACTGTCTAGTAGTCTAAAGCCCTAGACATAATTACATTCGTTATTTTTTTCTGTAACAAAAAAATATGGGCTTTTTTATGTAAAATTGACCCCAGAGAGTGATCTATGATAAAGCGATAACTTGTCTAGAAGAAGCCTATTAGCTAGTAATACTAAAGGCTTCGATTTTATAGTTATTTAAAAGCAAAACTATATTTCAGAACAAAAACATTCAACAAAAACTAACAGCCTGTATTCAGTCTGGTAACGAAGTTAAACCGGGCACACGAGGCAAATCCTACCTCAATCGACCGTTAGCTGTTATATCCTATCCATAGAGTAGTGTGGATATGAATTTAAATTGAAAAAAAGGTTTTTGAGCGTATTTACTAAAATACGTTTTCCGTTACCTAATAGTGTAGTGAAGTTGATAAACACTGACTTGAACCGTATTCTCAGCTGGAGCAAGTCATACGGACTCAAGGTCAACCCCTCTAAGACGCAGGTTATAGTGCTGGGTGGCTCTCGGCGAATTGCCAGGATTGACTGGAGTGCCTTGCCACCCATCACATTCGACGGGGTCCTTATACCATACAGCAAAGTCGTAAAAAACCTAGGTGTTTACATAGATAGCGCACTAACCTGGACGACGCAGATTGCGGAGGTCAGCAGGAAGATGTTTGCAACGGCAGCGTCAATTAATAGACTACGCAACTTTTTACCAAAACCTACTAAAATTGCACTAGTACAGGCTTTACTTTTCCCCATTCTTGATTATGCAGACTGTAGCTACTTAGATCTCAACGAAAGTCTCCTAAGCAAGCTCGAGCGCCTTCAGAACTTCTGCATTCGTATAATTTATGGTCTACGTAAGTACGACCATGTCTCAGAATACCGAGCTCTGCTAAAATGGCTACCTATTCGACGTCGGCGTGAATATCACATTCTTTCTTTTCTATTTTCTATCCTATTTAATCCTAAGTCACCGCCGTATCTAAAGGAGCGCTTTAATTTTTTGCAACTTGCCCTAGGTCACGAAATGCGGTCTTCCAATAAACTTCGCCTCGTTTTTCCACTCCATTCTTCTCAAACCTATTCCCACTCCTTCACTGTGCAATCCATCCGCCTATGGAACTCCTTGCCATTGTCTATTCGAGAATCTGAATCGCTTCACAGTTTCAAAACTAGACTTAAAACCTATCTCCTTTCACTGTAGTTTTCTCCTGTCTATTTTTCTTCTACTTTATTTATTTAACCATTTTTCCTACATCTTGGTCACTAGATTCTTTTTCATGTTAATAGGGTATTTATTTATTTACATGTATTTATTTTAAGTATGTATATTATATATATATTTATTTGTTCTTATTTTATTTTATTTGTTTGTTTAATTAGTTTGTTAAATTTTTTGGACTTTTATGTTTTGGAACTCTTTACCGCCTCCCTTCTCTCAATATTAATTCAACTTTCCTCTACCTGAAGGTTGTTTGGAAGAGATCGCTTCCAGCGATAAGACCGCCTAAATTGTGCTATTCACTAACTACTTTCCTGTGATTTGTTTGTTTTGTGTGGTGTACAATAAAGAGTATCTGTCTATCTATCTATCTATCTAATTGTGGATTGTTTATTTTAGTTTTGGAAGTATATTTTCAGTAAAATAATTATTATTTCTTGTGGTTTAGATTGTAAATATTTCTTTTGTATACTACTGTAACTTATCTTGCACCATTTGGGGTAACAATCGCAAAAATAAAAGGACAAAGCAAAAAGAGGTACCTACTTTGCTATATTTATTATTTCCCATTCTTAAATGGTATAATGAAGGCGTATCCATACGTTTCTCATCACAGCCGATGACAATGTAAAGTAAATTATCCTTTAATAGTGTACCAAAGGAACCACAGGTCACTTTTTCTCCGACACGACCGTAGATTATTTTGATACATTGTGACAACCGCGCGTAGATACCATTCAGTACCATCAGATGCAATTGTGAGTGATTTTTTGTAACGCGTGTGGTTTATTTATGTTTATTTAGGATTGAATTCAAACTTGTGTAGCTGTGTGATGAGATAAGATTTTAAAAGGATGATATTTTGTGTATTGAATATGCTGCACCCAAATTACAAGAATACTGATCAGATTGGTCTCGAGCGAGGATTTTTTTATTTAAAGTATCTTTTGTTGCAAGTTTAGTTAATGTTTTACTGGTTATATTAAAATATATGTCAATAACTCATAATACGACTATATGTAACATAGTTTGACAGATTAGCTTGATGGTATCAAATTATTTTCTAATTTAGTAAGTAGGTATCTGACATTTGGATGACAGAAAATAATTAAATAAATAAATTTAAGTAAATTCAATTTTTATTGCATGTTACATGAAGGTAACTTATCAATCGTAGGGCTAGAGTACATTGTGACGTTCCGTAAGGCCATTGCAATGTTTAACAATAGAATGAAAGTTTAGTCTGTTTATTTTGTTTTACATATCACATTACATAACTATCTTACATAACGGTAAAGTTCTTTTTATTTAAACACACGAAAGAAATATAAAGTGATTACAATATTATAAATAACAACAACTAATAATATTATTATAATAAATTATCGAATTTGTGCAATAATAATAATTATGTCACCCTCGAAGAATTCTTACAAAGTTTTAAGTAGGTTTAAAGTTACTTCCAAGATTCGAACCACTTACTTAGTTACAAACAAACCAACAGACAGGGTTTTTAATTTATTACAATAGAACCGAAGAACAGCTGTACAAAAACTAATAATATAAATGTTAAAATAAAACTCACAGAATATGAAAAACGGCTGTAAACCACTACAATGCTAATATTTGTTGGATTGTTCATGTAAATATTGACTTCATATCAATTTTCTTCGACCACAAGCGCTATATCTCAATTACGCTCTTACTACACTTGAGTTAAGATTTTAATTTAAATGCAAATTCTTAACCACTCCATGATATAATACCGCCTAGTCGTTCACAAGGTCTTTATCAAATTATCATGAAGATATGATACCTACGAATAAAAAGGAAGGTTAAAACCTACCATTAATCTATGGCAGATACGGTAAGCAAATTCTCGCTTCTTTACAATTTACTATTGAATTCTTATTTTTAGTACGCAACTGATACTTTTGACAAATCATTAAAATTCCTAGTATTTATAATGCATTTCCAAAATCTCTATGAGACATCAACAGCACTTTGAAATAGGAAATTAGCGTTATCAGATTCTGCGCGATAAGAAATATGAGTAACGATTGAGAATTTGTTGATGATAGTATAAGCTTAGCTATTGAAAAACCAGCATGTTTTGGATTGTTTTTTTTCCGCCTTATTTTTGTGATGTAGTTGTATTTTAAGGATATCTGTGTTTGTCTAATTAGTGTATTCAAGTGTTGCGAGACTGTGAAACTGTGGAACTAAAGAAAATGAAGCTATTAAAAAAAATTAAAGTCAAGAAGTTTCCTAAATGCTTTCGCTTCAGTATGTATCCATGTTTTTTAATTTTATTATTTATAGATAATCTAACTTAAGATCGTCTAATAGTGGGTAGTTATAAAAAAATCTGAGCTTTACCAAATCATCCTCATTTAACATGAATTTTTGGTAAAGCTACGTTGACAAAAACGTACTTCTCAGGTTAATTATCTCCGCTACAAATTACTTTTACCATTAGTCACCTCCCAAAAGCTACGTGACATAAAACACGTTTTATTCTGCTTATTCTATGCTCTGTTCTGCTCCTACATAATTTATGGTCACATCTTATTAACCACATTCCAATGATGCAAAATCAAAAAAAGTTAAGACTACAAAAAACAGCCCTATTGCGTTTAAATGACATAATTTACAACAAAGCTACTAAAATTCTTAAGTGAAAGTGCCCGATTGTCCACCTACGGTTGCGCCCACAAAACGGTCATCAAACAACAATAAGCTATCGTTTACGTCATTTCTGAGGCAAACAAAACATAACCGATTAGCGTTATCTTGAGCACAGGTAAATATTCTACGGAATGACTGAATTCTTCACCTTGTGTGCCATTATCGCTTCTAATAACTGACTTTAGAGGTCGAAATTACATCACTGCTTTTTGCAGGAATCTCAAACCACTTATGCACCGATTTTATTATTCAGATTTAATTTGCAAACCAATTTAAACTTTACCTCTTCAGGTTTAAAGCGCTTTCTGAATGTTCCAAAGGTTGAGGACGGCAGGGGGTCCTTTACCTTTAACTGACAAACGGCACGTATCTGTCAAAATATTTTTTCTACGACCCCCGATTGGTTCAGGTACGTTTGACCAGTTGATTCCAGAGTCTCGGGGTGTCCAGTTCTCAATTTTGCGGTTACCAAGTGGTGTGTGTTCAATTTTGTCTGCATCGTTAGTAGTTTTTTTAACTGTCTCTTTAAGTGCAGTGTTTAATGATGTTTGGAAGGAGACGAATCATCAGCTGAAGTAATGACTGTCACATGTCATCCCGTGAGTTCCAGGAAGATTAATTGCTTTGGTTTATTTTGTTCATAATACTGTATTGCTGCTACCAACTTAAACGTATTTCACACTGATTTCGTGCATAAGTGATGATAATATCTTTATCATTTGTGTACTGCACGAATGTGAGAGAGAGATTGCATACCGCGTTTGTTGTTAATTTTATTGTTTGACACATTGTGATATATTTAGCAAAAACCTTCACTTAGACATGTTTATTCTGTTTTGTTAATCGTAATAACAGGCGTGCGACTGAAAAGCATTCAAATAATAGACACGTTCCCTGAGGTCAAATTAATTTAACTTCAGCGTCAGCATTAAGCAGTGAAATTAGGTATTCTAATTTGTTATATCTAGGTGACAAACTTTTGCCTGTCGTCAAAATACACAAAGAGCCACGGCGGATCAGACAAAACACAATTTCCTAACTATTCGAGCTAGAATTGCACCTGAACTGAACCAAGTTACTAACTTTGCTAGTGGAGCTATATTCAACAATATTTGTCAAGTTCTAACTGACTCTGATAACTTTCAAAGTTTTCCCATATACAAACGTAAGAGGCATATCGTGAATTGCATCAATCTGTTCTAAAATTACAGCTATTACATTAACTCAAAATCTATATTAAAATCTTCGAACTTCTTACATTTGATTACATATCAGCAGTAAATATAAAAAGGCTAAATAATTAATTAATTCCTTAAAAATGCAAACATTATTATGAAAATTACTACATTTTATCCCAGTTCTTAAAATCATGTCCAACTTCAGTAAGTAACGTAAAAGAAGCACTGTGTCCTGATGTATTAAATATAAACTAACATACGTCATGATATCTTTTTAAGATATATGGGAGATGGTTTATTTTTAAAATCTAAATTCAGATGTTCTCTTTGATGGAACACGAAAAAGATGTAATATTACAGTTAATTAAAATTTGTTTCTGTTCATTAATGGTGAAACACAGGTATGATAATATGGTTAAAATATATTAAAGTATTTGTAATCCATTCTATCTTTACTATAATTATAATTCAGCCCTAGCTTTTGTGCTATGTCGGTGGATAGCGGTAAATTGCCGGGTATCATTCAGAAAGTTGTAAGCGTGAAAATTGCTGTATTTTAAACTTTTTTGTAAGATATCTTGTCAAAATTGTTTGCAAACTAAACCGACAGCTGTACTTACTGGCTACTTTAGATAAGCGTGATCTCCTAAGTCACTCTTCGACATGTTATATTAATATCAGTCGTTGACCACGTTTTTTATTTATTTTTAGTTCAATTATATAAAAACCGGTTACGTATTTAAGCTTGCTTAGTGACGAAAATAAAAACCCTTTCAGGCACTTTCACAGACTTATATAATTGTACCTGATTACAATCATCCCTTGTATATTTTCCATGCAGAAATAAACATGACAGCGGGCATTCGCAACTTAATTTTAATGGAGCCGCCTACCCTTTGACCCTTCGTAATGAATTTCTTTATCCCGGCTCATTTAAAGTCAATTTTGTAGAGTACCTATTGAAATTTGTTTTCATATTTTTTACAAATTGGGTCGGACGTTTTACTGGCAAAATATGGGAATAACGTTTTATTTCGTATAAATAAAATATTGCCAAAATAATTTAAAATTTAAAACACTATTTAACTACGAAGATTTAGATCCTAGTAGTTGATTACAAAAATACTTTCTACAACATGTCTATAAAAACATGCAAAACCATAACTTGCGACGTCTGAATATAGGTAACGCTTTTTACGAGAGTTTATTTGATATATAAATCTAATAGTAAAGACCATTTTCTTGTAAGAAAATAAGCCTATTTGACTCAAAGTATATAAAGCTTACAACCGGCTAATCTGGAGGAGGCCTATGTTAAGCAGTGGACGTCTTATGGCTGAAATAATGGTGATGATATATAGCTTGTAGACTAACCGTTTTGGGGGGTGGGGACGATTTAAGCAGGATGTTAGCATCTCCTCTGACTTCTTTACTTCTCATTAATTTTCATAGTTATCCCAAAACAGACTCATTCCTTAGATTACCAGATCTTTAAGGGTGCAGTTGATTGGTACTTAAACTGTAGAATAGAACTGGCTTTACAGAAGTTATAGTAGTAAAAATGCGTGTCAAGAATCACGACGACATATTCTCCGTTACAGTACTAGCTAGTAAAATTACCTGTGGAGTTATTTTGCCCAAACATGGTTGGAAATAAGGTTAAGCACTGACGCAGTAGCTACAAAGAGCGATGAATGGGCTTGCAAACAAACGGACATGTGTTCGTACAACTCAATTGAACCCACATGAGGTCGGAGGTCACGCGCTGAGCGGATTAAATGCGTCTGTCGAATGGTTTAAGGTACAAACGTAGAGTTTTGGTAAAACAGAGAGTTGTCAACATTTTGTTTTATAGTGGCCAGTTTGGTATTAGCTTCCGTACCGAAGTTAGTTACTTATTTGTAATGATTACCAAAACGTCACATTATTTCTTAACATTCTATTTGAAAACAAAAGAAGTTGATCAAATCTTATGCCCAAAAACGCAAGCCCTTAATGTTTTACTGGACGATGCAAACTTGAGTTCATTCAGTTCAAAAAAGCTCTGAAAGAATAGGATCAGCAAATGTAACAACGACCGTACATCCCTTCTCCAATCTAAAAAGTACCCATACATCTATGGGTACTATTAAGATTGTAGAGGTATGTTTCTTATGGTATAGAGGCTTTTCTTATTGGGGGTCGTAGAATGCTTAGCTTATATTATTAAAAGGTCATGAGGTGTAATAGGCTAGTTTCCTGGGTCAAAAAAAGATTATTGTATTTAGTCCGTCAGTTAGATTATCAAAAAATATTCGACCCATATTTTGTCTCTTGTCAATCAACCAAAAAATTACGAAGATAAAGCGCATCAAAGTAAGCACGTGACTTCACGCCTTGCCAAAAAGTGTCACAAGGCGTGAGGTTACGTGGAACTTTAACGGGCTACATCTTTATAATTTTTTGTTTGATTGAGAAAAGAAAAAATATGTGCCCAATATTTTCTGTTAATCCAACTGACGAACTAATTAATTTTTTTTAGGAAACTAGCCAATTGCTTTTGTTTCTGGGCAGGGTTATGATATCAAGTAAAGGGACCATGCTTGCAGCTGCCAATATTCCTCGCTCCTGTCATATCTAAGACGCTGACTAGAGAAAATGACCTTGAGCAATAGACACAGGTCCGTCAAGCAGCGCGCCTCAGTCATTAATTACTGACAAATTCAGTAGGAGTCGCAGAGATAGTTTTGCTTGGACTGAAAGGGCCTAAATGCCAAACCAGAAAATGCACGATTATTATTAAAATAACCACTTTATTGAAAATCAAAAGTGGCGAATTGCTTTAGTAATATAAAAGCTATAATTTTGCCTAAAATCATCAACATTACTAAAAGTAAAAGTAAGAAAAATTTAAATATAGGTAATTTAAGAGGCAAATTTATTTATGTTTTCCATCAAGTGAAGTTTGTGGAATCGTGTTTTGGAAATGAGCATTAGGTCAGAAATACGAACAATTATAACTGCCTTGTCTTTTTAAAATTATATGACCTATATATTTTACTCAAAACCTTCTATTGTTAGCACAATTTGGCTACATTCAGCCCTCTTAACACCTGCACCACGCTCTGGCTTGAGCCGACGAGGCAAGGTCAATGCATACATTTGTGCTGCACACGCGGCTTCATTACTCGCCAGCTGGCCCAGTTTAACGGGAAAAAGGGAATTCTATACAACACTATTTTGCCTTTGTAAAGCAAGGTTGTGGGAGATTTGCGGAGTTATAACTTTTGCATGTTAATTAAATATTTAAAGAAGATCATACAGATTTCAAACCCTGATGAAATGATTGTATTCTAGTTACGATCTAAGATCTACATACTGGAAAAATTGCAATGGTGCGATCTTCGTTATTATGCGGCTAAAATAACCTAAAGATCTCGAAACAAGAATCAGACCATTACACACCAACCCAAATTTATTTTGCTCCTGCCCAAGCCCGTCCTAATTAACACCATTACACGTAATTGCCCATAATTAGGTTAGTGCACAGTTAACCAGTGGTTAGCGAAGAGTGTGCTGACGCTTGATTTGCGGTCCGTCGGGTAGGCACACTGATTTGTATTTCTAAACATTCCATTTCTCTACATTTGCACTCATTCACTCTGGTAGTGTAGCCATGGACCCAAAAAATGGTTTGGATGGATTCTCTGTCTAAAGAATAGAGTAATAAAGGAATAGCTTCAAATATAATAACTAGCCTTACTGCGTCTAGATTTATAGAAGCATACCTACTCCAACTAATAACACTATGCAGGACTAAGCAGTAGGATATTTAAAGTACTTGTAATTCAGAGGCATAATTAAATATCGGTGAACTGATATAATAATCCGAAACCTAGTTACTAATTCTATTTAATGAATTTTAGAAAAAAATGTAAAAGTAAAATTTTATCCTGCCACTAATTCGATTTTTAAAGATCGGATACTCAAACGACTCTCAATTATCTGTTTGGTTTGAGTATTCGTTATCAAGTTATTTAGCTGTCGTTGTGATAAAACGTCTTAGGGCCGAATTTTCAATAGTCAGAAACTTTTATTTGAAGAATAATTTTGACATTTGACAGTTTTCGTATAGAAATTGTGTCAAATCATCAATTTTATTCGCCGAATAAAGGTATCTGGCGATTGAAAAATTGGCCCTCATAATATTTTCTCTGTTTTTACTAAAAATTAAACCATGATAGAGTGAATACAACACTTGAAGAAAAAAAAGTTGATTTTTTGTCGTATTGACGGGAGATGCTTCATAATTGAGTATCGTTTCGTTATTCAGGGGTTAGAATTGATTAATCGAAATAAGTAGTAGAATCTAAAACCGCAAGTGAAATTGGTATAGACTGGCAGCCATTGATGCGAGTGCCCACAATGAGTTATCGCGATCCAATTACCAGACGCAGCCACCGTGACCGGCGCAAACGCTTTGAGGCGGTCTGTCGTCTCTACACACACGTATATATTTCCATTATAAGATAACCCCCCAATGAAGACACCGCATGTATCGTCTAAAGTAATAAAATGTAACATACGTTGTAAAATTTCCGAGGTAAATAAACAAAGCTTAGCAAAAGACAGTGTTTGAGTTATGCTTAATCATTATTATAATCATAAGCCCGAGGAAATAATTAAAATATATTAAATTTTCTAATACTTTTTGTTGTAATTGTTTGAAAACATTAAAAAATTTAGAATCTTGTAATTTTACTTATACCAGACAAATAAAATAAATTCTCTGTATCATTAATTTCATCTATGACTATAAGAATATTTTTTTCTGTAATCAGTTTTTTTGGTGGCAAATTAAATAAATCTTAAACATGACCAAACAAATTTTTCTTCGCAAGAATCTTACATGAATTCCAAAGGAATTATTGGAATTTTGTATGCTAATTAGAATCCTAGCCTCAAAATGCGTCCGTCCAACTCTCAACTATTTTTGTCTATATTTATGTTTTATTATTAAGTAAGGTCGTAATAATGTATTTGGTTTTAAGTCAATCTTAGGTATGAAATTAAGTACTAATATACTACTAATACTACTACTACTACTAATATACTACTACTAATAAATTAAGTACTACTTAGAGGTAATGACAGGTTTATTGAATATCTGTTGTCGTAATTTTATATTATTTAATTTACGAGGTGTTTGTTTTATAAATAACAATAACATAAAATAAAAATACTCTAAAAATTTAACTTAACATCTCATACCATCTTATTGAACCACCAAGCTCATACCCACAATGCCTCTTCCCCTGTAGAATTCCACTCAGCATTCCGCCCCATTCACATCGCATGAATGAAATCAATTATGAAACCCAACGAGACTTAATTACTTTCATCTGCTATCCACTTGTTGGTTTAAAAATAGTGGAGGCTCCATTGAGCGCGAATTTGCAGGGTTAATCGAATGTATGGGCGAGCGGGCCCTTTGTCGGGAGTTGGCACGTGCATATATAGGGTGAACAAACAAACCTTTATGAAAGGGAACTATAACATTATACCTGAAATATAGGAAATAGCAAGTTTTACGTCACTGCGCTCGCCAACCCGCCTGCCAAGCGTGGCGAGTATCCACTTCCGATGAAAGTCATTGGGGGAGGCCTGTATTCAGCAGTGGACGTCCTGTAGCTGAAATGATGATGATGATCTTTAAAAAATGCAAATTATGACAAAGCTTATTAATTTAGGTACCATTACAATTATTTTGGTATATTTATTATTGTTCTTAACGCAGATATTAAACTCAGGTCAGTTGGTAAATTTTTTCAACAATTGCCAAGCTGAAAATTGAGAGGGATTTGTGGAAAAGTCTAGGAATACCTTTGCCCAGCAGTGGGACAAAAAGTGCTACAATTAAACTTGAGTTAGTCTTAACGTAGATAAATCTTTGTTATTAAATTTATTGTTAAAAGCTATCGTGTAGGTACTAGATGGAGTCAATGATATAATTTTCTCCAGCATTTTCAAATATATTTTTTTAATATTACTCTTATTTTCGTCGACACTTACATTATACCAGATTATTTCCCAGAATGCGTATAAAAATACAGCGTTCCATTGTTACTCGATTCTTTGTCACCTCCCACAAAGGTTTCGCTGATTGCGAGTTTGGCGCCGGAACGATTATAGGATTAACCCCTGAATGGCTTAGTTTTTGGCCGCCTTTGTCCGTTCCTTTTCACGTTATAAGTACTTACAAGCGTGTGGTGTGACATAATGATTGG
This sequence comes from Anania hortulata, assembly GCA_963576865.1. Lineage (NCBI taxonomy): Eukaryota > Metazoa > Arthropoda > Insecta > Lepidoptera > Crambidae > Anania > Anania hortulata. The sequence continues at coordinate 16,954,022 of OY756408.1, read as the reverse complement.
TTAACATAAGTAAAAAAAGTATACAGGGTGTCTTAGAAGTCATGGGTAGCTATCGTGACACTAAATATTTAATTATGACGTCAGTTAGTGTCTTAGTGTCCAAGTTTTTGTGATATTTTAGTACTACAAATTTTGGACCAACTTACGTTTAAGATTTCTTTATGATTTAAAAGTAACCAGTTAAAATACCTTACACTTAAAATTTTATTTAAAAAAAACGGAACAACAAAAGTTTTCTTTTGTAGAAGTGACTTGTTATAGACCAAGTACCTACCTGAGTTTTGATTGTCATTTAAAATTAAATGTATTTTTACATACCAAATAATTTTGTGCGTAAAAATACATAAAATTATTAATGTCTATCTATTAAACTATAATCATCACTATAGGTAAGCGCTGGTTAGTTTCTATAATCTATAAAAAATATTGGTATAATTGTCGGAAAAAATATTTTATTAGAATAATCACAACTTAAGTATAACTCTTAAGTATAATCTTCTAGTTGAAAGAAAAATGTCGCCAACTTACAAAGACTTTCTAATAAGTATTTTGTTTTTTATGTTTATACTTTCATTTACCAATAACGCTTGTTACGAAAGTATTTTAATCCCATGTTCAGGCGACAGTAATCCCCTTTATGTCATGTTTCTAACGCTGTCAAATCCTGAGTCAATTAGATTTATTATAAGTGTTAATTATTATCATTATTATCATCAAAATACATAAATATTTTTTTAAACAACAGAAACCGTATTGATATAAACAAACGTTATTTAACTATAAGTAGGAATTTAGGGCTAAATTCAGTAATGTTATTAACAAGAATTTGTTATGAATAAGAATAAGAATAAAATAATTTATTCAGAAACCACACATAGTTGAGAACATGAAAGAAAAGTAAAAAATATAATTTTATATGTTATAAATAAACACACCATGCGTCTCGATAATTTAAAAAGATATTCAGGTTAAAAATATTACTACGACGATAAAATCATGTTTTTAGGGTTCGATGATAATGATGATGCTTCCTTGGCCCCTCATCAGGGACATAGGGCTCGCAGAAGGGCTTTCCAATTTTGTCGATCCTGCGCAGCAACCTCCAGCTCCTCCCAGCTTAGACCAGTTGAAGCAGCCTCTTGTCCAGCTGATCGCCGCCAAGTCAAGCAGGGGCGTCCTCGTTTTCTTTTGCCCGATGGTTGCCACTTTAGGCTCTGTTTTACAATGTGGCAGTCTGGTCTTCGGAAAGTGTGCCCGATCCAACGCCATTTACGGAGCAGTATTTCTTCTCCTAACGGTTTTTGGCTCGTTAGCTCCCACAGCTTTCTGTTAGAAATTGTTCGTGGCCAATGAATCTTAAGTATTCGGCGCAAGCACTTATTTACGAACACTTGTAGTCTGCTGGTGGTGTCTTTTCGAACTAGCCAGGTCTCGCAACCGTACAGGAGTACCGAATTGACGTTGGAGTTGAAGACTCTGATTTTTGTGCGACGTGTTATTGCAGAGGAAGACCAGAATGGCTTAAGCTGAGCGTAGGCAGCCCTTGCTTTGTTGATCCGGGCATCTATATCGGCTTCGGCTCCACCCGTCGGATCGACAACGCTTCCCAAGTAAGTCAACCGCTGTACCTGCTTTACGGGTTCACTGTCTACGCATATCGATGTTGTATCCGTGGTGTTCAAGCGCATGTCTTTGGTCTTGCTGCAGTTGATACGCAGGCCCACCCTTGCAGCTTCCATCGAGAGATCATCGGTCTTCGACTGCAGGTGGTCGCGCGACTTCGCCAGTAAGCAGAGGTCGTCCGCGAAGTCTATGTCTTTAAGCGTTCTGTTGTCCACCCAGGGTAAACCTTACTCCTCTTTTGTTACTTTACCCATTACATCGTCCAGGACTATAAGGAAAAGAAGCGGTGAAAGGAGACATCTATTTAGATTTAGACATTTTAGGGTTTATTATTTTATATTTTATTCAAATTCTTTTTTTTTGCATTATACTATGGTTTTCAAATACTGCTATTAGACTCCTTACAAGGGTCCTCCTTACTTTTAACCCTCTTTCGGCTTTAATGTTACTTAGGTAACATCCTGTATAAACGCGGTAGCATAAATGCTACTACTTTAAAATTTTGATGACAGCCGTCAAACTGCCCGTGTTTAAAACTCGCAACCTTGTGTTGAGGAGTTTTTAAGTAACATTTAACACTTTATTATCATGGTAAGGTTCAGTTAGGTACAATACAGTTAACGTGTTTGGCAAAAACAGTTAACTTACGTCAGTTAGAGTTGCAGCAAAACATTATTTTACTTTAAAAACGAATTGTTGCGAATATAATATTATCAACCATAAATGTTTCAAGAATAGTAACATTTTCACTTGAAAAAAAAATTCAACCCCAATGACCTATCATCGGGGGGGATTACTCGCCACGCTTGGCAAGCGGGTGGCGAGCGCAGTTTTTTATGAGATTTCGCACGCAGACGCTGCTGCCCGCCTTGTGCTACAGGAATTAGTCGCCTCTTACGACACGCCTCCTGTTGGCGGTGGGGAAGTGTATTCTTTACGGCCGTACCCACACGGCACGTATGTTACCGTACGGCGGTATGTTAATAGTTTAAACATATAACCGTGTTACTTTTCTGCCGTCGTAACGAAAAAGGGCACAACCATATTTTTTTGTGAAATCGAAAAATATACATACGAGGGATCAGAAAAAAACCGGCCAAGCCGAGTCGGACTCGCGCACAGAGAGTTCCATACCATTACTACCTCTACCTCTACTGTCTACCTGTTACCTTTATTAAAAACAACGGCAAAAAAGTCAAGTTTGTTGTATGGTAGCCCAACTTAAATGTTTATTTTATTTTTCTTATAGCGGCAACAGAAATAGATCATTTGTGAAAATTTTAACTATCTAGCTATCACGGTTAATGAGATTTAGCCTGGTGACAGACAGACGGACAGATGGACGGGGGAGTTTTGGTTATAGGGTCCCGTTTTTGTCCGTTGGGTACTAGACTCTAATAAAAACACATTTCAACCTTTATTTTCTCGAGTCTTACAAAATGCTTATTGTGCCCTTTTGCGTTACGACGGCAGAATTGTTACTAGTGCTCTAGGTTTTGTTAATATTCTATTAGATTACAAAGTCATTTCTTAAAATATATTTCATAAATACTTAGAATCTTGACTTACCCGATTAACAGCTTCCTCCAACTTTTCCAATAACACATGTGTTAACCCGTACGTCGCTATCGGGGATGAAAGAGAATCATGGCTGGCTGGGCAACGGTTAATTTCGGAACGGGAGCTAATAAGATGTGCTTTGAAACATAAATGTTCCGGGACGGGGTTATAAAATAAATAAAAAGAATTTATTTCGAACAATTATACAGTTCATATTGGGGTTAGTACAACTACAGAAACTTAGAATCTTATTTAAGTAGTGTTAGTAAAATTATGTAATAAGTATTAGGTTTTAACATAATGAGAAAGTCACAAAGGGCAATCAAATTAAGAGTTCAATCTTAGCTCACATTAGACCACCCTCTGCACCATACATCTCCAAACAGGTGACGTGTAGTAGTGTAGTGTGGTTATAGATACGTACACATGACTACTATCGTTTTTTTTTAAATAAATATCAAATTAAACTCTAACAACCCATATTGATTATAATATGACTGATTATACTCGTAAAGCATGCAATTTGTTAAAATATTGTTTCTTGCAAATGAAAACTGATATAAAAATATATGTCTTTACATTAATTATAGAACATTTTAAATATTATATTTTAAAAAAGCAATACATTACAAATGATCCTAAACACGGAGGCTTTCTAGTAGCCAGTAAAGATTTCCAGTAACAACCTCCGGAATCCATCATTTGGTCAGCTTAATGATGTAAAATTATTGTATTGTCATAATTACAAAGTTTCAAATCGGCTAAGTGACGCCATATTTTTTATGTTCTATTATTTGATCATTTAACAACTATCCCAACCCTTAAATTTAGCAGTTACCCATACATTATGACAATATTGATTGAACCCTCCAGCCCCCGTGGAGGATGAAAGCGGGCGCGCTCGAGCGAGCTGCACGGCTGGCTGCGCAAGGGTTAATTTTAGAGCAGAGTGAACTGTGCGCGGCTATGAACGGGTTAACCTTGTATGTGTATTTAAAATATGCAAAGCTTGGCATTTTTAAATATTCGGAGCTTTAAGGTAAACGAATATTCTTTACCAACTTGATTTTACCCACTTAATGAACTGTGGTAGCTGCTTAATCTATACATAAAATCAGACTCATAAGCAGAAAATCAGTCATAATGTACAATCTTTGACGAACATGATAAAGTGTATGATTCACGTTATTTACCTTAATACAACATCACGGATTATCGACTTTAATTTACATAACCTATTATAACAGATTGAATTTAAGGCATAGGCCAAGATTTTGGTAGTTAGTACCTTTATATTAAGCGACTCCAGAATTCCCAAAACGTTTAATCTATACATATCAAAATGAAGCTCTATTTGCCTTGGTCATCGCATCACGCGTGAACGGATGAAACAATTTCGCCAATTTTGTTTTTTTGTTGTGTTAATTACTGTCAGGAGAAGGTTCTTATGTAAGGAAAAATTAAGAAAGTTGCGCAGAAAAACCTTAATGTATAAACTGAAGATCACGCGAACAAAGTCGAGGGCAACAGCTAGTACTTTATAAATTTTAATCAAAAGCCAATGAAGTCCACGTCTCCTTATTAAAGTTTTTTTACGTTAAAATATTTGTCTTCAAGATATTTCATTTCCATTATAAATCACATTTCTATCACGTAACATCAAACGAAAGCATCAAATTGTATTTATTTTTATAAAGTTTTTTTTATGAATTAAAGCCAATTTAATAATTTTCTTCTTCTAGGATTGTCACAAACATCACAAAATTCCCAAAAACGCAAATTCTCCGTGCTTTTAAAGAGCGAAATCTATTATTAGGCAGATCTTAATTGCTCAGCGGTGAGAGATTACATTGTGGGAAAATGTGCACATTCAGGAAACACGCATGCATACTAGATTGGGTTTAAGATTTTTTGGAGAAAAGGAAATAATTTTATTCGTTTCATTCATTCGCTCCACTCATGCACTCACTCCACACAGTGTAGGTAAGTTCTGCATACTTATTAATCATCATCATTTCAGCCATAGGAAGTCCACTGCTGAACAAAGGCCTCCCTCAATGACCTATCATTAGGGGGGATTGCCAATACACGCCACGCTTGGGGTTGTTGAGCGCAGTTTTTATAAGATTTTGCATAACTGGATCTGCCAACAGGAGGCGTGTCGTAAAAGGTGACTAATTCCTCTAGCACGAGACGGGCAGCAGTGTCTACGTGCGAAATCTTAAAAAACTTATTAATAAATCGATCAAAAAGTAATACAAATTAAAGTTTAAATTGATTTATGCAAAGCGAGCACTTTGCAAAACTCGCACTCGGCTCTTATTTGTAAATGAGATTTCTTTACGTAGGTATATTTCATACCACAGACAAAAAATGTTCTTGCCAGTCAAACCATAGACTTAGAATACGCTACGAGTAACTCTATGAGTCAAACTATAGGTAATGCCATTTGTTCGTAGTGTTACTTATATCAGTCGAATTACTGAATACGTAGGATTACGGGAAAAATAGTAAGGCTTTTGGGTAAATCTAAAGAAAATAGTATCATTTTAGAGAAAAAGAATTTCATTTGAAGAGAAATAGAAAATCGCACCTGGCAACCCTAAAAGGGTCGCCAGGTGGGGTATGATCTGATAGGGATAGGATATGATGATAGGGTATGATCTGAACGTGTAGTTTCTTTACGATCTGAAGTGATCTTGGGAGATCAGATGATAACTGCTCCAAAATAACTAGAGCAACCGCATCTAGGGTCATAGACAAGCGTAACCCGATTGGAAACGAGACGAGTAAGATAAGGCGAAATGTTATTGTGTAGGTTTCAGGAGCTGATCACGTACTTTCAAATAAATGTATGATTTACATTCACTCCAACGACCTCCGAAGTCGAGAGGCGAGCATACCGAACTTGGTGTCGCTATCTCTGAGGTCCCGGGTTCGATTCCCGGTCTTGGGTCTGGGTGTTGTGGTAGCATCATTGTTTCTGATTTCTGTAACACAAGTGCTTAAGCTACTTATCATAAGGTTGTATTGATATGTGATGTTGTCCAATATTTATTTTTATTTATTTAATTATATGTTTATTTACTCTAACCAAAGAAGTATCCTGAAGTCTGTATTGTGGTAGGTATAAAACTTTAAACATTTATCTATCATAATGTCTCATAATGTCTGATCATTAATCAACAAATTAACTTTTGTCACAAAGAAAACTCTACTCTCTCTCAAAAAGCCCTTCTACCATCAACCGACTAATAGAACACAAGAAAACCATTCAGTAGTGAGTGACAGATGGACAGACGGACGCTAACTAATTGCTACTATCGGTCGGGTTGGTGGGTAAACTTGCGAAGTTGCGAGTATGGTCCAAGTTTAAACACTTTGATACGATAAAACATGAAATTAAAATAAAAAATGTTTTTAAGATCACACCAATTATCTAGCTCCAAACTAAGCAAAGCTTGTACTATGGCGGCTAGATAACGGATAAACACACTTAAATACTTTTATAAACATCAAAGAGGTACAAATGCTCGTGCTCAATAACACAAATACATAGTCAGGTCATAAGTTCTGTCACACAATAAAAACTTTAATTGAATTTAGAATGCTGGCCACAAAAAAGTTTATTGAATTCGAATTTCGAATTTTTCATGAAAATAAAAATGTGTACTTTTTAGAATTTTCCTCATTTTTAAATATGGAGTGGATACTTAAAGAAGACCGTATCGCGGTTATTGCGTTGCATCGTTGCGGTTACGCGCCAATTCAGATTTTCGACTTACTGAAAAATTTGAATATAACCAAAAGATTCGTTTATCGTACATAAAACGATACAATGAAGACTCTAGTGTAGATGACAGGCCAAGAAGTGGTCGCCCTCGCTCTGTTAGGACTCCAGCAGTGATAAAAGCTGTGAAGGCGCGAATTCAAAGAAATCCCATACGTAAGCAGAAACTGTTGGCCCTTCAGATGGGGTTAAGCAGGACCACGGTGAAAAGGGTGTTAAATGAAGACTTAGGGCTTAGGGCATATCGAAGAAAAACAGGACATCGTCATTTTCCATCCTCGCTCATGGTTTGGTTGGGAGTCTCTTATTGGGGCTTAACTGAGGTATATTTTTACGAATATAACGAATATAACGAATGCAGTTGTGTATCAAAATACAGTCCTCAAGAACCTCGTGGAACCTGTTTCTCATACCATGTTTAATAGCAGGCACTGGGTATTCCAACAAGATTCTGCGCCAGCTCATAGAGCGAAAAGCACACAAGACTGGCTGGCGGCGCGTGAAATCGACTTCATCCGGCACGAAGACTGGCCCTCCTCCAGTCCAGATTTGAGTCCGTTAGATTACAAGATATGGCAACACTTGGAGGAAAAGGCCTGCTCAAAGCCTCATCCTGATTTGGAGTCACTCAAGGCATCCTTGATTAAGGCAGCCGCCGATATTGACATAGACCTCGTTCGTGCTGCGATAGACGACTGGCCGCGCAGATTGAAGGCATGTATTCAAAGTCGCGGGTCATTTTGAATAAACTTTATTACCATATGAATCTATGTTTTATTAAGTTCATTTTGCTATATAAATGGTTACATAAATAATAAACATGTCTCAATTATTTCATATTACACATGTGACAGAACTTATGACCTGACTAGGTATTTGCCCCTTGCGGGATTTGAACCTACAACCGCTGGCTTTGTAGTCCGGAGCACGAACCACTACACCAAGCGGTCGTCAATCTAATATTTATTTCCTTTTTCCAAACTTTACTACGACTTTAATGATTGATTTGATGAAAAACACAGCATAAAAACTACGAAGTCCAGCTTGCATACGTGTTATTTTTATAAATATTTATCCATAACAAAACTTAAGCGTTATTAGTAATGTAGTTTTAAATATATATATTTTTTTAAATTTAAAACATTCGTGTACAAAGGAAGTCCACATTCCGTGATGTCAATCTTTTTCAGCTGAACTTTACTGAATATTCGTTCGAAGTCGGCAATTTTTAAAATACATGAACGAATAATTAAAATATGTTTTAAAAATAAATAAATATGGGTTGCTCAACTGTAGCTCCAATGTTAGTTACTATAACAGAATTAACAGATGAACATGGATCGCCAAACTTAACTTATCCAGATCCCGAGCGGTTGCATAAGACTGATTTACATTATAATTTCTGTTGTCTTGTTTTCCTAGGGTTAAGTAATTAACTATAATATATAGCATTTCTTTAAATAATTTTATATATTTATAAAATTATTTAAACAATCCAAAATTATTTAAAGAAATAAACATTGTGCATGTTATTACTTGAATAAAACCGAAATGGAACTAATTCTAAGCACTGACGTAGTAACGATTACCTATTTTTAACCGACTTAAAAAAAGGAGGAGGTTCTCAATTCGTCGGTCTCTTTTTTTATGTATGTTCAGCGATTATTCGTTACTGCGTTGACCGATTTTGATAATATTTTTTTTGTTTTATAGGTTATACTTTCAGAATGGTCCCATAAAAATTTGGTCTAATTCTGATGATCTATAAGAAAATCATCAAACATTGCTTGAACTCCGTACCACGCCAACTGATTTTAGTATTTATCTTATTTACCTTTTAAACAAAAAAATAATTATCGAAATCGGTCAACGCAGTAACGAATGATTGCTGAACATACATAACAATATAAAAAAAGATACCGACGAATTGAGAACCTCCTCCTTTTTTTCCTCCGCTTTTCTGTTTGCCCTTTAAACCCTGTCAGAGCTAAAGTAGAGCTAGGGGTTACCATCAAGTAGATCAAAGCTGTTTAATTAGACGGCACGGTTAGACTAATCTCTTAGCATCGCAGGAACGCGAACCTAAACTAGATTAATTACTTGTAAAGCCGCGGCTATGTCCTAGTGGAGAGTCTGTAGAGTGGTACGTAAGGATAGTTAAGAGTGTTCTAACGCTGCACAGCATTATAAAAAACTTAAATTGCTAGTTAAGTAAGTTAAATAAATAGTAAGTATATATTTTTTCTAAAATATACTCATTTAAAGTAAAAACAGACCAATTATACGTTTATCATATTCATATTTTTGTACGAGTAAACAGTTATTTAAAAAAGGCATTTTGGGTGTGATAGGAAAAATAAATAAATAAATAAATATTAATACTAGACATACACACACACACACACACACACACACACACACACACACACACACACACACACACACACACACACACACACACACACACACACACACACACACACACACACACACACACACACACACACACACACACACACACACACACACACACACACACACACACACACACACACACACACACACACACATTATGCACATATTATGCACATTGTTGATTGTATGGTGTAAGTTCACGTTCCCCTCTTTAACACGTATTGTATAAAATGTAACAAAATGTAAATCCAATACTGGCTGTCTGCTTTGTCACCAAGAAAATGTATTCTGTACATATGAGCTGTGGATTTTGTAAAAAATAAAATAAAATAAAATAAAATAATACCCAGAATAACAGTTGTAATTTTCTAAAGTAGACATTTCGTCTTTTTTATTACTTCTCATTTTCTCTTCAATACTCAATACTCAATAATTTATTTCAAAACCATAATGTACATATATATGTTACAAATTAAAGAACCAGTGTTATGGACCCTGTTGGGCACATAACTTCATTACTTCTTATTTATTTATTTTGAAAAATTTTAAAATACATAAACTTTTGGTCACTTTATAGCTTCCAAGAACCGTCAAGCAGAACAAGTGTAAGAATGATAATTAAACTTTCAGAAAGTAAAGAACTCTGCTCTGACCAACAACAAATCTACTAAGGTGTATCTACCTACCAGGCTACCATACTTACCAGTCGTAGAGATTTGAGTTATCAGGTCACATATTATCTCCCGCTATCGAAAGACCACGGCCTTAATCAAATTTATTTAACCCTTTCTAGCTCATTTCCAATATCTTCTTAAAACAAATTCTTGATTAGAAAACGGTTGGATGAACTCATCAGTTTCTTAAACTCTGTACTACTTAACAAATTAAAGTAATCAATCACAACTAAAGTTGCTCAGAACTTTCCTGTAGAAAGCCTTTTTATTAGTAAATAATACAGGATTTTTAAAACTTTTTTTCAAATAGTCTAAATAACTTATTATTTTTTTACAAGTAAATTAGTTAAATTACTCGTATTTTAGATACAAATGCAAATCACTGAATAAAAATGAACCAACTATTAGTGTGGCATTTGTATATGTATGTACATATTCATATCATATTATACTATAACAAAACAAACATAACTCATATTACCAACTAATCCTGGGTCAGACTTGTTGACGTCACATCACATAGTATTCATGAGCAATACGTCAGAATCCCTTTACTAGAGTGACCATGTTTTGTATATAATATTTGTCTAGAGGTTTAGTATAAGTTACTTTGTACCTATGTTATTATAATATAATCAAAACTACGGGCATCGGTTGTCGACAGCTGTGTTTTAAAAAAATATGACCTACTTTTCCTCTCTTCACATCTTTGTGGTCTAAAATTTTGTTCAATGTTGTTTAGATCATTGGTCACCCTTGCAACAACTTAATATTTTAACACCATTCCCTAGGCGACTTCTCTTAGAGAATTTATACTTAAGGTGCCTCTGTCATCATCTTACACCAAGAGAACTAATAAACTGTAGGACTCTAAAGATTAAGGGTATACAACATTTTAAAGGGATAGAGGGTAAATAAATTAAATTGATTTACCATCTTATGGTTAAATATCATTTGCTCATAGAAAATATTTATTTAATATTATTCAAATTCGAAAATCATTAGTGTTTAAATTAAAAATACTTAATTCATTTAGTATTAGCATAGTATTCATTTTAAAATTAACTTCCACTAAATGTAAATCTAACAAAGAAAGAACCTACACAGTACGTTAATAACGCTTCTGTCAAACGCGACCTACATGTCTGGCGGTCGGCGTTCAACTGTGCGCTGTGCGCTACCCCCACCCCCACAGGAAGTGCCGTCGGCCGGAAGTGTCACGTCATAAGATACCGCTGTGTGTCGGTCTGTCCCAGTTTTCTGATTTCTGATGAGCACTAAAGTTAGTGCTTTGTTGGACAGTTGTTTTATTTTTAGTATTAGAGTTGATAGCTTTTATTGTAAGGATTTCAGAGTCATGGAATTGTCAAGTGATTTTTTTAAAGTTTTTTAAAAGGGCACGATGAGCAAGATGTTAGATGGGCCATACTTTGCGGGATGAATCCGCACTCGTCTGAGCTATCAGTAAAACCTCACCTGGACCGATTCTGCTTGCACTGGCCTACTTGGGCCCGGAGTTTATTTATGGACTTTCAAGTCAATATGGCAGATCTTGTCACGACGGGAGGTGCTCAGCTGATATAATGCGACATTGAAATCTTAAATATTAATATATAAATAATATTCAGATGCCCCTTATTAACTAACGAGTTAGGAGCTACAGATAAATCCATAGAGCACAAAATTTTGTACAGCCTGTTTGTAAATAATCTTCAATTCAAATAGGCGTCTTATTGTACTACCAAAGCCATTAGACTATTGTTGCAAAGCACCTTCCACAATGTCTTTGTCTCTTCTTGTCGTCCGCGGTACTAATACAAGCAGGTACAGTTGAAGCTCTCCTGCAAAAGCCACAAAAATAAATATTATCATCACCATCATTTCATGACTTCATTTTCATTTCATTTCATGACTTATCTATCATCGAAGGGGATGCCAATACCTGCCACGCTTGGTAGGCGGGTTGGCGAGCGCAGTTTTTTATAATATTTCGGACGCAGACGCTGCCCTTCTCGTGCTACAGGAATTAGTCGCCTCTTACGACACTTCTCTTGTTGGCGATGGGGAAGTGTATTCTTTACGGCCGTCCCCACACGTCACAAAAATAAATATGTAAGAGCCAAACCATAAACTCTAACCTACCTAAGCAGTTGTTTTATGACAAGTCCTTCAACGTGCAACTCCACATTCGTAAAACCTCTTAAGGGATTCAGTAGCTCAAATACAATAACTTTTTATATGAAATCGAAATAGAAAAAAAAACCCTACAAATGATATTTTGATGTGGTTTCCACTCAAATCGAGCGCAGGTTGGGTCAAAAGTTGGTGCTAACTTTCTGTCACTTCTTCCAAAGCAAGCTTCTTACATGCTTGTCACTTCGGAAACTATTTCCAAAACAGTGACCTCTGAGTACAAGCACCTCCTAATCATATCGTAACTTTGTCTCTATCTATTTTCAACCAAATAATAGTTACAGATTCAAATCAAATGGCAGTGTAATGTAATCGAAAAAGTTCATTAGAGCCTACTGAGTCTATTTTAATAGCGTCAATTCCCTGAGCACAAAGCGCCTTTGACGTCATGACACGCCTGACTGACGTTTCCTTCATTTTGGCGCTCCTTTCGTGGAGTTTCTATAGAAACTGTAGCGCAGAAACGTGTGTCGGAGTTAAAATGTTTCGAGGCCAACCTCATATTCGATTTCGGATTTATTGCTTTTGTTTTAAAATGAACCTTTATTTGAAATCAATAATACCTACTATTCAGAACCTTAGACCATTTATTAAACTAGCTGTCTCGGCAATTTTTTCCGCCTTAGAATCAATAATTCGAGTCAATGTAGAAAAATAACTTTTTTATATTGCCTTGGGTCTGTGTGTTGTGGTACCGTCGTCGTTTCTGATTTCTGTAACACAAGGCTATTTACCACAGGATCAGAGCAATGTATGTGATGTTGTCCAATAAAAAAATGTTTTTACGATGTTTTAATCGTTATTATACTATTCGAGTAGCTTGAGTTATAAATGGTGTTGGTAAGGGACTAGGGAGGGTTGGTAACTAACGTTTTTTTTATAATTATAGGTTTCTCTCGGTCAATTTTATCTCCTCCTCACTACCACATACACTGTCTGTAATGACGGATTTTTTATTTTGAGTTCATATTCGAATTGCCATATAAAGCAAAACTACCTACTTGTGTTTTTCTTTGAGTTATGACTATTAGAATTTGGTCATTACTCAAATTTGGTCCAGGTAGTTTAATTTAGTCATTGCTTATAATAGAATTGTTATCTCATAGACCCCAAGAAAAGTAATCTATTAAGCTTCCATCTTTAATAATGTTGTTTGACAAAAAAAATATTGATTATTTTTTTATTAAGTAAATCATTTAGCATTTGCAACGAATCTTTATCCCTTAAAGCGTAGATATTCATAATTGTTTACACATTTTTATCCATTCGTCCGTAAAGTATATGTCATAATAAAATTTTCAAGAGGGCGTTTTCATACTAAAATACTATATGAAAAACGTATTCATACTCAAATGCCTAAAACAAAACTCGCATCGAGATAGAAATCAAATCACAAGTATTCACAAGCATCACTGTTGGTATACAGATTGCGGAATTGTGAAACTAGATTTCCACGTACGCCATGTGAAGTGCTGTTGAGTTTTGGCTTGGTCTGCAAAATACACGGGCGTAAATTCCAAGAATAATACTTAAACGTATTTCTTTAAGGTCTGTTTAGAATCATTTTTCATGACATATTTAACTATCTAACTGCGTGCTTTTCATGGCTTGGATCTGTTTCCCTAACGCGAAAGCAGGTGATGTAATATAAACGGCTAATGACAATGATAACAAAAAACTTTGTGTTTTAAATACTGTCCACGAATGACTGACTGTTATCAACAATATCTGAATATATCTTATTATGCTGTCGTATGATTAAGGGTATTTGATGCCATTTTTGGCAGTGTTTTCCAAAAAGATAAAATATTGCATGCCTTCACATATTTTACCAAATGTTAGCTTTTATCAGTTTTAATATAAATACAATCATTATATGAATGAATGAATGAATGAATATGTTTATTTGCATAAAATACGGTACATTAAAGATGTTTTTCTTATAAGCTAATGTTACAGTTCTCAGCGTATTTTACCGATTTATCGGTAGGCAAATATCAGGATATAATTTAATGTATTTTAAGTTACAAATTACAATGTCGTCTTTATGTAAGATAATAGTAATAATAATTAGTGAATTATAAATTAATAAAAAAGCTAGTTATGTTTAACATTCAATAAAATAAAATTAGATAAATTATTAATTTAAAATAATTACGAAAAAAAAAAAAAGAAAATTAATCGAAAATAAAAAATAGGATTATCATAGTTTGTCAGACCAACGTTTCATACCACCAGCGGCACAAAACCTCACAAATTCGTCAATGCTATAAAAACAGTTTTCCACCAATAAATTAAATAGCATCCTCCCAAAAGTTTCCACAGGCAAAGTTTGTATTGGTGCCGGCAGTAAGTTGAACAGGTTGATGCACATGTTATAGCTGTTTTTTTTATAACAGGTTGTAGCACAAGGAGGCTTTACTAGCCGGTTTGGATATCGGGTTGGCCGTATGGATATTTCAGATTTAGTCCTAAAGTGATTCGGGTTCCTCCTCACAAACACCAGTATTTCAAGGATGTACATTGATGGCAATGGAAGAAGGTTTAACCCCTTAAATAGTGGTCTACAAGACTCCATCGGTTCAGCGCCGCAGATGGCCCTAACACATTTCTTCTGTACTATGAAAGCTCGACACATATCACTCGAGTTACCCCACATAACCAGACCATACCTCAGAGCAGAGCAAACGTATCCATGGTATGCCATCAATGCCGTCCTCTGGTTAGCCAGCTCTGTCAGGCGGTAGAGAGCGTATACAAATCTATTAATTTTATTGCACACCATGTCGACATGATGTTTCCACGATAAATTCGCGTCTATGAGGATTCCAAGAAACTTGGCCGACACTGTCTCGACAATAGGTTCATCAAGATGATTAACATACAACTTTAGAGGGTTTCCGTTTTTATTATGAAACTGCATGTTTAATTAATACCTCCGATAAAAACAAGAAAAGACTATCATCAATGAGAGATAAGAAAATGCGGCTAAGAAGAGTTCTAACTTTAGAGGCTCTTTTATATAAATGTACGCCGCCTCCTTATTTTAAAATTTTCTAGTCAACAGGCTCCGTAGCAGTTGTAAGGTGTATTTCAGAACCGTTCGATATCATTTCCCGTGTGTTTTTGTTCATATTTTCCGAACTGTACGGATAAAACCCGCAAACTAGGTTACTATCAGCGGATGTTCACTTTTTAGAGAACACCACTAATTGCTTGTGGCTCGCTATTGTTTCGTTTTAGACCGCACGTTTAGTTTCAAAATTGAAATTTTGATCACAGTTTCAGTTGACTAACCATTCATTTATTAGTTTTAGAGAAATTATACATATGTACTTAGATACCGTAAAAATGACCAATCATTATCAATGTTATTATTAAGGAATATGTAGCAGATAACATGACATGATATATAGGTTGGCCAGAAAAGTGACGTCCATAAATTTTTTTTACGTGCCCCGTGTTAAGAGGTATCTGAATCACCACTATGTATGTTCTACGATTTTTCGTAGTTTCGAGTTACGATTTTTTAATGAATTTTTCTGGTCACCTGTATAATACGCAAGGCCCGCTGGCAGTCGATGGAAAAGAATAGCCGAGGATCGGGCTTAGTAATGTACGTTGGGAGAGGCCTGTATCGAGCAATAGAATAACATGTGTTCATTATGATGATAATGAAAAAGGCATCGTAATAGAATCCATAAGCGCCTTTTAATACAGAAACTGGCTACCTCCAGCCACATACAGTACAATACCAGCTAAATTAACTTTGGTACGATTACCCTGATTCTTAATAAAATTATAATCAAGAAAGTTTGTATATATGGATGTATGGATCTCTGTGACTCTTTAACGCAAAAACTACTAAACAGATTTTGATGAAATTTGGCCTACAGATAAACCATGGCATATACTTTTTATCCGGGTAACATTAACGCAGACGAAGTCGCGGGCAAAAGCTAGTTTATAATGTTTTCCTCTCTTCGTTTCAGATCTTCAGTTCCCAATAGACGTGTCAGGGGTCCAGAACGACCACCCGTTCCTGGACGCGGACTCGCTGCAGTCCCTGTTCAGGCGGCTCACGGCCCTCAACCGCTGCGCCAACATGAAGCTGGAGCACCATCATCATCAGAAGAGATCGGTAAGTCAACTTAAACACCTAGGCTATGTCATAGCTATGTCATAAAGGGTTACTTTTAAAACAATTGCCAAATAGGCGAAACAAAATAAAATTGCGATTTTGATGTTGACCACATAGAATATAAAATCTATATTGTAAAATAACTTATTTTTTATTGGTTTTATGTGGTCAACCTTGAAAACGCGTTTTTTTTTGTATGAAAAAATTGATGATTATAATGTCTTCTTCTAAGTCGTTACGCTCTTGACAGAGCGGTCGTAGTCGTCATGAATTGTAGATGTAGGCAGATGTAACTTGCCTCGCGATTTCTCGCCATTTCTTTCTATTGGTAGTTTATTTATAAGACTCGTGTAAGGGGCCGCCCACTGAAGACTTGATCTGGTCCGTCCATCGCATGGGTGATCTACCACGTGGCTAAGTGCCCTCCACTCTGCCAACAACAAGGCGCTCTATTGAGTCGCCACTTCCTCTCGAGACGTGACCAAAGATAGTTAGGATGCGAGAAAAAAAAACATGTTACTGATGGTGACCCCTTAGTAAAAGCTCTATGTATTGATGAACACATTCGCCTCCAAATTTGTATTTGTGTAAAGTAACAAAAAGCAAATTGCGTGTTATATTCTCAACAAACTTAGACACATTGGTATAGTTTGCCTGACACCAACACGAATATTCAAGAAATGCGGGTAGATAAAGATTTTTTATTGCACCCGTTCAAACGACGAAGTCCGACTTCATTATTCAGTTGTAGATTGTGCATCACGATCCATAGAAATCGTAAACATTGAGTAAATTAATTTGTAGAAAAAAAATCAAATACTTCAATAAAATCCATAGACTTAAAATAAACTGTGAGCCATAAACAATTAAATACAACAAGATACAACAAAATAAATAATTTGTTCAAGTTACTTTTAAACTGTTTAAGTCTTTATTCATCAGGGGATGTCTGAAATAATGAATTAATCTAACTTCGTAATATTTTGGTCATCTTATCGAGATTCATTTAATTCTTTCACAACTTTCTTTTGGAAAAAGTATCTATACTTTGTAAGAATTTGAGAATTGGTTATCTACTTAACCTTTTGATTATGTGCATTCAAAATTGTAAACAATAAAAATACTTACTTTTACTTAATTAAAAATATCTACAACTGAAAATCATCTTCATGATGATGAAAAACAAAAGGGCTTTTCAACTAGAAAATCATCAATACAAAAATTCGAAGAAACGTTCTTACTCAGTTAAAATTTCGAAATATCGAAAGCTTCTATCGGCGAGTGAGTGAAAATAATTGAATTGGTTTTCAGAAACTTGTGTGCGTGTAAAATGGCCTCGTTTGGCGAATTCCTCGGGAAAGCACAAACGTTTGATTGAAAAAGTTTTTTTTGCCTATTTACTCCTCAACTAGCTGTGTATAGTTTACTTTGGTTTTAGTTTTTAGAATTTGACTTTTGAATATCAACGGCAATAGATTTTCTTTTTTAATCTTGAGGAATTTTATTATTCTGGGGAAATCATTGAATGCAAGACTATGCTCACTGTTTCTTAGCGAGATCTATCAGAACTGAGGAGATCTGTAAACGAACAAAAATCGGTGACATAGCCCGAGGATTAACAAAGTAGCAGTAAGCAGGGTACATAGCATGTAGAACTGACGGCCAATGGGGCAGAAAGGTTGTAGAACGGAGACCATGTAAGCGTAGCGTAGGACGACAAGGTGGACAGACGACCGACCATAAAGGCTGCAAGAAGCCGGTGCAGGCCGCTTCCAACTTGCCAATCTGAAAGTCATTGGGGGAGACCTATGTTCAATGGCTGAAATGATGATGATAATTCATCGTAAGTGACAGGTGTCAATTGCATTCTTTCTTAATTGGTGATGATAATTTATTGTACGTTTTTTTTTCAAATGAATAAAAGAAACAAAGGAAACATGTGTAGATGCACACTTTTACTTCAAACCGTACCGTAGCCCATAAATAACGAAAAAATCCATCAATTAATTGGGCAGTAACCATTTACAATAAGTCTATTAAATTTTTAATCAACCAAGTAATATTTAAACCAACACCCTCCGGTGTTTAATTAAGTTAATGTTCTTCAAAGAAACTTTAATACCCGTAGAACTCATAAAAGTAATTAATGCAGTTTCTCGATAATAAGTATATTTACACTTTAATTGTCGACGCGTAGTGAATATTAATGTAGATAAATGGATCAAGACATGTTTTATAGTTTATAGTAGATTGATATTTTCTTTCGCTAATTAAGAAATAGTTGGAGGATGTAGTTATTTTTAATAATATAGAAAATATTCCACTCCATACTTCACTTATTATGTATACTAAGAACGAACGTTGTAGACTTAAATGTAACTGCAACGGCACGGCGTAAATTTTTAAATATTAATGTGTGAAAATGACAATACGGCTTCCATACATTTTACATGACGCTCCCGTCGCCATTACTGACTAGTGGGAAAATACCCTTTCACGTTACCTCTGCAATATTTTCAGTAAGTTAGTAGCTACACCCGCCATTTCTTTATCTACGAAGATACAGTAGACATAGAAGATACATAGTCCTTGTGCGATTGTCGCACTTGGGTTGGCGTAAGGACACTGATTCAGGAATAAGGGAAGTGGACTGTATAGTTTTGATGTTTTTGTACAATTCAATAGGAGGTTCGTTCAGTCCCTGAAAATTGATAGGTAATAGCAGCTTCACCAACCTTAAAGTCGACCCTCGCCACGGACGGTAGCCGACCAACAAACGCACGGCGTCTTGGGCGAGAAGCAGCTTGTTTGGTCTTCAGGAACAGATCAACGTGGATGCACAGCAACACACGCGTAATAAAATTGATGAGGACACGGTCCTTTTAGTGTGAACGTCACACAATGACTTGTAGAGAGCGAGCGCAGCACACGGGTGCTCGATACGACGGTTGCCCAGCAAGTCCGGAGTCGACCATCGGAACGATGGTAGACAAATAAAATTGGCCAAGCAAAAGTGCAATTACCCGCCAATATTTTTACAAGGACTGAACATACCCCCCACCGAAATCAGTGTGATGATTTCCTATCTATGAAAGTGACAGGTATGAGAAACAAATAAACTTACGAAGTTTACAATAAAATTGATATGAATGTGTAGTATGATACAGTGTGAAATATAACTTAGGAGAAACTACCTTACATAACTAAAATTTTAACTAATTAAGGTGCATATTATGTTACTTAAATTAATTTGCATTTGGCAGAGGACAAATTTTATTAACTGGTCTTTTGAAAAGCCCATTTTGAGTTCTTAAGGTTACAACGCGAACAACGTTATCGGGACCAGGATGAACCTCCTCAATCCTACCTCGTGGCCATTGTAAAGGTCGAGTTAAATTAGATTTAAGTAACACTAAATCCCCTACTTTTAAATTGGGAGGAGAAGAAAACCACTTCTCCCTCTGCTGGAGAGTATGAAGGTAGTCATCAGACCATCGCTTCCAAAATTTTTGGGATGCTTGTTGAACTAATTGCCAACGTGACAATCTATTCTGAAGAATATCCTCAACCGGATATTCAGGGACAGCAAGCAAATTGTGCCCTACTAAGAAATGTCCTGCGGTCAAGACGTCAAACTCATTAGGATCATTTGACAGAGAACAAAGAGGGCGAGAGTTCATTATTGCCTCGATCTTGCAAAATATTGTTGTCAACTCTTCAAATGTAAGAGAGCGTTCTCCTACAGCGCGACACAAATGATATTTGGCAGATTTTATGCCTGACTCCCAAATACCGCCCATAGAAGCAGCATTCGGCGCGTTTTTACGCCATTCCACAGATCTAGATGTCAACCCATCCAGTATCTTATCTTGACATTCCTTCTGTGAGAAATAATTAAAAACTTCTTTTAAATGTTTAGCAGCAGCTATAAAATTTGTACCGCAGTCCGAGTACAAGCAGCTACACAGACCACGACGAGAAACAAACCTATCAAAAGCAGCTAAAAAGCATTCACATGAAAGGTCAGTGAGAACCTCTAGATGAACTGCTTTTGTTGAAAAGCACACGAATAAGCAAAGATATGCCTTATGCACCCTTGCATTACGACGCAAACTTTCTTTTACGAAGAAAGGCCCTCCTATATCACAACCAACGTGGTTAAAAACTTTATCAGGCAACAACCTGGATGCGGGTAACGTACCCATGATCGGCTGTGTAAAAGAAGGTCTACACTTAAAGCATTGAACGCATTTTGAGAGAACTGATCGAATATTGCTACGAGCATTTATTATCCAATATTTTTTACATAGGATACCTTGCAACGTACGAGGACCCACATGTAAATATAATTGATGATAATAGTTTATAATTAAAGAAGTGGTGTGACACTTTTTTGGAAGCAGCACGGGATGCTTCATATCATAAGAAAGGTTAGATTGTAAAATTCTACCCCCCACCCTGAGGAACTGGAGGGTGTCAATAAATGGAGAAAGCTTACGCAATGAGGATGCGTAGCCATTTTTCTGTAATGCTTCAATTTCAGAATTAAAATGATTTGATTGAAGTGTCAAAATAATCGAATCATGACCTTGTTTCAACTCAGACGAAGTCAAAGGACCGATAGTTCGATTTAATTTATTTTTTAAGTTATTAACAAAACGATGACTCCACGCCATAACGCGTTGTAATTTTTTAAAAGAAGAAAATTTGTTAAAAGTTAACTCGAGGTCATTAGTCATGGATTTATCTTCACATGAATTAAAACAGAAAGTGTCAACATTTGATTTTAATTCAGGAACGTTTGCGTCATCTTTTAAAAAGAATGTATTAGTAGGCCAATCTTGTGGCTTGTTATATAGCCACTGAGGACCGTTAATCCAATCAGTAGATATTCCAATAAACTGTTGAGGCAATGCTCCACGCGAACAGATGTCTGCTGCGTTGTTTTCGCTGTTAATATGATGCCAACAGTTAGGAGGAACAACATCTATAATCTGACTGACGCGGCTAGACACAAAAGTTTTAAGCTTATAAGGAGGCGTATGAAGCCACGATAACACGACACTCGAATCACTAAAAGTATAAATAGGACCCTTGAAATTGATAAGTACATTTTGTTTTATAAAATTAATAAGTTTAGTAAGCAGCACGGCTGCCATTAACTCAAGTCGAGGTATTGACATAATTGGTTTGAGTGGAGCGACTTTAGATTTACTACAAATCAATCTAACCTTAACGTTTCCTTCACCGTCTACGCTGCGTAGGTAAACACAAGCTGCATACCCGCGCGATGACGCATCGCAAAAACCTACTAACTGCATGTTGGAAAAATTTGGTATCAACAAATGCCTTTCGATGCGTACATTCGCTAGCGATGGCAACTCATTTATGAATATACCCCATTTGTTTTGCAGTGGCACCGGTAAACTATCGTCCCAGGCTAGACCTAATTTCCACAAATCTTGCATAATGCATTTTGCTACAAAAGTACACGGAGATATAAAGCCCACGGGGTCATAAATACTCGCAAGTAACTTTAAAACTGAACGTTTTGTTGACACTGTGTCACGAAAATTATAATTGAAAGCGAAACAGTCACACGAGGGTAACCAAGTCAATCCCAAAATTTTTAAGGATGACGATAACGTATCGTCTTTAAAATCAATTTTTGTATGTTCTCCTTCCATTCGAGTTAGGAGTTCGGGTCTATTACTTGACCACTTTTTTAAATCAAATCCGCCACTCTTGAGTAGTGACATAAGTTCGTCTTGCAACGTGCAAGCCTCAGAGATTGATTGACAAGACCACAACAAGTCATCTACATAAAAACCGTTAAGTAATATTTTAGATGCTGAACTGTCCGGATTATCCCGCGCAAGCTGGTGCAGCGTGCGCACCGCAACGAAGGGAGCACTGCGTAGCCCGTACGTATTTGTTTTTAGTTCATAGATGCGGACCGGTTCCGACGGATTGTCACGCCAAAGTATGTGCTGGTATTTACGCTCAGAGGGATCGATAAGAACCGCACGATACATTTTTGAGACGTCAGCTGTAAGGCAAACATCATAAAGTCTGAAGTTTGTAATAATTTTATTTATATCAGAATGTAACTTTTGTCCGGTCAAAAGTATGTCATTAAGTGACAAGCCGTTATCTGTGGAGGCAGAACCATCAAACACAACCCTGAGAGGCGTTGTAGTACTTGTTGGGCGCAAAACACAGTGGTGCGGAATAATAAATTTAGAAGGTTCTGTACCTTGGTACAGTTCCATGTGATCTAAGGATTCGTATTCCTTCATGAAGTCACCGTATGCCTTACGAAGGTCAGGTGATCGAGCGAGACGGCGCTCAATTTGTGTAAGTCGTTTATATGCAACATCATAAGAGTTGCCCAGATCCTGGTGATCAGGCTTCATAAGAATCGGAGAAACGTATCGACCAGTTTCGTCACGATAATGTTTTTCAGAATATATTATTTCAGCGATCTCCTCTGACGGACTTATGGCAATCGAGCACGGCTCAGATTCCACCTCCCAAAACCGTTTGAGAGTCTCATTGAGGTGATCCTCTTCGATAGTGTACGACACTAACGATGTTGTAGACGCTACAACAGTGACGTCACGGACGTCATTTACAGACTGCACGGACAGTTTTCCAGTGATAACATATCCAAACACACTGCCCAACGCAGCAGGTGTGTCGGAATTTATTATCAATTTTTTCCCATCATAAATGTGAGGAAAAATATCACCCGCTAAGATAATGTCAATTGATGATTTTTTATAGAAGTTAGGATCCGCTAAAAATAAATTACTAAATTCCTTAACAACGTGCTGAGGAACTTGTACATTAGGTAGGTCAGACGTTATTTTTGGTAACACTACTGCGTCTATATTAAAAGTTAAATTATTATTATGTCGTGGCTTAATTAGGCATGACGTCATGCCATGATTTTTCACGCTTTCACTGGCGAGTCCAAAAATATTAAAAGAACATTTACGTTGAGGTAGGCCTAAACGTTGTAAACAAGATGTAGAAATAAAGTTCGATTGCGCACCCGAGTCAATAAGAACGCGGCACGGCTGATAACTACCTAACCCGTCCCTCACGTGAACAACAGCTGTTCCTAACAGTACCGAGCTATAGCTATGCATTGACGACGCATGGCAGGTATTGGATGCGCGCGGCGAGTCGCTCGCGCCGCTTGGGATCAGCGGCTGCGCTTGCGATGTTACGGGTTCGATTCCGACAGCAGCGCGTGAATCGACGTGCAATAACGAGTTGTGCATTCTTTTGCAAACAACGCATCTAAAATCACTCTTACAATCTTTAGCTTCGTGATTAGGTTTAAGGCAATTGTGGCACAGTTTTAATTGATTAGCACGGCTAATACGTTGTGTGCTGGTCATTTTACGAAAATGATCACAGCGGAAAATCATGTGATTTTCTCCACAATGCGGACAGCATAACTTGTTAGAGTTATTATTGGAACGTGTTATCGAATTATGAGAAACTTTAATAATATTTTTGTCGTATTTTAAAACTTGTTTATTTTGTTTACTCTGCACATTTGATGTGCTTGAATAGGACATAGAATGATCAAGTACTTTGACTTGGTTGTGAATAAATGTCATTAATTGAGTAAAAGTGGGTATTTCATCTTGTTTAGCACTTTGTTCAAAATATTTTCTTGTACTGGGATCTAAAGCCCTTAAAGCGATATGACACATGATAATACTATTTAAATCTTTGATATTTAGCGCTTGAATTGCTTTATAAGAGTGCTCAAATGTTTCTATTAATAAATTCAGTTGAGCTGAGGACTCCTTACTGAGTGGTGAAAAGTTTAACATTTTATCTAAATACCTCCCGACAAGCAACCTATTATCTTGATATTTATCAAGTAGGCTTTTCCATACCAAGTCATAATTGTTGGCAGTGATTGGAACACTTTTAACGATGTTTAATGCCGAACCTTTTGTGCAAGATAACAAATAATGAAATTTATCAATTTTTGGAATGTTTGGTTGATTATGAACCAAGGAACAAAATGTTTCGTAAAATGTTGTAAAGTTTTCCAACTCACCGTCAAAACAATAAAGTTCTAACTTAGGTAAATTCGGCCTAGATTCAGTGGTAGAATTTACGACCTTAATACTCTCAACAGAGGGTTGAAGTTTGGACGCAAATAATTTTATACGAAAATATAATTCATCGAAGTTTTTTAACTCTTGATTGCGCAATGAAGCGTCACTTTTAAATTTTATTTCAACCTCAAAAATATTAAAAACACATGCTTCAAATGATTTTCTCAAATCATCTATCTCATTGACCCGCAATAAAAATAATTCTTTTGTACTCGTACTTTGGGGTGTTTTAATTAAATCATATAAGCTTTGCATTTGTTCAAAATATCTTTCCTTACGGGACATTAATACGTAATACTCTGGAGGTATTTCTACCTCGTCGGATGACCCAGAACTCCCAGAAGGGCGAGTACTTTTATCGTTAGGATTAGACATGATGTTACGAACCTACGAGGTTGAACAAAGCAGGATAAATGCAAATTAATTGAAGCAACAGTGAATGTAGTTGAAAATATGTGTATGGCTTTCTAGAAGTTTCGAATAAAAATATTGTAAGGTAGGTAGTTTGATATAGAACGTCTATGTACTGAATGAGTAATGAGGAAGAGGACTTTAGCTAGGGCTAAAATGAATATAGCTACGAGCTATATGAATTTTATGAGAAAATATGAATCAATCGGCTCGAAGGCCAAAAAATTGTGCGATTGTCGCACTTGGGTTGGCGTAAGGACACTGATTCAGGAATAAGGGAAGTGGACTGTATAGTTTTGATGTTTTTGTACAATTCAATAGGAGGTTCGTTCAGTCCCTGAAAATTGATAGGTAATAGCAGCTTCACCAACCTTAAAGTCGACCCTCGCCACGGACGGTAGCCGACCAACAAACGCACGGCGTCTTGGGCGAGAAGCAGCTTGTTTGGTCTTCAGGAACAGATCAACGTGGATGCACAGCAACACACGCGTAATAAAATTGATGAGGACACGGTCCTTTTAGTGTGAACGTCACACAATGACTTGTAGAGAGCGAGCGCAGCACACGGGTGCTCGATACGACGGTTGCCCAGCAAGTCCGGAGTCGACCATCGGAACGATGGTAGACAAATAAAATTGGCCAAGCAAAAGTGCAATTACCCGCCAATATTTTTACAAGGACTGAACAGTCCTCCAATTCAAAACTTAGGCTTACAAACAGCTACAAACACTTGAAGAATTTTTCCAACATTACTATGTCCGTCCGTAGCTCAATTAGTAAGAGTACCTAGTCGCTCGGATAACGAAAGGTCGTGGGTTCGAATCCAACCAGAGGAAGTTGAATTTCTTTTTAAGTTAAATTATTATCGTTGTTAAAAAAAATTTGCATTAAATGCAAAAAAAAGTTTAACATTATTCGATTGTCATCTATTACCTCACTTTATTTTTCAACTTATTTTTTTTTATTTATTTTAGATTACCAACACCTTCTAGAAATTTTCCACGTCCCTGCACATGCTTTCTCTAGTACACACACAAGGACATTATATCGTCCACATAAAACCGTTTCATAGCAAAGCCTATAAGTTGCGGATTTTATGGTTACTTTGGAGTAGAGTGCGCGTTTAATGTTGTTACCGGGGTTCGTTTGTGTGGCTCAATTTAACGGAACAGAATGTTAAGAGAATTGTTTTTAAGTTAGTAAAAAACATTTAATACCACGCACATGATATTGAATTCATAGGTATAGCGAAGTAAAAAACAATGCTATTAGTGACGCAGCCTTCACTAGTATTGAGTTGATGTTGATGTTGATAAAGTAATAGCCGTGTGGGGACGGCCGTAAAGAATACACCTACCGCCAACAGGAGGTGGGTGGTAAGAGGCGACTAATTACTGTAGCACGAGACGGGCAGCAGCGTCTTCGTGCGAAGTCTTATAAAAAACTGCGCTCGCCAACCCGCCTGCCAAGCGTGGCGAGTATTGGCAATCCCCCCCGATGATAAGTCATTGGGGGAGGCCTTTGTTCAGCAGTGGACGTCCATGGCTGAAATGATGATTTAATAAATGCACGCACAAGTCATTTAATTTATGCGTATAGCGAAGTAAAAAACAATGCTATTGGTATCGCAGTCTTCACTAGTATTGAGTTAGATGATATTGAAAAAGTAATACTTAGTGACGCCACTGATCAAAGCCGAAGCCGCTACTGGAGACGCAGTCCTTACAATATTAATTTATTAAGTAGCCACTTCTAGTGAGGTGCTTGTAGCTGTGGCGGCAGCGATTTAGTAGTGAATACCAAAGTTAGGCCACCTACACCGCGGTAGTGATAGAATGGGTGACCATTCCAATCATATTTAGTGATATTTATTATTTATGTCCATGCTTCGGAACGTTAAAAGTTGGTTCCGGTTAATCGCTTGACACTAGTCGTGAAGCCTTGTCAGAGGCCTTCATCATTTCAGCCATAGGACGTCCACTGCTGAACATAGGCCTCCCCCAACGACTTTCACTGGGGGGGATTGCCAACTCGCCACGCTTGGCAGGCGGGTTGGTAGTCAGAGGCCTTAGGGCGGCTTAATAACATCTGAGAGTAGGGTTATGTCACTGGCCTTACTACACCCCACCACCAATCCGCACTGGGCCTGCGTGGTGAAGTATGTCCCTAAACATTTTAAGTGAGGCCTGTGCTTTGCAGTGGAACGATTCGCAAAAACCTGCATCTATTTCCTAAAAAGAGTGACATGCATAATATTAATACCCGGAATAAAGATAAACTTGCCGTTTCAAATTTCAGACTGCATAAAGTGGGTAATTCGTTTATGGGAAAATGTATTCGCTTTTTTAACAAATTACCACAGTCCATTGCTGAACTGCCTATGTATGAATTTAAATCGCATGTCAAGATGATTTTAATGAAAAAAGGTTATTACACTGTAAATGACTATTTAAATGATAAAAATGTATGGAATTAAATACTGCCGTGCTCGCACAGGTTCATTTTATCTTGTAATGTAAACACACTATTTAAAAAGAGGCTGACAATAGTGACCGAGTTTCTTGCGCTGCTTCTTCTCGGCACTAGCCCACAATATTGTCCCGAAGCAGTGGTAGGGTAAAAAAATATATTGGGACGTGTAAAAGAGCTTAATTTAGGCCTATTTACAGAAATAAATTGGTTTTATTGGTTTTTAACGTATATAGTCATACCTACTGAACTTTTACTTTACTACTTACTAATACCATGATAATACCTAGTGTATTTCGCTGCCAACGTGTAGCCTGTGGCATGAGTACCGCGCGCGAACTTGCAAGGTTACAGTGGCAAAGTAAGTCGGCACTGTGATATAGACACTGGTGACATGCTACTCTCTTAGTCGAGTTACTTGTGTCAGCTAAACGAAGCACGAAGACACGGTTAAAGTTAACTTATTTCATTATGACACCCGCGCAGAAGCACCTAATATCTGCATCACACCTACACTACACTCTTGCAGGTCATGCAGGTGTAGGATTAAACTTTATCGGCAACTTTGATGGGCTCTCACATGACTTTGGCACTAGAATGCGGGGTATTATTATAATGGAATATCTTACTACATTTTATGATCGAAGTATAATGAAAATAATAACTTGAAACCAGTTTAATGCAGAAGCAAGTGTTGTTTTAATGGCGCAGTGATTTGCCTTGACCACAAAAGGTTTAGGGTTCGATACCCGGTAAGAGTCAATTTAGATAAAAATGTTTTTTTTTAAATTGGCATGGGGATGAATTTACAAATTTAATTAATTTAATTTTTTAATCTAATTACTTTAATTTTTTTTTTATTTGCCCTTGGCTTTGTCTGCTACACACCTCGTAACACAATAATGTTAAATCCTTACTTCACGATCGAGCTCGCGATTCAGTTGTTTTGTTTTCCGTTAAGGTTTTTAATTTTTGTTTAAGTAATTTAAATTATATCTAGCTATAAGTATCAAACATGTGTTGTAATCTTTTTACTCAACAATTATGTGTACGCCTATTAGCCTATTATAGGTATAGATATGTATAGACATATTCGACGAATTGATCCTATAAAGGTTCCGATTTTTCCTTTGCTGAACAGAAAAAAATCCATGACAATAATAATGTTTGTGTTGTCTGCCGTATATTTATCTAATACAAAATATTTATTCCAAACAAATGAGTTCATATTATGCAGAAAAACTTACAAATTACCAAATACCGTCACAATAACAAAACAAATTCCAAATATATTAGGTAATATGCAGTCGAATAAAGTACTTCATAACTAAAGTGTGTATGAAAGTGAATAAATGAATTATGAATTATTATGCACTACGGAGTATCTTGCCCAGCTACAAGATAAAATGGACTTTGTCCTTAAACAGAGCGTTGGCAGTTTTATTTAATTAGAATTTTTTTATGTATACGTATGTTTTTCACACAAAATAAATTTAGTAATATGAGTATTTTCACGTAAACCAACCTAACCACAAACGTCACACTCAAACCAAAATTTATATCCCCGACTAATCGCAGTGATTAACTCGAGCGCAATCAAAATGGATTTTGTAGCGGTTCAGCTCTAGCGTTTAATTAAAAAGCGGTTTTGGTGACTAAATATAAATTTGTAGCCGAAAACTCCGCAGCGTTGTGAAATAAAAATCCGTGGGCAAAAAATTGAAGCCTTTGTTGTGCGGCTCAATATACACAAAAATTACATTTGTTTTGACTTTCGGGCCAAACATGTGTATAAATACCTACATAGGTATATTCCTATAGATTTCACAAAGTTATTTCTTGCAGATTTTTGTTATTTTAAAATAACGTAAAGTAAATCTTACTACTACTCTCAAATGGTTCAAATTACTAAAATTGGATTCATCTGTTCCAAGAAAGTCATGACGTTGTATGGGCAAATCACGAGACGAGTTTAAGCAACTCCAACTTCTCTAACTTAAACATTTAAATAAATCAGTAAAATAGAATTTTTCTTTTTTACCAGAAAATGTTTAAAATTGTTGCATAATCAAAGAATAGCAAAGTCAAAAAACTTGGTTAGATTGTTGATCTAACAATGACATTGTTCTCTGATGTGTGATTGACATTGTTCTCATAGTAAGAGTTGATACACGCTCTATATGTGATACCTCGTAACTGACACCTTTTCTCGGAAAATGAGATTTGAACTTAAAACGTTTCAAATAGTGTTTCCGGTGTTACTTCTAAAATATCTTCTCGATTGCATTTAATATTGAATGCAAAAACGACTGATAGTGACATCTCTTAGTGTTATTATTACACTTAGTTTTCAAAGCAGTTTTTCGTCTCTCCTGCAAAGTTTGTCAGTTTGCAGATACGAGGTATCACATCTAGACATATACGTATTCAAGGAAGAACGGTTTAATTTATTCTTATATATTTTGTATTGTGAAATTACAACTTGCCTGTTACTGCATTCATCATCATCATTTCAGCCATAGGACGTCCGCTGTTGAACATAGGCCTCCGCCATTGACTTCCAGTTAGCCAGCCAGTTGGAAGCGGCCTGCATCCAGCGTCTTCCTTCGACCCTTACCAGGTCCTCTGACCACCTTAAGAGTTGACGTCCTACGCTGTGCTTGCCGATACGCGGATTCCATTCTAGAACTGCATTAAATTATGAAAATACGTTCCAGTAGCACGATAATTTTGTATTAAATATAATAAATATGCAAACGACAGACCACATTATCCATTAGCAATCATTATCGCCTAATGTTACGGTCTCTTACTTTTGATAGCAACGGTCCTAATCGCTTACGATAGTCAAACGTAACCTGGCAGCTTTGAAGCCACTATCGTTTAAGCTGTAGTTACACTGAATAAATAAAAAAATATTGGACAACATCATATACATTTCTCTGACCCTATGATAAGTATCTTAAGCACTTGTGTTACAGAAATCAGAAACAACGACGGTACCACAAGACCCAGACTCGAGACAATATAGGAAAAAAAACATTAACCGACTGGAAATCGAAGCCGGGACCTCAGAGATAGCGACACCAAGTCCGGTATGCTCGCCTCTCGGCTCCGGAGGTTGTCGAATAGTGAATAGTGATATGCTACAGCTTGACATAGATAAGTTGTTCCATCTAAGCGTACGCATCATTTTGCGTCAACCATCCATAAAACCTTTAATTCCTTCGTGAAATCGAAAGCCGTTATAAAATACTAGCGGAAAAATTGTTAGCACTTTTGTGACAGTAGAAAAACGTATCTATGGCTTGCCAGCGCTGTCTTAGAATTCGCAATACCGGAGATCCACAGGCGGACGTAATTGTTGTTTTGACTGCGGACGAATACCTTTAACCTTGGTTTTGATCCGGACGGACTTCTGGGTATTCCATAACCAGTAAGATACGTAACAGCATTTTCTAAGCATAAAAAATCATCGCATATCAAACTCTGCCAGTTAAATCGTTCAGCAGCAAATCGTTCTAAGGTTGTTCATATTGAGTGTGGCCTCAGCTTAATATGACTAACTCTTGAACCAATAGAAAGCATCGATTAAGTCCGCAGTTTCCGTCGATAAACCGAATGTTTTAACTGTTTGGTTTTGTCGCTTCACTTATCAGATCGACTGTTTAGCAGTTAACGTAAACTAGTAGTAATTAGAAATGCCGTAAAATTGTGGTGAGGTTATAGTGGCTGTAACTGTAATGGTAATAGATTCTCATTAGTTTTATAGTGGAAAGAAAGTGCGTTTTACAACCTCAACAAGAAAATCATTAGCTATGTCATACCGAGTATTATTTGCTAAATTGATCAAAACTCGCGCTATTTCTCGGCATTTAGCCAATAGTTTTCCCGAAGTAATGGTAGGGCTAGGTCATCATCGTCATCATGTAAGCCTATTGCAGTCCACTGCTGGACGTAAGCCTCCCCTAAAGAACGCCAAAGTCTACCACTTTCTTCATCCAGCCTCTGCCAGCCATCTTTCTAAGGTAGGGCTAGGTACTGGACTTGATTACCTTATGACCGTAGTATAAGGAGCTACTAGGAAATTATTTGCCGCAGTGGAATCAAACACTGAAAAAAATTGGTACTCGTAGAAGACACACACACACGAGTCTATTTGCCTGAATGACCACTTTTCAAATCAAAGGATTTTGTATAATATGCAAACAAACATTTATGTGTAAATAAATTTTATTAAAAAAACCGACCTTAAAAAAACTCAAAAGCTAAAAGTAACCTTAACACGTAAGGTAACTACCTAATCAGTTACTTTTGGAGTCGGTGCAAACGAAAACATTGAATTTCTCATCGGCTGGCACCGACTCCAAAAGTAAGTGATTAGGATCGTCGGATGAATGATCGCTGAACATACATTAAAAAAAAGAATTTGACGAATTGAGAACCTCCTCCTTTTTTGAAATCGGTTAAAAAAGTCTTATCCAATTAATAGTTTCCGTCAATCTAAATAAATGTAAGTAGCAGAGTTAGAAATAGAAATAGAAATGTTTATTTGCTAAAAAACATGGTATAAAGTTGTTACATAAGTCATGACAGAAAGTGCACATGTTCTGCTACACAAGAATAGCATGCAAATTTATATATTTTATAAAATTAAATTACAACAGAATTACTATTATTATTAGTATCATTTATATAATAGTTTTATAATAAGTGGTATAAATCTTAAAGCTATAGCAAATTATCTGTACTTAGTTATTATCCTGTGGTTACAAAACCAATCCCGTGGCAATGTCCGGACCTAATGGAATTTCGCGCTGTAGTTAGCAGCTTATCGGCAACGCTAGAAGCTCCCACAATGCTTATAGTTTCATGCTCGAAATACTTGTAATTGACATTATTAATAATATGCATGGATAACCACTCAGGCGATGGCCTCGCGCGAAAACCGGCACCTAAAGCTTTCTGCTGAGCGCGGCAGCATTTACCATTCAAAATGGCGCGGTATGTGTTTGCACTTTTACAGATATTACAAAAAACACAAATCTGTTAAATCGCAATGTCCCTTACATACCAAAGGTGGTTTGTTTCGACTAGTATACTCAACCAAACTTATGGATGAATGAGTGTAAAGCAAATGACCAACCTTACTGTCAGATACTACCATGCTGTTCTGAGGTTTCTGACTAGTCTTAACGTCAAAAAGTTGGGCAAAGCTATATTTTGGGACGTACATAAGTGCCCGAAAGCGGGTCTTTTTGTATACTTTATAAATGAGAAATAATTTACTTCAGACGTGCCTTCTAAGGCACGATAATACTTGTAATAAACGTCAATTATTTATAAACTTATTCCAATGGCCAATATCAACAGCCGTGCACCATGTCGTGGGTTGCTTAACTTCTTTTAACGCACTGCTTACCTTTTGCACTTAAGTATTTTGGTAGATAACACTGAGCTAGAAATAATATATTTTCACGGTAAATATAAAAACATTACCCTTTTGGGTCAGTCAGGTAATTAAATAGCGCTAAACTCTATGTTACTTAATTCCTTTCACAATACGAATTCCTAACTTATGCATGATATTGATGGATTCTCATAGATCTTCCGATATTATCTAAAACAAAGAGCAGAAAGCATCATTCTGCAACCGACTTGCATCAGTGCAATTTGCCAGTGTTCTCATGGCACGACCATTTTCTATTGCTTCACGGTGTAGGTACGATGTACATACAAAGGTCTTAGTAATTTATCGGAATATGTTACATAAAGTACATTTATAACCTTCTCCTAAAGACGGTTAATCTTACCCTTACTAATATTATAAACAGTTAATCTCACTCTAATAATAGTAACAAACTTTGCGAAAGTTTGGATGGATAGATGTTTGTTATTTAATCACGCCAGAACGGCTTAACGGATCTGGATGAAATTTAGCACAGATAAAGATTATAGCCTGGAATAGCACATAGGTTACTTTTTATCCTGGAAAGATATACGATACCCGAGGGATACAAGGTAACTCATTATAGTTGGCGCTAGATGTCGCTGTGTCACAATAGATGGCGCTTCTTGCCGTTAGATGTCGCTGCTCAGTTGACAAATATTTCAATTCAGTTTCAATTTGAAAACGATAAATAATACTACATATTGCCCGCGACCTCGTTCGCGTGGTCTTTAGTTTACCTAGACTAACTATGGTTTTGGAAAGAAAGCGCGAACGAAGGCGCGGGCAGCAGCTAGTGATCCCTATGGAAGACAATATCTTACAACAACATCAAATAATGTTATTTTCATTATGATATTGACAAATCGAAATAGTTATTTTTGAATTGGTTTGACGGAAAGTTAAGAATGTTAAAGTAAGGTAACAGAGTTTTAGATTCATATTTTTCGATTAATGCAAAAAAAACTTGTGAGGATGGTCACAATATTTTAAATACCTACCTACGTACTTAAAATTGTAAATTGTTAAATTGTATGGTTTAATTATCTAAAATTTACTAGTTTGCCTGTTATCAATTATTACTTATCGGATTTTAAAGGAACGTGCTCATTACAATTGATTATTGCTGCTTTTTCTTGAACTAGAAAAAGACATCAATAACTTACATATATTTTATAACTTCTGCTGGTAGCGCCGTAGATGTACTGACATCTAGGAAGAGTTAACTCTTGGATTTGTATTTTATATGAACTGGATTCTGGCGATAAAGTAAAGTTTGAAAGACGATAATATGGAATGTAGTGCACAACCCATTTAACGCTTGCCATTATCTTCGCAATTCTCTAGCGCGCCGAACGTGTCAGTAGTTAGGACAAGTCTGTAATAGCCGCCCGATAACCGCCCAATGACGTTACAAGCCTGCAAGTAAGCTTGGTTTTCATAGCAACATGTTTTTTACAAGGTTTATTAATATTTGGTTGTGATATCGTCATATGCCAATATCTAGTGCCTTTCAACCAACCAGGTGGTGACTAACCCACAAGAAGGAGGCTGTTATTTCGATACGTACGACGCGTTGTATAGGGCATAATTATTTTATTTAGTACAACAATATTACAATCAACCAACCTACTAAAAAAGGTATTTAATGATTCGAAGTCGAGCTAAGCACGAAACTTATGAACAGATGACGGACAAAATTCTAATCATCGTCATGCCTGGCACTCTTGACTTTAAAATGATGACTAACCTTTTTTGTGTTGAAGTTGTTTTTTTGGTTATTTTTAGTAAATAATATAATGAAATATTTTTTAAGGAATCTAATATAATGTAGGTATACACTACTGCAGTCACTGCGAATGCTGACGACTTGAAAGCTGAAGCGAATGGAGTTAATGAAATAAATTAGATTAGAATGAATAATTACTAGGATTGTTAACGCGAAATTAATTTCATCTTCGTCACTGCTTCACACCGATTTTATAAATTATTGTAAAACTTTTTTAAACAACACAATTTAAACAGTTTTCTATACACAGTACCTGCCCAAAGTTATTGCTAGCAGGGTCGCCATGCAATGTTGGTACCAGGGAGCACAATAAAAGATTAGTGTCTCAAATTATTCTTACATCTATCTTACATACTATGCTATGTACGTCGTCGTCGTACGGGTAAGGTGCGTCACACACTACAGCCAATGCGCTATACTTCTATTTAATGTTTGATTTTTAAAAAGATTGGACCTATGTAAACCCACCGTTACCAGCAGCGGTAATGCCATCAGCGCACGCGTCGTTTGCATAATTTCAGTGCTCGCGCTAGCACGTAGGTAATGTGGTTACAGCTGGATGACATGTATCTGACAAACTGCCTATTGATGGGTTCAACTTAGCGGGAATATTGGAGAGTTAGATTATTTTGTAAAGCAAGTTTGAAGTTAGGTTATATTTTATTGTGAGGAGGATTGCTAGCTTTGTTTATTACGAATTTTGATAAGTTAGCTTATGTATACTTAATAATAATGCTACTCGTAGTTTATAATAGGATAATAATATTTTGAAAAAAAATTCAACTCCCTCGGGGTGGATTCGAATCCATGACCTTATCATCGTTGATATAATTAATAAACTAGCGTTAATGTGAATGCAAAAATGTAAAATTAATCTTAATGGATTGTTATTGGTGTTGCTATCTCTGAGGTCCCGGGTTCGATTCCCGGTCCGTCAATGTAGAAAAATAACTTTTCTATATTGTCTCGGGTCTGGTTGTTGTGGTACCGTCGTTGTTTCTGATTTCTGTAACACAAGTGCTTAAGCTTCTTATCATAGGATCAGAGCAATGTGTGCGATGTTGTCCAATATTTAATTTTGCAACACCTTGTTTTCCGAATTTAAAGTTTAGGGTAACGGTGACGAAAAGGCATCAACTTAATGTCTCAATCCAAACACTTAAACGAGGAAGCCCTCTGAAGATTCTAAAGGAGCAGACGAGGGCCCTAATCCAGGATTAGTCGCGACGCTTTTAGCGTCATCCGCTTTGTACGCGGCATCGGGTCGCGTTCGCCACAAACGTTTACGGACCGCTAGGGTTTGTTCGAAACACGTTCGAAAATGGGTTTTAGCTAAGTTGCCTTGAGCACAAGAGTGGCGGGTTTGATGGCGGGTCAGGTATACAAGGTGTTCAAAAGAATAGGACACTCCTTAAAACCACGTGAACAGTTGCTCATATGCAACAACTTTTACTATGGGAGCAACATCGAAATCGTTTTTTTAGATGCTCTATACAGTATCGTCGATGTAGCTTTAGTTTGTATGGATAATCACAGATTTTTTTTCCAATTTCGAAGTTGCTTCCATAGAAAGAGAGTCCTATTCTTTTGTATACACTGTATTATAGAAACTGTCATTTTTTAATTGTTTCGTGTCTGAGTCTGCTGGGAGATGCCCTTGTCAAAACGAACTGTTTTTTGTGGTACCTTGTATTATAGCAAGGTACCACGAGGATACTGATTCCTTATTTCGAGGTTCATCATTATCATCTTTTCAGTCATAGGACGCCCACTGCTGAACACAGGCCTCCCCCAGTGACTTCCAGATTGGCCGATAGGAAGCGGCCTGCATCCGGCGGCTTCCTACAACCTTTACCAGGTCGTCTCCGCCTTATGGTTGAACGTCCTACGCTAACATTTAAAGAAAGAATTCTTTCTTTCTTTAACGAAACGTTTATTCAACACACAAGAGAAAAAAAAATACACAAAACAATATCAGACAATCAGATGTGTCGAAAAGGTGCTCAGCATTTGTCGTGACAGCCACGGACTTTTATCACGACGCTGATTTTCGGCGGGAACCTCCGACGCTGGAACATGCAGCGAGTGACGCAGCGGCACATCGGACCACCAGAGAATCCCAAATCCCTCCAACGGACTCTGGGCCCATGAGGAGCACAAAATCGGTCGGAGAAAACCCGGAACCCCCGGACTTTGACTTTGTATCAATCCGAACGAGTAAGGTGCGCCAAAATCGATTTCGGTCCGATTCGAAAATCGGAACGCGCCTTCATTCAATGATGCTTTTCGTCGCACCTTATCTGCATCTGACTGACACTTCGCCCGAACGAAAATCATTTCGAGATTATGATGATTTATTGTGTTTTTTGGTGCTTGATTATTAAATCAAATTAAAGTATTTAAAGCCCGCTTTGTAATGTTACACAAAAATATTAATAGAATAAGAAATTTTCTGTAGCCTGAAAATCGTCATACAAATAATACTTCTGTACAAAACTTTACTCAAATAAAATTATACCAAATACATTACTAACAAACCTTTCTTTTAATAACTCTGTTAATTAAGAAATAAAAATATTGTCATAGCTATTTTTACTGGAGGTTATTTCCACGATTTCCTTTATAACGACGACATTTCACTTTACGGGAGCTGTTTCCGTGACATTTAAATTATACAAGCTTAGTTAAGGGAACGATGTTATTAAATACAAACTACGATACTTTGACCTTTAGAAAATACGCCACAGCTAATTACATAGCAGCCAGTACACTTTTAACAATCAATTTAATAAAGGTCAATGCCATGTGATTTTAGATTTTTCCAGCTAGAGACTAGCAGTAGCAGTATATTAAGTACTTAATTGTGATAATATGAACCAAATAAATAATTTTCTTTCTTTCTTTCTTTTTTTCTATATTCAGCAGTAGACGTCTGTAGAATGACTTCATGAAACCTAGTAAATATTTCAGGAATTCAATTGAAAACACTTTTTTTACAAACCGTATGCTTGACTTATTAGTGAATTGAAATCGTGTAAATACTTACTAGTGTTTTTTTAAAATCAAAATAATGGTGGTACGATCAAGAATTTTCTTCAATGAATCTCTATCTTGGCCAACAAATCTTTAGACTAATCATAAACTAGAATTTTGGTAAATTTGTAATCCATTACCCTGTGATAACACGTTTAAAACTTTTTAAAAGCAGAGACATGTTTAGCTAATACATCCAAATCATAGTAGAGGTTTCGGGGATTTGGTGGGAATTGGATGTTGTGAAAACATCGAATAGCTGGCTGATTTGAATTTGCTGTAATGATATTTATGCTCACTAATAAATCCAAATTAACCCATTATAACTACGAGTGCTTCATTTTGGTTAATGCTATGTTATTTTACCTTAATTCAGGTTAGGTCAAATTACGTAATTTGACCCTTTTAACTTTCTACATGCTGAATTGTTATTAGTCTATTACTACGGTAAAGTGTAATAAAGAACTCATACTTAATTAGAACATTATCTAAAATTATACATATTGTAAAGGCATTTGTTATTATTAGTATAATTATCATTAACGCCATCTTGATTGTTCTACGGGTCAAAGGCCGTAAGTGGTTAAAATATTATTTTGAATTGATCCACATGTCAGTGTATTTCGTCAGAAATGAAAAGTTATGGCTTAGTAGGTCCAAACAAATCCAAATAAAAAAATTGCTAATTGACAACATAATTTTAGGTCTATGTTTAATTTAACCTATAAATTACGTAAAGAAAAGCTCTTAGTACAACATAATAGTTTCTTATGTAAAATACAATAACTAATTTGACTATTAAATCAAAGACAATATAAACGAAATTACTTTAACACTACCAAGAACTAACCTGTTGTACCATTACTATACAGTAAATATCGCCAGAGGCGTCTTTGAGCACATCCAGATCCGACCTAGCCAGGAATCGAACCGAACATTTTGCGTTTAAGCAAACAATGTATCAGCTTGGCAACGCCAAAAGCGCAACGTATCTAGTGGCCAACACAAATAAAATTAAATCATAAGTATAGAAAGAGCCACGAAAAAAAGACGAAAACAATGAGTATGCATAAAATCATAACGTTACAATACATTTCGGTAAGATACAATAAAAAAACAAATTGTTGCAGGTCATTGAACTCGAAAAGAAGCTAATTTATTTTGCAATAAACGGTATGGAGTTGAACTCCGCAAAAACATTCCGTGATCGGTTGCGATGTTATCTTGAATCTTCAAATCAATTTAACCTTTGTCAAGTCACAGTTCCATGTACAGTGAGTTACTTTAGCACTAAATTAATCATTTATGCCACTTTTAGGCGGCGCACTGAATACAATTACACGACCCACTCAAACGTAACTAAGGCGATAAACATGCTAATTAACCTATTCTATGTCTTAGAATTTTAATGTGCTTCATAATTACTTAGACTTGTTAGTTTGATTTAATACCAAGAAAATGTTCTTGCAGTGGCTAAATATAGTTGCAGTGTCGTACGTATTTATTTATAAATGGACGCAGTATAATACTATTTTATGTAAAAGTAAAATAAACTATAAGTCGGATTAATGTCAAGTAGTATTGTATTTATATATATTTTTTTGTGGATTTTTCCCGCTTTTTATGCAGAGCAGTGATTCTGCAAATGTCGAGTGTATATTTGATGTAGTTTACAATAAATAACGGGGTTTTTTTTTAATTACCTTTCTTGGATTCAGTGGAGGCTACTCTCACCGTAGAAGCAGGCTTCTAAAGCAAGTTGTCTTAAGACAAGTCACTTGACACTCGATGCGGCGTTGAATATAATGATATTTCAATAATTTCAGATCTTTATCACTTCACAAAACATGAGAAAACAAACTGCACCAAACTTGCAATCTAAAGCTCTATAAATGATAAATAAAAACCATTAAAATAGATCGACCATGCGTTTTGTTTGACTACCCCCCCACTGAATCTATAAAATAGTTATAAATAGGTATTTAAATGGTTTCTGACGGTCGACCATTAATCTAAATAAAAATGTTATTTAATGACGTAATGTAACCATCTACTTACAAGTACCAATCAACCAAAAGGCGTGCCATAGAAGCCAGCCAGCGAAGTCAATACTCAATTTTAATGTCAGATTTAGTTTCCATTAACATCAATACAGACCGAGCATC
This sequence comes from Anania hortulata, assembly GCA_963576865.1. Lineage (NCBI taxonomy): Eukaryota > Metazoa > Arthropoda > Insecta > Lepidoptera > Crambidae > Anania > Anania hortulata. The sequence goes on along the minus strand of OY756408.1, from coordinate 16,914,163 downwards.
ATTAAATATTGATATCACTCAATTTATTCAATTAAAAAAAACTTATGATTTTCCACTCGATTGCCCCAATCAGTCAGAGCCGATATCATCTTTCAACAAATCTCCTCGTCATTCTCGCAAATTGACAAGCAATGGTGCATGCATCATGCCACAGCCTCGTATATAACAACCGACTCACTTAGCTCTATTTGCACTACCTACTTCTAGAATTTAACAGCATGTTTCGGGTTTACAATGTAATTGGTTCTATCTATCAAACTGACGAATAAAGTGAATAAAAGCAGAATTATATTGACTTTCTGCCATTTCGACGTATTTATGTAAATAATGGGAATTGAACAAGAATTTTATGTATTGTTGTTGTTAAAAGTCAGGTTTGGTTAAATGATTTCAAACTGAATATAATATATAATAATAATGTCAAAAATTTAAACATTTGTTTGAATAGTACACATCACACAATTATAATAAAAATAAGCTGTAAACTAAACTTTTTACAAGATAATATGTATCTTTTATATATTAAAATAAAGTAATCTTATTATATAAAAGATACATATTATCTTGTTTACTTCTTATTTTTCTTAGCTTTCTCCTATTATTTTGGGTTCAGCCCTTCTTGTTCTTGGGCGCCATAATGGCGATATTCTGGTAATGATGACATTAGTTTATAAAATCTCTTTTTAAATAGGTTTAGTCGTTGCAATCCTTCAGCTTATATCAAACTAAAAAGGTAAAGGTTGGAAAAAAATCATTCGACACAAATGAAGTGACCGTTACCTTTGTGCTGTACATTGAGCTGCAGACTTAATCCGACAGATGATTAAGCGGCTAGTTTGCCCACAACACCGAGCTCCGACGATGTCGGCTTGTTAGCAGGTGACAGATGGATTCAATGTCTTGATGCTTACGCGTACTTGTAATGATTCGATGAATAGTACTTTGACATGGTTGTTAGCAAGTATTATACTTCTGAATAGTCATTATTGTTAACGCATTTACGTATATTCGATGAAAATAGGTCAACAGAAATGACAGACGGATTGATTAATAAGGGTTATACGATTACTACTTAAATCAAATAAGGCGTAATACATCACAAAACCGATTAAGTATTTAACCCGGAGAAAATTTCGAACGGAATATTTACATTATGTGTGATAGTTTTGTAGATTTCTATGGATTTGCTGCACAAAAAGTCTTTTTACTTGTCGGTGACATAACAATTTAAAAAAATATAAACTAATATTCCGGCGTCTTTAAACTTTTGAACACCGAGGCATGTAAACATGTACTTACTTCTACCCGTTAACTATAAGATATGCTGAAGGATGGTACACTGTAAGTAAATGATATACAGCCGATTTGTGTGCTCGACTTGGCAGGGGCACTGCCGTACTCCCTAGCCATAAATTAAAAGTATATGACAAAGCAGATACATACACTACACTATCTGAATAAACTGATACTTTGGGGCAACATTTGAGTTAGTGCTAAAAATATACCGTAGGTGAGTAAGAACCTTATATAGTACTAAAGTAATAATTATGTCTTTCAAAGTGTTACTTTTAGCAAATTTTTTGAACTAGATAAAATAAAAAAGCGAATTTGCCCCTGTCGAGACTCAAACCAAATAGCATGCTTCGTGTGTAAGAGCTTTTTACCAATTGACTTCCTGTCTACTACTATCACCGTGCCGTGTGGTAACAGCCGTAAAGAATACACTTCCCCACCACCAACGGGAGGCGTGTCGTAAAAGGCGACTGATTCCTGTAGCAAAATCCTGTAATGCAAAATCTTATTAAAAAAACTGCGCTCTGCAAACTCCTGCCAAGCGTGGCGAGTATTGGCAATCCCCCATGATAAGTCATTGAGGGAGGCTTTTGTTCAGTAGTGGACGTCCTATGGCTGAAATGATGATGATGATGACTGTCACCTAGAAAATGATGCACGTATTAATCTCTAATTTTTACATCGATACTTTCCGCATATAAATAATCTATCTTTCTCGTAAATTAATCACTTTTCCCACCTTTGCGAAACTTGAATAATCAAATCAGAGCCCCCTTATTGTTGGCATAAGCCGCCATTAGACACGCTCGCTGATTTCCCCACAGGGCCGCGACACGTTCCCACCGTATTGTTAAAAGGTTTTTAATTTGTGCCAGAGAACTTTTAACAAGAAGCAGCTTGGGAATTGCGCCGGCAAAAGTATTTAACACGAGTATTCTTAGATATTACTTTGAATAATGATTACTGCTTCAAATGTACTAAGTAATTTATGAATGTTTGTTTTTATAAAATTTTGAATTTTGAATTTAGAGCAAGCCTGCCAAAGACAAAAAATTTATGGTAAGCTAGGTATTTAATTGGAATCCAAGTCATGTGTAGATAAATGCTCTTTATTAGACGCCACACAAAACGAACAGTACAGAAAAAAATACGTTTAGAATAGTACAATTTAGGCGGTCTTATCGCTAGAAGCGATCTCTTCCCGACAACCTTCAGGTAGAGAACAGTAAAAATTATGTTTGGAAATTAAAGTATTCATGTAGGTATGTTTAATCATTACCAAGACGCCATAGCATAGGCTTTGCTTAGTTTGAGGCTAGATAATTGATCTGATTATTAAAATATTCATTGGTTGCAAAGTAAAGTTGTGCATATCTTCTATATATAACTATAAAAGAAAGTCTGGTTAGTTACACCGTTTATAAGTCGAGAACGGCTGGACCGATTTTTATGATCCTTGATTTGTTGAGTTTGTCTCCGCCTCAAACAGCAGAATAACTATAAAAATACGGAAAAATTCACGAAAAAAATGTATGAAGGGGCGGTACGAAGTTCGCCAGGACAGCTACAATAAGACCACTATATTCAAAGGATGGTTATTAAAAAATACCTTGTACGTAAATATCTCCTAACTCAATATGTAAAACGGAGCGCTCGCTCAGTCCCTCGGCTCAAATCCCTCACGGCGGCAAAGTCAGTCCTCAATAGGGCACGATTGTCTCGGTCTTTGTTTGTCGCGGAGGCTTACGAGATCCCAGATAAGTTTGATTGGATCCGCTTCTAATGACGAACCACCTTTTAGAAATAGCTGGAAAATGGAAATAGAGAATTAATTCCGAAAGACAAAACGTAAAGTTGACGCCTAACAAGATTAACCCGAATCTGAGGTTTAGCTCCAATGTTATTACACAGAACATAATTAAATACTATTTCACTTGTTACAAAAATATAGACTAGTAGCTATATTAAAGCCAAGACTAAACAATAACCAACAAATTTAGTATGTTTACAAAACATACAAAGTTACATTGCAAGAACCTAAGGAGCCGAAACTTCGGAGCCGACTTCACGTCATTTAGCGAGCTAAGGAAAGGTCGATGCTGCTTGGGATTTCGTTAAGGGGTAAACTCCGAAACGAGGTCATCTGGCAGAAGACCAAATTAATGGACATAGTCCAAAAATGTAGCAAGCTAAAGTAGCAGAGGGCCGGCCACATCTGTCGCAGAACCGATGAAAAGTGGAGTAAACGGGTTCTCCAAAGGAGACCATGTCTGGCATGACCTTAGGAAGATGGCTGGCAGTAGCTGGATGAAAATTTATTTTGTCATCGTTTAAACCGAGTATATTTATAAAGGACTCTAAATTCAAAATGAAACTCTTATAGTTTCGCCATAGCCGTTCTTCCGTCCGTCCTGTTTGTCTTTCTGTCTGTCGGTACGTGGCTGAGCTCAAGGACTTTTAGGACTAGAGTAGCCATAATTTCACAAATTAATCATGCCGACAAAGTATTTATTAAAATATTTTTAGGGTAAGTCGTACACCGTACACGTTCCTCTACACGTACTTACAGTGGATGTTTTTTCTCGTCTATCGCATGGTGTGGGATGTTGTTAGCTAGGTCCTTTAAAAATATTTTTGATGTATAAACACCATTTCTTGATCAAAAACTATCACAGCTAAGTTTACAAGTTACTGAATTGAACATTTATTTGAAGAAGAAAATTGCTTATATTGTTGTTAATTATGTAAAACAAGTAGCAAATACCGCATATTGTGACGGGAAACTAAAAACCCTACATTGCGCGTGTCCCGAAACGCACTTATCCGGATTTTGTATTAAGGCGGAATTCCATATTGAAAAACCTTAGTGTGCCCCAAAATGTATCAGTTGATTTCTGTACACAAAAGCGTATCTCCTTTACGTTCGGATAAACAAAAGTCTTGCGTAACGTGATCAATGAGTAGAATAAATGGCAATCAACGTATCTTCATAAAATCAATGACGTGACAAGCCATTGCCTCTAACATAGGATTCAAGGAAATGATCAATGTGTATCACAAATAATAATAAAAAATACAATAATTCTAGTACTAGTAGAACAATGCCTTTGAAGTCTGCTAACTATACTATTATGTATTTATATTGTGTATTTCATGCAATTAATAAATACCAATTACATGTATGTAATAAAGATGCATATTCGTGAAGGCGGCTAACATAAATTCTATCTAATTGATTCTTACACTAGGCTAGTTTCCGGTGTCAAAAAAATATTATTTTATTTAGTCCGTCAATTACAGTTACAGATGATCAAAAAATATTTGACCCATATTTTGTATTTTGTTTCAAACAAAAAATTTAAGACCATTAAGTGAGCACGTGACGTCACGCCTTGCTAAAAAAGTGTTGCAAGGCGTGACGTTGCGCGGAACTTTAACGGGCTATATCTTCATCATTTTTGTTTGATTGAGATAAGAAAAAATACGAGTCCAATTTTTTCTGTTAATCCAAGTGTCGGATTTTTTAGGAAACTAGCCCAAAATCAGCAAAATGCAAAATATTATTCATCTAAAAGCTCTTTGTATTTGTTAAGAATATAACCACTATAAAAAAGATTGTCATTAGTGCTAAGACACCTTCCGATTCCAACATTTTATATGGATGTTGCCAGTTTGCAAAAAGAAAAGCTCGCCTTCAATAATAGAGTCTTAGGAAAGCCCAAGAGGCTCGTACAATAGATATTACTAGTCTGCAAATGACTGAAATGCCTTCGCGAGAAATATCTGTTGGCTAAGAATAAGAATAAGCACAATAGATTGCCTACTTTCAGATCTTTAGCTTTACAATAATAGAAAATGTTAATAATAATTTTGTGAAAAGGAAATTTTAAATAAAATTGCTTTTGGAACCTGACGCCCAATTCTTTATTAATGTTCTTTTAGGATTCTCCCTTATAATTTTTCTAGTAATGAAAAATATTTTCTCTTTATAAAAACATTCCTTCATTCATAGTATAACATTCATCATCATCATCATCATTTCAGCCATAGGACGTCCACTGCTGAAAATAGGCCTCCCCCATTGATTTCCAGATTGGCCGGTTGGAAGCGGCCTGCATCCAGTGTCTTCCTGCGACCCTTACCAGGTCGTCTGACCACCTTGTGAGTGGACGTCCTACACTGCGCTTGCCGGTACGCCGCCTCTCACTATGGGCCTCATAAGAAAACTCAAGGTCGCAAAGCGTGCTATGGAAAGGGCGTTTGGTGTTTCCTTGCGAGATCGAATCGGAAATGACGAGATCCGTAAACGAACAAAAGTCGCTGAGATAGCCCAACGGATTAGCAAGCTGAAGTGGCAGTGGGGCAGAAAGATTTTAGTGAAATATTTATAGAACCTGTTTTTATCTTACTATAATCGCCAATACTAAAAGCTTGTCCATACATTTTGGTGGGTAGGATTTAGTTTGGAAAAGCTGTCATATGTTATCGATTACAACAATAAAGTAGTTTATTATTTATAAGAAGAAAAACCTATCGCAGTAAGATGTGCGTTTATAGCTAACACGAAGTATGTTTTGAATCCAAAGTCGTACTTGGTGACCAACCAAAAATCATATCATAATGGTCATAGCAAATTTTTTTTTTGGAAGAAATTATTTATTTAGGCAATGATTTGTTGTTCACAGAACGACTCAGATGACGACCAATGCGCGCTGAGTGACAAATGGCAGTACGAGAGGAAGTCGCGGCGCTGGTCGCGAGTAGTCGAAATCACGCCTCAGGCGCAGAGGAGGCTACAGGTATGTAACAACTTGAGCTAATGCGCGAATGAGATAAAGATATTTAAGTAATTTTTTTTTCTAATTAATTTTTGCTCAAATAAACTATTTTTATATAACAGTTCCAATTTCAAAATTCTAATAAAATAGTTATTGTAGGTATTTTATGGATATAATTTTTTGTCTTTAAAATCAATGGGAATTAATCCTGCGTACTACCTATTATAACCCGAATAATTGTTAATTAATGGTAACAAACTTTACTATAAATATAAGGTCATTATCACTAACTCCCTTCTGATTAATCAACTATGAATTTCATTCAATTTGATGAACACGATTAACACAATATACCGCATATGTGAATACGAAACAAGTCAACCCTGAAGCCGACCGGAATAGAGATGATACCGACCTACGGATTGTTTTCTTATCGATAAATTGACATTGATATTTTTTTAATACTCAATATTATCTATTATTGCCTTGAAATATGATCGACAGAATCTAAACTCACGATATTGATGTATGTCTTTACCAACACCTATTTTTTAGAAATGTACTATCGGTGACTAAAATATTTAATTTTCGGTAATACTCAGTAAAAATACTTTCCATAAATAAAAATTTGCATGACAAATTATTTAAACTTTATCTCTAATTAACATAATTTACACTGACATATTTTAAGCTAATAAATTTATTTCATTAAATATTCAAATTTGAACTATTTGTAGTTCCATTATTTTATTATTAGCAAAGTTTCACATCGTTGTTGGTCTCCTTAAATAGCATAAATGTGCAAATATCGATGACAAACTCCTATCGATATCTTAGTTTATCAAAGTCAACAGCAACCGAAAGCAGGACAATCGACAGTTCAGCATCACTATGAAGCTGCCTGGTATTGGGAGATAGCGCGCGCTAAACTTTGATACAAAATTCTATTAGCTCAAACGAGGATGTATGACTTACCACATTGTTCTTATATTGTATGGAACACTTTAATAAGAGCCTAATATAGGTTGCAATAATTAATGAGAAAATAGCTAAAGAGAGAGGCCCGTAATTATCTTGTTGTAATGATTTCTTCGCAACGTTTGTCCAACAAGCAAAAAGTATTTAAATCCATGTAAAAGAAATGTCTCTCTCTCTTCTCTCCTCTTCAACCTGTCTCCACCCAATGCTGAGTGAAGGTATCCTCCATAGCACGCCATTCCAAAAGATCCATTATTAAGATAAATTTTATTAATAACTTGTCTACAGGTGATAGCAGCGAGGGCGTTAGCCGAAAGAGAAGCAAGAGAAGCGAGGGGGGAGCTTGAGGATGATGAAGACGAGACCCTGCCCACAATCAGGGTAGGGCTAGTCGACGCTGAAGGCCATTACACAGATGTTGAGCCTGATTTGTAAGTACATAACATAAAAAAACATAAGACAAATAAAAACTGATAATTATTTTTTCGTTATGTACGTTATGTACACAGAATACACAGAATGGAGAATGCTATCCATTCAATAACTAAATTGATTAAATTCCAAAAAACGCTGTAAAACCTATCACGGAATTGTGTAAACAGTTGTTATTGTGTTCGTGAACGTGTAACTGAATAGAAAACTAAAACATCAATATTAAACTAACAAAATTTATTCGTTAAAATGGTATACAAACTAAACTGACTTGAAATGCTTTGTGTGCAAAAGCTGGAAAACTTTAGTAGTTATAAAATCGTAAAAAACGAGGTTAGTGCTTGTCTGCGCGTGGTTTCAAGTGTTAAGTTAATGGAGACGAAACGGAAGGACTCCAGACTGTCCGTATGATAAACTTAACTATATTTGCAGTCCTATGCCATAATTTTCCATACGATATCTATAAACTTCTAAATAAAAAAAAACTGTGTTAATAAATATATATTTTGTATATATTGCGTATTTCTAAATAAAGTTTCTATTCTAATCTATTCTAAAATTTACCAAATATTGAATACATACATATTTAAAATGATTGACTATGACAACATTCTTGACAAAAACCGTTAGACCTTACTCACTCCATTATAGATTTTTTTCAAAGTTCGTCATATTGGCCTATATTGTACATTGTTTACAATTTAAATCAAAGCATGAAGCGGTTATGAATGGTAAAATGGCTGTGACAAACGAATAGATAGACGGTAAAAAGTTCCCAAAATTAAATGCTATTTGAGTCCGGAACCTTAGGGCTCCGGGTTTAGACCCGTTGCTGATTATTTCGTAGCAAACAGTAGATTCCAAAATAGATAATGTAATTTTCCAAACTTTAATGAAGGTGACTTGTCAGATACAAGAAATCAAAATTGTGCTACATTTTCAGGATTAGATAAATGTGAATATTATGTAACTGTCTGTCTAAGATCAAGTCTCTTCTAGTCACTTATTAAATAATAGGATAAGTTCTCTTGTTAAGTTATGAAACAAACATTAAATAGCAATTTTTATAAAATATAAACATATAAATCACGACTAAAATCGTCTAATGTAGACGCTCGCTCAAGAAAAGGCGTTCCATTTTCTCGAAGAGCGCTGAAGAGCTCTCCAAGTGAGCCCTACGCTGGATTGAGAGATGCCTTGTTTTTGTTTCGAAATGCTTTGATATTGTTGAGTGTACAAAAACTATACCTTCTGTCCATACAAAAATACATTTTGTTAAATGTCGCAACTTCTTTTATCATTATCGTAAAATGAAATTTACGAACTTCCTAGCCGAGATCATTATTCAATTGATAAACTATAAATGAAATAGGATGAGTCGTCAAGAAAAAAATATTTGATTAACATCCACGCATTCCATTCAGTGTATCTTAAACCATTTTATCATCATGTTAATTAAAACCTATATATCTTTTACAGCGTCATCAGTACCACAATAAATCCCTTTAAGCCACCTTTGTATTACGCATTCGAACCACGACTCCTATCAATCAATATGTACACAAAGAAATTAATAAGGCCCTTCACGTGTCCCTAATCGTTGACTATGTTAATGAACTAACTGTGTATGAGAGGCATCACACCCAATAATTGGTCTTTGAGTCTTAATTGCGCAAGATTCAACTTCACGATATAACGTCTTGTCTTTATTTTGCCCTCCAACCATATTACTTTGACCTTTCCAATTTAAATCTTTATATGATCTCCTGTTGAAGATTTACTAACGAGAGATCTATTAAGTTTGGTTTTAGCTTGTCAATGATTATCATGATAGGTAATGGTTTTCTGACATCTCTTCCAATGGGTTTTAGTGTCATCGTCAAATGTTTTGAAAGTATTAACACACTAATTCTATTGTGTAAATGTTAGAATTTATATAGTTTAATAAATATAAAATTTAGTCGATTTGGCTGTTGATATAGTCATGTTAAAATTAACAACAGTTTAATACGACATTATCATTTTGTCTATTGCTGTTAACGTTGAAGAAGAGAAAGTGTCGATTACATCAACATTTTATTTATAACTAGCTCAGTTCTAAGTAACAAACAAAATGTTTCCTAGAAATTTCGTTTCGCGCAGTAATTTGACTAAATGAACTTTATTTGAATTGCTCGATTTGATTAAATACTTTAACAACTGTACGACTCTAAATTATGGAAAATCAAAATTTTGAAAGGTATTTAGCGTGCATCCTCATTCCTAAGTACAATGCATTGTTTTACGGTAAAAACGTACTTAAAAGAAGTAGATTTATAGACAAAAGGAACCTGTCACTCGGAAAGTACATTTTTAAATACTCCCGTGGCATTGTGAGACTTTAAATATGCCTTTTTTTCTTCTTAACACAACCCGTCACAAAACAAAACGAAATCACGTTCTATTGCAGGCTCCACTTTCCTGTTTTTTTTAATATGCCTTGTGAAAAGAGTATAAGTATTTGATTTTGGGTTCTAAACAAGCCGAAGTAAATCCATCTGAAATTGTATTTAGTACTCAACAAGTTAACAATGCTTATAACTTTATAAGCTTTGGTCCAATAGAAAAACAGCGTACCGTTTTGTTGTTGCACAAGAATCAAAATAAACAGAATCTTAGATCGCTATAGCAGAGATATTGACAAACAAACAAATCTTATCCCAAAGATACTGTTGGCAACCGTTAGAGGCGATTGAGCCATAACAAACAATGTCGACATTGACAATAGAACTACTCTAAGGGCCAACAATGACTATAATCAAGCCATTTGTTCTACTTACGATTGGTACTTATCCCTTCACCTATCACGTTTCCATTTCGGATTGCTAAACCATAAGATATAATGATAGGCCATTAGTGGAAGTAGGGCCTCGGTGTGAGCGGGTAGACCTTCGGCAAAACCAAATAGTTTAGCATAAGCATATGGTACTCGAGTATTTAAAATTGTTGATTAAGCGACGTTATATCATAGAAATGATGATTAAATAACCGCTAGGTTTTAACAGATTTGAAAGAAAGAAAGAAACGTTTATTCGACACACAATAGAGAAAAAAAAAATACACAAAACAAAATTTGATTGACCAGATTTGATTGACTAGATCCTTAAATGGATCGGACGACCATTTCATGAAATGGTAGTATTTCCATAGTATATAGCCAAATAAAACTGACGGTATAATTTAAACTTTTACGTTTGATGATACTTTCAATCCACCTTTATTTTTGAATATTCGGAATTGTATTATCGTTAAGAATATACAAAATCGAAAGCGTGTGTAATTTCCCATTTCAGAAAATTGACATCAATTTTTTTTAAATATGGGTATGATATGATTGTCTTAATTAAGTTGTATTACATATCTCCATACATATTATTATGAACTGTAAAACAGTAAAATAAGCTAAATGTTTTTTGTTGTCCTATGATTCCGTAATTTTAAGGCTTTTTCGGTATATTCATCTCCAAAATTGTCTATAAATGTTACGCTAGACAGATTTAAAGACTTAACGGAACTTTAACTTAGCGGAATTTTTCAATGATAAATATGAAATTTAACTGATAATATTCTTCGGTGGCACAATTCTATAATTGTATAATGCTTGAAATGTACACTAATCTTATTATAACTTATTACTTATGAAATTTAAAAATATGTACATATGTCACTCTCTTGTTTGCTATGCCCTTGCAGGGCGTCACATGTATACCTTTATTTTTCTAATACCGCAAAATTGTAATGTGACATGCAATAAACTTTCGAATTTGAATTTGAAAGACGTCTCTTATTTTTAAACGTGAGAAAAAGACAGACTTAAAACATGTTTTAAAGAGATAAAATCGCATACTCTAAAGTAACAGAGAAGATAAGCCTTAAAGGACATTATTAAATAGGTAGAATCGTACATTTGTAAATAGGCCCGCTAGCAGTACCACCACACCCGAACCGTATTGCGTCAAACCCAATAACCTACATAAAGGGCGTCCAGTTTTTAGAGCGGAAAGCTTTAATGCAAGATTAATTGTTGCCTGTGAAATGGACTTTCTGACAACGCAAAAACTGGACAAGACGTGTTTGCTGGAATTTGCTGTTACTATATAATTACAGCATCACTGTCACAAAATAATAAACCATAGAAAAAACATTTCATTTACCACCACATCAATATATTAATGTAGTGGGTAATATATTAATGTGTAACCTTAATTGGTCATTGGTTTTATGACCAATTAAGGTACTTATCACAATGGTTAGGGTGTAGCTTATCTGAACAATAGCTCTGTTTAATTCACAGCCTTATTTTATTTTGCATCCACACGTCTATAAGTTTCATATTTTTGGTTATTAGTGTAAACAAACCATGCCCTAAGATGTAAAAATCTTAATAGAACTAATGAAAATTGATATTTGTTTTGGTAAGGGACAATATGATGTAAATCCTCATGATTAATTACATTCAATCCATTCTTCTTACACTTTATAAGATAATTTAAAAACGGCACTAAACCAAAATCTGTGAAAACCTTCCGAATGATTTTCCCACCATTACTCAAGATAAGCCGAAGTAGTTTTTTCTTTGCTAATTAAAGAACCAATTAAAGGTCTCGTTTGCTCTCTTTGTGTAATGAGCGCCGGAAAATGAATTAGTTGTTTGTTTAGGAAATTATAAATTAGAAAGTTTTGCTGGTCGTTTGTTGAAAGGGCAGCTTGTTGTAGTTGTAATTAACGGTTATTAGAATAGCAGTTACATAAATATGAGAATATTATTTGTTTTTATAATGGTGCTTAATAGGTTATTTTTAATAACGTTTTATGTAAAAAAAATTGCCAACGTCTTGAATAGAACTAAAACAATTCACGATCGAGATTTGGTGGGTAATTTCGTCACTCTACGTTCTAAAATGTGGGGAAACGTCACTAAATATTTATTTGTTTCGCTAAATATTAAGTTAGCCCAAATTCTTTATTTCCCTTAAAATGTTTGAAATTTGTCAGAAACAAATCATTTAATAAGATTAGAAGTATTTCTACAGAACAGCTTTCAAAAATTTTTTTGATTAAATCATTTTTTACAGACATTATTCACAGTAAAAAGTGACTTTGTATGTGATTGAAAGCATTTTTAGCCCTAATTTAAATATTTCAACCATAAAGGTTCACGCAGCCCGTATTATTTAATCACACTAACTTGTGCTTTGATGTTCTGTCAAATGTGAATGAGCTTCGGCATTGACATTTAGGTCGTGGTCAAAATAATTACCATCAAAATATTAGTTTTTGTTGATTTCAATTCTGCTAAAGGCATTTTTTGTACAGGGTTACTGGTAAAACAGTTGCCAAATTTATGGAGGCGAATAGTATGTGTTGAACAACTTTTCCTATAGGATCAACATAAAAAAAACTATTTCAGTTTTTTTAATTTTTATCACTAGACAATCTGACGCACTACCTAAATTATAAAATAAAGTTGACCCCTTTCTTAGTATATGTTATTTGTATTGTTAAACACATTCGCAACTGCTTAAAAAGTAATTATATTTATATCGGAAGCATCGAAAAACGTTTTTAGGCAATCTCTGTTTATAGTTTCAATACTATACCGCATAAGACCAGTGTCTTGGCCTATCCCACGACTAATGCTGAGCTCCCGCTCTTCTGCCCTCTTTGGCACCGACAATTCTGACAACTTGTTTTTGTTTTTGTAAATTAAATTATTATTTTGATTCTAAATAAAATACTACTTCCTTACTTATTAAGTATCAAGTCTTGTTAAGCGGTACTTTTACAATTACACATAATGTGTCAATCGGCAACAACAGTAAGATTTAGAAATAAACTAGTTATTTCTAAATGTAACTTCACACTCGCACCTACAATCCTACCTCGTTAAAACTTTTCTGAAACGGAACTGTCACCGGCAGTAACTTGAAATGGGTATTTGTCTAGAATTTATTTGCTATTCGCTGTGTGCGCGATGACAGCGCCCCTAGTGACCAAAATTATTGTGGACTTACGATCTTTCAAATTATGGCAACTGGATGGTTTGAGAATTATTTTCGGATTGTTTCTCTTCGAAATAAAATGAAAAAATCTTAAAAGTTTATGCATAATATTATAAGTGATTTTCTTACTTGAACAAAATATGAATGTTGTAATACGTACGGGATTTGGAGCAGTACAACATGATATAACTTTCCAACCTCAAAAAGGGAAAAAGGGAAAAAAATGTATTAGCACAGCATGTGAGAGACGTTGAAGAGCTTAGAACCAACGGACAAAGCTACTTAATAACAGCTGTGATCATAAGACAAACGTCTGTGACACAAACTCCCTACAAACTTTTTTCTCTTTACAACAGCTATGCATTTGTCTTTGCTCCAATTTCCATCTTGATATTGGAAACGAATAAAACATGCACGAAATGTTTTTTCCATTGTTTCTACACTCTATAACACAACACGTACTGTGATATCGTGAATTTTAACGTTTTTACTTAAAAATACTTAATAATGTTATTATGGAATTCTATGAAAATATAGCAATTTGACACTGACAGTCCAGAGTTTTTTTACATTTCTGCCACATTGCGTGCTGCAATCGATTTGACGGCCCCCACCACTTACACATAGCGAATAGATATCTTGTGAAAACTGTTTTTGTTAGGTGTTCGTTTTGTTATCTTTTAGTTTTTAGTTAATTCCGCCCGAAGTGCGGAAAACGGTCACTAACAGAATTAAACACGAAAAGTTTTCTCCTAAAAGCTTTTGGTAGCAAATTTGATTGAGAACCAAGTTTCTTCCTTACAGAATTATGATATTTGCTTCAATTAAACAACGTTTTGCGAGAAGTCCATGGTCCAAACCAAAATAAGATGAAAACATTTAAACTGTATCCATAGCTAGGTAATCAAATGTTTTGGGGTCATTGAACTAATCTTAGACTATTAGTCTAATTTAACCTTTTTGGCACCGTGCACTTGTAATTTATATAAATTACATTGTATTTTATACACCAATCAATTTGTAAGTAAACTAATGTGGATGCAAACGGTAAGGGTTCAGTGACTTTTATACAGGGTGAAGCAAACGGGCTCTACAAAACAAATGTGTATGTCAATGAAGCTGTTGAAATAATATTTCTTTACTCGTACAATTTAAATTGTATTTGCCTATAAATACGATGCGCAAAGTTTCAAATCAAGCTATACATTTGTAGGTAGGTATAGATAAACTTGGCTGTGCGCTAGTTAAAGTACGGTTTTATGGACACAAAAAGATTTATTGAAACCGGTAAAAAGCACCACCCTTCTATAATCTATATTATTAATATATCTTGACATGGACCTCTAATAATTATATCCTTGTAACTTTATTTTTACTATATTTTGTTTGGGATAAAAATTATGATTTTAAACGAGTTTTAATTGGTCCGAATTATTTAGTTCTAGTCTATTTCTTCCTTTGATTGAAAAGAAACAAAATCACTTTAAAAAATCTAACTAAAATTACTATCTCTCTAAATCCAAATAAACCACCCTGTGTAGCGCATATGTTTAGTCGATATTGAAGCTACACGTGCATCCTACACCTGTCGCCAAGAGCCGGAGCAACCGAACGCGGTTACTGCGCAATTAAACTTGACACGCGGTTACTTAAATCCGGGTTAATGTTTGAATAAAATCTAAATTAACTTCTATCTAAGGCTAAGTAGCTATTCCCAACCGGATCAGTATAAATGAAAATTTCTTACAGAAGTATAAAGTCTGACAAACTACTAGAATTTATTCTAATTGCCAATCTAAGTCGAATTCATTAATTACATTATTAAGTAAGTACCTAATAGCAATTCATTAGTTAAGCGAAACCTTAAAAAACAAATTCACATTTACTAACTACTTCAGACAAAAGAAAACAACATCAATCTTATTACTGATTGAGAATAAACAAGTCCGTAAATGTTTACGAAATGTAAAATTATTTTCAAGCGAAACATAATTATTCTTATTAAATCATATTGTACAAACAATAATAATAACACAACGTATTTCAAGGCCGCATTGTTCAGGAAAGCGAAAACTCTTCGCCGTAATAAACGATGGACCTAAAAGAACGGAGAAACTCCAAGTTATTACTCTGTGAAATCTAATGGAATAATTGTTGATAATTAAGTTGCCAAAGTTATTGCAAACTTGCCACTTATCCGGCCCTTCGAGTTAGAAGACTCGCCCTTAGAGTAACGTTAACGGACAAGTAATAATATCTCGGGAGATTATGAAATTTTGCATAATGTTAGTCTCATCCCTTAAGTGTTGTCAGGTACACGGATATTTACTCAAGAACATTGAATTCATTTATGAAGGTATATGGTTTACTTACACAATATTGAGAGTATTATACATACAAACTAGCATAATTAACTTGAAGAATAGAATAGAATAGAATTGACACGTTTATTTGACACACACAAAAAATACGCAACAACAAAACAAGACAAGATCTGTTTTTATGTTATTGGAATCAGAAAAAAAAAACATAAATACTTAATAAATAGGTTCTTCACACAATTATATCCAAATATCTAGCGTCAGCCTTAGCAGAGCTTACACTACTTATATGGATTAACTAGATAACAGGTGGACGTTCTTAAATTCATTGAGCGATATCCATAACTTAACAGAACATAAGTTAAAATAGCACATGGATTGCATAACTACAAGATAAAACTATGTTGTCTAGATAATATAACATTTTGTATTCCTTCATTCCAGATTAACAATCCCAGGTCAGAATATGATACAGTTACCAAGTGACAAAGAAGATGACGAAGAAACAGGAAGCCGATTCAGAAGAACCGGCTCCGAACGCCTTCGAGATGGTGCCAAAGCCTTGCTCCGACGAGTGGAGTCCCTCAAAACGAGGAGAAGAAAACGGCAGAACAGAACAGAAGTTATCGTCTCATCGCCTCACTTTCTCGACGCCCAAACGGATAGATATCCAGACTTAAACTACATAGATATGACTCCAACGACGCCCACAGCATTCCCCTTTCCGGATTTCCCTTGTTCGCCAGCTCATGCTCCTGCAATAAGGACGCAACCTCCTTCTCCCATGACCATAATGCCTCCATCACCTATAGCGCCCTTAGAACAATCCTTTGTCTTAAACCCCCCTTTTGGAGATGACAGCTCAAGTTACGCGTCAGATGGAAGTATGGGCTCTAGTAATAAAAGTAGTAAGTCTAAATTAGGAAGAGCGAAAAGAATATTTCACAGAGGAATCAAGAATGACGATTCTAGTGCATTAAGCGACTCGGAATGTCAGCCGGCGAGTTGGAGACACAATTACTATAAGGATCATAATACTCATCATAACACAGAGGTAATTATGAATGCTGTTTATGAAACCAGAGGTAATTATAAATGTTGATAAGATGATGATGGATGGAAAAAAATGGCTGATGATCGGGCCCAGTGGCATGCATAAGGATAGGCCTATGTCCAGCAGTGGACTGACGTGATCTGATTATGATGATGAGAATGATAATCTTTCACGATACCCCTTTCAACAATGTTAAGCCAAACACCAGAATACCTAATCTAAGCAATTAAATATATATATATATTTTTAAGATTTTCTTCTCATTCCTATAACTGATTAATAATCAATATTCCAGGTATATGTAGAGCCTCCTTCACCAGTGGAACTAAAGCCAGACCCAGAGATCCTTCGGGAAGTGCAGAAGTCTCCGGGACACACGGCGCATCGGAGGCAAGCCATTAGGACCAGTTCGCTCAACCTGGGAAAGGATGGGCAAAAGTAAGTAAATTGTTATTTAATGTTATGCGTCGCATAGTTAACCGCAGGGGTAAAGCATTAACCCGTTTTTAAGTCCAATCGAAAACTTTTTAACACGAAAATTTTATCAAATTCGATCTACTAGTTCCTGCGTTGACAAACAAAAAAGACAAGATCCAGCTATTGGAGAATGTGAATTGGGGAGAGAGGGACACGTCATCATAAAATTGTAACTGAAACCAATATTTTCAATAAACATTTTAACTACAATAATAAGTAATATTTAAAACTGAATTGTTTATTTACAGAAATTGTACAAAATGAATTATAAAATCTAACCCTAATAAAACTTTTTCTTTTAAGTCTAAATATAAAACCTTATAAACATATCGTACTTCTTCGATATAGATCGACATATGACAAACATTATTTAATATTGCTTGACAAATCAAATTTCCAAAACAGCAACCTAGTGAAAAATTTCAT
Source organism: Anania hortulata (assembly GCA_963576865.1). Classification (NCBI taxonomy): domain Eukaryota; kingdom Metazoa; phylum Arthropoda; class Insecta; order Lepidoptera; family Crambidae; genus Anania; species Anania hortulata. The sequence goes on along the minus strand of OY756408.1, from coordinate 16,896,363 downwards.
CCAATAACTACCAACATTTCCAAATCTACTTTAATTAAGTCACCAGTGTTTCACTTAGCAAGTTTCAAGTTGTGGCCAACGTTAAGCTATTGGGAGCCAGTTTGGAATTATGTAATTCAGTTTCACCCTCGCTAAGTCTTAAAACTTGTTTCAAACTCTTGTATTGGTTAGAACTAAGTCAGCGCTGAAATAAAGAAACAATTAGCTATTCGGTTTTCTTGGACCTTGACAACTCATTATTTACAAACTTACTTATTTCTCATATTAAAAGCATGTGCACTTAGTCCCAACATAGCTTTACCATACCTACATTGGTATAAAGCAACTATATATGTATTAATATTTATTATTATCTAAAGCATTAATGTAACTAAGCGTTTTCAATATATTTTTATAAATGCTTAGAACTTATAATTTAAAAGTTAGTCAGATAATTAACAAATGGAACTGATAGTTCTGTTTTCGCGATTGTTAACTAATTTGTAAATACAACATAAAATATGTATAAATCAGTAGGTATCCATGTAAAAACAATGCGGTCGGTTGAATATAACTAAAGTTATTTAATAAAGTTCATTAAAACTCTGGAGTAACCATCTTTATTTTTACCTCAATTAAAGCAATATAATAAAATCCATTTATTGCTATTTTTTTTAGTAGGGGCCATAATATTGGTCAGACTCGTTGGACATATTGTCCTAATATATCTTTACCCTATGACTGCTTCAGCACAATTAAAGGGCTACCTACTGATGTGAAGAAGCAACTCGACAATATTCACACAGGCAATCCTTTGATACTAATATCAATAATTATGAAAATACTTAAACTCCAAAAAAATACAACATCGGCAACTCCTAACCAAGTCAATAACCAAATCAGTCGCGTATTTAAATTTACATTTACCGACACCATGTAGCTCGACATGTTTAAAAGCGCTTGCTAATTACTTCGACTCATTATCTCAAACGAGTGTTTCTCGATAATAATGAATGGCGATGAGCACAAATGTCTTATTCGTATGCTAATGTTAGTCGGGACGATGGTGTTTTTGGTTGTTAAAGAAATACTGGCCATTGAAGTGTGAATTACATACACAGTATAGACTTTATTTAAAAATATAAGAGTGAAGTTCAACGAGTGAAGTTGCTTAATTTCAGAAATGGAAAGACTTAATTATTGTAGTACTTATAAAAGTAGGTACTTGATTTAGATGAAGACTAACAAGTGAAATTAATAAGTTACGAGATATAAAATGGAAGGTATTATTAAAAAGTTTGTAGACAAAACATATTTGGATATAAGTGCTGAAAAGGGTGTAAAAACATTTTATTGTTTTCAAAGTATTCGTCAGTTTTAAATCTCATTATAAGTATTACGATGTATCAGGAATGAATGAGTCAGTTCATGATAAGTGATTGCTTGATTTAATTTATGTTATAACATTTACTCAGATTCCGAGACCGAAGTTTGAAGAGAGACAAGTCTGCGTCAAGGAGTTCAGAACTCGAAGGCAGCCCCAACTCAGCAGGATCAAGGTCCCACGACGGAGACCAGGATGATGATGATGACAGCCTAGATATTAAGACTAAGAAGTAAGTTGCCCTCACAATTTTTATTTTAAATAGTTGACGTTCTGATGCCAAAAAACGCCATGTTAAAGTTTAAAAAAATTCTAAACAAATCTTTACTGCCGTAATATATCTATTAGATCAGTAAAATAATACAGATGATAATAAATTGTTTGTTTGTTTAGTTAAAAGTAGTTTAAGTTTAAGTGTCTTAGAGGTTCACTTTCTTCAAAAATCTGAAAACAAAACGATGTGCTAAATAGGTACATCATCAATTATCATCATAATCATTTCAGCCATAAGACGTGCACTGCTGAACATAGGCCTCTCTGAATGACTTCCAGATTGGCCGGTTGGAAGCGGCCTGCATTAAGCGGCTTCCTGCAACCTTTACCAGGTAATCTGTCCACCTTGTGGGTAAACGTGTCCTATGCTACTGCTATTTCAGCTTGCTAATCCATCGGGCTATGTCAGAGACTTTTGTTTGTTTAGGGATCTCCTCATTTGTTTTCGATCTCGCAAAGAAACACCGAGCATAGCCCTTTTCAAGCACGCCGTGCAACCTTGAGCTTGACCTCAAATAGGTACTCAATTGTTTTATTACAGAAACAATATCCAAAGATGGTACTCGTTTAGAACGAGTGCGCTGAACGGAGGCCCCAAAGCGAACAACACGCTGCAGCCCACGGCTCCGAACCAAAAAGACCCCGAGGCGTACCGTAAGTTAATACAAAGTATTTTTTTTTATTCTATTAGTAAGTCGCACAAAACGAGATACAGTCAATACCGATGCAATGTACGTATGATAAAAATGTTAGTGCTAAACTGTAACCAAAAATTTGCATCTCTGGCTAGGTTTAAAATTAGTTAAGTAACAATCGATTAAACGAGATAGTGAGTTTAACAAAAAGGAAAGCAACTACTAAAAACTTAATTTCTTTAGAAGTGAATTTATTTGCTTGTAAAACATATTTGGATTAGGGTTTAGAATATCTAAGCTTTACAGCCTTAGAATAGAATAGAATAGAATAGAAAATTTGTCACAGTTCACTGTAGAAGCGGCACATGCAATTTGCAATTTGCATGATGCCAACGTCCGTGACGCTATTAGATAACATCACATACACTGCTCTGATCCTAAGATAAGTAGCTAAATCACTTGTGTTATAAAAAACAGAAACAACGATGGTACCACAACACCCAGACCCGACCCAACATAGAAAAGTTTGTTTTCTACATTAACCTGACCTTTTTTATCGTTTATCTGCTTGTTATTTAGATCGTTATTGAGTCTTCCTGACTTTGATACAAGTAGGATACTTTTTGCCATTTTGGGAAAATTGTCGTCCCAGAAGACTTGAGTCGTAATTTCAACATTTGCTAGAATATACTTTGACCTAGAGTTATGGCTTTAGTTTCTATAATTTACCGTCAAAGGTGGTGAAGTGGGAATTTCTTACTAAATAGTAAAAGCAATTTTTTTTGGCAAAATTTTCTATCTTTCACTCGTCCACTGGTGCTAGCTGCTACACCTTTTTAAAAACCAACCACTTCTTTCATTCTTCAAATTTAGTAGGACGCGTTTAAATTTGTTATACCTACTAGCTCTGCATGGCTAGCCAAAAATGCCATTTGAAATTGTAAACATGAAAAATGTTCTCAACAACCATACTTACAAAAATAATTACAACGGACTAGTGTCAATGACCTGGCACAAATGTATAATATAAATGGTAAGAAACTTAAATTCAAATTCAAATTCAAATTATTTATGAACCATTTCGTTACATTGCATAACATTGGTACGTTAAAATTTACAATTTCCATAATTATATTGTCACTTAATCACTTAATTTATAACTGAGAAATAATTAAATATAATAATAAAATAATTTAAACCTAAATTATTTTAGATTAGCTTAGATGTGTTGTTGATTACAATAGTATTACAAATAAAGTATATACCTTAGTTGTGCCTACGAACTACCATTTTCTTTTTCCCTTGCCCAGTATCCAGGCCGATGTCGTCTCTCTCCTGCGGGCAGCTGCACATCCTGCGCAAGCTGGCACTGCTGCGGCTGACCGCGTGCATGGAGCGGTACTGCCCCTCGCACAAGTCCGGCTGGAACTGGGAGCTGCCTAAGTTGATTAGGAAGATCAAGACTCCCGACTATAAAGGTAAACATCATCATTATCAGCTCACACCAGTCCATTACCAAACACATAGTCTAATGCACGCCACTGAGCCCAATGCTCGTTGTAATACTCGATCCACTTCGCTACATACTCCACTCGCACCACCAGCTTCTGCTCGTCCATCATCCACGGCCACTACCCACCTTCACCCACCATAAGGGGAGTCTGGACCTCGGGAGCAAACCATCAGTCAGGCGTACCTAACCTACCCATGCCCGCCGGCATTGTACCATTTTTTTTATTAAATTTTGTCTTTCTTGTGTACGCTGTGGGCTTTTTATTTTCTGCAAATGTGATATTATGGTGTTGTTTTTTAATTTCCAGACAAAACAGTATTCGGTGTTCCGCTGACAGTGTCATTGCAAAGAACGGGCCACTCGCTACCGAAGCCCATACAGTGCGCTCTCAACTGGCTCAAGAATAATGCTCTGGATCAGGTAAAAAGAGAAAAATACGTTATTAGTAGTTTCGTTGTCGTGTCGTGTTTTTGTGTGTATGTGTCTGTTTTGCGAAACAAAATTTCCATTGTGCTATTAAAATCATAAACATAAAAATGGCATCTGTGCAATTCACTTTGCAAAATGATCATCGGCTTTTCCGATTGTCTTCCAGATTATATAATATAATATAATTTCTTAATGGGGTAAGTAGAACGGAGAGCCGATGGGGCAGAAAGGTTCTAGAATGAAAGCCACGTAAGCGCGGCGTAGGACGTCCACCCACAAGTGGACAGACGACCTGGCGAAGGTCGTCAAAAAAAGACGCTGGATGCAGGCCGCTTCCGACCGGCAAATCTGAAAGTCAATGGGGGAGGTCTATGTTCAGCAGTGGACGTCCTATGGCTGAAATGATGATGATGATTAAAGGTAAAGGCATTAATTCTAGTAAATGTATGTTTGTGTGTGTGCGTGCGTATGAATAAAATAATGTCTGAAATAAGGTGTTATTTTAAAGGTTAAAGACAAACTTTTCTTCTTCGTTTTTCAGGTAGATTATCAAAAAGTATTAGACACATATTTTTTTGAACAGTCAAAATGTTAGATAGATATATTGGTTTGAAATATCGTATTACGTCACGTCTTAGTACAATTTTTACTTAGAACTCCCGAACTTTGACGCGCTTTATCTTTCATGTTTTGGTTGATTGACAAAAGAAAAAATAAGTGTCCACTATATTTTGATAATCTAGCTAACGAATTCAATAGAATTTATTTTCTTTACCGGCTTCATCCCTATTTTTTCTAAATGTTAACATCCGGTCATTTCCAGATGGGTATATTCCGGAAGGCGGGCGTCAAATCCCGGATCGCGAAGCTCCGGAGCACGGTGGAGGCGGCGGGCGGCGCGACGGGCGCGTTCGCGAGCGAGAACATGAGCACGGTGGCGCCCGACCAGTGCAGCCTGAGCTTCGACGCTGCGCAGGCGCACGACGTGGCCGACCTCGTCAAGCAGTACTTCCGCGAGCTGCCTGATGCGCTGCTCACGAACAAACTGAGCGAGACCTTCATCGCGATATTTCAACGTAAGTTACATTGTATACAGGGTGGTCCAAAAGGTGATGTCCAAAAATTTTTTTTTGGATTTCGTACATCCGGGGATATCCAAATATAGCCTATTATGTTATCCGATATTTCGTAGTGTCAGAGATATTAATTTTTTTGGCTTAAATTTTGAGAATTTTTGTTCGAATCTGCTTTAATAAATTGTTTCTCCACTGTTTATTATGTTAAGTCGGAATTTTTTTGGAGTACGATCCATTAAATTAAACTTACTTAGAGCTAGCTAAGACTAAAACTAGTACCAGTAGTACCAGTTTTTTGTGTTATTTCAAAGAGGCTTTATAGAAGTTTTTGAAATGATTTATAAAACTGTAGAACCACTGAATTTTTTTTAGGTGAAAATTAAGCTCTGACTAGCTTGAACGTAAACTATTGACTTTCGGTAAATTTTTAGGAACACTTATTTCAAAATATTCAAAAATGCGAAAAATCTCATGATTCAATTACACATACACGAATTGTTCTCGTGTTTGAATTCGAGATTCATTTTAAATGCTTCAAAAATACGTCTCCTAGCCATTTTATTACTTTACATAATACTGGCCAGTATTTTGACAATCCCCCCGTCGGCGACATCACAAACAAGTTTTCTGTTTATAGGGTGCTTTATGCACTTACTGGCCCGGTCACTTAAACTGCCCGGTACAACTTGAAAAGTTCCTTCTTTGACTTTCTTTTAATTTGACCTTGTATACCATTTTTGACGCAAATAAATGATTGATTGATTCTTCCAAGGCCGCCAGCGATAGGTCCGTCCGATAAAAAAAAACATAGGTACTTGTTGGAACTAAGTCTCGCTAACGAGATTGTTTATAAACATTATTAACTTCGGGAGTCCACTACTGGACATAAGCCTCCCCATAAAACGAAAGTTCACTACATACCACACCACTTGAGCTAGTTATGAAGATGTTGAGAGTGTAGCTAGATAAATGTAAACAAAAAAATACTGCTAGACATTTTGTCTTTCAAATTTTCTACAAAATCAAAGTGGAGGTTATGAAAATGTTCAATGTTCTTTCAGATGTCCCTGAACCTTTGAGGCCGGACGCTGTCCAGTGCGCGCTACTGCTACTGCCAGAGGAACATTTAGAAGCTTTACAATCTTTGCTTGTTTTTCTTCATGAGGTAAGAATCCAGTAAAAGTCATTTTTGTTCATCTGCGTATTTTGATGATCATTACGTTTTTGACCCAGCGATGACTAGCAAATTTTCCCGGTAAAAAAAGTAAAAAGATTATAATTCATTCCGTGGGAATAAAAAAGACTTAAAGTTTGTAGTAGAAAAAAGAAAACGGGGTCGCCCTTCTGCTAGATGGGCGGGTGATATCAAGAGATTAATACATTTGTTATTTGTATTTCAACGCCCAAAGTAGCAGAATATGTAGAATATATCTTTAATAGTGTAACCATATTCTATGAAATAAATGATTTGATTTGAGAACGGCGGGACTGGGCTGGATTAGATTTGCACAGGATAATAGTAAATGGCGCTCTAAGGTAGAGGCTTATTCTGAATGGGTTCAAAGTACCTGAAATGATGACGATAATGAATCTAATAATAGCTGACTGTTTACGCTGTCGAAAACTCTATCTCTCTTTTTCTACTCGTTGGTTCTTGATAAGAGCCATCAAAGAAAAAACTCGTTTAGTGATGTTCTCTGCTATAACCGAATCGCGATTTCAGAGTTGGTTCCATAATAAAAGTTGTTTGTTTTTATGAGTGGAATCACCTTCCCGCGGGAAAACCAACCACTAAAATTTCACAGTGTATAGGCATACTTTAGTTTACATTACGCGTGGCAGGTGTCGGCGCACGCGGGCGTGAACCAGATGACGGCGTCGAACCTGGCCGTGTGCCTGGCGCCCACGCTGCTGCGCCTGCACCACGCGCCGCCGCCCGCCGGCTCCACCAAGGAGGGGAACTCCAACAGGTAGCGCCCACGAGCCACTCCTTATAATCTCCTTTTGAGTCCTTTCCGTTAGTCCTGACAAGGAACCCTTATAGTTTCGTCATGTCCATCTGTCTGTCAGTCCGTCCAAGGTTGGCCGGATTTTTGTTAACAGGATTATCTTTAAGGTTAGAATTTGATTCTGATGGTCAAATACACAAACTTTTTAATCTATTCATCTCGCCTGCACTTAACCACCCAGTCGCAGAACATCGTGGAGCAACCTTGACCTTGATCAAAACTCATCTTGAATTAAGAGTTGATCCTTTGGAGTCGAGACACGACGCGAGTTTTAAAGCTTCTGTTGTATTAGTACCAACACGCAATAAACCTTAAACTTACAATAGAATAATGAATGTTCTCTAAAATTCTCTATGAATTCTCAGGATGGTAATAGAGAGCGTAGCAGACCAGAGACAAATCAGCGAGAGTAGAGCAGCCCACGCGTGCCTCCTGCTGCTGATACAGAAACACGCGCAACTGTTCCTGGCGCCCGCGGACATGCTCGCCCGGTGCAAGTTCAACTACTTCGAGGAGAGCGTACCGGTAAGTTTGAACCACGGACAAATTAGCAGATAAAAACAAATCAGCAGATCAGAGACAATTCAGCAAACCAGAGACAAATCAGCTAACCAGAGACAAATCAGCAAACCAAAGACTTCAAGAGAGCGTACCGGTAAGTTTATACATGGGATAAATCAGTAGGTAGATCAGAGACAAATCAGAAAACCAGAGATAAAGTCAACAAACGAAAGACTTCGAAAAAAGCGTACCGTTAAGTTTATAACATGGGATAAATCAGCAGACCAGATACAAATCAGCAAACTAGAGACAAAGTCAGCAAACGAAAGACTTCGAGAAAAGCGTACCGGTAAGTTTATAACATGAGATAAATCAGCAGACCAAATACAAATCAGCGAACCAGAGACAAAGTCAGCAAACCAAATACTTTGAGAAAAACGTACTGGTAAGTTTATACTTGGGATAAATCAGCAGACCAGCGACAAATCAGCAAACCAAAAACTTGTAAGCTTGTTGTACAACTGTAAGAAGAGCGAGTACATGGTTTTTAAATCTGGTAGTAAAAGTCCTGATTCGGTACCCCCTATAAGATTATATGGGTCTCCTCTTGTAAGAGTCAAAGAGTTCAAATATCTTGGTCATATTGTGACGGAGGACCTAAAAGACAACGTCGATATGGAAAGAGAACGCAGGGCGCTGTCGGTGAGGTCGAACATGTTGATTCGCAGATTTGCTCGATGCTCTATGCCTGTAAAGGTAACACTTTTTAAAGCGTTTTGTACTTCCTTTTACTCGAGCAGTTTGTGGGTTAACTATACCCAAAAATCGTATAACGCCCTGCGTATACAATATAACAACGCCTTCAGGGCTTTGTTGGGGCTGCCACGTTATTGCAGCGCGTCTAGTATGTTTGCGTACTCAGGGGTTGACAGTTTCCCAACTATACTACGTAAGAAAGCAGGCTCACTTTTACGGCGAGTTCGTGGCAGCCGCAACAAAGTTCTGCAAGCCATCGCCGACAGTGGGGACTGTCCGCTTGTCGAGCACATGTGCCAGTTAACTCGCACTAAATTAGGTATTAAATACTAACATAGGTATAAGTCTTTTTGTGCTACTAACTTTTATGGATCCCAGTTGTCTGATAAATAAACGTTTTTATTTATTTTTAAAAACAAAGACAGGAAACCGGAGACTTTGAGGAGTACTTACCAGTTAGATTGTTACAGGGTAAATCAGCAGATTAGATATCTATCAATCTGTAGACCAAAGTAACAGATTAGAAAGAAAATCTACCAAATACAAAGTCACAGACTAGAGATACATTTCAGGCCGGAGACACATTTCAGACCAGAGACAAATCAGCACCTCTATTTAACTTCTATTTTTGTCATTACAGGTAGCACTAGAAGAATTAGGAGCAGACTTTAACCAAGACTGGAAGGGTTTCCAACAAGCCTGCATAAAAGCTTTACTAAAAGAAGCCAAAGAAAAGTAAGTCTTATTCCTTTCACAAATAAATTTTTCAATGTTAACTTCAAATACTAAACTATTAGACCATGGTTTCCTGTCTGAGCCTGTGGACAAAGTAACATCGCTCTAAAGCATCTCATTTATTCATATACATATTCTCGGAGCCAGATGTTAACCAATATACAACGCTAATTACTATGAGTAAAAATAATTTAAAAAAATATATATATTTTATTTAAATTACCATTAAATTGTTGTTATGTTAGAGTGAAATTAAATCTCCAATCTAAAAAGCGTGATATTATAAAAAAAAGTCTTGAAAATATGTATGATCGTTTAAAATAAAATTATACTGCCAGCCTTTTCTGACACTGACCTAGAAAAAATGGGCGCCAGACTATAGTATTGTGCTGGGTGATGATTACCCTTATTAGAGCTGTTTTTATAAAACGAATAAAGACCTAAAGATTATATGTAATTATATTCTTTGAAATAATCTATCCTTTTGATTCTTTTTAGTAAAAAAATATTTCAATAAAAGTCAACTATTTCTGCCAAAATAGATTTATCGCACATAAATAAAAGATTTTATTTTATTTTTATTTATTCAAAATCCACAGTTTATAATTATAATATGTAGAATATCTCATTCAAGCAATTCCTTCAACTTACCTGACTACCTTGCATATTAAAGCCTCCCACATGTTGGCCTTTTTCTACTTGTGAATTCGATAAATGTTACTTTGTCTGGGCCCTCTGAAGTGTTTCTTGTCTTATAGAGTGTATAATATACTTGTTTCATGCTTGTAGAGTGTGTGGCCGCTCGGGGAAGAGGTGAGACTCGGTGTTAGCGCGTTACCCATTCTCATTACCTCGGTGTATAAATATTATTCTGACCTTTATACAATTATGAAATTATTATTTAAACGCTCTTTAGAAACGGAATAACAAATGCGTAAGATATTTACAAAATCTTTAAATTTAAATCAATAATTTAAGTTAGATATACAGTATGATTCAAGTCTTTTAAGCGCACATTGAAATTTAGTAAGACTGTAATCGTAAAGTCGGCAAAAACAATTTAAAAATTAAAAATAATGAATACGTAATCATTTTAAATATTTTTCCCATCGATAAAATAAGATCTAGTTTTGCCATTTTTTTATGTGTTCTTTAGAAAGACTCACTCTGTATTTAAGCATCACATATATTTCACGTGGATTTATGTATAACAAATATTTCGTTTGTACGCTATATGGAAAATGTATAAAAGTACAAGAATTATAACGGCCAAATTTAAGATACTTAGTTACGTGATAGGTATTTGATTTAAAAATAATAAAATGAGAATAAGGTTCTTTAAACCTATAAAACACTTTAGGCAAGTATACAATACATTTTACATTAAGTGTAAATGGAAATTAATTGTATTAAGGTCAGAATATTAAAATCCTTTCATATAGTTAAATTCAATCTTCACTTCATCATCATTTGTGTTAAATCGTGGACACATAGATGTTTTGTGTGTTTAGTGTCACTAGATTTTTCTAAACCCACACTTTTTTTGAATAAGCACACGAATAAATGTAGAGTAGAAAATAAAGTAGCACTTATAAATTATTTAAAAAAATAAAATATATGCATCATAATTTTAAATGTTGCCTAAAAAATTGGTTGTTTGTAAAGTAGGTTTACGATCGAGATGTTTACGTGATAACGTCTTATTGGTGATATAAGTTTTTGGGAAGTAAGGAATAAATGAAGATAACAATTTTTTCAAATTTTAAATTACATCTATCGTTTTATTCACACTTTTGATGATATATTTCGGGTGTAAAATGACAAGTTTACTTATTCGACTATGATATACATTTTTCTTCATACATTATATGAATATAATTATAATTATATTATATTATTTATTTATTTTGTTTCACTGTTAAACATTCAACGAAAACTTAACCGCACGAGAAAATCTCCATTCGTTTGTATGCCGCTAGAGTGAGAGAGACGGAAGATCGGTCCACTCACTCGAACGCTATGCCAGCCTCCGCTCGTGAGGATTCCGCGTGACAAGTTTCACGGAATGACTGGCAGCGCTCGAGATGAGACGGGAGATCGGTCCGTCTCTCTCTCGTTATACCTGCGATCGCGCTCGTGAGGTTTTGGTGTGACACAAGTTTCTGAACATGTCACCCGACTAAAACGATTTTAAAGACGTTATCACGTCAAAAATAAACCCATAATTGGGTCAATTTCAACAAGTCCATTTTTTTTGTCATTACGGTGAACTTTTTTATTTATAACTTTTTTTGAAATAAAACCATGTAGTATTGTTATTTATGATATTGTTATGATTAATCTTTACTCGACATCAAATTAAGTTCATATACTTAGGAGATATAGTACTTTAAAATTTTGGTGTCACCGAAATTAAAGAATAGTTCACCGAAATGAAATTTCTCATCACCGAAATGAAAAACGCGAGTCACTGCAATGAAATTACTTATGCAGTCACCGAAAAAAACAACTGTTACCACGCAACGCACCTAAAATGCTGCTATCCTAGTTCCATAATTACTTACCTACGTTTTGAAGAGTGCTCTCACACAGTACAGGTTATCCTTTTCTGACTATACTATAATGGTATTGAAAGTATTAATTAAAATGTACCATACATGGATATTAACTTATTTAAACTTAAATTCATTTAGGAACGTGTGAGAATAAAACAGCAAAAATAACAAATATATTGTAATAATCAACCATAAAAACTGAAAAGATAAAAATAATATCAACACATAAGTACCTAATCAGTTACTTTTGGAGTCGGTGCTATCCGATGAGAGTTTGAATGTTTTCGTTTGCACCGACTCCAAAAGTAACTGATTAGGTACTTATGTGTTGATATTATTTTTATCTTTTCAGTTTTTTGAAGTCGGTTTACTTTTTTTTATAAAATTTAATTATTTCATCTATTTTCAACCGACTTCAAAAAAGGAGGAGGTTCTCAATTCGTCGGTATCTTTTTTTAGTAATACAGACAGTGATAATCCTCAACAATACGAATCTTTTCAGTGCAAACATAAGTTAACGGCTGAACACCGATTTCATCCCTTATTTACCCACCTTAGAGGTGAAATTTTTCCAAAAAATTTTCAATATACCATCTTTAAAGTATAAGCTATTCGATAAAGAAAGAATCATCAAAATCGGTTGGATGGAGTTCATGCAAAGTTTGATGATTTTCTTATAGATCCCATCATCAGAACTTGATCAAATTTATATGGGACCATTCCGAAAGTATTCCCTTTCGAACAAAAAAAGAAGTATCGAAATCGGTTAACCTGGTAACGAATGATCGCTGAACATACATAAAAAAAAAAAATAGATACTGACGAATTGAGAACCTCCTCCTTTTTTGAAGTCGGTTAAAAATATACAGGTTGCACCCTTTCCATGTTCGAAGGGTCCAAACTCTACAGCCTGCTGACTATCCGCGCAGGATTGCATTCTGCAGAATCATGTTAAATAAAATAAGGGAGGACCTGCAATTTTTCAATAAAATGTTGTGAACGGATGAATCCTCATGCCGGAAAGATGGATATCTCAACATCCACAATCTACATAGCTAGCAAGTAGAAAACCCACATTTGATGAGGGAAGATCGGTCCCAAGTTCAATTTAAAGTTAACTTGTGGACTGGGATTATTGGCGGACAGGTGATCGGGCTATATGAACATCCAGCTACACTGAATAGTGAAATTTACCTTAATTTTTTACAAAATGATTTACTCGGCATGCTAGGAGATATCAGTTTAGAAGTGAGGCGGAGAATGTGGCTTAAAAATGATGGGTGCCCAGCTCACTACGCAATAGTAGTAAGAAATTATTTGAATCAACACTACCCACAGAGGTGGATAGGCCGGCTCGGCCCTATTTTATGGCCACCCAGATCGCGGGATCTAAATCCCTTGATTTTTTTAAAATTGCGGATGTCTGAAAGACCTTGTCTACGCGAGACCAGTATCCTCAATAACAGAGTTGCGGACTCGCATACAAAATGCAGCTGCATACATAAAAACGTCTGGTTACGCGAGCCGCATCAAACATCTATATATATAAAAGAAGAAACTGACTGACTGACTGACTGACTGACATATCAACGCACAGCCCAAACCGCTGGTGCTAGAGATTCCAAATTTGGCATGTAGGTTTCTTATAAGGTCTAGGGGTGCACTAAGAAAGGGTTTTTCAAAATTCACCCTCTAAAGGGTTGAAATGGGGGCCCAAAGTTTGTATGGGGAAACAAGATTAGTTAGACTATTTTATTCGAAACTTCACAGGAGTATTTCTAACAATAAATGATTAAACACGTGTTTCAGGTTTTTTGCGAAATCTTCCCCTAAAGGGGGTAAAAGGGGTGACAAAATCTGAAAATCAACATGAGTATTGTTTCTATGGTTTATCGGGTCGCTGATTACGAAAACAACAACAATTTTAAAATACAACTTTGCGGACCTAAAATATCATCATATTGGGGTGCGATGGGGTTGAAATGTCTAAATATCAATATGGGTGTCGATTTTATGGTGTTTTGGGATGTTAATTACGAAAATGACATCGATTTGGAAATTTAATATTGTGGACATAAAAAAATCTTGAATTCAACCCTTAAGTAGGTGAAAAGGGGAAAGAAACTTTGTATTTCAGTTATCTATTTATATAAAATGGTAAACTGACTAATTGTTGATATATCAACGCACAGCCTTACCTTATACAGTGTAGACATCCATTAAGAAAGGGTTTTTTTGGAAATTATACCCTTAAGGGGGTAAAATAGGGGATGAAAATTTAATGAAAGCATATCAGTTTCAAATAATAATTTTCAAATTTTGTATTATGGTGACGATTGAAAATAAATTTATGTATTACAGCGTTCTTGATTATTCAACCCCTGAAGGGGTGAAAAAGGATATTAAGTTGTGTCTTGAAAGTCCTTCATTTTTAAAGTTATAATCACTAAACTTATGTTTATAGTAAACATACTCAATACATTGTTATTTACACTCGGCTGCCGTAGGAGGGTTATGTTTTTCGAGCGTATGTATGTGTGTTTATAAGTTTTTGGCACGCTCTACAGCCTAAGCCGTTAGAGATGTATTTCACCATATGAGATTCTTCTCAGTTGTGGAAGTGACATAGTGATAAAGCATATCGTTTTCCGGAATTCCCATGGGACATAGGAATTACGCGGGGAACTCTGATCTCTAATGCTACTTACGTGATTTCAACCCTCGATGAAGGTCTGCTTTTAGATTAGTTTAAATGCTGTTGAAGTGTTCCAGAGACGTCGCCTGGGGTCTACGAAGGCCAAAATTTTGTTTATTTCGAGCTAGGACGCACCGTTTTCGAGATATCAAGGCGCTGCGTACACGACGTAGCAGGGCGGGCCGGACAATTTTGCCGCGAACAATAGACGAAAGGGAATCGTATACTGCAACGCACACGGCGGTCAATAAGACTGCGCCGCCAGTGCCCGCCCCGCACCGCGGCATGTCCGTGGCTGCCCGCCGTGGATCGCATAAACCAGTTTGTATACACTAACGCAGACGGCGGCGCGGGCGACTAGCTTAGTCTGCGTCGCGCGCTCTACTAGAATGGTTGTCCTGAACTGACCGTCGTGCACGTTGAGTACAAGGCGCGGGCAGCCGCGGGCATCGATGTGCAGACGCGGTCTTTATTGCTTCACGGTCAAAAAGGCCGCACCACTGCGGTGTATGCGCAGCACCTTACGCCATTCTATATTAATTAATCTATATACATACATAAAAGGCAAAAGTGATTGACTGATGTATCAACGCACAGCCTAAACCGCGGGTTCTAGAGATTCCAAATTTGACACGTAGATTTCTTATAAAATCTAGGGGTCACTAAGAAAGGATTTTTCAAAATTCATCCCCTAAAAGGGTGAAATGGGGATCCAAAGTTTGTATGGGTAAACAAGATTAGTCAGACTCTTTTATTCAAAACTTCACAGGAGTAAGTTCTCCTTACGATAAATGAGTAAACATGTGTTTCAGATTTTTGGAAAAGTCAACTCCTAAAAAGGGGAAGGGGGCTGACAAAGTCTGAAAATCAACATGGGTATTGTTTCTATGGTTTATCGGGTCGCTGATTACGAAAACAACAACGATTTTAAAATGTAACGTTGCGGACGTGAAATTCCATCTCCCTTGTTGGGATGCGATGGGGTTGAAATGTCTATCAATATGGGTGTAGATTTTATGGTTTTTGGAACTTTGATTTTAAAATAAAACATGAAAATTCTTGAAATTATTTGTGCCAAATTGCAATCCAATTGGGCCAGTAATTTCGGAGCTAATCGGTTGTAACAGACGGACTGACAGATAGCCATACGTGATCCCAACACAAAGGTTCTATTTTTGCATTTGATGTATACCCGCGTTATCCTAAAATTGATAAATCGCTATATTATATCATGTCATATGGTGTTTTGATAGTCATGCTAAAAATATTGTCTAGAAGTTTTGTAGTTTTTTAAATTACTGAGTTTGACATTCATACTTCACTTAAAATCAAATCTAACGCGAGCGAAGCCGCGGGCAAAAGCTAGTTCTTTTATAAAAAGATGCTGGGCGTGTATCAGAGCGCAAGGACGCCAATTCGAACATTTATTGTAATTTTAATAAAAATTTATAAAAACCAATCTTAACACTTAAGTACCTAATCAGTTACTTTTGGAGTCGGTGCAAACGAAAACATTGGTCTCTCATTGACTGGCACCGACTCCTCAAGTAACTGATTAGGTACTTAAGTGTTAAGATTATTTTTAGCGTTTTAGTTTTTTGAAGTCGGTTTATAAAATTAACTTATTTCATCCATTTTAGTGATAAATCCTAATCAAAACAAATCTTACGAGTGCAAACATAATTTAACTGCTGAACACCGATTTAATTTCCTATTTTTCCACCCTTAGGGGTGAATTTTTTTCCAAAAATTTTTATTATAGTATCTTTGAAGTATAAGCAATTCATAAAAAAAAGAATCATCAAAATCGGTCTACATTTGGCAGAGATATAGGTAAGATAGATACTAAAATCAGTTGGCGTGGTACGGAGTTCATGCAATGTTTGATGATTTTCTTATAGATCCCATCATCAGAATTTAACCAAATTTATATGGGACCATTCTGAAAGTATTACCTTTCAAACAAAAAAATAATTATCGAAATCGGTCAACGCAGTAACGAATGATCGCTGAACATACATAAAAAAAAAAAAAAAAAGATACCGACGAATTGAGAACCTCCTCCTTTTTTGAAGTCGGTTGATAAGCTTATTATACCTTTTCGGAAAATAGAATAACTAAGATTTTTTTTAAGTTAATGGGCACGATGAGCGCCATACATTTTTTTAACATGGTAGTTGACCAAACATGAGGAAAAATAATTTTATGTTTTTTTTTTGGAACATTGTTTTTTTGAAGCACTTCGTGATTAGCTAGCTCAATTTTAACCATTGTTATTGATAGCTAAACTATTCTTTTAGATATAAAAAAAAATGAATTAGAAAAAGTCCGTATTTGTAAAAATGGCACATTAAAAACTAACCGAAAGTGGCATTTAAAAAAAAAACTAACTCAATTATCTTGAAAACCGAGATATTTTTACTAAAGTCAAAATTTGAGATTAGAGAGGTCTTGACGAAACCTATCGACAGTTAAAGGTTTATCCATTGTTTCTGGGACACCCTGTATATCTTTACAACTTTTTCAGATTCTTATTTTAAAAGATTTTAATTATTAGTTTTGATAACACAACGATACTGTAATATACAGGGTGTAACGAAAAGGTGAAATAAAACTTTAAGGGGTTATTCTACAGCTAAATTACATCAACTTTTTCTATGGGACCAACATCGAAATCGCAAAAAGAAAAACACTTTCCCATACTAAAACGCGACCAGCTGGCATCAGTTTGTATGAAAACGTCAATTTTTTTTTTGAGATTTTGATGTTGGTCCCACAGAAAAAGTTGATGTAATTTAGCCGTAGAATAACCCCTTAAAGTTTTATTTCACCTTTTCGTTACACACTGTATAATGTAAAATAAAACAAACGTAATCTCTTGTTATTTGTCTTCACAAAATCTTATTATTACACTTAGTCATTAATAAATCAGGTAGCACAAAAATCTATCTTTTGGATGGGGACACGACTCAAACTCAAACGGAGCAAAAATATTTCGGAATTTAAACAACAAAGGTTAATATTTCGGAAACCGATCACTATATCGAAAAATGGTCTTCACAACCTCGCAATATATTTGAAAGACCCATCCAACGATACCCCAAACGATGGGGTAGACTAAAAATAAATAATTCATCCCTTCTTTACGTGTAGGGGAGATACCCTAGAATTTTTGTTTTCAAGATATTATTGTACCATTCTGTCGGCGTGTTTAATGTTTATACTCGTGCAAAATTACAGCTTCCTAGTACAAACAGTATCTGTGCTAGGCCGTGGACTGACAGACGGACATGGCGAAAGTATAAGGGTTCCTTTCGTACGATTTTGGTACGGAACCTAAAAAAGCACGTGTTCAATATTTTTGAATTACGTTTAAAGTGGACTAATTATCATAATTTAGTCAAATAGCCTATTGCACACGCGAGCAACAACTGAGGTTATTCTTTTAACTAGTAGCTACATTTTAGTCCCTAAAACAAATATATTCCTTGTGCAACTAAAATGTAACAAAAGAAATTATGGTCTGTTTTTCACCGAAGTGAAATAATTTGTCACCGGAATGAAAAAAAAAACACCGAGATGAAGATAAAAATCATCGAAATGAACAACTTCTCACCGAAATGAAAAAAAATCACCGAAATGATATTTTTTCTCATTTCGGTGTCAATTTAGGTCACCGAATTCACCGGAATGAGATCACCGTCATGAAAAACAGCCAATAGAAGTTAACACTACAAGCACAGTATTTATGATAGAAATAAATTGATACTACCTACTTGATCGGGCGACATTAAGTAAAAGTACATATATTTAATAAATATATCGAATCATTGGATCACAACTTTTATCCACTCACGTGAATGAAAAAAAAAGCGGTCCCAAGTCACCGGAACCCACTACTTACGTTTTTGGTGGGAACACCAGACAAGCAACACGCGTCCTCTCACATCAAGCGCTTAGGCATCCCTGGTGCGCAAGTTTACTGCGCAGTAGCGAGAAGCTAGTGTTGTTGGATGCCTAGATATTCGCGTACAACGAAAATTCACCGCGGTGAAAAATCTAATTTGGACATGTGAATTTGTACTTACCATTCATTAAATACAACAGATTTTGTAATGAAGTTTCCGCAATAAAGTACTGCCACTATTTAGGATTAAAATAAAAAAAAGGAAATCCCTAAAAAATCAACTGTTTTTATTATATGATTAAAAGTATACTGAAAAACAAATTGTGCCGCTTCACCGGTATGAAAAACTTAGGTGTTTATATTTTTTTTTTCCTTATTAGCGACAATCATAATGGAAAAATATTTGTAGGCTGCTGTAGGAGACAACACTTTTCATCTAAAAAAAAATATTACAAGTTAAAAGTGCCATCCTGCACTAGCAGTTTCAGCCATGCCGTTTACGATTTGGTGCTGGGAAAATCACCCAATTATCTTATCTAGTATTAAAACTGGCATTAAGAGTTCTTCCTTAGGACAAAACCGGAAGTTATTAATCACTGACAACAATTTAAACTACTTCCAACAGTTTTAACTGACTGCAAAAACTACAACAGTATTTTAAATATACTAACGACTTGTCGCAGAAAACAGTTTAAAACGATACAATAATTCACCGTTTCCAGCACATCTCAACTAAATACTGGTATTTTATACAACGAACACTTCAGATATTATAAACATTCTTCTGAAAAACAAATAAAGTAACGTTTACCTGACCTTTCATGCGCGTAATAGTCCCAGTTTCTGAGCTTGCCAATAAAACTTTTTTATAGGTTATAATATAGGAATATATAGGTTATATTCCAGTGCTAGTCAAACTAGGTATTCATTTTTTATTTGGACTGTAATAATACTGTTAATAAGGACAAAAATAATAACTTGCCTTGAATTTTTAATCTATGTACTAATATTATGATATACAAAGAGTTTAGTTTTATTAGGCTCTGAATCTGGGGGGTACCTAAGTAACTACAAATAATTGTTACAAACTAAACGAAACTCACTAGTCTTTAGTACAGCAAAATATATACACTGAGTCAGCAACAAAATCAAATAAATTTTAATCAACTCGAAGAAGTTCATTAGAGCCCGTACGGCTTAGCCTTGATAGGCGTTTGTAACGTAAAATGGCGAAAATATAGATTCAATTCTCTCAGTAAATATAAAAACCCATAAAAGTGAACTGATGTGAAGATCTGCCAATGATATCGCTGTTCGGCTATCCATTTGCGTCAGTATAGTAAAAGTGTGTGTTGTGTGGCAGGACGCGCGGCTGGGTGTCGGTGTCGGGCGCGGCGGCGCACGTGGAGCTGTGCTGCCGCAAGGTGGGCGACGGGCACCCGCTGCGCCTGTGGCGCGCCACCACCGACGTCGAGGCGCCGCCGCAGGAGGTCATGCAGAGGTAACCACTCACCCGCCTCGCCGTAGCGGGCGCCGCATCTCCATACTGTATGTGACCCGCGAGGTGGGCGACGGGCACCCGCTGCGCCTGTGGCGCGCCACCACCGACGTCGAGGCGCCGCCGCAGGAGGTCATGCAGAGGTAACCACTCACCCGCCTCGCCGTAGCGGGCGCCGCATCTCTATACTGTATGTGACCCGCGAGGTGGGCGACGGGCACCCGCTGCGCCTGTGGCGCGCCACCACCGACGTCGAGGCGCCGCCGCAGGAGGTCATGCAGAGGTAACCACTCACCCGCCTCGCCGTAGCGGGCGCCGCATCTCTATACTGTATGTGACCCGCGAGGTGGGCGACGGGCACCCGCTGCGCCTGTGGCGCGCCACCACCGACGTCGAGGCGCCGCCGCAGGAGGTCATGCAGAGGTAACCACTCACCCGCCTCGCCGTAGCGGGCGCCGCATCTCTATACTGTATGTGACCCGCGAGGTGGGCGACGGGCACCCGCTGCGCCTGTGGCGCGCCACCACCGACGTCGAGGCGCCGCCGCAGGAGGTCATGCAGAGGTAACCACTCACCCGCCTCGCCGTAGCGGGCGCCGCATCTCTATACTGTATGTGACCCGCGAGGTGGGCGACGGGCACCCGCTGCGCCTGTGGCGCGCCACCACCGACGTCGAGGCGCCGCCGCAGGAGGTCATGCAGAGGTAACCACTCACCCGCCTCGCCGTAGCGGGCGCCGCATCTCTATACTGTATGTGACCCGCGAGGTGGGCGACGGGCACCCGCTGCGCCTGTGGCGCGCCACCACCGACGTCGAGGCGCCGCCGCAGGAGGTCATGCAGAGGTAACCACTCACCCGCCTCGCCGTAGCGGGCGCCGCATCTCTATACTGTATGTGACCCGCGAGGTGGGCGACGGGCACCCGCTGCGCCTGTGGCGCGCCACCACCGACGTCGAGGCGCCGCCGCAGGAGGTCATGCAGAGGTAACCACTCACCCGCCTCGCCGTAGCGGGCGCCGCATCTCTATACTGTATGTGACCCGCGAGGTGGGCGACGGGCACCCGCTGCGCCTGTGGCGCGCCACCACCGACGTCGAGGCGCCGCCGCAGGAGGTCATGCAGAGGTAACCACTCACCCGCCTCGCCGTAGCGGGCGCCGCATCTCTATACTGTATGTGACCCGCGAGGTGGGCGACGGGCACCCGCTGCGCCTGTGGCGCGCCACCACCGACGTCGAGGCGCCGCCGCAGGAGGTCATGCAGAGGTAACCACTCACCCGCCTCGCCGTAGCGGGCGCCGCATCTCTATACTGTATGTGACCCGCGAGGTGGGCGACGGGCACCCGCTGCGCCTGTGGCGCGCCACCACCGACGTCGAGGCGCCGCCGCAGGAGGTCATGCAGAGGTAACCACTCACCCGCCTCGCCGTAGCGGGCGCCGCATCTCTATACTGTATGTGACCCGCGAGGTGGGCGACGGGCACCCGCTGCGCCTGTGGCGCGCCACCACCGACGTCGAGGCGCCGCCGCAGGAGGTCATGCAGAGGTAACCACTCACCCGCCTCGCCGTAGCGGGCGCCGCATCTCTATACTGTATGTGACCCGCGAGGTGGGCGACGGGCACCCGCTGCGCCTGTGGCGCGCCACCACCGACGTCGAGGCGCCGCCGCAGGAGGTCATGCAGAGGTAACCACTCACCCGCCTCGCCGTAGCGGGCGCCGCATCTCTATACTGTATGTGACCCGCGAGGTGGGCGACGGGCACCCGCTGCGCCTGTGGCGCGCCACCACCGACGTCGAGGCGCCGCCGCAGGAGGTCATGCAGAGGTAACCACTCACCCGCCTCGCCGTAGCGGGCGCCGCATCTCTATACTGTATGTGACCCGCGAGGTGGGCGACGGGCACCCGCTGCGCCTGTGGCGCGCCACCACCGACGTCGAGGCGCCGCCGCAGGAGGTCATGCAGAGGTAACCACTCACCCGCCTCGCCGTAGCGGGCGCCGCATCTCTATACTGTATGTGACCCGCGAGGTGGGCGACGGGCACCCGCTGCGCCTGTGGCGCGCCACCACCGACGTCGAGGCGCCGCCGCAGGAGGTCATGCAGAGGTAACCACTCACCCGCCTCGCCGTAGCGGGCGCCGCATCTCTATACTGTATGTGACCCGCGAGGTGGGCGACGGGCACCCGCTGCGCCTATGGCGCGCCACCACCGACGTCGAGGCGCCGCCGCAGGAGGTCATGCAGAGGTAACCACTCACCCGCCTCGCCGTAGCGGGCGCCGCATCTCTATACTGTATGTGACCCGCGAGGTGGGCGACGGGCACCCGCTGCGCCTGTGGCGCGCCACCACCGACGTCGAGGCGCCGCCGCAGGAGGTCATGCAGAGGTAACCACTCACCCGCCTCGCCGTAGCGGGCGCCGCATCTCTATACTGTATGTGACCCGCGAGGTGGGCGACGGGCACCCGCTGCGCCTGTGGCGCGCCACCACCGACGTCGAGGCGCCGCCGCAGGAGGTCATGCAGAGGTAACCACTCACCCGCCTCGCCGTAGCGGGCGCCGCATCTCTATACTGTATGTGACCCGCGAGGTGGGCGACGGGCACCCGCTGCGCCTGTGGCGCGCCACCACCGACGTCGAGGCGCCGCCGCAGGAGGTCATGCAGAGGTAACCACTCACCCGCCTCGCCGTAGCGGGCGCCGCATCTCTATACTGTATGTGACCCGCGAGGTGGGCGACGGGCACCCGCTGCGCCTGTGGCGCGCCACCACCGACGTCGAGGCGCCGCCGCAGGAGGTCATGCAGAGGTAACCACTCACCCGCCTCGCCGTAGCGGGCGCCGCATCTCTATACTGTATGTGACCCGCGAGGTGGGCGACGGGCACCCGCTGCGCCTGTGGCGCGCCACCACCGACGTCGAGGCGCCGCCGCAGGAGGTCATGCAGAGGTAACCACTCACCCGCCTCGCCGTAGCGGGCGCCGCATCTCTATACTGTATGTGACCCGCGAGGTGGGCGACGGGCACCCGCTGCGCCTGTGGCGCGCCACCAGCGACGTCGAGGCGCCGCCGCAGGAGGTCATGCAGAGGTAACCACTCACCCGCCTCGCCGTAGCGGGCGCCGCATCTCTATACTGTATGTGACCCGCGAGGTGGGCGACGGGCACCCGCTGCGCCTGTGGCGCGCCACCACCGACGTCGAGGCGCCGCCGCAGGAGGTCATGCAGAGGTAACCACTCACCCGCCTCGCCGTAGCGGGCGCCGCATCTCTATACTGTATGTGACCCGCGAGGTGGGCGACGGGCACCCGCTGCGCCTGTGGCGCGCCACCACCGACGTCGAGGCGCC
Organism: Anania hortulata; assembly: GCA_963576865.1. Taxonomy (NCBI): domain Eukaryota; kingdom Metazoa; phylum Arthropoda; class Insecta; order Lepidoptera; family Crambidae; genus Anania; species Anania hortulata. The sequence continues at coordinate 16,873,076 of OY756408.1, read as the reverse complement.
GCCGCAGGAGGTCATGCAGAGGTAACCACTCACCCGCCTCGCCGTAGCGGGCGCCGCATCTCTATACTGTATGTGACCCGCGAGGTGGGCGACGGGCACCCGCTGCGCCTGTGGCGCGCCACCACCGACGTCGAGGCGCCGCCGCAGGAGGTCATGCAGAGGTAACCACTCACCCGCCTCGCCGTAGCGGGCGCCGCATCTCTATACTGTATGTGACCCGCGAGGTGGGCGACGGGCACCCGCTGCGCCTGTGGCGCGCCACCACCGACGTCGAGGCGCCGCCGCAGGAGGTCATGCAGAGGTAACCACTCACCCGCCTCGCCGTAGCGGGCGCCGCATCTCTATACTGTATGTGACCCGCGAGGTGGGCGACGGGCACCCGCTGCGCCTGTGGCGCGCCACCACCGACGTACTTACATTTTTCTATCCCGCATAAAATTACACTTCTTAGGAGCTCTTTTACAAGTGTTCTAACATTTGGTTTTAGGATACTCCGCGAGCGACATATCTGGGATGACACGTTGGTCAAGTGGCGGGTGGTAGAGAAGCTGGGCTCCAATGCGGAGGTGTTTCAGTACATTACCGCTTCTAGCATCAACCTGCCATACAGAGATTACTGTGTTCTAAGGTTTGTTGGTTAAATTTTATGAACTGCATTTAAGCCAATTTTCTCCAAGATTAGAAAAGTAATATTTCATGCTTGTGCTTGTGTGCGTCTTTAGCAACGCATAACTTTTATAAACCCTTAAATATAATCAGACTCAGTGGGCGTGCATTAGAAAAGGCTCATGAAAAAAAGTATACTGACGTGAGCTCATTAAGATAAATGCGCGGTGTATCGGCCTATCGATGATTCTGGGTTTCTTCGACCGATTTTATGCTTCCCAAGGGCTCGGGGTTGAAGGGGTTTGGGACTCTCTGGTGGTCCGATATGCCGCTGCGTCACTCGCTGCACGTCCTAGCGTTGGAGGTCCCCGCCGAAAATCAGCATCGTGATAAGTCCGCGGCCGTCACGTCAAATGCTAAGAACCTTTTAACCCAACTTTACACTTTTAAAAGAACACCAGATACTCCTTATTATTATCTATTTTTCTTTCTTGTGTGACAAATTAAAGTTTTCTATTCTATTGTTTCTATTCTATAAGAATATCCGATGCGGTAAATAACTGATTAATGTCGTCACTAGATCCTGGCAGCAGGGTGGAGGCGGAGGGGGCGGGGGTGGGGGCGGCTGGTGCGCGGTGGCGGAGACGTCTGTGGCGCACGCGGCGTGCCTGCCGGGCGCGGGGGGCGCGGGGGGCGCAGGGGGCGCGGGGGGCGCGGGCGCGGGGGGGGCGCGCGGGGTGGTGCTCGCCTCCAGGTTCCTGGCGCAGCCCGCCGGGAAGGGCCGCAGCCGGCTGGTGCATCTAGCGAGGGTGGACACCATGTAAGTTAGTAGAAGCATACTCCGGATCAGGACAGATTTGTGCGCGTAATAACAGTACAACTTCGATTGTGTCTCGTTTGCACAAGCTAGAAAGAGAGATAAGTGTTTAGTCGCTGAGACCATACAGTACGACTAGCAAAAATTTTAACTAGTTTGTCTTGTTCAAATAGTTCAACTCACTTACATTGGTAATAGTATTACAGATCTACTCGTAGTACTAAGTTTATGAACATTAATATATGTAACATAATGTCCATGCAGGGGCCGCACGCCGGAGTGGTACAACAAGTGCTACGGGCACGTGTGCGCGCTGCAGCTGGCGCGCATCCGCGCCTCCTTCAAGCACAGCAGCGACGGGCCCGAGTCCAACGTGTGAGCCCGGCCGCGCCCCGGGGCCTCGCCCTAGGGCGCTTCCGCTCGCCCCGGGGCCTCGCCCTAGGGCACGTCCGACCGCACCGGGGCCCCGCCCCAGGCTATATACACCCTTTCGGGGCCCCGCCCGAGGGTACATCCTCCCGCCTCGGGGTCCGTCCTGGACTACATCCACCCATCCTAGGTTACATGGACCCGCCCTGAGACGCCATCCTAGTATAAATCCACCCGCCCCGGGGCCCCGCAATAGGATACATCTACCCGCCCCAGGGTCCCACTCTAGGATACATCCACCCCCCCGACCAGGAACTGAAAAATACCAACAATAGGAACAAGAGCATGAAAGGATTCAAGCGTCCCGCTGAAGGCACCAGTCAAATTTGTCTAATTCATAAGGTATTGCTACAGTGCAGCCGAGCAAATAAGTAACCATGATAGAAGCGACGAGTACAATATCAGTTAGAATGCTGCAAGACGGTTGTCTTTAGACATGATAGATACCACCTACTGCAGGTAATTATGATGGGCAAGATCACCGAGAAGAGACATATCGGTCGCAGAAGGAAGTCATGGCTCCGAAATATCCGGGAATGGACAGGAATAACGACTGCAGCCCAGTTATTCTACATCGCCAAAGACAAAGACAAGTTCCGGGGTTGGTAGCCAGCCTTCAGTAGTTGGAGAGGCACTATGAGAAGAACAAGAAGAAGACGGTAGTGAAAGTTATCGAGGAGCCCAAATCCATATCATCCTAGCATTCCGCATAAAGTACCAACCTTTTAAGCATACACCTTCGGGCACCATGACCGATGAACAGACAGGTAGCCGTACTAAGAGCAACAAAATAATGTGACGAGCCTGATTCTAGTGTACGGTTTAGAATATATTACTGAGATGGTAAAAAAATTGCACAGATCATCAGATCTGGATCGAAAGTACACAATCTAAGCAATCCATAAAATCATCAGCTATCATCTATGAATAAGGTAATACTAGAACTACTGGAAACTGCTGAAAAGATATTTAACTAACAAACCTTGGCAGGGGCTGGCATGAGATACAATCATCGGTGGATTTGGTTCTAACGGTAGAAAGACCACACTACACACCTACAAAAAGGGGACTCATGAATTGAAGTGGTACAAGCAAATAGATTAGTTTAACTCCATAAATGAACCAAGCATTCCATTTCACCTATGTAGGCCATCCTGGCTTAGCAGAAAACCTTCATGCGTAATAGCATACTTAGAAAAAGTAAGCATGATTTGATAACAAGCAGGATTTTGATAACAGATCTGCTGAGCATTCAAGTCTTAGTGTTGGGGCATTGTCGACAACCAGGCTGTTTGTTTGACATTAATTTGTAGTTTATTAAAGCCTTAAACGAAGGCTTAGAATAACCTTACCCGAATATATCACATATATATCGGAAGAGTGACCAAATGTGAATAGTTCTGATATTATTAAGATGTACATATTAAATGATATTAAAGCATAATAATGTCAATAAAATACTTATTAGGCTAACGTTTACCTACCTCCACACTCAAGACTCGTCTTGATCCATGAATACCCGATGGGGACCTACCAAAAAACATGACTGCGTATATGAGATGAAATAAGTTAATTTAGTGAGTAGACATGTATAAAAATTATAGTGCTGTTAAACTATGCTGTTCGGAGCCTTAATAAAGATTTTAAGCTACAATAATAAGGAAATGAAATGTTATCAAAATTACCAAAATATATACTTTAACTTTGTTAAAATTCATCAAACCATTTGTATTAAAAGTAAGCTAATTGTTGGATAGAAAACAGTATGTCATATTTTATATTATATTGGAATATCAGAATGTAATTCTAGTAATCTGATAAAGCATATTTTAACAGTTTTACTACTCGATATTTAATGACGTAATCCTATATTTATATTATATATATAATTTTAAATGAAAAGTGTTTATTGGATTATTTAAAGTAATAAGTGATCAATATTAGTATATTACGTCATTAAGCTTGAGTATTAATTAAATGTTTAGATCCCCCTCATGGTGCATTATTTAGTGAAAAAAAAAATGTAAATCTCATTGGATATTCGCGAATTAATATTAAATCAGTTTTACCATATCCTATGTAAAGTTATCGTTACATATCACTAGTCATATTGTAATATAATAACATTCAAATAAGCACATAATAACCGTACCTGTCCTGTGTTCAGGAATATAGTATTAAAGTATATTTAAAGTTTATTATGTCATTGATATTAGTATCACAATGTTTATCTTAAAATGTGTATTCCTGAATCTTGAAGTTGACTGCGTGTTTTTTTGTAAAAAGTCTGATTGTTGTAAATAGATAGTTAAGGATAGTTTGAATGACCATCACAATGTTTAGTATAATTAGCTTATATGACTTTTGGTTGGAGTGTTTCACGTAAACTTGAGTTAATAAAGAATCACATTTATACACTTATTTAAATAATATGACAATAAATCATAATGAAAGAAATTAATATTTGTGAATTGATAATTATATTTAATTTTAAGTTATTATATAATAATTACATATGTACTTATATATTATTTAAAATACATATATTAAATGAAACACTCCAAACAAATTAATATTCCCTCACAGAAGGAACAAAAGCCAAATATCACAATATGAACATAATTATGTATTAAAATGTGTACATAGATCTTTATATTAACTATCGGATAATGTAATCTCAAGTAATAATAATTGTTTTAGTTACCTTTAAAATCACAAAGTGTTGGTGCAAGCGTGGATATTAAGGATATTGTACAAAAATATAATTACCTACCTACTCTAATACAATGGAATAATGCATTTATATCTTACCGCCCCTAACATAAAGCGTGTATATTACTTAGTATTATTTTTTCTATAAAAACATATGTAAAATTATTAATATTAACAATAATTCATTTGCTTAACCCCTGTTATTTAACTCAAATCAAATCAAATTATATATATATAATGCAATAAAATATATTTCAAAGAAATATAATTGCTAACTACAATTATTATAAAATTATATGACTTTTTTATTTACACAATATATATTATGAAATACTATATACAAGTAAAAACTACGAAATTATAAAAATTAAATTATTCTATTATTATACATTCTACTTGAAATATTATAAACAATATTTATTTATTTTATTTATAATGCACACAATTTATTTAAATATACTTAATTTGTTGGTAAATTGCAGATGGATTTGAATATTATATTCGTATAAGAACTTGTAAGTATAAGCGTGTATATTATTTAATTTATGATACTTGTCATCACCACAACAGTTTAAAGTACCTGTAGGCCAGTCTTTATATTATTATTCTGTAGATTATTTACTAATTGAACTCATCATAAATGAATAGTACATTGCAAAGTACATAATTCATTGTTATCCTTTATTATAATAGTAATCAACATATCTGATGGTCTAGAACGCAATTATTAAAAACAAGAAAGTAACAATATATTATAATAAGTATAATATTTTCAATTAGGTTAAAATAAAAATAGAAAATGTATGAAGTGGTTTCTCTTTTCATACAAAAGATATGAATAAATTATTAACTCCATGATAACACCAACTTGTTAAATAATGTATTGATATCATTAAATTTCTGTAAAATATGTACGTGTCAGTGTTCAACGTCTTATTAAGCAATATAAAAATGATATTAAACATTCAAATAAAGCAAAGAAATAAAGCATTTATTTTATTCTCCCAATAAAATTGTTAAATATTCATGCGCCACCACCGGTTTCAAGTTTATTTTATTTGCCGTTTGAGAACTATTAATTTCATGCTTTGAAAATATTGGAGTTAATTTATTCGTACGATTTACGGTGCAACTAAACTTACAGAAATTGGCCCTGCCAAGAAGTATTTTAAAAATAGATAAATTATTATTAAAAGTAAATTGTCTTAGCACTGTTAATATTATAAATGCTAAATTATACCAGTAAAACAATACCACAGTATTTTACATTTATTTGTTATTATAGCTCACTCACATTAATATAATTATGACATTAATATGTAATAAAAATATTGTAAATTATTTCAATTTGTTATTGTAGTAGGCGAGTGAATATCCAATCGTTAATACTCCATGTCTGTTATATTGTGTAAAATAAATAAAGTAATGCATTGTGATTTATTCTTTATGGAAAATATATGGACCATTATATAGAAGCCATTATGAAGTTTTATTACTATGATAATATATTATTCTAACGCAAATTAGACAATACATAAGAATGTAGCAAATAGTAGCAAAATGCCCCAAAAAGTTCTAAGTGCAGTCTGCATACACCGTTCGCGTTACTATAACATCTCATTTACCATTAATTCATGCAAATACATAAAATATAGCATCTATGTCATCTAAACATCTATATTAACGATAAAGTTATGCAGCACGTGCCGTTTCAGATTGAGATTTAAGAAATTAAATGACGATTATATTATATGACTAGCTGTTCCCCGCGGCTTCGCACGCGTGTAATTTAGTTTGTCACAGAAATTCGTTAACTAACGACTTTTAGTAATGTCAGTGGGTTTTTCGGAATAAATAACAAAATATACCTACACCAAACCTTTATGTTTAGGTTTGCTTTAATTGTGACTAAGGTTTTAGCACGACTTCAATGATGATGAAGTCCAAGGTGGATCACCCTTACTAAGTAAATACGGTCCCCATCTCACTCTCTTATTCGGAATAAAAGTCAGCTAATTGATAGTAGAAATTAACAGAATGTTGGTACCCACGCAGCCTGAAATCTCGCGCCAAGCTTTACAACTGGTACGCCAGAATTATCTTACACGCATTTTTTAGAAAATGTTATATTTCGGAAAAAAAAAGTATATATTGTAAGTTGTTTTAAGACCTCTTCCCTCTATTTAACTCTCTTGGGATTGTATTGAAATTCAACCCATGTCAATACCATCCCTTTTAAGTAAGCATTTATGTCACAAATTATAGCTAGTGACTAAATTTTAACTCTCTATCCTAAGCCATTTGGGCAGGATAAAATTTTAAAAACATACATACTTTCATCCCCCATTTGACACTCTAAAGGGATGCAAGTTGATAAATGCTGAAACAGGTATTCATTTATTTTTGTTTGTGAGTATTTGTGCCAAATTTTAAGTACATAGATTACAAAAAAAAATATTTTCCCATACAAATTTTCCTACTTAATTTCACCCCGTTAGGGATGCATTTCCCCAAAAACTCTGAAAACAGTATTTTTATTTACAAAGAGTATCTTAAATACGAATTTAAATCCTTTTAACTTTAGAAATGACGAACTTTCATACAAACTGTAAGAGTCATTTTTACCCCCTTAGAGGTTAAATTGTCAAAAATCCGTTCTTATTCCTTGTCTATGTTATTAAAGGAACCTCTGTGCAAAGTTTCATCATTCTAGATTCAAGGGTTTGGGCTGGGCGTTGATGAGTCAGTCAGTGAATGAATGAGTGAGTCAGGACTTTTTTTTATATATAGTGATTGTAATATATGTCTTAACTAGCAATAAAAAAAAAACGATTAGAAGCCACCTGCTGCGGCATTCAATAAAAGTCCTATGCTCAGTACTGAGATTCCATACGGTGATGATAAATTTTAAAAAATAAATAAAGCAGTCTATTTTTTTTAAGTAAGTGGATCTACCATCTTAAGGTTAAAATCCGTATCGCAATTCCTTGGGAGTTGGTTTCCCCTCTTCACTTATCAGATAGATTCCTTGGACCTTTTATCCTTAACGAGTATATTTTCCGTTCATTATACTAAGTTAAGTAGTTACTATTGACATTACTTCCGTCATAGTTTATTATAATAAGTAATAAATGATAAGGATAAAGAAGAAATATTCTCATAAAAACCCTGTCATGTAACAGAGTCATCGAAAAGTTTCAAAGAAACATTGCAATTCAGAGAAGTGCTACCATGACATTACGTGTAAAATATTTAAATAACAGCAATTACTCCTATTAAGACAATGCGATTAAAGTCGTATTTTTTGTGGGGTTTAAATCTCGCTCTAAAGTATTATAGGTAACAAATAAATTCCTGGAACATTTTAAACTTGATAAATATTGCAAATGAAACCATTTAAATTTTATTCCAATTTTTCCGCCTGGCCCACAGGTTGGCAGAGAATGCCTTATGGCACTAAGTTTGACTTTTGTACGTAATTTCCTGTGATTTTGATTTTGATTCTGTTAAATGTGTTCTTTAATGGCGGAATTGGCGGAGTTCTGAGGTAACAAACATACAACCGAATTGAGAACTTCCTCCTTTATTGAAGTCGGTAAAAAATTTAACAAGACGCACCTATTTAATTGTTACATTCATGTTTTTAAGCAATTAAAGAATGTAAGTAGGTAGTTTTCATTCATCAAATCGGGCAGATGGGTAGGTAACTTATTTATTTCTGTAAATAGGCTTGAATGAATATATTTTACACGTGCTGTTGTTTACTAAATAAATTCTTTGTTTGGTTCAAAACATGGTATTTATAGGAAGAACCATTTAATGGGTGTGTCTTGCTATATTTATATACGAGTAGCATGCAAGTTACAACATCAGTAGATTACCTATGATCAAAACTATTTACTTACCTATTAGATGCCGATCGCGAAACAATACAATTTCTATTGTGTCTCGTTGTTCTCAGCTGAAGGGTTAAATTCACAATTCCTTTATTACTGCACCGCCTGTACAGTCCGCATCAAAAATATCAAAACAAAAACCAGCTACCAATAGTACTCACTCTTCTAAATTTCATAATAACCTGACTTCTTTACACTTTCGCTTAATGATTTTGTCAGACTATCTTGTGGAAAGTTTTGCTATGCTGTTTAGGTTTATTTAAATTTAGATACTAAGGTACTATTGGTGCTGACTGTACTTCTCTTCTGTGTGTGTGTCTAAGGTCTCTCTTCCGAAGCATGCTATAATTTGCACTACTTCTTTAGATAGGTACTTCGACTGAGTTAACGCAATTAAAAAACTCGATTCAAAGTTTATGCCGTCATTCAACATTATAAGATGAAAACAACATATTATAATGAGATTTGGTCAATCAACACAAGTGATAATAAGAAATTACTGTAAATACATACAATAATAAACAGTTTTGAATTATCTTACGGGTACCTCAAAATCCATACCTTACCTAACATTATGAAGCTTTGACAATAATAACATACCTATTTTATAATTAAGAACGAGTGTCTATTATACTGCTATGACTGCCATTAGGTAAATTTACTTTCGACAAGCGCATCCATTCAGACGCTTTTGAGTAAGCTCTTTCAAAAATTGCATCAGCCGCATTCTATTGAATCAATGCAGCTTTTCCCCTATTGGCTGTTTCTAAGATCTGTAATGCCGGCGCCAAACTTCGGGGTCAATACATTCCATTTCACCATTAAAAAGCTTCACAATTTTATTTTTTTCTGATCCTTGGATATCTTGTGTTAACTTTAGGATATAACCGATTAAAGCTTATGCGAATACTATCAGATCTTTCTTAAGTTGAGTCATATTAAAGTAAATATAAATAATGAAATCTCTAAGCAAGACAAACTCCGTGAAACGAAACGTAGTGGTACCGCCCTGTCTGCGACGAAACAACACAGACATGCGGTCTAGTGAGGTGTTAGCCGAACGGCTTACAGTTCACAGTCGCATGTTAATGGATATTTAGCCATTGTAGCGCTCAGCGAAAAGGTGAGCAAGTGGCAAGTGCGGAAAACTGACAGTTGTGAATCAATCGGCGCGATGGGCGGTCGCTCGCTCAACAATCTGCATTCTTAGCTAGTTTTCCTCGGTGCACGTGCTCCAAATATCCACAATGAGACACAAGTAGAATAACAAAGTGAACAAAATCTGTGATATAACATAAGGACGCTGGCGTCCACTTTCTCCCTTTCCCTTAGCATTTGTATTAGCGTAGCGATTTTCTATTCGATTTTTGGAGAAAGCTTTTAGTAAAATGGATAGCTATAAGGAACGTGAGAGGAACAGCGAAGAAGGGAAGACAGAGCTGCATAACGTGGAGGTGGTGTGCAGAAAAGAACCCTTTTGGGTGTTCGGGTACGGGTCGTTGTGCTGGAACCCTGGGTTCGAGTTCCAGCAGTCTGTGACTGGATATGTCAAGGGATTCTCCAGAAGATTCTGGCAGGGGAACACGACACATCGCGGCACAGAAACAAAGGTAAATAATATAGGATTGGTTGCCTTGATGTTGGCCCCTCGCCTATATTTTTGCGTGTTATATATAAATTAACGACAATGTTTGTTTACGAATGTTTTGTACAACGTGAAAATTATAGTTGAAGGTCAATTATGATTCACAAATGTTGGTTACTGTGTCAAATTTTGACTCCATTATGTTTCTGACGCAAGATTCATCAAAGTCGCATGTACATATCAGGTTTGCTAGCTACTCTTAAAGTTAACTTATTATGCGTTTCTACTTCAACTGTATTGTCCAATGTGAATAAAATGAAACAACAAAAATTTATATGAATTATAGAAGCAAATAAAAGCCTTAAGCCAGATTCTGCTGACCATATTTCCAAACTTATTAGAACACAATTCAAAAATGTAGTCCAGCAACAATTTACCAAAAAAACGTGTTTCGATAATTACCAAACTGACTGACTAGCTTAAAAAAATATTACTTACGTATTTTATTTGTGTAACTTAGTAGATAAGTCAAGGTTGTGTAACAATGAGTAAATAAATAAAATGTTATCAGACTTTTAATCGCCAGGTTTTCTAAGATCCGAAAGCCACTTTTGCTTTAGTTAGGTTATTAAGTTAAAAAAGGCTGAAAGTTACAAAGGAGTTTCAAGTAAGCAATTTTAATTGTTAAATCCAGTGACTAACTCTTCTTTGTCATGAAATGATTATGTCTAATTAACAAATATTTTACTCTTTGATATGAACAGAGATCTAATTCTAGAAGCTTATAGACTAAACGAACCAAATAAACACGGAAAAAATATTTTTTACTTATACTCATACATTGGCACATACCTACGTACTAGTGACTAACATCAGCAGTTGTTAAGAACATCGTAATATAAGTTCATTGCTAGTTTTAAACCAATTTTGGAAAGAATTCATTCATCATAAGTAAATAACCCACATCAGTCTACTGTTGGAGATAGCCCTCTCAAAGATGCACACAAATGCGTCCTATCCTCGGCTATTCTTTTCCATCCACTGCCAGCAGCCTTGCGTATCGTCGCTCCACCTTGTCAAAGGGGGCGCCCCACGCTGCGCTTCCCTAATCGCGGTCTCCACTCAATAACACGTCTGCCTCATCGGGTATCGTTTCTTCGGCAAGTGACCAGCCCACTCCATCAGAACTCATTATTATTTTTAATTAGATTATTAGAATAAGCATTGTTTCATCAAAAAGTTTTATTTGGCATTCGAGTTGTTACGAACTTACGAATTGTATTAAGGATATCGCTTGTTGTGAAAATTTGGTAACATAATATTTTTATCGTATTTTATCTGGTCTTTATTTAAAAATACCACTATTTGCTATTTATTCAACATGATAGCAATAAATTCGGTCTTATTATCCCTGTGGTAGATAACATTAAACGCAAACACAATTTTAGTGATAATCTAATAGGTATACTCAGTTACGTGTTTGTGTTATGTTATCTTCTGATTGTGTTGGACCTCAGCATTATTGTTATTGTTTTTCATAACTGTATTTGGATAATCAAAATATAAATCTGGACTAAACAATCTCCATTTTTTTATTAAGATTATTATTTTGGGAATCACCAATGTAAATCTGCAGTTTTTTAACCTAGGTACTTAATATGTCTGTTAGCAAAAAGTACATGTTCACATGTCATTGCTGGTGTTATTCCACTGAACAGAGGGCATTGCTCAAGATGTTACATTTCACAGACAAACAATACATATTTCTCATCGATATCTATTTCTTTTTGCGCTTAATGAATTCAAGCAAACTTATTGCAAAATTGTTGAATGGAAGTAGAAAACTTAACTTGATTCTAATATTAATATGCCGAGCATATACGACCTTACAAATCGTTAAGTTATCAACAATTAAGGACAGTTAAACAACAGGATGCGTGTCGCAAGAGGCAACTAATTACTGTAGCACGAGACGGGCAGCAGCGTCTTCGTGCGAAGTCTTATAAAAAACTGCGCTCGCCAACCCGCCTGCTAAGCGTGACGAGTAGGTATTGGCAATCCCCTCCGATGATAGGTCATTGGGAAAGGGATTTGTTCAGCGGTGGAATTCATACAACCCAAAGGGCCTCAAGACAAAGTGAAGGGCTTCTTTTGAGAAAACTTACTCCATCATAGATCATCATCACCATCACCATTTTACAATGAGGTTTTAATTCAAAGCAAACCCATTAGTTATACACGGTTAATTTTAATTAGTTTTAAAGCGGCAAAAATAACATTCTAAGCTTTTACGTCTTGGCTCCAGAGAATAGCAGCCCTGAATCCGAAATGGGTTTTATCATCCATTTTGTTTTTTATTTTAAACATAATGGAGATATCTTACGAAAAAAGTAGCTCCGGCTCAAATACAAAAACCTTTTCAACGAGACCAACATCATCTCAAGAAATAAATGCTTTTCCAAAACTAATGATTGCCGCATGTTTCATGATCATCAACATCATTTTAGCCATAGGACATCAGCTGCTGAACATAGGCCTTCCCCAGTGACTTCCAGATTGGCTGAATGACAGCAGCCTGCATCCAGCGGCTTTCTGCGACCTTTACCAGGTCGTCTATCCACTTTGTGGGTGGCAAAAAAGGTGGAAAAAAGCAGCGTACCTATGCTTTTTTCGGTGTGTACGTAAGCGGTAAACTTTTTTTACTTTGTTTACCTATATGTAAACAAGGTACTCAGTACTGTAGGTAGTAAATACAATAAATAACGAAAATCACACTTTTAAAAGCAATGAAATTTAGGATTGAAGAGGTTATACTTATAACACCCAGCTATCACAGTCATGAATGGAATAATTCGAACGTCGAACTGTTCACGTGTAATCTATTTACAAATTGACTTTGGTCCGGCACTGGCGACGTATCAAGTGCACACTTTCACACGTGACGTGGTTTTCGCACTAGAATCCTATTATTACCTAACCTTCCGTCCGGATGCCCGTCACTGACATCTGAGTGATCCAACAGAATAACAACTCTGTTCTTTAATATTTTAATGCCTTAAACGCAAAGGGTCCCGGGTTTGAGTTTAAAAAAAACGCATTCAACAAACTGGCTCGGGTTTGCGTGTGCTGGGAGACGCCCTTGGCAAAATTTGTCGTCTGGTACCTCGTAACAACGTACGTACGTACCTCGTATCAATGATGATTCTTGTGTTACGAGGTACCAGACGACAAATTTTGCAAACGACAAATGATGACATCATCATTATCATCATTTCAGCCATAGGATGTCTACTGCTGAACATAGTCCCCCATTGTCTTCCAGAATGGCCGGTTGAAAGCGGCATGAATCCAGCGTCTTCCTGCAACCTTTACCAGGTCGTCTGTCCACCTTGTGGTGGACGTCCTACGCTGCGCTTGCTGGTACGTGGTCTCTATTCGAGATTTTTTCTGCCCCATCGGCCATCAGTTCTACGTGCTATGTGCCTGCACTGCCACTTCAGCTTGCTAATCCGATGGGCTATAATTACACAAGAATATCATTTCTTTACCGAGACCGTCTTTCAGTCGTCTGACGTAGGCATTTATTAAATAATAAAATCTCTTCAGAAGCGGCATAATACTGCTCAATTGAAGGTAAACTTGTAGTTATTGGACCAATTACTTGCGTATGAGTCTGAGACGTTATAACATTTCCACTGGCGTGACTATTGTTTTCTTATGAAATTGTTATTCATATTCACTTTGAATCTGACCCAAGTTTAGATTACAATGTATATCAATGGGCTGTTTGTATTGCAAAAACTCATTGATTGGCTAAAGCGAATTAACAAATCGCCTAAAATGGTAATTTTACTTCTTAGTATAGTACTAATAGTAAGTTAAACAGACTCACTCGAATCCTCTGAAATTAAACAAAATGCTGATATTTTTATCGACAGCTGAAAATTTTTGTCGACTGACAACAGCAGAAACATCCTTTAATAAAATTATTTCATCCGGATGTCTTTCATCGGCAACAAGGAAATTGGCATACAATGATACTCATTCCATTTATCGGATCCGGTAACAGTACCTTTGCCATGAACCAGAAATACACAACATAAATCTCAAGGTCTTCAACCAAGATGAGTAAAGAGGTAAATTACAAATTAATTAATATACTTGTTTTATTAATTTGAAAAAAAGAAAGAAAATCATTTATTTGCGACCTGGACTACCAAAACCGGTAAGTGGATTACAGGCTCAAAGGGCAAGAGCTTAGTGATGAGCCCGAAATTATTTTGTACCTAAATCATGGATGTCATTATGTATTAAAAAATATCTGTCCTTTATCTACAGGGTGGTCCAGGCCAGATGGATATAATTTTTTTAGGTAGTCGGCTTAGGGACCTATTTGTACCCGCCAGGTAAAAAATCGCTTGTCAGGTTGCTGACAAGATGATGATATTGATCATCACTTTTAATGTTTTAATATTTTTTTATTTACTTTCAAAATGAAAAATTCTATTATTTTTTTATTTTAGGTGCTTACTTAGACATTGTACTCTCTCAGAAAAAAAAAATTGAGAGATCTGCAAATTTGAAGTGCATTTAATTTCATATCAATGCAAGAATAATTACTTTCCTTGAAATCGACAGATTTTTCGTAAACTCCAATAAAAAATTAAAAAAGCGGTTCAAAGCACTCATGATTTTTTTAAAACTGTAGCAACTTATGCTCTTTCAATTGCCAAAAAAAAAGTCTCATGTTAACGAACCAGAAAAAAGTTAAGATTTTTTCAAAATCTAACGACGGCGAAGAATAATCTTTTTTTGACCCAGGAAACTAGCTTAACTTGGATTGAGCAACATTTTAACAAACAAAATGACCGTATTTATGCTCAAAGCTCTAGGGAAGCTTCCCAATTAGTGGACAGAGTGCAACGTGGGCACCATCCGACTTCAGTGATGGTTTGGTAGGGTATTAGCTATGAAGGAGTGACTGAGCCATACTTTTGTGAAAAAGCACAAGTGTATCAATATACCATTCTTGAGAAGGTAGTGAAGCCCCTTAACAACACCATGTTCAATAACCAAGAATGGTCCATCCAGCAAGACTCGGCGCCGGGTCCTAAAGCTCGGTCTACGCAGTCTTGGTTGGAAACGAACGTTTCGGACTTCATCAGAGCTGAAGACTGGCCGTCGTTTAGTCCCGATCTTAATCCACTGGATTATGATTTATGGTCAGTTTTAGAGAGTACGGCTTTCTCTAAACGCCATCATAATTTGGGGTCCCTAAAACAATCCGTACGTTTGGCAGTGAAGAATTTTCCCGTGGAAAGAGTGCGTGCTTCTATTGATAACTGGGCTCAACGTTTAAAGGTCTGTATTGCAGCCAATGGAGATCACTTCGAATAAGCTTTTTATATTTTAAATTGTTTTATATTTATGTATTAAACTAACACACTGTAAAAGTAATAAATGTTATTTGCAATAGAAATATTTTTTTTCTTTGTTTCAGTATTTATGGTAAGACTAGGTATTGCAGAACTGTGTGAAATGTGAAATATATTTGCAAATAACGGAGACAATGCCTTCAAACTGATCAAATATTTTTTTACAATTAAAAAGACGATGACAAATTGCAATGTTTGTACTAGTTGGTAAATGAAGGTTTTTATTGCAATATCATAATTATTTAATGTCATTATCGAAGTAAACAATGATAAATTTAAATAAAATTATTTACGGAGAATGACTTTCAGAAGATCATATTAACAGTATGTACAATAATACGTTTGACATTTGATGCAATATAAGACCCTTCTAAAGATTGTAGAATGACAACAAAAAATAATAATAATATTAATGTAATTCATCAATATAGTGCCGTGCGGGGACGGCCGTAAAAATACACTTCCCCACCGCTAACAGAAAGCCTGTCGTAAGAGGCGACTAATTCCTGTAGCACAGTACGGGCAGCAGCGTCTGCGTGCGTAATGTTATAAAAAACTGCGCTCGTCATTGGTGTAGGCCAGTGTTCTGCAGTAGACGTCCATGGCTGTAATGATGATGATGATGATGAATTCATCATAAAAACGTTTATATGGTGCTAGATTATGAATCTAAAAAACTGAAAAAGGTATGTACGGCATCAGAAATTTGATATCATTATTTCACACATACACTAGGCTTTTTTACTTAAATGGAGGCTCCAATCCAGCATGTCATTGGTCATGATAGTGGATGGAAATAATTTAAAGAAAATAAAATTTATTGAAACATAATATATTTCATTTTATTTTTATCATTATAAAAAAATTTCGCCTTGTTTACATATTTTACTTTTATAAAGCTTCGCTTATTCATAAATTTTTGCTATGGATATTTTATTATGTTTAATTGTTGCTGTGTAAATATTTGTGTTGATAAATCTTATTTACCTGTCAATGTTGTGTACGCCTATAATAGGTACATGTATAAGAAATTTATGATGTATGATTGGTGTTATATATAAATATTGTATACATGTACTGTTGGTGTACCTTTTACAATAAATAAATAAATAAATATTCATCATTACTATTTACATCAAACTCGCGAATACTCTTAAATATAATTTGAAACCTATTCGTTATGGTAGATTACTGTAATATTTAGGTAACCATTCGTTTTTAATTGCGGTTTTGTTAATGTAAGCAATTTAAAAATGTTGATGTAAATTAAACGTAATGTTCATTCCTAGAGTATCTATACTTACTTAATCACACTGTATTAAAATTAAATTGAAAGTGTTATTATAATACTAATGGATGAATGGGTAGGACTTAGTAGAAATGCAGATAGGCACACCCAACACCATTATTAACACCTGAGTACGATTTTTGAAATGAAAACATCTTTAGCGGCGTTGTGCACTTTTTGGGATGGGTAAAGAATGTTAAACTCGCGTCAGGACACGTGACATGATCAAAAATTCGTAAGACGACACGTGACCTGATCGAAAATTTGCAAGACGGAGGGAGAGTCGACCGCCAGCGCGGTGTAGGAGAGGAAGAATTGTCATGTTTGATGTTCAAGTTTTCACTTCTGCCGGTACTCCCGGAGTGCAACCCGTTGTTTATTTTTTCTTTTTACCTTGGCTCAGTAGTATATTAGCCAAAGAAATACGATTTGATTTCAATTCTTATCTAGACTGTCGCAAATCGTCACGTTGTATTAAAATAAACCGTGTCCCTATTTTGCTATCGGTTCATTCACCCAGTTATCGCACAAACAAGTGCTACTACCGTAGATGCGCAGTAGAATAGTAGAATCAAAATATTAAACAGTTTCAGAAATAGTCGCACATTACTTTTTTAGGGTACCGTTGAAAGACGAACAGACAGCAAAAAGACCTATGTCCAAGAGTGCGGAGTTCTGAAGGATGTTAAAAGTATTTGAGACTTTTTTGTTAAAAATACATACAATTCACCGTTAAATAAACCGCTAACGTTTTGCGCCTTTTGGAGTGGAGACGCTGGGACCTTGGGGCCCTGAGGCAAAAAAACTATTTTCGGAACTATCCACCCGCTTGATTGATGTTTCTGGTGACCGGAGGGGCGGTAGCTACCTTGGCCAACGAATAAGCTTGGCCATTCAACGAGGTAATGCAGCCGGCATTCTGGGCACCTTTAACATTTCTGTGGAAATGGGTGATGTTAGGTTTTGATAAACTTTTATTTTATACATTTTTTATTTTGTATGTCTTTTATGTACATATTATTATTTGTCTTATATTTAGTTTTAAGCTGTATATTTATTTGTATAAAGTATATAAATGATTTGAAAAAAAAACACCGTCTTAATATTTTAGCTCTATTAATTTTAGACCACGGAACCCTTCACTGAGCGTTTTGCACGCGTTTAGCCGATTTTTATTGTTTGTTGTTGCCAAAAATTTTAGTTTTTTTCTGTATAATTTTAATGTTTATTTTTGTAACGGTTTATAAATTAGTGACAGTGCCTACTAAAATTGTTGTTTGAACAACTGAAAGTGAAACAAACGGCATAATAAACATTAGAAGTAAACAACCAATATATTAAATGTGTTGTTGGTCTGAAGTAGGCGGCATATTTTATCCTTACCTTAACTTATTTTTTTCTACAACCCATGTTATTTGTTTACCAAATTTTGCTTCTATTTGTCAAAATAAATGATTTTGATGAAAATCTACTTGACCTGATCGTCTCCCCACCTTTTTCTAGGCTATCCACAAATACCTACTTCCCAGGATCCACTCTACAAGCATGGCCAACCCACTCCCATTTTAATTAGCAGTCCCGTGCTACTTACCGAATATAGACCGGAAAATCTGTAAAAAAATATACGCGGCACGCAAGCGGATAACGGAATCAGTGACTTTATGACCACTCCCCTTTTCACGGATTAAACCACTACTTTGGAGTTTTGCGAGTTGGTTAATAAGCACTTCTATAGATTTAGACACGCGGGCCTCACAGAAACAGGATAACTTTAAACGAGTACTAAGTACGTGTGTGGGTCCATATCGCGTTTAGTATCCCCATCAGATTGAAAGGCAATATCCTACGGAACCCTTGCGCTTAGCCGAGTCGCACCTGGCCGTTCCTTAAATTCGGTGAAATTTTAAAAGATGTATTTTTGTTTCAGCCGGGCAGAGTGGCGACGCTAATAGAAGATAAGGAAGTGAGTATATCTCCGTTTATTTGAGACCTCGCCGCGAGGGGTTACACAACGTTCACATGATAGCTATTAAAATAGATAGATAGATATCATATTGAATATCTTAAACTTTAGTTTAAGATCAAGATATTCAATATGATACGCGCAAATCTTATGATATAAAAGGCTTTATAGCTTTCAATGTTATACAACCCTTAGGTACGTTAGAACAAGCTATGGTTCAGCTGTTTATAATCATCATATAATTCGCCTGCAGAAAGTCGCAGACAAAATAAATACGCCAATTAAAGTTTTACATGATCTAAAAATATTGTGTAAGTCAATATTTTTTTAGATTTCCAAAGGGTGGTTTTAAATAATCTTTTACTTCTTTTAAGTATTTAATTTTATTTATTTGGCATATACAGCCGACCCCCCAGCCCTTAAACGTGGAACGTAATCAAAGAAAATAAATTAAAGGGATCTTTGACGTAATTTACGGATGACCCCTCTGAAGCTGGGGGGGGTGTCCTAACTACGTTTACTAAGACGTGGTCTCCAGTCGAGAACCTTTTCCTCCACCTTTCATCGGATCTGCGACAGATGTGGTCAACCCACTGCCACTTTAGCTTGCTACATTTTAGGACTTCTTCACTCAGCGAGCTATGCAGCGAGGGATTAAATCCGAAACGAGGTTAACCGGCAACAGACCAAAGTAATGATCCTTTATAATAAAATAAAAATATAACACAAAAGTGCCACCGATTGTAGCGATGTATACAAAAGTGTGAAGTTTCTATATGACCTTGCAGTATACGAGTCAATGTCAATGTGAGTGAACTCGTCTTGATACAATTTCAGTAGCGACATCAATTAGAATATGCCCGCGATTTCTTAACATTAAATCAATATTTGACAACATCACATACATTGCTCTAATCCTAAGGTAAGTAGCTAATGAACCTGTGTTATAGAAATTAGAAACAAACGACACCACAACACCCAGGCCCGAACCAACAGAGAAAAATTCGTTTTCTACATTGACCCGAACAATAATCGAATCCCGAGACCTCAGAATGGCGTCGCCAAGTCCGGCGTACTCGCCTTTTGGCTACGGCTCCAACGAAGACGGCACAAGGTCATTGTTGGAGCGAGATCTCTGGTGAATGACGGCGCACCGCGCGTTTCCTTCTTTTTTTCAGAAATGTTAAGTTAGGTATATTTTATTCCAAAAGTACGAAGGTTACAACTTATTATAATAAATTCGTGCTTTTATATTGTTCTATAGACCTTAAGTAATTTAAATATATTTAAAATTTGGCATCATCTTGCAAAGTAACTCTGTTTTCAAGACGTGTTTTAGCTTAAGACATAGGGTAACGTTTAGCTCGTTTGTGTTCCATGGAATGATTATTCATTCCTCTTCTGGCTTAATTCTATGTCTACGTAGAAGGACTAGTGGTCGGCAGCTAGTTCTTAATAAAAACAATATCAAATTTCCGCCAGATAGCAGTAGTTTCCACATATCATTATCATCACTGCAGTTGTGTCAATGTCAGTGCACCTTGAACGTTGCACTCCTATCTGCACGTTTCGAGGCGGCTTGCACCGGCCGCAGATAACCTAGGGTTAATATTAATATGTCATGAGAATTGACGTGTTGTGTTTATTTTAAAAAACCGGTCAAGTGCAAGTCGAACTCGCGCACTGTATAAACTTCATCACCGTCATCATTTCAGCCATAGGACGTCCACTGCTGAACATAGGCTTCCCCCAATAACTTCCAGATTGACCGGTTGGAAATAAACATAAACTTATAAGGTTCTAAATAGTTCATCCACTTCGGGAATTGTTTGTTTCTGTGATGCTACTACAAATTTAAGGATTTCAAATTGTTTGATTGCTTGTGCTCAAACACAATTTTTCTTACCAATTTCGTAATTCGTGGACGTTTAAAAGTTTTGATTCCCTTGCGACTCTTGCGAGTGTAAAAATATGCGACATAAAAGCCTTATCTATTATTTGCGTTGACATAGATAGAAGTTTATTTTTTTCACAGTTTCAAAGAATTCTAGACTTAAGTATTTGTTAATAACTAATTTCAACTTGATACCGCCGTCACACACACACGGACATCGGAGTGACATTTTGGTGTCTTCTTTTGACGTTACAGTCGTATCGACTGACTGGGGCCATACCACGACCTAGACGATCCATTCAATTTCCGACCAAAATTGAGCTGTTTTGCTAATTTCGTACTACGAGGTCTCTTTACCACTCAATTTTAGGTTCAAGTTTTTGACAGCTATTCAGAAATATATTTCCTTCTCTCTGAATCGCAAATGCATTATTTTGTTCATTCAATGAATGAACTAATGCAATGCAATTCTGATTGGCCAAATATCACTTTGCCTAATTTCTAATTGGTCAAAAGTAATAATGCCAGGGCCGGATTTCTTTCTAGGCCCAGCCAGCCTAGGGTCCCCAGTCCTAGTGGCGGAACCTGCACACAAGCTCAGTCTGACTTGCCTTATCAAGATTAATGAATTGAAAATATTCTTGAGTCTTAAACAATATTACTTATTCGAGCTACTCAAAAGTTGGAGGTCCTATTGTGGTCTTTCTTTTGCACTTGTCCACCAAATTGTCAAAAAAAACAAACGCCACCTAAGAAAGAGTTGAGTTGCGGTCATTTGAAGAACTATCGTCACTAGGACTGAACAAATAAGTATTTATTAGTAAAAGCCTTTTTGGATATCTACTCAAACGTCGGGATTGCGCTTTGATTGCTATTGTATATGTATGTATGTATATGCATCTTAGAGCTCATGAGAATAGTCTCAATGAGTAGGTGTTAAATAGATGATGATTGAGACCTTTAGCTGATGCTGCACATCAAGAAGTCTGCAGGATTCCCAAGTCCTCAATAACTCACAGCAGCAGCAGATATATCGTGTTTAGACTCATAAGAATGGTTTCAATGAGTCGGTGTTAGATAAATGATGATCGAGGCCTTGAGCTGATACTGCACTTCAAGTGTCAAGTTTTTTTTAAATTTTAATTTAATTTAGTTATTATATTTTACAATATTCATAACTTGGAAATAAACTGTTCACAAAATTATATATGATCTAAGTCTATATTAATGCCTCTGTCAATAGGTACGTTCTAAAAAACCACGTTGGCATTCTAAGGGTTAGCTAAAAAGCGACATCTTGTAGAATATGACTATACTAACTTGATGATGAGTACTACTCCAATGACACTAAAGATGGCGCTAAATCGCATTCAATATTATTTAGAATTCTAGTTGATTTCGCAGAGGCAAGTAATTTCTTTCTAATTTCCGAATAACATCTTGCTTATAAAATATTAATGCATCATAATAGTCAGTATTAGTATTCAAAGTCGTTCATTTTCATATTAAGCAAGTTAGAAAAACTAACTTTTTTTGAATCGCTAAGATATGTCAAAATTGAGAGCTAAGCGTTTCAGTTTAAACTACGCAAAAACCTCATGGTACCAAATGAATGAATGACCTAGGCTCTCTGAATTGTTTCATGAAACAACGCTATATGAGGATAAGAGAGAGTGAAAAATCACTGCGAGACAACGCTATACGAATAAGGGAGAGAGATATATAAACAATTCAGTAAAAGAGAGATCATGGTACCAATCTGAGCGATTCAGAATAGACGCACAATACTGAATTGCCTGGAATTTGAGTGGATAGTTAAAAGCTTATGGTAAGGCCCCTGTTCTTGTAGTTCACGGTCCAGACTATATAGCCAGGCGCAAGGTTCGAATCCCACTAGGAACCATTAAATGATCCCAAACACAAATGTTATACTTATCGCTATTGAAAAGTTTCTGTATCCATATCCGACTCCATCATTAGATCAGCTTGATGGTATTAATTTACCCTAAGCGTTCAACGCAAATTACCGCTACACCGACCGGGGCGTCATACAAAATTAACAAACAGTCACAGAAAACTTCCGGGACATTTGAAAGTTGTAATAATTGGTAGGTAATAGGTTAATCAATGTAATTTCATCACATTTCTTGCTCGTTTTGCCGCTAATCTAAATGTCGACATCCTTCGGTTGCTTTGTTTCATTACGTTCAAATTTTAGAGTAATTAGGTCAATCCATTGATGATTAGTTCCGGACTCATTCATTGAGGCAAGTTCTATTAGCGGCATAAGTAATTCTTGTTTGGGTTTCGTAACCAAAGACGTATAGGTATTTTGGAGCGCGCGAATTGCAATCAAAATCGCAAAATCGTACACGAATTTTCTAGAAAGTTGCATCCATTGTAGGATTTCGTATGCGATGCGATAATGCATAAATAATACGTCTTTTGCTTTTTAATTAAATTAATATACTTTTCTATTTATCATCATCGTTTCATTTCAGCCATAGGACGTCCACTGCTAAACATAGGCCTCCCCCATTAACTTTCAGGTTGGCTGGTACTTTCTATTGACTATGTCTTTATTTATGAGGTTATTCATATAAGTAGGAACATTGTGTTGTCTGTCCGTCCCACTTTCAGGGGTTTGTAACCGAATGAGCAACAAACCTGAAGTTTTATTAAATTAAATTATTTTGCGTAGAATTTGAACCCAAAATCTATTGTTTTATCAGGAATTCACCGACTTGGCAGGTTTATATTTTTGATATGCATGCTGAAGGATTTTTTTTATAGGTTTTATTGTATTTTAAAAGAGCTAGTTAAAAAATATTTTAACAAGTTTTTTATATTTTATCAAGTTACTTTATTTTAATTTTGTCTACGTTTTTATCGGTTTCGTAAATGTAAAAGTTTTTGCAGTAAACTTTTCTTAAAAGGGAAGTTAACTTACATAACAGGAACTTGTCTCACTTTAGGACACATATTTGAAGATATTGTGTTTATTTTCAACCGACTTCAAAAAACGAGGAGGTTCTCAATTCGACTGTATGTTTTTTTTTTTTTTTTGTATATTTGTTACGCGATTACTCCGCCAATTATGAATCGATTTTAATGATTCTTTTTTTGTTTGGTAGATCATACTTCAGAGGTGGTCCCATATAAATTTTATCGAAATTGATTTAGAACTTTTTGAGAAAATCAACATATATATACCCAGATAGTATTTTGGTTGTGGTTCTTGTTACCTATCTTCGACAAATATGAGCCGATTTTGATGATTTTTGTTTTATTGAATAGCTTATACTTCAAAGATAATATGCTAAAAGTTTACAAAATAAAAATCACCCCTAAGGGTAGGAAAATAGGGGATGAAATCGGTGTTCAGCAGTTAGATTAGGATTTATCACTAAAAATTGATGAAATAAGTAAATTTTATTAAAAAAAATAAAACCGACTTCAAAACACTAAAATGCTAAAAATAATCCTAACATTTAAGTACCTAATCAGTTACTTTTGGAGTCGGTGCAAACAAAAACATTGAATCTCTCATCGGCTGGCACCGACTCCAAAAGTAACTGATTAGGTACTTAAATGTTAGGATTATTTTTAGCATTTTAGTGTTTTGAAGTCGGTTTTAAAATTTTGTTTATTTTCTCGTACTTTTATCAGTCTGTAAATAAATTTACAAACAGTTGTGATGTTGTCATATTTATTTCTCATTATAAATGTTGTTGTTACACTTCGTCTACTAACTATGTATATAGGAATCGATTTCATATCAAATTACGTTCAATGTATTTCTGTGTCGTTTACTTTTTAATCTAATAACTAGTATCCAAGTCCTTTAATTAGTGTTCTTTAGCACTTTGAGTATTTTATTTGCGCTTATATTTTAAAATTATATACAATAAGTATACTTATTTGACTATCTAGGTCCTATTTACCACTTATTAGACCTAATCAAGCTAATATTTCCCTACTTTATGTGTGGCAAAACACAAATTAATATGAATTTAAAAGAAAATCAGTGTCGTGGCCTATGCCACAACACAAGTCACTAATGCTGAGCAGCGGGAGACCTTTTTTACTAACCTTTCATGTGTATGTACCTACGACCTTTAAATTAAATAAAAACTTACTTATTAACTAAAGAACCGTCCCAAGATATGGCATGTTTGGTTTATAATATATTTGATATCAATTGTTTTTTGTTAACAATCGCAATTATAATCATGGCCATGGTTCTGCATGATATCAAACGTGAGAAGAATACTTTAATAATTGTATACGTAATTAGGTTTTTTTTAATTTTTTTTTATTTAAAACTTTATTGCACTAATAGTGTACAAAAGGTGGACTTAATGCTAATAGCATTCTCTGCCAGTCAACCGTTGGGTCATGCAGAAAGTTTTCAATTGGGTGGTGGTTCAATTTCAATACATATAGGTGCAATTTATCTATTTTAAGAATTGTCTAACTTTATTCTTGAAAATGATCTTCGAGTCCGACTTCTTAATATCGATAAACTGTTTATATTAATGTAACTTATTATCTGTTTTTAAAAAAGGTGCTTACATTGCTAGTTTTATTAAAGCTAAGTTTCTTTTGACTTTATTGATAATCCAAATTCAAATTATTAAATTTTGTTCATTTAAAAGTTTAAATAAATAAATAATTTGAATTTGGATTGTTAAAGTTAGCATGCCTATGTCTGAAAATCATTTAAAATGTGGATTTAATGACCATTAGGCTAAACCGTGTGAGGACGGCCGTAAAGAATACACTTCCCCACCGCCAACAGGAAGCGTGTCGTAAGAGGTGACTAATTCCTGTAGCACGAGACGGGCAGCAGTGTCTGCGTGCAAAATCTTATAAAAAACTGCGCTCGCCAACCCGCCTGCCAAGCGTGGCGAGTATTGGCAATCCCTCCCTAATGTTGAATCCCCAATGTTCAGCAGTGGACGTCCTATGGCTGAAAAGATGATGAAGATGAAAAAGGCTAAACAAAAGTGGCTCACAGTTCTGTAAGCCGTGCGATACCTAAAGGAAGTTTAAATTAATATAACAATTTTCAATACTTAAAATAAAAGGCCACGACACAGTGTATTTCCCGCTGACTTAAGTAGAGTCATACAATTTAGCAAAAAGCAAAGCCCAACAGTGGACTGTTGTAGGCTGATTACTTATTATGAGAAAGAAAGAAGTGAAATGCAATACCTAATTTGGACGAGTTAAGTTTTTAAATAAAATACCTAGACATAATTTTAAACACATGTGTTAATTCTTATGCTTTTAGTACATTTATATCAATTGCTTTGTTATGTATCCTCATTCTTTGTTCTGAAAATACGTGACACACATTTACTCAAGCATTTCAGTTGAATAACACAAAGCCATAAAGATTTGGCACAGATGTGAACTTGGCCCTTTTAAATGTGTTTTCTTAGTGTGTGAAAGTATGTAGTGTTGTTATTTTCTTAGTAAGAAAATAACAAGCATAGTTTCTGTAAAATGTGCGAGTAGGTTCACAATATTAACGCTACTCATATTTTTCCAGGTTCCATTAGTTGTCTGATAAAACAAAATTACTTACAAACTAATCCTGGATACTTTAATCACATTAAACCCATTGTGGACAAAAGATTAGTATCTATAATAACTATAAGCTATACTAATCAGATACTTTAAATAGCTTCAATCGGGTTGAAGTGGTCATAAAATCCCCGCCCTTATATAAGCAAATGATGTTTCTAAGTTAGGACTTTAAACGAATTATGGAAACTAAAGTGGCCGTGGGCGCTTCTTCTATTACTTTTGAATTAATAAGAAACAAATTCCAATATACTTTTATTTTATATATAAAAATATAAACTTTTTTTTTTTTTTTTTAAATATATACATGTTATAAGTAAATATAGCAATATTTAAATCTAGTTTATTTTTTCAAATAGCCCTTAATTATGCTCCTTTAAGCAGTTTCGGGACAATATTGTGGGCAAAGAAATAGCGCAAGAAACTCAATCACTATTTTTAATGAAATAGTATGTTTACATCACAAGGTACCTTAATAATATGTACCGGTGCAAACAAGGCAGTATTTAATTCCATACATTTTTAACAATTAAATAGTCAGTTATAAACTTTTTTTATTGAAATCATCTTGACATGCGATTTAAAATTATACTTACCTGTGTATGTATGTCAGATTTTTTTTGAGGTAATTTGTTAAAAAGCGAATACATTTTCCCATTAATGAATTAAGTATTCACTTCATGCAATCTGAAATTTGGAACGGCAAGTTTATCTTTGTTCTGGGTATTAAAATTATGAATGTCACTTTTCTTAGGGTTCGTTTTTGCAATTATTTTCATAAATGAATTGAGAAGCCACTGTAAGCACACATTTTTTTGAACAGTTATTTACTTATTTCAATGAATATCGGGGTCATTTGTAGTACAAAGTAGATTTCTTATCTGCTGCTGAGCCCCATAACAATATTACATAAAAGTACTTATATGATTTATACTGTGAAAGTAGCTAAAATACAGTAATCTTGCTGTTCCAACATCAGTGATTTGTATCCTATGTCAATTTTACGTAACTTAAGTTTACCATGTAAATTAACTTTTGCCTGCGAAAAAACAACCAAAAGTCAAGGTTGTCGTGCGTCGTATAGTTAACATCCATATTATTAACAATACTGTTGCTATTTTTGCCCTGTTTATTAACAAGTTAGCAAACCATCTCTCAATTAAATCAAAAATAATCGTATAATATTTTAGCACGTGTGTGTATTATTGGATTCGCAAAACGTGGCCGTAATTCTATAAGCAGTTTAGCGCTGACTCGTGTTCGAATGTGATTATAATATTATGCGCAATAGGTAGCTGTACCAAGGATTAAAATGTGTTCATTGTCTTGATTATATCTTTGAATATACAGGGTGTAACGAAAAGGTGAAATAAAACTTTAAGGGGTTATTCTACGGCTAAATTACATCAACTTTTTCTATGGGACCGACATCAAAATCTCAAAAAAAAAATTGACGTTTCCATACAAACTGATGCCAGCTGGTCACGTTTTAGTATGGGAAAGTGGTTTTTTTTTGCGATTTCGATGTTAATCTAAATGTATACTGGCTGTAAGAGAAAGGTGAATAAAAAATTTATGAGGTGATTACTATGCTGTAAGTTCAAATACAACGATTTTAACTGATCAAGCATACGTAAACGAGACATAAAATAAAATCCATTGCTAAGCGGACTCATGAGACTGCTTGGATGTTAACGGGTTAATTATGGAACTAACATTAATATCCCCAAAAATACTCGTATATACTTCCCTATTGTAATATCACCCGCCGACCAGCTGATATCAGTTTGTATGGTAAGTGGTTTTTTTTTTGAGTTTTCGATATTGGTCCAGAGATGTTGTATTTGAGTTATAGAATTACCCCCATCATCAAGTTTTATTTAACCTTATTATTACACCCGGTACGGCCTGAACGATTTTTATGATATTTTTGGATTTGTCTCCCCTCCTAATAGCAGAATCACTATTACAAAATCGGATTTATTTCCTTCCTTTCTTAATTTCACGGTCATGCAGAATATTATTGTTTAACACGGTAACTATCGGTTACCGATGGGTGATTCCGCATAGTCCAAATATCCAAAAAAAAGCAAATGTTATCTCAATAATGTTAAAAAAGCAACATACATTCCAACGAAGGTACGATTAGATAAGAATGTCACATTAGATGTGAGAAGATAATTTTGTCGATAGTAATTATTAAATCAATGCTGTAATGTAATCAAAAGCTTGTAAAGGCTAAAGATGCAAACTCAAGGCTTAAAAGAAACCCAAACAGATTGGTCTTAAGTGTCATCCCAAAATCGCAAAAATATAACAAGAGTTGTGTATCTATGTGTGTTAAGATATACAATAAAACTCCTGATGACATAAAAAAACAGAAAATCAATGTTTTTAAGACTAAATTGTACAAGTGGCTTATTGACCAAAGAATTTATGACCTAAAAGAACTACTTGACCGCACATCTCATTGACTCGATTTAATTTGAACAGTTAATTAAAAGTGATAATACCTAGTAATTTAGTATTCCAATCGATGTTATCAATTTGTCAATCTAATTATATTATAATTGTCTCACGCATAATGTATCTACATTTAATTTAATTAATATTTGCATGCTAATAATCCTGGCAAGACATGTTAACCTTTTTTAATGTAACATCTTTATACCATGTTCTTACGCAAATAAAATATTATGATTATGATTATTATTATGATTAAAAATCAGAAATATTCATTAAAAAATGCGCAAGACTTTATACTTAATACTAGGTTTAGGTATGACATTGTTATACGAGTACAACATAAATCTCTCTCACAGCTTGCACGAGCCGCTATGGGCCGCTAATGTGCGCATGATTGCATCCGCCGATTTGCAAATCCTCTCAATTGCACTCGTGACCGGGAAATATAACAATATTGATACTTGACTGAAATGGATGATTTATTGTGTGAATATGATTCCCGCCGCGATGGTAAGGTGGATGGAGTTTCTGTCAGCTGAAGAGACCTGTTACAGGTACATCATTTAATTTAATTAATTTATTTGAATAAAATACATAAGATATTTGTATAGAGATTTTTTTAAAACTATTTTAACATTAAAAATAAATAAAAACAATTGAACTGATTAGTTCGTTTTTAACAAAAGAATTTATCAACTGAACTTTACCCGCGCTTATTGTGTTTTCATTTATGACGGCAGTATAGCATTTTGAGCATTGATAGGTGAAGATCATATGTCTCACACCGCTGGTCTCACCATCCGAGAGCCTTCCTCTAGGCAAAGACCCGCCGTGGGCGATCTGGAGACGTATTTTTGAATCATGCGAATTCCAATTCGAATACGAAATCGCAAGATTCGCATGCGAATACCTAATATCACTATTTTGAAAATTCATTCTGTGAATTCTGCTACGAGTGGTCCTACCCACTCGTTTTTTGATTTCTACTAGTAGAAAGTACGGCAGAATGACATTGACAAGTAAACATATGATTGACAGAGATTTAACATAATAACTTTTTATTTACGTTCGTTAATGAGTTTTTGCTTTATGGTTCATAATATTTTCTCCGTGAAACTAAAATAGTTACAAGATTTTTGTGTTTGAATTCAAGATTCATTTCTGATGCTTCAAAAATACGTCTCCTGGAATACCATGAACAACTCCGGTCGGTCCTGTTTAGATAATTTATTAAAGATGTAGCCCTCACGGATGACACTAATAGTATGTTTGATTGCGGTACTCTTTCCCAAACCATCACATCACCTTCTTCAATGTAAACTGTGTTAGAATTAATTAATTAAAAATGTCCCTCGTGTCTGCAATACAAATATCTGTTACGCTTCATCGATAATGCGGTTTTAATCATCAAAAATTTTACAGTCGTATGCAAATCAAAAATACATCTACTTTGTTCACAACTAATATTAGAGCAATGAGTTTTTAATATACTAGACGTCATAATACTAAACTCGTGTCGCACTCGACTGCGTAGTTCAATAATCGCTCAGTCAAGTATACCTCAGTAAGTATGCATTCGATTGCATTATCGACCTTATAAAGTACATAGATGATAATAAGGTACGAGAAAGACTTAAGAACTTGTAGCGACATCTATCTCGCCACATATAAAACTAACGTATCCTACATCGCGATATTAAAGTTATCGGAGCGAATGAACCATATATACAAGAACCCGACAAACAACCGTCGGGCAGTAGCCCACCAGAAACTGAACAGTATTGTTAGAAGAGACACTATGTAATACAGAGTTATTTTAAAACGGCTGATACTGGTCAAACCTAATGTAATATATGCCTATGTACATCTCACTACAGTGCACAAGCCTCACCTCAACTATGAGGTGGTTTGGGCCATACTCCATCACGCTGGTAGGGTGTTGTAAGGCCAGTGACCTAACCTTACTGTCAGATGTTGTTAAGCCGCCCTAAGGCCTCTATCTAGGCTTCGCGACTAATATCAAGCGTCAAACCAATAAGTTTTTGTTCATTCATTCTATTATTCGTCGTTCAAAATGGTTTACTTTATTAAATGCAATATTGAAGTTTGTAATGCATGCCATAAAATCGTAAAACTTGCATGCCACAGCGTCATACCTACATAGGACAATAGGTAGTAATATCATAGCGACTGGCCAGCTGATCATATCAACATTCCGTGAGGCTAACGTCACGCTGCTGACGTTTGGCCCTTAGCTCATCACCAACTGCCCACTACTCATGACCAGCAAAGCATCATCAGGCTTGAAGAAGTGTCAATCTTTAAAGTTGCACTTCGTCTAACGTTCAGTGTACATATTTTCTCTAGCACTTTGATGAATTTTAAGAAACAGTCAGAACCAGGTTTTCAAGTTAAAGTAAAAAGTAAGTGTATATTCTAAGCAAGTTATATATACTTATTATATAAGTAACCACCTACTGGCTCATATACCCTATAATGCAACCCCTATTACTTTTTAATAACATGTGTGATGTTTTGTAGGTACTGTAATAAACAAAAAATTAAATTGATTCATAATTCAAGAAAGAATCACTTTAGCGTGAAAAAGGCGCCTTTAAGCACACAGGTTCATCAGAACACAGGCGATAACATTTATCGTTAATAAATGACGACAGTTACACAATAATAATGATTATTTTCCTCAACTCCTTCTCATAACATCGCCGTTTGTTTAATAACATTGTCGTTGAATGACCGTATTTTGTTATTATTTTATCCAGCCGCCATATTAGTTCAATGGCGGTATTGTGGCTATATCTGAAGGATGTGGAACAAAGCTAGTTGTTACCGGTCAATAGGTCATTTATTGTTATATTATCATCGATAACTATCGTCAATATTGATGATAAAACATAACTAATGCCGAGCCACGTGTATTTCTTTAAACGCAGCGTAAGGCGCACTCCGAAGAGTCCGACTCACCCCCAGATCGGGCCCGCTAGAAAGGAGCCCGGCAGCGGTCCGGCCTGTTTCGGCAGTTCCGGTCCCGTCGGCGTCACCACTAGCGGGTTCGCCGCTTGGTAGGGTGCCTTTTGCACTCCACATTGGCCCGATCACCGCACGCCACAACTGCCCGGGTTAAGCTGACGAATGTCTTCCTCAAAGGCACTCAGCGAAAGGTCCGTCCATAAAAAAAAAAAAAAAGGCGCACTCCGAAAGTGGAATGATGATAATTGAACAAAACTGCTGACAGTACATGGATAAGAATAGCCGAGGATCAGTCTCAGTGGCGTGCAATGCACCTATGTCTAGTAAAGGACTGTATAAATGATGTGTATCTTAAAAATCTCGAAGTACTTACGTAAAGATTATTGTTCCAAAATAAATAAAAACACACAACAAGTATACTCCTTAGAAACAGCTATGCTCGGGATTTCTATAATAAAATCAGAAACGAGGTTATCCGACAGAAACTAATCGATGTAGCTAAAAGAATAAGCAAACTGAAGTGGCAGAGGACTGGTCACATTTGCTGTAGAACCGACAACTGATGTAGATTGGGTAGACGTGTTCTTGAGTGAAGACCGCAACTAAAAGCAAGCGCAGCGTGGGGCACTCTCCGACAAGGTCGAGACGAGCTACGATATACGCAAGGCTGCTGTCAGTGGATGGAAAAGAATAGCCGAGAATCGGGCGCAGTGGCGTGCATTGGGAGAGGCCTATGTCCAGCAGTGGACTGACGTGGGCTGTTTATGATGAAACCCCTCTGAAATGACGAGTTATAGACAACACCATACGCAATACGCAAATCCAAAGCTGATTTTTATAGATACCACAAACAAACATAACTACTTACTTGCTTACACTTCAAGTGATCTTTGAAAACACAAATTTTGAGGTCACTTAAAAGACGCAAGTCATTCTGTAAATACCTTTGGAGTAGATAATGAAACTAGGCCACAATAAATACCGTTACAACACAGATAAGGTCATTGTAAAAATATTATAAAGAGAGCAAAGAATTCGCAAAGAAGAGTACTTAAGTACGTTTTGAACGATAAAAATAAATCGTCCTACCGAGAGAAAAACAGTAAGACATTGTAGACGAGTAAATGATCCTTTTAAGTGTTCTGTTTTTATTATTATAAGATGTGAAACCTTAGATAAAATTATTTTTAACGATAGGCTAGATTTTGCCGCTCTTATCGTACAATTCGATATAAAATAGATTATTCGATAAAAAAATATTATTACATACACAAAATACAATTTTAATAATGAACAAAGAATAGAATAGAAGAACATTTATTCAGAACCATATATACAATATAATTTACAGGTATTAATATTCTAATAAATTACAGTGTGGTTTCGATACATGATAATGAAAGGTATCTACTCATCATATGTCGGACCATATTAGTAATGCTACGACGCTGGTCTTCCGTAGATGCCCAGACTCTTCCGTTTATTTTCTCACCGTCATATTATGCCACGAACCAGCTAATAATAAAACAATAGTCAAATATTAGTAGTAAAAAACTAAAAAAATACTCATCTAATATGGTCAATTAAAAAAAATACAAAAGAGGCCACTGCCACAATGCCCGAAGAGCAAGGTGTTTAACCATAGCGTCCTACCAGTGATGACCGAAACATGAAACATGACATTATAGCTGGCCCACCGACTTCACGTCACTCAGCGAGCTGTGGAAAGGTCGATGCTTGGGATTTCGTTAAGAGATAAAATCTGAAACAAGGTTATCCGGAAGCAGACCAAAGTAATGGACATAGTCCTAAAATGCAGCAAGCTAAAGTTTCAGTGGGTCGGCCACATCTGTCGCAGAACCGATGAAAGGTGTAGTAGGTTTTTGAGTTGAGACCACGTCTAGGCAAACGTAGTGGACGCCCCCCAGCTCGATGGACCGACGACCTTAGGAAGATGACTGGCAGTAGATGGATGAAAACAGCGGGAGAACGTGCTCTTTGGGGAAGGCTTACGTCCAGCAGTGGCCTGTATAAGGCTAACATGATGATTCAAAAGAGGGAATTAAGTATATAATTATAATATTAAGTATATAATATTTATCGCAAAATATTAATATTTACTTTTTGTACCTACCCAAGTATAAAAATATATTTACAATTAAATCCTATCAGCCTATCACCCTGATGTGGGTAATGTTGTTAACATAGGACAACGTGTCTGTATGTGTGTATGTGTATGTATGTATGTATGTTTATGCGTCTGTGTCTATATGTAAATGTAAAAAACTAGTTAAAATATTTAATTATTTACAGGAGTTCGAATATTTGACTATACCTACAGACAGACAGGATCGCAGGATTGCTATGTGAGTTGTAACAGTACATTATATGTACATTGTAGTAGAACAGATAACTTAATCGGTTCTATTAACTTGGATGAGACAACCCTGGCTTTAACAGGTAGAAACACTGACGAATTTAGCCAATATCCTCGGAAGCTCAATTGATAAGCAGTCGCTTGGATAGCCAAGAGACGTGGGTTTGATTCACACCTGAGGCGGTCGATTTTTTCTAGTGTAATAAATAATCTTAAGTGTGATAACTTGATAAGAGAAGACTCATGTCTACTTAGCGACAGCGACCTACGCATGATAGAGAACGATAAGTGATTAAATTTTGTTTGTACGTCTCAAGGTCAGGAGACGTATTTTTGAAGCATTAGAAATGAATCTTGAATTCTAACACGAAAGAAATTCATGTATGGAAATATTTTCTATTGCATCAGATAATACGCATTTTTGAATCACTTGTTTAACTGTTTTCGTTTTACGCAGAAAGTAAATAAAACCGGAATCCAAAACCTCTTAGATTTAAAAAACTGGTAATAAATCGCTTAAAACGGAACGTAGATTCTTCCGTACTTTCTACACTAGTTTCTTCAAAGAAAACAAAAAAAGAGTTGCTAGGACCCATGCAGCACATAACATATAGAGTAGAAATGTCATATGATTTATTTGACAAAACCAACCGCCATTCTTAAATCTTTATGTGTATTGTTTTTGTATGGGCGAGTTGACAGAACTTTTCATATTAAATGTAAGTGAAAAATCACTAACTAGTTTCGAAGAAAGATGGTTCGTATTGCTGCTCTATAACGTATGTGCACGATGGTAGGACCACTCGTAGCAGAATTCAGGAAATAAATGTTCAAATAGTGATTTTAGGTAATCGCATGCGAATCTTGCGCATATCGTATTCGGATTGTAATTCGCATGATTCAAAAATATGTCTCCAGGTCGTTATCATATTGCCATTAACATTATCTATTAAGTATTGGACACAAACCGATTTTTAATACTAATAAATAGCTTATGTAAGATAAAATAATAATTATTCTAACTGAGTATTTATTGAATTAATAATATTTACACAAACACAATTTTGGCGATTCGGCTACACTATAGCACTCTCAAAATAAGTTAAACAAAAAATTTGTGAAGTTTTGGACTGCTTACAGTTTTAACTAAAACGCTTTCAAACCATCAAAATTAATTTAAATATCGCGAAAAGATAATTTGAGTTTGGCAGTTCTAATATTATTAGTCTGTCTCATTTCATTCACTAAGGCGCTGCGCAAACGTTAATATTTTTGTGTCTTGTGTTTGAAACGAGCTACCATTAAATATTTTATTATAAGACCTTATATACCTACAGTCCTACACATGTTTTTCAATAAATATAAGAATATTTTCATTATAGTTAATATGAAATACACCACTCCTTGCGCAGACGTAGATACTATTTGGTTAGGTAATATCTAATAACAGAATAACTCGGTTGTTCTTTTCTAAAAACCAGACCAGATATGAGCATAAGGAGAGGTGTATAGAGTTGTAAATTGACGGTCATATGCTATAAGCGTCCGTCATCAACCGACTTCAAAAAAGGAGGAGGTTCTCAATTCGTCGGTATCTTTTTTTTTTTTTTTATGTATGTTCAGCAATCATTCGTTACAGCGTTGACCGATTTCGATAATTATTTTTTTGTTTGAAAGGTAATACTTTCAGAATGGTCCCATATAAATTTGGTTAAATTCTGAT
The DNA here is from genome assembly GCA_963576865.1 of Anania hortulata. Classification (NCBI taxonomy): domain Eukaryota; kingdom Metazoa; phylum Arthropoda; class Insecta; order Lepidoptera; family Crambidae; genus Anania; species Anania hortulata. The sequence goes on along the minus strand of OY756408.1, from coordinate 16,837,305 downwards.
GATGGGATCTATAAGAAAATCATCAAACATTGCATGAACTCCGTACCACGCCAACTGATTTTAGTATCTGTCTTACCTATATCTCTGCCAAATGTGGACCGATTTTGATGATTCTTTTTTTAATGAATAGCTTATACTTCAAAGATACTATAATAAGACATTTTTGGAAAAAAAATCACCCCTAAGGGTGGAAAAATAGGAAATGAAATCGGTGTTCAGCAGTTAAATTATGTTTGCACTCGTAAGATTTGTTTTGATTAGGATTTATCACTAAAATGGATGAAATAAGTTAATTTTATAAAAAAATAAAAACCGACTTCAAAAAACTAAAACGCTAAAAATAATCTTAACACTTAAGTACCTAATCAGTTACTTTTGGAGTCGGTGCCTGTCAATGAGAGACCAATGTTTTCGTTTGCACCGACTCCATGCGGAGTCACGCGATTTCGCGTGACTCCGCACTTCCACCGCAGCATATTCATCTCCGTGACACGCAGCTCCTGCTTGTGTCGCTCAAGTACCGGCCACGCTTCGCTGCCATATAAAAGGACAGGCCTAATGATGGACTTATAGATCTGTCCTTTAAGCATAACAGGCATTCTGTCGCTAATGACACCAGACACTTCTTGCCATTTGGCCCACGCAGCAGCAATGCGTGCTTTGACGTCGCAATCAATGTCTCCCGACGCGTGAAGTACAGATCCAAGGTATTTAAACTGGTCCGTGCGCTCGACCTTGTCTCCGCCTAGGCGGACAGGCGTTGGATATGTAGAGTTACAGGCCAGGTACTCGGTCTTCGCCACATTGAGTTTCAGACCACCGCTTTCAAGCGACTGCTTCCACTCGTTCACGCGTCTCACCAGCCTGCCCCTGTCTGCGTCTACCAGTGCGATATCTTCAGCATACATCAGCAGCTATGGTGGATCCGGGAGTCCAAAATCCGCTCAAGGAGCTTCATGGTGTGGGACATGACCTGTATACCGCGGTAGTTGCCGCACTCTTGCACCGATCCCTTGCCTTTGAAGATCGGAGTAATAATACTACTTACTAATAATACTACTTATTATCCAACATTGTTAACATAGCACTAGCTCTAAAGGGTTTAAAATTAAAATTTCGATCCATTTTGCTAGAAATCACTAACTGCCAGTAATCCAAACGCACAGTACAAGGCACTAGACGTCCCACGCCGGAATGGACAAAGCCGTGGCCGCGCGGCCGCACGTCTGCACCCCTCGCCAGAGGGGCCCCGCCCCCGCGTCCCTTGCTCGTTCTGTACAGCGCGCATCACGTTGGTTTGTGCGCGCATTAAAAAGACTAAATTAAAATACGTGAACAAGAAGTCATTAAATATCATTTTCGTAAAAAAACACTCACTATATATCTAGAAGAAGTAATAAACTGCATTTAATTTAAATAAAAATGTTTATTTTTGAGCGCTATTTATTGTTAAAAGACATTAATTATTTTTAGCCAAATAACTATGATATTGGTACTACTGGTAATTTAATATGATAAAAGTCATTAAGATTCTTTTAAACCCTTTCGAGGCACATTATGTTTTAACAGAACTAATTATATGCAGATAATGATTTTTAGCCAGTCGTTACTTACAGTGATGTAAGTAAAACATAGGTGTTCTTAAAAAGTCACTAAATACCCTTAATATCTTTTTTTATTTACTAGAAAGGAACATTCACACATTTCTTCATCACTAAAAACCACTATTGCTGGTTAGTGAATTTCGGGCCACTACAAAACAGAAAATAGAAGTTATCGACTTTATGTGTTGGTTATAACGTCTTAATTTGAAAAGCTGGAAGATAGTGTGTTTTTGCATAACATTAAACGCATACAAATCAATTCCTTTGTGCTTTGAACTGCACTAGATGATTTTTTTTAGTTAATGAGTTCTTGCAATAAGCCGACGAAATATATAAGTTTCATTTCTTTAAATAAATATACACGTATTAATGTACCTACTTAATCACAGCGTACTTAAAGTACCTACCTACTAGACAACATTCTTTTTTTAGGAACACGTGCTGAATTCAGTACCTTAAACCTATTTATGACTGTTGAATAATTTTATATCCATAATGTGATTTAAAAAACAAATATCCAAAGACCATCAAATATAACGCTGTTACGTGTACGTGCGCTATTTTGAATTCTGTGTCCCCAAAAAAACCAACGACTAACTAACTAGCTGCGTAACTAACGTGCCGTGAGGGGACGGCTGTAAAGAATACACTTCCCTTCCGTGGAAGGAGGAGGTGTGACGTAAGAGGCGACTAATCCCTGTAGCACGAGACAGGCAGCAGCGTCTGCGTGCAAAATATTATAAAAAACTGCGCTCGCCAACCCGCCTGCCAAGCGTGGCGAGTATTGGCAATCCCGAGGATAGGTCATTGGGGGAGGCTTATGTTTAGCAGGTGACGTCCTATTGGTGAAATGATGATGATGATGAACTAACTAACTGTAATGACATGCTTGCTGATGTGATTTGGTGTACATAAATAAATGATAACTTTGTCTAACAAACAATCAGCGGTGAACTAATATCAATTTTAGATTTTAGAGCATCACTTTCAGTCGGTAATTAATTTAATACGAAATACATTTATAATCAACCATAATTAAAGCGGAATAGGATGACTAAGAAACAACTTATTGCAAAACTAGATATTCCGCGATGGTCAAACATGTGGTACAATAATCAATCGGACTGGAAAGCAATTATTAATAACTAAAAGAAAAAATAAATATAACATTACTGATAAAGTAACATCAGCATCATGTCATAATTAATATGATTTCTCAGTAATAAACATAAACACGTGTAGATAAGGGTTTGATAGAGCAAGGAAAGTAATTAATTTATCATCAAGACTAGCAATTTCTCTAATCTCTATGCGGAATTGCTCTAAGCGTAAGAAGCAGATTTTTGTCATAAAATTTATGTGTTCATTACACAGAGCTAAATTAAATTAAAAAAATACTGTACTCAACTTTTGTGAAAACTAGACACAAGCTAGTGACATTAAAGCTGAGAACGAAAGCACAACGCAATGAAATGAATTGTAATATTTTTCTCACTGGTATATTACGCCTGTTCCATTCACGACTCAAATAAAGTCCATTTTATTAAAAAACAATGAGAACGAGGTAGAGAAATATAATTTAAAAACGTCAGGAGGCCATCACCTACTTGTAGATTATAAAAAAATAGATCTTGCTTTTAGGCATAATCATGTTGATATTTTTTTTTATAAAGGTCTGTCAATAGATTATTTTGATGTCATTATACTGATCAATGTTCTCAAAATTGTGAAAAATATTACTTAATATTATTCGTCTTCTCGCGCACCTAGTTTCATTGTGAATGAGATTGCTTCGGACTCAATCAAGGGTGCTGTGCTGTGGAGATAATTCATTGAAACCAAATAACACGAATGCTTCATATAGGTATACCTACAAATAACCATCATAATACACATAGATAAAGCGTGAATTTGGTTTAAATTATTCGAAAATAAGGTCGCAAAGAGGTTTTCGTTATAAATGATAATAGAGGTTGTCAACCACTTAATTAGTCCTTAACCACCTAGTCTTTAGTGACTATACTATATCTAAAATTCACATATCTTTGTTTCAGGGCATCACATGGGGCAAAGCATTCCTGGTCGCAGCAGAAAACAACGCTGCGCTACCATATCTCTCAACCCGAGAATGCCAGCTCGGAGGCTACAGGGTCTACACGGTCAACTTCCACCCCCGACCCTCCCTTTTCGAACCGAGCAGTTACTCCAGCAGTCTAACGCTAACTGAAAAAAAAGACGCTGTACTATACATCGCTGTTCCCGGCAACAGACATTGGCTTGGCGCCGCACCTTTACCAGATATAGCCAAGCAAATCCTTGAATGCCAAGGGTCGTCTGGGCCTAACGCAGAATACCTCTTGAGACTAGCTGATTTTATGAGAGAAGAGATCCCTGAAGCGTTAGATGAACATTTGTTTTCTTTAGAAAGACTTGTAAGAAAATTCGCATCAGATATGAAGGTTTGCTTGAGAACTCTGATGGGTGATGTCGAAGAAGAAAGCCGAAGAGAAGAGAAATCAGAGGTTAAAACTGCGTCTCCAAGCTTCCAATTCGCTTCGAGGGTTCCAGAGAAAAAGCTACGCTGCGTAAACATGTGATAGGGCTTTTATTAGAATTGGGATTTCATTCTGGATTAAAGGGTATTTGGAGCAACGCGACAACAGGCCAAATATTAACTCTTCTTCAAAACTCTTTTTTATTTAACTGAAAATGAGTTAGAAAAGGGCATGTAATATTTAAGGAATTAATTGCCATCTCAAGTGGTAACATTCATTTCTTAATTTTTAAATGAATAGACTTTCATCTAAATGCATCAGTAAATTAACTTATAAAGTTGGATTCAGGAACGATATGCATTTGATTAGTTAATACGAATATTATTATTTTCAATGTTATGACCGACAGCTCAGAGATAACGTTTCAGAATATGTTTTGGCTCTGCCACGATCATTTATATTTTCGTTGCGTACGAGCGCCTTTGAGGCTAAGAAAAACAACTTTCTATAATAGATGAGCTAACTTGTGATATATTTGAACTCTTTGTTTGAGCATCATCCATTGTCTTCCAAGGGGTTTCAAAATATGTGACGTGTTTTGAAATGTGGACAAACAGGCGAATGGACGGATATCCTATATGGATTTAGTGTGAAGTGTTATTGCTTTTGTTTTTGTAAACATGTGACGTCTATTTTTGTATCGCTAACTTTTTAATAATATGAAATACGTACTTGATTAAATTTGCACATTACATATTTTAATGGTCTGTTAAAAAGTGTAACATTTCATTATCGTTGTGACTAATTTTTTGTTTGTTAAATATCCTACAAACTCTAGTTAAAATTAAAAATTCAATAAAAAAAAAATTAAGTTGTCTACCTATTGCATACCTATTTGCATTCTTTGCTTTCGAAGCAAGAATTGTTATTTGTATGCATTAAGAATTGCTACAATACTTCTTTTTAATTGATATTTTTATAACATCCTTGAAATAACAATTTACGTTTACAAGAATTTGTTACATAATATACATTTAAAAACGAAACATTATGTATAAACTTTAAACTAATAATGACGCACAAATATGTAGACCAAAAATGATAACGAAAACAAGTATTATGTTACGCATAGCAAATAAGTATAGTTATGTAATTAAAAGAATTTATTTTAATTTTAGACGAATTTAATTGGCTAAACTTATTTTTAACTAAACTGGTTTTATGTTAACAATAATAAGGCAACCTTCGAATATGTTTTAAACAAGAATCATGTATTAAATGTATTTAGAAAATTCTCATATATGACTATGTATGACTTACCGTATACTAGAATAACTTTTGTATGACAATTTGTATTCACCCAAAGCTATGTAATTGAGCAGAAAAAACCTATTGATAAAAATAAACAAATTCTAATATATTCATATTTTTTACCCTGAATCCTTTTAGAAACATACCGTAACGATATACTTTATGTAGTATGTTTATACTCTAGATCTGTAGAAAAGTCACTAAACATATATTTTTGAAGTCAACAATGATCATATCACTTGGGTGTACCGAACGAAGCTCGGTAATCATTTAGCTCCGTCTCACAAAATTTTGAGGTAATAGTTAATTATAATGCTTTGGTAACAATCAAAGTACGTAAAGTAAATAAAGTAGTTAAAAAGTAGTATATCAATCGTCGATGTTGTCGGTAAAGATAATATAATTTGTAACCAATATAAATTTTGGTAGGTACCAACATGGAACTCAAAAAAATATTTCACTTCTCCATACAAACTGTCCGATGTCAGCTGGTCGCGCGGCTTAGTATGGGGATTGGGGAGGTTTTTGAGTAGTAGATTCACACTCTAGAAGGGAGATTTAACAAACAATAAATCAAAGAATATTTATTTCCCTTGACATTTTGGATACATAATAATTGTTAATGCTATGAGATAGAAATTATAGCCCAAATAGTGAGGGGCTGGTGCCTGAAATAGGTTTCGAATTAAAACCTCTGCCACAGGTCACCAGGCCTCACCCTTAGACCGCACTAAGCATTAAACATTAAAGAAACAATAATATAAAAGCTATTATTTAAAGTACAAAAATTATTATTATTATTAAACGAAAACCAAGAGATTAACAGAGCTGTGTTATTGTTGAAAATGGAAGTGTTGGTGGTGTGGGTCTATCCAGTCCAGACCGAGGAGTGTTTTAGTGATCACTTATATAGTGATAGTGATAGCATATTGTAATAAGGGGCAGATGAGTTTTTCAGTTGCCTCATAGTCCAAGGTATTCAAGAATCGGGTGACCATGTATTTACAAGCTATTTTAGTGAGAGGGTAGACGTGGAGAGAGCCGTTGATTTTCAACCGACTTCAAAAAAGGAGGAGGTTCTCAATTCGACTGTATGTATTTTTTTTTTTTTTTGTAATTTGTTACGCTATTACTCCGCCAATTATGAATCGATTTTAATGATTATTTTTTTGTTTGGTAGATCATACTTCAGAGGTGGTCCCATATAAATTTTATCGAAATTGATTTAGAACTTTTTGAGAAAATCAATAAATATATACCCAGACAATATTTTGGTTGTGGTTCTTGTTACCTATCTTCGACAAATATGAGCCGATTTTGATGATTTTTGTTTTATTGAATAGCTTATACTTCAAAGATAATATGATAAAAGTTTGCAAAATAAAAATCACCCCTAAGGGTAGGAAAATAGGGGATGAAATCGGTGTTCAGCAGTTAGATTAGGATTTATCACTAACACTCAAATCACTAAAATAGATGAAATAAGTAAATTTTATTAAAAAAAATAAAACCGACTTCAAAACACTGAAATGCTAGCGGTTTTATTTTTTTTGTTGTAAATAAATGGACCCAGAAAGTCAAAGAAGATGTGTGCTGTCGCTGTGTTTACAAGCGGTACGACACAGACTTTGTCCTTTCTACGCTTGTCCTTATGGAGTTCGGGGATATAACAAACAACAAACAATAAATACACTTCCCCACCGCCAACAGGATTGTAGCGTATTGTAAGAGGCGACTAATTCCCATAGGAATTCCCACACTTCCCTCTCTGCGAGCCTCAGCGTGCGAAATTTGATAAAAAAAACTGCGCTCGCCAACCCGCCTGCCAAGCGTGGCGAATATTGGCAATCCCCCCTGATGATAGAAGTTATTGGGGGAGGCCTGTGTTCAGCAGTTGGATGAAATGATGATGATGATGATATTTATACAGAGTGTAAGGTAAATGGTATATCAAGCCGAAACTAGCCTATGTTAATTTAAGCATAAAAATACTATGGTGAAGTCAGAAATGTTTCGATATCATCATTAAAAAAAACATACAAATCGTATTCTGAGAATTAAGTTTTGTATGAGAATAAAAATAATTAAAATGATTATATCAAAATTCTGACAGTCTGATTTCACCATAGCATTTATATGCATTTGTTAATATAGGCTAGTTTCGGCCTGATATACCATTTACCTAACATCCTGTATATATAAAACAAAGTCGGGTTAGTTACGCCATATTTATAATTTTGATTTCTTGAATTTGTATGTATCGGCCTCCAATTAATAATAACTATTAAAACGGAAAAAACACGAAAATAAAATTATGAAGAGGCCTTATTAAGTTCGCCTGGATAGCTAGTATTTAATAAAGTCAAGTGCTAATATTTCTTAGGTAAGATGTAGGTAGTAGACATAAGGTATTCTGTTATAAGTATAATGGGCTAGTTTGCAAAAAAAAACTTATTAGTCCGTCAGTTGGATTAACAGAATATATTGGACACGTATTTTTTATTTTCTTAATAAAACAAAAAATGATGAAGATATAGCCCGTTAAAGTTTCGCGTAACGTCACGCCTTGCGACACTTTTTAGCAAGACGTGACGTCACGTGCTCACTTTGATGCGCTTTATCTTCGTAATTTTTTGTTTGATTGACAAAAGACAAAATATGTGTCCAATATTTTTTGTTAATCTCTAACTGACGGACTAAATAGAATAATCTTTTTTTGACCCAGGAAACTAGCCTTTTGCCCGTAGGTAGATCAGACATGGTGGATGGGAATCAAGAGTCTTGAAAAATAAAGAAATTCAAATGTATACTCCAAGTAAATCCTGAAAACTACAAGCGAAGAGATCATAGCGCCATCTACCGAACATACTAAGGACTAAACGCATAATATAACGTAAGTACATTGTGGAAAATGCATTATTATTATTATAATTAAACGATACACGATAATAAAAATAGAAACGATAATACTGATTCTAGAATTAATATTTATTATTTTTATAAAATTTTAAGTTGATGCAAGTCTTCGCTTCAGGTGCCCATCAAGAGATGCCGTTGCTATACATTATAATAAAGTACAGTCATGCATGAATAAAGAACATAATTTATTTTCATGAGGAGTTACACGAATGTATAGTTATTTAAACACATATAATTCATGTCACTCTTTTTTACCTATGACGAAACGAATAAGGTACCTATACCTATACCTAGGCGCTAAGGGTGAGAGGTTGTTTTTTTGTTCGTTTGTTTAATTGTAAGTGTGCACTCGAACGTTGCTATTTATCTCTAAACCGATGGACCGATTTAACTACACCCACGGTTTTCTGTGAAGGTTTAAAAACATTTTTTAAGGTTCTTTCCTTAGATAGATGTTACAGTTTAAACTCTCCAGAGGGCGCTGCTCGCTTGTTTCTAGGGTTTGATGTACAAAAGTACCATCGAGCACATAAAGCAGCAACACGTAATTCATCTTTCTCCGAAACTAGTTAGTAATTTTTAACTTACATTTAATATTACATTTTAGTCGTGACAACCCTCGCCCATACTAAAAAGATAAGAAAAATGGCGAAACTTTTGTCGATCAAATTAAATGACATTTCTACTCTGAAAAAAACATATTTAAAAAAAACTTACCGAACCGAGCTATCTTCATTTGCTCTGGATCGCATCTAGACAAAAGGCAATATTAAAAATGTGAATAAAATACTGGCAATTATTAACAAAAAGAACAAAAACTATGTGAAATATCTGAACAATCAGTTCTAAAGTATTGTGGGTAGTCTCTTATGTGCTAATGACACGTCTGGTGAAAATACAAAAAATGCTTGGAAAGTGTTTAACTATGACAGAACCCTGCTAAAAAAATAAAAAAGACCTACTTACTTAGTAGGTACTTTTCTTTATTACTTTTTTTTTACTATGATCTGAAAGTGTAAAGTCGGCTATACAGCCGCGATCATGGTGTACTTAGCCAAGATCACAGAACAGTAATGACACGCTACGGAGATAGGTTGTGACTTTTGTGGAACAGGGGTCAGTTTGAAAAAATTCGATGACATCTTTTGCACGTACCTTAAATGTAATTGATGAATCATGCACCTAATTTTTAACAGACTTCAAACTTTGATACAATTTCGAAATAAATATTTTAATTTAATACTAAGGGCCACATGTTAACTTAATGTCCAATATAAAAAAGGTATTTTTGTAGCACTGGAAATAAACATAATCCAAAAAAACTACTTATTTTTTTGCCTTTTAAACGCTCTTTGAATGATAAATAAAGCTCTTTGAATGATGAATAAAAACCATTAAAATAGATCAACCATGCTTTTCGATCGACTACCCCCCACCGAATCTCCACCACAGAAAACAGTTACTAAAGGATCTCCACACTAAAATCAGTTAAAAAGAAAGTTTTAGGCCAGCCATCTTTGGCAATGGTGTCAATATAAAGAAACTAACTTTTTTTTTTTTTCAATTTTTGCGTGCGTGATTGTAACGCCAAAGGAATGAAAGCTTTTTTAAAAGGAAATAAGAAATAAAAACCTACCTACCTATGAATGAAACTTTATAAGCCATTTTTTGCCAATACTCGCCACGTTTGGCAGGCGGGTTAGCGAGCGCAGTTTTTTATAACACACACACCTGTTGGCGGTGGGGAAGTGTATTCTTTAGGGCCGTCCCCCACGGCACTTCTTAAACCGCGCGGGTAATAGCGTCATAACGTTATCGATATTTTTACACCGTTATTTTAGCATGATACTAAAAAAGAAAGAAACCCAGAGAAGTTGCTGCTGTGTCTCAATTTTAGTAAATAAAACTTCACAAAAATTACGGTCACATCCATCATTTATTATCCTCAGGACTTAAACATCTACTTCCATTCACATAAAACTCAAATATACAAACAATACAACACGTTTTCTCAACACCGAATTTATAGGCCTATCCAAAATAGTCAAGAAAAATTTCGAAAATCTCTAACTATCTAATGATAATAATACTAAGTCTTGTCATTAGTGTACTAAGGCAGAAACAGATACATATTTACAAAATAATATCGGTTCTCAACTTAGCTACAAAATAAACTTAAAAATAGTTAAGTACAATAGATTTGGTGGTAAAAATGCATTTTATTCTTCATCAAACTAGAAAATGTCAGTTTCACAAATAATAAATATCTTTCTCTGCAGAAGATAACCGTTAATTATTAGATAAAAAATAACACAACGCAATAAAACAAAACTTTATCCATTTGTTTTGCAGTAAAAATAATATTTTAATCGTATCTTATTTTTTTGTTTAGATTTAGGCAATTCAATAAACGGAAATAATATAATTTATTTTCACAACAATATTCCTTTCTAAATGTAAAATATTTTTCCTAACTAGGTATATCCTTACTATTCTTACTAATATTATAAACGCAAAGGTTTGTACGTATGGATGTATGGATGTTTGTTACTTCTCACGCAAAAACTATTGAACCGATTAGGATGAAATTTGGCCTGGATTAACACATTAATACTTTTTATCCGGGTAAGGTCAACGCAGACGAAGTCGCGAGCTAAAGCTAATACTTATATTTGTTTATTATTGTAATACTTTACAACATGCATAGACTAGAGACTATAATAACATTGATACGCTACGCATCATACGAGTAATAACATTTCGTCATGGTTCACTTACCATTTACATAAAAAATACTGACAGCAAAATGCTCATAAAATAGTTAATAATTTACTAAATAAACTTTGGTAATACAATATTTTATTTACAAAGAGAACGTTTTTACTATAACATAAGAATTTTAACTAAAAATACATATGACTATTTACACATTTAAAAATATTATGCAATACTTTGATCCGCAGTTATTGTCCATGTCCACAATAACTGTACAATAAATAAATAAAAAACAAAAATTGTGATGTAGAGATAATTACTGGTATTTGTGACATTTGATATTTGTTAAATGCAAGAGTATAAAATAAAAAATATACGAGTATTGTAATGAGTAGGTATAATCTAGTAAGTGTAGCACGTAATAAATACAATACTTTGTTTTTTTTCTAATTAAAGTAATATTATTATTTATGTGTAACTCATTTATTTATTATTTCTGAAAATAATTATCTCCTCACTTAAAACGCTATTAAGGTTCATTACATTATTATAATCTCATAAAATAAACAGGACGACTATAAAAACCTAAGCTCTAAGTCATAAATCAATAGATATTTCAAAGTATTGCCATATTGTAAGGCACTTTGTAGATATACACACAGCAGAAAAGGTGGGAGATACAAAATAAAATAAAACATCAATTTCTCTACTAATTTTATCCGTAAAATGTGAAGAACTAACACAAAACACGATTTTCTGACAAATAAAAAATACTTCAATATTAATAGTTATTGACAAATAAAATATTTTTAGTACAATTTATTTAAATGTATGAAAATTAAATGGTAATAAATATTATCAATAGTATTTACTAACCAGTTTCAGGCAGCGTATAAATAATTGCCTCTATTCACTTGATATTTTATCATAGAGATCCGTCCAATATTGTTCTTTGTACACACTTGTTTTCGCTAGCTACGAAATCTTGCAAGCTAATGATATTTTTAATAGGGATTTCATTTTCTTTAAGATAAAATTTTATTTAATTCGTCAGTTAGATTAACCAAAAATAATTATCACAAATTTTTTATTCTGTCAATCAACTAAAACATGACACAGATAAAGCGCGTCAAAGGGCTCGTGACGTCACTTCTAAGTAAAAATTGTACCAAGACGTGACGTACGACTATAGTATTTTGATTATGTAAAAAAGTTAAAAATAAAGTTTTTGATAATCTACCTGATAGAATTTTTTTTGTCATCATTCCTATTGATCTACTGATTTATTTTATTATCAGTTAACTCCAACACCCAACTACTGTATCAAAGCCTCGCCCGCCGCACACGGGCCACACACACGCGACAGCCACAAACGCCGCTACTGCGCCACACAGCCACTGCGCCACACAGCCACTGCGCCACTGCGCCACACAGCCACACAGCCACACAGCCACAAACGACGCTTAGGCGCTACCTGTGTCGGCGTTTATGGCTGTCGTCTGGGGCGAGATTTATAGGCTCAGACTACATGCACTCGAAATATTTCGTAACCATTTAAAAAACGCCAAGGACAAATCCGGATTCAATCCGTCGCTCAAGCAAACATATCAAATTTTCCTGAATTACTTAACTATATACGATCCGGTGCCGGGGCCCATTTTTTAATTCTGTCAAATTCCGGATGAATGTAATCCGAGCCTTATCCGAGCGGTCGTAAGTCGTAACCGGTCGTCCGACTGCCAAAACAATATGTATTTCAGGCAGTTGTTACGATCGTCAGTTGCTAGACGCACTTAGTAACGATCTAATTTAGGATCAACATTCAAAGTAACCAAAAAAATTTACGACATCAATCGAATTTATTTATATTTTTTTATGTCAGCTCTTAAGCAGAGGTGCATTTGTTATACATCCTAATGACCTTAATGTTTGGCGTTTCTCTAGAACCATGACTTTCTTTTGTTAAATTCTGTTAAACCACCCACTTACGAAATTATGATACTTTGTAAGTTTATCAACATACAATGCAGGTTTTAAGGCTTCAAATAATGTTCTAAATTAAATACAAAATAATCTAATGTAAATCTTCTTTAAATTGGACTGCATAAGTTTTATTCAAAATTTTGATAACGGTTTCTTGCAACTTGCAACAAAACGCAAATTCTTAATACACATTTTCATCTTCATATCAATGAATCTTCGAAAATCCATTAATGAAACACCCTTAAGGAATTATAGTAATATTTCTTCCAAATTTCTTCGTCCATCAGTATAAGCTGTGTCTGTCAATAAGTCAGTCAGTATATCACAGTACCTACCGATTTAAGCGTAAAGTAAGATTTGAATACAAATAAATTTATTTCTGCAAATAGGCCTAAATATTGAACAACAGCACAAACATTCTTCTGATCCTGTGGTAAGTCACCAAAGCACTTATATTACAGAAATCAGTAACGACTGTACCACATCATCGAGACCCGAGACAACATAAAAAGTTTGATATCTACATTATAACTTTTGAAACTTAATTAATCGTCTACACGTCCTAATTTCCGTATCCACTGCTTCGTAACAATATTTTAGGTAAGATTTCCTATTGTACTTTCATCGAGACGCAAATGCCTACCTACTGTCTATTTACAAAAGTCCATTCGTGCCTCCGACCAGCCGCCGGTCACTAATCACTAATCACCAGTCAGCAGCGACCGGCTACTTAATGAAGGGGAACTCCGCGTCGCTCTCGTCGCCGGAGCCGTCGTAGGAGGAGGGCGGCGTGTCGAGCTGCGGCAGGCCGAGGTCGAGGTACTCCTGGTTGGCCGTCACCGTCAGGATCTTGTCCAGGTCCTCCACCAGCTCCGCGAACGACGGCCGGTCGCCCGGCGAGAACGACCAGCACTCCCGCATCAGCATGTAGCTGGAAGGTGAGAACGGGTTTAGAAGACATTTTGGAAGGTCCTTTGCATTTTTATCAATTATGTATATGAATTGACGTTTGTTAGTCTCACATAAATTCTAAAAACGGCGAACCGATTTAGGTAATTATTGGTATAAAATATTTGTAGAAAACCAAGGAAGGTTTAAACGATGAGAAAATATAACTAACTAACTTTATTTTATATAGATCAATTCAGGCAACTTTTACTGGCGGTACGAAGTAGTAATAAATATAAGCTAGACAATATACCAAATGGTCTCAAAGTAAGAATTTTAGATCTTTACATTACGTGGTACCAGATAACGCATAAGACGTTTCCTAGTACACCCAGATTCTAGCTTTATTTTTTTAAACTGACGTGCCCCGAACCCGGATTATAGATGTGGACGTTTATAATGAAGTCTAGAAAGAGCCTATAGATAGATAAATAAATAAATAGTAAATAAATATTGGACAACATCACACATTGCTCTGATCCTGTGGTAAGTAGCCAAAGCACTTGTGTTACAGAAATCAGAAACAACGGCGGTACCACCACACCAGATAGATACTCTTTATTACACACCATACAAAGCAGATATAACATTTGATGTTGCCTACATTTTTTACCTTGAGCCCTCAAGCTTACCTCAGCCTTATTATTGATTTAAGCTTATTTTAAATTGCACAAAATATTCAACATTCTATAAGAATATCACTTACATTTCCAAACTGCAGCAAGGAGGCTTCTCCATGCGGTGGCCAGCACTCAAATGCTGGTACATGTACTGTCCGGGCACGGTGGGGTACGGCGTGCCGCCCAGCGTCATGATCTCCCATAACAGCACGCCAAACGACCAGCTAAAGATGAAAAGATTTACGTGAAGAAACACAGTATATGGAATATATTAGATAATAAGTAACTGAAGATGGAAGAAGAAAGATACTTAGTTTTTTCTCGACTGTATTTCTATTTTATTATTATTATGTAGGTGTACGTTCCAAAGAACTTGTAGTAAAGCAACTTTTTGGTTATTATTATTACTGTTCATGTCTTTTATCAACTTAATTCAATGAACCGAAACTCACTTATCGTGAGCGTGTTCTTCTATGTCGTTAGAAACTATTACAAAATCATCCACATAAGCGATACTTACACATCAGTCTGTGTCGTGAAGACTTTATGGTATAACGACTCTGGGGCCATCCACCGCACCGGCAGGCGGCCCTCCGTCTTCTTGCGGTAATAGTCGTTGCTGTGTACGTCTTTCGCGAGCCCGAAATCCGCGATTTTAAGCACGCACTCATCTGATACGAGCACGTTGCGAGCGGCTAAATCTCTGTGTATGCACTGTGAAAGAAAAACATTTGCTGAAACGGTGGCAGAACATGTTTTTATTCATTCTTACACCAATTTAAATGGATATGACAACAAACAAGGCATTCTTTACGTCTTATTAGTCAATATTTTTTAATGCAGTAGAAGAAATACACCGAAAATGGCGAAGCCTTGTTACAAATTTAATGATGCAGTTAATTTTTAAGTTTCGTTGAGTATGGATTTTATGAGGTGAGGTCAAGCAAAGAACGCTGAATAATAATAACAAAAAAAAACCGACTTCAAAACACTAAAATGCTAAAAATAATCATAACACTTAAGTACCTAATCAGTTACTTTTGTAGTCGGTGCCAGCCGATGAGAGATTCAATGTTTTTGTTTCGCATAAATCCTAATCTAACTGCTGAACACCGATTTCATCCCCTATTTTCCTACCTTTAGGGGTGATTTTTATTTTTCAAACTTTTATCATAGCATCTTTAAAGTATAAGCTATTCAATAAAACAAAAATCATCAAAATCGGCTCATATTTGTCGAAGATAGGTAACAAGAACTACAACCAAAATATTATCTGGGTATATATTTGTTGATTTTCTCAAAAAGTTCTAAATCAATTTCGATAAAATTTATATGGGACCACCTCTGAAGTATGATCTACCAAACAAAAAAAGAATCATTTAAATCGATTCATAATTGGCGGAGTAATAGCGTAACATACATACAAAAAAAAAACATACAGTCGAATTGAGAACCTCCTCCTTTTTTGAAGTCGGTTAAAAATATGTAGTTAATGAATATAAAAGGTACTTACTCTTCGTGATGCTAAATATTCCATTCCTCTTGCAACTTGGTAAGAGAAGGAGACCAAGTCCTTTTGTGTGAGCGTCTTTTTTTCTTTTAGAGGCTCTGCATCCGATTCGTATCTAAGAAAAAAATGAAAATCCGTTAGATAGCCAACGGATTGATGGCTTGATTTACGCGTGATTACTTCAAGGTTCTATCTTCTAAACAATTATTGTAACTATATGGACAATGGACAATGTTGTGTTATTTTAGTTTGTTATGTATTTAAAATTTATTCAGATGATTAGAGCTAATTTTAAAGACATAACATACTAAATTAACATAACATGACATCATAGCAGGCTATAAAAATCTTCAGATAAGACTAATCTGTCAGTATCTGCCATCGAGCACATACCTTATAGAGCGGCAATACGAACCATCATACTCCGAAACTAGTAAGTGTTTTTTCACTTACATTTAGTATGAAATGACAGGTCATGTCAACTCTCGCCCATACAAAAAAGTACAGAAACATTTAAAAATGGCGGAAAATTTTACCTAACAAATCATATGACATTTTTATACTTTATAGGGTAGGTATGTGCTCCATGGTATCTGCAAATGTTGACAGTGCTAAAATGGGACAAAAAAACAGTGCACTAGTTAAAATAATATTAGATTTTCTTTAAAAAAGTAATCCTTTAGTCTTATGACTAAAAACAGCTCTTTTAACGTGCAACAGTCCAGAAAAATGATAAGGTTCACGACTGAAGAACAGTTTAATATTCTCATTTCCCATAGACTTAAGTTAAAATGTATTCTACCTGTTGCCTGGACGGTGGTTTCTGAGGAACTCGCGAAGGTTCCCGTTGGGCGCGTACTCCACAATGACGTAGAGGGGCCCGTCCTGCGTGCAGCAGCCGAGCAGGTTGATGATGTTGACGTGCTTGCCGATCATCTTCATCATCTCCATCTCAGAGACCAGTGCCATCATTTCTGCGTCTGTGTGGCCCTCTGGAAAGTTAAAATAATTATTTGCTGATTTTCCTATTTAAATACTTAATAATTTACATAGTTTTACGGTATCTCTTATTTATCTATCTATGAATGGTATTTATATCATTTAAGTGATCTCAAAAATAATAGATTCTGTTCAGAGTAAATCCCAATCTTATCTTAGAGGACGAGGCGAGAAAGTTTATACCAACAACGCCATTTGTTTGTGCTATCTTAGCAAATTATTGCAGTGCCTATTCCAAATAGCGTCCATTATTATGAACACTAAGTGCAAGTTAAATGATTCCCCTTCTTCTCAATGCTCAAATTCCATACATCTTACTTTAACAACTTAGTTGTTTGACAATAACCTTTAGCTTAAGCTAAGGCGCCGGGTAAGGAGAATGCACGTAAAAGAGGTGTTCTTGTACAAGTTTTCTGGCGATAATACTGGATATAGGATGTGGAATTTAATATGTCTTGTAACTTATATGTTAAAGTTTTTCCTGATGTGTCTAAATACTAGTTATTATTTCTTATAAACACTAAAAAATATTTTAAAGTACCGCAAATTTCACGAGCTTGTACACATTTATATTATAAACGACGTTTTTGTTTAGCTTCAAAGTTGGTTTAGTTATTTATAACATTCATGCCTTTAGAGTAAAGTTTTTTTTTCAAATAGTCAACCACTTAGGCACGTAATAGAAATCGCATTAGTCGACGCTTAATGTTCAAGGTCACTTGCCTTACCCGTCGCCTTAAGGTTGCACCCTAAAAGTGTTAATGAGTTTCAGATTTAATGTCTTTCAATATATTTATAGTGTCAAAGAGTCACACTAAAGCACTCTGCACTACACTGCACTGCTTTAAGCACAAAAAAACTTCATAAAATATGCTTAAAGTTTTTACTGTTTACCTTTTAACATTTTAACTGCTACAACAGATCGAACTCCAGGCTTTAGGACGCCTACACACTCCGCTTTGACCACCTTCCCAAATTCCCCCTCCCCCAACACTTTGCCGAGCGCTAGCGACGCTCGCGGCATCTCCCAGTCCACATCTACCGGGAGCTCGTACTCCGACATCAGCATCGACTCGTGAGTGTTGCCTTGCACTTGCGACAGCTTTTGCTTCTCGATCTTCACCACTGGCATAAGCTGTAGAGGTTAAACGATAAGTTTAAATTTCGATTGTGCTAGCTTTTAGATGAATGTGTTGCTAGACTTTAGCATACAAACATCTATCAATCAAGATTTACATCTTTCTAAATTCTTCGATTGAATTAACGGCGGTAGCGAATTCTAATTAACTATCATTTAAAAACGTGCGTTTGGGACCTAATGCGTCACTGTCTGTATTTATTTTCTTATCTACTTTTTTTTGTTTAGTCAAAGTTATACATTACAACTTGTTAGAATGCCAAATTTTGAAATAATGGAAAAGTATTAAATATTTTGTAAGAGATGAGTAGTTTTTGATTGATTTGTAATGTAACTTACCAAACCATCAGCAGTGTTCGTCACCGCCCCGTTCAAATGTGGCTTCTCCACCGTCACCTTCTTCGTCCAGTGCGTCACGATCACTGCTCTCGCCGTCTCTATGGCCAGCTGTTTCTTTATCTTCTCACGCTTTAACTTCTTGAAGATCATTACCACTATAATGGCTGCTACGAAAAACATAGCCCCGAGGACTGCAGTAAGGATGTTGATGAGAAGAGTGTGCTTTCTGTGGTCGAGTGGCTCTTTCTCGGGGAGAGCTGTAAACACAAAACAAATAAATCATGTAATAATATATGTAATCATTTTTCAAAATCTTTTACTGATGTAATTTTAAAATAATACGCGCCAGACACAAGTATATTGTCATAACAATGCCCCTCAGCCCAGAAAAACAAGACAGAATAGAATTTTTATTGTTGCCGCCACATATGACCGCTTGGAGTTTCACGAGTTACCATTCAAGTATTACGAGATTGAGTGCATTTTGTCAGGAGCGTCACCCAGCACACAAATCCGAAATCCTTTGTAAATCACCGCCCCACGCCAATCGGGTCGTCGAGAAATGGTAAAACATGATTTAAAGTGGAATGCAGTAAACTAATTTATTATGATAATTGATAAATGATAACACAACATTCACTTTTCTTATACCTGAGAATAAGCATTAGCTATATCTACTTACATTCAAGTACAGTGAGGTACCCCTTTGCCGTAGTATTGCCTAAGGTGTTGAGTGCCACACAGACGTACCACCCTTCGTCCTCTTTCGTCACGTTATAAATTGTCAGCTGCTCGGCTCTGTCGGATGCATTATCACTCTAAAAAATAACAAAACTAACATTTTATTTCACATTTATGTCAAATAAAGTTTTAGAAAATATTGTGTGTAATGTCACTACCACACAATAATACTAACAGTTTTTTTTGTTGGCTAAGGAAACATGCAATAGAAATTGTGTTATTTTTGTAATAGTTTATAATTTATTTAAAAAAATGATTAATTTTCAGACTCATTCTAACGTTAAACAAGGTTTTTTTTACCTAATACATTTAAAAACTGATTCTGGTATTCAATACTCAATACTAGGTACAACTCTTACTGTGGGGTGAAAAAAATCGATCGATCCTATTTTATGTTTTGCTTTTAGATTTTAATTTTCGCCCCTTAATAACAGTTTTTCAGCACCAAAAATATCTGACGTAGGTATAACGTAGAAATAGAAATAGAAATATAAATCGTTTATTTGCTGAAAAACACGGTAAAAATGTTATTACAATTATGTTTTTGTTCTCATGTTTTGCCACTTAAAAGTAGCATGCAAACATTGAGTAAGCTACAGAATAAATATCAATTATAATTATGAATTAGGTACTATTAATGTCAGTAATGTGAACTATGTCAAAAATGACAGTAAATTATGTCATTATAATTTAAGGGAGAACAAATCTTTCAGCTCATAAAAGCTTTGCTTTTAAGCCATCTATAGAGCCTACTTTTAAATGAATTAATAGCGAGCATATTTAATTCATTGGGTAGCTTATTATAAATACGAACACACATACATAAGCTACTCTTCCCGTATTTACTAGACCGTGGTATATCTAGGATTGTGAGTCGTTGGGGGCATCTAAGTCTCAGATTTCCAGACCTTTGAAAGAGTTCTGGATATTTGTGGACAAATACAGAAACCTCCTGGATATAAAGCGATGCGAGTGGCAGTAATCCGAGCTTTTTAACAAAGGCCTACATGACTCATCGGAGGCGATTCCGCAGATAGCTCGAATGCATTTCTTTTGGGCAATAAATACCCTGTTTTTAAGTGTACTATTGCCCCATAGTATTAAGCCGTAGCGTAAAACGGATTCTATATAGGCATGATATGACATAATAGCTGTTTTTAGATTAGTGACTATCCTTATTTCCCGCAATGCATATACGAATTTATTAATCCTACTACACACACTATCTAAATGTGCTTTCCAATTAAGATCTTCGTCTATGGTAACGCCTAAAAATTTAAAGTATTTGTTTCGTTTATTTTTGTTATGTTCAGTTTAAAGTTGTATTTTTTGTGCTTAGATTTATTAAATTGTACATATTTAGATTTGTCAAGATTTATTTTCAAATTATTTATGTAGCCATTCAATTACTTTGTCAATAGTGTTTTCAATGTCAATTTCATGATAACGTAAATTAATTTAAATTAATTAATTTACGTAAACAAAAGTAACGTGTATTCAACTTAGAGAATTTGAATAAAAACTTACCATAGTTAGAAAATGAAAGTACTGGAAATATAATTTTGCAAGCACATGCACTCTAGACTGAAATTCAAGACTTTTTGCCAGAAAACCAATTAACAATAACTAACTAATTAATACTGTCCTGTTATTGTTAGAATTTTCTAGCAAATCCTAGCAGACATCACTTTCTGCGGCGGAGTTTGTAAATATACCCTTACAATACGTACACAGTCTAAACACGATCCAAAAAGTGTTAGGTGAACTTGCGCACCAATGAATTACCTTAGTACTGGCTTAAGACATAACTTTGTCTCTGTCACATCAAACAAACAGACAGCTATAGAATTATATTTATTACCATTTTAATGGATGGTTCAGTATCAACTTCGCTAATCCTAAGATGCGCAACCATAAAGCACAAAGCGTAAGCATGCAACATTGAAAGCGGCACACGCACACCAGCCGTTAGTGAGCCCTCACCGACACAATCTTGCTGCTGTCATTTCTGATGATCACCTCCTTCACGGAGGGATCATCCATGGTGTCATTGTACAGCCCTTGGTCCTTGTTGAAGAACATCCAGTAGACGAAAGGGTGCAAGTCCGTGAGGAACTCGCAACTGAACCTAGCCGTCTCGCCGATCAGCTTCGTCTGATTCTCGGCGCCTTGCGTTAGCACCGGCTTGGCGTATAGGCGCTCTATAAAAAGTACGTTAACACTAGAATATGGGCAGAAGCTGACAGGAATCAACATTAATGTTAGTCACATAGTTGTTTAACTATATCAAAAGATATCGTTAAAATAACAATCATGTTAATCAATAACCATTTGTTTGTGTTTAATGACATTGCCACCACCGTTGCCATCACCTGCTTAAGATTTGTATATTTATTATTTTGGTTTATAACCATGTACCGTTGTTTTGTTAATTACATTATACATACGGTTTTATCTTGCAAAACCATCGTATTTAAATCACAAAATTGATCTGGCTCAAACTTAATGAGACTTTTTGAACTAGATTATAATTTAAAGTAAACAAATGTCACTTTTAAAAATCACCGTAAAAACAAGTTAAAATTGATATATATTTTTAGGTTAAAATTAAAGTCGTTATGGTTTGCAAAATTTTACCGCCATTATTAACCAAATCCAATAGTAACCGTCGCCAGACCGCTCTATACTTAATTCCGTCACCGAAAGATTCAATTTAGGAACCTCAATCATTTTCTGAACGACGACAGTCTTATTGAGTGGCTTTCCTTCGACATCTACTGTCTTGTTCGAGGTTCGAACCCAGTACACCTCCGGCTCCAGGTCGGAGATGGGTGGGCACGAGAGGCGGACAGTATCGTTGACCAGGACGGTCAGGTTGCCGGGGTACCCTTCCTTTATGTAAGGGCTCGATGGGTAGCGTTCTACAAATGCCCAGGTTTGATTTTATTTAGAAAAAGGTATAATTACTATCATTTTTAATAAATTTATTTAAAAGAACTAAATAATTTATAATTTTCGGTAGCTCAATGGATTGGTAATACATAACGCAGTTTATACGATATAAGTTAGCAATTAAGCTTAAAAATAATAACAAAGTTTGTGAAAGCACTGCTAAATATTTAAATGAATACAGTTTTTTACAATTTGACACAAACGCTAAGAGAAACCGATGTTTACAATAATAATAACATGTTGTTTTATCAGAGAACTACAAAGTACTTAACGATAAAAATAAACCCTTACCTTGAACGCCAAGCTCAGTCGTGTGGTTGATACACCTCAATTCATTACAGACGATGCAAGTATAATTCCCATTATCAGTTTTCGTGAGTTCGTCAAGAACCATCGACCATTTTCCAAACGTCGGTTGGCCGAAACTCCTGGACACTTTGCCACCGTTTTTCCTCCAAGTTATATTTGGCGTCGGGTTCCCTGCGAAAGTTTATGGGGTCGTAAAAATGCTTTTAGTCATAACCACTCACGAAGAAGATATTTTTGCTTTCAACAAGGGCCTGGGAGATAAATATAGACTGGTTGACAGATACTTAAACTAGAGACGAATTTTTTAAAACTATTCATATTGATTATTGACCCTAACTTCGTCATACTCAATGGAACTCAAATAATAAACCTACAAACGTTGACCTGAGTCTGCTGACACACTCAGCATACAAGAAAATAAGATTTGCTGAGGTTTACGAAAAAGGTTTGTGTTATCGTGTCGCTTGATGTGTGGTAAATTTCAGTGGTAAATTTTAGTATGTATGTATATTAAGTGGACGGTGTCTTAGCTCTTTTACTTATCATTTCAGCCATAGGACATCCTCCCCCGGTTGCAGATTGGCCGGTAGAAAGCGGCCTGCATCTAGCGGCTTACTGCAACCTTTGCCAGCTTGTCTGGCCACCTTATGGGTGGACGTCCTAAGCTGTGCTTGCCGGTACGTAGCCTCCTTTCCAAAACCTTCCTGCGCCATCGGCCGTCCTTTCTAAGTGCTAGACTAGCTAACTAGCTAACTTTCACTAAACCAGGCAAAGACCAAATTTTTACTGTAATGTACCTTCAGCGGCGCACTTCAGCCTGATCAGGCTGCCAGCAGGCTTCATCTCCAACGAGTACATTCTCGAAGGGTGCTTGAACCGAGGTGCGTATTTTTTGATGCTATTATCTACGTGTCCGTAACTGGGGTGATCCTGCAACGTAACAATATTAGTCAAAGTCAAAGTCAAAAATCATTTATTCAATTTAGGGCAGAAAACTGCCACTTATAAACGTCAATAATAACATTATTGGCCCATATGGGGCAGAACATGTATCCTTATTTTTTGGGCCCTACTATCGCTTCGAGACAAGACACAAACAATCTGGCAAGTGCTGAGAAGAAACGCCGGAACAAACTCAGTCACCACTAGTTATTTAGTCATTCATTATTTAGTCACTTCGTTCTTTTTACTTCTTTTCTCCTTATCGACTTTGTATTGTCCCAATCCCAATCCTAAAATAGAAAATAAACTAGATGTTTATATGTGTATTATTAATTGTTACTTAATTATCATTGCGTTGATTGTGTGTCTATGTTTTTTGGAAAAATTAAAGTTAGGTTAAATATTTATTTGATAAATAATAACAGTTAAACTAAACTAGTTCAAATGTACAGACAACGGCAGGTTAACCTACCCAAAAACTTAAGGGTCATTGAACCGATTTTCAACTTAAAGTCCGAGAAGTAGAGATCAATACTATTTTTTGCGGTATGCGTTTTGCGGTAGGTTAACGTGCTGTTGACTGTACTATTCAAGAATTTTAAAAACTACCTTTTCATTCCTTTCATCGGTGTCTTCATCCCTATAGCCGTTATCAGGTTTGGCCTCAGTACTAGCGTTGGTCTCATCATTGCTGCCGACCAGCGCGCTGTGCTGCGCGAGTATCTCCGGTAGAGGTCGCTCCACGTCCATATCTGCTTGGTATTCTACGAGATAAAATTTACAATTGTTATAGCCTAGTGATAGGAAAGGCACCAGTCACCAAAGTAAAGATAAAAGAGCTAGGAAGTCGGTTTAAGACAATGGAACATTGCGACAGACTGTAAAGTTCCTTTACCAATGAGATAATTAATCTCATTGATACTATAGGGTGTTCTTATATTTAAAGAGAAAAAACCATAGCCAATTTCCTACCAAAATATATAACATTGTATGGACGATATAATTTTGGGAAACCCAGGAACTAAATAAACCGTTGACTTCACCCAATCCAAAGTCGTCTGAAAATAATTTCACACGGGAAGTCACTTGTTTTGATTGTCGACACGATATGATCATGTCCTCCAAAAATATTATTAATGCTCCCAAAGTTTCCACATGAGTGCAATATAGCAGCGAAGCTGAAGCCAAAGACAGGCTTGGCGTGTTTGCACATCTGGCTAATAAAGATGTCAATAAAGTATTATTGAAAATAGCACACATCAAACTGAAAATGCTATGGACAGAAATGTTCTCTTGTACAATAATTAACTTAGTTCTCAACTTACTCTTACTTAAAGTAAAACGGTTCTTTTTAGACTCATAACACGATTCTTTGGACCACATTTAACTTCCTTTTAGAGATTTTTCACTATGAGTCTATGTAAGTAACAATTTAAAAATCTTTAAAAAAAAACGTATTCCCATACAACCGATTAGAGCGATGTCTTCGCGATTTCTAGTAAAAGATCCCATAGAGAACGTTGTTGTACTTGAGCAGTAGGCTCGCCTGCTAAAAGGAAACTAACTCATAAATATGTATTTTCAACCGACTTCAAAAAAGGAGGAGGTTCTCAATTCGACTGTATGTTTTTTTTTTTTTTTTTAGTATATTTGTTACGCGATTACTCCGCCAATTATGAATCGATTTTAATGATTCTTTTTTTGTTTGGTAGATCATACTTCAGAGGTGGTCCCATATAAATTTTATCGAAATTGATTTAGAACTTTTTGAGAAAATCAACAAATATATACCCAGATAATATTTTGGTTGTGGTTCTTGTTACCTATCTTCGACAAATATGAGCCGATTTTGATGATTTTTGTTTTATTGAATAGCTTATACTTCAAAGATGCTATGATAAAAGTTTAAAAAATAAAAATCACCCCTAAGGGTGGGAAAATAGGGGATGAAATCGGTGTTCAGCAGTTAGATTAGGATTTATTACTAAAAATAGATGAAATAAGTAAATTATATTAAAAAAAATAAAACCGACTTCAAAACACTGAAATGCTAAAAATAATCCTAAATCCAAAAGTATCTGATTAGGTACTTAAGTGTTAGGATTATTTTTAGCATTTCAGTGTTTTGAAGTCGGTTTAATTTTTTTTAATAAAATTTATTATTTGTTACCTTTCAAAGTATCACGACTGCTGGGTTTTGGTTTGATGGTGACCCTGAGTTCTATGCTCGTATCGTTGATGCTCTGACACGCATATACACCCGCGTCTTTCTCTTGGAAATCTCTTATTCGGAGCCTGGAAAAGAAAAATATAAAATAAACAATGTGCATGGAACTAGATCAAGTTCCAAAAAATCGACAGAGTTATTCCAGTCGTCGACGCTATTATGTCTTTAATTTTTTCTTTTCTCTCTGTATAATTTCTACCACCACTGAGTATCATAAGGTAATTGTCTTATTTCAACATAAAGTTATTCTTAATTATACAATTTAACCGTATCAATAATCACAATTAAATTCATTCAGTGACTTAATTCACTCTGTAAAAGAGGTAAATAAAGCAGAACGCAAGTTTATGACGATTACAAAATACAATAATACAAGTAATTGTAAAATAACAGCTTCACCCGTTACCAGTATCTAAAATTGCCAAATCAAAATAGTTTGCGTGTACAAAACCGATTACATTCCTCCGTGTTTTCGTTTAAATGATTGATTTGATACGTCTCCCTGATGGGCAGTTTGTTTTCGAACGCTTCAAATAGAGCTGTGCGCGTGAGTTGCATATGAGTTACTGCGTGTTTTCGGTCTATGGATAGAACTGCACAAATATTGATGCAAGTCGGTTTGTTGCGTACTTGTCTGAGTTCTAATTTAGATGTTTGATTTAGGATCTTCGTCATATTTCTGTAACATTTTTATTTGAACACTAATTAGACATTCCCTTTTAAAGGCTTTGTAGTTGAAAAAACTTATTTATATAATTATTGTTCTGTTATATTTGGCAAGAATAGAGATCAAAATATAAGTCAATATTGGCAAAAATAGTTTGTTTGTATATTTAAACACTGAGAAAACCCGATTCCGACCACTTCGATAATAAATTGTCAATCGGAAAACCGCGTTCTCGTGATTTACCGGCTGTCAATTCTTTATCGAAGGGTTATGAATCGAAGGCCGATTGAGAACCGTTGGCTATGATTTATCGTTTGTCAATTCATTATCAAATTGCTCTAAATCGAGGTCAACCTTGCAGGTTAACTTGTCCCTATCTGAAGCAGAAACAACAAACAAAACCTTTGTTATGTATTACAATTATTGATGCATCGGACTGTTGACAGTCTGTTGATGACGCTTACCAGCGAAGAGAATGGCGCCTCAGGATTAGGAAAGTTAACCCCGCCCGCGTAACGGGATAAGGCGAGGACAAAGAAGAAAGAAGAAGATGCATCGGACAGGGAACCTGCAGAAGGGCGACTGATTTAATAAAAAATATTTTGTAGAACTTACATCTGTTTAGCATTTTGTATAAGCTGCCCGTCCTTGTACCAGTGCACCGGCGTCTTGCGCTCCATCCCGCACACGAGGCGCAGCGGCTCACTCCTGTCTGCTTCCACCAGGGAGTGGGTGCCGTCTGGAACAACGAAAAGTATTTCTTATAGAACTGACTATGGCGACTAAATAACAGATAAATATACTAAGATTTATTTTTAGGGTTCTGTACCTTAAAAAGAAAAAACTAAACCCGTATAGGATCGTTTTGTTGTCCGCATGTCTGTCAAGACCATTTATCTCAAGAACGTGAATCGAAACGTGAAACGTTATCCAGTTGAATTTAAAACTATATACTCAAGTCTACAGTCCTTTGAAACGGTGAAAAATACAACTTCTAAGTTAACGTAAAAAAAGCGGCGGTTTAAGCCGCAAAAAATGTATATTTCGACACTCTTAAGGGAATTAAAATGTATAGGATACTTTCCGTTGACCTAGTACTACGAAATTTGGGAAGTAATATCGTCCTATTACTATAAGTATAGGAAAAAATCTAAAAACTATACATTTGTAATTCAATTTTGTAATTAATTATTATTAAAATTTAAATTTATACGGAACCCTCAATGGGCGCGTCCGACTCGCACTTGTCCGGTTTTTATACATACAACACAATAACACAGGTACAAATGCAATACTCGTGCTCATCACAGAGACATTAGCCCCTAGCGGAATTCGAACCTGTAACCGCTAATTTTATAGTCCGGGTCTCGTATCATTAGACCAGATGGTCATCAATATGAACTCATGTAAGTCCACATCATAAAAACCATCAATGGTAATATTTAGGAGGATTTTTAAACATGTGCAAATTTTGTTTATCTATTTGTTTTTTCTTTATTAATAAAATAAATTGCAATAAAATAAATACCATTTGAATATACCGTTGAATAAATGTGGTTACACACAGCGTCTTGCAAAATTACTACTTATTATCAAGAAAAGAATCAGACTGACTAGAAAGGAGCCGATAATATCCCATTTTTAGTCAGAATTTTCAGTATTAGATGGAAATCTTCCAGATCAAAGAAATTATCCTGTCAACTGGCTGGCAACTGGCAATCAGAAGTTTTCCTAATGTGTCAAAATATAGCAAAACATATACCGAATGATGCTACTACGCTACACTTGCAACTGTTGGCCCGTGTCCTAACGTCTCAATAATTCCAACAGAAACCACGGAAGTCCTATCAGATAGTGGAAACGTGAAGAAATATCCGGTTGCATGGCTGCCAGTTGGAATAGTGCCGGATCCCGGCCATTCCCAGAAACGAATGGAACCCGATACAATCGCAAATACGTAGTAAAAGAACAGAAATAAACCATGTAACATATTTACAGAAATTACACGGAGTGCGAATCAAACATAATACTTAAGAAAATGGTATTTGGAACTACCGCAGTTACCAAAGAAATGACATATTTTATTTAAATACTAATTATATTTGAATATTATTAGTTTTAATAAATGCCTCATTAGAAAAACTGTCTTCAAACTGTAATTTTCTATCCTAATATTTGCAAATACATATATGTATATATTATATGTTTATCTTGCAAGTTAAAATGTTTACTGTGAAAAGAGTTTTCTCTGCAGCACTATCGACTCAACCATATACGTATATCTCTAAGGTGATTAAAATTCATTCTGCATCGATAATGAATGACAATATTTTATGAAAACTTTATAAATGTTTCATTATAAAGTGACATGTTTTTATTTATGGCCAATTACAGGCAACATCATACTGCATTTTTATGGTAAAACAAAAGTGGTCCGAGCACAGACCCTTGAAACACGCCATTTTTTTTGCATTCATCTAAACGGTCGTTAAGAGGATCCTTTAAATAAATCGTCGGTTGTACATAAACCAATCAATATTGAAATTACTTTTCACTTAGTACTGTCATTCCCAGATCATAAACTTGCCTGGAGACTGGCTATGAATACTAAGTGAGGTTTTTATATGGGACGTCCCGCACGTCCTGTGTTTCCTACAGGATACCTGTTGTAGCATACCGATAGATGAAAAACGATATTTAACATTTTGAACCTTGATCCATTGGCTTAAGAACAATGTGTATCGTTGTATGTGTGTTTATATGTGCTGTGAGAAAATTTTCGCGATCGCTTCGTTATTATTGTAATTATTCACTAGTTACAGTATTTGTAATGTTAAGAGCTGTAACTTGATTGACTATTTGTTTTCTTATGGAAATATTGTAGGGAACAAGAAACTAAGCAGTGCATATAATAAATTTATTCATTACATTAATTGTCAGTCCTATTATTGTTTATTCTTACTAATTGCAAATAGTATTTCTCCTAGCGCTTATGCGGCTCATATAACTAGCATGTTATTGCAGAACAACATTTTCATCTATGCCATTTTGTACTCTTAAACTGGCGTCCATTTTTAACCGGCTTCAAAGGAACGGGGTTCTCCATTTATCATAGATCGTTTTTTATACAATCGCATCAAATTTTATTCTTCTTTAAAAAGCTTAATGTAAGAATTTTGCTCTTCTTTACTTAAATAAATATCATCATATACAAACTCTATGTTAACAACGCCCAAACATCAGACAAGCAAATAGACAAACTGGACAAAGTCACTGTGCTTTGTTTCACTGAAGCTTTAACGGCCCTGAGATTTGTAGTCTGTGGAATATGGCGATAGGGATGCCTGGGTGAGGCGGCGATGACGATAAAACTACGATTGTCGATAAAGGTAGGTAAATTATTATCTGTTTCAAGCAGTGTTTTAAGTGTTATCTATCAGAGTGATAAAGAGTGGATTAAGGTTGCAAATCTAAACTAAAGGAACAGCAAATCTTGTGGTCAACCTAATATTTTGACTCCTAAAGGGCTACGACCTCTATATTTGTGCCTTATTGATACACTAAAGTTAGTTAGATAAAAAATAACTAAATTTTAAAAATTTTAGTTGTCATCAGTCGGAAATGTACTCGTTAAGCTTACAATTACAATACAACAGTCACAAAGTTTTTAAAATATGTAATATGAAAATTGTTTGAAAAACCAGTATTGTGATCGTTTCCGCATGCGATAAATAAATATTCGTATCGAGCTAGTTACATCAATTTGTCTAAAAAAATTTAGTATTTTTATTACACTCTTAGTTTGTGCTTCACTTTTTATAAAATTGCTTTTTCATACTTACTTTCGGTGGCAAAATTAATATCAGACACATACACATAGACTATACCAGGATAAAATGTAGCCATATAATAAATTGAAAAGTGGGTTAAATTGGCAGTTATTTCAAAATTGTCGATACCTCCTCCTCCCAACCGTGGCGTTTTTGCAAAGTTCTCAAAGGTCGTTTTATGGTTGCACATGCGCACCAGATGCAGCGCCCGCGCACAAAAACCGAGAACCATTTCTCCGGCTTTGCTTTTGTTTACATAATCATTCGGAATTCGAGACCTTTGCAGTGGTCAACTGGGAATCTTACTGTCAATTATCTCTAGTCGTACATTTAAAAGGTTTTACAGCTTTCGTTAAATAAATTATTAGATAAATATTGGACAACATCACATACATTGCTCTGATCCTAAGGTAAGTAGTTAGAGCACTTGTGTTATAGAAATCAGAAACAACGACAGTACCACAACACTCAAAACCGACACAACATAAAAAAGTTTATTTTCTACATTCACCCGACTGAGAATCGAACCCGGACCTCAGAGACGACGATGCCAAGTGCGTACTTGCCTTTCAGCTACGGAAGTCGTCTCTATCGATTAGTTTATGAACAGCACTAAAGAGAAATTTGCTTGAAACGCTTTAGATTTTCAATTCAATTCAATTCAATATATTTATTGCATTCTATAATACCTATCTTATTGTTGTGCCCTACAGGGTCTATAATGATCTATTTTATGTATCTAATTATAACACCTGTGTAACATTATAGAATGCAATAAATATATTGAATTGAATTGATTTTAAAGCAATAAACAGCCTTCAAGATAAGTATGTATACTTATAGGTAGGTACCACATTAGACTATTTTTGCGTCCAAGTGACAGATCAATTCTATTTATTCGTCAAATCCCTTAGTCAGACTCCGTTAATTGTGCCCCCACAAAAATAGCTTCCAAATTTTTCAGCTCTGAGAAACAAAAAAATAATAATATTGGGAAGTGCTGTTAATAACCTATTTGCAAAAATAAATGATTTTTCTTTTTTGAGCTACAAGACAGTGATATTGTGGTATCTATATAAATTAGGTAGGTTAGTAACACCATTTATAAGTCAAGAACGGATGAACCGATTTTTATGATGTTTAATTTGTTAGATTTGTCTCCGTCCCGAATAGCAGAATAACTATTAAAATATCTGAAAAATAAAAAAAAGAGGCGGTATGAAGTTCGCCGGGACAGCTAGTATTAAATACCTACAATGATTATTCAAAAGTTGCGATTAAATTTTAAAACACCACATAAAAGTTGTACAGTTCCGGGATTTAAAAATATTCAGCGCACGTGTAACTAGATAATTTTAAATTAGTACAACTGTAAGGGCCTCTTTCACCACTTGCTGCTAAGTTTCAGATAACCTATCTGGTTGGGCACGTTAAGTGACCAATGTTAATATTTTTCTTTTCTTTTTCACCACCATCACCACTAAATTATGTTTGCTGGTTTATTCTATAATTATTAATAATTGAAAATTCCAAATGGTTTCAATAAGTTTTCATTTGAGGCTGTTTGGTTCTCGGGCCATTAGGATCGGCTCGTGGGATCCCTTGCGACGTCAGCGCCCTCTGTATGGACTGTCGCGCTTGCGTAACCGATGTCATTTTCTGACATAACCTTTTATTCCTCTTGATTGGTGCTACATGAAAAAAGCTCCACACGTGTGGTTGAAGATTGGATTGACCGCGGCTGAGGACGTACCCGAGCTGATCTGAAGGTAAGTGGACCATCAGTTTTCGGTGTTAACGTTGAAGCCATTTGTTTAATCTATTAGGGTCGATTCCAATCGTCTTCATATTTTTTCTTGCGTAAGTAAGTTCCCGCATGTTGCCGGCTATTTACACGCCGCTTCATCACTATCTGACACTTTTTTGACAGCTAATTGTACGGGTTATCTGTCAAAACAAGTGCCAGATAGGTTATCCGGAACTTATCAGCAAGTGGTGAAAGTGGCCCTAAGAGTTATAAATAATATCCCATTATCGATCTTGTTATGGTTAAACACTGATAATACCACCGTCGTTTTATGTTCTATTATAAAGTGTAATTTGTGGAAAGGAGGCAATTTAAAATAGGATAAGATTGAAACATGTTTCGAATAATTTTCCTTTAGTACATTTATTATTGGATATGCATAAAGGCAACGGTTATTCCCTAAGCTATAATTAGCTTAAGGTAGGAAACCAAGCAGCTAAGTTATAGACTACCTACACTTATTTTGCGTAGACGCCAACATATCTTGGCTTATCAGAGTTAGTTTAGTCAGAAATGCATTGTTTGCAGCATTTACAGACACTTAACGTATTTAGCCTACCAAATAAAACGATACCGCACCGTCAATGAAGTGACATAATAAATTGCATTTAATTTATTGATTAATGATAATAATATTTGCACGCCTGCATGCTAGTTAAATACATAAATAACAAAATAATAAATTGTTCCCACAATCACACCAATTAGCTAGCCCCAAATTAAGCAAAGCTTGTACTATGGCGACTAGATAATGGATGAACATACTTAAATACCTTTATAAACATCCATGACTTAGGTACAAAAGCTCGATTTCATCACACAAACACTTGCCCCTTGCGGGATTCGAACCCGCAACCGCTGGCTTTGTAGTCCGGAGCGCGAAACACAACACCAGACGGTCGTCAACATGGTCAACACATGGACTAATAATAGTTTTAAGTAAATTTGACAAATTTTAATTTATTAAGTTCTTTTCTTTAATTTGAATTTATTCAAATCACGTTAGATGTGTATGATTTTACCATTTTCGCCTGAAATGATGCCATATATTTTAATGTACCTATTTAACACGTTCATGAACGCCTCGAATTTAATAAACGTCGAAAATTGGTCTATATAGTACGACTCATCGTGCCAACACGTTAAAATACAAATTTAATTTTACCGCTGAACGTGTGCAAATGTTAGTCGCAACGTGTATGCGTGTCCTCAAAATTTGTAAAAAGAAACCAATGTCATCTTATAGTATGGACTAAAAGGGATACATGCATCATGTTTTTAAGTATGTGTGTAAGCGAAATATAGTCGCCATAGTAGCTCTGCTTAGTTTATGAGGCTGATTGTTGAGATGTTAAAATCATTGATTTATTGATTTCATAATATCTATACCGTCTTTTATACAAACAATTTTTTACTTCAAGTGATGGAGCCTCTATACGGCTAAGTGGTCTGTGTTCATAGATTACAGAGTTTAGTGCGCGAATAATGCGTATTTATCGGGACCCAGACTGGCACTGAACTTAAGATCACACAGCCGTAAACTGAGTGAGTTCTAAGCTTTAACGCTCTTTAAGTAAACTTTTAATAAGTTACAAATTACAACGCTATGAAATTACTTACAATTATAGTAATAATTTTGAATTATTTCTCGTGCCCTCTAGACATGTTATTTGTTTGAAAACCGAACATCTTTCCTCTCGTTATAAGCTTTAGTGAAGTTTTCTGGTACACAGTAGTGTTGCTTGGTACCTTGTTTCAAAGTAAAAATATCTATAGTAAAACTAGGTACATTTAAACTTTACTGTATAGTTATTAACATCATACAAAAAGGTAACATAATTCCATTTTGCATTCTCTGACAGTCGACTATTAGACTAAATAGAATAAATGTCCCTTGTCACACTTCTCAGAAAACAACTGAGAAGTGTGACAAGGGACATTTAATAAAAGACTCAAAAAAGGATGAATTTAAAAAGCATAGTATATACTGTAGTATATACTATGCTTTTTAAATTCATCCTTTTTTGAGTCTTTTATAATAATCGATTTTGTTATTAGGTAGTGTGTGTACACACTACCTAATAACAAAGTCGATAGTTTTAAGTCATAGTTCGTTAGACATATTGACAGTAGGTATTGATACGATTGACTGAGTCTAATATTATTGATTAAGATAATATTATAGATGTGATGTATAGATAATATTATTGATTTCGATAGTCTTTCTATCGGGCGCTATCAATATTCCATTAATTATCGACTATCAATCGGTATCGGTTTTTATAGAATAGAATAGAATAGAATCTTTATTTTGCTATAAAAGTGGTTACAGTGGGTCTTATAAATAAGTATAATGTCATATAGATCAGCACTTTTAGCTTTGTCTCGTAAAGCATGCAAAATTTATAAATCAATTAAGTACCTAGTGTCTAATTACCTGTAAAATATCACTGTATGTTTTTCAAATAAAATAATAAATAATCACTATTAGTTGGGACAAGTATTTTTGTTGACAATATTTACAATAAAACAGATTTAAATTTCAATCAAAGTTGAATGACAGAGCTAACCATAATTGGTTAGCCCCATCATGTAATCGTTTTCAACTAAAAAATTCCATTCAAAAACAATGGCGTCAATAAATAAGTCAATCCCTTCTTATCCAGACTTACAATTATCTCAAAATAAAAATAAACAATAGAGCACAATCATAAATGATAATGCGGGGATTATTTGATTACAGGATGGGTGTCCAGAATATTTCACAATGGTGCCTTGGATCATTTGGTAGTAATTATTAAGATCAAAAGTGGTGGTTCAATCAAGATTTTAAAGTTTAAACCCTGCTAATATGTATTAACCAATATCATATTAACCAATAAAATTGTTTATGGTTCCGTAGTCAAAACTGAACTCACATAGTTTCGCGATCTGTTTGTCTGTCAGTCTACCTAAACGACTATTAGTACTAGAAACCCGTAATTTCACAAAAGGTACAGGTATATATTAATCATGACGACAAAGTGGCAGAATAATATCCCAAATAAACACTTTTAGTGTACCTTCCACTATTTAGGCACCCGGGTGTTTTTTTTTTCGTCTATCGCGTGGTGTCGGGTATTGTTGGATAGGTCGTTTGAATATATTGTGGGTGTGCAAACACCATTTTTCGATTTAGGGATATTATATTTATATTATTATACAACAAAGTTAAAAGAAAAACTTCACAGCTAGGTAGGCTCTACAAGTTACCGAGTTAACGTGTAAAATGTACATAAAGAAGAAAAATACTTAGACGATGTTGATAATTATGTATACAACTACCTGTTATCGCATATTGTTGTAACTGAAAACTACAGAACCCTGCATTGCAAATGCAAATTGCAAATGAACCGTTTCACATGTACCTATCTATACGAGTAAACAACAAAAAAAAGACATCTTAGATCGCAATTTAACGCATATTACGCAATTTAACAATCTAAAAAGCTTTCATGACATTGTATTTAAAGTTGTAAAGAAAGAACTTGCAAAATTACGTCTTGAATGAAAGTAGGGGAAATGTAGTGCGGTAAGTCAGAAAACTAATCATTATGATAATTTTTCAGTTGTTCCTAAATTCAGTAGACTTAAACGAAACAACGCAAAAAGCGCGTATGAAATACAAAACTGCCGTAATTCAGTTCAGCATGGCTTTTTGATTGCTTGGAGCCAATCCAAAGGGATAGTTTTATATCATACGACACGATTACGATACGGTAACGATTTATGTACATTACAGTTTTTTCTCGAGTTCTTAGGACTTGTATATATAAATAAAAACAATGATTATTAACTAATTTTAATATTACAAATGCTAGTGCTTACCACACAAACACTTGTCTAGTCCCATGCGGGATTCGAATTCACAACCGCTGACTTTGTAGTCCGGAGCAGGAACCAGTAGAGCTAGATGGCTGTTCAGATCAACATTATTATATCATTTTTGATAATATTGATTAAGATGCATTCAATAAACATAAATTGATAGAAACTTTGCTAACATTTTCTTTTAGACTAACATCGAAATCCTAAAAAAATTGCATTTACCCAAATTAACAATAAATGTTATGATTTTTATGGGAAAGTTTTTTGTAAATTTCCATATTGGTTTAACAGAATAATTAAATGCATTTTTAATAGCTCTTGTATTCCGGTACCTTCCTGGGATTATGTCAAATTGGCCTTTTCTTACAGCGCGCATCGCAAAATTCTATTCTCGTTACCTTCAGTATATAGGCGTCTATCGCAAGTAAATGTCAGAGACGTGTATCGGATACTTAGTTTAAGTTGTGTCTAGTGTGTAAAAAGTGACAGTTTTAACTTCGGTCGTCTAGATTTTTTAAATTATAAATAATAATAAATATGATAATTAGTTATGTAAAAAAAAAACAATTTAAATCGCGTCGTGTGTTGTAAAAGTAGACATATTTTTTGTGCGCAGGAGTGTTTTCATGTCGCGTTGTACTCTCGTTTGATGGCTGATTTCACTCGCAGTTTTTGGGTCATTTGCTTTTAACACGTCTTTAAATGCAGTCCCGATGTCGATACGAGATCTTTCTTGTTGCAAATGTAGGTTTCAAAAACATTTGTGACAAGAAATTTCGTTGGGTATTTTCGTATTAGGTATTCAATTAAGAAAAGTGGAAACAGTTTGTCGTTAGAGATAGTTTATTTTTATTTTTATAAGTTACACAGAAATAACACGTTAAAAAACGATTTACCTGATGAAAAGTGGGTTGCATAAGTTGCATTGCCTATAGACATAACCTAAGGTTTACACGTTGCGGACCTTACGAATTACATTTTGAAACATAATTGTTATCTATTTTCATTTTTAAAACCCAGCTAAAACTCTTCAATATTATACCATACTTAACAACTACAACACAAGAACTAGAGAAGTCTCAACATCGAGTTGAAAAAATTAATGGGGTCTCGATCAATAGATTATTCACAATACTCATTTTTATGGTAGGTAATTCGTCTCGTATTTAAAGCTTTAAACCCAAATCGTCGGATTTAAATACACAGACAAAATAAATGATGCGTTTTCCATATATGATCGCTTGTTGACACAAATTTAACGCATCGCAGAAAGACAAATCGTGCGATTTTACTGAATAATTACTTTCAGAAGCAAAACCGCAATAATAATCGCAATACACCTGAAGATAAACGAAAGCATTAATCTTTTCGTTATGATGCAAACTCGTTACTTTACCAGCCAATTTTTTAAGTACTTATGTACAAGTAACAATCGCGGTATAGTAAACACTCTTATGTTTAGGTACTTACTAAGTATTTTGCTTAGTATCACAAGATACGCTTTTATTATATTGTGTGTTAGTTTATTCTCTTAATATTTCAGCTAATGGTAAATAATAACGAAGTTTAAGATGGAGCAACTGATAAGATAAGATAAGATAAATCTTTATTTACATTAAACATGGTAGTATAGATAATGTAAAGTGAGTTGAGTAAATACGCTTCTAGAGGGTAAATTTTTATTAAGTCGTGTATAATACTTAAGTGTATCTTTATTCTCATGATAAAAAAGAAGTTTGCCCAAGAAACTAGTTACCTATCTCAAATTCATTCTGTTACGAACGAAACTGTTTTTAAACAAAAACGAGGACGGCAAAATACATTAACAAAATTAACTAGAGAGTTTGCCAGGCAAAGTTGTTTGTTATCATAATATGTGTAAACAAACCCTTAAGTATTTTATACTAATAAAAATTTACCCTGTATTGTTATTCTATTAACGTTAGAAATAAGAAAGACGGTTATACCCATGCCATGCAGGCCAGCTCGCGCAATGCTCACCATTGCAGTGACCACTAGAGCCTCATTAGATATTCTGCAGGATACACCACTTTCAAGTGAGTTTAAGGCAAAACGAATACTAAGATACTTACAATAAGAAAAAGAAAATACAAAAAAAAACATTGACATTAAGGTTACATAGTTTAAAAAAAATTACAAGCCTAGAAGTACAAATTAATAATAGATGAAACTTAAGCTAAAGTCAGCCATAACATAACCATATGCTCGTAAACTTCAAAGATGTACCTCAATGTGGAGGTAGCCTAATCAAGGATTCAAATCATCTGTCTCCCTTCCGCAAACCATACGTTTCGATTTAAGGGACCTCTAAACTCTCGCCGTACATATTAAATAGACAAGATCTACGATATAAATAGTTTTATAAGATTTTGAACCTTACAACAAAAGACACAAAGAGAGGTAGTAGCTGATATAGTATTTAATAGTTAAAGATAAACGACACTTCCTGATTGAGACACTATTAACATGAAGTACTATTTTATTCAGTGATTTTACGTACGTTTGCCAGTTTTAAGTACGTTTTTAAATCGTTTGTATTTGAATTAAATGGCTTTTTCTACACTTGTCCTTCAGTTTGACCTTCAAGTGTGGTATTAGTGTTGCATGGGTAGCCAGATTTACCTGAAAATCCTGAAATAAGGTACTCAAAAAATCATAGTATTTGGATGTAATCACATAGTTTTGTTTAAAGTGGTAAATCAAATCTAATATGTTTTTATTAACAGAACCAATGTTCATCAATGCACCAGAGTCTTCATGTAGGTGTCGTAGCCAGATCGTAAAATTGACCACTTCATGATGTGACCGATCATTTCATAAAGTGGTGGTATTTCATGATATGGCCAACTATAACTGATCATATCGTTTAAACATCAACATTCGATGAAATGTCATTTGGCCATATCATAAAAATAAAAATACGTTTTCAAGTTACGTAAATTTGTTTAATATTTATAATCTTGGTCGATAAATAAATTAAACTTTTCAAATGGTTATTATTTTAAAACAAATCTAATAAATAAAGAGGCTGTAATTGCTAAATAACCTAACTAACCTCTTAAAATTACGTTGCGAACTCCTTGATTTTTTGACGTTTCGCTCGTCACATTTACCCGCGCGGGCGCTCGGCGACTCGTGTAGATAGATAGAAAATGTTGTGTCCTGTCTAGAAGTTTATGGTAACCCAGTTTACTCAGACCAACAAGCTAATAGGTTGTTTCGGTACTTCCTCTTTTCAACCGACTTCAAAAAAGGAGGAGGTTCTCAATTCGACTGTATGTTTTTTTTTTTATGTATGTTACGCGATTACTCCGCCAATTATGAATCGATTTTAATGATTATTTTTTTGTTTGGTAGATCATACTTCAGAGGTGGTCCCATATAAATTTTATCGAAATTGATTTAGAACTTTTTGAGAAAATCAACAAATATATACCCAGATAATATTTTGGTTGTGGTCCTTGTTACCTATCTTCGACAAATATGAGCCGATTTTGATGATTATTGTTTTATTGAATAGCTTATACTTCAAAGATAATATGATAAAAGTTTGCAAAATAAAAATCACCCCTAAGGGTAGGAAAATAGGGGATGAAATCGGTGTTCAGCAGTTAGATTAGGATTTATCACTAAAAATTGATGAAATAAGTAAAATAAGAAAAACAAAAACATTGAATCTCTCATCGGCTGGCACCGACTCCAAAAGTAACTGATTAGGTACTGAAGTGTTAGGATTATTTTTAGCATTTTAGTGTTTTGAAGTTTGTTTTATTTTTTTTAATAAAATTTATTCTGTCCGTAGTGACGATGGCAATTCTATTTTTTATCACTCCTCCGTCCATCCCCCACGTGCACATCACACTTTTGGTGGTGCGTAACAGGTCTTCCGTGTGGGACGGCCGTAGAGAATACACTTCTCCACCGCGAGCGTGTTGTAAGAGGCCACTAATTCCTGTAGCACGAATCCCGATTCGGCACGAAGACGCTGCCCGCAACAGCGTCTTCGTGCGAAATCTTATAAAAAACTGCGCTGCGCAATCCGCCTGCCAAGCGTGACGAGTATTAAAGGCCTGCATAGCTTTTTGTCAATGTAGAAGACTAGTTGGTAAAAATTGGGGTCTTAATCCAAAAATTACACTTTGGCTATACACATCAGTTATCAGACCGTCTCTAACCTACGGATCAGTTGTATGGTGGCCCAGAACACAACTGACCACAGTGAAAACAAAACTCCAAAGTCTACAACGCTTAGCGTGTGTAGCAACCACCGGATGTATGAGAACCACCCCATCAGCCGCGCTCGAGCTCCTCCTGAACCTAAGACCATTAGATCTTGTCATACAAGAGGAAGCACAGGCAACCGCCTTAAGACTAAGAGCAAACGGACTATGGAAACAAAACATAGAAACAACACACTCAAAAGTTCTGCAGGCGATCCTAAAGGAAATACCACTTCTTAGGGCGCCTATGGACAGAACACCGTGTCATCACATCTTCGACCGAAGATACAATATCCAACTCACGGAAGAAGCAAAAGACAGCTCTGGCGTCGACGAAGTTAGGATATACACAGACGGCTCCAAAACTGCAAATGGCACTGGAGCCGGTGTCTTCTCGAATGACTTAAACATAAAAATATCAACTACCCTAGATAAACTGAACACAATCTTCCAAGCAGAATGTATTGGCATCACCAAAGCGGCACAGGCAGTTGCAGCCAGAGACGTCCGAGAGCATAACATAAAAATTGTTCCAGACAGTGCATCCGTCCTTCAAGCCTTACAAAACAATATCATAACATCTGTCCTTATACTGGAATGCCACAACGCACTCCAATCTATTGCAAACACGAACAGAGTAACCCTGCAATGGATCAAAGGACACAGTAACTCACTGGGCAATGACGCAGCAGACGAACTGGCTAAAAGAGGATCGAAGGCAGTAGTGTACGGACCGGAACCACTACTGCCCATACCCCAGGCCCAAATAAAATCATGGTTGCGCGAAAAAACCAAAGAAACACATCTAACAGAATGGAGAAACAGCGAGGGATGCAGGCAAATGAAAAATGCAGTTCCGGCGGTATCAAATAAGCTTGCCCGCAACCTCATAAGATTAGCAAGGGACAAGATTCGCAAGGTTATAGGTGTTATAACCGGCCATTGTCCCCTCAACAAACACCTGTTTAACATAGGTGTGACAGACAGCCCGACATGCAGAGGATGCATGGAGGCAGAAGAAACGCCACAGCATGTACTATTGGAGTGCAGAAGCGTGGCAGATCAACGGGCACGGATTCTTCAATCACCAGGATCTCTCCCGGAAGCCTGCAGCAGTCTGAAAAGGCTGCGGACCTTCTAGGACGACCTAGGATGGTTGGAGTAGGAAAGACTAAGTAGCACGCACAATTGCCCAATCATGAGGCTAAGTGCGGAGAAAGCCCAGCTAAACTAACTAACTAAGTAACGTGACGAGTATTGGCAATCCCACCCGATGATGAAAGTCATCGGGGGAGGCATTTGTTCAGCAGTGGACGTCTCATGGCTGAAATGACGAACAGGTCTTCGCGTTTACAGTTGTCCGTGCATGTGAGTTACAGAAGATCAGGCACGTTGTTTGGTAAAAGCTTATTATTTTGTATTATTATTATCCTAACTATTATCTTCTTATGGTTTATTGGCTGTCTCCGGGTATGCGACTAGAAGGATTCAAGTAGCTCAAATTTTATAAATGCCAACGGTCTCTTCAATAGATTGACAAAATTACGTAGGCAGCACAATTTATAAATTCCAGTTCAAATGAAGCGAATTAAAAACGAAATAAATTGCCATATTTATAGCCCACGTAGCACGGGATTCGTGTGGGATTGAACAACATAAGCGAGTAGCTTCCTGCGCGTTGAATCATTGTGCTATTGTGCGCGCGCGCCGAAAAAGGAAGGCGACCGATAGTTCAGATGCATTTGTGCATAACAGATGATTATTTGGTTTATAGTTGCTTGGTAGATGATTAACTAATGGCCGATTCTAAAATGTATGTATGTAATGTATTTAAAACATAAAGTCAGTATGTCTAATCTCTCTTCACGCATTCAGGTAATGAATCTAACTCTAACGCACTCTATGCTTAATCAGGCAGAAAGAATTGGCGGAATTAATAAATACAAGACACTTTTGGGTGGCAAGGAGAAATAATTCTGAAGTAAGACTAAACTT
This sequence comes from Anania hortulata, assembly GCA_963576865.1. Lineage (NCBI taxonomy): Eukaryota > Metazoa > Arthropoda > Insecta > Lepidoptera > Crambidae > Anania > Anania hortulata. The sequence goes on along the minus strand of OY756408.1, from coordinate 16,795,146 downwards.
TGCTTAGGTAGGTATAACGATATTTCAGAATTGCAGACTATTTCATAATGTTCTTTCTTTTTCCTAGCGCTTTATAATAAGTTTGTTTGCAGAAAAGCATGGTATTTTATGATACAAATGAAAAGGTGGGCATGTTTTGCTAATAATATGATTATCATACAAATAATACTAGTTTTATTTATTAACATTCTCAATATACCTATACATGAAAATAAGCCAAATTATCTGAGATTATTAAAATTTAAACAGTAAGCTTCATAACTAATTGAGTTTATAATGGTATTTCAAAACAACTCATACGTTTGTCACAGCAGAAAATCACACCTCAAACAGGAAGCACTATTTCCAACCAATCAGAGAACGGAACGCGAAGTGACGTCTGTCACTTGATACCTCGCACTGCTCTGCCGCTCCGGAACAAATATGAATCATTATTGACACGCGGGTAAAATTCAGAATCGCGTAACGCTAGTTTTGACAGCTGTAAGTGTATTTAAAGATTGCAGTATCGTTTTGAAATGACATGGATACTCAAGGTTCGTTTCACGGTTTTTTACGGTGCGCATTTTAAGGGCCCACTTTAAACTGTTTTAATGAGCCAGTAAAAAATGAGCACGCGGGGTTGTTTTGAGCAGATGTCATTCTTACATGAAAGTTTGTGATATTTTTAAGTTCAAACTTACGAGATGGTAATAAAAAATGCTAAAATTGTTGCATTTTTTCGCTCAAGGATTGATATTAAAAATACAAAAATATGGTGCAAGAAAAGTGATGATATTGCTAGAAAATCTTAATGTAGCGTCTAAGCAAGGTAATAAAAATCGTTTTGATTTCTATACCCAAGACAATAAAAGGTATATTTTAAAATTGAAAAGTGTCGTCATATTACATACACTATTGAATTAAAAACATCAAACGAGAGACATAGGAAGTTATTATACCACAGAGATTTGTCGCCCAAAGATGAAAAGATTATTTTTAATCTGGCCTAGCGAGTGAATTAAAAAATAAAACGAAAGATGGCGCCGACATATCCGCTTCCTCTTCGGATTTCGAATGCGCACGCGTTTGAAAATCGAACGTGATAAGTAGATTAGAGAACTTCCAAATGTATATTTTCACGGTTTGATAGATTATAATGTGCGAGGTGTTATAGATTCATTGATGTACATCATTATGGTGACAATTGAAAATGCATGTAGTTGGTTTAAAATTATGAATTTCATTTTTATTTGCCTTCACACATTTCGAAAATTTACATAGAAGTAATAGTACATAGGATAACTAGCTTGTTTTAAATTTTTAGTACTTCAACTTCTACTTTCCATTTCTAATACCAATAACGTTATTGCCATATTAGCAATATATGCGGATACTTCCTGAAGCCGTCATCGCGTCATCCGATACTTAGTTTCCGTTATTGTGTAGCCGCGATGACAGCTGCCGCGAATATGGCATTCCTTAGACTTGGCGTTCGCGACTAATTTTGGTCGGTTTATTTTTATTTTATTTCATTACTTGATACATTTACTATCTAAGATACATTTACTTTTTGAATTGCAGACCAAAAATGCTAAGAGAGTCATGTCATCATCTTTTAATATATATTTAGAATAGCAGCCAGCAGCAGTGTTAAAATTAAGTAATTTAATTTTTTTTCAACTTATTCAATCCTACTGCTGGCCAAAGACTCTCTCTCTCTCCCCCACTCTTCCATAGATCTGTTTCTTTCGCCTATAACTCCCAATCCTTAGCCAGGTTAACCAAATCGCCATCTTTTCTTGGTTTTACACCTCTTTGGCGACAGCCGTCTGTAGGTACCTATCGAGTGACAATTTGGGCCTACCTATCCAGATTAACCTAAAGGTTACGTTGCCCGCCAAAACGTGCCTGTTTCTAACAAAAACGTCTCATTCCGATCCCAAGGAAGTCTTAATTGGCAATCATCGAAAACATCCCCAGCATCTGAAACAGATTGCAAGAATGCGTCGTTCGCTGCATTTCTGCTAATCATTACCATAGTATGTACAGTCTGGTTCAAAAATATTGTGCACATTTATACTTTCAACATTAACATTTAACAAAATGCAGTCATAATATTTGGAAGTTGGCGTACTAATGTGCGTAATTCTAAATCTAAATAATTATACAGAAAGGACCGTAAAACATTTTTTTTTCTTAAGCACAAACAATGATAGTGTCGCTACAGAGCGTTTCGGAGTCTCATGATCTAGAAGCAGTGCTGTGCTGTGTGGTACATATGCTGAAATTATGATGAAACAATATTTTTACAACTTGAGCATTTTTACTTTAAAAAATCTTTATTTTATTCTAAAGAAAAGTTATGCAAATAGTTGAACTTGTGGTTTAAGTCATTTCCTTCCAGTCATTTATTGAACATCTTTAATATTTATCCCAAGTGTACATACCGTTTTCCCGTACCAATATTTTTTCCCGCATGAGGGTGTCCGCCATCTTGTATTTATTTATAGAGCCGCGCGTGCGCCTGCTCCATGCTTTCAATTAGTTTGATTTGTGGGAAATCGATTTCACGGAAGTTTGAGGTGTAGTGTTAATATTTTTTTTAAAGAAAATCTATTTTTGGTGAGCACATGTGTCTTTCGGCGCGATTATTGGAATGGGTAACAGGAAAATTGAAATATTTTTGAAAAACTTTTAAGTTTTCAAGACGCACCGCAGTTCAACATCGACAAAATTGGCAATTCTTTAAATAAGTTAATAATTTATTATCGTAACTGTCCTTCTAAGCGTTCAAACAACAGATCTTCAGACCAATATTTCAGTGTAGCAGCAATTTTACGGATTTTTTCTACAAAATCAAGATCAGTTTTCATGAGCTTATAACACGCATCTTTGTAGCTGCGTATGTGTTATCACGTATCGTAAAAAAGCCGTAACTCCGTGCGCCGGCGCATATGCGTAATAGCGCGCGTAACTAACGTATCCTGCGCGTAGTTTGTGCGTATTGCGCATGGTGGCAACTACGAGTAAAATACCATTAAACTATTATAACTAGATCCACAGAATAAAGAGATAATGCAAAAATTGCCTGTCTTACTGGGATCGTCTGTTTATAAATAAACCAATTTGGTATAAAGCAGAAAACGAAACCAAAGTGCACTGATATAAGTATATCTCCCCAGAGAGTTAAAAGTCTACATAAAAATTACTTCCGTCAGGTGGAGTGGTTCGCGCTCCGGACTACAAAGCCAGCGATTGCGGATTCGAGTTCCGCGAGGGGCAAATGTTTGTGTGATGAGCACAAGCAATAATTGTACCTTAGTCATGGGTGTTTATAAAAATATTTTAATACGTACGTTTATCGTCATTATTGTATGATCCTTAAAATACCATGTTTTTTCTCAAATAAAGTTATCTTATCTTATCTTATCTTATCCGTTATTAAGTCGCCATAGTACAAGCTTCAAATATTTTGGGGCTATATTAAATTATTATTAAAACAACATTCTTAACTGCGGCGAAATAATTGCGACTTTACATGCATATAAAACACTCTTCGTTAAACTATATATTTTTAGTCTAAGTTCCCCAAAAGATTGTTTGTTTATGTAAATATTAAAATTTAAAAAAAACTGCATTACAAATTTGATAACCTAAACTAATAACTATATTATTAATACTCGTTTATTTTCTGTTTGTAGCACGCAATGCACGACTTACCCACTTAGTATACGTGAACAAAGATTCAGTTGAAAATCCTTGAATGTTCCAACCACATCATTGACGAACAGAGAATGATTGATAGTAATTTAATCATTAATCCAAAGCGCACAGAGGCCGTGCGTTTCTAGGATGAATACGAATTCGTAAAACACGAGTATTTGTACAGTTAATTGGGTCACTAAAGTGCACTTTATAGATCAAACACTATTTTTTATTATCAAAATTTACAAAACCATCGCTGATCCGAAATGGCAAGAAAAGACAAAAGATGGACTAATTTTTTTTTATTATTTAGCTACCAAAGAGTTGCCTGGGTGAAAGAGATGCCAAAAAATAGAGCTTAGAGCATAGTAAGAAAAAAGTGAAGGAAATTAAATTAAGTAAGATCAATTAGAAAAGAGTAAGAGGTGACTAATTCCTGTAGTACGAGACAGGCAGCAGCGTATTCGTGCGAAATCTTATAAAAAACTGCGCTCACCAACCCGCCTGCCAAGCGTGGCGAGTATTGGCAGTCCCCCCCGATGATAAGTCATTAGGTGAGGCCTTTGTTCAGCAGTGGACGTCCTATGGCTGAAATGATGGTGATGATGATGAATTTAAAAAGGGTAATTTTTATGGCCTATAATACACTGTCACCAGTAAAACCTGAACCTGTACTAAAATTTTGCAGGTTATTTCAAGAAGAAGATTAAAAGAGAATAATAGAAATCAGGACAGAACAATTCTTCTGTTACGCCAAAGAACATTTAAGGAGACCCTTTACCAAAACACTCGATTTGCATCTCCAAATAAAACATCAATGACGAATCATGTGTTTGTTAGCCGTCAATGACGCAAGAGCACCGTTAGCGGCGCGTGCGCAATGGATGACAGTAGATGCAATAATAAACAACGCATTTTCCTGCTAAGTATACTTAGATATATATTTTTATACTATGCAAAATATAACAGATACATAAGTGACGAATTTGATGCCTATCTGCCTACCAGGAATCCAGGGGCAAAGAAGAATGAGGAAATGTCTTCTTTCAATTATTTATATAATTAAGTTCATATTAATTAAGACATAAAGCAACCCAAGGATGGAGAAACATTAATCTTTTACCGGTTAATGACTTAAAAACACATTGCAAAAGAGGTATTTATGGGTATCTTATCGTCAGTTAAGAAACAATATCATCTAACTTCACTATCAACATTTTACACATATATAAGTTCTTAGTTCATAAGAATAAAATGTATATCTACATAACGTTGATAGTGCCGTGTTTATAGTCGTATAGACTACACTTCAATTCAATTCTTCATTGCTTTTCCACAATGTACATAAAGGTCTTAATAATTAAAATACACATCATAATGGGCCTTGTCTGGCACAGCAACACAGTATATAATAATACAAAGCATGCATTGTATATGGTTATGTACTATTAAAGTAAAGGCATAAGTTAAACCTATAAAAACATATGTTATTACTATTATTACTTAGTTTTATTTCTTATACAATAATTATCCAATGTATGGAAGAAAATATTATTTTATTTTGTAGTATATTATAGTACCTTAATACAGGTTTAACACTTCAATGTAGTTTTTTAACATTTATGTTATTTATTTAGTAAATTCAAGAATTTAATGTGAAGTAACAAATTTAAGAATTCCATTATATCATATTTTCTTTCTTAATTTCACAAAAACACCTATTATTGCTGATGAGACCTCGTTATGAATGACGGTAATGACTTCCCCACCGCCAACAGGAGGCGTGTCGTAAGAGGCGACTAATTCCTGTAGCACGAGATGGGCAGCAGCGTCTGCGTGCGAAATTTTATAAAAAACTGCGCTCGCCAACCCGCCTGCCAAGCTTGGCGAGTATTGGCAATCACCCCCCAATAATAGGTCATTGAGGGAGGCCTATGTTCAGCAGCGGACGTCCTATGCCTGAAATGGTGACGATGATAATGAACGTTAACAGTGAAGATATAAGGTATTGATTTTTTTTAAACAAAAATTTTTTTTATAATATTTTACGACGCCAAGTCTAAATAAAGAATATTGTTTCCACCTAATGTGCATAAAGCTGTACATTAAACGGAACTACTCATGCGTAGGATTCGTGTAGGAAGATTTTGATTTCTGAGAAAGTTTAATTTCAGCTTTCCTCGTGAGAAATATGTTTGTTTTCCTTTTATTAGACTACCTTGTTTATGAACTATATTTTGTAAACTGTTTTAAAATATATGAAATACTTAAAGTGGACTTTGATCACACACAACAAAACAGAAAAGTATAATTAATGCTTTTTAGAGATCCGAACCGAAAGTGTCCGTCTGTTACAGAGTTGTATCTTTTAAACCGTAATAAGTAAGCACATTAAATTTTTATTTTAATGTATCACAAAATATTATGCTAAAAGACGCATTACAAGTCTCTCTTCACCGCTTCCCCCTAAAAACTTTTTTAATTGTCCTCTACCTAAAGGTTGTCTGGAAGAGATCGCTTTTAGCAATAAGACCGCCTAAACTGTACCACTCCTAATGTATTGTTTCTCTGTAATTGTTTTTTTTGTCTGGTGTGCAATAAAGAAAATCTATCTATCTATGAGTAAAATTTTATAAAATGAAAAAGGGGCTATAAGTCAGGCCGGTCTGTGTTTCAGTCTGGTATTATAATTACCCAAAGGATGGACCGGTTTCGATGCGGTTCGTTTTAAAATATATAGCCAGTTAAACGGGGGTGGTTAAAGTAATGATTTATCATCACTTTCCTTTTTGGTGAAGTAATCTTAAATGTAAAATCGTGATTAAACATTATACATATAACATTAAAAATATGATTTTGAATTTAAATAATAATAAATTAAAGATATTATTTCAATAGATTTTTTTCCAGTACGTACTTCAAGGCATATTTCTTTAAAAAGTTTACATAAAAGTTCAATTTTAAAAATATTTAGCACAAAAATACCCTTACAAAATAAAAACTTATTTAGGTATGTACGTATACAAAAACAACACTCATCCTACTTTCAACGATTTACCGTTTGCTGGTTAAACAAATTGTTTTACGACATCTACAAATGAGTATTTTCAATTTCAAGCCAAAGAAATAATTTCGACTATCATACACACTCCAATTTACTATCAAAACAAAACACTGAGCTGCCAATTACAATAAAACGCGCGTCTTCACGGCGCAGTGGACGTCTATAGCCCATAAGGCAGCCATAAACGGATCAAGTTTCGATTCCTGACTCATTAAACTGCTACGAATTATCGCTTCGATAAAATGTAATTAGTAATTGTTGGATAGGGTTGTTAATTTTAATGTTATCTTCGATAGTTTGTGGTTAATTGGGAAATGTTATTTATTTGTAATTGATATTTGCTAGTAATTCTTGTAAGAGAGATTTTAGTTTACCGTCATTCATAACGGTATGTCTCATCAGCAATAATAGGTGTTTTAAGAAAGAAAATATGATATAATGGAATTCTTCAATATGTTATTTCACATAAAATTCTTGAATTTACTAAAAATTTTACTATTGTTAAATTTGTCATAACGTAAAATTATTTAATTGTGTCAATCGTTATACATATTATTTCTATAAGTGTAGACTTATAAATTACTTTCTATGTCTTAACTCGTATGTACTATGATTTGTAATAGTCGATAATCTTCCTAAAATCAATAAATTAAAATTAAATTGTTTTCCTAATACCTGTTGTGTACATGAATAAAGTAATTTAAAAAAATGACTAACATTTTTTTTTTACAATTTACAAATAAAATACTAAGGTTTCAAAAGAGTATTTTGCAAAAAAAAGGCAATCGGTATTAATAATACTATCATACAATATTGTGTGAAAACTATCTACCAACTGATAACTATCGTACTAAAGTTTATGATGGAACGTGCTTTTTGAGCTGTGTGAATAATACACTATTTATTATCCGTTATTGTGATAGTTTCACTCCTGTCAATAAAAGCTTTAAAGCATCGATACGGCGGCGTACGGTCTGAAAGTTCTCATAAATTATGTTGATAAACCTGGAGACAACGTCTGAAACACAAGAGTTACTTAGTCTTCGTTATAATGTCGCAGGGTAAGGGTAAGGTTAGGGTAAGGTTGTTTAGCAGCTTCGCCCTTGGCTTGATTATCCTTTGACAAAGCCTAGTGAAATTAGACATAGAAATTAAGGAACTTTGTAAGTTCCAATTGAATAGTCCAAAAGTTGGCGACTCATCGCCTTGAGGTCTTCCAACGATCCGCGATCCTTCTTCAGTAAAAGCTATAAGGCTAAAGAAGGTTAAAACAGTGTTTTGTTTTTCTTCTTCTATCGTTGTCTTTATAATAACAAAAATTTAATCGATTGGTTTCCAATTTCCTTCCTTCTTTACAAAGACGTCAATCAACAACCAACTAGACACCATATGTGACGATGCACTGTACATTGTCCCATTCCTAGTTGAGATGCGCAAGTCTGGTAACTGCATTTAGAGCAATTGCTATCAGACCTCTGTAACCCTACAGCAAGAAACAAGAACGTTTTGGATCCAGTGTCACTGAAGGTGCAGGTTACCTTATGATATTTTCACTTACCGCTGAGGAAGTAATATAAATCCGCTCAGATAGGTATTCCGAAAAATCTGGTCTTGAACTCACGCTCCAAGCATGTGAGGCAAGACTTCGACCACTGAACTACCAACACTCCGTACTTCATTTGTACGCGCCTTTGTACATCGTTATCAACCCGCAAATATTTAAACCATTTGGGAAACACTTCAAGCAAAAGTAACTGTGTAAGTTTGTTTGTTGTCGCCGCCGATATCCGAGAGGAAGCCGTGGCGTGACTAATGGCTTCCGACTGCTTATATTTGGCCACGGCCGTTGGCTACCGGAATTGGGACATTTCTATGAAAATGATGGACTAGCTGAAAACTATTGTTGGAATGTGGATCGAATTAATGAAGTTGGAACAGGAATACGTGTAATGAAAATAATAAAAAAAAAACGATCAAAAAATAAACGAATCTTTTCTTCTCTTATTTTTGATTGAAAGAAAAGTATAACTAATCTTGTCCGCGTACACCACAACATACAGCACAATTTCAATATTTTTAGGTCAGCAGATAACCATACTCCTTCAATCGGACAGTTTATATCATCATCATTATCCTTTCAGCCATCGGACGTCTGCTGCTTAACACAGGCCTCCCTAATGGCTTCTAGATTGACAGGTTGGAAACGGCCTGCATCCAGCGGCTTCTGCAACCTTTACCAGGTCATCTGTCTACCTTTAGGATGGACATCCTACGCTGCGCATGCCGGTACGTGGCCTCCATTCTAGAACCTTTCTGCACAATTGGCCGTCAGTTCTACGTGCTATGTGCCACGCCCATTGCCACTTTAGCTTGCAAATTCGTCGGACCATGTCATACTACATACTAGTTAATACCTTAAAAATAACTAGCGTATATCGTCCCAGCCAAGCCTGTCGCCCTGCATGAGCGCCGCGCATGAACTTGGCAGGCTATAATATCGGCACATCAAAAGAACCGCTTAAATTTCTAACACTCTAACACCCACTTGAACTCTAAAATTCGCACGTGTATCCAACTTAACATTCATTATCAGATTCCACAGGAACTGGCTTATTTTCCAAAACATTCCTGCATATGTGCGGTCGCACGTGGTAAGAACCGGCTAAAGTAAAACATAGATTAGGTATTTCCGCCGCTCCCGCGCATCGGATCGTTGTGCACTGACTCATAAGAATAGCTGTTATAATTATTGATATGCTGAAAACACTTGACGCAGGTTGCATTTAAGCTAGTGCTATATAACTGAGCACTAGTACTTAGAGCCAAGGTACGTGCTATATGATTACAGATACCAGCTATTTGGGCAGGCAAGGCATCTGGTACCGTTGGTCCAACCGTGGTCCCATAGAAGTTGAGGTTATGGCGGTAAAAACGGGTCGGATCTGGAGCTCTCGTAAGGGCCGTTGAGGTTGCATGCCCCCACATGCAACCTCAACGACGCCCCCCTCATTCTAAGGTAAGGGCTTCAAAGCCCTTAGGTACTTTTCACATTTGAATATATGTTGGGTGCTATAGCAATTGGCCGCTACTAGCTATTATATGGTTCATCAACTATCAACTACAGGTCAGCTCTAAGCGAGGGTGCCGAGAAGATTTAGAGCCAATGTCAACATTGCATGAAACGCTGCTTCACTGAGTAGCTTAAACTCTTTGTTTCTTTGTGAGTTTGTACACTGTAATTTTAGCTTAAAAGTGCGAGACAAGTTAGCCCTTTGTCTTGGTTTAATGAAGATTGGAGAGACATTTACGCATGTTCATATTCATTTGTGATGACAGTGGTGACTTAATGTACTCGTTGGGAGATTTGTTTTGTCAGGCTAATATCGTGAAATTTTAATCTAAAGTAACACGACTTAATCCCATTTTGTTTTTGTGAGTTATTTACAACTGAGTATTCTTATCGGTAAGATTTTAGTTTAAAACCCACCTTAATTTGACATGTTTGTAACGCAATTTCAAGAATTTTGTGAACTGCAAATGTTTTTTGTTGAATCAAAACACTTTTAAGCTAACCATTCTTCGCTACAAAACATAAGTAAAATGTCTTTGTTGCTGACTCTACATGACAAGAAGATAGTCTTGCGTTATTCGGCACAAGTGTGGGTGGTGGACAGTTGATGCGTGGTGAGCGTGGACACTGTCCGTCTGTCTATCTAATCGAAGTCCAACGACGACATCTCTAATGGGATGTCTAGACGTAGTACGGTCAAACAATTGATATTGTAGACAAATTAGAAATTAACATTGTACATTTGAAATCATGAGTTAATCAAATGTAACGAATGTTTTTACCATAACGTATGTTATTTTTGTTTTGCAAATTGAAGCAACTAAAGTTTCTAAGATCAAATAAAGCAGTTTTCTTAAAAACATCACTGCTTTTACAAAATAGCAAATTAACTAACAAGTCATAATCTTATGATTCAAATGAACTTACCATTAAAGCACCCAGTATCCCGCCCTCTTACGATCTGATCCACTTTCGCGGCATGAAGTGAGTCAGCTGACCTTGCGGGGTGCGCGAGAGTCGAGACGGGCTTCAGACGTCGCGACCGACGCCGGAGCAAAAAGGGGGGTTAGTCATCCGCATGTGACTACTGGACCGAGTGGATCCATGCTTGTTATAGACGTTGGCAAAGCAAATTTAAGATTATGACGTTTACACCACTATAGAAAGATCAGTTACTCTGAATTGCTCAGACGGAGAGATGGCTGGGGAAAAGATTATGTTTGGTGTTTCTTTGTGAGATCGAATGTGTAAAAAAGATGACATAGCGGATCACCAAGCTAGAATGGAACATCATCTTAACCGACGGAAGAACAGCCCTGAATCAGTGCTGAGAACCATACACCCGGTCTTATATTTATCATTTTACCGAAATAAATATTTTCCTAAACTAGTTTGATCTGGACATTTAAAATTAACATATTGTACACTTCAAACGTTAAGAAATTCTATTATTCACTCCATATAACTTGAAACAACACATTAGTTTGAGAACATTTACCGAACATGGCTTTTAGCATTGTTTGCTGTCATGTACGCAGCACATTACCTCATTTGTCGTTTACCCGACTGCTGCACTTGACATAGCCCGAAAAAAACAACCTAATCATTCTGCAATTCGGTGTTCTTTGCCAAAACCTAATCACCAAAGAGAGTCATGCTGGTACAGGTAGAGTAATAAAATCACCAGTCAAAATAAATATGCTTTTTTGCTCAAAGCTAGAAGAGAAACGCCATGACAGCAAGTTTATTATTAGAATTTATGTTCCTTTTGCGGCGCAACTTTTTTGTATGTTTTGTTATTTGCATACAATTTGGTTAAACTCAACTTATAAAGCGTTACCACCGCATAAAAACTAAAATATTTTTTGTAGCGATTATTGCAAAAAATAAACATTTGGTTATCTTGATTTACTACTTACTACTAAAACAATTATTTTATTCATATTATGCTCAATGCCCTGATTGCTTAGGAGCCAGATGCTGGTTAATTTTGTATAGATAATTTGTTACTGTTTGTGTTAGTTTTACCTTATATTATGTAAGTTTTAAGAAATGTTATTTTGGGGGTGAGAGGAACAGGGTGTTACATTCCTCATTGGGTGTTGTGTCTAGTGGGCAACTGCCCGACGGTTGTTTGTCGGGTTGTTGGTTCAATCGCTCCGATAACTTTAATATCGCGATGTAGGATACGTCAGTTTTATATTATGTAACGAGATAGATGTCGCTACATTATAAAACTGTAACTGGCCAACACCATGCTTTGACTAAAATCTAAATTCAAATCCACTAACAAGTGGAGTGCGCATTTAAATCTAAATATATAAATTAAGACCAACAATTATAGTCATTTAAAAGGTTTTATGATTCCATATATTAAAAAAACATAAATAAGTAAGTACCTACTTCGCAAAATATTACCGACTTAAAAAGCTTTGGTTTCGCCTTATTGTTTAATAAAGTGACTTGTCTGATATATTTGGGCTACAACCTTAGTAGCTACGTAGGCAAATAATGTGGACCGTGGAGAGCTAGACAAACACTATAACGACGCTTTAGTGGCGTCTGAATGGTCAAGTGACAGAATGAATTCAATTATGACAAGTGCTCTTCAACGGTTTGACAATGATTGTGCTAAACTTTTAGCTTTCTTTCATTAAGGCATGGCACATGCATTCTCAACGATGAGTCACTAATCATGTCTATTCTGACGAAAACACGAATGACATTTACTCATTAATTAAGACATACTTTCTCTAGGTCCGTTCGCCACATCAAATATAGTATTAATTTTATTATTTATTTTAATGTTTTCCTGCACAATGTATGTTGTTACTGGAATAAATGCCATGACTTATAAATGAATATTGCTCTTACTAGTGTATATTTCAAGCCAAATCAAGCTCGAGCCATTAAAAATATAGTTTGCAAAAACTTTTGTTTTCAGTTATAAGAAAACCTTTTAAGAAAGTACTACTACTCGTAGGAGATATTTTATATTTTCACATTTAAAAAGCAAATTTTAGTGATCTACCTGATTCATTATTTGTTATAAACTTTTATTCGATTCCACCTTTTTACACATTACTAGCTGTTCCGACAGAATCAGTTGTTAGAAGATAACAATTCCTAAAACCCGATTGCAGGCCACCTCAGTTGGACCCAGTTGGTCCAACTGTGTCTCCAAACTATCCAAGGTCCTATTAATATACACACACAATTTCATCCAAATCGGTTCAGCCGTTTAGGAGGAGTTAGGTGACAAATACACGTACAGAAAAATTATATATATTAATAATATATTCATTATCTGCTACTTGACCATTAAAAATACATATACTTAAATTAACTCAGGTATTCGAGAAAGAGTAAAAAGCTTCGCTTACGACTCAGCCTGTTCACCTCAGCTCCCATCTCCCGACAACAGAGGTATGAGTAAACAAGGGCTGCCCTTGAACCCTGGACGCGGGGAGATGGAAATAGATGGGGAGCCCTTATTTATAGGCTGAACCATTGACGGCGGAGTAGGGACAATTGACGATCAATTCAGGTTCAGATTTAAATAATCAAAAACCTAGATACGCTATCGCCCTAATGATTTTTTTGCACTAAAATAACAAGTCCCGTCGTAGTCTCAAACCTTTCGATGCAAACACTGTTTTCTTCTTCCCCTTTATGACAAAAGTTTGACAGTCCTACCTTAAGTAGACGTTATTCGACAGACCTACCTTATTTCCTATTTTGTATTTTCAAAGTATGTATATCTACTTAGGTGTTTGGATTTTTAGACACCAATTGTTGTCTTTGATGCTTGATAGACACGAAACAATTCTTGACAAATGACGGAAACAATGATAAAAAAAAATTAAGAACCATACAGCAGCAAATTTATAATCATCAACATAATCAGTAATTATTTAGGTAGGTTTCTGCAGCTTATATGTTATTGCAACTAAATAAATAATTAAAAATTAATTAAAATTGCATGTTAAAATTCTTATTAAAATTGAATAAAAAGAAAGTAATGCTACTAGCATTGCGCAGAATAGACCTCGTTTGCAGCCTTTCCATCAGACGCATAAAGACATTTGTAACTTGTGAAAGGTTGATAATACGCAGACAACCTTTCAGAGAACCGAACACACGATTTTTAAAGAACCCCGTGTTTTAAGAAAGCACTTCTGTGGGACCCTGACTGAAGTTTTGTTTATAGGTGACCCTGTTCTAACAGCTGATTGAAAAAACTGCAATGATGATGATAATGATAGTACAATAAAAAGTGCCATATCATCTTGGCCTGTTCAAATTCGTGATAACTAACAACCACAGGTCAACAAAATTATCCAAATCATTTTCCGTTGACCAGAGGCGTTAGTACTATCGCTCACTAACAAGCGGAAGTTAATCCAAACCCCATTAATCACCGCTATCATTTGTGGTTGTAACTGTACATAGGTGCTAATGATGTTACCGTAACTGTGTGGAGTTAATAGGTGCGAAAAATTTAGGTAATGTTCGGAATGCAAGTAAGTGTTATGAGTCACACATTTGATGACACCACAGATCCATTTTGTTTTTTTAGAAAACAATTTGTCGTAGAGACGAAATATACTTAGGCCTATACTAGTAGGCCTGAACTACACTTCAATGGATAAAACAAAGTATTTGGAATTACATATTATATTTTAATCTGAATTCAAGATTAATATATTTACACTTAAGCATAGTTCCGATATCCGAGCTGTTGTCTCTCTGCTAAATGAGTTGTCTAGACCTCTCTTTTGATTTGACACACTTCAATTGTGACGATTGTGACACCTACATAGAGTTACATTATAGTTTTGACTTTTACATAATAGATGGATACAACATTGCTGCATCACAATACCACTTAAAATAACCAAACCAATATACACATTGGAACTGGTAAGGATTAACAACTCCTAGAAATACTTATCGTTAAATTGTCATTTGTACTTAAAAAGGTGTTAAGTGCGGAATTGTTTTTGCAAAATCTAAAGTTCCAACAGAAATTATCTGCAAAAGTAATGCAAAAATTCACTGCCCAAGTCAAGTATGAATACCACAATTAAGTTTAGGAAATAAAGAATTAAACGCTCATCAAACGAAGTGCAATGGTCATTGAAGCGGTGGCTTTACAATGAGCGGTAACGTAAATCCGTATCTCAATAAAATACAGACAAATTACTGTCTGCATACTGTCCGTAACACATAATATCACGTTACATTCCTAAAATGTCTATGATTTATTGAAAAAGTTGTTAAATTTTGCTGTCTTTATCTTTGTCAACGTACTCATGTTATACCAACGTAGCAGTAGATTTATAACGAGTATTGCCAAATACGCAAAACCTCTTAAGAACTAAGTTTGGTGCCTAATACAACTTTTTCTATGGGACCAAAAAAACCCGATACAAATGATATCACGTGGCCAAGAAGTTAGTATGGGAACCGTTTTTTTTTTAGATTTTGGTTGCATAGAAAAAGTTGTTGTAATTTTAACACCAGAATCAGCCCCAAAGCGATTTTTCGTATTTGGTATTACACGTTGTAGAAGTGATGCTTACTCGTAAATTACAAGAAGTGCGCAGTGAAGCCCCAGCTGCACATTAAAAAGTCAAGGTGCCTATGTAATTGCAGTTTTTATAACGGAGAGGCAAAGTACGTAACAGGCGACTAAGTGTATTATTACAGGGATTATCGCTGCTTTTTACGCGTCTGGCCTTTTTTGCCCGTCTGCATTTGCACTGAGGTCATCTGCAACTCCGTGGGGCAAAAAATACGTCTTCCACAATGACAGAATGTATATTTGATACAGTTTTTGTGAAGCAATCTCAGTTAATGCTGAAAAGATTTTAGATTTTTTACTTGATTTAGATTAAGGAATGATATTTCACACCTGCTTTTAAATCTATTATCTTCTAGGTATGCCTAAAAATAGTAGGTAAGCTCTAAAAATAGCTTTGCAACAAAAACTTATATCAACCTCTGCTATAGATATTTATTTAAATCAAAATGCAAATTCGTTTGAATTAAAAACAACCCTTACTATTTTGAGCTGCCAGCCAACATTGGGACTTCGAAAATGTTACACTTTCCCCAACTTTCCCTGTCATTTTACTCGAAACATCAAACCGGAGCGGTCTAATAAAATGTATCTTTCCCGCCATAAACTATCCGAGCCATAGAGACCCCGCTCTGTTTTGATAGTAAAGCGAAGCGAGCGTAACACGAGCGATGTTGTCTCTGAAAACAAACGACCCCGTAATGTGCCTGTCAAAGTTGCTTCCTATGGATTTACCTGGAGATGTTTTTTTCTCAAAATTGATAATAAAATATCCAAAAATGCAGAATTGAAATTGAATACATAATTGTATCATTAAAATAATGTGTAATTAGTGGTAAACAATGAAAGTAGAATAGGTACATCGTCAAAAAAAATTACCTAAAAGGTTTTGTTACAAACTCTTTATGAAAGGCGTTTTTGTTAATTTGTTTCCTAAATACCAAAAGATTTGATATGTGATATATGATGACTTGTTCTAGGATGAGGAAACTATAGTGAAGAAAACTGCACATTTCATCATCATCATCATTTTAGCCACAGAACTTCCACTGCTAAGAATGGGCCTCCCCCAGTGACTTCTAGATAGGCCAGTTGGAAGCGGTCTGCACCCAGCGGCTACCTGCAACCTTTACCAGGTCGTCTGTCTATCTTATGTGTAAACGTTCTAAGCTGCATATTTAGATAGCACTGAGTATGTTGCTATGGTGACATACATTTTGTAAAAGTTTTATCTAAGGGTAATAAACATCGGTCTGGTGGCAATCGCTCCAAATAGTGATTACTAGACTTCCAATATCGTACCCCGACCAGCCTCCCTAGCATCAGCACCAAAACACGATATGATATGATATGATATAGCGATATATTGACACAAACTGTAAAAATATGATAGATATAGGTGTGCTTACACTAGGAGAAAGAAGACTTTCCAATTTCAATGTGCATAACTAAATAATGAAAATTGGACAACATCACAAACACTGCTCTGCTGATCCTAAGGTAAGTAGCAAAATTTTATTGTGTTATAGAAATCAGAAACTCTACCACAACGGCAATAAAAACACTACACAATGCTCTTTAATTTATCATTGTTAAAACTCGTAAGTTTTAGTAACAATGTGCAGATAGTTAGATCTTGTTAACTGTCCTGTGTGAATTTAAAGGCTACATATGATCATTTTGCAACCTTATGCTGCAAGCATTTCATCAGTGAAGATGTGAGTTTAAAAAGCCAAAAAACAGCTAAAAACTGCATTAGAATAACCGCCAAATCACAAATTCCCACCGTTAGCTTGTTATGCCGTTTTTTGCGCAACTTGACACGATGTCTTGCTAAAATAAATAAACGAAAAAAAGGGACAGCTATAAATCTAAAGGTCGACAAAATAATATTGCAGACTAATGAATGGTTTAGAGACGGCATGTGTTTTTGTTCGGTAGACAGTTAAAGACTTTATTTTGGAATTAAAACGTAAGGACAAGAAAAAAGATTAAACGAGTTATTTTTTAAACAATTAGAGGACAGAGGTTTTCTCTTGTTATTCAACTATTTCTATTTAGGTATTACATTTTTGAATCACGACTAAGCGTTCTGTGAAACATGCCTTAAATTCTTGAACACATTTCTCCTTTTATAAACGTCCTCCGATAGAATATCTTTAATTAGAATAAATAAACCTGTGCTATATTCTAAGCGATTTTATTTATTTCAATTGCAATCTAAACATACTTAACTGCATACATTGAACTTGAATGCATTTCTAAAATTATCAGCGAATACATATGAGTTTAAAGTCTAAGTTCGTCCACCACGTGTTCGTGAGAAAAATCTCAATATACACGATGCCTTTGTGCACACCGACCGCTGCGCGCGCGCAGGCGCGATGCCGATCGCAAAGCATTACTCCTGGTGTCAGTACTGTATGTTTACTATTCATTTGACTTTTATAAATACCATGTTTTTATAATAACAATCATTTGGAGACGACGGTTATTGCGTTATAAAAATATGATGAGGGTAAAATTGTAGATTTTTTTTTTTTTACACAATATTTTATACTTGCCTTAAGCTTTCAAACAATTATGGACTAAGAGTAGAGCCCTGTGACACTCCGAAAAATATGTTAAAGACTACACGACAATCTTGATCGACTAAATAACCACAATCTTAATTGACTAAATACTAACTTTTCGTTAATTTCCAAAAGTCCTTATTTTGTTAACCACAGACATACTTTGACATTTTTAGAGAAGTAAACTTGCTTACCAGACTTAGCAGATGCAAATTATAAAATGAGACTTAAATTCATGAACCTAACACAATGACACAAAGAACCCCTGCTTAAACCAGCAATTAGTCAGGGCACCATAATTGGCAGTAAGTTCAGTTGCAACAAGAAAACAAAATAAAGATGCCGCTAATAAATCCAGACACACGAATAAGACGACAAATCGTGTATGTATTAAATTTAAGCAAAACGAACCACCATCGACATCTGGCCACCTGAGACCGAAATACATGGAATATTCCTAGAATAGCAGCAGACTGTAAAATGATGGAAACACGCGCCTCAAAAAGTTAACACAAAGTTGCAATTATTAAAAACACAAACGATTTTGAAGCTTCCAACGTTGAAGATAAGGATTAAAGACAACATTTGCATGAAATGCCAGTTGCTAAGGTTTAAGAATAATTTGTCATCCAAGCTGGACGCTGACAGTCCGTTTTGCCCTTTGCTAATGTTCGTTTTGGGGGGTGAGCACCAAATTAGGTTTAAGCGGTAAAAATCCAGGAATCTTTGTATCTTTGATGTTCATGTTCAAATGACTGATGATATTTATTAGTTATTAATGCTAAATGGTCAGGGCCTAACCATAAGCTCTTGAAACTGTATCTTTTTTTAATAGAGTTTGACATAAAAGCAATACTACATGGCTGTTTGTTATAGTTATAATAATTTTAATTACATTTTACATAAATAAATATCAATAAAACTGATTACAATAAAATATTTTTTCTATCTCTGGAAATATTTAATAAAGCAACTTTTATTATTATTGTGATACTCAGGGTAAGCTGATAAATAATTATATTGCACTAAATAAATTCTGAATTTAGAAAAAACACAAACTTAAGTAAGCCTGTAAAAAATTCAAAAAAATCCAAGATTAATTTACTTAGATACATTTTCATTACTGTCACTCAATTACCAACAGAATCTGCAACATTTTCTAAAGCAATTCCAGCTTACACAGTCGTTAATAAAGACATAAATTCACTTGACAGCAAAAAACAAAGACGCGAGTCTAGATAAACAGTAAATAGGGAGTTTTCCCTATGATCATGAATAGCCCAGCGCAATGAACCGTAGCGTATCATCGCAACGCAAATATTTGTGAACGCGCGCGTGGTCTGCAGGCAGACGCGGCGTGGCTGAGTGAAAGACTTTTAACAATAAAGGTTTATAGGAATATAATAATAATGTACAGACAACAGCACGTCAACCTACCACAAAACGTCAATTTTTCTTAATTGATATTGATCTTTACTTGTCGGACTTATAGTTGAAAATCTGTTGAATGACCTTTAACTTTTTGGGTAGCTTAACCTGCATACACCACCTGATACATTTATGCTCGAAATGACAGTTAAAAATAAAATGGCTGTTGGGTGGGATGACCGACTTAATTAATATTTCTCTATATCTTACTAATGGATATAGAGGAGGGAGGAATGGATATAGTCGACAATGATCCCACAAAAACTTTATAAGAGTCTAAGAGACTGAAATGGAATCTGATTATAAACAACAAAATATTTAACATGATAATTTCTTTAATGATTAGATGATTCTAATATGTAGTCTTTCGAAGAAGTCATTATCTTTTCCTTTGCTACAACTAAAAAGCTCATCTTTAATTTCAGAACATAATTTCTCATTTTTATCTCCATAATTAAATTTATAACGGCAAAAAGAAAATCTTGAGTCGCGGCAAATCGCGTCAAACGGTGTGGATTTATTGCGACGAATTTAGCCTCGGCTTATTAATGTGGCCCGTCACATTTGTCCTGACGATGACCGACTATGGGTGGTGGGGACCAACAAGCGTGGAAAATGTTCATGCTTGTCCTAGATAAAATCTTATATACTAATCAGCCTCTTGGGTGATCCAGCATAGACTTGTGCACAACTCAGTCGTTCACTAGATTTTCTTAATACGATCTATTGGAAAGTAAAGTAATATTTATGCAACAATAATTCATATTGCAATTTAAGTCAGCATCTGCAAATATGGTTTAACTCCTCAAGCCAGCAAAACGAGGGACAATAGACATTTTATATGGTCTCGCAGGTCTCGTGCGACCGTTTGGGGTTTCAAGAGTTCCTTCAAAGTGATTGGCGCTACTTATTTATTTAGGATGTTCATTTAAATGCACAAGTATTATACCCAGGAAAGATATGTGGTAATGTTATTTCGATAATAGGCCATTAACATCATTATAAATGATGTCAATGTGCTAGGTGCATGTGCTAGCATAAGTGAATAAAGTGACCACCTGCCCATTGTCTTTTGAAACACAAACTACTGACCTTTTTATAATGCGCTTATTTACAATTTGATATCAGAGAATAATAAAGACGTTAGTCCGAATCTCCGAGTTGATCGCAAAAATAGTACCGCAATGATACTGTTCTATATCAGCAACGATTTATTCGATATTTTATGCAAGTTTTATATATCGTCTTACTTCAACATAAAATTATATCGCAACTAACTTTCCTTGAATTTTTTATATTAGGTAGATTATTATTATTTGTTAGATGCTAGTTATTAATAGATTTTCTACTAATCAGTATGGTTATGTAAGTGAACATGTAGCCTCGTTTGCACTTGTGTATACATAGAGATTGTTTAAGTAACCAATAAACAAACACACATTATCAACTAACAACGCACTTAATCTGAATGTTCATTTTGACGTAAACCTTTAATTTCTCAGCAAGTACAGGATTTTCTTCTTTGAATCCTTAGCAATAAGGAATGTTATTGTATACTTTGTAAAGTCGTTAGGAGGGAAAATAACTGTAATTTATGACCAGCATTCACATTCGATATTTTACGTGCAATCTGACAAATTTCGCGATAGGTTGCGCACGCGTCGAGTTCTTGTTTGCCGCGAGATTCATCATCTCAACAGAATGTTATATCAGTTTGAATTGTCTTCATCGCTCTCCTTGGCATTTCTAGAATATTGTGTGTTTGGGTGCTTTGCAAATGCCAAAAGATACTTACTGTTTAAGCTATTTGTAATATTCTAACAAATTATGGTTTGGTTCTGCTTATTTTAGAACAAATAGGTACTGGTAGAACTTCATCATCGTCATCATCAATTCAGCCATAGGACGTCCACTGCTGAACATAAGTCTCTCCCATTAACTTCCAGATTGGCCGGTTGAAAGCGGCCTGCATCCAGCGTCTTCCTGCGACCAGGAACCAGGTCGTCTGACCACCGTAGACTCATAAGGATGAGTCTACGTCCTACGCTGCGCTTGCAGGTACGCGATAGTAGAACTTATCTATTTGTTAAAATAAATAACATTAACCAAATGTTTGAAAGTTTACGAAAAAGCATAGGATAAAATGTCATCCCTGTATTTTTTTTTTAATTTTAAAGAAACAATTTCACAACCATAGGTTTGAGACAAGTAGGTCATCGTCTACATACTTTTAAAACAAATGCAACATCACCATCAAATTCCCGGATCATTGTGCAACCAAGAAAGTTTCATATTGCGCCAGAGCAACCGGATTCCTATCTATTTTCCACGCTGTAAACATTTTATTGTATCACTCAGACGAAAAACTATTTATTTCCATTGGAACTGTAAAATTTTTACGACGTTTTAAGCATCATCTCCACTTTGGGACTTCATTTCGTGACTTTTAACTGTCCATGGTGGTATATATCTGTTTGTTTTCGATTATTTTATGGTAGGATGTGTTTCTTGATTATCTGTTTCTAAGAAAGCCATCAACTGCGGTGGGTGTCGCGGACAGACATGACATAAAATTGTATTCGATAGTTTTTGTGTGCATTTTACTGACTTCCTATACATTTGTGTAGTTTTGATTAGTTAGTGGAAATGTCTATCTATTTTTGATGTGGTATTTTTAAATAATTGTGATGTCATTAATGTAGTTTTTGGTAAAGTTTTTTAAGAACATTATTTTTTTATTCTTAACTTTGCGTTTTCTTTTTTGTAACACTCTTTTAAACATACATTTTCGAAATAATTTCAATTCAAGCCAGGTAATCAAATTATTTTTATAATTTGTTAAATTATTTAATGGAGTGATACTTAAAATTATTAGTATCAATGTTACATTCTTATTAGTGTCAAACAGATTATGATTAATATAAGGTCAATACCTTATTGATGTGTATTTAGATAACGAAGCCATTTCACTTTAGTTGCTCAGTTACTAGATAAGTTTTCTTTTATTGTTGACAAAACTTGAAACATCAAAACATAAGCTGTATTTTTTTGCTGATTTCGTCTTTTATTGCGCATCAATCGGACTTTCTATGGTAGTAAAAAAATAAAACTATATTAAGACGAAAAAATTGGCTTGCAATACAAGTAGGTTCTAATATGGACTTACTAAAAGCGAAAACTGACGTTAACTGAAAACGTGCCAAGCGAAAGCTTAAACGGAGTGAATGCAAATGAAAATGCAGATTACCGCGGATCACGCGCTGCGTCCACGATTCCCACTGCGCCTGCGCAGATATTCCTGCAACCAGGGCTGGCGTGATCGTGATTTTATTTTATTTTATTTTTATTTATTGGTCTACCAACAATTGTACAATATTACATGCTAGGTACAGTTTATTCAAAGTGTAAAGAACTAAGAGTACAATATTTTCTTTAGGTACACACCGCTTGCAAGTATTTTAACACTATACTATAAGTACTGTAAGTAAGTAATTAACTTATGTTTATTACATAATATGTACCTGCTAGGTACTACTGCTAAGGTGTCTTGCCAAGATTGTTATGGTTATGTGGGTATGTCACCCATGTCTACAAGACACCCTGCATTACATTTCATTATTACTTATTAAAATTGTGTGAATTTAAAAATACTAACTTGTTATTAAATCAATTTGTTGCTTAAATTTCCTGAGTGTGGTGCCAAATATATCAATGCTTGCGCTATGGTTATTATAGGCTTTACAGATTCTTGAGATAGGGGAGTTGGAACCAGACACAGTTTTGCGAAAAGGTGGACATAATAATTTAATGGGGTATCTAGGATATTTGTAAGGAATATTAAAGTTGATTTTTAATAATAAATTCGGACAGTCAACAGCGTAGTTTAGTATTTTATATAGGAATACAAGGTCATGTTCGTTTCTACGTGTCTCCAGTGATTTTAATTTAAAAATTTTGAGTCTGTTTGTATAACTAGGGATCTTTCTGCCTATCCCTGTGGAAAAAGCCAAGTTGTTCACAAACCGCTTTTGAACGCGTTCCAGTCGCAGGCTATGAGTTGCATAGTGGGGACGCCATACAACTCCACAGTATTCTACATTACTACGAACAAGGCAATTATAAAGTAGAATTTTAGTCTTGGGCCTACGGAATGATCTGCTATTTCTTAAGATAAAACCGAGCATTTTGAACGCTTTCTTAATGACCATGTCCATATGAGGAACAAAGGTTAATTTGCAGTCAAGGAGTACGCCGAGATCTCTAATTACTTCAACCCTATTTAGTTGTGCACCGTGCATGATATAGCTGTGTATTATCGGGTTTAATTTACGGGTAAAGGTAATCTGTGAACATTTTTTAACGTTGAGCTCCATTTTGTTGTGCGTACACCAATCAACAAGCCTATCAATGTCACTCTGGAGTAGCAATGCATCCTCATAACAAGCAATTTTCCGGGCTATTTTCAGATCATCTGCAAATATGTATGGTGTAGAATTGATAAAACAGCTTGGCAGGTCGTTAATAAATATATTAAATAGGATGGGCCCCAAATGCGATCCCTGTGGCACACCTGAAGTAATTTTAAAGATGTCCGATTTGTATCCGTCAGCAACTACATAGAAAGATCTGTCGGTCACATATGAATTTAGCCAGCCAAGAATTGTCCCAGTAAAACCATAGGCCGCAAGTTTCTGAATTAGAATCCTGTGCGAAACCCTGTCAAAAGCCTTGCTAAAGTCCGTGTAGACTACATCGGTTTGTTTATTTGAATCCATAGACTCTAAAGTTTCTTCGACGAATGTTAACAGGTTGCTACACGTAGATCTAGCAGGAGTGAATCCATGTTGGTGAATGGACAGATATTTTTTGAAAAATTCTTGATCTATGCAAAGGAGTTTTAATTTAAAGAGACTTCTTATCATGATAAGCTTTATTTCCTGTACCTTATTTGCTTTGTATGGTGTTCAATAAAGAGTACTTAAGTATTAAGTTACTTGCAGTGTTTCTGGATAGCTTTCAATCGTCACAGCTTTAATATGAAAAACACGTAAATAAGATATTAACGCAAAATATTAAAAATAATACTCATTTATTCAGTATAGTGTAGTACGGGCCCTCTTCCGGACACATATACACGTCCTAAAAATATAGCTCTACCCTACCACCATTTCGGGACTACATATCGGCTGGTAATGAGAAGAAACGGCAAATCAAACTCAGTTACCTTTGTAAGCCTTTTTTACAGGAAATACAGTTACAACAAGATATGTAGTAAGTGCGAGCTAAGTAGGTTAAGTCCATGTACTCTTGTCGTTTAAATAATCGTTTACTTTATAATATCCTCTTTTATAAGGATTTTTTAAATGTGAGTTTTGAACTCATGAACAGGTTGAACAAGAGTCTATGTTACTTTATTAACGTAAAAAAAAATTTAAAAACAAAAATAATTAAAAATTAACTAAAATTATTAACTTTACTGATAGAGTGTCCTGCTAGCCCTAACTCTGCGTGGTAGGACGAAGGATGCGCGCGCAGCAGCAAAGGCGCCGACTTCCGCAGCTCCCGCTTGGTATGCGGCGCGGGCGCCGGTACAGAGATACAGCCTGTGGGAGCTTTCGATTGGCGCGCGCTTTTACCTCATTTGATGTTTTTGTAGGCTTATTTAAATTCGTAGAATCGTTGCATAGATAACACCAACATTTATATTAGATTTTTGTAAAAATAATACTACAAAAGCTGTGTTAAAATACAATATATACCTTTATGTATTTGCAATAACTTTATATTTATGCTGTAAGTACGGTCAGAGAAAACGTCTGTGTGGGTGGAATAAGCATGTTCGTGAAGCTCACGCGGAGGCCAGGCTTAAGTTCAAAGTCTGGGTTTTATATAATCGTCCTACCTCTGGCATTTTCTACGAACAAATGTACGAGACGCGAAAAATTTTTAAAAGTCGTCTGAAATGGTGCCAAAATAATCAGGAACAGTTAAAAATGGATACTTTGGCTAAACATAGGTCAGCAAAAAATTTTGGAAAATTTTGGAACGCTACAAGAAGACATGAGGGTAGGCCTGGTCTCCCAGTGAGTGTGGACGGGCTTAGTGAGCCTATTGATATAGCCAACATGTTTGGTGACCATTTCAGGGTGCGCTCGCCACTTGGCTTCTCGACCGCATCTATTAATTCTGTGCCCGGCAGGTTGGGGGGTGGACCTGTACATTTCACCGCTAAACAAATTAAGCATATACTAAAGAAGATGACTGGCGGTAAATCTCCTGGGCATGATGGACTCAGTGTTGAACACTTGAAATATGCGGGGGTTCACCTACCGAGGGTACTGTCTATGTTTTTTGCACTGTGCATAAGTCATTCTCACTTACCACACGACCTAATGAAAACCATTGTGGTGCCCATTGTGAAGAACAGGACAGGGGATGTCTCGGACAAGGGTAACTACCGCCCTATCTCACTGGCTACAACTATTGCCAAGGTGCTGGACGGCCTGCTTGACTCTTACTTGCAAACTCATTTAAATCTACACGACGCACAGTTCGGATTTCGTCCCGGACTATCAACTGAAAGCGCTATCGTAAGTGTTAAGCATACCGTCCGCTACTACACCGATCGCAGAACGCCGGTGTACGCCTGTTTCCTTGATCTCTCTAAGGCTTTTGATCTTGTGTCATATGACGTGCTTTGGAGGAAACTGGGTGACAGGGGTGTACCGATTAGAATTCTGAATGTATTGAAGTATTGGTATGCCAATCAAACCAACTTTGTGAGGTGGGCAGACTCTCTTTCGGAAGCGTATGTGTTGGAGTGCGGGGTGAGGCAGGGGGGATTGACGTCTCCCAAGCTCTTCAACATGTATGTGAACGATCTCATCGTGGCGCTGAGCAGCATGCGTGTCGGGTGTCGGATAGATGGCGTTAGCGTCAACAACATTAGCTACGCTGACGACATGGTGCTGCTTAGCCCGACGGTGGGGGGTCTTGTAGAAATGTTGAGAGTATGTGAAGAGTATGCGGCTAAGCACGGGCTCACATATAATGTAAATAAGACCGAGTTCATGGTCTTTGAGGCCGCTGGTAAACGTCCGAAAAGCGAAAGTAGTATCACCCTTAATGGCGTGAGCATAAGACGCGTCACAAAATTTAAGTACTTAGGACATATTATTACTAGCGACCTTAAAGATGATGCAGATATTGAAAGGGAGCGTAGGGCTCTGGCGGCTAGAGGTAACATGTTGGCTCGCAGATTTTTCCGTTGTACAGATCAAGTAAAAGTGACTCTCTTTAAAGCATACTGCCAGAGTATATACACGGGAAACCTGTGGGCCAGCCACACCAAAAGATCGCTAGAGGCCCTGCGTATCCAGTATAATAATATCTTCAGGATGCTGTTGGGACTGCCTCGTTTTTGTAGTGCATCGGGAATGTTTGCGGAATACCAAACTGATGGATTCAATGCCATCATCCGCAAAAAAACGGTATCTCTGATCAGCAGGGTGCGGGACAGTCGCAACAGCATACTAAAGACCTTAGCCGATAGGTACACATCGCCGCTTTGGAGGTGTTTTGTGCAGAGAGTGATCCCGGGACCTTACGCGCCCTGCGGATCTCGCTCAGCATTTTCCCGGCAGAAACAATTAATAAATTAATATTTTTATAATAATTAATACTAACCATAGATTTTTAAGTTCATTGTTACTAACCCATTTGGATTTAAGTTGTCCGAAATAAACGATTTTATTTATTTATTATTATTATTATTATACTAATCATTTAGTAACAACAATTCATCATTTTCATTTCAGCCATAGGACGTCCACTGCTGAACAAAGGCCTCCACTAATGACTTATCATCGGGGGGGATTGCCAATACTCGCCACGCTTGGCAGGCGGGTTGGCAAACGCAGTTTTTTATAGGACTTTGCACTAAGACGCTGCTGCCCGTCTCGTGCTACAGGAATTAGTCGCCTCTTACGACACGCCTCCTGTTGGCGGTAGGGAAGTGTATTCTTTACGGCCGTCCTCACACGGCCAAAGAACAATTATTATAAAGCTATTTACAAATAAGACTTAGACGTTATATTTCCTATAATTATGCTGTAAGAACGGTTAATAGTGACACTGTTTAGTCTCAAATAAAAAGGTTCCCTGCCACTAACAAAGCTCACAAAACATATTAAAACTTATAAATAATATTTCAAACAGATTATCTTATCTCTGTAAAGACTTTGTTTTGATACATCTTTGATAAGTAAATTTTTATCAAGCCAGCCACCACTATAAAAAACGTTTTTTGATCGCACAAAATTGTATCAAAACATTGAAAAAGATAAACTTACAAATATAGTCTTTGATACAGATAAGTCGTAAATCATCTTATCGGCATAAATAGAATTTGAAGACGTCCGTGTTGGTTTAGGACTTTTGCAAACAACACAACGTTAAGGTAGATTCGTCTGTGCAAATATTTCATTATGATAGTTGAATAGATTATTTGACTATCTCAAAGGTTGTGTATTGCAAATTACGATAGTGATGCTCCACATTTTAAAATTGCTTTTGATAACTGTTATCGTTTTAAAGAACATTATATGTATTAAAGACTCTATTATCTGTTAGAACATCATCAAAGTTTTTCAATTAAGAATTTTGTTTTCAATTTATGAAAGTCGTTCAAGATCGTAATGCGATTTATGTTTATTTTGATTTACAACTTGTTTTTATTAACATATGACCTGATACCTCTGGCAGTGTGCCTAATTACTATTTCAATTACGATCATGTTATTTTCTTTATCTTGCATTCAAAAATAAGAAGGATTCAACAATTCATTATTATCCCTTACTTACAAGGTTCTACTAACCGCTTCTTAAGTTTGTTAAGATTTTTTAACTAACATAATTTAAATGTCTACTAATCATACTTATATTGACATGGTCTGAAATCAAAATGATTAAGAAGAAATGAGTCTAGATTTTTCCATTAACAATCTGCTAAAGAATACCTATCGTATTGTTTGTGCGCTATGGTTTGATTATGTGGGGGAATAGCACTGATGTTTCTAGAGCCTTTATTACCCAAAAAAAATGCATAAGAGCTATCTGCGGAAAATCACCTCGCGATTCTTGCAAACTTTTATTTAAATCGATTGGTTTACTACCACTGCCTTCACTTTATATTTATGAAGTATGTCTGTTTGTTAGAAAGCATTCGTATTTGTTTAAGAGAGCCTGCGAAATGAGTTCACGTTTGCAGCGAGACCCTCACAGATTGGTATATGGCGTAGACCCGAAATTACGAAAATATAACATAAACTGTCCGGCTATGAGCATTAAAATATACAATAAGTTGCCCAAAAACCTTAAACTATTAAATGACGTAGAATTTAAAACTAAATTATTCTCCTTTTATACTAAATGGCTCCACAATAGAAACTTTTATGACACAAAGGACTATTTAACACAAAAACTGTAGTGAATTAATTAATTTGTAATTGTATTCTAAATTTGCATGCTTAAATCTAATTAAGCAAAACATGTCTTAGAGCTTAATAATAATAACATCATGTAACACCATGTTTTAATGCAAATAAAGATCTTTGATTTGATTTTGATTTGATTTGTGCCCTACAGGGTCTTTATTGATCTGTTTTATGTATCTATTTATAACACCTGTATAACATTATAGATTGCAATAAATATATTGAATTGAATTGAATTGAATTTCTTGTCTTCACATAACATCTATCCTACAAACTCAATTTGAATCAATTCACAAGAGAGATGTCTATAATGCTAGTCGCGAGTTACTATGGCCAAATATAGTATTAGAAATCAATTTATGTTATGGATGTTTTGTACGAGCTGACGCCGTACATTTGTATCTATGCATGTGTGTGTGTACGGCCCAATTAACGGAATTTGTTTATGTAGCATTTTACACAATTCACTCATATTTTAAAGCAATAAATCAGTGTCTTACAAACATTCATACGGGTCGGTTTTATTTAGCACTCCTCGGAGTAACCCATCCCTTATAGCATAGCATAGCAAGCATTAGTAAATGTTAGGAGTCCCAATCACACCTTAGGAACCCCCTACATTTCTTTGGTCCTTCGAGCAAAACTGTTGCGGGACCCATCGGTGATCAAGTGCGCGGTGATCAATCAGAACTTCGCGTGTGATCGTTTATGCCTTTTTGGTAAAAAAAAAACTCGTAACAAACTAGCATCTATATACAGTTTAGCAACTTCGTGAGTGAAGTTTTGAGTGAATTCTCTTCATCACTTTCTTGGGCCTATGTACGGCTCGAGATAGTCAGCATCGTCAGCACAAGTCACTTGGCTCGCGTCAGGTGACGCAGTACCATCACTGTCGAGATTACTCTCGGGATTCGAGAGGAAAACTCATCAGTCAGCAGGCAAGCAGCCGGTGTGGGATACAGATTCCGCACGTATCATCATCATCAAGTAAGATTGTTCCTTTATCACTTCTGTCCAGTTTCCTACATTTATAATGGAGGCTCTCATCGTGCGTCAAAAGGACATTGTAGAAAAGTTAAAGCAGATCCAGACTAATTTTAGAAAGGATCCCAACGCTAGGAAAACTGCCGAATATATTCAAACACGTTTAGAAGCAATTGATAATATCTGGGGAGAGTTTGATCAAAATAATTCGGAATTACAGACCGCCGAAGATAAATCACAGCAATATTTTACTGAAAATATTTATCAACACGCATTAGATTTTTATCAAGCATTGCGCGACGCGATCTCTTCTTACGGGAAGGAAAACGCAGGTTCTTCTTATGGAAAGGAAGAGAAAGCAACACAACTTGACTGGAAAGTAATTGAATTGTTAAGTCAGCAAAGAACAAATTTTCGAGCATTAAATAGGCTTATTCAGAGCATAAATACAAATGAAATTAGTGAGAAATGGGAAATAGAGGATGAATTACGTAATTTACAGGCGCGATGGAATATTATAGATAGCATGCATTTACAGATCGATAATATACTACAAGGCGGTGACATATTTTACGAAAGGGAGTTAAGTTCTCACGAATCATCTTTTAAGCGCATAAAAAAGATTTTGAATCAAAAATTATGTTCTTCTGCTCACGTTCACCAAGCTACTCCAATGTTAGATATACCTGTCTTTACGGGCAAATACACTCAGTGGCCCACCTTTTATGACCTTTTTGTGGAAACCATACATCATAGCAACATTTTATCTAAGACCCAAAAGATGCAGCACCTTAAGGGTAAGGTCAGGGGGGAGGCCGAACGGCTCATACAGCATCTCACTATAACTGCCGAAAATTATGATACAGCATGGGAAATATTAATTCATCGGTATAATAACCCGCAATTATTATTCACCAAACAAATCGAAACATTTCTTAATCAGCCCAATATCAACAAGCAAACATCTTTCGAATTGAAACGATTATATGACACGAGCACTGAATGTATCCACGCTATTCATAATTTAGGAGTAGATACGAGCACCTGGGATCCACTGTTAGTTCATCTTTTGGCCAAAAAATTGGACATGGATACCTACAGTGATTATAAGGAGGCGCGTAAATCTCCCAGAGATTTACCGTCGTTAGACGAATTTATGGAGTTTTTAGAAGCAAAATTTATTGCCCTTGAACCCATACATAAGAGGGATAAGGATTATACACCTTCCAAAAATAGTCCATCCTCTCAGCATTATTTAAAACCATCATTCAACAAGCAAGGTCAAGGAAAGCCCTTTTCTAAGTTTTATAAGGCAGCATCAACCTATACTTCAAAATGTCCATTATGTTCATACGATCACGAATTGTATCGATGCCACAAATTCGTCAGCATGTCGGCGGAAATGAAACTAAAGACGGTTGCGAAACATAGCGTGTGCCAGAATTGCCTTTACAAGCATGCCGGTAAATGCTATTCCGAAAAACGGTGTAAGGAATGCAATGACGAACATAATACTTTATTACACGATGCATTTGCGCAATCCACACACACAGTAACAAAATCGACGAATACGAAGTCAACACCTATTTCATCAGCGAAAAATATTGACAAACAGCATAGCGTTAACCACGTGGCTTCCGATAATGAGGAAGTTTTGTTAACCACTTTAGCATTAAGGGTAAAGGCAGCCAACGGGACCTATATTACCCTTAGAGCACTGCTAGATCAGGGCTCACAAATCGCATTGATCTCTGAAAACGCCGCTCAGATGCTAGGACTGCAGAGGCTACGTTATCATGCATCGGTTTCAGGCATAGGAAATGGATCAAAGGCTAGTAAAGGCGTTGTTTCCATTGAATGTCAATCGATTTACAGCGATTACAGCTTTACGACGCAAGCACTTGTAATATCACGTGTCATTAACAATTTGCCTAACAGCTCATTTAGCAAGCAGTTATGGCCACATTTACAGCATATTGATTTAGCAGACCCTGATTATAATATATCTAAGCCAATAGACATACTTTTAGACGCAAACATTTACTCGGATATTATAATGAGTGGTTTAATTAAAGGCCCAATTCAGGCGCCTATAGCACAGCAGACCAAACTAGGCTGGATTCTCTCAGGCAATGTTAAAACCTTTAATTGTCATGTAGTAATCAATGACTTACAAGAAATAGCAAAATACTGGCAGTTAGAAGATATAAATGATAACAGTAGCACTTTGACTAGAGAGGAACAGTGTTGTGAGGATTTTTATCAGGCTACTACAAATCGTTTAGACAGCGGTAGATATGTAGTAGCACTTCCTATGAAGCAAGGATTCGAGGAAAACTTAGGTACATCGAAGCCGAAAGCTATAGCACAATTCAAGCAGTTAGAGCATAAAATGTCAAAGAATAGCACTTTTTCCGACAGTTATAAGCAATTCATTCACGAATATAAGGAATTAGAACACATGCGTGAGGCTAGTAGTGTAGACAAACCTAGCTGCTTCTTACCTCATCATGGTGTGCTTAAATTAGATTCTAGCACTACGAAGTTACGCGTAGTATTTAATGGCTCATCAAAGACCTCCACAGGCCAAAGCTTGAACGACTTGATGGAATGTGGTCCCAACCTGCAAGTTGATCTACAAGATCTCATCTTAAGATGGAGACAGCACAGATACGTCATCACTGCGGACATAGAAAAGATGTTTCGCCAGATACTTGTCAGGGAGTCAGATCAACCATTACAATCCATCATATGGCGTGATTCACAATTCGAACCGTTTCGTGAATATCATCTAACAACAGTGACATATGGGACGAAGGCAGCCCCGTTTTTAGCAATCAGAACACTGAGACAACTCGCTAAGGATGATGCTTCGAAGTATCCCTTAGCTGCAGCAGCACTAGAAAGTTCATTTTTTACTGATGATCTTTTAAGTGGACATCAAAGCATTGAGCAGACCAAGGAATTACAAATTCAATTAATTCAAATGTTACAAGGAGCGGGAATGAATTTGAGGAAGTGGTCAGCCAACACCAAGGAATTGGTCTCTAATTTATCATCCAATCAAGTCGATACTCCGTTTGATTTTAAATGTTCAGAGTCCCGTAAAACCCTCGGGCTAAGATGGCATCCATCAACGGATAACTTTTCATTTAAAAACACAATTGAGCATAAGGAAAATAATCACACGAAAAGACAGTTGTTATCAAATATTTCTAAAATATTCGATCCATTAGGTTGGCTTTCTCCCCTTACAATTAAAGCAAAATTACTTTTTCAAAAAGCATGGACGTCTGGTATAGCATGGGACGATAAATTATCACAGCAATTACAAGAGGAATGGCTTCAACTTCGGGACGACCTCAAAAACATTGAGCAGTTTTCTATACCTCGTTATTTTGGTAGCACACAAATAGCATTTCAAATACATGGTTTTTGCGATGCATCAGAGAAGGCATACGCGTGTTCTATTTACATTTTATCAAACAATGATAAAGGAGAGTGCACATCCACCTTAGTGATTGCAAAAACAAGATTGGCTCCATTGAACAAACAAGTGTCTCTGCCAAGACTTGAATTGTGCGGGGCACAGCTCTTATCACAACTCATGAAGAAAGTTGTTCAATCACTACCTAAAGAGCATGTATCAATTCACGCATGGACAGACTCCATGGTGGCTTTAGGCTGGATTCATGGAGATGTCACCCGCTGGAAGCAATTTGTAGCAAATAGAGTCCATCAAATTAAGGAGATAATTCCAAGTTCACAGTGGAATCATGTACGATCGGAAGAGAACCCAGCTGACTCAGCAACCAGAGGTTCAACAGTTAAAACCCTATTAGAGCACTCATTGTGGTGGAAGGGCCCCAAATGGCTACTTGAATTTGATCCTAAAAATGTGAGTACCGAAAAATATCAAAGTCCGAATATAGAGGCTAAGCAAGCGTGTGTAAACACTGCTTTATGCCACGATAAGCAATCGACTTTAATATTAGAATTATTGCAAAATAATAATGCAGTCACACGAGTAGTGAGGACAATAGCATGGGTGTCGCGTTTCGTCGCGCGACTACGTCATAAGACGTCAGAGCATGGTCAGCTTTTGTCGCCAGCTGAGATTAAAAATGCCTACAACATAGTTATCAAGTCACTCAAGCTCAAGATTTTGAAGATGATCTAACGCATTTAAAGAGCAAGGGTCTTGTACGACCTAGTAGCAAAATAGCAAGTTTATGTCCGTACATCGATGAAGACGGAATATTGAGAGTCGGTGGTCGGTTAAATAATTCAGACTTAAGCAGCTCCGCTAAACACCCGATCATACTATCAAATCATAGCCGACTGACAGACCTTATAATCAGTCAAGGACACATCACCACTCTTCATGGAGGTCCAAGACTAACACTTTCATATATTAGAGAGAAGTACTGGATTCTTAGTGGTATGAATACAGTCAAAAGACAAATCAGAATGTGTGTTAAATGTAGACGCTATAGCACCGAGAAGAGGCAACAAATTATGGCAGACCTACCTTGTCCTCGGGTTACTCCATCACGTCCGTTCACACATACTGGCGTTGATTTTACAGGTCATGTGGACCTGAAGGCTAGCAAGGGTAGAGGAGTGAGGTGTCATAAGGGATACATAGCTATTTTTGTATGTCTAGCCACCAAAGCAGTACACCTCGAGCTGGTCTCCGACCTGAGCACACCAGCCTTCTTAGCAGCATTTCGTCGTTTTTGTGCACGTCGTGGTACTCCAGCTCACATGTACAGCGACAACGGTACTAATTTTGTTGGTGCCAATCGATTACTGAAAAAGGAATACAAGGAGGTAACATCAAATATCAACCATGAGTTCTTCAAAAATATAGCCGAATGGGATATAAAATGGTCATTCAACTCACCAGCATGGCCGACGGCAGGGGGTATCTGGGAATCAGCTGTCAAGAGTTTTAAGCACCACCTGAAACGAACTCTCGGCGAGCAACGGCTCACGTACGAGGAGTTTACTACATTGATCCAACAAATAGAAGCCTGTCTCAATTCTAGGCCACTATTCCCTCTGACCGAAAATCCTGAAGACGATTACCTGACTCCGGGTCATTTTCTTGTCAGTGCATCGTTATTATCACGACCACAGGGTGATGACAGTATGAACCTTCCCAGTAGATGGCAACTTATACAAAGCATGTTAAAGCATTTTTGGAAAAGATGGTCCACAGACTATCTACAGCAGCTGCAATCACGCTCGAAATGGAGAACTCCAAGCAAGAACATCGATATAAATGACATCGTTTTAATCAAGGACGATAACTTACCTCCAGGAAAATGGGTCATGGGTCGAGTCCATGAAGTACATCCTGGAAAAGATGGTTACGTTCGAGTGGTTTCCTTAAAAACACAAAATAACATAATCAAACGGCCAGTTACCAAATTAGTCTTGTTACCTGTTTATGATATATCTTCAGAACAGAATCAGCAGTCATCACAGCAAGACAATCAGCAGAATCCTAACCAAGATCAGCCTAAAAGATGCCAAAAGAAAGGTATCAAGAGCTTTCTAATAACCACTTTATTGTGTTTTACTATGTTATTTTCGCCGACTGTACAACAAGTTCAACAACCTTATAATGTTAAACCGATCACAGAAAATAAAGGCTTGTACTTCGACAAATTATCAAACCTTCAGTACATAAGAGACGAATGGAAGCTTGTTGTCTATTATAATTTATCAGCTTATTATCAAGGGCTATCAGACATAGAGTCCTACGTAAATCATCTTAAAAATTCATGTACAGGTCTATCTCAACAATATCAGACGCTAACTCTTCAACTAGAACATGAGTTAAGTGAAATTCAGCACTATAACAAGTTATTACAAAATCAGGATCGAAACCGACAGAAACGTGGCTTGGTGGATGGAATCGGCTACATTGCCAACTCATTATTTGGAGTGTTAGATGAGAGATTCGCTGAACAATACGCAAATGATATAGAGCAAATTGTCCACAATGAAAAACACCTGCAAAAATTAATGAAAAATCAAACGATTGTACTTGAAGCTGAGTATAACATAATTCAACGAAATGAAAAGATCATGAACACTCAATTTAAATTTGTCAAAGAACACCTCCGCAATCTATCAGACGAAATCAATCACGTTCGCATAGTAGTCCAGAATGATATCTACGTGACGTCATCAGCCTTAGTAGCTAACATAATTATTTCGAATCTAAGACGCATGCAAGAAACACTAATAAATACTATCACAGATATAAGACATGGGCGCATTGATACTCATCTATTGTCACCTGAGCAATTACAATATCAAATACTTACTATATCAAGTCAACTACAGGGTGATCTCACAATGCCTGTAGAACAGACTAGTTTTGCCGATATTTATAAAATGTTAAAGGTGTCATCAAGATTATTTAGCAGCTATTTGATCATAGAAGTAAAGATTCCTCTAGTAAGTAAGGAAGTTTACGAACTCGACCGGGTTATAAGTATTCCTCAAAACAGAAATCAACAGACATTCTACATTATTCCTAGTCATCCTTACATAGCTTTCCTATCTACGACATGAAAATGAAACAGTCAATTTGTCATTTAAATATAAGCAATGCTCACATTAAAACAACATCCTGTAAATACGAACAATCAAGTTGCACAAATAGATGGATTAAGTTGCATGCACGGAACGACTGGCTGTTCTCGTGTTGCCAAGAATGCAGTGTCCGCATTTTCTGCACAGCTGGTATATCAATGTCATCGTTATCAGGCAACGGCCTTGTTACCCTAGAGCATGGTTGTGTTCTCAAGGACAATGACCTGTCAATTTATACGCACAATAATTACATGAATCACATGGCGGTCCAAAATAATATCAAAGTCCCAGAGTTATCTATCTTAAATAACATCATCAACACTACCTTTACGGACGATTTGATAATATCAGAAAATCATACATACATGTGGAAGCAGCTAAAAGATCAAATTGAGGACCTGAAAGGACAATCTTACTCTGACCTCAGCATTCATGATGTCCATCACTATACGACAACGTATGTTATCATAGCAGTACTTCTATTGGCGGCATGTACACTCGCACATTTGAAGATCAGAAGATGTCGTCTGGTGCGGGCGCCGCCTGCCGCGGCCCCGCTCCCGCCCCCTCGCAGTGCAGCGGAAGGTGTCGGCGACTTAGTTAGTGTTTCATCAGTGCCCAATGAGTTTAACTTACTGCGTAAATCAGTAAGCTGTGTTAGTGTCGATCAAGGGACATCCCCTATGACGCCTATCGCGTCTCGGTCAGTGTCGTTTCACGTCCCAAGTGTAGAGTCACGCGAGTGAAAAACTTGAAACATGGACAAGTAATTTTTCGCATTTAAGCATTAGCATATAGTAAATAATAAGTATTGTCAATCACCTTGTACCATGTAAAAAGAATTTATATCATTTAGGATAGCAAATCATGAACTAAATATTGTAATCAATTTTAAACATCATCTCTCGTCATCTTTTTCTTTAGAGGGCCAAGATGTACGAGCTGACGCCGTACATTTGTATCTATGCATGTGTGTATGTACGGCCCAATTAACGGAATTTGTTTATGTAGCATTTTACACAATTCACTCATATTTTAAAGCAATAAATCAGTGTCTTACAAACATTCATACGGGTCGGTTTTATTTAGCACTCCTCGGAGTAACCCATCCCTTATAGCATAGCATAGCAAGCATTAGTAAATGTTAGAAGTCCCAATCACACCTTAGGAACCCCCTACATGTTTATTCCTCAGACGATCAGTTTTCGACAGGCAAACCGTCTGACCGTAGATTTTTTTACAAATAGATTCCTTACAACCTCCAGATATTAAGGTAATATCATAAACACGTTAAAGGAAGACGTTAGGTTCTATAGAGGATACGAATTAGATGGCATTAGGATATTTTGGAACCAAAAATGTTGCTGAAATACAAGACAATGGACAAAAACTACACTTGCAGAATTTATATAGTCTTTTTATGCCAAAAATATAAAATTTCGTATTCCAAAACCATCCACATTAACGAAAATCCACGTTGCTATAGCGGCTACTTGAAATTTTAATCGGAAATCGGACGTAGAATACTAATCGATGCGTCGAAATCGAATGAGTTATATCGATGTTTTGGCAATCGGAAATGATTTCTTCTGCTCATTTGTCATTCGCGATGAATATTGGTCATGATAAGAATTGCAATTGCATACGGAGGGGACGGCCGAAACTGGGATGGTCGAGTGTTGTAAAGACATGGAGAGCTCCAGGTTTACTGAACATAATGCATGATAGAGCAAAGTGGAGAAAAGTGAGGACCCTGTCTTATGGTAGTATACAGGGTGACTGGTAAAAGGAATCACTTCAACAGGATGTCCTGCCAATTAATGTTAACAGCTTGTACAGTTTGGAACACGAAAAACGAAATAACTGATGCGCCATACATTATCGTTGAGGTAAATGACTGTCTTGTATGGAAATTGGTACATTTTTTTCTTCATTACGATATATTTTGTGCCTTAGTAAAAGTTTTTTTTTTAAGTAGAACATTGTGTTATTGCGACTTCTTCGTGTTACCAGTCAACCTGTATACGCTACACTACAAACGAAAATATTGACTTTATGGCTGAAATCGGTTAAGTAGGTACATTCTGTTTTTTTTTTATTTTTATTTATTAGGTTCACTAACAATGTAAAATTTTTACATTATAGGTATGATACATAATTGGAGTATTAATCTAAATATAAACTAATGTAAAAACCTAGGGCAAAACCAATAACCTCTTGTTATTTTTCTTATCATGTCGTTAACAGTCTCCTTCAGATAGTTTTTTGTCTAGGAAATAGCTCGGGCATTTTTAGCCTCAACATAATACATATGGCCTTAAAGATGACTCTTTATTGGGATCAAAGCATGGTACATGGATGCTGACATACGTTTTTCCTTCTGCCATACATACACGAAGGAATCACGTTCATAATGCCATCAAATTAACACTAAAATAAAAACCCGGCGGAAAACATTATAACTTCACGGGGACAAATCGATTGGTGCATCAACCCTCTCATTTGGTACTCATTACTGGCCGGATGCCTGACGATTATCACAACGGCCGGTTTAACGAGACCCCTCGCCTTTCTTTTTAAATCTGTGACAAACTAATTTAGTAGTAGGTCAGAGTAAATTGGCCGTTTCGTCCTATTTCATGCGACGTCCTGGCAATCCTTGTTCTCCTGGTAGTTTAGGAGTTGATTCGCTTAATATGACGCTTTATTCCATTAAGGGGAAATGGTCAATTAAGATTTGTAATTCAAGCATTTCATGACTTCGTTTTTGTTGTTGGTTAGATTTTATGGTAACTTAATATGGTCAAGTGCGATAGAACCTAACAATTTAAAATACAAAGTTAAACGTTAGTTTGAATTATAAATAAGCATAAAGATTCGTCAAAAATGATACGATAACAATTCGTAGAACCTCAACGATAAACTCAAGTAAAATATTATCACTTCGTTTTCTTTATAGAATAGCACCGGCAAGTTTCGACAATCTGTAAATATTTACACTGTGATGTGTTGATGTTGTAAATACAAATAATGAAAATTCACTTACCAACGACAATGAACCTGGCTGCTGAGACGCATGCGGCCGCCAGCAAAACAAAAGTGACAGCGATTGGCATTTCGCGCCAAAACGTAATGGTGGCGCGCGTCATGTTTCCAACGCTCAACTCCTCTTATTTCGATCCATTAGTTTCTGGAACAATCAAAATTCATTACATTAATAATTTATAAGAATATAAGTAAACGTTGAAAAACATGATCTACGTAGGTAATAGATATACTTCTTACAAAATAATGTTTCATAAAAATATGACAGCCAGCAAGAACACAGATAAATTTTTTTTTTTTTTGTAATGACAAACCACAGAATCTTATCTCTTAATCATAAAAAAAAACTTTAAAACATGGAGGAAATGTTTTATGATGCAGGTAGGCCAAGTATTTCAATGCGTACTTGGGATGTGTTGTAGATATTTGCTAAAATTCTTCTTGAACATCTGCAGGCAACTAAAAATAGACCCTCTCAGTTGCATGGCCAATAAAATTCGTAACGTAATGCGTTCGTTGCGTTGTAATTTCTGAAATACAGGGTGCGTGAAAAGTCATAAACGTCAAAAGGCATTCCCTTTAATACCCGGCCAGGATAGATTTACTGGTTAAAATTTCACAATCTTCATCTTCGCTTAATAGGGTTAGAATCTATTTCGGAGTTCTGGGAATCGTATGAGATATTACTTTCACAAAGAATTATTTTTTTGTCAAGGATCATCATCATCATTTGCGAGAGAGTGCGAGGAGAGATGCTAAAAGGATAGTGACTAACCTTACTGTCAGATGTAATCAAGTCGTTCTAATGCAACTGACTAGGCTCAAGGACAGCTTTAGAGTGCAAGTTTGGTGTAGTTTGTGTTCTAATGTTTGGTCTTCACCAAACATTAGAACACAAACTACACCAATCTTGCCAAAGACTTGACAAAGATCCAAAACTATTGAAATATCATTGTATTCAACGCTGCATCGAGTTTCAATCGACTTGCCTAAAGATAATTCGCTTTAGACCTGATAGCGTCTTGAAACCTGCTTCTACAGGAAGAGTAGCCTTCACTGAATCCATGAAAAGCAATAAAACTAAATACCCGTTATTTATTGTAAACACTATCTAAGAAAATACTCGACATTGGCAGAATCACTGCTCTGCTTATGGAGCGGGATAGAATCCATTATAAAAAAGGCTTGAGAACTGGTATCATGAATTAAAAAATGCAAAAGATCTAAGAAAAAAAAAGTGTATTACCTAAACGACTCGTTTGTTGCATCCATACAATTTCTCTTTGTTTTCTTGTTCTTTTGTTTCTATAATATTAAAGTTAAATGTAGTATACAACAAAGTATTTAATAATAACTTAGCAACATATTCATCATATCAGATCATCATCATCATCATCATGTCAACCTATTGCAGTCTACTACTAGACGCAAGGCTCCAAAAGAGCGCTAAAGTGCACGATTTCCGGTTTTTTTATCTTTTAACCACTGCCAGCCATCTTCCTAAGACCATCGGTCTATCGAGCTGGGAGGCGTTATACACTACGTAACATTATCATGTTCC
Organism: Anania hortulata; assembly: GCA_963576865.1. Taxonomy (NCBI): domain Eukaryota; kingdom Metazoa; phylum Arthropoda; class Insecta; order Lepidoptera; family Crambidae; genus Anania; species Anania hortulata. The sequence continues at coordinate 16,754,045 of OY756408.1, read as the reverse complement.
CCAAGCGCCACTAAAAAACTTTCTCAGTATGTAATCCTTAGATTCCGTCAAAATCGTTTTCTGCATTGCTCGTAAAAATAATTTTCCTCCCGAGGTCGTTGGCACCGTATAAAATTAACGTAAAATAAACACGCGTATAAAACATCCCAGGTTTGATTCCGAAAGGGTGCCTTCATAAATAATCTCCGTATCGTGTTGCTTTTAATGCGCGCACGCGCGGGACTGAAATGTTACTATTCAATTTTTTTTTAAATAGTTTCAGTGTCTTTTGTTGGTAATGAAAAACTTTGAACGTTATAAATAGTTTAGATGCTCACAATAAAAAAAAATACCGATCAAGTGAGAGTCGTAGCTACCTGTGCGACGAGGGTTCCGAAACACTGTATTTTATTTCATTTACTTCGGAATGCTGGGCGTAAGCCCAACTTACACTTGACCGGTGTTTATTATAGTTGTTTAACTTTAGAGTTTATGCTACGATCACATCAATTCAACTTTTTTACTACAATAATGGTTTAAAATAGACTATCGTAACTGTCTTAGGTTTAAGAATCATTATAAATTAAATGTGTTTAGACTGTGCCCAATCAGTTCGAAGCAATATTACCCTAAATCGTGGTAAAAAAAACTAAACCTGTCAAGGTTTTGATATGACTTTATTGAACAGCATACAAGTAACAGACTAGTTTCCTGGGTCAAAAATATATTATTCTATTTAATCCGTCAGTTAGATTTTTAAAAAAAATTAGACCCATATTTTGTCTTTTGTCAATCAAACAAAAAAATATGACGAAGATAAAGCACATCAAAGTTTGCACGTGACGTCACGCTTTGCCAAACAGTGTCGCAAGGCATGACGTTACGCGGAACTTTAACTTTAGAACTATAGGGCTACTACTATACTTTAGGGCTATAACTTCATCATTATTTGTTTGATTGAGACAAGAAAAAGTACGTGTCCAATATTTTCTGACGGACTAATTCGTTTTTTTTAGGAAACTGGCCTATTGTTACATTTTTAAAGAAAACCATACAACTAAGGCGGGCTTATCGCTAATAGTGTCAGTTTATTGTTTCAGAAATCAATTATCATTTGTTTAAAAAAAAACGCATTTCGTGAATGCCTATATCATGAATAATCATTATAATATATATATATATATATATATAAATATTTAAAGACTTAAAACGAGACTACACGTTACCAAAATCAAAGTAATTTGAATTGAATCTTGAATCTTTCTTGATATTCATATACGTTAAATCATTAATTATTAAAATATCGACAGTTAGTCAAAGAGCAAGTTTTCCAACACATAACGATAAAGTTTTACGACTAACTATAAATATGAATGTGCAGCTTAGAATAAAGAGGCTTCAGAAACACCCAACTTCTGTTTAATGTACATGTATTTTTTATACGCTTTAGGGCTGCCTCCACCTAATAATACCGCCTAAATTGTGCGTCTTTCGGAAAACATCAACAGGCTAGTTTCCTCGGTCAATAAAAGATTATTCTATTTAGTCCGTCAGTTAGATTATGGACCCATATTTTGTCTTTTGTCAATCAAATAAACAATGAGCAAGATAAAACACATCAAAGTGAGCACGTGACGTCACGCCTTGCTAAAAAGTGTCGCAAGTCGTGACGTTACGCGGAACTTTAATGGGCTATATATTCATCATTTTTTGTTTGATTAAGTAAAGAAAAAATACGTGTCCAATATTTTCTGTTAATCCAACTGACGGACTAATTAGATTTTTATAGGAAACTAGTCCACTTCTTTGTATGGTGTGCAATGGAGAGTATCTATTGATCCACTTAGTTAGATTAATAAAAGGTTCAACAACTACAATAATTTAACAACATACATTTAGATCAGAGGCCCTACTCTCAATCTGTTAGGTCTATTCAGGCTGTCACGGAGATGTCAGATGACTTTAATGGCATGACATATTTTCCAGTAAAAATGACGTGCCGTATTGAGTTCAAAGGTTACGTTTCTTAAAAAGTTTTTATTTAGTTTTTAACATTCAATTTTTATTTTTGTCAACCCTATCTCGCTACACGTGCTGCTCGCTCGTTCATCATACGTTGAAGGGTTAACCTGGTTGCCACCTCAAAAATGGATACACACAGCTTTTTATTTTATTGTTAAGCGCGGGATAAAAATACTTCTTTCACCGAATGATATGTTTTATTTACAACACTATAGCCAATGGGATGTTACATTGTAGGGGGATTTAAATAAATGGGGCTCAAACTGTGGCTTATCGTATTAAATTTCCTTCTACTTTGAAATCCTTCATTTCATTTACAGACCATTTATTTTACTATCACGTCACGTTTGATACTTATTAAATTGCGTTAATAAGTATCAAACGTGACGTAATAATTCGCGTGAAATCATTTAACAAGTCATGTGGCTGCAATCGTGACGATAATGAAGTTTGTAAAGACTGTTTAATCAAAGTAATTTTCCTTTCTTCTTCTTTATTTTATTCTCGACGACCGTCTGGTGTAGCGGTTCGCGCTCCGGACTACAAAGCCAGCGGTTGCGGGTTCGAATAAAACCAATAAAACCAATTTATTTCTTTAAATAGGCCTAAATTAAGCTCTTTTACACGTCCCAATATATAATTTTTTATCCTTGCAAGGGGCAAATGTTTGTGTGATGAGCACGAGCATTTGTACCTAAGTGATGGATGTTTATAAAAGTGTATAAGTATGTTTATCCGTCATCTAGTCGTCATGGTACAAGCTTTGCTAATTTTGATTGTAATACAATTCAATTTATGTAATTATCTATCAGGTAAAAATTAAATAATTCCCTAAAGAATGTGCCTTATTTGTTACCCAGCTAAAAATAAACTTTTCATCGTCTCAATGCTTCGTGATTTATTTGATAATTGAATGGGGTAGTTTTTATGAGGACTTATAAATAGTTTTGGGGTTCAAAAGGTTACTTCATGCAAGGGCTGAAGTATTTAAAAAGTTATTCATCAAATCTTACAAGCTAACTAGTGCTTAAAACCCGAGAAATTGGGACTTTAAATAGTAGTTTTAGTAAGTAGTTGAAGTACGTGTAATAACAGTATAGTACATTTTGTGACACATTTTTCATGATGTTTTAGCTGAGCCAGCGTTTGCACCTAGATCTAGCCATAATTTATTGGGTTTGTCATAATTAATACCCGAAGGCCGTTTAGCAAAAACGCTGCCTAAAACAAAAAGACGAAATAAAATGCTGTGAAAAGATATTCAAAAAATCTAAGCGATTCTTTTTAAGGTTGACGCCTCTCCAGCTTTTTAGTTAATTGGTGTGATGTGATAAAAAAAAGGCGGTGCTAGTTACCGCGCTGCACTCTCGTGAAATATAAATTCAATTCTCACACTTATTTCAGTAGCTATCGATAGAAAGTTGGGACGTGCTCTAAACGTGATTTTGGAAGTGCATAATAATAATGTTAATGAAGTGTGCCGTAGATCTTTTATAGTAATAAACTATTTGTTTTAAATCATCATCATCATTACAATCATTTTAGCCATAGAACTTCCACTGCTGAACATAGGCCTCCCCCATAGTGACTTCCAGATTGGCCGGTTGGAAGCGGCCTGCATCCAGCGGCTTCTTGCAACCATTACCCAGGTCGTCTGTCTACTTGTGGGTGGACGTCTTATGCGCTTGCTGGTACGCGGCATCTATTCTAGAACCTTCCTGCTCTATCGGCCATCAGTTCTACGTGCTATGTTCTCCACCCACTGCCATTCCAGCTTGCTAATCCGTTGGGTTATGTCAGCGACTTAATAAATAGTTTGTTTTAAATAGTAACACAATTTACACAATGATCCCGCCGTGTTTACACGCGGTGAGACAAACATTACATAAGGCCTGCCAGATGGCGCGAGCTTACACGAATATTTGTAAACAGAGCTTTATGGATATACAGGGTGAATCATAGATAGTTGCTTAGATAACTTGTAATTTTTTAGGGACTGAACGAAAATTATGACCTAAGATCAATGGCCCTATGTCGGATACATGATCATCATCATCATTATTTGTCTATCTGTATGACATATAATACATATTATATGTCTACAGGGTTATTTCTGAAACATCAACAACCTCCTTCTGATTCTGATGCTCAATACAACAACTTTTTCTATAGAACCATCATTGAAATCTAAAAAAAGAGCGCCGCTTGAAATACATTTTAGCTTAGCCCAATGGTCGGCTTGTAGATAATCCCTTGTGGAATAGTTCAACCTGTAAACTTTTTTTAATTGTGCAAAAGTGGCTTTTATAAAGGATCTCCGTTGCAATAAGGTTTACTTTTTTCATTTGTCATTTATTCAGATAAAGGCTAAAGGGCAAAGGATAAAGGGATATTAATTAAATTAGAACCCATATAGTTGCCTCCATATACCTCAATCAGACTGAAAGTTGATCAGCTGTTAACCAAACAATGGTTCCAATTAGCTGGTATAGGCGCCAATAAACACGGGCTGTTTACGCAGAGTGCATTACTTGGGACAATAAACTGCAAACACAATGAAGGCTGCAATCACACCGCGGCGAGCTCACGAACCTTGAACATACCATTTACATTTGATCTGATTTTATCTACAGTTTTTTTCGGGTACCCTTTCCCCTACCCTATCCTATTTCCTAGCGCCCCCAGAGAGAAATGTCCTAAATAAATTTCATTAAATTTCGGTAATAAAAAGTCTTACTTTTTAATGTTAATATTAATAATAAATCTTCCCGATGTACACAGGACATTCTATCCCAAGGGATGTATTCTGTCATTTTTCGAGGTATGCGCACAAACATAGGGTATGTCCCCCCGAACCAACTCTGTAAACACTTGTAGCCAAATCTTATGATAAGGTCAGATTATGTAAATTATAGTCTAGTATAATAGTCAGGATTATTACAGTACTATGTACCTTATTTGTCTACAATGTTAGTGATCATAAAACGACGGACATGACATGAAAAATGAACGACCATTATCGACCTGGCTACAAACAATTTTAAAAAAAGACTCTATAAACGCGAATGAGGACACAACCCACAACCGTATTATATGGCGCAGCAATACTAGGAGGGTTGACCCCAAATGAATTGGGATAAAATCCAGAAGATAAAAGAAGAAGAAGAAAGTGAAAGTTTAAATCATTACATTACGAGTACGTCTTTAGACACCGGACAGGGAAAAAGCTCAAGAACTCACGTCGAAGGAGACAATAAAAAAAATCACTGAATTTTCCTGCTAAGAGCTCTATATCCCTGATGAGAAGGTCGATTATAATTCAGGTATATGGATAAAAAAATGGTTCAATTGTATTTTCGTAAACGTAACGTAACGTAAACACTCGCAACCCAATTCAAACCTGTGTAACGGGCAGCAAATCAAATTCGCGATCGGCAGCGCTTGCGTCCGGCGCGGCGTTTTCAAACATCCTGTTGCGCGCGCACGTGCGCGGTACTTCCTGCCTGGAGCGCCCGCGCAGGTAGGGCTTGGCTTCCAAACGGTACGAGTCGGAAAAGATTTGAGATTTTGAACGTTGTATTAGAAGTTAGAAGACGTGACGGAAAAATAGAGTTAGAAGTTACAAGTATACTTTACTCAAAATACTGCTTACTGTTAAATCTGAATCTACATAAATTCTGTTTAAACATTAATATGAGTAAGTTTTGGCTTTTAGTTTATCTAAAATTAACTCCTAGAAAGGTCATTAATCCATTCTTGTTTTAAAAGTAACTTATAATTTACATTTGCAAGTCGTGGCAGCATGTAATTGAATCTACACTTAGGTCATTTTTGATACTTGTTAAATGTATTATTGGTGTAAGATTTGTTGGTTTCTCCTATAATAATTAATTAATTAACCACATGCTTAATTTTTTATACAAAAATGGATTCTCAGACTTCTTTGTATTCAGAATCTACAGAATATAGTAGTGGCCACATAAAATTTTTTAGTTGCCTTCGTCACGCGAAGTAGAAGAAGACAGAATAACTGACAATAAAACCTAACTATAAAATAATGTCGAAGGAAACTGAACATTGATAAATAATTGCCTATGACCACGGTCAATGCAACCCGGTTGAAACAGCAGGCAAATAAAAGTTAAAATTCCGTTTTATATAATAGGATATTATTAATCATGCAATACGAAAGTTTAAAAGTAATTAAATGATAAAGGTTGCAGGAAGCCGCTGGATGCGGGCCGCTTCCAACCGGCCAATCTGGAAGTCACTGGGGAGGCCTATGTTCAGCAGTGGACGTCCTATGGCTGAAATGATGATGATGATGAATTAAATAGATAACAAATTTAACACATTTGCTATAGCACCTCTCTTGTTTTTTTTTATATTAAACTATAAAAAGTGTAATTTACGGTGGTACGAAACCCTTTATGTGCGACTCCGAACTCGAACTGGGCTGTTTTTTTTTAAAAACACTCCTTAACGATACTATGAGCAGACTTGTACAAGTGTATGATGGCATGTTACCCGTACCTGCAGTAATTGGTTCCGTAAATAGCCGAAGAGCTGCCCAATCGACCGTGGAGACCACCGAACGCGTTTTTAGATGTGAGGAGACTGTTTATTTAAGTGCAGAGAATTTGTGTTTTGGGGATATGAGAAATATACATGGTAAAGTTAAAATAACGCAAAATTAACCAAGGACTGATTCTACTGCTGAAAAACAACAACTTCTTTATATTACCAACATCGAAATCGCAAAAAAAAAACACTTTCTGATACTAAACCGCCGACCAACTGACATCATTTTGTATATGTTTGTTATGTGAAATTGTGATTTTGTTACATCAAGGTCATATGTTCTCTTGAATTTTTTTGTAACTGCATCTGGTGGGTCGAGTCCCACCAGAGACAGCTGAAAAAAAATATCGAGGGAAAATATGATCTTTGATATAATTAAAAGCATTATTGTGAATGCAAAAAATAAAAAAGTTTAAATGTGATTTTGTTGTTGATTCTAAAAGAAATTGTTGTATTTAAACACCAGAATCAGCCCCTCTGCTGTATTACGTTATATCAATTACACCTTGTAGATGATACTCTTTCTTTTGGACCTGCAGCTGCAAATAAATACTGGACTAGAGACAAAAATGTTTTTTTTTCTGTTTAGTAAGATTCCCTAGATGTAAAAAAAATACTAGTAGTTACTGTTTATATAGTACATGGTTAGATCCTAGCACTTCAAAAATATACATTATTTCTAACCTTATTATTTAACCCAGATACAGCTATCACTTAACGGTGGGTAGCGATAAGACCGCCTAAATAATAATTGTACTCTTCTAAAAGTATTTTTTTCTGTACAGTTTGTTTTGTGTTGTGTGCAATGAAGACTATCAATTTAGAAGACTGCCTAATTGCAGCGCTGGCCGAAACACAAAACTTTATTTCTCTTTACAACCAAACCTATTAACAGTAATGATAATTAAATTCTGAGTAACATTTACTATGGCACTTACATTTTAGTATCAAATTAGCCTTTAATCATCTGAAGTCTCTGAAAGTTATGGAGTCAAATTGCACCATCTCATCACACTTCGCATTTGCCTTTCACATCCAGTCTAACTTTTTAGAGTTAAATCATCTATAACGAAAATAACCGACTTTAAAAACACTAAAAAGCTAAAAATAACATTTACACAAACATACATAACAGTTATTTTTGGAGTAGGTGCAAACAAAAACATTCATACACTGTACGGCTGGCCTCCTTTTAAAAGTCGGTTAAAAAATGGCTTAAACGGGACCCTATTACTAAGCTTACGCTGTCTTGAATAACCTGAAGAAAAACAAAAAGTCAAAAGAAATGTATAATTTATAGTCCAATGACGCACTTCTGGATTAGCAACATTAATCACAAAGTATCCAATAACACAGTATAAAGGTAAGTTTACACAAACATACCTACTTCTAACAGAACAACGAGAAGATCATTTAGTCTAAATCCATCTTTATACATCATTCTATACACCGTGCTTTTTCAACAGTCTTATAGACGGGAATCGAACCCGGGACCTCAGAGATAGCGACGCCAAGTCCGGCATGCTAGCCTCTCGGCTATTAGGGAGGTCGTCGTTTTGTTTTTAGATGTCAAAAAAATAAAAATAAAAATGTATTGAATTGTTTTCACAAACACACCAATTATCTAGCCCCAAACTAAGCAAAGCTTGTACTATGGCGACTAGATAACAGATGAGCTGTTCTTTACCGCATTGCCTCGATAAAGCGACAAATGACAAGGACATATTTTTAAATTCTCGAACTTTGACGATAGCCTGTTACATTTACATATTTTTTTAAGATCATATTGTTTAATTCTTAGTTGCCTCACTTAGACTTATCCTTACCTGTCTGGTTACTCATATGTGGAGATTTGTAATTAGTATTGAACCACAGTATATTGTACTAGTTCACTGTATTATTGAAACTGTAAATCTTCCTAAAATAAATAAATACTTTTATAAACATCCATGACTTAGGTACAAATGCTCGTGCTCATCACACATACATTTGCCCCTTGCGGGATTCGAACCAGCAACCGCTGGCTTTGTAGTCCGAAGCGCGAACCACTACACCGTATCGTCCTGTATCTATTGCTACAGTACAAAATATTCATAGCATTCAATTAAATGTATAACGTTGTTAGTAACACGCATAGATACTACGATACAATAGAGACAATATGTATTGTGCAGTTGTGCACTTAATATTGCATACTATCACGTCACCGCAATAAATCTCTACTAAATGCCAAAGATTCATCACAGTAATAAATAGTATTTAAATGCCTTTAATAGCGAACACAAGAACCGTACGCGAGGCTTGAATGTAAAGTGCAGTAAAGTAACAGTTTTGACATTGCAAGGTTGATATTAGGTTGTTCATAAATTGTTTTTCTTGTGACACATTGACGACCAAAATCATACAAATAATATTCATTAAAAAAATCAAAAAAATCTCCCAAGTACGAGTCGGAGTTTCAGACCGAGTGTTCCGTATTAAGTTGTAGGTATGAAAATAGTTTTTTCATAACGGGAATTGGAACTCAAAGATTTGTGACTGCTTTTTAAAAGTTTGTAATTTTTATTTCTATGAAACTTCAAATTTACAGTTTTCGAAGTTTTTTCTTTACTTGTGCTATAAGTCATTGGTTCTTGCCAAATTTAATGATTCCAAGTCAACGAGAAGTACCATACTTAAAGGTTTTAATTCCTTTGCGGCTTGGGTGTCAAAATAATGCGTCATAACCGAGCGAATCTTTTGACTGTGTTGACTTAGAAGTTCGATTTTTCACAGCTGCAGAGGATTGAACCTGAAAATCATGTAGTGAGGAAGTGCCTTTCTATGGCTACACAAAAGAGAGGTAGAGGTAGACCACAAACCACGTGGATGACGAATGTCCGGAGAGACATGACAGTGTTGGGTCTATCAGTTTCAAGTATGTATTAAATATTTTATTATGTTAATTACATGCATGCAAACAAGCAAGAAATGCATGCATGCAAACAAGCAAGACATGCAGGCGTGCAAACAAACAAGTAATGCATGCATGCAAACAAGCATGCAAGCATGAATGCAAGCAATTCATGCATGCATGCATGCATGCAAACAAGAATTTATTCTTAGTTTTTAAGCGCTCGACGGCCGTGGTCACTGTTCTAACCTAACCTAACCAATTTAGTCTTATTATAAGTATACGCAGTATTCTGGTAAATGAAAAAGGTTCAAAAGAGTCTTCGGCAACAGTAAAGTTATTCTGAAAATCGATGAAACGTAGTTCGATAAAATGATACTTATGTCAAGAAATATTTCGATGGACTAAAAATATGACAAATAATACATATAGCAAAATAATTTTCGGTCTATAATTTTCTGCCAACTGAAATTCTGTCGAGTAAGTTTCGGACAAGTAATCGGTTAACACGTAGCTTACCAGCGAAGAGAATGGCGCCTCAAGATTAAGAAAGCCGACCCCGCGTAACGAGATAAGGCGAGGACAAAGAAGAAGCAGAGGATTGGACTGCGCCTTTAAAAAATTTTTTTTCGTAATGATTACTAATTTACTTCTTTTCTTAGTCGATTTTTATGATTTTTTTAAGCTCCAGTTCTATAAAACGTTTCCTAACAATAATCTTTAGTAAATCAGTAACAGTATTATTACCTAAATGAATTTGTACCGTCCCGGTCAACTGAAGCAAGGCCAATAAAAGTCGTGATTAATCGACGGCTTGTCCAAATAGTCCGACTTAATTGACATTGTTTGAAATGTCGGCTATTCCTGTCGGAGCTAATAAAATCGGACGGGGTTAGATTTGTGACCACAGCTTTATCATTTGGTTTAAAGAAATCAGATAAAAGTTAACATGTAATTGAGTAAAATTATAATTCGGACTTTTGAAACACATCAAACATAAAAGTTGTGGGAAAATATTGTTAGTTATAAAATGAAAGACTGTCACAAAATAAGTGCTGAAAAATAAAATTATTTTAATGTATAATTCCATCGTGATTTTTTGATAATATTACCCATACCACATTAATTACAAAATTACTTTATGTTTAGCCTTTCAACTTTTATTTAGCTCAAAATATTTACTAATCTCGGGTGTGTTAACTGTCCGGTACCTCGTAGAACAAAAGTGATAATTTCTTACTAGTTATGAAATCATGATATTGTTATAAATTTATAATTAAAAATTATTAATTTTGAGTCTTGGCTAGCATGCTAAGCCTACCTTCACCTACGCCTACTTCACATTTCGTCGTTATCAAACGTGATTCTGTCATTGTTGTTATATCAACATAACTTATGGGTGTTTGTTGTTTTCTGTCTCTGTTGACGAGATGGCACTCCCGATGACATGGCGACCGTGAACCAATTGCGGCGGGCGAGATGGTAAAAATATAACCTCTGTGTTAGTGGGACAAGGATTTAAAGACATATTTAAACTTGTTTACATACAAATTTATTTATTACAAAAAATACAATATCTATTATACTAAAAAAAATCGAGTCGGACTCACGCACTAAAGGTTCCGTACCATCGTTATTAATATCGAGCAAAAAACGGCAAAAAAATCACGTTTGTTGTATGGCAGCCCTCCTTAAATATTTATTTTATTTTAATTGATTTGTTTATACTTGAAATGAACACAAATAAATATTCTCTGAATATTTCAAGTGTCTACCTGTTGCCGTTATTAATATTTAGCAAAAAACGGCAAAACGTTTGTTATATAGGAGCCCCACCGTAATATTTATTTAATTCTGTGTTTATTATTTGTTGTTACAACAACAAACAACAACAACAACAACAGAAATACATCATTAAATTTCAACTGTCTAGCTATCACGGTTAATGAGATACAGCCTGGTGACAGACAGACAGATAGACAGACAGACAGACAGACAGACAGACGGACAGACAGACAGACGGACGGACAGTGGAGTCTTAGTAATAAGGTCCCGTTTTTACCCTTTGGGTACGGAACCCTAAAAAATAGGCTACCACACCACCCAATGCTCTAACAATCCAAAGTATGGGAATCTCCAATAAACTTCACAAATTGATAATACGGAAAAATAAAGCTATTGATACGATACACGATATTGGAAAACACTGAATCTAAATCATTAAAATTAAATTAAGATTTAAATCTGAGTGCAATTGGAATGGATGGATAGTTAATATTATAAGTAGAATCTAAAAGTGTTATTACACCATGCTGAAAAGCCCACGCTTTTATGGGTAATATTTATATAAAAGTATGCCTATATGAAGAGGGCCTATATACTGAATAAATGAGTATTAGATACGTCCCATGCAGGGCACAGGCCTCACCTCAAAACTACGAGATCGTTTGGGCCATACTCCACAAAGGGGTGTTGTAAGATGATTATTATTAAACCTTACGTCGGAATGTTATTAAGCCGCTTCAAGGCCCCTTGACTAGGCTTCACGACTAGTATCAAGCGATATTATTAGCCGGGACAAACTTTTAACGTGATAAATGTCACTAAATACGGTTGGAATGGTCACCCATCCAATCACAACCGCGGCGTAGGTGGCTTAATTTTGGTAATCACTACCAAAACGCTGCCGTAACTGAGCTACAAGCACCTCACCTCAACCATCTATAAGTAGGTAATATCTATCATCAGACGATGCTTCTAGAAGAGTTTTTGGACTGTGATGATAGGTTGCTTTGATGAGATAACTTGTCTGGTACTACATCCTAGTCTGCTCCCATATCAATCATTCAATCAACTCGTTCACAAACCGCCAATTACGTTGCTATTTTTATTAATAATAATTCAATTCCAGTCTTGTTCGGTCTATATGGGTTCTATACGGTCAATCCCGGTTGCGTCCAAAGCTATTGCTTTGGAGCCCAGGGTCCGCTTTCCTTGATTTACTCCTCCACTTCGCACGGTCTTGAGCATCTCTAGTTGTGAGATCATTGGCACGCATGTCAGCCCTCACAATGTCAAGCCAGCATTTCTTGGGTCTACCCCTTTTGCCAGGACCTGGCGGTGGCGGCATGGCCAGACATTTGTTTCCTACGTAGCTTGCCGGTTTCTGCAAAACATGGCCGTACTGTCTGGTACTACATCCTACTCTGCTCCCATATCAATCATTCAATCAACTCGTTCACAAGCCGCCAATTACGTTGCAATTTTTATCAATAATTATTTAATTCCAGTATAATATCTAAATCTAGGCAGGATATGGAGCATTAGGGCCATCGGTTATGCATGAGCTAATAATACACTAGGAAACTGAAGAGCTAATTGAGCGTAGGGCTAGCATGAGGGTTGTCTGAAGCTGGAAATGAGCAAATCCTTTTTCAAATCAAACCTTATAGATGACTGTCTTTTCTAGTCCACTAGATCAGGCCCCCGATTCATAACCATTCAATAGTTAATTATCGACCGGAAAACCACGTGACAGTATAGAAAACATTAGTGTCACGCGATTTACTGGTTGTCAATTCGTTATCGAATCTTTCTGAATCGGGGCCAGAAGACGTATTTTTGAAACATGCGAATTCCAATCCAAATACGAAGTCGCAAGATTCGCATGAAAATACGTATAATCACTATTTTTGAAAATTCATTCCGTGAATTCTGCTACGAGTGGTCCTAACCACTCGTTTTTCGAATTGTTTTCATGTTTGAATTCAAGATTCATTTCTAATGCTACCAAAATACGTCTCCGGATCATTGGGACGTTAGACAGGGGATTTTATAATTGTATTTACGTATGTCTGGCCGTTAGCTACTACGGGCAGTAACGACAGTCAGTTTATGAGTATCAAGAAAAAAAAAAACGTTTCCATAAAATTTTCCATTTTCCATTTCTTGTCGAGTGGTGCATTAGATTTTCTTCAGCGATTTTGACGTTGGAGCCGTAGTAAAAGATATTATTATTAATGGGAAATAACGTTTCTCCCTCTTTTAATAACCAGTGACCCTATATTCTGTAGCTTCTCTAGAGAAGTGGTAGCCCTAGCATAAGGGCCGGTGTCCACTCGCCTGGGCCCCTGCCAGCTGGCACAGTTTCAGTGCAGACGAATAATTTGTCAGTCGTGTGTACTTCGCGCGAAGCTGAAAAATACTATTTGTTAAAGGCTAGTACACTATCACTCAGCTGTTCGTAAAAATTTGTTTGATTATGTAAAACTTTAATTAGGGTTGCCACATTCAATTTCCCAGTTACACGTAGAAATATAATCCGCACGTTACTATAAAAATAACTTGGTGATTCCGATGACTTTTTTGAGTTTGATACATTTCAGTAGAAAACAAATTTTTGTTACTATACTTTTAATAAGGTAATACTTATTATAATTCGAAACATTATTAAAAGCTCTATTATGCTTTATTCTAATAAATGTCCTATACAAAATTTACGCACTAAATGATCTATTAACATTAACATTTAACTAGGACGCCCACCTACAAGGTGGACAGACGACCTGGTAAAGGTCGCAGGAAGACGCTAGATGCAGGCTGCTTCCAACCGGCCCATCTGGAAGTCAATGGTCCCCCATTGACTTCCAGATGGGCCTATGTTCAGCAGTGGACGTCCTATGGCTGAAATGATGATGATGATGAGCTGTGCCCGCGACTTTGCTCGCGTGGTATACGGTTTTACACATTATTTTACTTGCTTAGGAGATGGATTAAAAATATTAGTCTGTCCTTCCCTAGGGTTAAAGCTTTATCCGTACAAAATTTCATAAAAATCGGTTTTTTGTTTTGTTTTTTGTGAAACCTAGTAGTAGTAAAGTTTTTTGGGAAAGGACATAGGCTACGGCCTATGTCCTTTCCCAAGCTCTAGTCCATCTCTGTACCAAATTTTATCAAAATCGGTTGAGTAGTACATGCGTGAAAGCATATCAGATAGACAGGCAGAGTTACTTTCGCATTTATAATATAAGTAGGTATATAATTTCACAGCCGTAAAGATACACTGCCCCACCGCCAACAGGAGGCGCGTCGTAAGAGGCGACTAATTCCTGTAGCACGAGATGGGCAGCAGCGTCTGCGGGCGAAATCCTATAAAAAACTGCGCTCGCCAACCCGCCTGCCAAGCGTGGTGAGTATTGCCAATTCCCCCCAATGACATAAGTCATTTGGGAAGGCCTATGTTCAGTAGTGGACGTCCAATGTATGTAATGGTGATGATGATATAATTTCTCATCATCATCATCATCATCATCATCATTTCAGCCATAGGACGTCCACTGCTGAACATAGGCCTCCCCCATTGACTTCCAGATTGGCCGGTTGAAAGTGGCATCTATATAGTTTCTAAAAACAAAATTTTATTTTCATTCTCTGTTCTCGTCTTAACATTTACTTACTTAAATAAAAAACTTGAACCTATAAATATCTTAAAAAGGGTTGGTACCCAAAACAAAACAGTACCAACAAAGGCTGTTATTTTTAGAAGCACATTAAGTTAGCCATTACTTATAAATGGGTGATGCTTCGGTGCTTTGGAAGGTAAATGGTTGCTGATAAGAACTTGTTCATAAGTTGTATGGGCATTAATGATAAGCAATATTAAGAAGTTGCGCAGGCGCCCAGTAGGTAGGTACGTAAGAAACACGTGTATCGTGGACACGGTGGTATTAAAGCGGTTTATGGTATAAATAAATAAATATTGGACAACATTACATACATTGCTCTGATCCTATGATAAGTAGCTTAAGCACTTGTGTTACAGAAATCAAACAACGACGGTACCACAACACCCAGACCCGAGACAATATAGAAAAGTTATTTTTCTACATTGACCGACCGGGAATCGAACCCGGAACCTAGGAGATAGCGGATCTCTCGGCTACAGAGGTCGTGAATATTGTCTATTGATAGAATTATTGCGAGAGACAATACATAACAGCTGATTATAAAAAAATGAGTTATTGTGGATATTGCTTTGTACCAAGTTTATAAGTAATTTCATATCTTTATTTAAATTATTTTGAAATATCATTCCAAAGAATGCTGTATATCGTCATCATTAATAATAATTATAAACAACTAAACACTATTAACGAAGTATTAATAACGCTGTCCCGCAATTTGGCACATAAGCCGAATCGATGTGGTGATAACAAATGTGACGTGACGTGGCACTAATTCGCTTGGAGACATTTGTGCCCCAGATCTAGCACAAGTTCATTGACACGTCAAATGGGACATTTCTATAAACATCGGGATGGCGTTATCAGAAAAACACTGAAATGACCTACGGAAACAAAAAAAACATATTAATACAACTGTTTGTGAAAATAAAGGCTCTACTATGTGATTGGTATAGTCAAGCTAGAGTTGTAAAGTGTCCGTCACGTTATAAATGTCTGACCAATATGACCGAGCCAATTGGAAATTTTTTCAATGTGACCGGACATTTTGGACATTTATTGTCACTAACGTCACAATCAATTCTATTGACAAACCATTAAAAAAAATTGGTCACAAATAAGTGCATTATTATAAGAAAGACAGGCTTTAGTAGTGATGATCTATAACGAAATGATATTTCTAAATTAATTTATCTTTCTGCACGAACAAGCTAAAAAGCGTCGTAACGTTACGCGCGTTTTTTTTTTTAGTTCATTCCAGATCCAATTACATTACATTTACATTTATTGTATGTTTTTATTGACAAATACTTAACATTTAAGACTTACTTTAGAGTAATTCTTCTTTTTTAATTTATCCTAAAAAAATATATGTAACCATCGTGACAATAAATGTCCAATGTGACCGAGCATCTATCATAAATGATGGACGCTTATATCATGACCGTCAATTTACAACTCTAATTCAACCTATTATAGCAATGGAGCACAACCCTGTAGAGTATAAATGTAATTTATTTTGTTAAAAAAATATATCCATATTTAATCTGCGGCTGTACTGTCTTTGTATGGGCGAAAGTTGACAGGACTTGTCAGTTCATACTAAATGTAAGAAAAATCACTAATGTGTTTCGGAGAAAGATGATCCGTATTGCTACTCTAGGTAAGTTCTCCATAGCTAGAGCTAAGTTCAAGATTAAAACTACCTAATGACATTAAAAATCAAAATATAAATATGTTTAAATCAAAATTGTATAAGTGGCTTATAGATAAGAGAATTTATGACATAAAATTTTTTATTGACTGTAGATTTTAAATAACTAATTATTACAATTTTTTCTGACATTTTGCTGTAATTACTTTAATTTTTAGTGACATATAATCTCTAATTAATGTTATGAATATTATTGTAAATGATTTGTTTATTGTTTACTTAATTATAAAAAAATTGCATGCTATTTTTGATAGCGAGACATGAGTGCTCATCTGAACTGTATCATCCATGTATACCATGTTTTACGCAAATAAAGTTTCTGATTCTGATTCTGATTTCTCTGAAAGTCAAATACGAGGTCATCTGACAGAAATAAAGTAATCGATATAATGGAGTTAGCAAACTAAGTTGGCACTGGGCTGGTAAAATTTGGTGTAGATCCGGAAACAGATTCCACTCAAGACGCCTTCTTGAATGGAGACCGCGACTTGACAAAACGCAGTGTAGGGCGCCCTCAGAAAAGCTGGAGCGATGATTTGCGTAGTAAAATGTGGCTTGATAAATGAGAACTTCACCTTAAGTTTATAATACTTCTTAATCAAATATACATTTAGTTCCCCAAAAGTGAAGCAGAAACCTTAGCATAAACAATCTGCGCACGCAGTTTCTGTATTGTGTGAGCTGGCAGTAAGTTCACTGCCCGGTTGAGTCACATTACAGTTTTTCGGATTCGTGATTTTTATTGCTGGGCAGTGATTTGTTTGTTTTACACAACACTTTTATGAAGTCTTGAAATATTGAGATGAGTATTTCTTTGCCAAAACAATGCTAATAATTATTTTAAAAATTGAAAAATGCCGTCAACAATAAACGAACAACGATACCGTTACAAACTTGGATTTTTTTTAATATAAAACGCGGGCTCGGCATCAACATAAACTATGTACAATAGCCAGTAGGACAGCTTTATTTCACCAAAGCATCTTCTGCAACGCGTCTCGTATTTTTAACAAAATTCCAGAATCCATTCGAAGCACTGGTGACCTGACATATTTTAAACGAAAACTTTACGACTTTCTAATAGAGAAATGCTACTACAAAATTAGTGATTTCATGACAGATTGCACTATTTAAATGACATTCCGATTTATTAATTAAGACAGGTATTTTATAATGTTTATTTGTTAATAACGTAAAATAGTTCTGAAATTGATCTGACATTTAATTTAATTTAATTCAATTCATTAATACCTATTATTGTATGCCCATGCGGCGGGACACAGTTGTTCTAACCTTATTATTATATTGCCACCTCTCTGTACCTGTGATTCACAATAAATAAATTTGATTTGATTTGATTTGAACTTAGTTTTGTACACATAAGGTTCTCGCAAAAAAAACTACAAACGAACTATAGTAGGTACCTACTTAAAAATTAACAAAAGTTTGTAAAACTTTCGACGCACCCATATTCACCAAAATGAGAAAAATAAATCATTCCCACATCCCATAAACGAAGGAAAAAGATATTAAATCTCCATTGAAGGACCAATAAATGCATTATACAATAGCAAATCGATAGTTAATAAGTATAACGTGCGGAACCCTGCCGTTATGGAGCCCCTACACGGGCCCATTGTGTGATTTGTAAATCGACGATAAACAACTAGTGCTGTGATCGAGATTAGATATTTATCGATAAATTGTGTGATACCTTTTGTTACCCGTCTTCGATAGTAATCCGAGTTCTATATTACGATATAGTAAGCGTCCAGCAAGACACATTTCCCCGCAACTTGTATGTGTAACTAACAATCTACTTAGTAGACACGTGGATTGGTAGTAATTATTGTTTTAGAGTTATTTGCCCTATTATTTTTGTTAGTAACGACTAACGTAAACAAACAAAAACAAATAAACTTTAATGTACATAAATCAAAACTTATCAATACAATGGACACTCAAAATATAATTGTGTATTCGTTATACATCCCTTGCCTCTGCATCATGCAAAAAGAAATTTTAGTATTCACTTGACAGAATAACATTACAATTAAGTAACCAAAACATTACCGCAGGCTGACCTCGAACTCTTTTATTTAACCGCTGAATACTAAATCAGCCTACGCTACTACAAACCGCAAAACATCGATACCAAGTAAATAAAGAAGCAGTAAAACATCACTGGCAGCAAAAAAAAATCGTGAAAATGTATGTCCTTACATATTTAATTAATGATAACAGCATAATTATGAATCACCAAGACAAGCTCAAAGCAAACTAGGAAATGTAAAGGAAATTTCGCCTGTTTGGTATTTTTTACTTGATTTACACAATCTATTGCCTCTATCACCACTTGCTGATATGTTCCAGATAACCTATCTGGCACTTTTTTGACAGCTAATTGTATGGGTTATCTGTCAAAACAAGTGCCAGATAGGTTATCCGGAACTTATCAGCAAGTGGAGAAAGAGGCCCTTAAAGTACATGCTAGACTATTTGTCTATTTAAGAATAAGATATGAGTTATAAGAAACTTGAATTCCCGGTAAACAACATTATTGTATTATTGTTTAAGTACATTCTTTCCTAGTCTATGAAGTCTACTTAATAAATTGACACATTTCGGAGATATTAACGTCGATATAAAATCGACTAAGAAAACATCACTATATCTCAATTGGCCGCTACTTAGCTGTGCCCATAACGGCTACGTTTTGTTATGCGTTGCGCAGAAGTCGTTATGTGCGCCGCTTTTAACAGCGGTTAGTAGATTGACAAGTTGACTAAAAAAATATACGTTTACTCGACTGATATTGGTTTGTTTCTGCAAAACACAAGAGGAAAGAATTGAATTGATTTGACGACCGTCTGGTGAGGTGTTTCGCGCTCCGGACCATAAAGCCAGACGGTTGCGGGTTCGAATCCATCAAGGAGCAAAAGGGATTTGTGTGATGAGCTTAAAACTGTAAACTTATTTAAGTATGTTTATCCGTTATCTAGCCGCCATAGCACAAGCTTTGCTTAGTTTAGGGCTAGATAATTGGTGTTGTTGTGAAAAAAATAAATAATTTTTTCCTGAATTAAATCCTTTGCTCAAACTAGCTAAGTTTGATAAATCTTTTTTTTTTTTTTAATTTATTTATTTGAATCAACAAACAGAAATACATTATGAAACATTAAATTAGGGTTAGTACGAATATAAGTCTTCTTAACCCATTGGCGTAGTTGTGCGCTGATTCCAAGGTTTGATTTACACGTCAGACCAAATAAAACAAATGCTCTTTTCAGAGTCGGCTTGAGTCTAAGTATACTAGGCGACACCCTGAAAAAATTCAGTGTCTGTTACCTGTAACACAAGAATAATAATACGCAAAGAAAGAAATATATGTATATAAATGTTTTCTCTCTTATTTTAATATACCTATCTAGACGTACTGTTTTTTGCATTATTGTCCATAGTTCTGTGCTATCTCAGCTACAATATCGCAGAACCAGCTGGCAGGTTCTTACATATATGGTAGCTAAATGTCTTCCAAACACCAATAGTTTGATAATATTTGAATCGAACTTACTCAATTCCTGAACAAAAGTTTTCATAAATCACTTTCCTTCTAAAACAGTCGACTCAAAGCGCGAAAAATGCGCGCGCAAAACAATCGTCTCTTTATAAATAGATCCAATTTAATTCGCATTACGGTTATTTATGTTGCGCGATCGACGATGTATCGGGTGCGTATGCGGTTCAATGCCAGGTATTTACGTTGAAAAACGTCTAAAGAATTTTAAGAGTTTAAATATTGATCCTTGGTTTGGCATTCCAAATCGTCACGCAATTGTTTCTTTGAGCGGCGTCTACAGCTAAACCTATCTTTAGGCACATAAAACAGAAAGGCAGGCAACAGAAAATCATATATATGTATACTATGCCATAAATTTATGCAATCCTATTTGTATCAGATAATAATTTTAAGAACTCTGCAACACCTTCCCCTTTCTTTAATGGTTGTCCTCTACCTAAAGGTTGTCTGGAAGAGATCGCTATTAGCGATTAGACCGCCTAAATTGTAAATCTTTCTGTAAGAATCGTGTGTATTTTACTTGTATGGTGTGCAATAAAGAGTATCTATCTATCTATTTATCTATGAGAACTATATAAACATCATAAGGTTAGAAAACATCTAAATTGGACCAAGACTGTGTCGGTTCGGCAGCCTTTAGACGTACAGTAGAGGCTC
Source organism: Anania hortulata (assembly GCA_963576865.1). Taxonomy (NCBI): domain Eukaryota; kingdom Metazoa; phylum Arthropoda; class Insecta; order Lepidoptera; family Crambidae; genus Anania; species Anania hortulata. The sequence continues at coordinate 16,733,157 of OY756408.1, read as the reverse complement.
ATAATGTTTCACTTCTATAAGTGATGGCTGGACCTTAGTCGGTGAGGTTAGCACGGGACCATAAGATATGATAAATAATAATAATCAGTTTGTGTAATGCATGACGCCACTCTCTAACGTCTTTGCTGAGAATACTTTAGGGGAAACGAGTTGAAATTTTATTCCTCCCTCTATCAGACTGACTTATACTCTGACGCCATCGAGCTTACATTTTAGAGCGTTCAGCTACTCAGCTAGCTAGCGTTACAGCTTCGAGCGTTAGGCAGCGTCGCGGCACTTCTTGCCTCTGCAAATACTAAGAATACTTATGTATGAATTATATAAATTTATTTAACAAAATCTTTTGTAACTGTGCTAAATAAACATTTATCCATTCATTCAAAACATGGAGGAGATCTCCTGGAGTGGGTGATAGATAAATACAGAGTGTAACGAAAAGGTGAAATAAAACTTTAAGGGGTTATTCTACGGCTAAATTACATCAACTTTTTCTATGGGACCAACATCGAATTCGCAGAAAAAAAACCACTTTCCCATACTAAAACGCGACCAGCTGGCATCCGTTTGTATGGAAACGACAATTTTTTTTTGAGATTTCGATGTTGGTCCCATAGAAGAAATTGATGTAATTTAGCCGTGGAATAACCCCTTAAAGTTTTATTTCACCTTTTCGTTACACCCTGTATATATCTATCACCCACTCCAGGAGATCTCCGCCATGTTTTGAATGAATGGATAAATGTTTATTTAGCACAGTTACAAAAGATTTTGTTAAATAATTTTCAATATCAGAATTTTTGTCATCCTTGGTTTTTGGCACGACTGGTTTCAGGTCCTCAAACACTATACGTACACAAGTTGCACTCTTAGTCAGTATCGTGGTATGAACTCAAATTGTTTAGAAACTTCTTTTCATTTCTTTTCAGAGCCAAGTTTTATTAATTAAAAGTTTGATAGTTTTTAACAGTTTCTGTGAACTGGTTTACATAATTTGCTTGCGAGTAAACATGAAGCCTATAAAAATGTACTTCTGCCTCTAAACGTACTTATTATACCATTGGCCGAGTTCGTTACAATATGTGTAGTACCTACAGTACTATTCTGTTGTTAGAATCCATTGGAAGACTACCTACACTCTCTATCAAGAAAACTTCATTGTAAAATAAGCTTTATTACAATGGGACAAAGACTATTCAGCTTGTGTAAAATCTGCAGGCTTAGAAAATTGTAGTTTCCTAAATTCAATGTGACATCGCAAATCCGTCCACAGGCCGTTTTAGTGCAAGCTAAATTACGCCTTATGTCAACAAAGTTACGGTCTGTTTATTTGGGCAATTGAGTTGTCTTCAAAGCAATAAATTTGTGGCAATTTGTCGAGTCGTGGGGCTTCCTGCATTAAATATAGGACCAGGTAAATCAGTTGCTATCAGCAGAAGGGCGTACGTAAAGTTACACTAGGGCTCCATATGGTTTAAGATAAGAAACTAGTAAATAATAATACTTAAAGACAATTTCAGTAAAGGGTCAGCTCTTACTTATAATACTGACGACAAAAGCCTAGATAACATTGGTCATTTTGATATAATTTTTTGTGATTAGAGATCTAAGAGTGTCGGTCGGGCACAAAATCTGTCAAACTAATTGAAGTGTTTTATGAATGAATTACTTATTACCTTAATGATTATCGCTCTTATTTAGCTCTAAAATGAAAGACACAGACAATGTTATAAATATATCATTTTTCATGAAATCAAAACAAATGAGCTCAGAGATTTATTTCCAATTTAAGGTGATCTATCGAGCCCTCAACGCAATTTGTCGAGAACGCAACGATTATTCTAATACAAATTTGGCTACTCTGACGGCTCACGTTTTCCATCCTTCATCAGTTTACAGTAACGATCGCAGGTACATAGCGCAGTACACCACAGACCATGAGATCAGAACCATTTGTATTGTAAGCACATGCTGTAAGCTCTTGCCGTTGTGAGATCAGAGTACTTGTACAGTCATCGCTTTCAGCTAAATTCGTAATTGCCGAATTGAGTTAATTACTTCAGAGGAAATCTTTTTTGTATCTTCGTAGAAATCACTATTCTTGTGTACCTACTTGTCACTTAATTTCTTTGTTAAATTTTTAACATGCTCTATATTATTTTTGTCATTGTTTTTGACTAGTTATAATAATAAATACATTGTTTCCACAATCACACCAACTAGCTAGCCCCAAAACTAAGCAAAGCTTGTACTATGGTGACTAGATAACGGATAAACATACTTAAATACATTAATAAACATCCATGACTTAGGTACAAATGCTCGTGCTCATCACACAAACATTTGCCCCTTGCGGGATTCGAACCCGCAACCGCTGGCTTTGTAGTCCGGAGCGCAAACTACTACACCATACGGTCGTCGGTAGTTATATGTTTAAGATTTGTTTTTCTTACATTTTCTCAAATTTGTGTCCTTCTCTTTTGTGACTGTATTTGCTAACTAAAACATTAAGTAATTAACAAAACGTTGATATGTTTCCAAAAGCGCAATTACAGCTAACTAGCTCACAGAAGCACAAATATCTATTTACGCGCGTTTGTAAACATTTCTGCTTAGCTCGAGCGTGTTTGTTTCTACGATTTTCTCAGATTTCTATATATAACACTGACAACATGGTAAGTATTATTACGACCTTGCAAACCCAGTATCAAATGAGAGTGCTTCTTAATGTTTATCTTCGTGTAATATATCAGTAATGAAGGTAGGTATACTATTAGACAAGCAGACCGATATTTTTGTACAAGTCTTTCAAATATTAGCAGTTAATATAACATCATACAGTTGATTTCAAATAAACGATAACTATTGACCAAACATTCAGTGTGTTTTGATGTGTCCAATTATTTCAGAATATTTACCTAAGGAGGAATTTGTATTATTTGATGGATTAGTGTGCCATTGGCATTCTTTGGTGGCATTCACGATCGAGGTAGTAATGTAGGAAGTTTTTAAAATAGATAGTCATCACATTTGTTCTAAAATTCATCTATAAATAAGTGTTGTATTCTTCTTTATATTGAACCACTTAAGATTCGTTGCGTCTTTTATAGTTTTGGCAAAATACGTTGTGTAGTAAGACAAGGATGTAAATTAATAAAATAATAGTAAACATTGGACAACATCACATACATTGCTCTGATCCTATGGTAAGTAACTTAAGCACTTGTGTTACAGAAATCAGAAACAACAAACAGTAAGTTATTTTTCTACATTGACCGACCGGGAATCGAACCCCTTGACCTCAGAGATAGCGACCAAGTCCGGTATGCTCGCCTCTCGGCTACGGAGTTTGATCGATTTTTATGTTTTTTTTTTAAATTATATTTGGTAGGTATGAGAAAAGGTCGTAAAGTATATTTTATACCAATAGATGATTAGGGTGTCCCGATCCAGACTTTTTTTTATAAATATCTATTTGTCTATTTAACTTACCGATGCTAGATAAAAAGCTAGAGAAAAGTTTTCAAAAATCTAAGATAATATAAATAGATATGACACTTTATTGCACATAACAAATTATGACAAATTACAAACAAGACACAGTTATGGACAATCAGGCGAATATTTCGCTAAAATCGATCTCTTCCAGACAACCTTTGGGCAGAGGAAATTAAGTTGTAATACAGTACGTTGTCCGAGAGTAAAAGATTGCGTAAGACAAATAAACATAAATAAAAATAAATAAATACATATAATACATAAAAATAGCAAAACATTTTAATAATAATAGATAAACATATATAAGTACATAAACATACATAAATACAATACAACTATCTACGCGAACCGGAACATGCAGACAGCAAGTAGATTTAAATGACTAAGTTTTAGCATTCATAAAACAAACTATCACACATGATTTTAGTTTATTTTTAGCGTCCCATCGAGTTGCATGCATAATAAGATCCATCTTTGTAATATCAGCTTTAAAACAAAAAAAACTACATCAAAATCGGTCAATTCATTTGGGAGCTACAATGCCACAGACTACACACGTTAAACTTATATAACACCCCTCTTTTTCGTCGGAGGTTAAAAAGTTTCTAAACAGATGCAAGGCTGCTAAACAAGTTAGTCTTTAGCAGAGGCCACACAATCTCTTTGATACAGTTTTAGCGTGCGAATAAATCGGTTGCTTCTATCCTGCAGACTTTTACAACCGTTTTGTGAGTGAAATGGTTTTTCTCGGGATTTTAAAATTCAGCTTGCCTTGAGATGTTTAGGTTATCATTTTTTGTTAGTACACTTTCAACTGAACGAAAGTGTATTTGCAGTTAGTTTTTAAAACCGCAGTATTAGCTTTTTTTGCTGTGCCTGTCAAACCTTGAAAGTCTGTGTGATACTATTTCATTGTTATGTTTATTAGGTACTGTTATTAGTTATATTCAAATTTTGGATCTCTTAACTGCCTCTTCTTTTCAATTTTAATTCAACTATCCTTCCTAAAGGTTATCTGTAAGATCGCTTGTAAGACCACCTGAATTATGATGTTATTTTTTCCTGTAACTTTATTTGTTTTCATCATCATCATCATTTCAGCCATAGGACGTCTACTGCTGAACAAAGGCCTCCTAATTTGTTTAATGTGGTGTAAATTCAATGTATCTATATAAGGTGCTTCATAAATATCTGCAACGGCTGAAATGGGTTAAAGTATTGCGTATATAGATTACGATAGTAAAGAAATTTTATGTCCAGAACATCATTAATTTTTTCATTAAAAAAATTATATAAAATAAAGATAAGGCTTTATTCTGCCTCAAACCGTCCACATCTGTCCAAAAATGATAACGTTTTTCATTATACCACTCCCGCGCAGTGTCAAGGTCGGATGACGAAGTGTGTTATGCAAATTGAAGCAAGTAACTATTTATTGACTGTCTTTTCGCAAATAATTAATTACCGATCCGGGGCACGTAATTCCTTTACTATCGTAATCTATATAGGCAATACTTTTACCCATTTCAGCCGTTGCAGATATTTATGAAGCACCTTATATAAGATCTCATCTTTGTTTACTTCAGCTTTCCATTGCTTATTATTTTGCTTCCCCTTAATTTATACCAATTTCGTAGAATCTTCCTGTCTAGAGCATTTCACCTTTTCGAAAATACCTCACGACTCCGAGTCGTGCTCGTGACTATTAAAATGATAGATAAGCGAAACAGAAGGCGTAGACTAAATACTTTCTATTCTCTTCAACGCTGAGATAATTACGTTTAACGTCTTTAGTGACTGTCATCATTACAGCAGGGCGGTTACTGCTGAATGTTTTCCCATTGGCTTCCAGATTGGCCGGTTAGAAGCGGCCTGCATCCAGCGTCTTCCTGCGACCTTTACCATGTAGTTTGTCCATCTTGCGAGTGGACGTCCTACGCTATGCTTGCCGGTACGAGGCCTCTATTCTCAAACCTTTCTGCCTCGTCGGCCGTCATTTCTACGTGCTTAGCTTGCTAATCCGTTGGGCTATGTCAGCGACTTTTGTGACAGTATTCTGCTGGTATTTAATGAGAAGTGTTACTGATGGCGAGTTTTCGATCTATTATGTCATTGACTGACTATGCGGAGGTGGTCTGTCTCTCTACTGATTGGTTGAACGTGAAAATTAAAGAAAATGTTACCAGTTCAATTCCTCATAGCGCTTTGTCTGTCCAATTCCTAGCCAAAATATGCTTGGCTATTATCTTAGGAGCGGTGAATATGGTTATTTCATTTGAAGGGATTGCTATCAGACAACCATAACCCTAAAATAAGGTAACCAGATCATTATGGCCAATGGCTACACTAGACATTCAGACATCTCAATAGTAACTAAGGTTTCTCACAATATTTTCACTCACTATTAAATAGGCGGTATAAATCCGTACATACAGAAAAATCCAGAGGACATAACAATCCACGGATGAGACGTGAAACTCCAAATGCCAAGCCACCACCAGCTCGAGAGGATAAAGTCTGTTTGATAGAAATGACGGCAATAGAAACGAAAGCGTCAGCATATTTTCAGTCTAAAGCCATAAATACCATCTAACGGACCGACAGACGGGCTTATTCCCCACATCACAGAACAGAGATTTTTAATGGGGTTTCAAACGGTTGGATTACGTAACTTCAGAATCTTTGGTGGTTTTGCAATGTCGGTTATATGTAAATGTTTTTAAATACTTTCCAAAGATCAAATGTATTTAATTACCGTGTGTTGGTTTGCCTTTGGGAGAAACGAAATTATTGTATTGAAGATGGTAAAAAAACTTATAAAACGTTATGAAATGTTGTCATTTATTATGAAATTGCCTAAAATAGACGATCTTTGAAGACCAATCTGTTAAAAACCAGCAGTACAAACGTAAATACTATGAAAAATCTATAATTAAACAATTTTTAGATCATAGCACTCAGTTTATTAGTCGGATATGATATGCATCATCATTACTCAAATGTAAGCTTCATAAAAGTTATGAGTTTAGACAGAAAGTTGGCGAAATAGGTCAAGACATACCTCAGTAAACAATAGTTTGTTGTATGTGGGTCAATCTAGATTGGTTAACTTGCAGGAGCAGTGGGCCGCTATAGCATAATAGGGTTGTCGATATAAATATTTTAAACTTATACTTTTAAAATAAATAACGGTTGCAGTTCGAATTTGCAGTTTTGCAGTTCCCTAGGGGCAAATGTTTGTGTAATGAGCACGAGCATATTTGAGTATATCTCTTATATATTCACCATAGTACAAACAAGCTGCTTGAATAGGGCTAGGCCATTTTTATGATTGTTAAAAAAAGGTAGGACCTTTGAAATTTAATTAAGGGCCAATAAAGACATTTTTACTTAAATGTGAATTTTACACTATAACTTTCGAATAATATGAATAACAGATATCGGTGTAATATTGTTCCTTTTCCGATGTATCACATAAATACTTTGATCAAGAATACACTAGATAATCAGTCAGCTACTCAAAAACAGCCGAGTAAATAACGCCTCACTTCAATTGGGGTCTTATTTTGTATAGTTTTTCTATACTTAATTTTTTAGACCTTAAGAGTTGTATTTATACGAACGCGACCGGATTTTGAATATCGACACAAACAAAACTGCACCTTAACGTTTGCGGTTAAGGCGTACGTTAGAACAAATTTTTTCTACTCAATAATATAGAAAAACGGTTCCATATTTGAGAACTGTACAAGCGAATAACTGTATTACTGAATAAGCGAGGCGTTATCTAGTGTATTCTTGATCGAAGCAAATTTATACATCCATAACAATGGTCTGCTCTTGAACAAGGAGCCGGTTAATTTATAGGACTGGTTAGTGGCAACCCTGAGCCTTGTTAGTTAATTTGATCGATATGTGGCCGCCGCGTGACCTCTCTGATCTGTTTTGATCTGCGCACAGAGAACCTTTCAGCGCTGTTTGCAACCACGTCAAAAAAATGATCTCAATTTGATGCGAGATTGTTTACGTTGAGAACATCGAGTTTGGTTCATTCTGGAACGTAACATTTAGTCGTTTACCTACAGTAATCTGTAATATTTTTAACTAAAAAATCTAGTAATAGATAGTGAGATAGGTACTCATTATCGAACAGACAACGGTAGATCAACCTACCCAAAAAGTGAATGGATATTGAACCGGGTTTCAACATGTTGACGAGCCTCTACACTATACAAAGAAGTTATAGTTAATAGTATTATTACTTAATTTTAATTATATTCTAAAAGAAGAGTATGGTTTTTCGAGTGCATGTGTATTTTCTGTTACATAGGAACTCTTATGACATAGCCCGGCATATTTGGTTTTGACATAATTAGCAATTTTTTAAAATTAGCAGCGCGCTTTAGCAGACCGGTGGGACTCGCCGATGCTAGCTCGATGGATACGACTGCACGCAGTTAAGTAGACATCTTGCTGGCATCGGAGGGTAATATTATTTGTATGTGTGTTTTTTCTGTCTGCTTATGTTTTTTGTTTTTATTTTTATTCTTTGTTTGTTCTGTGTCGTGTATAACTTTAGTTTTTAAGGTCAATTGTAATTTTACTAACCTATATGGGTCCAGATATCCGAAATAAACGATTTATTATTATTTCTTTATAGGCCAAAAACCTCTCGCCTCTTGGGCGGTAATGACCGGCAATAGCACAGTTGGCCGGGATCAGGGCAAAAGAGAAAAAAATCGAATTATTATTATTATTATTATTATAATATTCAATACATTCATTTTCATTGCTACAGCATCAGAGTAGAGCTTTTAAAAAAGAAAGCTCCATCGCAGATTTCTTTTCTAAATTACAAATTCTACTGGTTTTCTTCATTGTTTTTTTCAGCTTCTAGACCCACAATGAAGCACAGCACCATCTACCCAGAATACCAATTTGAGGCACCAGTAAGAGTGTTTACCTAATGTTTATTTCATCCCCAGTCCCTGCTCGCACGTTGTAGCTACACAAAAGAACAAAGATCACATCGGCGCAAGCGCATCACACATTCCACCCTCGTGCTTTTGGTTTACGCGCATAGCTGCTTTTTAAGTTCCGTTTGGTCAAAGGAGGATGTTAAAATGTTTATTAGTTTTTAGATTGTGATGTTATTGATGAATTTCTAAAATTAAAACAATTTTTTTGTAAAACGTTTACTAAGAAAGTCTCATAACATCATTTTTACGACAGTATCTGTATACTGTTTGTTGTTATTCAAAATTTGATGTATCTCTCGAGGAGTGATAGAATTGAAAAAAAAAACATTTATTACACATGGACATCACTGTACTGATAGAAAAGCAAAAATGCAACAACTTTTATTAGTAAATTGACTTTAAAATCTCGAAAATTGCCTTTGCACATACTAAGTTCTTTATGACAAGATCCTGTTACGATTTTTATAGGAAGGTGTGTATTATTTTTACTATTTCGACGTTGGTTTCCTAGGAAATACATCAATTTTTGATTCGCGGTAAAGCTTGAGAGATATTGTGTTGAGGGATTTTTTAATTTGTTGTTTAACTTTTGTGAAAAGGCAGTGCCGTAGCTAGGACGGTACCAGCGGTGCTAAGGCATAAGGTGCAAAATCTGGAGGGACGCAGAAATGACTAAATCATACTTTTTGGGTCATACATGGGCGCAATTGTAGCAGCACGCAAAGTGCGCCTAAAAGGCTAGTTAAAACACTGCTTATAGAAAAATCACAAATCAACCGCCTCGACTAAATCGATCGAAAATAATTCACATTTACGTTTACTTTTCGATCGAAATAAGTGAAGCGATTGTTTTGTGTCACACACAGTAGGCCCTCAGTTGGCTTTTGAAATTCTGAATCGTTAATTAACAGTTACCTTGTCTAAGAATTGTTATCAACCATTTGTTTACTTCACCTCGTCAACACTAGAAATCAGCGGTACAAATCACGACATTAGCATGCGACTGCGCCCGCGTCGGTATTCCGTAGTTTCGCGATTAACACGAAGCGATCGTGTCGAGCTCACGGAGACGGAATGCTAATTAATAGGGGTGGAGGTTATACAAATATATAGTCAGTTTAATAAGAGGTTTATTGAGGGAGAATCAATTTACAATTCATCAATCAATTTACATCCATCAGTATCTTGACTTGAGTGACCAAATTACATTTACGAAATGCCATAACTATGCAACGGTCAGCAGCTATCAAATCATGATTTTTAATTTACCAATTGACATAATTTACTAACCCCTCAGCCCAGCAAAACGAGACACAACAGAAAAAATCTTTTATCGCGGTCTCAAGCGATCGCTCGGTATCCAATGAGTTAAAGATAATTTAGGTCTAATTTCACTACTACAAATCCAGGTTTTAGCATTAACCTGGTTAAAAGAATAATTTCTAAGCAGTTAATAGAGACGACGAATTGGTCGAAAACTGAAAATTTTGGTTTTGTAAAGTTGTGCAAGTATCCATTTACGAAATTTTAAAACGAATCATTTTTCAACTCAAGTAAGCGTCTAAGCCCGCTATACCTAGGAACTTGATAACAATAACATGGGTTTTATTTATATCAATTTGGAACTCGAACAGCCCTATTTAACACCTTGTCAACAACAGTGTCTTAATGTTCGGCAGTCGCGTTCCAAATGTTCCGATCGAATTGGGACATCTTTCAAATTGTTCGGTTTACTGCTTCGTGCTGTGGGAGCGGTCCTGTGGTCACGTTCGCTTTTATAGAAGTTTTCAATCGCTACGAAGTTTTGCATGTATATTTTTTTCCGATTTCAAAGAGAAGGTACTCAATTTTGTTTGGTTGTATTGTGTGTTTGATACGCGATATATTTATCAAATGTTAATCGATTTCAACGATCTCTTTTTAATTGAAAAGATTTTAATAACGGAGTGGTTCCGTGAAAATATTATGTTGATAAATGTAATAAACTGAGCAAAAACAGGGGATGAAATCATTGTACAGCAAATATCTTTTGTTTGAACCTCAATGATTCGTCATGTTTATTTTTTTCAACTGATAAAATATTTATAAAATATTTGATGCGTTTTTTTAAAGTCGGTTTTTATTTGTTTTATAGTATTGTTACATGATGACACGTACGAAATGAGACGATGACGAAAATATATTTATCTTCTGCAGATATAAAACAGACTTTCTCCTTTTAGACTTTTAAAATAAAATGAGAAAAATTCACAATTGTAATAAACATTTTGCTTAAAAGTCTTTCAACAATAGCTTGTTGTCGAGGCTACCACATTATTTTATTTCTGCAACCTCAGTTTTTATCCATTTACCGCTTTTTAAACAAAATCTCGCTTCCCGGAGGCGGTCCATAAATTCGCGGTAAGCAACACCTCGCCATTGTTCGGAGATGGTATCTGCGCACGCGCACGCACGTCCTCTGCGCCCTACGGAGGCGGAATCAGAATAGGCCGTTCGAATAAAAAGCTATCTGAAGACTAATTCTCACCACCAAATAAGGTAAAGTCCTATTTTCTTTTTATTAAGTGTTAAAGAGATATTTTTGCCCAGGTCAAATTGAGCAATGATCTCCGCTAGAAGTTTCCTTGCGTCGTGGGATTCTCAAGAAATGCGAGTACTTACATTGAACAGTTTGAGTTTGGCTTATGACAAGATATGACTATGCGTGCTACATGGTATAGGTATAATGCTATGTTATACACAAGTCAAGTTTGTTTGAATATTATCGAAGGTAATTTTTGGAACCACTAATTGGATTTGAATAATTATTTGACCAATATTTTCAATAAAATTCTGGGTGATATAAGGTATATTAAATCCTAAAAAATAAACAGTTCCTAAAGGTGGCGCTAATTAAAGTCAAAGTCGCTGTTCAGTTGCCAAACAATTTAAGAAGTGAAAACATTAACATATACTACCCGAATTCAACTTATTGTTTTTATGTCAAATAAAAATGATGATTACATACATAAATTACAAAGAGAAGGTCCTGTCAAATCAGGACTCTATCTGACAAAAACCTATGAGGCTACTTTTAACTTCTTTCAAAGGTTCAAAGGAGACCACTTAAAGATAGTTTCCACCTCACGACAAGTCGTATGTACAGAAACAAAGTAATTAAGGCAGACAATTAACAGCCAGGAGTTCTGCCCTAACGGTATGCTACCGCCGTACGACCTGCGGCGACCAGGGCCGGACTTAGACCCGACATACTACTGAATAACTTAATAATTGGATGCCGTGGCGTCCAATTATGACACCAAGAGAAAAAAAACGTTCGCAACTTCTAGCGTCTCGCTAAACAGGCACTGAGGCATCCATCAGTGTAGCCAGGCTTTAGTAGTTAAAATGCAAGTAAGTAGAGATTTCATTCTCCAATTTTTAACTCAAGCTATAGACATATCACGCAAAGAGTAAATGTCAAACAGCTCCTGAATAATTAAAATTGGGACTTCCACCTTAATAATAATTATATTTATTGTAACCTAATGTTTTTGACTATGAACACCTCACGAATTAAAATTGGCTACTCGGCTATTTCAACCAAAAAATTCTATTTGACTAGCTTTGCCCTTGATCCGGGTCTGGGAACACTACTGATTGGCATTTCTGTCACGTATGCACACCTTATATTATGTCGAAGGTGTGCGGACGACATATTTGTGCCGGATTATATCGCAACTGTGTCTTTGTTATTGGAAGGTATGTGGCCAGGTACCATAGATTCATTAATGTAACAACGTAACGGAGTATTTACTTATAATTCTAACAGCTTAATAACGAGTAAGCAAAACAAAAGCCTTTTAACTTATTTCTATGTGTCATAACAATTTAAATCTGTATAGTTAAATATGTAACATTCGGTGTTCTGAGTGTAACGTGAAACACCATAATGGCTACTAGGTAAACCTTCGAGTTTGGGCGCATTTGATTTGTTTTGATGAGTCCCACACAATATAAAAGCGATGTTTATATTTAAGTAACAGTTGCCCGTGACTTCATTTGCATGGTATTTGAAAAACCATAGTTACTCTAAACCAAAAACCACAGTTTTTTTTCACATCAAAAAATATTTGCCAACTGAAAAGCCACATCTAACGGTAAGAGAGTGCTATCTTTAATGACAGTTATCTTACATCTCTCGGGAACCGCTTTTTTTTCTGGGTTAAAAAGTAATCTATCTGCTATTCTAGACTATAATCTATTTCTGTGCGAAATTCCATCTAGATCCGTTCAGCCGTTCGTGATTGAGTAAGAAACATGCATACATCCAACTATCGCATTTTTAATATTAGTAAGATTAAACAGTAATTTAAAATGATTCTTACTGTGGTTTTTCGTCACTGAATTCTCAAACAAAAATTCATACACTCGTTGCAAAAACATCGTAAACTTGACCGGCAAAACTCTCCAAGACGCAAAAGTACGTTTTTACAAGTAGACTAGTAAATTAAGAACATCACTGTTTCTTGTCCTATAAAACAACAACAATGCAACGTTGTAGAACACCGATGTCCTTGTCATACAGTCGGATACAATGTAAACGAGCAATAAACCTTATTTCTAAAGACACAAAGGTCATTATTACTTTGTAAGCTGAAACAGTCGCAAGCGCTCCCAGTTTTTAGATTAGGGGAGACTTGACTGTCTTGGGATTACTATGAGATGCATTGAGTCGATGTCTTGTGTATTTTTTTGGATTGAAGTTTGTTGTACATGACAATGAATTAACCTAAATGACTAACGAGATTTGAGATATTGAACACGTTGATATAAAGCCAATCGACTTCTATTAAGTTTTGAGCATTTTTGCTTAGAAGGCCATACTATATTGCACCCTCTTTCCAAAAAAATTGGATAAAGTTTAGTAGATTTAGTAGTTTATCAGTGATGAGTGAGCTTGTCAAATAAGACCAAATGAGATACTTACCATTTTCATTGTTGTTTACTGTTGTTTAATTTAGAAACATACCTGAGAACAAAGAATAATAATTAAATAACAAAACAAATACAAATATTAAGGTAGACATAAGCTTAAAAGACAGTAATAGAGAGATGAAACCATGATTAGAAAGAGAAAGGTTCAAAAATTAAAATGTGCCACTTTTAGTCCCACTTGCCAAAAATTGACTAAAAAGTCAAGACTTTACCAAAACTAGTTTTAAAATCTGTTTTAACTGTTTGTTTTAAGATGATAGAGACAATAATGTTTTAATCCATATTCAAGGTAAACCTAAATATAAAAAATATTTGCAATTAGCCTTAATAAAGAGTCTTAGTAATGATCAAGTCTAGAAGTGGAAAAATATATATCTTAAGGAGTAGAATCTCCATTCACGGCTCTGTCCCGTGGGGCCAGAGTACTAGTCTTCACGATAAAGTGGTCGCATTGCAGAGTCGCCAGACAACAGACAGACGGACACTTACTGGCGACGGATTTTTATTTTTGTAGTCACAAGTAGTATTAAACTCATACGATACATGTGTTTACTATGTAATGTTTTTTTTTTAAAAAGTAAATATTTTTACATGAAAAAAATTTGTTACTAAGGCCCGATTCGACCAAACACAAAATTAAACCAGTTTAACTATAACAGGAATAACTTTACTTCTTGAATTTACTTTTTGATAACTTCGTTTGCGTTTTTCCAACTTACTTCAGGAATACACTATACTCAGTTTTATTTTATTGTGAATGATGAATGAATGGATAAACCTACTAAAATCCATGTAATCTATTTCTTCTAGGTTGTCATCAATTGCCACAACAATAAAATTTTGTAGGATAACAGAATGCCAATGGTTGCCAATTAACTTGACAGTTTCTAGGTGACAAGAGTGGATTTGACAAGTGACAACTTTGACATTTACTTATTCTCAGTATAATTCATACACTGTCAAAATAGCCCGTTTAAATATTTTTCATAGATTAGTGGTTGGTAGAATGAAAATCTGCTTACTCTAGATTAAGCAGTGGTTACTCTCAAGTTAAAACTTACACCAGCTTGGTCGAATCCGGTCTAAGTCCTACAGTAAGGTATTTTGTTACAATCAAGGTTGTTTTTTTAAACGTCTTAGAGAACCTTAACCTTTTTAAAATTCTGTTGTGTCATTCAATATCACAGAACAGGAATGACACGCTATGCTCCGCTACTGCTCTCACTATAATGCAAAAATATGACATTTGTTGAGAAAACCAATTGTATTCTGACATCAGCTTATTTCACAGTACTCGTGGGTCATATTCCCAGTTTCAATCACTTGCAAAAATAGAACTTCTCAAACTAAAAACATGTTATAAATTATCCCGAAATAGACTCTGCTGACAATTTTCCACTCGCAAATCATGACGGGTCAATATTCACGCCCACTGAGGACTTTATTATAACTATTTCTCCTACGAACACTATGTTTATGAGGTGATTCATAGACAGAATCAGTTTTAATGTTTTGAAAAGTGTGATGCAAATGTAAATATGATTTAGATAGAAAAACGAAATATGAAAGATCTCCGACTTTATATAACGCCTCTGAACATCATATCCCAATATACCTCGATTCAAAGTTTAATTGTAACCAAAAAACATTGCAACGCCTCCTTAACACAAAATGTTCAAATATTAACTAGAATTCTACAGTTCGTTATCTTTTTACATATTATTTGTATGTAAGTAATACTTTTTGATTTCATTCATCATTTATCTCCAAGATTAATTATGTATGGCCAAGATGTTACAAGTTGTAATTTTGTCATAACTTTAATCAACGATGGTGGTCTAACATCATTAGTTCGGGGTTATCACAAATCTTACCTACAGCTTTTACACACAATACTATCATTGAAGATTAATTCAACTGTTCCCAGTATTGGTCAGTCCGAACCTCGGAGTCAACGACTCTCAACCGGAAGCCTCGATAATATTACCAACCACCAGGAATATAGATGATTGACTGCAATAAGACGTTTCTACTGTCTCCCTCTCACCTACCCAACAACACGTAGATCAGAAAAGGATGGGGGATCGTCAATAAATGCACTTCACGTACCAGGAAGCGCGGACGATTTCTGAGACTGGCACAGAAATATTAATCGACTGTAAATATAATTTGAAGATTTTTTTCTATTTGTCACTATGTATTGTGTTGACAAATTATAGTATCCTTTTGGTAACGACTACATTTTCATGGAGCAAGCAAGTTTGGACAAGGCAAAGAATTATTTTATCGATGCACAATTAACGTTTTGTCCATTAAACGAGTTGATGACATGTTTGTTAGGGTGTTTTATGTCTTTTATCTTAAGGACATCAGCAATGGTTGATTTACTTGCTGATACATTTACGATTGAATTGCTTTTAGTCTCATTTACAGTCTGTTTATGCTCGCCACACACGATCTTGTCTGTATTGACTGTGGATTTCAAGATGAGGTATTAGAGATCTACAAGGCATTATCTAAATATGCCATATTAAAGACATATAAGACCTAATTTCTAGGTTTCTAAAACCATGTAGGTAGAAGGACAGTAGCTACCAATCATAGCTTCTTTAAAAAATGCAAAACTTTCGAATCAAGATGTCTTGCTAGCGTCAACTTTACAATCAAGCAACAAGTAAACGAATTTCAAGTTAAATTACAAAACTGTCATCAATGCAGTGATATGTAGCTGCAAATGTATTTAACTGTTCCGTCGCAGGCTTTTCATCAACGCACCTTGTCGAACCTTCATTATGCAGTTGTGTTATGTCAGCGCTAATAAATGACCGCCGAGGAAGACCATCGGCTCGTGTACGCTATTTTATGACCAATGGTGTGACCATGGGTTAGATTTTCGAGGGACACTTTAAAATATCCGTAACTTCATCCACTTAATACTACAAAACGTCAAATTTCCTTAACAGATTTTAAATTTACATTTGAATAAGTAAGCATAAATCTGTATCAATTGAAAAATTTTTATTTTTTGTAGTAACCTGAGAGCCGACAATACATGTTAGGACATCATTTTTAAAATAAAAAGATTGACCAATAGAAGTATTGAGCTAATAACTCTAAAGGGAAAATATTATAACCTTTTACGACAAGATTGATACTAGTTTTTAGAATATTTAGATAAATTTACTTCTGATCACAATATAGACCATGGGTCAGGAATCAGAATGTGATCCATAATCATCACTACTCAAAATTAGACTATGGAAAACCTTTGGATCAACATAAGATAGTATTGCTGCCCGAGTTTTGGTATCAGCAGGACATTTCTTAAAATATTTTTAACCGTGCAGAGTTTTTAATCTCACCTTTTCGAAGTCCTGGTCACCCCAGACAACCATTGCGCAGGCGCATCCCGCCGATAAATAACCTTAACGCAGCGCATCGGCTGTCAATTGACGCCCATTCGTACGTAGATTGACCATAAGTCGCGCCTCTCGGGACTTATCACTTATCGAACTTCGATTTTCATATAATGAAGTCATAAATGTGTAATTCTACTGTTTTTTATATTTCTGATGCTTTTGTTTTATACTGATTTATTACTTTTATTTTACTAAACTTTGTAAAAACTTGCATTGTTAGTTTGATTGTTTGTTGTTCAACGCGTAGCATAGCAATTCTCTTCCAGTCTACCACAGTCTACAGCTACGCAATTTTATATGAGGTCGGCAGAGAAGCATATTGGCCAATGAGTAGTCAATAGGCAAAACTATTTTTATTGCTGCCCTTAACGAGTTATAATGTATTTAACGTTAATATAATATTCTTCTAAGAATTTCAAAACTTTAAACAATTGCTATCACCTCTTTGAGTTTTACTATGACAGACTTACTTTTTTACATAGAAAACTAAAGAACAAAGTAGAATAATCTGTTCATTAAAATTAATGCCCTATATTTCTTGTGTAATTAGATTAATAATAATTACCCGATGGAAAAGAATAATCCAAGATCGGGCTCAAGTGTCGTGCATTGGGAGAGGCATATGCCCAGCAGTGATGAGATTACTAAAAATAAGGTTTTCAAATTAAATTTTAATACAGATAACAAGCATATTTCTTGTCAGAAATCATAAATAATAACAAATTGCTGCTTTCGTATTATCGCCGATCAAAGCTGTCTCAGGCCATAAAAATCAGATCCTAGCCAAATCTCCTCTGTAAGACAATGTCATAAACCCTGTCGGCGACTTTAATTGAAATTTATTGCGTCTCGAACGCGATTCGGAACTAAAATGACACTTGTGGACCACGCGCACCCACGCTACTATCAATCTTGCTGCTCAAATTATAAGGTTAAATTTAGTACGGTACAGTTTGAGTAGAGCGTTCCGTTTTGTGCTATCACAGTGTTATCTGGACAATCGAAGATAATGCACTCATGTGATTTGAGACAATGGGACCGTTTTGTCCCATCGAGTTAGGTGTCGTTAGGGAGCGATTTGGCTTAATACAACTAAACTAGTGATTGGGCCCGGGATCACTTGACCTGTTTAGCCATCATTCATTTTCATGAGGACTTTGTTTAGAGCAAATCGGATTGGAACAGTTTAATCTAATTTAGTATTCAATAGTGAAGTTAGAGCCAGTTAGTTTATGCCTGCAGTCGTAAATTGGATATTTTCTCAAACCTTCTCGTACTAGACAAACATTATTAATAACGATTTTAATAGATTTAGAGATATTGTAGTTTACTTTCTGGTCGGGATCCTTGTTTTAAATCATAACGGTTTTTTGTAGTAACAATAGCAATAAATCTTAAATCTGACATCGTAAACAATCTGCAGATTAGGTGATCCTAATGATTTAGTCCTAAAACTGGCAAATAAGTATAGTAATTGTAAGTTACAAATAATGTTACAATGTTATCAACTATGTCGATACCGTCGCTCGACTGTCGTTAGATGTCTTGAAAACGTTTGTACGAGTAAATGTCTAGAAGTGGTTAGTTTATTTGTTAGAAAATACCAGTTTTACATTTTAAATATTAATTAATTGAATTCACATTGACATAATTACTTATGAGTTAAAAGATCTATAGTTTAAATATTTGCTCCTGTTACTTGTAACTTGTTATTTTTTAGATAATTTAATAATTATTAATAAATACTAATTTATCTCTTAAAAGAGCATGCAATTACGCATTATGCAACACCAACAAAAGTGGTTTACGTAACGATGACCATACATTTAGTTTAAAAGCATTTCTTCAAAAATTTAATGTCCCTTTTACTGCGTCATGAGAAATATTCGTGATGTGTAGTACACCATTAGAGTCATTTGGACCCATGGTTACTCCATGACAGATACCAACCGACCTTTAGTGGTACCGACAAAGGTAAACAGCATTTAGTTGTAATTGATTTTTTGGAACGTTTAGAAGTAGTAGCTTACAGAAACCGCAAACTAAAGCTATGTTGCAGTAAATTTAAAACAAAGGTTTTTTAAAATCACATTTTTATTATTTCCACTTGGTAAAAGGGTTAACTTGCAATCAAATCTTGGAAGTCGAATTAAACCTACTTTTAATTTTTGTATCGATTTGAGAGTATGTTATTTTATGGAAAGCTGAAGGGGCCGTAAAACGTAAAAAGATAATACATGTCAATTTGCAAACACAAGTGTTGACAGAACAGTTATTTAATTTAAATAATAATTATTTTAACGATTTAAGTCTTTAAGATAACGTTTAAAGAGATTTAGATAAAGCTTCTTGTGGACATTAGGCTAACACATTCTTTGTAAATTTTATCTCTTCACAGTAAAAGAAAACAAGCACCAAACTCTTATCTTTGCGCAATGAAAACCAACACAACAATAAACAACACTTTGAAATGTTGTCTTCTTAAAATTGCATGTCTTTTAACAATCTTAAAACTGTACAATAGTTGACATTTCTAATGATAAACAAGTGTGTTAACAAGCAAATTGCATTCCTAGCACATACAAGTAAACAAGACACACGTTATCTCCTATAATTTATTAATGAACAATGACTCATCCAACAAAGCTAAGTTAACATGTCAGTCGCACGATAGTAAGCACGTCTATCGTTTCCGCCTTATCGTTCGCAACGTGGTAGGAAGTCTTGATGTATTGGCGGATATGGCACCCTGCTAACCTGCCAATACCTAGCACTGATAACTTGTCCTTATATAGCATATAAAGTAACGGTCTTAGATTGGCACCTTGGGGTACTCCCAACTCGATTTACTAGAGTGTATTGGCAGATTTTTAATCACAACAGCGCTTGCAGCGAATATTAATTGCAGTTACATAGAATGTCTGTTTATTAAGCAGTAAAGAATTAACATTTTAATATTAACACCTAGCTCGTTCCTTGGGGAAGCCCGAAGTTGTTGAGAAAATATTAATTAACTTGGCATCAATACACTATTGATTTGTTTGTCACAATCGGCGTTTGCGGCTGCGTTTATTTATTCTCTACTCCCAACTAATTTTACATAGGTAACACATAATATAAAACTTTACAGCCTATAGACTTTTATTAACAAGGAAGAGCATAATGGCATGCGTCTAAGTATGTCATAACGTGAAATGGCCATATATTCTCATGCAAGCCACGGGTCCAAGCTATCGGCAGAATAAAAACTAATGCGACGGGCATCTTTGTACATACAAATTGCTTGATCACCGTTCATCAATTCAAGGAAATTCGTTGAACTTTAAATTTGCATTAGGACTAGATTTGTGGTAGGCAAATGATAGAGTCCGAGAAAATAAGTAATAGATAATTTGAATCCAACGGGGACTTTCAGGTTAATATAATATTTTAGTAATATTAATGTACCACCGTCTTATGTGATATTGATCACTCTAGAAACGGTATTTTGTAATTTTTCTGAATAACCGCGCGGCCTCGTCTAATTCTGCCTTTTTTGCTTGTACAATTATTTTCTGTGACTTCTTATTATTACTTGAACATTACCTTTACGTTTAAGCGCTTTTTCTTGAAATCCATTCCTATTTCCTACCCAGTTTTAAATACATATTAGGATAAAATCACGACTCTCTTCACCAAAAACAAATTTAGGCAACCAAAATGATTTTTTTAATCATGATTTGCCGTAGCATTCTGTAATATTTTATCGAATCGTAGTTCTAGATTAATTAAACTAATTTAAAAATAAATATTCAATTTCCTAGACCGAAAATAGATCATTACAAAAATAGAATTTTCAATATCCGTCCGAGAAATACTGACGTGTTACAAAATTCACACATTCATCCTAAGATATAGCGCTCTTATTATAGTGGCATAAGCTCTTGATTTGTTTAACAATTAAGGGAACGGTGGCAGAGAATAATTTTGTAGAATTAGTACAGCAAAGGGCGAAGGAACGTACTGGCCGCATCGAATACCGACCAAAATAGATCGAACGCGACAATGGTAGAACGTAAAGTAAATAAAAAGAAATCAAGTTTAAAATTCGAATCATGCGTTTGATGTTCAGCACAGTTATCGTTCGAGACCGTGCAAAATAGTCTAAAGAATTTTAAAAAAGGTTTTTTAATTGCAAAATAAAGAATTGCATACTTCTAGCCAAAGAAGTTTGTTATTTTTAAGAAGATAGAACAATATAAACATTTTTAGCTTGCTTTTTTGTATTAACTAGTGATGTTTCATCATCAAAATAAAAATAATTCCAATTCGATAGTCGATTCACTCGCTACCGAGAATTTAGTCATAACCTATGACCACGAGTGCGGTACTGTTGAAAAATATTGCGTTTATAGTCCAATAAAGTGCTGAAATAGACTGTTTACTGAGCGAAGAATAACGCTAGACATCGGCTGGTGGTTTGGCAGGTGTCCGGATCACTCCTGCATTTGTGGAAACTCCGCCTCCACGTTCTCTTCTGACCTTATCTTTATAGCAACAAAAAAATATACGATGATTAAATACATAGTCATCATAATTATTATGTCAAATTTAAAGGTCAAATGGTAACAAAAGTTATCATTACCTACATAGGAGGTTTAACGCTGAGTAGTTTATTCCTTTTGATTGAATTTAAGTTTTATAGCAATATATTTACATACATTCAAACACAGCTATCATTGTCATCGCACTGAAATAGATAATATCTATTGGTGTTCTGTATCTTATATCTTGATGTTTTGATATTCTGTTCCTTCAACAAAGAGTTTATTTCCAGAAATGATTGTTATCTATTTTGAATCATGTTTTATTGTTGTCTTTGACTTTGTGATGACTTTCACTAAAATTTTTATGATATTCATCCTAGTATTCTAAAAGGGGACCCACATTATACATATTTTATATCCTAGAAACCACTTACATTAAACCATACGCGTTTTTACTTTACATGACTAAAATCCAATATCGTGTGATTACAAAATATTTTCGGTGATTGCGAGGAAGAGAGGTATAACTCTTATACCCCGAGAATCTACTCCCTATCTGCTTGGTAAAATAGTAAATATTGTTGAGCCCAAATGATCATCATAATCATCATAAATCTTTATTGTGGAGCACAGGTGTACATTGGTCTTACAAGGGATTGTCTTAGAACTAACCGTGTCCTGCCTTCTTGGCGTACAATTCAAAAAACAAAGGATGAAAAACAAAATTAAAATCTGCCTTAATAGGCGTACAAAAACAAATTAAAACGATCGTAATAATAAAAAAGAAATACAATTAAAGTCACTTGCAGTAAATAAAAGTATACAGTACACAATAAAATAATCAGTCCAAGAGTTTATATATTTTGATCTGTCAGGAATTCATTCAATGAGTAATAAGATTTGTCAATTATAAATGCTTTTAATTTAATTTTGAAAACGTCAATATGAGGTTATAGTTAATAACAATAAGGTTTACAAGGTTCTGTTTGATTAGATTAGCACGTCCAAACAGCTGACGATTGTCTGCCTCCGAACTAGACGTGAGTCTGCATCTCGAGAAACAAGACCACAACAAAAGGTAACTTTCGTTTCCATGTACAAATATTGGCATTGCTGTTTTGAAGGACTTTTAACTGTCCATACTTTACCAAATGTCTACTCGTATGTACTACTACAGAATAGAAATATTTTGTGTATTATATTCCGGTTTGAATAAATTCAGAAAACTTTTTTTTTTTTCAAATTTAGGGTTTGGAAATGCTGGACTGGGAGACGCACATGGCAAAATTCATCGCCTGGTATCTCATAAAACAAGTGTGGTATCTCTCTCATATTTGTAATTGATTTATAAAGGACTTGTTTACATTGCCCATAATATAATAAATGTCTTCTTGTTACATAAAAAACTTAACTTTCTTATCTATTTGGTTTGTATATAACGAATCTTGAAAAGTCTGAGTATATATAACATACCAAACACATAATGACGAAAACCATGTTAGTGAGTTCTCAGCATTGTATATGTTCATGTATATCATACATAACTATCACTCCCACACAAGGATGCATCTCATTAATCTCAATGAAATCAAAAGCTCGTCTTCAAAGTGTGAATATAATTAAAGAGATTATATGATGTTCTCGCAAGAGATAAACCTGATTCAATTGACTTAACCCATTTTCAGTTCGCAAACGTGACTCATCAATGAAAGGAACAAGGTAGCTTAGTTGTTGCAAGTCTCGTCTTACATCTGTGAGTCGTGAATTCGCGTCCTAGCTCGTACTTTTATAAGTATAAATAAGTGAGTTAGTAAGTAATAGACAACATCACCTACATTGCTCTGATCCTATGATAAGTAGCTTATGCGTGTTACTAAAATCAGAAACAACGACGGTACCATAACACCCAGACCCGAGACAATATAGAACAGTTTTTTTTCTACATTGACCGACCAGGAATCGAACCCGGGACCTCAGAGACAGCGGCACTAAGTCCGGTATGCTCGCCTCTTGGAGTCTCGGCTACGGAGGTCGTCATAGCTACACATTTGTAATCTGAATGTGAAATTCAAATTCAATGTTTTCCCACACTGCCACAGAAAAGATAGTAATCCGTATAGATATTATAAAAAATCCAAACATGCGTGGAATTAAACTCGCGACTAAAATTAAAATCAACCATAGTAACCCTTTTATTTCATTTGTATTACATTTTCATTTGGTACAGTATCTACCATCGATCTTTAATTGACAATTAATTAAGTATCACAGCTGATGGGTAGGCTATTATTAATTCTTTGATGTTGCCTAACACCTATTAATTGCAATATAATTCTTAGACAGATCTCGTTAAAATTTCATTTATATTTAATAACGGTATAGATTATGTGTTATAACGGTGACAAAATATGCACACGATTCAACACTGTCATGGATATTCTTACATTATACAAAACTAATAAAAACCCTTTTCACCAGCACCTCATTTTTGTGATAAGAGAGCAAAATGAATGAATGAGCGCATATCATACCCCGAAAACGAAATTCAAATTTTGACAGTTCAAGTATCCCATTCGTATTCAGATTCAAGCAATGTTTTTTATTTTGAAATGTTTAAAAAAAATGCATAGAAATAGCTAAAATTCTTTTTTTATTGTTTTGATTTGGTTGGTATTGCTCTTGCATCTTCAATAGAGTCGCTAAACTTGATGTTCTCTATATGAATACGGTTTGTACAAAAAAACCAACTTGAATCTCCATACATATCGATATTTATAGTTTGATATAGGCACACCGTGTACACCGGTTTTGTGTGGATTGTGGTCTATATTTTAAAGGAATATTTACACTGTAATTATTATTAGCGTCAAAACATAACCACAAGACAAGAAAGAAAGAAGAGGAGCAAACTTAACTACAAAAATCGTGTTCTCGTCTCGAATTCGTAGTTTTCTATGCCAGCCCCAAACATTAGATCCATGTTGATAGTATTAACACCTCTACTCCATCTGGTGTTTCACTAAATCATAAACATTCAGCTTATAATAACGCGTGCCACATATTAACAGAGGAAGCGGAGTTATTAGTAAACTAACCTAAATAGTGAGGGGCAACGAACGAATAGTGTTGTCCTAGTAATCGGTTTTTTCAGTCGTCATCTGTCGACGGGTCGTTAATCATTTGAGCTAATGTACTATGTGGCGATGATTGTAAAATGTGTTTGTTTTTTTTCTTATCCTACACAACGCCTTGACAGTTACCTAGTTCGACAGAGGTCATTCTCAGAGATCCTATGAAACTAGTGGCATTGATTAGTTGAGTATAGTGTTTCCTACTTAAATTGGAATTATCTAGCTCTTTGACTTCATGATGATGTATACAGGCTTACATTGCAAAGGGGTGCCAAATTTAAAAAATAAGATCTAGGGAACAATATAAAGACGCGTCTTAATCGTTATTATTTTGAATAATCGTATGTTACGAAAAAAAATTACTTATAGACATCCGAAAATAAATTAGATTACAAAAGCCGCGCGGTCAATCATCAGGGGCGTAGGTACGGCAACCCTACAAGGACCTTACGCAGTCCACATATGATGCATTTTTTTCATGAATCAGTTAAATTATCTACGCCTACGAATTTTAACAGCGGATAGGAATAAATAAATTTGAAAAAATGATTTTTTTTTCCTATTCCCATTCCTAAAGATTTGGCACCCCTTTGCAATGAAACCCTGTATGATATAGTGCTTTCTACTTAAAGTAGCATTCTGTAGCTGCCTACAGAACGCCATTTTAAGAAGAAAACACTATATCATATACATCATCTTCATCCTTTGGAAGTCCACTCCGCCTATGCCATGCAGTGGACTTCCGAAAGATGATTATGATGATGACAATTTTATTACTTCCGAAGTGAAAATGTATGTAGCCGTTAGACAAAATAGGTACCTAATATATTTATTTATTTAAACTTCATTGCACAGCAGATTTACAGCACAAAAGGTGAATTTTATGCCATGTGGCATTGTCTACCAGCCAACTACTATAAAGTACTTACATTTTTAAGTGCTTTTTTTGTTTTATACTACCTAAATCTTAGGAGTCTAGTATATTTTTTTAGTTTTTCTGATTATTGTATTTATCGTAGTACTTGTAATAAAATATTATCAACTAGCTTCCGCCCGCGGCTTCGCCAGCGTGAAGTTCGGTCTTTAACAACGACCAAATAATGCATTTATCAATTTATTAATTTTGATTACCATCAAAAAGGTAATAACTAGTGAGTCAACCATAAAGGATAGACATTATGCAGTCCCAGTCATTTTTTTTTACTTTTAAAGGGGAACAATTTATTTTGTCTTACATGATTTTTGCGTAATTTTAACCGTTTACGCAGCGCACGCAACGGAAGCTCACAAAAGGTATTTTTTTCCGTTTTTGCGAAATGTTTCATTGATTCTCCGGTCTTATTACGTAGCGTGATGTTTTATAACCTTCCTCTATAAATGGGCTATACAACACAAAAAAAAAAAACATTTCAAATCAGTTGTTCCTGAGATTAGCGCGTTCAACAAAACAAACTCTTCAGGTTAATCATATTAGTATAATATAGACAAAGTTTCTCCTTCACGTAGATAAAGTGCAGTGTGGGGACGGCCGTAAAGAATACACCTACTCACTGCCAACCGGAGGCGTGTCGTAAGAGGCGACTAATTCCTGTAGCACGAGACGGGCAGCAGCGTTTGTGTGCAAAATCTTATAAAAAAAACTGCGCTGGCCAACCCGCCCGCCTAGGCTTATGTTCAGCAGAGGACGTCCAGTGGCTGAAATGATGATGATAGATAAAGTTTCTCAAGCAATGTAATCTAATACTCTCAAAATGAATCCAAAAACTCAATATCCAGCTTCCATAGTTAAGACGTCTGTCCCAAAGTCCGTCTGTTTTGCGCGCGCGCAGCCACGTGCAGCGCACGGGGTTCAGGGAAACGCGACCCTGAGGAGGCGTGGAGTCGATCTTGTGTAATAAAATTTTAACGCGTTACATTTTAAAATCAACTTACAAATGATGATTGTGCAAAATAAATATATAAGTTTCAAATAGTTAATAGTTTGTTTTGACTGATAACGTTTTTCATAATATTTTATAAATTTTATAGACGCTACTAACTTTACTACTTTTTAGTTTGTGTTGCATTATATTGATGCGAATTTTAATGATGATTAGCGTATTAATAAATGATTTGATTAAATATGAGGATAAGTTTAATTCTAATTCAATACATGTTAGACACGTTTGAAAAAAGGTGTAATTTTTCATACCAATTAAAGTACATAATTATGTAGTTATCAATAAAGAAATTTCGTAGTCAATTAGTCATCATGATGTTAGAAGCCGACAAAGCAACAATAAATGCACGCCTACTAAAAGACAGCCTTTTAACGATCTTGCGGTCAGCTTATCGGGTGTCTACTGTGATGTCTAACATAATGAAACCTAGTGGCAATTGTAGACAAAACAATTAAAAAGTCAATAAACAGTCTGTTAAAACAAGTTTAATTTGCTTGATTTACTGACTGTAATGTGTGTACACTATGAAACTATTTTAACCTTAACGATTATTGAATAAATACAAAAATCAATGCAGTAATAAAGATGAAGAAACTTTGAACCCCATTATTAACTGTTGACACATTTACAAAAATACCCTTGTTGATCGGCATAATATTATGATGTGTATTACTCTATATATTTATAACGTTGGATTAATTTTATTCGTTACTAGCTGTTGCCCGCGACTTCGTCTGCGTGGTCTTTAGGGATATGAAAAATAGATGTTGGCCGATTCTCAGACCTACTCAATATGCTCACAAAATTTCATGAGAATCGGTCAAGCCGTTTCGGAGGAGTACGGGAACGAACATTGTGACACGAGAATTTTATATACAAGATTACTCATCGGTTAGAAATAAAAAAGAATTTGCAAAGAAACTAACAAAGAAACTGATTCCGTAAGTATCTATAGCTATTTACCTGGCTATTTGTTTAAATTCTAACGATATCATACATCTTTTAGCTTATGGCGAAGACGCACGAATACAAACGGATAAAAAAGTTACAGACATTTTACTTAAATAATTCTGAAAATAAAAATAGTACATACACCCGACTCCATTCCCGCATCTGTCCGAAAAGCAACAAAAACATATTGTTTGCCACGTGTTGCGCGCGCGCACACCGAATGCTAAAAGGGACGAGGTTCGAGTCCCGCCATAATGGGCCCAGACAAATGTTTTTCCAAACGACGCTAATTGTTTTTTACAAACAATTGCTGGACCTCTCTTGAAGACTTTTTAAAAAAAAAAACGTGTGTAGGTACTTGGTAATTCCAAGTCTTGGATTCTAGTACTATGTATTAGAAAGCCCTTTATACTAAAATTCTACTCATGTATTTGTTCCTACATTACTTACCATCTCATACTTTCTGTAGACAATAGCTAACAGTATATCAAGCTAAACATTGCCAGCATTATTTGATCGCGTATCAAAGAGACATTTTATACAAGTGAGCGATCAGCTTATACCGGATATGTTAAGCTCGATGGCTTGATTATACAAACAGCTTTATAGACATACGATCTAGGTACCTGAGGCCTAAATAGATGTTTTCAAAAAACAGTTTCGATCCAGTCTAAGTAATATTAATCATCAAAAATCTCATACACTGATATTATGACGTCAAAGATTCTACTTTACGAGTAACTCGTAATGCGACTAATAAACAAACACCTTATTTTAATTGGTTCCATTTTCACAGGATTTAACTTTGAGTTTATGTAAACTAAGTAGGTTTGTTGTTTAAAGTCATTTAAGTAATTTAGCAATTTATGGGTTGCAAAAAATGACCTTTTTTGTATGTTTCTTTCTCTTCTTTTTTACACTTTCGATTAATAATCATCGACTTCCCTAATATATTATATAGTATGTATTTATTAATGTCTAAATTGGTATGTATGTGTATGTTTACTTGTCTTATAAAATATATCGGATACTTTATACTCCGCCACTGACTACATTATCTGCATTACCTCAAGGTTGACTATTAGAGAATGTTGTACAGCATTAAGTCCGCCAATTGTACTTACCTGTACAATAAAGTTTAAATAAATAAATAAATGAGTTGCCGACTATTCATATGGTTGCACACTCGACTTTCAATTTTTACGGACGATATTTTTTGAGCAGTTGATTCGATTCCCGAAAAGGTTTACAAATTGACTTGAGTTAAAAAAAATGTTGCCACGCGTACACTATAACAATTTAAAAATATATGTTATTTATGACAAATTAGATGTCATTTGTAAATATTTGAATTTTGAATTGAATTGAGTAGGAGTTAAAATTGGAAAATCAATGGTATATCTTAATATTTAAATTTTAGCAAATCAAGACTGATTAATCTACAACCATTTTGATTTCAGCAATGTGGTATACTTATTATAAGAAGGAATATAAAGAATAGGTCGACAAAAATACAAGACGATAAAACTTAATAAGGTATTCGTCTTTTAATAAACCACATTTTGAGCGCAGCGGATTGGTGCAGTTTTCCCGCGATGCGCGGAATATTACAGGTTCATTTTGGGTCTGACCGCTTATTTTTGGCTAGACTATTTATATGACGCTTCCAATGAAATGCGTATAAATTACAGCATAATATGTAAAATCATTTTTATACATAATTTTTTTTTTTATAAATTCTAAATAGTCCTGTCAAAGCTTTAAGTTTGAAGTTCGGGTACGCAAACAAATTTACAAAATTAACGGCATTGATAAATGGTAGTACTAAGATAAACTATCGAACTTACAGCTAATTAAGTACAATAAAACAAAATGTGACTAATCTATTGAAATTTTTTATCGTTCTTCCCGCCGTTTTTTCAACGCAAGCACACATTTATAATTAATTCTAATCTCCAAAAACAATACCAAGAAACGTGAGTCACGTCCAATATGAAACTAATTACGTTTTCATATTATGCCGCTGTTCTATATTTAATTATATCTTAAAATAAACACAAATCGGCTTACCAGATACACTGAATGTGCACAATTCACGTACTGGCATCCGCAAATACGTTGTCACAAACAAGAAACTTCTGTCAAAACTGTTTTGGCCACAAAAATTCAATACACAAAACACAGGTTGATAACTGGGATCTTTCGACCGCGAAAACGCGTTGCAATCGTGGTTTGAATCGAAATACAGCGGGGTGTAGACGACCACACACTCCGACGCTCGAGTAACGACTGAAGAATTGGAACTATTGGAAGCGGAGCTTTCAGCGAAGCTGCGCGTGCGCTTCGGGCGGCGCGTAGGGCAATATAGCCGTCTCACTCTGCACCCGGGAAAGCGCTCGCAATGTCGCTGTGGAAATGGGAAACGCAATGACGCGCGCGTTGCGTAACGCTCGGTGCACTATGATTTATTCGGTCGCTTGATTAATGATTTCTTTGCTTTCCGTTTGGAATTTAGTTATGTTTTTCTTTGAATTTGACGGCACGGCAGCTTAGAAATGTACGAAAATTCAAATAATAATTTATTATAAGGCTTCTTTATTGGAAGCAGTACAGCAGTGTAGCAGTGGAGTAGTTTTGTTATCGAGTGCGTCACACGGCATCTCTTTTCAATCTATATGTGCCATCTCTATCTTACATAGTTTTACACAATTTTCGATTAATACAAGATGAAACTTATTTTTAAAAAATCTAATAGGTACTACGCATAACATAAATACACAAATAAAGTCAAATTTCAATAGTCGAAATTAACATAATTAACAAAAAAACGAATTCGGCTCTCTACGGTATTGCCGTTTTAGCACAAGAATCACGTTGTGGCATATTAAGAAATTGACTATGTAATGTTATGACCATGCACATCTTATAGGTTTTCCTGTGATCTATAGGCAACACCTATATTTACCAGGTTTTTTTTTTTCAAAATTTTAGGCTTTGTTACTTCGGAGATAAGCGGGGTAGTGGTCAATTTTCGTCCATTTTGCTAAATAACTTGTTCAACTATTTATTTTATATTAATAATTAAAAATATAATTAATTAATTATATTTTTATTATTAATTTAATTTCCTTTGCCCTAAGGTTGTCTGGAAGAGATCGCTTTTGGCGATAAGGCCGCCTGATTGTACATAACTGTGTCTTGTGTGTAATAACCTTAATGTTTTGTGCAATAAAGTGTCTATCTATCTATCTATATATAATTGAGATCTTTACAAAAAGCCCTTTCATTTGATATGCCACACAGTACAGTTTTCAAATCTTTTTTTTATCTACTAATTTGCCCCCCATAATTGTCCCTCTTAATAATAATTTGTTTGTTTTCGTTACACGTGCATGTTTGGGTCATAGATATTTATATGTGTACTAAATTTCAACTGAATCAAGTAGATTCGTAGGAAATTGGTTGTAACAGACGGACAGACAGACACACGAGTGATCCTATAAGGGTTTCGTTTTGTCATTTGGACTTACGGAACCCTAATAATCAGGTAATAGAATGCTTAGATATGTTTTTGGTCGTGCTACTAAGAAGGACAAAAGCAAAGCCAAGTTTTGTAAGCCAAGAATTGTTACACAATCAGTTATAAATTACGCAGCTTTATGTTTTCACATGATTCTTATAGGTACACTTTAATGTTAATGGGCTCTTAAATAATACAATCATTGTGCACTAGACGATACACCAGTAGTCATTATTTCAAAATCTTAAATCCTTGGGGTACCAGACATAGATTTTTTTACCCAGCGTCTTCATTAACACCACGAAGCGAGTCAATTTAGAAAAAATAAGTATTTTGCTTATCTTTAACCAACACACGGGCCTAGTCAGCAAAGTTCTCCGCAGCAAATTAACCAGAAAATAAGGCAGTATAAGTTATCCAGCTACGAGCACAACACTCCGCTGTTCCCACATTACAGCTTCGTGGAAGATTCCCAAGTCTTCCGGCTTCCTGTTCCTGGGATTTGTTTAATGGGCTGTATAATATGCAGGCCGCGGGAATATTAATGCAACTCATTTTGTAACATATTTGCGGAATGATAATGTAGTTGGTTGGTATAATTTAATATGTACACTAATGTAGCACTAATGCAGGAAAGCGATCATTATTATGTCAATAGGTGCGGACTATAATGATAAGTTCAACTCTGTAGACCTATAATGATACGTTGAACTCTGTAGACAATGTAGACATCATGTCATAGCGATGAACCTAAAAACTTAAAAGATGTAGAATGAATCTGCTTTAGGGCCGATTCGACCAAACACAAAGCTATACCAGAATAACTATTACGGGTATAATTTTACACCTTGAATTTACCCTTGGATAACTTTGATTACGTTTTTCGAGCAATACACTATACACGGTATTGTTATTTTGTAGTTCAAGAGTGAACGATCAACGAATTGATAAACCTACAAAAATCCATGTAATCCATTTCTTCTAGGTTGACTTGAAATGCCACAACATTTTAATTTTGTAGGATAATAGAGTATCAATGGTAGATGTTGACAACATGTCAGTTTCGAGGTGACAGGGGTGAATTTGACAAGTAACAACTTTGACATTTACTTATTCTCAGTTTAATTTATACACTGTCAAAATCGCCCGTTTTAATATTTTTCATAGATTAGTGGTTGGTAGAATGAAAAATCCGCTTACTCTAGATTAAGCAGTGGTATACTCTCAAGTTAAAACTTATACCAGCTTGGTCGAATCCGGTCTTAATCACCTAACTTTCAACACCTGCCTATTATAAAATATATTTTCTTTTGATTGTAATGTATTGTACCTAAACGGTGCTGGTGGATCATTTATTAATACTCTTACGAAATACTAGTGATAAGTGTATTGTTGCGCCACTGTTTGTTATCCTACATTAATATAAAAATGAGGATCTAATTAACAAGGTGAAGCGATGATATAAGCAAAACTGTTGGCAGTGGATGGAAAAGAATAGCTGAGAATCGGGCTCAGTGGCATACATTGGGAGAGGCGTATGAATATCTAATTCAAAGAAGAACATAGTATATTGGTTTAAACTTCCATGGTCACTAAACATTAGAAATAATATATTTAGGATTATTACCACCACGTATCTGTATTATCAGATTTCGCGATATTACGGCGATTCAAGCGTCTGATCTCGGTTGGTAATCATATCAGCCTATTGCAGGCCACTGCACCTGGACGCAAACCTCCCCCAAATAGCCTAAGAGCACGATTTCCCAATTTTTTCATCTTGCCACTGCCAGCCACCTGAGAAAGATTATCGGTCCATCGAGTTGGGGGCGTCCTACACTACGTTTGCTAAGGCATGGTCTCCACTCGAGAACCGCTCCTTTGATCGGTTCTGCGACAGATGTGGCCGGCCCACTGCCACTTTAGCTTGCCATTACTTGGTTTATACCGGATAACCTCGGATGGTAATAATCTCAAATTATTTATAAATAATTACTATTAGTTACGAAAGAACTGTAACATAAGCACACGGGATTACATGGACAAGGATAAATTCAGAAAACATAACATAACATCGCATAGCAAACATAATATCGCAAAATCAAATTAAAATAACATAATTTAGGTAAAGACAAATAATCCTGTATGACTGAAGCGTATGTCTGTCGTTCTGTGTTTGAAAAGGATATGTTAGAAAAATATGAACATCTATTTTTAGATCTATGTGTTTATATATTTAAAGTATATGTAATTAAAATCTTCAAACACACGATCTTCATACAACGATTAAATCTAATCATGCATTAACGGCTATCTGAACTGATTTTGATGGTAATGATAAAGGTACATAAAAAAAATATTAATAGATTAAAAAAACATATAAAATGTAGACTTACTGCCATGTTACATTCTCTGCCAGTCGACTATAAGGCTAAATATATTTATACTCCATTTTAACCTAAGAGAAAGGGGCAGCCGTAGGTTAAAAAGTTTTATTTTCAATAAATTCACGGAACTAAGCTACTATATTAACTCGTGACACCTACCTACATTTTTTGCATGTAAGTAAGTACCATAAGTAAGTTCAAATCATCAAAGAAAAGAACATAAACACAGTAAGAACCTCAATCATAGCAACCCGACCCAACTGCCGCACCCAATTCATAATGCACTATAGTGCAGTTCATACGCATTCACGCCATTCATAAGCGTGTCGCTAACTATAGCTCGCTTATAATAGATCCATTCACGGATCGATCCGGGTCGATATATGGTGGAACTTTACGATAGATCTTGTTTGGTTTGATTGGTTCTGTGCTAGGAATCGTTAATGGTTTTTATGGTATATTTAATTTTATTGGGTTTCTATTTTATCTAGTACTTATTATACTTGTTAAATAGCCTTCATCGTCATCATCATCATTTCAGCCATAGGACGTCCACTACTCAACATAGGCCTCCCCCATTGACTTCCAGATTGGCCGGTTGGAAGCGGCCTGCATCCAGCGTCTTCCTGCGACCCTTACCAGGTCGTCTCACCACCTTGTGAGTGGACGTCCTACGCTGCGCTTGCCGGTACGCGGCCTCCATTCTAGAACCTTAAACCTAAATAGCCTTATTGAGAGTAAATTCATCTCTCGCCATAGAGAAAATAATAGGATAACCCTTTAAAAAAGGTAGCTACAAAATCGCAACAATAGTAAAATTATTTTATACTAGCTGTTGCCAGCGACTTCGTTCGCGTTGTCTTTAGTTTATTCGTAAAGAATTTTCTGCGCAACTTTCCATTTTTTTTCTTTCAAAAGAACCATTTCTGACAATAATAATAATTAACACAACAAAAAAAGAATAAGCGAAATTGTATAATCTGTTCACGCGGTGCGATGACCAAGGGAAATAGGGATTCATTTTTATATAACTTTTTCTATGGGACCAACATCAAATTCGCAAAAAAAAGAAACACTTTCCCATACTAAAACGCGACCAGCTGGCAACAGTTTGTATGGAAACGTCAATTTTTTTTTTTGAGATTTCGATGTTGGTCCCATAGAAAAAGTTGATGTAATTTAGCCGTAACCCCTTAAAATTTTATTTCACCTTTTCGTTACATCCTGTATAGATTTAATTTTTTTTCCACAATCACATCAATCATCTAGCCCTAAACTAAGCAAAGCATATATATATGACGACTAGATAACGAATAAACATACTTAAATACGTTTATAAACATCCATGACTTAGGTACAAATTCGAACCCGCAACCGCATCCGCAACCTAGCTTTGTAGTCCGGAGTGCGAACCACTACACCAGACCATCGCGAATTGGAATAAAGAATAGTGCTTAAGGACATGAGCAAGTTCGAGGTTTCCGAAGACGATGTCGAGCACAGAGCGAACTTTTATTACTTTTCTATATTGTCCGGGGTCTGGGTTGTATGGTACTGACATACGTTGTTTTAAATTTCTGTAACACAAGTGCTTAAGCTACTTATCATAGGATCAGTGAATGCATGTGATTTGGTCCAATAATGAAAGAGAGAAAAAACCCAACTATACATCACAAAAAAGTGAGTAAGTTCAAAAGTAATCATGAATTAATACGTAAATTAAAAATTGGTGCTAAAGCTTTTAACCACCCAAAATCTTCAGAAATTCTTTTAAACATTCTTAAGCAACTCCCAATCCAACAGACTATCAATCAATCCACACGTAGTCCAAGGGCCAGTCCCAATTTGTACGGCGTGATCTACGATGTTCCGTCTTCCGGCGCGCGCGCGGAAGCGATGTCATGCGGACAAAAAACTACAGGATTTGGGATTTGAGTTGGTAATCGAGTGTCAGTCTTTAGAGATTGGGGGGAAAGGTCTTTTTTGATTGGCAGGTTAAAAATTGTTCAGACTTATTTTTACTGTTTTTGTACAATTCTGTTTGTCAAACACGTTATTTATGCATCGCGCAAGAAAATCGTATTTTTTGGATTAGACATTTTAGCTATTGCTAACATTCTTAAAAGAAGCGTTAAAAAATATCTAAGTTTCAAAATCTGTTCAGCCGTAATGCAACTTAAATATATTCACATTTGCAACATTAAAATGCCTGTTTTTACTAAACTTAGACAAAGGTTAAACTTGCGCTTAATAATAGTAAAATTGTTAGCAAATATACATGGATACACGTTTTGACTTATGGCCAAAACCATAACTGTGATGCGACGTCACATCTTAGAATTCTAAACACGATTTGTTTGACATCTACGCAGTCTCCGGCGTTGCGAATTCGCATCGCATCGATTCGCAGTTTTGTGTTGGCCATTATTCTTCGTTATCCTTCCTATTTATTTGTCCCGTTCCTAGTCGGGGTAACCTTGACCATGATCCTATCCTATCCTATCCTATCCTACATGCGGCAGGTAATAACTTGTTAGTTATCGTATAGATCGACAGTAGCCTACAATATTGTCCAGTGTTAGCCTACTAGAGTCCATTGCTTGAAAAAATCTCTGTTAATGGACGACTGGTAAAGAATGCCTTATGGCATTAAGTCCACCTTATGTATGTTTTTTTAAATCTGTGCAATAAAGTTTAAATAAATAATTAAAAAGTGCCAAAGAGCTTATCTCTCGCCTTTTTCATCCCGCCACTGTCAGGCATCTTCCTAAGATCGTCTTTCCATCGAACTGGGGGGTCCTACACCAGCCCTTTCATCGGTTCTGCGACAGATATGGCCGGCCGAATGCCACTTTAGCTTGCAAAATTTTTGTAGTATGTCCGTTACTTTGGTCTTCTGCCGGATGACCTCGTTAGTTTATCCCTTAACGAGATCCAACCTCTCCTTAGAACGCTGTGTGACGTGAAGTCGGTGGGTCAGCTTTACTGTCATGTTTCACGTTTCGGCTCCGTAGGTCATTACTGGTAGGACGTTCTTTCGAATATAAACTTGCTTTACTCACTACCTAACTCGTACGACACGTGTAAAAGTGCATAACTCGGGCCTATTTTAAGTTTTTATTTATCGTTCACCACAATTTAGGCCCATTTCACACTATGCGGTTTTGCAGTCGGTGCAATATTTTGAGCGTCAAAGCGGCAGAGCACATAAACACTGGGCAATATCAATACTATACGATGCGCGGCGCCACGCGTTACCTGCGCCCACGCACTTTACTGTACACAGATATAAAACCTGACTTTTATACTAAAACTACTCAGTTTAGGTATAAAAGCCAGGTTTTACCTACAGCGAAATAATTCTATTACGCTTTATTTTCTTTGTTTTGTGCGAGGATGCGATTTCAAATTAAAATTGCCGTTACGCGCAATAATCTAGATCTTTACTTCGTTACATTATCAACATTTATGAGTAATTATTTGGAAATAGGAAGCCTATATGGTTAAAAACATATAAAAGATCACAAAAAATTAAACCTTGTACTATGGCGACTAGATAACGGATAAACAAACTTAAATACATACATCTATACAAACATCCATGACTAAGGTGCTCGACATCACACAAACATCTGCCCCTTGCGCAAGCGCTGGTTTTGTAGTGCGGATCGCGCACTACTATACCACGATTGATGACCTCCGTAGCTGAGAGGCGAACATACTGGACATGGTGTCGCTATGTCCGAGGTTCCATTCCCGGTCGGTCAATGTAAAAAAGTAACTTTTCTATATTGTCTCGGGTCTGGGTGTTGTGGCACGGTCGTTGTTTCTAATTTCTGTAACAAAAGTTACAGAAATAGTTATCATAGGATTAGAGCAATGTATGTGATGTTGTCCAATATTACTATATTATTATTATACCAGACAGTCTGACAAGATATAAAAGCTCATTTCGATAAACTATCAACTTGTTTAAATTCATTTTATATTAGGAAGTCAGATGATTAAATATAAAATGAATCAATGAATGATCCAGTGATTTAAATCTTCGCCGCATACGTATTGTGGTATTGTTCATCCATTACTTTATAATCTGTCGTCTCTCCTAAAATAAACCTTATGCTTATCAGAATAAAATGGTTTACGAGCTTACCACAGCACACACAAACAATACGATATCAAACAGAAATTATATTGGACACTCGGAGAAAAGAACAATAGCACATTTTGACGGCGACATGGCAAACGAATTACATGTAACACAGATACAGTTATTATTTGAACTCAGGTACACAATTTAGTCGAAGGAACTTTATCATATACGAGTAATAGAAGTAAGAATTTGAAAATTTCAGGGAATGTTTTGAGGTATATTGTCGAACCTTTCGTTTCTTTCCCAACCATATTTGTAACGTAAAACGAAATATTCCCGCTTCCGGACCCATGGAGCACATTATAGAGTAGAAATGTCATAGATTTGTTCGACAAAATGTTCTACCATTTTTTTATCTATATTGTTTTTGTATGGGCGAAGGTTGACAGGAGCTGTCATTTCATACTAAATGTAAGTGAAAAATCACTTACTAGTTTCGGAGAAAGATTGTTTATATTGCTGCTCTATAGGGTATGTACTCGATAGTCCCTAACAAGCACAACCTCACGTTGCGGGAGTGTTGTTCCTTTTATCTCGACGTCAGTCCACTGCTGGCAATAGGCCTTTCCCAATGCACACTACTGACTCCGATCCACGGCTAATTTTTCCATCGGCTGCCAACAGCAGTAGCGTACATCACCGCTCCACCTTGTTGGACGACTTCCTACCCTAAGCTTGCCAAGTCGCGGTCTCTCCTCAAGAAAACTTCACCCCATTTTCATGTTATTTATCACCAAGGATTTGCCGGAGCCGATATCGAAAACTCTTACCAGGCTGCGGACGATCCAAGGACAACTTTTGTAGGTGGGGTTTACACTGACACCCTTAACAACAGATGCGAGTGTGGTGGAGTCACCACCCAAACAATGGCTCATCTCTTGTCATATCCTACGCGTTTGCCCACCTGCTCACGCAAAGACGTACTTCATTGAAAACACTGTCCGCGTGGCGGAGTATTGGTCACATACAAAATTTTAGTTGCCCTACAGCAAACTTGACTGAGCTATTATACCTTTACCTTGCTTATTCTTTAATTCTAACCTAACCTAACCTTACCATATTATACTAAACATACAGTGCCTTCTTCCTTACGAGATTATATAATAATAGCAAGTAGAAAGCGCTCCTAGTAAGATTTTTATCTCACAGCTGGCATGGCAATTTGTATAGCTCGAACGTCAGTTCAAATATAATAATAGGCCCGCGTATTGACATGATCGGCCCATTGCGCATGAGTGCCGTTTCGCGGAGATTTACGATGCGGAATAACTATCGAGGAACGGTTGGGAATAGAACTGGGGCTCTATGAGAGGATTCTGATATGTTTTAGTATTTAACCTTTCTGCCAATAGAAAATTTATTGTTACACGGTCTCATACTTTGCTTGGCCTGAACTTGACCTTGGCTCGGCTTCCAATAATAAAAAAGAAAATGTAGTTTAAAAACATAATACTAATTTTCATGATCTGAAAGTGAAATAGAAATTTACATCATTGCGTTGCGAGGTACATATAACGTAATTTTTTTTCCCGGGACGTCTGCCACTGTTAGGCGAACCAGAACCAAGCCAGTTTAGAAAAGTTAGGTTTTAGTGTTTCGTAGCCAAATGGAAATAACGGAACCCTTATGGATTTGTCATGTCTGTCTGTCCGTCCGTATGTCACAGCCACTTTTTTCCGAATCTATAAGAACTATACTGTTGAAACTTGGCAAGTAGATGTATTCTGTGAACCGCATTAAGATTTTCACACAAAAATAGAAAAAAACA
Organism: Anania hortulata; assembly: GCA_963576865.1. NCBI lineage: Eukaryota > Metazoa > Arthropoda > Insecta > Lepidoptera > Crambidae > Anania > Anania hortulata. The sequence continues at coordinate 16,693,911 of OY756408.1, read as the reverse complement.
ATAAATTTTGGGGGTTCCCTATACTTAGAATTGAAACTCAAAAACTCCACGCGACCGGGAGTTGGTCATCGAATTACAACAATGTTTGAGACTTGAGTATGAATACTAAAGATTTCATAGACTGATAGGCTGAAAACTGAGACGGTTTTACGGTGATTGAGCAAAGGGTCATCCAGGGGAAAATTCAAGGACGCCGAAAAGAGGGTAAACGTAAAACCTCTCAATAATCTTAGACAATAGTTCACGTATTATAGTATATATATATATATATATAGGTATAATATAATAGTTATAGGTCTCCATTTAGGGCAGCAGTAGATAAAGTGAAGATTGACATAATCGTCAACCTCCGGCAAGGGAAGGCACCTTAAGAAAAAGAAAAATTAATACAAACAAACAATTACTTGTTACGACTTTTAAATCAGTAATGAGGTAAATAAAAACAAAAAAAAATATTTCTTGTAACAGGAGAATTTTAATAACCATTGCGACACATCAGATCCCTAAAGTTTTATATGGTTATGTATTATTCTCTTGTGTGTCGAATAAACGTTTCTATTTCTAATAATTGTAATCATATCTAATGCCCGTCGTTTTAGTCGTAACTTGATTTGGATGATGGCAGCCATTGTCTATTTAGTGAAACAGTTTATAGACTGATCGATTTCCTTACTTTCTTATTCTGCTTTCATGTGGCAGTATTGCATTGTATCTACCAAGTAACACCTACGCTAGTTGCCTAACAAGTAAGCGCATTTGGCCAGAAGTTCTGTCCAAAACCATTTATGCTCCAAAAACAAGACCACTCAAATGTTTTAACGCCCTCGGTGCCATGTTCCAATTACATTTTAGGCGCACGCAAACTATGTTCCTTAACGTACCCATTACTATAGGAACTTTGCTGAATGGAGTAGGTTTTTCCATTAAATTACAAAAAAAATACGCTTCAGTACCACAGTAGCAGTGTAATCCTTAACGGTACATAATATATAAAAGTGATTTCTAACAGATTTATATTCACAATAATTGCATGTTTTTTTTTAACAGTAAATTTTTTTGTTTGGATTGCGTTGCTTCTTTCCACGGTCTGTAGACTTAACATCATTTACTTTCGACTTTACATTATTGATACCGACTACTTTCGACTTTACATTATTGATACCGACTACTTTCAACTTTACATTATTGATACCGACTACTTTCGACTTTACATTATTATAATTGTCAGTTTTTTACTTGTGTTTTTAAGTTCCAGTCAAAATTGTAGCTTTGAGCCTTATACATCATGTCATATAACATTAATTGATTTTAATTAATCTAGTACGTGGTTCTGAACAGTCCTAGCGATATTTTGGGTAGTTATATGTTCAAAACTATTTTAACATCAAAATCGCGAGTTTTTGTTTCTCGATACAAACTAACGTTCTACCATATTGATAATGACGTATGAAGGAGCATTTTTTTAAAATGATTACTATGTTGAACTATGTAGCGTACCGGCAAGCGCAGCGTAGGCCGTCCACCCACAAAGTAGACAGAGGATCTGGTAAATGTCGCAGGAAAACGCTGCCTGGATGCAGGCCGCTTCCAACCAGCTAATCCGGAAGTCGATGGGGGAGGCCTATGTTCAGCAGTGGACGTCCTATGGCTGAAATGATGATGATGATGATGTTGAACTCATAATAAAAGTTGTTGTTGTTTGTATTAATGAACATATCGCCTCGTTACATTTAGCTATTGTTTAACACCACATCTTGTTGTTTGGAATTGGCTAATAGTTTTCATAATATTACTCATTTTGTTATTTTAGTTTGATTTGAGAAACAAATATTATTAATTAAATAAAGGTAAAAATAAAATGACAAAAACCATAGGTACAAAATTAGATAGATAGATAGATAGATACTCTTTATTGTACACCACACAAAACAAACAAATCACAGGAAAGTAAATACTTAGTGAATAGCACAATTTAGGCGGTCTTATCGCTGGAAGCGATCTCTTCCAGACAACCTTCAGGTAGAGAAAAGTTGAATCAATATTGAGAGAAGGGAGGCGGTGAAGAGTTCCAAAATATAAAAGTCCAAAAATTTAACAAACTAATTAAACAAACAAATAAAATAAAATAAGAACAAATAAAATAAAATACATACTACCTAGTACATGTACATAGTAAAATACTTATATAATACAGACATAATATGAATACATACTTAAAATATATACATGTAAATAAATAAATACCCTATTAACATGAAAAAGAATCTAGTGACCAAGATGTAGGAAAAATGGTTAAATAAATAAAGTAGAAGAAAAATAGACAGGAGAAAACTACAGTGAAAGGAGATAGGTTTTAAGTCTAGTTTTGAAACTGTGAAGCGATTCAGATTCTCGAATAGACAATGGCAAGGAGTTCCATAGGCGGATGGATTGCACAGTGAAGGACTGGGAATAGGTTTGAGAAGAATGGAGTGGAAAAACGAGGCGAAGTTTATTGGAAGACCGCATTTCGTGACCTAGGGCAGGTTGCAAAAAATTAAAGCGCTCCTTTAGATACGGCGGTGACTTAGGATTAAATAGGATAGAAAATAGAAAAGAAAGAATGTGATATTCACGCCGACGTCGAATAGGTAGCCATTTTAGCAGAGCTCGGTATTCTGAGACATGGTCGTACTTACGTAGACCATAAATTATACAAATGCAGAAGTTCTGAAGGCGCTCGAGCTTGCTTAGGAGACTTTCGTTGAGATCTAAGTAGCTACAGTCTGCATAATCAAGAATGGGGAAAAGTAAAGCCTGTACTAGTGCAATTTTAGTAGGTTTTGGTAAAAAGTTGCGTAGTCTATTAATTGACGCTGCCGTTGCAAACATCTTCCTGCTGACCTCCGCAATCTGCGTCTTTTAATTCAATTTAAGTCAATAAGTTGTTTATACTGTAAATAGAAATGAATGTATATTTGTCCTTTAAGCGTTCCTAAACCATTCATCAGATAGTAATAAAATTTTGGTGAGTTGTTGTTTGCACACCGAAAAAGGTTTCTGAAATTAAATTAAACCATGTGAAAGAATTCGCAGTCAACAGCTAGTGTAATATGAAAAAAAATACCATCTATTTTATTTGCTGCCGCCATATTTAATTAGTAAACCCTATGTCACCTCCACAATAAAGACGAATCTAATAGGTACTAAATCTATCGAACCGAATAAAATCTTTCAATCCGGCTCCAAACCGTATCACAGAAATCGACACAAACGTACCCTTGGTTTAAAACCTCCATTACCAAAAGCATCGAAACACAGCAAGATTAAAAGACAACTTTTTAAAAGTTATTTTGTGGCAATAAAATTCTTAGGCAGCTCGTCAAAAGGATATAATTCCTGCTTCATTTCACTCGAAATTTCAAATCAATCTCACACCACTCTAACCACCTTTAGGCTGAAAACCAATAAACGTCCCAAGTGAATCGATTTATCGATATAGCTCAGTTTATGAGCCAAGCCAGTATCGATACATCGCGATTCGAGTTGGAACTATTATGACGTCGTCACAGTGATAAATTGGTACGCAGATTGCGTGACAAACTAAGGTGTATTATATACATTGGAATCGATTTGAAAGTAAGTACTCGTAGGTATCATAATGTTCGTTCATTAAATTAACCTATGTCGGGACTGGTTTGATGTGCATTCAGTCAGTAAAACAATAAAATTTATCTTAGTTAATTTGTCTCTTTTAATTTTAGTAATGTAAATTCTAATTAGTTAATTAATTATTATTAAGCAAGTTTGAATGTTTTCTAGACATTAAATGCGAAAACATGTAAATGGTAGGTAGCTTTTTAAATTATTAGTACTTAGTTATGTTATTTATGCTGTATTTTTTTCCGAATAAAATAAAATAAATATTTCATGCTATGAAAATAATTTTGTTTGTGCAATTGTGAGAATAATTGTAGTTATGAATAGCATAATAGTTTTTAGAAACTATAAATACTTATATACAGGGTGTATTGTAAAACAAGGATAACCTTGTAACCACATAATGCGTTGTTATTATTATTATTATATTGATCAACTTCCCATACTAAATTACCAAAGAGCCGATTTTGTATTGATAGACAAAAAAATATAAGTATGCATATTTTTGTATTTGACAACCTCCGTAGCCGAGAGGCGAGCGTATCGGACTTGGTGTCGCTATGTCTGAGGTCCCGGGTTCGATTCTCGGTCGGTCAATGTAGAAAAAATACTTTTCCATATTTTCTCGAGTCTGGGTGTTGTGGTACCGTCGTTGTTTCTGATTTCTGTAACACAAGTGCTTAAGCTACTTACCATAGGATCAGAGCAATGTACTCGTATGTGATGTTGTCCAATATTTATTTATTATTATTTATTCTAAAAGTCACATAACAAAAGTTGTTCACTATGGTGTATACATGGAACACATACCCTATAAAATAGAAATATCATGTTATTTGTTCGTCAAATTATCTGCCATTTTTTAATAATCTGTAATGTTTTTTTATTGGCGAGAGTTGACAGGACTTGTCATTTCATACTAAATGTAAGTGAAAAATCACATATTAGTTTTGGACAAAATGGCTCGTACTGCTACTCTATAGGGTATTTGCTCGATGAATGTATTGATCAAAGGGACACCTTGTATATGTATATTAGACTCGTCTAAATGAATCAAATGAGAAACACAAAGGTTTTATAAGTAGTCTTAGGGCTACTTTCACCACTTGCTGATAAGTTCCGGATAACCTATCTGGCACTTGTTTTGACGGATAACCCATACAATTAGCTGTCAAAAAAGTGTCAGATAGGTTATCTGGAACTTATCAGCAAGTGGTGAAAGAGGCCCTTAGACTTCCAAGGTTTACTGTTAAGTTATAAAAAGAAATGTTTGGAAATTCGGAAAAAAAAAGTTCTAGTATAAGTTTCCGTAAGCTAAGTCAATATACAAAACTGTTTTACATAATTACTTTTAAAAAATCCCAGGCCCTATTTACGTAGCACCCTGCAAGTGAACTGTAATCCCTGGCAAAGTTAAAAGGTGAAACTAGTAAATTGTGGGCTACAAATCTCCGCGGGATTAGTAAATTGCACGTTGACTATATCGAAACATTAACGAACACGCCCCTGTACAGTCGGAGACAGCAACATTATGAGTTTGTGAAAAGTTAATGAAATGATTAAAATGTATACCTACTCCTCCGCCACTGTTAACTTGGGATAAATAATAATCTCTTTTCTCTTTCTTTAAATAAATAGACCTTAGATTGTACAACTGTCGAACTGAAGTAAAATTATATAATTGAATTGAGCATTGACAGATTTTTTGTTTGACGCCTCCTTTTTATACGCTATTTCTTTTCTTTTTAAGATTATCAAGTTAATTTAAAAAGGTGTATTAAGCGGCTGTAAAGAATCGTAGGTACTCATTTTTATTATCATTATAATCAGCCCACGTCACTCCACTGGGACATAGGCCTCTCCCAAAGATCTCCTCCCGAGTCAAGAACACGTCTACCTACTGGTTATCGGTTCTATTTTTAAGTTTAAAAATATAGAGAATCTGTTAAACACAATGATATTTTAAACGAGTTAAGTTCAAACTCGGTTAAACGACCTGAACTAGTAGTAAAAATGTTTTACTACTACATACTTGTCTGTATTAGCGTATATTAGATTGATCGCAGTCACGCATGATACCATTATATTAGATTTGGGAAATTAATTAGCACAAGTTAATCAGGTGGAGTGTACCGAAACACTAACCGCGTACAGTTAGCGGCAGAGGTCGCGAGTAATTTATGCGTCTACCGAACGCGCGCACGCGCATATTTTAACGCTCTAGCTTTTACCTGTGACTTTCGATTTGTAAGTTAAGAAAATAACTCTTCAGCGCTTTAATTACAATTATAGAGACTGTTTATTACGATCTCGGAAACATTTTTAGTTGATTCTCATCATCTGGATCGTTAATTTCGCAGTTTAGTTCCGCTGCTAGTTTCCTGGGTCAAAAAAATATAATCTATTTATCCCGTCAGTTAGATTATCATAAAATATTGAACCCATATTTTCTATATTGTCAATCAAACAAAAAATTACGAAGTTAAAGCGCATCAAAGTTTGGGAATGGGATCACGTGACCTTCTTCAGCTTTATCGTCTATCGTATAGTCGCGTCTCTGTTAGGCTTCAGATGTGATCACAATTTCTCAAAGTTAAAAAAATACTACAGGACTGAAGTTTAGAACAATACTAAGTAATAACTGGCAATGGCATCCAGTGACAGTAAGTACTTTTGCACTGTACATTACATACAGGATGTTCTAAAATTGGTAAATCAAAGGGTATGTTACCATTTATACCGTGTTTTGAGCAAATAATCGATTTATTTGTTATTATTATGGAGCCTGGATGTAATTTGTCTACTTAAATCTTATCAAAACAAACCAACTGTTTCGAATATATTTATTATGTCATCATCATATCATAACTTTGTTTCTTTAAATAAACCAACATTGAAAGCTGAAATTAGTCCGTTACTATCTTGCAGACAGAATCATTTTTGCAAACAAAACCACGAGATAATTAACAACTTATAATGAAGTGCCAACAGAGGTAAATTTTTCGTCTTATCATCCTACACAGTACAAAATGATTTCTTTTAAAAACTCGTGCGCTGTTCACTGCGCCTGCGCATCAATCAGACGATCCATTAATTAAACAAGACGTGCATTGTGCTTTCTCTGTCCCGATTCGCACAATGTATCGAATAAGGAACGGACACCCACAATTTAAAACTACGATCGTAATTTTACGACCAACTTTATTATAAAGAGGCATTGGTATTTACTGTTGAACTATAGATCCATAAGATGAATGTAAAAACGGTGAAATGAAGACTTTACGTTGCTAGCTTAGGTCTGTGGTTTTTGGCTTGATTAATTATTTCAATATAACATTTAAAAATTATTACTTTGCATAAACATATACCTACATAAAATGTATCATCATCATCAGATAATGATGCAGCCATACGACGCCTCCCTCTGTGATTCCCAGATTGGCCGGTTAGAAGCGGCCTGCATCCAGCGGCTTCCTGCAACCTTTACCAGGTCGTCTGTCAACCTTGTGGGTAGACGTCCTACGCTGAGCTTGCCGGTACGTGTCATTAATTCCGAAACGTTTCTGCTCCATCAAAATATACCATAATAGCTTTTTTCTTGCTTCTAGCGGGATGTCCTGCCTAAATTCGGGGTACTTGACGATGGGAAAGATGAAGAAAGTTTACTCCTCAGACCATCAGACCTCCGTAACCCTTAGAAACCAGAACGTTTAAATAACGTGACTTTGAATCCCACCTGAGGCACTTGAAAATTTATCTTTGCTATATGATGAATAAGTCAATCTTATATTGTAAAACAGTAAAGCAAAATGGTATTTTCATTCACATTTTTTGTACTATTTTTTGCAAAAGAAAAAAATACAATAACATTATTATACCAGATCTACGCAGTAAGTATATCTTGAAATGTTTTTCTCTACAAACAAAACTGTTTTTCATAAATATGCATGCTAACTTTTTAAACTCTATAACCTCTAACTTTTATCGACCTAAAAGGTCATCAACGTATATTCATCAGTCATCAGCCTTCTGTTTGAGAAATACAACTTTCCCTAATTTTCTGACCTTAAAGTAAATAGGATACAAAGGTTACTATTCCCTGCAGCTAATAATATTAGTAATCTATGGCAGTTACTAAACATTATTTTAAGTTCTCCTGTCAGTTGCTTATAAAGAAAGAAAAAGACAGATTATCAAAAAAATTCATTAAATTAAAAGGCAAACATAGTCCGATTCCCGGTCGGTCAATGTAGAAAAATAACTTTTCTATATATTGTTTCGGGTCTGGGTGTTGTGGTACCGTCGTGATTTCAGATTTCTGTAATACAAGTGCTTTGGCTACTTACCGATCAGAGAATGTATGTGATGTTGTCTAATAGGACCTATAGGCTTTAAAAGGGATAACGCACACACATCACGATTAATATATGTCAGAAAAGAGCAAACAAATGCAAATCAGTTAAAAGACAGTTGCAAAATTTACTGTCTCTGTATTATCATGCATTATGAAGAGAAAGAGACACGTAAACCTAAATTAAGATAATGGCAGCAGAGAATCGGGTCCAATACCTGGACGAATCTCTATAAATACAAAGCAGTGTCCGCAATGCATGTGACTAATGACTTCCAGCGCGTCTGTCACTCTTATCGACGGTTCAGTGTTATTTTGTATGGAGATAGAGTTGTTATTTTGATAACAGAGAGAAGGATTAACCTTAGGCTTGCTAAACGAATGACGGACTCCTCTTGACATTGTTCGACCTTGTTGCCGATAAAATATCCTTCCGTCCAGTTCCGTCAGCCCGCCAGCCAGACCCCGCCCCCTTCTTTTACGAAAACCATTCCAAAATTAACCATAATCGATATTAGTGCTTTTAAACACACCTTTTGAGTTTCAGTAAGCTAAAATCGATGTACTTAAACTCAATACGGACCAAGAAGCGAAGAGTCGAAGACCAGACCATCCGTGTGGATGCAATACCGGAGGTAAGGGTAGGGGCAAAGCTGTCAAAAGGAGGCTAAATCTCTCTGATCTGATCTGATCCATCTATCATGTCCATTAGGAAGAAACGGTACCTATATGTAGCCATTTCCATTTCCATGGTCCAAAAATCGTCTGATTTTTCTGTCAGGGCTACGGAGGTCTCACTTATGGTAATAGCTACAAACGTCTTAACGAAACTTGCCGAATCATGGTCATGATCATGATCATGGTCATGTCACGAGGAACCCGTCTAGGAACGGAATAAAACGCTAGAAAGAAGAAGAAGAAAGTAGGTAATAGGCTAGTTTCCTAAAAAAATCTAATTAGTCCGTCAGTTGGTTTAACACAAACTATTGGACACATATTTTTTCTTTTCTCAAAACAAACATTATGAAGATATAGCCCGTTTAAGTTCCGCGTAACGTCACGCCTTGCGTCACTTTTTAGCAAGGCGTGACGTCACGTGCTCACTTTGATGAGCTTTATCTTCGTCATTTTTTGTTTGATTGACAAAAGACAAAATATTGGTCCAATATTTTTTGATAATCTAACTGACGGACTAAACAGAATAATATTTTTTTGACCCAGGAAACTAGCCTAGGTATGTGAAAAATAGAAGAAGTTGTGATTACGTTATTTTGTGCAGAGATTCACATTGGTGTTTTGCTCAGTTGTGCGTGCACGTCCGCTCGGATCGGAGGCCCAAATAGGTACTTATAGTGATGAGTGTCCAGCCCCGTGCGGCCGCGCTCGCGCAACCTGAAGTCCCATTTCCATTATTTAACAGTATTTATATTTCTATGTGTATAAAGAAATGAGCCGGCCATAAAGAATACACTTCCCCACCGCCAAAAGGAGGCGTGTCGTAAGAAGCGACTAATTCCTGTAGCACGAGACGGGCAACAGCGTCTTCATGCGAAATTGTATAAAAAACTGCGCTCACCTGCCAAGCGTGGCGAGTATTGGCAATCCCCCCGATGATAAGTCATTGGGTGAGGCCTTTGTTCAGTGGACGTCCAATGGCTGAAACGATGATGATAATAATATTTCTATGTTTCGAGCCGGTCACGTTTACTTTTTTTTAATTTACGAGAATACCTTACGTCACAAGAGGCTATTTCTTGCCTGAATCTAGATAGACTGCATCCTTTTATCAATTAACAAAGTTATGGAGACAAATTGCATTGTTAGGTTATTATATTTATTATATTTATATATATATTTATATTTATTATTGAAAGTTTTAAAATAAAACTTGTAGTACTTCAGCAACTAGATAACAAATGACATAAAAAATTATGGCATTATGGCAGCTATCACACGAACACTTGCCGCTTACGGCGTTCGAACTCGCAACCGCTTGAATTTCTTGTCCATAGCGCTAACCACTGAACCAAAACAGTCGTCGTATGAAATTGTTTTTAAAAAGCCGTCTCTATACTATTTTACCATAGCAGGACATCATTAAGCATCGGACTTAGCTATTTCGACCGGATACCTAGTTAGCCGGAAAAAACTACTTCTAAATGCGGTCGCTGAAAAAACGCTGCGCCGGCGCATCCGTCGATGGGGACACCACGCTTCACATAGGTTAATTACGGACATTCAGTTTGAAGGAATCTTGGGAAAATAACAACAATTTCGTTTAATTACTAAGTAAAACATTACTTATGACATACATAGTCATAAAGTATTATTGTTAACGACAGCTACGCGCACGAAAAAAAAAGGCAATACCTTCAGGAGAGCCGCGCAAGAATTTAGGCTCTAACTCTGCAAATACTAGGCCGATTTTTGTGATTTTTGCATCAATGTTTAGAGTAAGGATTAGGTTAATCAGGAAAAATGTGATATAGATCTAAAAATAGTGAATACCAATGGAAACCGCCGAAAAAGTGAAAATGAGTGTTGGAAAGAGAGGGAGTTATGCGCAAAAACAGGATGCACACATTGGTGCCGTGTGCAAAAAATTACGCGCTCTGATTGGCTAAAATCTCCCTCAGATTGCTATATAAGTCGGGCGGTTTCCAAGGGTAGCACTGGCCGTACTAGCAGTACAGTATAAACCTTAGAAATAGTAACATCCAAGTGTATGTTTTTGACACAAACAAATTTACTAATAATAAATTTATATTAACGGGCGGCTCTTTACACCTGCCATATAAATTAAAAAAACAAATAGCTACTTTGTTAGCACATAATATTAACAATAGTTTTATCGAAACTAAGACAAACTGTGACCATGTTAGTACTAGTACTAACTTAAATATTGTTCCCTTGACAACCTCTAACATTTTAAACTAAGAGAGAAGACAAAAGCCAAGTCTACCTTTAATATTATTCATCAAAATATGCAAGGCTTGGCTGGCAAAGAGTTAGAATTAGCCTTATTCTTACAAGATTTAAGTGTAAATGTTATATGTTTAACGGAGCATTGGATTAATCAATATGAATTAATGTTAAACATAGAAAATTTTAAAATCGGTAGTTCGTTCACAAGAAAGTCTGCTATGAGGGGGGGGTCACTTATACTATTAAATAGTGAATTAAAATGTAAAGAACGTAAAGATATTGTGTCACTTTCGATTGAACGAACTATTGAACTAGCGTGTGCTGAGCTAGAGCAGTATATTATAATAAGCGTTTACAGCCCTCCCTCTGCAAATTTCCAGCTTTTTGAATCCACTATGGAAGAGGCCTTAAAAAAAGTATGCAATTCTAATAAGAAAATTGTCGTATGTGGAGATTTTAACATAGATATATTAGTAAATTCACAAAATTCAATTCGTTTTCTGAATCTTTTTAAATCATTTAATTTAATTAACCTGTTTAATGTACCTACAAGAGTGACTCCCACATCAGCTACTTGTTTGGATAATATTTTTTGCAATAGCGAAGTAATAGACAAATCAATTATAAATTATTTAAGATCTGACCATAGTGGACAAAAGGCGTCTTTTGAGCACCATCATGCCCGAGAAATTGTAGATGCTGTATGCAGGCCAATAACCGTAAATAGAATAGACCGATTTAAGGAGAAAATTTGTGATGGTATAGACTCATTAAAACCTAGCAATAACCATAACGTCGATCTGTTATATGAGGATCTTTTTGGCGTAATCAAAAATGAATTTGATCAAATTTTTACACAAAAAAAGATAAAAGCAAATAGACTTAAGTGTAAGTTCAATGAATGGGCTACACCAGGAATTTACAAAAGTAGAAAGACATTATATGACTTGTATAGTCTAAAAGCAAACTCTCAAAACCCACAGATCATAGAACATGTGAGGAATTACTCTAAAATATTTAAAAAAGTATGTGCCACTGCAAAATCAAACCATCTTCGTAATGTTATTTTGAATTCTGATAATAAAGCAAGGGCCACATGGAAAATCATAAATAAAGAAACATGTAGACATAAACCAAATGATAATGCTTACTCTCTTAAAATTGGGGATAAACTGGTTAGTTCAAATGCGGATGTCGCAAATACTTTTGAGGAATTCTTTTCAAACATAGCTCCCTCTACAACTAAGGAACTAGCTTCTTCTGCTGAACTAGCCGAGTCCCTACTCAAGTCGGGTGTTGACGAATGTAAAACTTCATTTAATTTTAGACATATAAACCCTGATATAGTAATAAAAACATTTAAAGAATTAAACATGAAAAAAACTGAGGACTTATGGGGTATTTCTGTCAACATTATCAATACAATTATAAATACGATAGCCCCTTATCTTGCAAATATTTTTAACAAATGTATTGATGATAGACAGTTTCCCACTTTGATGAAATTTAGTAAAATTATTCCTTTATTCAAGTCAGGCGAGAAAAATAATCCCTCTAATTTTCGACCAATTTCAATATTACCAGTACTTAGTAAAGTCTTTGAAAAAGTAATTTTTAGTCAACTGTTATCTCACTTTGCCCTGAATAAACTTTTACATGATAATCAATATGGCTTCACGAAAGGTAGAAATACTACTGATGCTGGAGTTGCACTCTTAAAACACGTGTTTGATGCTTGGGAGAGTAGGCAGGATGCTTTGGGAGTTTTTTGTGATCTTTCTAAAGCTTTTGATTGTGTGGACCACCAAACTTTACTAAAAAAACTTAGGCACTATGGTGTTTCAAATGATGCCTTAGATTTAGTAAACTCTTATCTCACAGGCAGAACACAAAAAGTATGTATAAATGGAACTGAGTCTTTTGGGTCGCCTCTTACTATGGGTGTGCCGCAGGGATCAATATTAGGACCCCTACTGTTTCTAATTTACATTAACGACCTTCCGTCTTTTACAAAGGACCTCTGCGAGACAGTGTTATTTACGGATGATACTTCATTAATTTTTAAAATTAAGAGAGGTAAAGATTTATTTGACGATGTAAATACTGCTCTCTCGCAAGTATTGCACTGGTTCACTACCAATAATCTTATGCTTAATGCAAATAAAACAAAATGTATTAAATTCACCACGCCGAACGTAAAACTGGTCCCAACACATATAACTGTAAAAGATGAACTGCTAGATACATCTAGTTCCACTACCTTTTTAGGAATCACTTTAGATTCCCGTTTGCAATGGGGTGCTCATATTGAGACTCTATCGGGAAGACTTAGTTCAGCTGCTTATGCCGTGAGAAAGATAAGACAGTTGACTGATGTTGGAACGGCAAGATTGGTGTACTTTAGCTATTTTCACAGTATAATGTCATATGGAATATTATTATGGGGCTCAGCAGCAGATATTGAATCTATTTTTGTGCTACAAAAGAGAGCTGTACGGGCAATTTACGACCTCAGACCCCGAGACTCGTTGAAGGAACTGTTCAAGGAAATTAATATACTAACAGTGGCTTCTCAATTCATTTATGAAAATATCATGTATATTCGCAAAAACCTGCATCTATTTCCTAAAAAGAGTGACATGCATAATATTAATACCCGGAATAAAGATAAACTTGCCGTTCCAAATTTCAGACTGCATAAAGTGGGTAATTCGTTTATGGGAAAATGTATTCGCTTTTTTAACAAATTACCACAGTCCATTGCTGAACTGCCTATGTATGAATTTAAATCGCATGTCAAGATGATTTTAATGAAAAAAGGTTATTACACTGTAAATGACTATTTAAATGATAAAAATGTATGGAATTAAATACTGCCGTGCTCGCACAGGTTCATTTTATCTTGTAATGTAAACACACTATTTAAAAAGAGGCTGACAATAGTGACCGAGTTTCTTGCGCTGCTTCTTCTCGGCACTATACCACAATATTGTCCCGAAGCAGTGGTAGGGTAAAAAAATATACTGGGACGTGTAAAAGAGCTTAATTTAGGCCTATTTACAGAAATAAATTGGTTTTATTGGTTTATTGGTTTTATCTCCAATAAAAGCTGAATCCTTCAAAGTGGGTTTTATTCAGTGACCTGCTCCGGCCTCAACGAGAAAATCTACAGTCCACTCTCTACCCCAAAACTTGTGTTAGGCCCGAAATCCCTAACAATTATCTATCTACTTAAAAACTTAACGAAGCCTAAAAATAAATATTCTGTTCAACAAACCATGACTTAAAAAACTATAATTCCGTAGCACGCAATGCACAGGACGACAACAATGTTTCATTTAAAAAATAAAGGTTTTGGCCTGAACCGGGAAATGATCCCATAGCCCCCATAGCCTTCAGGGGGAACACTGCGCCACTACGCCAATCAGTTTGGATATTTCAGTATGTGTATGCAATAGTCATAGTATGAGCTTGTTTACTCAGGGGTGAGAATGTGTGATGGTTGGTGAGGTCGTGGGAATGATTTACTTTTTTCTTATCTATTTTTAATAATAATATGTACATTTATTATTGCATTATTATTTATTTTATTATATTTATTTGTAAACGTACATACAGATTATTACAGGAGAATAATCTAATTTGATAGTTTCAGCTTTATAATAATCTACTACAAAATAGCCTTATTAAAAATAAACAAAATATACAAAATTAAATAAACATTACACATTTATTACGTGCAAATTCTACATCACTTAGTATGCATTAATTGAATTGAATGATATATTCATAAATATTTAATTTTGGTTTGGATGTATAAAATGTTATAGATTTTTTTGTAGTGGTAAACACATGGTATAATATTAATAAGAGTCCGCACGTATACAATTATTAATATGTCAGTGCTGTCCTGCGACAATTCTAAAACCTGGTCACAATGTTGCGCACGCGCCGATCCTCCAACAATTAATCGCTTCCGCGTCGCGGCGGAATCGAGATGTCATCTCTCGTACGGAAACCGCTTGTAAACATCCCGATCGTTCAGGATCAATGCCGGTTGTGATCCAGAGTGGAACTCGTATAACTATGTGCCTGAGCTCAAGGTATAGACCGAAGGCGACCCGATGGCGTAGTGGCGCGGCGATTTGCCTGGTTCGATTCCCGGTTCGAGTCAATTTAAAAAACAAAGTTAATTATCTAGTACCTTCGTAACTCGGGGATGTTAATTCCGTAATTCGAGACTACAATAATTGTGTTTTTTTTTGACGAATATTTATCTTATCTTCGAAATATTCGAACATTAGAATACCTACTTTGAATAGGTATTCGAATATGTACTGCGTAATATTCCCAAAATAATCCTATTTTGGAAAAGTCCCAGTAATCCCAGTAGGTAAACTCGAGTAACACCAGCAAGTCTGGGTTCGTACACAATAAATTCAGTAAAAATCATAACTTTCATATGTTTATTACTGAGCACGTTTATTGCCTGAAATAGGGAATTCCCGCTTCCGCATATAAAAACTGTTGTCGTAAATAAAATAAAAATAACTGAATTTTAAATTAAAGTCTAACAAATAGAGTTCATTATTAATCGACCGGAATTAGATTTTTTGCAATAGATGCACCGTTACATCGAAGTCTAACCGTGATTTGTTAAAGAATAAAACTTAAACCCTTTTTTGCCATTAAAAGCACTAGGGTATGCTGGTCATCAGAATGTAAGCTGTGGTAAAAAGCCAATATCTAAAAACGCATACATTCTCGTCTCACGCTTTGAATTTAAAAAAAACCCCTCATTCCTCCATGATTTAAGTCAAATTATTTTTTTAATGATTCCAAGTTTTTAAGTCTCCGACGATAAACATCCGCCGACACCGTTTGCAATTCGTAATAAATTCGATCGTCATTCGTATATCGATTTGAATTCGCGACTCGGATGCTATTAACGATATCTCGATGCACATCTCCGCGCGTATCGATTGAATACTAAAATTGCACAATGGATTTCTGTTTTTGGGCACCGGAAAAGTTTTATAACCGGAGTTTTTAATAAAACCAAGTTTATGAGGCTTTGTTGTCTGACACCTTTTTGTTAATAGTTTTCCACAGACTATGATTAGGTTAAACAACTAACGTCTCCTGGTAGTTAATTTCATGAAATAACATAGACATATGCAGGTTTTTTAAATTGATTTATAAATAATTTTCATTTTTTTCTTTAAAATTGTTGTAACTGCAATGTTTTGCATAAATTGCCACTCTGACTCTCTCTAATGATAACAAAATAATCTAACTTCATTGTTATTTACTTTCATTTAAATTGTTAAAAATGTAATAAGAATAACGCTCGTATTTCGATATGATATACTAAATTAATATGTTGTATGCCACAAAAGAAATAACCACGACAGCAAATTTTAACATATCTGTATACGATTTCCTACGTTATGCAATAAATAATACTAGAGTTAATATCGGGCAGTGCTGCTTTTTAAACCATGGTCATCATTTTTTAATCGTCGTCAAGTGTTTATCCTTCCCGGACCGATCCGCGGCCACCTTTTGCGATGACATGGCATCGCCATAATAGGACGCCTACACTTCACACCCTCTCGTCGCCGAGCAACCAATCGCAGAGTTACCTAGCACCCCGCTGCCGCGCGAGACAGGGATAACGGCGCACCTTGTCACCGACACTCTTCTTCCCCCGCGACCACCATCTAGGCCGCACGAGCAGGGAGTCCACAACGGCCGACCTCACGGAGACGCATCTACAAGCGGGCGGCTCAAGCCCACCGTGATCGCTTTCCACCGTGAGGTCCACTAGTCTTCACCGCGGCGCCACCCGCGGCTATACCCGTCTCTACTTAGCTCCAGCCGACGACAAGATTGAAAGCCGTCGGAGGAAAGAGCATGCGGTTTCTCTGTCACATCCCGGTTACCTACAGTTGTTTACACCAAGACGTTTTCGGCACCGAAACCGTTTTCTAGGTGGTTGTTTGATTCTCGCTTCGGGTCAGTTTATAAAACCGTTTACTAATTTGGCACGCGTTTAGGTTTCCTGGGAGACGAGTTCCCAGACAAGGATTTTTCATTCATTTAAATCAGATTTTTAGCTATAGGACGTCTACTGCTGAACATAGGCCCTCCCCCCATTGACTTACAGATTGGCCGGTTGGAAGCAGCCTCCATCTAGCGATTTCCTGCAACCTTTACCAGGTCGTCTATCTACCTTGTGGGTGGAATTTATAACAAGTATGTTAGTTCTTTACTTCAAGACCTTGACAATTAGTTATTTTGGCATACGGAACCCTACAAAAGCAAAAGAATTAGAGCAACTCAATGGTTCGTGAAACAAAAAGCAGGATGCGTCTTATAAAATCGCAAACGTGTGTCCTCTCGCTCGCTCCCAGGACAAGGTTAAGACAATTGCATTCTATTAAGGCGATTACATGCCAATTGATAACGGCCAATGAGCCGCATCACCGCGTACCTACGAGTAGCTGCCGATGGGACGAACTACGAGCTCGGTGCGAGCTCAAATTTCTGATGACAATCGAGTCACATGATCGAATGCTGCTTAACTTATTAGATGCCGAACAATAAAATGTCTATTGTATCTCGTTTTATTAGGATAAGGTGATGTAAGTATAGTCAACAATAAAAGTAGCTTGGTATCAAAGTTTTCCATAAGAATCTCATGACAAAATCACTAAGCAAGATCAATTAAAGAAGTCAAGTTATTGTGACATTTAGAAGAGTCAGTGGGTATGAATTTTTGATTTTACTCATACTTTCAACTTTTTATGTTGGCTGTACTCATATATTTAACTACTAGCTGCCCCGACAGACATTGTTTTATATATTTATAATGTCAAACAACGATTTCGCCCGTAGTAGCAAAAGTCAAATAAATAAAGGACGTTCCCAACGCTGTTTTTCCCAAATTTGAAAATTTTCCCGAAATATTTTTCAATTTTTTTCTTTAAACTTACTTACTAAAAATATTAGAAAAAAAAACTAATTTCCGGTATCCTGAGCAGGAACAAACCGTAAGGAAAAAGAGTTTCTGATATTATCTTTACACATCTGTGTTGACAGACTTCTTCTCGGAGTTAGCCCAGAATATTTCAAATCCAATTTTTTTTTTACCCATCCACTACGGTTGCGTAAAAAAATTTAAATTATAACGTGTAAAAGAGCTTCAGGACTATGCAGAAAAAGGTAGGTTTTAGGTTTAACCTAGGTTTTATTGGTTTAATGGTTTTAAAGACAACGGAAAATTATTGCTGCGAGCGACTTCAAAGTTTAATAAATGAAATAGTTGTCAAATGTTACAGGATATCCTAAAATAGCTAGGTAAATAGATTAAATCCTGATCAATAGTCACGTTCTCTTAATGAGGTATCTAGATTCATAAATGGCTAGTTATTATACTAACATACTACTTAGTCTGATTAATCACTTTGGATGTAACACGTGTGAATAACAATGTTTCAACTAATCTATCTTAGATATCGAATAAGACCTACTGGTAGTATTCTGTGTCTACTGCAAAAAATATTTATTTATATCTTGCTTACCTACTCATTTACATTCACGTAAATTCAGAAACATTAGGCGCAGAGTATTTCTGCTGACATAAGGAAGGGAAAACGGGTCAACTGCCAAAGTTGGGCGCAGGGCTGGCACCATCATCATGTAAAATAATCATTCATTCACACATTGTACAAAAGAATAGACACTCATTAAAACAACAATGATCAGCTGCGCATATTATACAACAACAACATCGTATTTTTTAAGATGCTCCTTATTTAGACAATAACTTGGTGTGTGACATGGTGACAGTAACTGTGGTGCTCATTATTTAAACAGCTGTAAGCCCCTGTTCAAGTCTTTAAATATTTTGCCCCTTCCTTGCCTATACATTTTTGAGATTAGTATTTTTGTAAAAAAATATCTCCATCTTTTTGAAATAAACAAAAATAAATCGGGATATAGGGGTAGAAGAGTTGATAATTTGACTATTCCATCACAAAGATTAGTTCTTTATTCAAGAAATGTGTACTGTATGTCTATACAAATATTTAATAAACTTCCAGTTAACTTGAAAACATTGACATTTACAAAATTTAAGAACTATTTATTTAATTTTTTAAAAGAGAAAATGTATTATACTATTAATGAATTCCTGACTGATAATATTTGACACTATTGATAATTCTAATTTGTACTGAAATTATTGACATTAATTGTATGATAAAAATTAACATTTGCACGTCGCATTGCGATAGAATATGTTGGAAAAACAATATCTTTCATCTTTGTATTGAACCATATTCTGGCAAATAAATGATTTATTTATTTATTTATTTATATTTATTTATTTATTTATACGTTTCATCTAGATAACTCGTTAGTTTGTATAGAGCATCATTTGTTTTCCGATTTAGATGTTGCTCCCGAAAAAGGTGTTTTATATGAGCAGCTGATCACGAAGTTTTAAGGTGCCCTGTTCTTTAGTACACCCTATATAGCTATAGGCTCTTTCGAACACTTTTACACGTCTCAAAAATATAACATTGCCCTACCACCGCTTAGGAATTACATATCGGCAGGTGATGAGAATAAATGGCGCAACAAACTCAGCCACTTTTACAGGTGTCCTACAAATAAAGTTCGGAAATCCAGTAACCCAAAAAATTGCGAAACTGAATTTTTTGTAGATTTCAAGTTTTAATTTTCGCTTCAGCTTCAGCTTTGAAGTTACATATTTTTGAAAGTTTTCGTGTAATTTTTATGACCTTTCTTCATAATCATCCCACGTCAGCCGGACTGGACTGGTCATGCTGGACTTAGGCCTCTCCCGAAGGCCGCTAATGAGCCTGATCCTCGTCTATTTACCATTCAACAGCTTCCAGCAGCTTTGCGTATACACCGTTCTACCTTGTCGAAGGACGACCTTTACTGCGCTTGAAAAGTCGTAGTCTCCACTCAAAATCAAGTTTTCTTATCTAACCTTTACCCTTGTCGGTCTACAAGGTTGGAGGAAAAGTCTTTTCGCAAGAGTATGTATAAACTTGTAATAAAACCTCTGTGGCTGTAATTTTTGTATCTGGCTGGATTTGATGACACTAAAAAGGTAACATTTCAAAAATATAAACAAACTAGTAAAACACTAGACCACACACATCTATAGCCCTTCAACGAAAATTAAAAGAGTTGGGCTGGAAGTGTTAATGCATTCGCCATATACATAGCCCGTACCTTCAGGTTTCCATCTATTTCAATCTCTTCAGAATTCTATAGGCAGTGTCAGGTTAACACCAAGAGAGGACTGGCAAATCTACTTGTCGCATTTTTTTTATCAGAAGTCCCAAAATTTCTACAGCGACGGAGTCATGTCACTACCTACAAGACAGCGAAAAGCCATCGAACAAAATTGCATATAAATATGTACTGTAATTAAATGTAAATAAACTTTGAATAAAAATGTCTTGAGTTTTCATATAAAATGTCAAAAAACTTTTTTCTCAGCCAAGTACTTATATGCAAATTCTCCGATGTAAACTGCTGAGTACCAGCCCTATTGGTTTTGGTGTGTTTTGTAAACGCGCACTATGACAAGAGTTTATTATCCCAAGTGTCGCCAGTCGCTCACCACATTATACTCCTGGACTGTGTCCTGGACCGTAAACAGGTTACTTAACCTAGTTACTAAATGTGTCTTATTATAGTGTTCTCTTAATATTTTATGGAATTTATTCTGAATATGTAAGTTTTCTCCCGATTATTTTTCCTAAAACCACGCATGAAATTTGAAATAAAAACTTAGACTAAACTTGAAATGAAATTCGCTAACCTTCGTAACCTTTTGGTTCTCTGTCCGAAATATCACATATGATACATAACAATGGGTTTGTGGAAGAAACCGGTTATCATACCTAAATTAATGGTTTACACAAAAAGCAAAGCAAAGCAAAATATTGTTATTATCATTACCTTTTATTAATCCGATCTCTGTTGTTTCAGTAGTGTGGTTGAGATCTTATTGCATTATTTATCATCGTCATCATAATCAGCCCACTTCAGTCCACTGCTGGACATGCTTCTTACTATAATTATATGTCGTAGCCAGATCGTAAAATTGACCACTTTATGATGTGACCGATCATTTCATAAAATGGTGGTATTTCATGATATTGCCAACTAAAACTGACCATATCGTTTAAACGTCAACATTCGATGAAATGTCGATCCACGTTTGGCCATATCATTAAAATAAAAATACGTTTACAAGTAACGTGAATTTATTTAATATTTGTAATCTTGCTCGATAGATAAATTGAACATTCTAAATAGTTATTATTTTTAAACAAAACTAAGAAATGAAAAGACTTGGAATAGCTAAATAACCTCTTAACCGAACTCTTTTACTTTTTGACGTTGCGCTGGTTTTTTGAGTTGACTTTCGTAAAAATCGCCTAGCTTGGTATCGTAACGATGTTTTACTGCACTTTCACCTTCAATTTACACAATATTATTCACTTTTAGATTAAAATATTTGTCCACCGCCATTACTCATCACAAAAACAAAGCAACATTAGCGCCTCTGCCGGTGGGTAATGTAACGATTTTACGATATGATCACTGATATTTGACCATTTCATGAAGTATTCGTGCGTTTAGCTGTTTATATCGTGAAACGCTGAGTATTCATTGATCTGGTCAGACCACATCATGATGTAGGCAGCGTGTTCTGTTCTATATCATGAAATACCACCATTTTATGAAATGATCGGTCATATCATGAAATGATCAATTTTACGATCTGGCCACGACATATACACCACTGTGCCCGATCCTCGGCTATTTATTTCCATCCGCTGCTAGCAGCAACAGCGTAGGTACCTATAAAAATTATAATAATAAAAATCCTTCATTTTCTCCACAATCTAAACCTAGTTACATTGGTAAGATACACTAGCTAGGGTTAAAAATACATTAGATTGAGGGAGACTGGCATCTGAACTATGCGGGGCCTGTATTTCAGAGCACAACTAGAGATCTCTTATTTAAGTGGTTTCAAACTTTATAATTCTCAACACTCATCTCCGAACCCGATCACATACAAATGTCAGGAATGAGTTACAAGTGCACGTGCTTAGTATGCGGCTGAGGAGGTAGCAATCAATCACTATCTGTATGGAACGACCTTGGCGCGATGCATTGTATGGACAGTTGCAAACTGCGCTGAGGCATAGTTCCTCAAACTTTAGGCGGGGCCCATGGCCCTGCAGGTCCTAAAGTCCGAGGGTCCGGACCCATTATATGAAGAAATCAGTGCCAGGGCGAACATCTTCAGCTAAAGTGCTTTACTCGGCGAATTGACGACCGTCTGGAGTAGTGGTTCGCGCTCTGAACTACAAAGTCAGCGGTTGCGGTTGCCATTGTTTGTGTGATGAACACAAGCATTTGTACCTTAGTCATGGATATTTATAGTGGAATTATGTATTTATTGATTTAACTCTACCGCCCGGTAGCAATATAGCCTTTGTCTTCTTCAGTTATAAAAACAGTCTTGACGACCATCTTGGTCTAAAGCGTAACACACACAGAAGGTGTAAGTGGGACGGCGACGGGTCGGGTCGAGAGTACGGTGGGTCTAATAACATAATAATATGTTTAAATGGGCGCCTACAAACAGGAGAATGGCTCGCTGCGCACGCCAGCTGTCTGTGGGCACATATTTAAACGTATGTTACTTCCGTCCGACCCGACCCATCGCCGTCCCGCTCACGCCGGCTCGTGTTGCGTTTATGGGTTTGCGCTTTGAACTACGAAGCTAGCAGTCGCGGCCAGCAATGGGCTAGTTTCCTAAAAAATCTAATTAGTCCGTCAGTTGGATTATCAGAAAATATTGGACACATATTTTTTCTTTTCTCAATCAAACAAAAAAAAATGATGAAGATATAGCCAGTTAAAGTTCCGCGTAACGTCACGCCTTGCGACACTTTTGAGCAAGGCGTGACGTCACGTGTTCACTTTGATGAGCTTTATCTTCGTCATTTTTTGTTTGATTGACAAAAGACAAAATATGGGTCTAATATTTTTTGATAATCTAACTGACGGACTAAATAGAATAATCTTTTTTTCACTTAAATTGGGGCTCCACTCCAAATAATTTATTTTAAAGCCAGAAAACAGGAAATTGATTTTACTAATCTAGGATCATAGTCAAGGTACCTTGTCTGAAAAAAATCGGTAGGAAGGCTGAAAATAAGATAGGTCATCTTCATGTCGTTAGTTATAGTCTAAAAAGTTTGGCAAACTGTTGCTAGCACATATGTTATTGTCGACCTATTTATAAAGTAGGAACGTTTTAATTGGCACTGCTAGACAGATAGGCTTCTACATGAAAATCATGAGACATAACATTAATTTCATAACACTACTGACAACTCTTGTTGTGGTTGTATAACTCGACTGTATGTAATACAATTTGACGGTTTCACTTCGATAGATTATATTCAACCGAAAAATAATGCGTTAAATTGTAAGCAGTACCTGTGTAGCAGCAGGTTTTCGACAGTTTACAATCTCGCGAGTTAGATTATAATCTAACGGTATTTACAATTTTATGGTGACAATAAACATGCACATGCAATGGTCCCAAGTTTTCTGGTTACGGAGGTTTGATGGCAAACCTTTGAAATGTGATCGCAGCTTGCATTTAGGGTCCTCAACCGACTAAATTATAATTCAAATTCAAATATTTTTATTGCAGAATATAGGTACATACAGAGATCTTAAAAATAGTTTTGGGTCAGCTACATCTTACCTTATAGGCATGCAACATTATTTAATACAACGAAATAGGTTACTAACATTATATTTTAACAATTCAAATAATAAAATTAACTACTTAATTAGTGTCAACAGTTCTTTCATTTTTATAATACCTACTTAGTATACGTGTAGAAACATACATAAAAGTAGGACAAACATGGGATAGAAGGTAATACAATAACGCAGTACAATTGCAAAGGCGTTATATGATATAACACCTATCCTGCTCTGCCTGCCCCCCTAGCATGACCACTAAAATACGATATGATATGATATCGCAATTTATCGACACCAACGATAATTTTTATTAAAATATGATAGATATAGACGCAAGCAAGCAAGCTACGTAGGAAACAAAGGTCTGGCCATGCCGCCACCGCCGGGTCCTGGCAAAAGGGGTAGACCCAAGAAATGCTAGCTTGACGGCGTGAGGGCTGACGTGCGTACCAATAATCTCTTAACTAGAGACGCTCAAGACCGTGCAAAGTGGAGGAGTAAATAAAGGAAAGCGGACCCTGGGCTCCAAAGCGATGGCTTTGGACTCAACCGGGATTGACCGTATAGATGATGATGATGATGATGATAGATATAGATCCCATGTTGATTTTTTATCGAAACATAGACCATAACATGTGATGTCACCGGCACGGCGATTCAACATGGCGGCTATATCTATCATATTTTTGCAGTTGGTGTCGATAAATCGCTATATCATATCGTGTTTTGGAGGTCATGCTAGGGGGACAGATAGGTTTTGCGTACTGCGAACTGTCATTAAATTGGTGATCATCTTAATGTTACAATTCGAAACACATGCCAAGTGTAAGCCGGACTGTCGAAACGAGGGTTTTGTATCATCATATTCTGAGTTCGGGATTCAAGACGCGACCCCAACTCACTCTTGACCAGTTTTTATCACTTGTCGTTTTACTTTAGACTACACTACAATAGACCAAGATTGATGATTATCATCTTAACGGTAGAGCAAAACCAAATAAAAACCGGACAAGTGCGAGTCGGACTCGCCCACCGAGGGTTTCGTACATATTATAAATAGTTCAAGGATCAAATCTCGCAGTTAACATGCCCTCAATTGCCCAATATATGAAAAAAGCGTCCCGGCGCTTCTTCGATAAGGCGATAAAACACTCCAACCCGTTGATAGTTAAAGCCGCCACGTACACGCCCCAGGAGGATGTCGCATTCCGATTCCGTCGGCCTCGGCACGTGCTGGACAACCTGGATGATTTCAACACCGCGTATAGATCAACAGCCAACACCGCCTTAAGCACTTCAAGTACTACACAACACAGTAGCTCGCATCACGGGTGCGAGGTCCCGTCTTTCTTTTCGGCCGACACAGACATGTGTCTGACCGTTTTTCCCCTATCCACCCTACGGACCACGGCACAAGCCGAGGTCCGAGCCTACAAAGGCGCCCTCGAGGCCCGAGTCAGATTCACCCCCAGATCGGGCCCGCTAGAAAGAAGCCCGACAGCGGTCCAGCCTGTTTCGGCAGTTCCGGTCCCGGCGGCGCCACGCCGGCGTAGGGTGCCTTACGCACTCGACATGGCCCGATCACGCCCGCTGGTATGGAGACAGACAAATGGACAACAAAGTGATCCTTGGGTTCTGTTTTTTTTCTTTTAATTCACGGAACCCTTAGTCAAAGTCAAAAATCATTTATTCAATTCAGGACAAAATTGCCACTTATGAACGTCAATAACAACATTATAGGCCCCTAGGGGGCCAGAACATGTCTCCTTATTTTTTGGGCCCTACTAGCGCTTCGAGACAAGACACAGACAATCTGGCAAGTGCTGAGAAGAAACGCCGGAACAAACTCAGTCACCACTAGCTGCCACACAAAAAATATAAATCAAAATAAACAGGTAGGTACATCAGTTTAGTGCAGGCTGGACTGACCATACATTCTTGTCATCAAGATAGTCTTGAATTTTATAATACCCCTTAGACATCAGTGTAGTTTTGACATGTGACTTAAATTTATTAATAGGAAGTTTGGTAACATTGTGAGGTATATTATTGAAAAATTTAATACAATTTCCCAAGAATGAATTACTTGTTTTGGCCAATCTAAAGTTTGGGACCACAAGTTTGTTTTTGTTTCTGGTGTTATATGAATGAATATCACTTTTTTTTATAAAAAGATCTAAATTTTTGCGTACGTACATGATATTATCAAATATGTATTGAGAGGCCACAGTGAGTATGTTAATTTCTTTAAAGAAATCTCTCAGGGATTCACGCCGACTAAGTTTGTATATAGCACGAATAGCTCTTTTCTGTAAAATAAAGATGGTATCGATGTCCGCAGCAGAACCCCACAAGAGAAGACCATAAGACATAATACTATGAAAGTAACTGAAATACACCAGCCTTGCCGTTACAACGTCAGTTAGATACTTGGTAGATAGTGAACTGTATGACGAGGGTAAAGGTGGTCGCTAGGTGTAAAATCCTAAACGCAGATGAATTTCAAGGCTTTTTATTGGAGGTTTATGCAGTAGAGTAGTTCAGTTATTGAGTGCGTGCACAAGGCATCTCTTTTCAGTCTATGTTTGCATCTCTTTCTAATCTATGTGTGTATTTATTTTCAATCTGTGTGCATCTCTTTTCATCTATGTGTGCCATCTCTGTCTTACATAGTTTTAGACAATTATTGTTTTTAAATAATACTAGATGTACAATTAAACTTATTTCTAATGCAATAAATAACACAAATAAACAAAAAGCTTCGTATTTCAATGATACAATTTAACAAAATACATAAAAAAAACTGATTGGGCTCTTTCTACGGTATTTACGTTTTAGCACAAAAATCACACACAACTCAAGTAAACGGGTGTCTTTGGAGTTATTGTAGATTCAACGTAGATTCCAATAGTCACATTAACTAACTCGATTTTATTTTATTTGTTTATTTTATTTTTTCCAAAATCCACAGCTCTTAATTACAGAATACATTTTCTTGGTGACAAAGCAGACAGTCCGTATTGGATTTACATTTTGTTACATTTTATACAATACGTGTTAAAGAGGGGAACGTGAACTTACACCATACAATCAGCAATGTATCGATTTTGTATTATTTCGAGTTGTGATACTCGAGGTGTGCGATTTGTTAGTTTTCGTTCACCTTTTCATATGTAGTTAGTAGTTTTATATTTAACTTGCAACAAGTGCTAACGTTTATATCGGTCACCCATAAAAAACCCTAGCGGAAAGAACTGCGCATAAACATAATTTAAAACGTCTTTATTCGTTGTTTTAAATAGAAAATGCATATAAATACGCCATTTTGTTTGACGCTAACGGCGTGGTAGGAAATATATATAAATATTATTTGTCAGCCCGTAGGACACATAAAAACTAATGGGAGTTGTATCGTGGCGAAACCGCCGCGCTATAAAACCGACGGCGACGAAATTAACACCACTAGGGATATGTAAAACATTTCGCCCGGGGTTACAGACACCAACAGACAAGCAAATAAACATATAGATAACTATCTATAAAAGTGTTGATCTACCCTCCACAAAAAAACGACTAATTTAAGTTTAGATTTTAAATAATTATAAATTGACATATTGTTTTAATTCGCATGATTTTATTTGATTGAATTTTATTTAAAATGAATGTATTATTTTGACTTGACATACTTTAACTTTTTGAATTTATTAATATGACGATTTACTTTATTGATTACATATTAATATTGTATAATGCAATACCCTTACAGGGTCCATGAGTATGGTCTCATGGTTAATGTACACTTATGACGCAATAAATGAATATGAATATCTGTTGCCCGCGACTTTGTTCGCGTGGTATTTGCAAAACCATAGTTGGTCTAAACCACAGAATAAATAATATTTTAAACCAAAGACCACGCGACCGAAGTCGCGAGCAACAGCTAGTTTTACATAATCTTTTTCACATTAAAAATATATACCAACTGAATATAGACATCTATCGGTAAGAATCCGCCATCTATAACGAGAGTTATCTTGCATTCCTCGGGAACCGAACCTTTTCCTGGATAAAGAGTAACCTATCTGCTATTCCAGGCTAAAATTAATTTCTATGCCACATCTAGATCTGTTCAGCCGTTCTAGTGTGTTTGAGTAACATACATCCATCCATCTTAACTATCGCATTTATAACATAAAAATATAAAAAATATAAATATGAGAAGATCAATGAAAGATTCGTAAACCTCAAAGTTTGCACGTACCAATATTTTACCATTAGGATCTGTATGGAGTTAACTGTAAAATATGAAGACCGCAATTTGCTCAGAAAAGCCTGCAGATTATGATTCTGAATGTTGCCGGAAAGTTTGTTGGTCTATTTTTTATACCTTAGCCCTTTAGATATTATCAAGTAAATCGATTAAATAAGTAATTTGTTTATTAAAAAACCTAACTGATTACTGATTACGTTACATAAGTACCTAATCAGTTACAAAAGTAATAAGATGCCTAATAAATAATATAATAAGTAATTTAGAATTGAGATAAAATTAAAGATGAATGATGAATAGAAAACCTCGAAATTTTCAAAGATTTTTTTATTTTAAGGTGGATTTTTCAAACGGATAACTTTTATTTGAGGAATAAGTTTGACATGCTGACAGTTTTCGACATTTTATTCATCGGATCTAAGTTATCTGACAATTGAGAGCAGAATAAACACACGCACTGTATCAAATCTTCGACAACTTGTAATTTTCTGTGTTTTTGGCAAATAAAATTGAACTTGAACTTGGAATATCGTCCCTTAATATGCAATAAAGAGTAGCACTACTAAAATGTTTCAACGTTGCCAGAGCCAAATAAAAACATGCAAGTAAATTTTCATCAAATCAAATCACCGTCAGAATATTAGCTTAAATTTTTAAAGTTCTCGCGCAAAAGCAGTCTCCTGTTCTCAGCCTAGATTTTGCTCTTAGAATCAGATCCTCGCATTCAAGCCATCACGATACCAAATACATGTGACGCAAGCGCAGTGATTTGAGCACGAGTCCCGTATCCACTCCAGGGCAGTGTAGGCCAGCGTAAGTATTCTTCAGTTGTAGTGATGTGCTACTATAGGTTTTACTAGTAAATGTCGACGTTTACAGAGAGATAAAGAGAACATTAGACACACACAACTAAGTCAATGCACTAAAAATAAAAATAATATAATAAAGAACACAATAACAGTAGAAACATAGACTGTAACAGCTGTTCATTCCAAAAAAAATATACAGAAGTATTGAAACAGTTGTCATTAATTTAACTTTTTTTAATTTTAAGTTACTTAACTACCCATTTAGGACAAACGGCTTCGCCGGTAATAGGTTAGAAGGGTTAGATAGGCTTCTAGGACAAGGGTTCATTCTGTTTTCAAACCTTAAAAATCTATGTGAAAACAAAAGTTTGAATGATGGAAACGAATGTTCGGTAGAAAACAGTCATTAGCTGTAAAAAATAAGCCTTCTAATAAGCATCCACAAGACCCATACCACACTTAGCTACTAATAAAGAAAGCTAAAAGCTAAAAATATGAAAGCAAAAAAACTCTTATCAGTTATTTCGTATCTATAGACCAGCACGGTGACAGTGGGACATACCTCTAATATTTGTTTATGATGTTTATAAATTAAAAAAATTTTTTTAAAACGCATCATTTTTGGAGACATCGACAACAAAAAGTATCATTAGTGTACTGACCCACCCCGCGCCTCCAATTCGTCCCCCTGTCCACGGTGGGACATTAAAATCGTTATTCAATTGACCAACTATTGTAGGGCTCTACTAGCCGCGCCGTCGTGTCACCTTAATGATTTGTTGTTTTTCAATCGCAGTGACCCGAATCGTTTGCAGGACGAGTCTTATAATGTCAATTTATTAATTTAAATTGGTTCCTTTTGCAGCAATGATAACTCAAATAACAAAGCACTTTTTTTAAATCTCAAATTATTTTGACCGAAAATACAAGTAGGTATATTATCAACTAACGATAATGTGCTTACCGATTTGCTGTCGGTCATTATCAACATCCAAATCCGAAGCTTATCGCGTTACTTGCCGGCTAAAATTATGGATATTGAATAGGGTCATTAAAGGATTCAGGCCTTGATTGAAGATTCAGGCAGATCCTCTCTATGGGTGGACCCATTCCATAAAATCCAGGAAACGATGATTGACCAAACGCCTGCGTCGAAGCAGTTGAGCCTGAGGATCTTCTTTTCTGACCAGACCCTCAATTCAGAAATCATAATAAGAAATCAATCACCCTTCACAAATCATAGACCGGAAAACCACGTGCTACTATATTTAACATTAGTGTCACGTGATTTATCGATTAATAAATTTGTTATCGAAGGGCTCTGAATCGGGGCCTATGTCCAGGGCCCTGTAGACGTAGTCACCACGTCTGCCGCTTGCAGTCAATCTAAGAGACTACAACAAAATATCTGACAAATACAGGAGTCACTCTTTTACACTGGTTAGCAGTAAACAATCTTAACTAAGCAAAAAGGCCCAGAAATCTCATTATAGGCAAAAATAAATGTAACTGTTCGGAAATAAATGTAGCCAAGAAAACCATGAACTCAAATAAATTTACAGTTTGCTTTCAAACAATAAACGATTTGTAGTCCATTTAGCAGGTACCACAAATACCGTTGCCGCATAGTTCGGACAATTAATAAACTATGAAAGAATGTATAAGTATTATTTCGGCTTATTAGAGTCTAAACGAGACTAACAAACTATAGACAAGATGTTTTCTACCTTCGACAACGATAAAAGAATAGGGAAGGTATTTTTATTTTATAATTAATTTAAACCTACTACACAAATAACAAAAGGTTTTTTGGTATTGCGTGTTATAGCGAATGATAAAAACGTACGCTTGTGTGGTCCTTAAAGTTTTAGGTAATTTTATTTGCATTTTACATTTACAATGATGCTACACCTGCATTCATCACTAAGAATAATCACCATCCAACTGACATTCTAAAGTCAGCACACGAATTTCAACCTCATGTCCATAATTATAAGATCAACAGCTTCCAAAATGTAACAACCGCACAACTGTATCAAAGGAATGTCAGAACAAAAGAAAAGATAAAGCTAGAAAAGCTTAAGCAAGTTTAGCTCTTCGTGGATTGAAATACGAGTATGGTTGCTAGATTGGATATTGCATCAAACGGTTGGCGTAATTTTATCAAATCTGCTGATGAAACTGCTTGATTAAAGTCAGTCAAGGAAATCCTTACATGTATGTTGATATTACCATAACATTAACTTCCTTTGATGAACTATGATAGTCACTACCTAAATGTATGCCTAAATCTTATTGGAACAATGTTTCCTCTCTTATCAAAATGAAAAGATTATAAGATAAAGAAGAATGGAGAATCACGAAACTCAGATAGAACAATAACTCCTTGTTATAATAATAAGCTATAAAGCTTAGAGACGCTAACAACGATAAATCTAAAACAACTATTGACAAAACAAAACTCCAGAACAGTGACAATTCAATATGGATGCGTGTGCGCCGTGGGCCGTGCGCGGGCGCACTTAGCGATTTATGGCTTGCGCCTGATTACTATGTATCGGACGAAAGCTCTCGCCACTCTGTACTAAGCCTATAAGAAGATCCCTTTAAGTAATAAAATATAAAGAAGTGGTCAAAACATTGTACCTTGCGGTGCACCAAACTAATTACGATGGAAGTTTGTTAATATTAATTGAACGAAAGCTCTCAAGTCACTGTCGATATATATTCTAAAACCACTCAAAATACTTTTAATCATTATGACATGGGATATAAAAACGTCTGCGCTTAAATTAAGAAACAAAAACCAACAAAATAAACTTTGGTTCCTTTGATACTAATATAGTATGCAGGTTACTGAATTTAAATTTAATAATGCAAATAAAAAGTGAATTTTTTAGCCAGAGATTTTACTATTACTTATTCTTTAATTTGATAATTAGGATAGCTAGCAAACACTTGCATCCAATGGTCTTGGGAAGTTCAAATGAATAGGTTAGATAGATACTTATATACTCTTTATGACACCTAAAGAAAATTAAAACATCATATGCTTAACTGATATTTTACAGATTCCAGTCTTTATTGATTTTTCAGTTGAATTTTTAATAAAACAAGTTTAATTCTTTAGAAATAAGATGAAAACATAAGTTTTCTTTAAACTTTTGTCATTAAAACAGCCATTTACCATAAAATGGATTTTAGGTTCAACAAAATTACAAAAAGTAAATTGTGTTACTCAATCAATTACAACAAAAGAAACAGTGAAGATAGATGAAGAAAGATTTACAACGAGTTCAAACCGAATGTTTGTTTTATCAACATAAACATTCTTTTGACTCCGATTGACCTGAGTCTTTGTACTGCGGTCAGTCTGACCAAATCAAAGGGGAAGTATTCAACTATTATCTGCAACCATTTAACGTAAAATCGCAGAGATAGTAAATATACAATCTAAATATTTACAAAACAATATTTTAAATATAGGAAACTTGGTCTGGGACTGGAACATTGGCGATGATACATTGTGTAACAATGACATTTTTAAAGGGACTGATCCTACTTTTCAAATACAAAAACAATCCCTATTCGACATCAAAATCTCAATAAAAATGTTTGTAAACTCAATTTTACATCTCGTTTAAATAAATAGTTAACTATGAATGTGTGATGCAATCTATTGATTATACTAGCATTATATATACAATAAGTGACATACAAGTATCACAAGAAATAAAAACACCAAGAGACACTTAAAAATCCTCAGTGAAACTCATGAACCGCATTTTATCTAACCACACACTTTCTACAGTTAGAAAACTGTAATTGGTTACATTTTTGTTGGAGACAGCTTCACGGATAATTGGCGCCAAGGCGAGGATTCCACTGTGGCAGTTGATGGCTCTGACTGCTGAGCCAAGTAAACCTTAGAATGTGCTAATAAACTTCACGAGGGCCTAATGAAGTGTAATTGCTTTACGGATTTAATTGGTACACTCGGTGCTCAGTAATTCCATACCCAATAGAAACCTATTGTTATGGTTGCACGAATACCAGATAGCTGGCAGAATTTGAAAATCGGTTGACTTTATGTACAGATTAGGAGTAATTTGGTTAAAATGTACACAGACATTCTCTGTTATTAGTACAAAGAGTTACTGTGTCAGAAGATGTTCCATCTGATATAATTGAAAATTGTCCAAAAATAGATCTATTTTGTAAAAAAGACAAAATATGGGTCTAATATTTTTTGATAATCTAACTGACGGACAAAATAGAATAATATTTTTTTGACCCAGGAAACTAGCTTATTCTCGACTAAAGTTGTAAAGTGTCCGTCACGTTATAAATAACCAATATGACCGAGCAAATTGGTCATTTTTTCAATGTAACCGGACATTTTGGACATTAATTGTCAATAACGTCACATTCAATTCTATTGACAAACTATGAAAAAATAACATTTGGTCACAAATAAGTGCATTATAAGAGATTTATGAGAGAGGCTTTAGCATAGGGTTTACAGTACCGGTACTGAAATCGAAGTTGTACATATATTTCCCGGTACTGGAGTAGAGACGGTACCGGGAAATACCGGGAAATTCAATACTTTCGGTACTAGAGAAAAAAATGTGTTAAATGCTTGTTGTGCGTTAAATAAAACGTTGGAAATAGTTTTAAAGAAGTATAAATTAGAATACAAATCACTGAACCTAAGTATGTGTTTTACTTCATCATAATTTCAGCCACGGGACGTCCACTACTGAACATAGGCTGATTTCCAGATTGGCCGGTTAGAAGCGGCCTGCATCCAGCGTCTTCCTGCGACCTTTACCAGGTCGTCTGTCCACCTTGTGGGTGGACGTCCTGCGATGCGCTTGCCGGTACGCGGCCTCCATTCTAGAACCTTTCTGCCCAATCGACCGTCAGTTCAGCCCATGGCCACTTCAGCTTGCTTTTACATTGGGCTATGTTAGCGACTTTTGTTTGTTTACGGATGTTCTCATTTCTGATTCGATATCGCAAGGGTTTCCTTGGTGCTAAGGGCTATGCTTAGTGTTTACCAAGCATAGCCCTTTCCAGAGCACGCTGTGCAACTTTGAGCTTTCTTATGAGGCCCATAGTAAGAGGCCACGTTTCAGTTCCATATGTCATCACTGGTAACACACACTGATTGTAGACTTTCGTCTTTAGGCACTGGGGTATATTAGACGAGAAGACGTTGTGTAACTGGATCACTTGTCCCAATTAGACATATTTGTAGACGAGTTCAAGAAAGGTGCGCAACATGGGCATTCGACATGAGCTTGGTTTTGGCCATGTTCATCCGCAATCTCACTGGTTAGGAAACTCGACCAAGGCCAGCGAGCATTCTGCTGAGGTCTTCAAGCGATTCTACCATGACCACAATATCATCAGCAAACCGAAGGTGATGTACTCGCCGTTGATGTTAATGCCAAATCCTTTCAGGAGCTTGAAAGCGTTTTCCAATGCAGCGGTGAACAGTTTCAGAGATATAACATCTCCCTGCCTTACTGCAGAGGAATCGCCTTCGTGCTCTGCTCCTGTACTCGGACCGACATAGTGGCGTTTTTGTATAAACACATCAACACCTCGATGTACCGATATTCAATATGGCACCGCTGGAGAGACTCTCGATTAAATCAAAGACCTCCTCATAGTCCACGAACTCCAAGCATAGTGGGAAGTTATACTCCTCGATCTTCTGTATAATTTGCGGCAGCGTATGGATGTGGTCAGCTTAGGAACAACAAGGCGCCGGGTGATGACGAAATCACATCAGAGCTTCTGAATACGGGTGGAACACCGGTACTGAAAGTCCTTCAGAGACTCTTTAACTCCTTCTTGCTCGAGGGAATAACGCCGGAGACAAGGAACAGAAGTGTGATGGTGCTCTTCTTCAAGAAAGGAGATAACACCTCATTAAAGAATTTCAGTCCTATCTTGCTTCTGAGCCATGTCTACAAGCTGTTTTCGAGAGTCATTACGAATCGTCTCGTGCTTAGGTCCGATGACTTCCAGCCTCCCGAACCAGGGGGTTTCCGAAAAGGCTTTAATGTTTCTATTATTGACAAAAAAAAATTCGTTAGCGCCTAGTCTGACATTTCTTCTGTTAAATAAAACGTTAGGTTTAAAATCACCGGTGACTTAAATAGCATTTTCGGCCTGATAAAAGTTAAAAAATATTTAAATTAGTAAATTTTTTCGTAGTACTGAAATTCAAAATAGATTTCGTTTCCCGGCACTGAGAGACTATGAAATTTCCCGGGAATTTCCCTCGAATTTTAGGTTTTTTAAGGAATTCCCGAGAGCAATCCCTACTTTAGTAGTAATGACCTTTAAAGAAATAGTACCGTAATTCCCCGGAAATAGATTTTGTTTCCTGGCACTGAGAGACAATGTAATTTCCCGGGAATTTCCCGAGAATTTTGGTTTTTTTAGGGAATTCCCGGGAGCAATCCCTACTTTAGTAGTAATGATCTGTAACGAAATGGAATTTCTAAAATCTGCAAATACTGTAATTTTTTAAAGTTAATTTTTTAATCATCTAATATTCATATTTCATTTGCTAAATTGCACCTTACGACAACAGCTCGTCAACCTACAATACTATAAGACGTCTAATTTTCTCAATTGATTCAAGACTTACTTTAGGGGAATTCATCTTTTTTTAAATTTATACTAAAAATATTTGTGACCATCGTGACAATAAATGTCCAATGTGACCAAGCATTTATCATAAATGACGGACGCTTATAGCATATGACCGTCAATTTACAACTATTCTCGACAAAAAAGAGTCGAATCATATTTAAATTTCAATAAAGACAATAGACACGTCATCTATATTTAAAAAACAAAGTCAGGTTAGTTACACCATTTATAAGTCGAGAACGGCTGTACCGATTTTTATGATCTTTAATTTGTTGAATTTGTCTCCGCCCAGAATAGCAGAATAACTATAAAAACACGGCAAAATTCACGAAAAAATATACATCAAGGGGTGATACGAAGTTCGCCAGGACATTTAGTTTTAATATAAATCCCTTAGAAAAGATCGATGGCTACATCAAATAAGAAAAATTATAAACAATTAAGAAACAGATTTTTTATAATTTATTGTTAGATAATGTTCTAAATGTATTAATTGGAACAGGACAACGCTCTAGAAGGATCTGTAAGTAATACATTTATATTAGTCCACAAATACTTTTATCCAAATCAGAATTAGGGAGTTAATATTAATAATAATTTAAAAAACAACATGTAACCAGGATGGTACAAAGTAGAGTCAACAAACTTGGCGTAAAAGCATCGCTTTAATTGCTCCGACGCAAGCGCATATTAATTGCGATTAAATGACGATAATGCAAATTCTGGTGCATTCGCTATATCAATTAGCGATACTGTCTGTGTGCTGGTGTTGTTCGCAACTGTCGTAAAGATAATTATTATTTGCTATAAGATTGTTCGCAAATGGATATTGGTAATGTGAAGGGACACTGGTTTTTATTTGAGATGATTAAGAATAACGACGCTGGGGGTTGAAATTATAATCGTCTTACGTAATGTAAAGATTTGAAACAAAATTTAACGTCTTTTTAACCTATCATTGTGCTAACTTCAAAGGTATTTACAAAAAATGATTCAGTAATTAAAAAACCTACACTCATAATATACAAAATTATTAATAAACGATACATTACTTCTCATTTATGCGATCCACTGGAATAGATCAATCGTAATTCATTTTATTTTATACGCTTTAAAATTTGACAAGAACAAGGTATTATGTAAATCTAAAAAATATTGCAATGAAAAGTAAAGAACCACAAACGGCTTATTTAAGTTTACCCCAGAATTCACGCTAATAAATATTGTGGCAATAATTCTTACCATTACAGACCAATAGGTAATTTATTATGTGCATGGCATTGTCGCTTTCGACAAACCGATTGAACAAACGGCTGCCCTCTGCCCCTCCGGTTAGTGCGACGTCTTCCGAAATACACTTTACCATTATTGTTTACGTATAAGCCCATAAAGTCCTTACATTTTATGAATTTATTTACACAATTATTTAGAGGTGTATTGTCATTTGCATTGTTTTAGCTGCGTATGGAATTATGTTTGTAGGAAATAGGTAGGTAGCTTTTAGGGTTTCATACGTCTGAAGACAGAACCCTTATGTCACTGCAAATTTGCTCTGAATCTATGAATCGTGTGACCCAAACAGACGTTTAATATTAAAAGTTTGCTAACTGTAACTGTGACATATCAAACGAAAGGTGTTGTTGCAAGGGTCTTAATTATTATGATATTTAAAAATAAACGTTTTAAGTTATTTAAGAAAAAAACCTTTTTATGGTAGTTTAGTAGTGCCCTTAAATTAGCGACTCGACGCGTGTTTCGTACGGTACCTATGGCATCGACCCAAAAATTCATTTAAATGCGGTTCATAACAGCATGCAATGAGACGTGTCTGTTACGGCAATCGCTGCGTCTTTATTTAGCAAAAATTGGGAAAACAAGTCTTTACGCATGGACGAAATGGTTCGATTAAAATAACCCTATGCCTATCGACCTAAATCGATCGGTAAGCGGTTAAAAAGAAAAAAAATAATTAACATCTCTAATTTTTGTTTTCTTAATGATTTCTTTTTTCTGCTGAAGTATGAGTACTAAGAACAAATGCTATGCTCAGAATGTTGTGCAGGTTTTGACAATTTGATATATCTTCTCCACATTATGGCAAGTGGTCACCATGGTGATAGTTGTTGATGTCATAAAATGTCATTGAATGCGCCCTCACGTCGACCAAATGCTACAGGCCCGAGCAGTGACGTTACACTTGTAAAGAATTCGCGGCGGAGGACTGATATATCTTCTCCACACTATGGCAAGTGGTCACCATGGTGATAGTTGTTGATGTCATAAAATGTCATTGAATGCGCCGTCACGTCGACCAAATGCTACAGGCCCGAGCAGTGACGTTACACTTGTAAAGAATTCGCGGCGGAGGACTGATATATCTTCTCCACACTATGGCAAGTGGTCACCATGGTGATAGTTGTTGATGTCATAAAATTCCATTGAATTAATAAATATGATTATTTACTGATCTCTAATTTCATTACTTAACACAATTCATATCATAATTTTTAATATTTTAAAAATAAGGTATTTAGAAAATTAAAAATATGTAGTTATTATTTTACATAGATCGATTAAGTTACTCATTCTATGTTGCAAAGTAATCCTGTACGAACTTTATATAATTTTTTTGTAACTTTATGCTAATATGAGGGTATTTTGTTTGAATGTAGAAAGTCCTACTGTAGTCTCCGAATCTACTTACTTATTTGATTTAAATAATTGTGTGAACAATATTTACTTGAATAAGTTTTCCGGATGGTTATTTAAACTCTTTATTAAAATAAAAGAGGCTTACAGATTGGATCCAACACACATACAAGCTATTACATAGTCAGATTATACTTTCTATCCCAAAAAAGAAACAGTTATTTTATTTTTTCCGAGGCATACGGAAAGATGTAAATCTGTAGGGCGCTATTTTAAGTAAATATCGCTATTCTGTTGTCAAAAATTTTATTGTGGAAACAATAATATTCTTAACCAATATTCGACCTAAGCGAAGCCGCGGGCACAACGGTTTATCAATAAAACAATTTCCATAATAACAATCGACTTGTAAAGGTCAAAGGGCACCACAAAAAGAGCACCAAGAGCATGGTGGCCGATGGCAGCGGATGCGGCAATTGTTCCCGGCAGCACTAATCAATACTAATAAGTAATCAAACTGTCCGTCCGTACGATAGATAGAGCACACTGTGAATTTGATGAGTAAACTTTTAGTTGAGATTAGATAATATTGTATTACTCGTGAAAAAGATGGATGAAACACATTATATATAATCAGTTAATACTGTTTCAGATTGTCAAAAGTAGAAAATGAAATAGTATTTTAGCCAGCCAAAGACATAACTTCTGTTTTATTTTAAACCAATTTATTTGTGTAGATAAGCCTAAATTAAGCACTTTTACAAGTCCCATTTTTTTACATTAAGTTATGCTTTGAAGCAATTTTATAGGCTAGGACCGAGTAAGAAGCAGCGCAAGAAACTCGTTCACAGCCTGTTGTCAGCCTCTTTTTAAATAGTATGTTTACAAGATAATCATATTTACTTGTGCCAACAGGGCAGTGTTAAAGTCCAGACAATAACCCTATTTCATTAAATTTTAGACATTATTAAACTTTAAAACAATGTACACGTACGTTGGCCCAGAAATTTTGGGAAATTTAAGTATTCATTGTTTTATTGTTATGTATATTTTATTTTTTTCGTGTGTGTCAAATAAATGTTTCCTATTCTATTAAAAATTTATTGCTCAACAACAGAGCTACAAATAACAAAATATGAAGGTGAATGAACCTTGGAACTCTTTCCAAGTTATGGTTGGTTTTGTAAACACGCCGAATGCCAGACGGCTCTCAAATTGTTGTAACTAATAAAAATATTAAAACCCTTACAACCGCTGAATACACAGGATGTTCGAAATGCTTCTCTTTAAGATATTTAGAATTATTAAATGAATGATGTATATTTATAAAATAACTGAACGCTAAAAGTGCCAGCTATTTACGGTGTTTTACCACTTGCTGATCGCGAGAGAGAATATTGTGATAAACCATAGGTACAGATAACACTGGGTGTGTAGCCATAGTCCAAGGTCTGGTTCGCCTGGTTTCAATATTGGTTCATAGACTTGCCGCATCATGATCAAAACGAACGACGAGAGGCGGAAAGACTTGTAGTTGTCAAGAAGCAACAAGAAGAATCAATGTTTGAAGTTTCTAGAAGCTGCTATGAAATGCTTAAGTTAATAGGATGGACCTCTACTACAATATTCAAGTATTCAAGATGTCGTATCTTGTAGCCAAAATGTTTTCAGAAGCAAAAGTTTGAACACATTCTTTTGATTTTAGTATTAAAATAATACTTTGCAAAAAGTAGTTCCATAGACAAGTTTTATTTATATAAGATCCAGATGTTCAACATCACGGAGTTTCAGTGGCAAGGTCAATGATGCTTTTGTTTAAATTAATGTGTTCTATTGCTAAAGAAAACTGTTTCGCTTCAACGTAAGTGGCGGAGAAATCTTTTTTTGGCATGTATCAAATTCAGGTTACTTCGCTGTTGAAGACATGGATAAAAAACTGTTTTTACTTACCAAATATCGAAATACGATGAAAGTCGAACATGTTGGAGATTACCGAGCAATAATGGCATCGGCTAAGCGGGACACTAAGCAAGAAAGGACAACTAAAAGTAGTAACAGAGTGGTTGCCAAGAGAGGAACGAAAGATAGTGGACCAACCATCAATTCGCTGACGCGTCTATGTTGTGCTGAGTCAAATTGGGGAATAATGCATACACAGGATCTAGGATAGAGCGGGTCAAAAAGATTATACCCCGCAGAAGGTAAAAATATAGGCTGGCATTAAATCACAACCGCCGCGCTGCTTACACTTTGGTAATTCAAAGAGGCAGCAGCTCTTAGCTACAAGCACCCGCAATGACGGCTGTAATTGTTGAATCAATTTTCAAAGGATTAAAATGTAATTATATTAATTAACCATATTTAGGTTGTTTCCTAGCAAACTTTTTGGCATGATACGGGTATTCGACATTATTGATTTTGATGTTGATTTCAATGGAAAAAATATGCAATATTCTGAAGTGTATTTCTAGAATGATGCATTTTGAAGCGCGCGTGCCTGTTCTGCGACTGGTCGTTTTATTGCCAACGCGTAACCAAACTAAGACGCGCAGTCTAGATCTTAGCTATGGCAGTGCTAGTCGCAGTTTAGGTATGAATGTTCAGAAACCCCGCTAGCAGGGCTTTTCAGGTCAAAGAACTATCACTAAACTGAACTCGTATTTTAGTATTAGATGCTATACGAGTATTACTGACTCAGGTTCAATTTGATTGCAAACGAATTTCCGAAATTCTTAAGATATAATGTTACAGGATTAGAATCTAACGTGTTACAAAATAATGATTATTCTATAAAAAGATACTTACCTAAATACCTGAACCAGAGGCTCGTTTGAAGGTATAATAAATGTAAATAAGTATTATAAATATAAATATTAGACATCACATACATTACTCCTATCCTGTGGTAAGTAGCCAAAGCACTTGTGTTACAGAAATGAGAAACAACAACGGCACCACTAAACCCAGAGAGAGTTTTTCTACATTGACCGACCGGGAATCAAACCGGGACTTCAAACATAGCGACACCAAGTCTTACACTATAAAGAAACTAACAGTTGGAACTATTGTAGAAAAGTTCTGACACGCTACCGCTACGGTTAAGAATTATGAAAACTTGTATATATAGGTACTTTATTTATTAAACGGATACTTTCTGCACGTGGTTCTTAATCTGTGAATGCTGGCTAATTCTGCGTCGGCAACCTATTTCTAAGGGGCAGAAATAGCGTCAAAACATCCTGTGGACGCGGAACTGCGCGCGCTTGTAAACTTCCTTCGCAGGGAGCACTGAGACCGTGCGTGATGGATATGGTAACTGCCCAACGCAGCTACGTCATTTAACATTAACGCCCACTCTGAATAACACAAAAATATAATTCTTATAATTTCAATTTTATATCTTTATTAATTTCCGTTAAAAAATTGTGTAATCAAAAATAATTTCTAAATCGTAAAAAGCGACTTATTCCTGTAGTACGAGACGGGCAGCAGCATCTGCGTGCGAAATTTTATAAATCGCCATCGCCAACCCGCCTGCCAAGCGTGGCGAGTATTGGCAGTCCCCCGCCGATGATGGAAATCATTGGCGGAGGCCTATCTATGTTCAGCAGTTATCCGTCCGTCCGTCTACAGTCTCTTAGAGCTGTGAAAAAATCAAACCTCTCAGTTAACGTAAAAAAAAGATACGGCAGTTTTATTTATTATTATTTTTTTACAAAAACCTCAGCTCTTAAGTACAGAATACATTTTTTTGGTTTATGCCGCAATTTTTCGTACCATACTTTTGATTTCTTCAAAAGTTGCACAAACCTTTTGACCCAAGCTCCTGGCTGACACAAGTCGTTCATGCCATAGAAGGAGAAAAAAATCATTTTTAGCCATCGGCATCGAATTGGGAGATGTGATGCCGCTTAAGTGACAGAAGTATAGGCAGTTTAGGATTACGCCGGCGGTAGTAAGTAAACACAAAAAAACCAAGCGTGGCAAGTATTAGCAATCCTCCCCCATGATAAGTCATTAAGGGAGGTCTTTATTCAGCAGTAGACGTCCTATGGCTGAAATGATGATGATGATGATGACACCATAAAAAGAAGGTTCAGTTGATGTTTAAAGAAGGCGGTCTTATTGCTAAAAGATCGTTTCCAGACAACCTTTAGGTAGAGGACAACTATAAAGAAAGGGCAAAGTGCACAGTTCTTAATCCGAATTTTTACATACACTTCCAACTTCAATTAATTAATTTAAAAAAAAAAACAAGTTACCGTATTTTTAAGTGCATCGTTATAATACAGAAAAAAAAATCTTTGAAAAGAAAAAGAAAAATATTTTTTAAAAAACAATGGTAATAATAACCAACACATGACCAGTTCAGTTCTATAATATTGTAAGAATCTGCCAAGCACTGCAAAAAGGGCAAAGCCTTAAATGACTTTTTTAAATCACTCTATGTTTTAGAACGTAGATATGATCATAATACGTCTCTGTATGCACTCTTCAAAACCTCAAACTGCAGTTAATTAAGCGTAGCGAATTATTTCTGTTGCTAACGAGTAACTGCGCAGGCGCAAGCTAACTCGTAAATTACCCTGATTTAGACGTAGAGTTTCTCTATTTGCGAGCTGTGAACGTACAATATATTTTAAGTAGAGTCCCAAATAGAAAATATATCTTTACTAATCCCAGAGGTTATTAAATAAGTTACTTAATATTTTGCTTATTGTATTTAATAAACTTTTTGAAAATAACGTTATAATGAGCTAGTTTCCTAAAAAAATCTAATTAGTTAGTCAGTTGGATTAACAGAAAATATTGGAAATGTATTTTTTATTTTCTCAATCAAACAAAAAATGATGAAGATATAGCCCGTTAAAGTTCCACGTAACGTCACGCCTTGTGACACTTGGACAAGGCGTGACGTCACGTGCTTACTTCGATGCACTTTATCTTCGTCATTTTTTGTTTGATTGACAACAGACAAAATATGGGTCCAACATTTTTTGATAACTAACTGACGGACTAAATAGAAATTTTTTTTTGACCCAGGAAACTAGCCTATTGCTACATTTTTATTAGAGAACTTTTGTAGTTCTTTTTTAACTATGAATTAACCGGATTGTATTTTATTTTGTGGCTGGTCTGTGGTAATATATCGTAATAAAAAATTCCCACCGAAAATCAGAGTCGTGATAAGTCCGTGGCTGTCACGACAAATGCTGAGCGGCCACCTTTTCAACACATTAGATTCCTTTAAAGTTTTATATTGTTAAGTGTCGAATAAATGTTTTCTATTCTTTCTATTCTGTTCTAAATAGATAGATATATAGATAGATACTCTTTATTGTACACCACACAAAACAAACAAATCACAGGAAAGTAAATACTTAGTGAATAGCACAATTTAGGCGAAATCTATGCGTTTACAAAGATAACCTTTTATTTCTAATAAAATCAACAAAACTCAAGTTTAGCTGAAAAATACTCAAAGGAAACCATTTCCTAAAGTTGAGGCTCCGTTATCGGCTGTCACCGCGACATTACGCCAGTTTGACACTTTCTCCTACCTCTGTATCCCGTTCCTATTATACGGGGTATGTTTGAACATGACCATAGATTCCGCAAGTCTACAATTACTTGTGTCATTACATGTGGAGCGATTGCTATCACCCGCAACCCTTACACCCGGGGAGTTGAACTGGTAAATTATCTCATCTCT
The DNA here is from genome assembly GCA_963576865.1 of Anania hortulata. Lineage (NCBI taxonomy): Eukaryota > Metazoa > Arthropoda > Insecta > Lepidoptera > Crambidae > Anania > Anania hortulata. The sequence continues at coordinate 16,650,028 of OY756408.1, read as the reverse complement.
ACTAAACTAACCCTGATTAACAACAGCTCGGAGCCGACATTCGTCAACTCAAGAGCTCAAACCATCGTTGATCTAACACTCTCCACAGAAGCCATATCCCACCTGATTTTGGACTGGCACGTATCAAAAGAAGCCTCGTGCTCGGATCACAAGTGGATACGCTTTAACCTAAATATGACCCTCCCACCACCAGAACCTAAACGCCTACCGCGCAAAACAGACCGTTGCTCCTTTGCGCGGATGGTCAAGACGGCTCTGGATGGCTTTAGCAAACTAACAACTGACTCTAAAATCGATGAAATCGAACAACATGTTAACAAACTAACAAACGTTCTAATGAACAGCTATGAACAATCTTGTCCCCTTACTACACCACTGGTAGGACCTAAAGGTCACTGGTGGAACAAAGAGCTACAAGAGCTACGAAGGCAAGTGAGGAAACTGTTCAACAGAGCAATGAACACCAGACAACCAACTGACTGGGTCAACTATCATACTAAAAAGAAAACCTTCAAAAGCCTGATCCGCCAACGCAGAACAGACTGCTGGAGACGCTTCTGTACCAACATCGAAAATACCAGTCAGGCAATGAAAATTAAAGGCATTCTGTCAAGTGCACCCCAACAAACGATAGGGCGCCTAAAGAAAACTGACAACACTTACACTAACAACGACACAGAAACCAGTGAACTACTTCTGTCAACCCACTTTCCCGGATGTTCGATCTCCGACAATATGGAGTGGGAACCTCAAGTTTCACCGACTCCCGATGGCCCAGACTGGGACACAGCAAAGTCCATTGTTGATCACGACAAAGTACTCTGGGCAATTAACAGCTTCCTACCGTATAAATCTCCAGGTATAGATGGGATCTTCCCGGGGCTGTTGAGGTGGAGCGCGGATCTGTTGGTTGACCATTTAGTTACCATCTTTAGATCATGCATCGCCCACAGATACATACCCAAAGCCTAGAGGGAAGTCAAAGTAATATTTATACCAAAACCAGGAAGAAGTGACTACACCAGTGCCAAGTCATTTCGGCCCATAAGTTTAACTTCCTTCCTACTCAAAACACTGGAAAGACTTTGCGATCGTGAAATTCGTGAAAACGTTATTCCACATAGACCACTACACCCACAACAACATGCCTACAGCCAAGGCAAATCCACAGAATCAGCCCTTCACAGCGTTGTAGCACGTATAGGCGAAGGACTGACTAACAAACAATCTACACTAGGCGCTTTCATTGACATTGAAGGTGCCTTCGATAAAACCAACTTTATCAGCATAAATCAGGCGCTGGTGAACTTCGGAGTTAATCCCACACTCGCTGAAACTATCAACAACATGCTAACACAGAGAGCAATCCGGTTTACCGTCAACACCATGACCAGAGGTATCGTTGCCAGAGGCTGTCCTCAAGGCGGCGTCCTATCACCCCTTTTATGGAACATCGTGGTAGACGAACTCATCCGCAGGCTCAACGGGCGCGGCCTACACACCGTGGGTTACGCGGATGACTTGGCTATTTTAGCCACAGGATGTTCGGACAGCACACTGTGTGACCTCATGAGAACTGCTTTCAAAACAATAGAGTCCTGGTGCAGCAACCACGGTCTCTCGGTTAACCCAGCAAAAACGGAACTAATAATGTTTACACACAAACGAAATATCAGCAACCTAACGCTGCCTAGGTTGTTTGATACTGACATCTCACTCACAACGGAAGTTAAGTATCTAGGTGTAATACTTGACAGCAAACTTTTATGGAATAAACACCTGGACCATAAACTAGAAAGAACTTGCACAGCATTCTTTCAGTGCAAGAAAATGCTAGGTAAAACATGGGGCCTCTCCCCGAAAATCATTAGATGGCTCTACACAACGGTAATCAGACCAACACTAACCTACGGAGCTCTCGTATGGTGGACAAGAACAACACTAACAACAACAAAAACCAAATTACAACGATTTCAAAGACTGGCTTGCTCTGCAATCACAGGCTGCATGAAAAGTACACCCACAGATGCCTTGGAGATACTGCTTGATCTGCGCCTACTCGACCTTCTAATTCAGCAGGAAGCGGCAATGAGTGCAATCAGGCTGCAAAACCTAGGCCTATGGGGCAATTGCAGGAGCCACCATACATCTATCCTGAGCCAAGCAATAACGGACCAGCCGCTATTGATGGCACCAACCGACAGGACTCCTAGCAAATACTTAACACAAAAACTATACAAGATACAACCATTTGAGACTGAGAAGGACCACTCAGGCATCGCGGAAGTCCGTGTTTACACTGACGGCTTGAAAACTGAGAAGGGCACAGGCGCAGGAGTACACTCTTTAGATCTCAACATTAACATAAGCATGACACTAGGCCCACAAAGCTCCATCTTTCAATGCGAATGTGTAGCTATCAACGAAGCTGCCAACGCCATAGCCAGACGAGAAATTACCGACCTTAACATTCGGATACTCTCTGACAGCATGGCAGTGCTAAAAGCCCTTGACAGCTACACCAGCAACTCAAAACTCGTTTACGAATGCTACCTATCCCTGCAAAAGATTGCTACAGCCAACAAGGTAACACTGCAGTGGATAAAAGGTCATAGTAAATCCTTAGGCAACGACGCCGCAGATGAGTTGGCGAGGAGAGGTTCGGACATGGTCACTGAAGGGCCACTCCCAATTCTCCCTCTACCATACTCCCAACTGCGCACCTGGATCAGAAACCGCACACTATCACAACAAAACAAACGTTGGGCACTGAGTACTGCATGCAGGCAATCAAAACTAACTCTTCCAGAGGTCACGCCCAGATTGACTCGACGTATACTCAGCCTCGAAAGACAAAACCTGCGAATAATCGTGGACACAGTGACCGGTCACTGTCTCCTAAACAAACACCTCTACACTATAGGTAACACAGACAGCCCTCTCTGTAGGGCATGTCTCACTACAGACGAAACTGCCAACCACGTAGTCCTGGAATGTGAGGCGGTTGCGTCACAACGTAATGAAATCCTTGACAACCCAAGGTCGCTCCGCGAAGCCTGTGAAAGACCCAGGAAACTTCTGCGCTTCTGGGCGGAGCTAGGCTGGTTATATCCGTAACCATCATACCCCTACGCACAAAGGACCGAATTTGAGTCTAAGTGCGGAAAAGGGAGTCCATTCTCATACTCATACTCATAACCCTTACACTGAGGAGCCAGACCAGTTTGGACCATTGCTACAAGTCCAGTATTATATAAATGAGCAGGTTCATAGTGTTTTCTGTAACTGCCTAGCAAGTCGTATACGTATCCAAAAAAATCTACAGATACGCTCTGTGTTTCGAAAATATGACCTACTGATCAGAGGTAAGAGTAGTCGGAACTACTGAGTTACCAGCTCAACGTCACCTTGACTGTAGTCGGAACTTATTGAACTAGAGGACAACTTAGTAAATGTCATAATCTCACGTGAATTGTCCTTTACTTGATGAAATATATTCTAAACAACCGTATCTATCTAATAGTAAAGCAAACAGTTTAATCGACCGAGTTTTGACTGCTTTTTTTTTAGTTTTTTATATGGACTCATCCCGCTCCTAAAGCAGAGCGGTGATTCTGCCAATGTCGAGTGTATTCTTGATTCAAGGTCAAAGCTTGACAAAGTTTACAATAAATAACGGGTGTTAAGTTTTTATTGCTTTTCTTGGATTCAGTGGAGACTACTCTTCCCGTAGAAGCAGGTTTCAGGACGCTATCGGGTCTAAAGCAAGTTGTCTTGAGACAAGTCACTTGACACTCGATGCGGCGTTGAATACAATGATATTTCAATAGTTTCAGATCTTTATCACTTCACCAAACATTAGAACACAAACTACACCAAAACTGCAAACTAAAGCTCTTTAAATGATATATAAAAACCATTATATTAAATCGACCATGCTTTTCGTTCGACTACCCCCCACACCGAATCCATCGACCGAGTTAAAAAAGAAACGAATATTAGAAATTGTTATGTTTGTCTTAGCAATCAAACAAAAAAGTAGAATCAAAACAAACATCCAGGAGCATTAAAAACTAGTATGTATATTTTCGTATCATCTGAACTTATTGGTTTAAAATTGTGTTTGAGTTTGCACTTTGAATTCCGAGTCGATGCACAAACAAATATTTGGAGCAAAGTGGTTTAAAAATGCTTATGATTCAGATGAGAAAGAAAAGATGCTGAAATAATTCTTTGATTCACTAATCACTTAGATTGGATCATAGAAATTCATTGAAAAATAGAAAGAACAAGTGTGTGGTTGTCTTGTGCCTATAATTATTGTGATTGTTATTTTACCGTTATAATTAAAGTAAATTAAATATAAATATTAGACAACATCACATACGTTGCTCTGACTCTAAGGAAAGTAGCCGAAGCACCTGTGTTGTAAAAGTCAGAAATAACGACAGTACCACAACACCCAGAACCGAGACAATATAGTAAAAGGTTTTCTATATTGACCCGATCGGGAATCGGTCCCAGGACCTCAGAGGACACTTGACTAGCTTGACAAATAGGATATTGTCCATGCTGTTTTTTCATTCTCGTTTGATGAATTAATTTATCTTTAAAAGTCTATGCAGCTGATGTTACAGGCATAAGCTATTACCTAATTATTATAGTAACCTGTAAGTGTATAATTGTAACAAAAGCCTCTATTGTATGTAGTCGTACTTGGGCATACGTCATCGTCTGGTAGGACGCGCGCCCTTGAAAACCCATCCATAACAAAAGTGGCAAGCCGACTTGCTCTTATTGTTGAAATGACAAACACTCGCCTCATTATCTCGTCCCTTCGTCATTTTGTAGAGGCACCATCCTTATAAGAACTAAAACAGAACGGGAATAAACAGAATTGGTAGGACTGTATAAGTACTATCTCAAGTTTTATCTATGTGGAAGAAAATAATTAAATGGTTTTACCCGTCCAAAAAAACTACTGCCAAAAAAGACTATCAAAGATATTATACTCATATGTTTAGTGTAAAAAATAAGCCCAATTCCTGGCACTTACTTACCTATACAGGTCCCAGAAGTAGTAGAAGAGAATTGAGCGAGACAAAATGATTTGACAACCGTTTGGTATAGTGGTTCGCTCCGGACTACAAAGCCAGCGGTTCGGGGACTTGCGGGTCCGAATCCAGCAAGGGGCAAATGTTTGTGTGATAAGCACGAGCACGTCCTAAGTCATGGATGTTTATAAAAGTATTTAAGTACGTTTATCTGTTATCTAGTCACCATAGTACAAGCTTTGCTTAGTTTTGGGCTAGATAATTGGTGTTGTGGCTGACAGCAAAAGAAACTCCCGTGTGGTTGAAGTAAACAATCATCATTAATATCATCATTTCAGCCATAGGAAGTCCACTGCTGAACATAGGCCTCCCTCCTCCAATGACCTATTAGCGGGGGGATTGCCAATACTCGCCACACGCCACGCTTGGCAGGCGGGTTGGCGATCGCAGTTTTTTGTAAGATTTCGCACGCAACTGCTGCCAGTCTGGTGCTACAGGAATTAATTGCTTCTTACGACACGGCTCGTGTTGGTGGTGGGGCCGTTAAGTAAACAGTATAATTAATTAGATAAAAGCAACTTAAAACAGAATTAGACTTGTAAAAAAACAATCAATTATAAAGAAGTATTTAAAAACCATAAACTTCCCAGAAAAGGTCTGTCCTCCACAGGTGTGATTATGGAAAACAATTTATTTATTTAAACAAATGCTGTATCCAATTTAGCCCCAGTCTTTTCTTTCTAAAGGATCTACCACAATACTCATTTATCCCATCTTTCGTTTCAGTTCCATATGTCATCACTGGCCAGACCGAGTAACAGGCCTGTAACTCTAGATCCAAAGCCCATCCGCATAGGCGGAGACCAGTTTAAATACCTTAGATCTGTACTTCACGCGTCGGGAGACATAGATTGCGACGTCAAAGCACGTATTGCTGCTGCGTGGGACAAATGGCGAGAGATGACTGGTGTCATTTGTGATGGGGTCACATGCTATGCATTTGGAATGCCGGTTAAGCTGAAAGGACAGATCTATAATTCCATCATTAGGCCTGTCCTATTATATGGCAGCGAAGCGTGGCCGCTACTTGAGCGACAAAAGCAGGAGCTGCGTGTCACGGAGATGAATATGCTGCGATGGATGTGCGGAGTCACGCGGATGGACCGCGTGAGGAACTCGGATCTTTTGCGCATAGCCTTCGTGTCCGTGATATTGTAGACCAACTGCAGGAGAGTCGCCTACGCTGGTACGGCCATGTTTTGAAGAAACCGGCAAGCTACGTAGAAAACAAATGTCTTACCATGCCGCCACCGCCAGGTCCTGGCAAAAGGGGTAGTACCCAAGAAATGCTGGCTTGACGTCGTGAGGGCTGACAGCGTGCCAATGATCTCACAACTAGAGACGCTCAAGACCGCGCGAAGTGGAGGAGTAAATCAAGGAAAGCGGACCCTGGGCTCCAAAGCAATGGCTTTGGACGCAACCGGGATTGACCGTATAGATGAAGAAGAAGAAGAAGATGTCATCACTGGTAACACACACTGGTTGTAGACTTTCGTCTTTAGGCACTTAGGTATTATGTATACAGACTGTACAGAATTAGTTAGAATTTTGCACACATATAGATACTGATCTAAATTTATCTTAATTCTTGCGTTCCCACCATACTTTAACGTTCTCTATTGCTTAAATCTGAAGTCTACGCAGTCGATATCGCAGACAGAAGCTATTTCAGTATAAAGGTTCTGTTCCGGGCACTTTAAGAATAACAATCTATCCTCCTGATACCCAAAGTGTGGCTACAACATCGAATGCATATTTTAATGCTGTCACCAGTTTAGCAATGCACCGGCTAGTGATAAATATTCCGTAGTCCGTACCTACCACGCCATATTTGAAGGATAATTATAAAATCGCCCCTGAGTCACGCATGCCCTGTGGTTTGTCATCGTTCGTCATTTCACTAATCCAGCTTATCCCTACACGTTGAGTTATTCAGCCAGGTGTTTGATTAAAACTAGGTGATGATATAATTTCTTTTGTATCTATTTCATTATGATCAGCCTACGACAGTGCAGTGCTGGACATGGCCTCTTGACTCTTTCAATGCACGCCTACTGAGCCCGATCCTCGGCTATTCTTTCCATTCGCTGCCAGCAGCTTGCTTTTGCATGCTTTTAGAAAATCAACTTGTTGACTGGTATAAATGTGATAAACCTTATGAAAAATGCTTCAAAATAGCAAATTCATATGAACTGCGAGGAGGATAATAATGTACACAAGTAGGTACAATGTAGTTAGAATTACAATCTAAGGAACAAATAAAATACAACAACGCACGCATCGAGTACATACCATAAAGAGCAGTAATACAAACCATCTTTTTCTGAAACTAATAAGTGATTTTTCACTTACATTTAGTATGAAAGAAATGACAACTCCTACAAAAACAGCACAGATACAGATTAAAATATGGCGGATTTTTTTTTTCGAACAAATCATAATATGACATTTCTACTCTATAGGGTATGTGCTCTACGAACGCACGTAACAATAAATATTTACACTTAATATTGTTTAGGTCGTTATTAGTGCAAGGACGTGGTAGAGTAAGTCTTCCAACTCCAAGGAATCTTTTTTTCCAAAACTGATTAAAGTCACAGGATAAAATATGTTTTACTAGGGGCACCAGCACACTTAAATCCAGCTGGTTCATTAATTGAGAAAATTCCGTTTTCTATATTGACCGAATTGAGTTGGACTTCAAAACATTGCGCATTAGCATTGCAAACATCACCGCGCCATCCTGTGACGGTCGGGCTGTCTAATAGATTGGTATGCTACTATGGTTATCTACAAAATAAAAGTCAATGTAATCATTTACGCTATTCACACGTAAGCTGCGTGCAACATAGACCACCACAAGCGTCAAGCACACGCAGATTCTACAAATCAACCTTTTAACGTATATAAACGCAACATTCATAACAAGGACGATAATTTATGTCAGCATGTTTTCGCGCAGGTGTCGACTACTTTATGTGTCCTGCGCGTGCGTTTGTGGGAAAAATGCGAGTGCCGGTCACGATTTGAATACTTCACGATTCGCTCCAAGAAATTAAAGTGGTAAAAATAGATAAAAAAATACACTTACTCAAGTCAGAGCAACTAGTGAGATGCAAAGATGTTAGACTTCATCAGCACGGCAGGATCTGAATAAAATAAATAAAACAGGTATAAATTAATACAATTACAACAATTATAGGAGAAATGAAATAATTAAAGCAAGTAAGTTCATACCTCCTTACAAACGAGTAGCGAGCGATTACATTTGATACACAACTAGCAGAGTACTTAAATGATTAAGAATGGTCCAGACAACACCCTAATTAAGTAAGTACTATCCGAAAATTAATTTCGTTATCATCATCATCGTTTCAGCCATAGGACGTCTACTGGTGAACATAGGCCTCCCCCAATGACTTCCAGGTTGATCGGTTTAATTCGTTATAAAATAAAAAATTAAAAGGATGGGGGTAGCTCCGTGGGCACAGGGACATGTACGAAACACCTATCAAACATCTACCTCAAAGGCGAAATCTAAATTTTAAAAAAGCGCCATCTCTGGCAACTACACAGCACTACAAACTATTGAATGCTTTTTGCAACCCCAGTATGTGATCTGCCAACATTAATTCAGTATGTTACTATAATTCTTAATACCCAAATAAAATACAAAAATACGTGGAGATAAAATAATTTAGAAATTCATTTAACCAATTAACGAACAAACTTAAAAAACAAAGCAGCTGACATTACAGCTGATTGTCACAATCGCAAGTCACAATTTGACAGCAAACGTCATCATCATCAAATCGAACGTCGCCGCTTCGCCAAAGTGGATTTTTTAGTGTGAAGAAAACCTAGAAAAACCAGACCTAATTTACATTACAAGGTAAATTAGTTTAAATACCGGCTCTAAAAAGTTATCTAATACATAATTAAATACTCACGCCGCGCAACGACCAGTTACCGTGGTGAAAGCCTATTATTGGATAGGTACATTTTTTATTTGCGTTCTTTATTTTCCTTTGTGATGATAACTGATTTGATGAGTAATCATTGTTATTGTGAATCATAACATTGCTTAAGTTAATTGCCGCATGTGTGGACGCTGGGAAGCGTAGATTCAAAGGATACTGAATTGCCTGGGTAAAATGTTTTTTCTAACTACCATCTATTTAAAATAATGTGTCTTTTGTCTTTATTACTTACTTCAAAAATGTATATTTGGGCTGGCTATTATGCGATGTACCTAAATCTTGTTGGCTTCATGTTGAATCAAGTCTCAAGTGCCTTAATAAAATCAGAGGACTAAAAAGCAACATTTTTACTAGGTTTATTTAGGTTCTAGGTTATTAATACTTAATAAATTAAAATTTACATCGTAAAATTAATCACTTTTTCATTAGTGAACTTCCAAATGTTGATAATGATGATAATAAAAATAAAATTGTGGCTTGTAATGTAAATTTTTTATTTTAAAATTACACCCACTTCCAGACAAAGTTAAGGGAATTTAGTTTCTTGTGCTGCTTCTTCTCATCACCAGCCAATATGCAGTCTGTGAAGTAGTCATAGGGCAAAATTATATTTTGGGATGTGTACAATTGCCAGGAAGGGGGCCTATATTACTAAACAAATAAGTCAATTAGTATTACCTATTTAGTAATACCAGAATCTAATTGGAATAAACTGATACTTGTTTGAGTTTTTGCAATATCTTTTAAGTACCTACTTATAATTTGTATGTAGTAGTATGTATGCAGCTTTGGATGTCCACCCACAAGGCAGACAGACAGCCTGATAAAGGTTGCAGGAAGCTGATGGATGTAGGCTGTTTCCAACTGGCCAATCTGGGAGTCACTGGGGGAGGCCTATGTTCAGCAGTGGACGTCCTATGGCTGATATGATGTTGATGTTACATACACATTGTATGTATCGTACAGCATTAAAGTGGGAATATACTGGTGTGAAATCTAGCTATAAAAACAGAACCTGAACCTGAGAACTTATCTGTGTAATCCAACTTGTAACAATGATTTTTGTGTGTGTTTTCTTGCGTAATCTCCAGGTTTGTCAATTCACAAAACAAAAGTTCACATTAGCTCGAGTCTAGGAGTGCTAAGTGCTGCCCCTGTATTTTTTGACCCATACAAATAATATTTATTTTATATTTGTTCCCAATGTGGGTTCAGCTTTCCTGATACTTTGATTTTCTTGCACTGAATATTGATATTATAATTTCGGAATAATAAGTTGATAATTCATCATTTAAACCTATTTTATCTGTGTTTACTGATATTGAAAATGACTAGATATTGTGCAATAATTACCCATTGCAGTTGCATACTGTTCAGCCCAATTTTCCTTTACAAAGAATATAAATTTTTACCTTATATAATCTTAATTAGTAAGTATGTATCCATCCCTATAGACATCAATTATATTATTCATCTATCGAAAATTTTAAACTTTGGTATTGGTTCAGTTAATTACTAAAATTGGACATATGCTATTAGCAATTGACCGTTCGAATAACTACTGAAATATTTAAATACCTATTCAAAGATGTAAAATAAAATTATAACAAAAATTTAGGATTAAAATTGCAGGTATTTTGTACTGTATTGTTTAATTGACATTAAAAGCTATATTTAAGTTCACATCAATTGACATAGAAAGGAAAAATGAAGACCTGTACAATTATTTTGGTTTTAATTTATTTAAGAGAAACTCGATAATATTATTTAACCTGTTAACATCCAAGCGGTCTCATGAGACCACATAACTGTAGAATTTCTTTCGTGTCTCGTTTACATATGCTTGATCAATTAAACTTTATTGTATAGAGTAAAATTGTACAAAAAGGTGACTTACTTAATGCCATAAGGAATTCTCAGCCATGACGCTAAAAATACATGCGTTATGTGAGCAATGAACCTAAAAAAACCGGCTAAGTGCAAGTCTAACTCGCGAACCGAGGGTTCTGTACCAACTAATAGCTATGTAAATAATTTGTCTATAACGGAATACTTGAAAATGTATCTAGTTAACCCATGACAGTTGGTGTGACATATTTATTATTTACTAGGTGTGCACGCGGATTTGCCCGCATGAAATAAGGATTGTCACCCCCCTATTAAACTCCTTTAGGATTGTTGTGGATTAATAATATCCTTCCTTTCGATTAAACCTTTTTCCGTAAGTCCTAATTTTATCAAAATCGGTTCAGTTTTCGCGACAAAAATCTCTTTAATAAAAATTATCAAAATTTGTTAAGTGACTAAGGCGTGAAAATGTAACAGACGAACACAGTTAATTTTGCATTTATAATATTAGTATGGATTTATTGATTTATTCTCATGTCTCATCAGTCATCATTCATACGCACTTGTTTACTCGAAAATTTCGTTCGGTGATCATCCGTCTGAAAATTATTATTAACTGCACATTTGACGTCACGAGAGAGAGACAAACATGTTATAACCGCAAGCGAGGGTACAAATATTTCCGTTGGAATAGTATGAAATTCGCTTGACAATATTCAGAAGTAAATATTTTATGTGTGTGTGTGCCGTGTAGGATAAGCCGTAAAGGATACACATCCCCACAAAGGCGACGTGTCGTAAGAGGCAACTAATTCCTGTAGCACGAGACGGGCAGCAGCGTCTACGTGCGAAATCTTATTAAAAAAAACTGCGCTCGCCAACCCGCTTGCCAAGCGTGGCGAGTATTGGCAATCCCCCCCCAATGATAGGTCATGAGGGAGGCCTATGGTCAGCAGTGGACGTCCTATGACTGAAATGATGATGATGATGATTATGAAATATTTTATGAAATTGGTCGGATTTCAGAATCAGAATGACCGAACGAGAACCCATAAGCGGCACGAGCCGCGACTACGGCGCTACCGCGGCGCCGCCTGCCGTGGGGTTTGCGGACTTCAGTCCAACAGAGCTATACAACCTGAGCGAGGGTATAGCGGAGAATGTCAACTCGGTGAATAACGGATTACGGTCTCTGGAGAAGATGATGAAGCAAATCGGAGGGCCTAATGATAATGTGCAGTTGAGGGATAAAATGTAAGTACCTAATATTAGAGGTGCTTGTAGCTCAGGGCAGCGCTTTGGTAGTGATTACCAAAGTTAAGCAATCCACGCCGCAGTTGTGAGTGGATGGGTGACCACTCCGACCATATTTAGTGACATTTATCACAAGCATCACCGTGCTTCGGAAGGCACGTTAAAAGTTGGTCCCGCTTGATATCGCTTGATACTAGTCGTTAAGCCTGTTAGGTTCCTTCGGTGGTGGAATATATTTATTAAAAAAAAGCATTGTACAATTAAAAAGAGTATAATCCAAGATTAATTACATGAAGATACAGTAACCGCACACTTAGATGGTTATGAAGGGAGTGTTCGACCGACCATCAAAGTTCGCTCGCGAACCAAACGTTGCTCTCTGTCGTTCGCCGATTGTCGTTCACAAGCCGTCTGTACCTACTATGCCCGTGCGTGGAAATGCCTATTCAGTCCATTACATCTGACAGCATGGTTTAGCCACTGGCCTTACAACACTTCCGCCAATCCGCACTGGGCTCGCGTTGTGGAGTTGCCTAAACTACCTCATAGTTGAGGTGAGGCCTGTGCCCTACAGTGGGACGTTTATAGGCATACTGTACTTTCTTTTTACCTACTATTATAGTCTGCATGCAAGTGCAAGAGACCATGTGACAAGGAAATGTCCATTGTGTCTGTGTCAATTTTGATGGGCTGAGGGGATTATAAATATCACCATACTTTATAGTCTCGAAGTTAGGAATTAATTACTTATTAAAAGCTTTGTGTTACGAGGAACCAGACAATAAAATTTGCTAATGGCGTCTCCCAGCACACCCACACCAGAGACAATTTAGGAAAAAACATTTCTCAAACTGATTCGAACCGGGAATTTAAACAGAGCAGGAGACGTATTTTTAAATCATGCGAATTCCAACCCGAATACGAAATCACAAGATTCGCATGCGAATTCCTAAAATCACTATTTTTGAAAATTCATTCCGTGAATTCTGCAACGACCACTCGTTTTTGTTTTCTACTAGTAGAAAGTACGGAAGAATTACATTGACAAGTAAACATATGTTTGACAGAAATTTGACTTAATAACTTTTTATTTACGTTCGTTAATGAGTTTTTGCTTTATGGTTTATAATATTTTCTGCGTAAAACAAAAATAGTTACAAGATTTCAATTTAATAGTAGCACCTATTTCGAGTGATTCAAAAATGCGTAACATCGTGAGCAATAGTAATGAATTTCATACACGAATTGTTTTCGTGTTCGAATTTGAGATTCATTTCTAATGCTTCAAAAATACGTCTCCAAACTTGTTTTGGTCACGTGGGTCGCCGTCGCCTATCTTAAAGCATTCATCATCATCATCATTGAGAACGACCACTCCAGAAAAGTGTTCTCCAATTGCTGACAATTCTTCGAGTGGGCTTCGAGCCTACAATACTGTCCCGAAGCAGTGGTAGAATAAAAAAAAAATGGGACGTGCAAAGAGCTTAATGTAGCCCTATTTGCAGAAATAAATTAGTTTTGGTTTTATTGGTTTTAGCGATGTGGCCAGCCCATTGTCACTTTAGCTTTGCAATTCATTAGGCTATGTCAGTGACTGGTTCTTCTACGCAGATATTCTCGTTTTGGAACTTAAAACGCCAAGCATAGCTATCACATCATATCTTCATGGCACGTTTGGTGACTTTCAGTTTCTTAAAGAGGCCAACAGTCAAAGACCAGGTCTCATGCCGTTTATTGCACAAATTAAAACCGTACAAAAGGTTGACTTAATGCCATGTAGCATTCTCTACCAGTCAATTAGGCTAAATAGAGATGATATGTGGGCGGTGCGACATAACGTTTAAAAAAATTAACATATAAAATCATAGTATAAACTACTCACAGTATCAATGACAATATGATATAAACTAATTAATTACATAAACAAAATATCTGATGACATATGTATGTATAGACAAGACATATGTAGGTATACATAAATATGATGATATGATTACTGGAATGCAGAGAAGCAAGGTTTCAAGATAACGATTAAATTTTACCTAGAAAATGAGTGCGTGCAAGTATCTTAAAGGAGTACCTATCTATTGGGAGCTGCAGCTTTCATATATTCGGGGCGAGAATTCTAGAGCCACGTATTTCCCGTATTATCATGTAGTTTCCCGAACGCTGCCCAACCGAGTTATCCAATCACAAGTATGGCTTGTCTGCAGTCACGAATGCCAGCAGTCGGTGAACGCGTGCGTGTCGGCGACGGCGCGCGACCTGCAGCGGCTGGGCGTGGTGGTGCGGCGCGGGGACAAGCCGCAGAAGCTGCAGGTGGAGCGCCTCACGCAGGCTTTCAAGGATTCGCTTGCCAAATACTCGCTCGTGCAGAAGGTAAGGGCCGTTCACCTTTCAGGAGGGCCATAACGTGATGAACATGACCGAATGGATGTCGTATAGCTTCGCCCACGTAACCATGATATTGTATTGCTTCTATCGCTATAAAGCATCGATCCAATGTACCAAAAAGTCCCTCGGACTACCGAGAACATCGACAGAATAAACTATACAAAAGTAAGCATAAATTCTTACTTAAACTTTGATCGCACACCGTGAACGTTGAGTCCGTGACAAGTCCACAGCAACTCTTCGGGTAGTTTTGTCCTCCGTTGACAATAGTTCCTCGTCTACGGAGGCCTCTAAGATGCCCAGCAGTTTATTTACTTCAATAATACAACATATAATTAAACCTTCAGCTCAAAAGCATTCTGGCGTATGTTGTATAATGACTATATACAACTTACACCGGTATGCTTCTAAGGTGATAACAATTACATATAATTTAAATGTTTCCAGGAGGTTCCAATCATACCATTCCAACCATATTTAGTGACATTTATCACAAGCATCGCCGTGCTTAGTTAGAGGCCTTAGGGCAGCTTAATAACATCCTCATCATCACTAGCCTTACAACACTTCTCCACCAATCCACACTGGGCCCGCGTGGTGGATTATGGCCCGACCCACCTCACAGTTGAGGTGAGGCCCGTGCCCTGTAGTAGGACGTATAGAGGCATACTTTACTTTACCAGGAGGTGTCCGCAAAGATGGCGGCGAACATGCCGCGGCCGGCGCGCGCGCGCATGGACCCGGCCGCCATGGAGCAGCAAGCCATAGCCGACGATGAGGAAGCCGCGCTCGTAGCTAATCAACAGGCTCAGGTAAACTTGAAATACATTTTTACTGTTTTTTACATATTTCATTAAAAAAACTTTATACGTAATACAAAATAATCAAATGTCTTGATGTTTTTTCCAAAAAAAATTAACGGACTAAGTTAGTAGTCAATCGGGTCCAAGTATAATGGTAAAACGGAATTTTTTTTATTTTTCATTGGCATACGTATTTTCAACTTCAAAATTTATTTATATTACTTTTTTTATTAATAGATATTTTTACCCTGAATTAGATGTAACACACGTATGTCGTCAAGGTGTCACCAGAAATCGACCTATAATAACAAAAATGCTACATCGTTCATACCGAAAAAATATTATTTTATAATTCTGTATTTGAGCAGTAGATTCACTAAAAAGAACATAACTAATAAACTAATGCCTTATCTAACAAAAAAAAAACAATCAAATCAAAATATAATTCTACAAGTTGAGACAAGTGGATACTTATATTTGAGTATTTTCCAAGATCCATCCATTCATCGATGTTGTGAAATTAGTTGGTGAGCGAAATCAATAGTTTGTTTACATCTTCCGACAGCTTAAAAAAGTTCGTTGTAAATGGTAATAAATAAATATTAGATAGTACATCACATACATTACTACAACGACGGTACAACAACACCCAGACCCGAGACAATATAGAAAAGTTATTTTTCTACCAGGATATCAGAGATAGCGACACTAAGTCCGGTATGCTCGCCTCTCGGCTACGGAAGTGTAAAGGTAGAGGGTAATTCAATTCAATGAAATACATCGATTACCCACATATAGATTAGTTTTATACCCTCCCTGCGGCAGTGAGACGTCTATTGAGTGATAGCTTTATATGCCCCAACTCAAATTAGTCGACCCAACAAAAACAACAAAAAAAGTATGTATGTATATATGTAATGTTCTTGTTATTTGTTTTAAAACCTGATTACGTAAAGCTAAAAACTTTAGGCCCAGTTCCATATTTGCTGTTTTAACTAATGTAATTTTTAAGCTGTTTGTTTTCCTTTAAAAATATAATAAACAATGTTCGGTGCGGCCGGCAGGCGCGGCTGGTGCAGTTCGAGACGTCGATGCTGGTGGAGCGCGAGGCGTACATGGGCAAGGTGGAGGCCGACGTGCTCGACGTGGCGCAGATCATGCGCGAGCTGGCCGCCATGGTCAGCGCGCAGGGGCAAACCGTCGGTCAGTACTCCCTACGCACTACTCACTACCACTCGCACTACACAACCTGCAGAAACTAAATCTATCTCTTTTCTAGTATGAGACACATTTTACCCGATGGATAAAGGGGAAAAAATAGAGTTCAAAACTGTAATGTTGCTGCATAGTTAGGTAAAGCGGTCACAGACTCGGATACAAGTACAAGATGTCACATAATTATGTAACGGTATTATTTACCCATGTGACTACACAACGTCTTCTCGTCCAAAATACCCTAGTGCCTAAAGACAAAGTCTACAACCAATGCATATTACCAGTGATGACATATAGAACTGAAACGTCGTCACGAAAAACGTCAAACAAGTAACATCTACAATACTTTGCTCCGCGGTTTTTTATCTTAAACTACAGTAAAAAGTTCAATTTAAACGTTCCGTTTCAAAAATCTATAAGTACAATAAACAGAACTATCTTATAGTGAAAACAGTTTCATAAAATTGCGTTTATATCAAAAGATATAAGCAAAAGTGTTTTTAAAAAAATTTTTAATAACGGCTGAACCCTGACCTACGACAACTCGCGCCAGGCCCGCTTGCAGTGAGTCACCCACCATCGCGCAAAACAGCAACTGGATTAATACTGGATCGACGGTGCTGCGTTTAGGCGAGCCGTGCCCCGTTTGAACGAGTAGTGCTGCGTTTGAACGCGCTGTCCCTCATTTGGACGCTATCTCATTTGGGCAAACATTGTTGCGTGAGTTCTTTGATTGGTTGTCCGAGCTATATATAGTGGTCAGCATGCCTAATGTGCCATCAAAAGCGAGAGTTTGCGCGGAGTGCCTCGTAAAAATATCGGACAGGCGCTATTTGACATGTGCCTCGTGTAAGAGAATACTGGACATTAACTGTGCTAACATGTCTGAGAAGCTCTTTTATTTGATGGATCTAACGCGGAGGTGTCATTGGACCTGTACAAGATGCTCTAAACAGCAAAAACGACCTGCTGCAACTAGCACACCTTCTTTTAAGCCAAAAACACGATATTTGCCGCCATCATCTAATCCTAAACAAAAAAAGTGCGAGCAGAAGTTCTTCACTTCCACCACAGCTCTGCCTGCAGCTCAAAATAAGATCGGCCTGCCAGCCGAGACCACAGCTTCGGAGGGAGAGGTACCTGTGCAGAAGGAGCCATCTACGGGAGAAGGTTCTATCGCTCAAGCTACGCTGTTACCGAAGCCACACATCACCAACGCGACGGTAGCTTTGGATCAGAGTGAGTTCATATCTAATATAATCAGCTTGCCTGCTGGGACCTCATCATCAAAAAAAGAAATACGGGGGGAGTCATCTGTGGGGGGTTCTTGTGTCGCCCAAGTTGCGCCATCACCTAAAACTACGACATTGTCACAAAATGTTCGGCTTACATCGCCGACTGCTGATCATTCACTTACCTTGACCTCGCCACCACCCCAAGTCCCCATCCCACCAATAGATAGAATTGAGCATATTACGCATCGCGGAGGGGGGCACATGTGTAGACAGTCACACGCTTCCTTGCAGAGTGTTGAATGCTCAGATTCTTCACTTTCAGGATCAGACTCTTGTAACTTAACACGTAAGAGCTTACCTGACTTCTCTACTATTCAATTTAAGGAATTAGAAATAATGAAAAATGAAATATCAAGCTTAAAACTAAAACTTCAAGCTACAGAAAATGAAATAGACAACCTAGCACTAGAAATCAAATCCAAAGACAGAAAAATTGAAGAACAAGAACGGAAGATAAAAGATTTAATAACCATATGTTCTACTACGACAAACAAAAAAATTAGAAATTATAACAAGAAGGAACTAGCCAAAAAAAGGAAATCTCAAATTTATAAAAGCTTTCAAAACCAAAGTAATAATCAAAGTAATGCCAGTAGCATCACGGAAGAAATAAATCAAGCAGAGACATCGAAGCAACACCAAGAGACTGAGAAATTATTGATTCGTGATAAGCTTCAGACTTTTCGTCATACAACAGACATAACCACAAAAAGAAGAAGAGTTTTTGTAGTTGCGGATGATCAGGGACAAGGATTGCAGCAAGGATTACAAAAAATACTTGGAACGGAATATGAGGTTGTATGTTTTTGGAAGAGTGGGGCCAAATTGCGTGACATTGTCAATACTTGCCCGAAAGCGTTGTCGGGTCTCACACTGAATGATGTTGTTGTCGTTGTGGGGGGTATGAACGATAACAGACCCCTGGAATTTAAAGCCACTCTCCTGAAATGGATGAACCTAGCATCTCATACGAATATTGTCATCTGTGGTCTACCATGCAATTCTTATTTGAATCAGTCCTTAAATCAGGAAATAAAGTTAATATGTAATGGGTTCTCACATGGTACCTTTGTTAACATGAACTACAGAAGTGCTAAATTGGGATCTGGAGTTTTCTTGTCGAATTTGGGTTTCTCTATTTCGCGGGAGATTGTACATATATACCATAGGTATAGGGGGAAAAATCTATATGATATTGTCCAGTGTCATGAGCGAACAAAGGAGCTTGAAACCGGCTTGCCTATGGCAATGTCTCCTGATAAAGCCGCTAATTCCGTTGCACATAGTAACTCACAGCAGCAAATCTCTCAGTCTTTTTTATAGGCAATGAAATAATTCGTATCATGCACCAGAATATCGCGGGTTTTCTAAGCAAAAACGAACTACTAGAAATCACATTAAATGATTTGTCTGAGAGAGGAAACAATACTGTAGATTTGTTGTGTTTAACGGAAACATTCATTCAGCGTCACAGTGAATCTAATATACAATTGAAGGGTTATAGTTTGGGAGCCTCTTTTTGTAGACTGAAAAAAAGGGGTGGGGTATGCATACTTTACGATAGTCTCCTCAGAGTCAAAGAACTTCAATTTATTAAAGATCTGTCATTGGAGCTAAGTTTTGAATGCTGTGGGATAGAAATTTTAGATTATAAAATTATTCTAGTTTGTATTTACAGAACGCCAAATGCCAATTCTAGGACATTTTTCGAAAAACTAAATGTGCTTCTTGATAAATTAAAACGATTTAAAAAGAAAATTATCTTAACCGGTGATTGGAATATTGATACTTTAAGAAAAACTAAATTGTCACAGGAATTGGTGGAAATGCTACAAAGCTATGATCTAGATTTACATATAAACACACCCACACGACAGGAATCTTGCATCGATCATTTTGCCTCTAATATTAGAGGTGCAATTGGTTATACCGAACCAATATGCTTATCGGACCACAATACGGCTCAATTTTTGACTATCCCTGTAAAAATTCGTGAAACTCCCATAAAGTTCTGGTTCGAGACAAGGCGAGACTACAACTCAGAAAACATAGAAAAATTTAAATACTTTGTGACTAGTTACCCGTGGTCCAACGTTCTTGATGGGGAGGGAATGGATGCTGATTTCCATGCCTTTCACATTGAATTTATTCTTTTGTATGGGTTGTGCTTTCCGGAGTATAACGTCAAGGTCCTAAACAAAGCCAATGCTAAGTCAAAATGGTTATCTAAAGGTTTAAAAGCATCATGCAAGACAAAAAGAAAGTTACGATTACATTATTATAAAAATAAAACGTATGAAAATAAAATGCAATACAGAACTTACTCTAAGATACTAAAAAGATGTATACAAACATCTCAAAAGTCTAGTAACGATAAATTCATAAATTGTGCAAAAAATAAATGTAGAGCCACTTGGAACGTTATTAATAACAAAACCGACACATATAATAAAAGTTATATCGAACATCTAACAATAGCGGGCTTGAAAATAAATAATCCTGAAAAAATTGCCAATAGCTTTAATGATCACTTTATACATTTGGCTCATTCAAACCCAAACATATCCGACCAACAACCACGTCAAATATTGAAAAATAACCCTAATACTATGTTTTTATCTCCTACAGATGAATATGAAATTAGAAAAGCTATAAAATCCCTAAATAACACAAATTCAACTGGTTACGATGGTATTAGTACTAGGATAATAAAACAATGTGCTAATGAGTTGTCACCGTTATTGACCTACTTAGTCAATAAATCATTCGAGACAGGAACATTTCCCAGCGCGCTCAAGACTTCGATTATTAAGCCCTTGTTCAAAAAAGGAGAGAAGCATGATGTAAACAATTATAGGCCAATCGCTCTTATTCCTATTTTGTCAAAAATCTTTGAAAAAATCATGCATGCGAGACTTACAGCATTTCTAACACGACATAATATAATTAGTAATGAACAACATGGCTTCCAAAAAGGTAAATCAACGACACTCGCTTGTTTCTCATTAATAAAACACATTTCGACACTTATGGATAAAAAAATACCTGTTTCCACAATCCTGTTTGATATGAGTAAGGCGTTTGATTTTGTCTGTCACAAAATCCTTTTAAGAAAAATCGAAGCTTATGGTGTTCGTGGATTGGCCTATGATTGGATAAAAAGTTACCTCAGCGAAAGAAAACAATATGTTGAAATCTCAAAATTGAACCCCCAGTTTTACAGCGTAAACTATAAGTCGGAACATAGAGTGAACAACTATGGCGTGCCTCAGGGTAGCATTTTGGGTCCGATACTCTTTGTTTTATATATAAACGATCTTCCTGAGTGTACTCGATATCCGTGTACTTTGTTCGCTGATGACATCTCGGTAATTATGTACAAACAACCAAACTCTGATTATGAACACGAAATAAATAGTGAAATAGCTAGGATAGTGAATTGGCTAGATAAAAACAATCTTTGTGTCAATATAACTAAAACGAGGTACATGCAGTTTCATAATAAAAACGGAAACCCTCTAAAGTTGTATGTTAATCATCTTGATGAACCTATTGTCGAGACAGTGTCGGCCAAGTTTCTTGGAATCCTCATAGACGCGAATTTATCGTGGAAACATCATGTCGACATGGTGTGCAATAAAATTAATAGATTTGTATACGCTCTCTACCGCCTGACAAAGCTTGCTAACCAGAGGACGGCATTGATGGCATACCATGGATACGTTTGCTCTGCTCTGAGGTATGGTCTGGTTATGTGGGGTAACTCGAGTGATATGTGTCGAGCTTTCATAGTACAGAAGAAATGTGTTAGGGCCATCTGCGGCGCTGAACCGATGGAGTCTTGTAGACCACTATTTAAGGGGTTAAACCTTCTTCCATTGCCATCAATGTACATCCTTGAAATACTGGTGTTTGTGAGGAGGAACTCGAATCACTTTAGGACTAAATCTGAAATATCCATACGGCCAACCCGATATCCAAACCGGCTAGTACAGCCTCCTTGTGCTACAACCTGTTATAAAAAAAACAGCTATAACATGTGCATCAACCTGTTCAACTTACTGCCGGCACCAATACAAACTTTGCCTGTGGAAACTTTTGGGAGGATGCTATTTAATTTATTGGTGGAAAACTGTTTTTATAGCATTGACGAATTTGTGAGGTTTTGTGCCGCTGGTGGTATGAAACGTTGGTCTGACAAACTATGATAATCCTATTTTTTATTTTCGATTAATTTTCTTTTTTTCGTAATTATTTTAAATTAATAATTTATCTAATTTTATTTTATTGAATGTTAAACATAACTAGCTTTTTTATTAATTTATAATTCACTAATTATTATTACTATTATCTTACATAAAGACGACATTGTAATTTGTAACTTAAAATACATTAAATTATATCCTGATATTTGCCTACCGATAAATCGGTAAAATACGCTGAGAACTGTAACATTAGCTTATAAGAAAAACATCTTTAATGTACCGTATTTTATGCAAATAAACATATTCATTCATTCATTCATTCAACGAAGCCTCTCACTTTAGACCTCATAAGAAAGCTCAAGGTCACACAGCGTGCTATGAAAAGGCGAGATCGAATCAGAAATGAGGAGATCCGTAAACGAACAAGAGTAGCTGACGGATAAGCAAGCTAAAGTGGCAGTGGGCGGGGCACATAGCACGTAGAACTGACGATCGATGGGGCAGAATGGTTCTAGAATGAAGGCCACGTACCGGCAAGGGCGGCGTAGGACGTCCACCCACAAGGTGGACAGTTGACTTGCTAAAGGTTGCAGGAAGCCGCTGAATGTAGGCCACTTCCAATCGGCCAATCTGGAAGTCACTGGGGAAGGCCTTTGTTCAGCAGTGGACGTCCTTTGGCTGAAATGATGATGATGCGACAAATTTGACCCGAGCATGGATAAAAGGGATTAAAGTTGAGTTAAAAACTCAAATGCTGTTGCATAGTTGGTTAAAGCTGTCACATACTCGGGTACAAGATGTCACATTATTATGTGACCGTATTTACCTAACTTTAGGACCCTTTACGTATCAGTTTAATATTCTTGAACAGAACCTGCAAATTCTACACATTCTCTTGTTCCCAGTATAGGAAAGGTTTTACCTAAGTATATAACAGAAATTGACCCATTTAAGTATTTGCCATTTCTCATTTTACCCAACTTTATTCCCCTTTTAACGAATTTGGACCGCTCCCCAAGGATTTTTAGTACTTTGTTTTACCCCCTTAGCTTAGCGATTAAAATGTTTAATTTTTATTGAACAGACACAGTCCAGAGTCACATAGAGGACGCGAGCGCGCAAGTAGAGTCCGGCGTGGACGAGCTGGCCAAGGCGGCCGAGCACCAGCGCCGCTACCGCCGCAAGATGCTGCTGCTCTCGCTCATCGGGCTGGTGCTGGCCATCATCATCGTCGTGTGGATCGTGAAGGCGTTCAGGTAAAACGGCCTGCGAAATGGGACTAGCGATCGGCGATGGGGGATATTTACCCAGGGAATTTGTTTTCTCACTACCCATTTTGGGTAAATACCCATTTCCGGGTAAAATCCGGTATTTACCCAGGGAATTTACCCGATCAGGGTAAAAACTGGAATTCTATTATTATATACCCTTTTTTAGGGTAAAAATTGCCGCAAATCTGCCCTCCGTCGCCATTCGCTAGTTAGAACTATAACGTGGGTACTTGCACATGTGCGCTTAAATGCCTGCGCACACGCAATGTTATTGTCAATGTTAGTCCCGAGACTCGTTAGTCAAATGACGCGAGACAGAAGATAAAAACTGAATCTAGCTAGGGATGATGACACTAATCAATTGACATACTTTTTATGAGCTGTCAAAATGCGTCGATTTGTATGGGAATAAAAGTTATGACGTCCCTTCTAAGCAACTTAACGCGAAGAAAAATGACAATGTTTATTGATTTCAAAGCAATTAAGTCCATTTATTTTAAATAATTTAAAATGATAAATGAAAAAATCTTCTAAATAAGGACATTTTAAAGAAATGGTATATTGGAATTATCCGTAGGTGTCATCCGAATTAGCATATCTTTATGATAGAAGATTGTCATTACTGGGTGTCTAAAGCGCACATGTGTTGTTTCCCTAACTTTAACATCCAATGCCTGTAATAATGTATTTGCATGTAAACACAGCCTTTTTAGGCCATAGATAGAACCAGTTTGATCAAAAACTTTACGGCCAGTCAATACTTTCGGGTTCACATGTAAACGGAGGGCCAAGTGTGTTTTTACTTGTACGCGATCGTAAATTAAACGCGGAATTGTATTGAAAAACAAAGTGTCGTTATCATGCAACAAAAAGGCGCCACCAAGCATCACAAAAGATTAATTTGGTTCTCTTTTAAGATGCTGCATAGAAAGACCAATTTCAAGCTCCAAACTAAACATTGCAATATGGCGACAATTGGATAATAAATTATTGCACATTTAATAATATAGCGAGTTTAATGCCAAGAATCATTCGCTACCATAATGACATCTATAAATTAAGGTAGGTAACGAATAATTGTTCGTGCTCATTATACAAACATTTGCCTCTTTGGGATACAAACACTTAACCGGACAAGTTCGCGTTTACTTTTCTATCACGTTAAAGTAAAAAAAACTTGAATATGCCTTCAGACTCACAGACAAACATATCTGGTATGGCAATTGAG
This sequence comes from Anania hortulata, assembly GCA_963576865.1. NCBI lineage: Eukaryota > Metazoa > Arthropoda > Insecta > Lepidoptera > Crambidae > Anania > Anania hortulata. Next base: position 16,625,421 of record OY756408.1, on the reverse strand, counting down.
AAATAGGCGTTAAGATTTATAAATTATGAAGCCCGGTTTCCATTTAAGATATGTTTTACTGTAAAAGTTTCTAAAGTCACAGTAGATTTTTAGATCTGGCAACCCAGACGTATTGTAAAACGTCTAAAGAACTAAAAGTATGTGCTCGAAATGTAATTTATTTAAACTGAGTTCGATTAGATAGTAATTTTCTCTAAAATTTAAATTATGACGAAATGCCTCAATTGTACCTATAATGAAGGACAGATTTACGATTTTCTTTTATTTTTCGTTGGTTAAGTATTTTAGTTCAACTAAGTTTAAAACCAACATTGTGCGTAACTTATAAAAAAGTAACGCATTAACATACAAGTAACAACATTGTTTTCTGAAGACAAGTTATATTTAAATTGTTGTTAGACAACTATTGTTTAAATACTTTTTATCTAAGAGTGTAACAATGTTTTGTTATAATAATTTATTAATAACGAAGTAGACAAAACCTTTTTTTTAATATGCAAACTGTACGATTTTTTTTATAACTTACTGCGAACATAAAATATTTACTGTCTTGTCAAATGTTGCCACTTTTAAAATATTGCTCGATAAGGTAGGTAACATTATTGGAATTGACTACTTATTAAAATTATCTATTTATTTTATTATGTAAATAGATATTATCGATTTATTTGTGCTAGTGGTGTGTCCAAATGAAAAGTCATTTAATGGGTAAATAAAATATAATTGTGAAAAATCGAATTCTTCCAAATATGATAGGCACTTCTCATAATATACCTACCATTTAATTATCAATTTTTCACGTTATATGGAACATCACTTGAAGCACGTCCCTAATCTGTGATTATGTAAAGCATGTTTATGCGAAATACTTAGGTATATATTATTTCAAATCCAGTTGCTTGGTGCAACTGTATCTAGGAGCGATGTAACGTTTTTATTTGTCAAAGTATTGCAATTACCTCTGTTATAATGTTAATTTGTTAATCGAAGCTGTCTATAAGGCCTTATTTAGTGATGTAAAAATATGTTATCAAAGCCCGACAGCAAATACATGAGCCATGCCAAACGTTCTAGAACCAGACGAACGACGTATGAAAGGAAAAAATAACAAGTTTTTGTTTTAGAGCAGATTTTTCAAACCCCAGATAATTTATATCCGACGAATAAAATTGACACTGAACATTTTCTATACGAAAACTGTCAACATGTCAAACTTATTCTTCAAATAAAAGTTATCTGGGTATTGAAAAATCAGCCCTTAGTATCTTTAATATTTCAATGTCAAGCTCATACACTTTTGTCAAAACTTCTGGCTATTGACACAGACAAAGCGAATTATCCATAGTTATGGAAATACAGGGTGTTTTTGTCATAAAAAACAAGGTTTATTGAAATACATGGGTCATATATTTTTTGGCGGGCTATATTATTTATCGTAGGTAGAATTTTATATCATTACTAATAATACAAAAATAGATAAAATAGTTGTTTTGTTGCAACCTTTTTTTTACTGATAACAGCTATGATACTTGAAATAACATTCCAAAAAAAACTATGTTTTTTATTTTATCAAGTCACAAAAGTAGAACTTGGCTTAATTATATAAGGCTCAATAAACTTACAATAATTGCGAAACGAATGTTCGACTATTTTTCATTACAATTTTGTATAAAACGCATATAAATCACGTGATGTAATTTATAAACAATTGAATTTTAATAACATTTCAATATTATAAGAACAATAAAGAAAGTTATAATGATCTTTTATTTTATTTAAAGCCCATTGCGATGTATCGTTTAGGGACTTGTCCACCGCAACTGTCAATAAGATGGTCTCAGCGACATACACGTAGCCACAGAATAAAATAATAATTATGGTTATCAGAAGTTAAGCTGCATACAATGCGCGCTCGAGACACGAAATCTCTGAACACTGACAGTAGTTCGAGCCCGAGCAAGAGTATGCGTTACTGTTCAGGCTGCTTGCTTTAGCGCGCATTGTATGAAGCTAAACTGACATACATGGTGTAAAAAATGTTTAACGAAGCCCTCCACGCTTCTGTACAGACAACGGTAGGTCAAACCCAACAACTACCCAAAAAGTTAAAGGTCATTCAACCGATTTTCTACTTTAAGTCTGACAGATATCATTATCAATTGAGAAAATTTGACGTTTAGTAGTAGGTTGACGAGCTGTTGTCTGTACTTCAAACCAAGTTGAATGCAAAAGTAATAATTGCCGGGGGAAATGACTTATTTTCAGGTATCAAAAAAGAGTAAAAGTAATTGCAGGTTAGCAATGCACAGCGCGCACGGACCAGACTACGCCTCTCGCGCACGTGTGAGCGCTGCGCAGCGAGCGTAGGCAGTTGTGTGCGTGCGCGCGATTCATTGCGGGCTATGCTTTTTAAAGCATTTTAATGAAAAAAAAATACCGAAAATAACCTAACTAACCTACGTTTCTTTGAAAAAAAGTTTAGTTATAACAAACAGAAATCATTTTTGTAAAAAAAAAATACTTTCAACATCTCCGTAACCAGTCATTTTCCAGGTATGGTGTAGAGGCAAAAAATGATCGTAATAATAGTAGAATAATGTAGTATTCATAAAATTAATAGAATCAGGCGTTACTTTGCGGAAATCTATAACTAAATAATTATGAACATGTAATTATTTTGCTTACAATTTCCGCTTAGTAACGCCGGCATATGGTGTGATTGGGGTGCCTATGCCAGCATAACTGAGCGGAAATTGTAAGCAAAATAATTACATTTTCATAATTATGTATTCAGCTTCGTTAAGCTTTTTTTACATCAGATATTATTTATTCTGGTACATAGCCATCATCCGAACGCGTAATGTATAAGGCCAACCGTCGCCGACGTCTTTTTCTGCAGTGGGAAAACGTCCTTACGGTAGGTATAGGATTCAATCCATTTAAAAAAAGACAAATTCATTCAAAAAATCCTTTTATTGCGCACATAACATTATAAGGTACATAATACAAAACGAATAATTTACAACCCGCTATTTGTGTCTGGACTAAAGCAGGCTAAACTAGATCGGGGATGTCGTGTAACAAAATTAATAACAATACCGATAAAAATGAGAATTTATATCTTATTTATGAAACTAAACTCAGATTTTAATTCGAGATCATAAATGCAAAAGTAGCGTCTATCTTGCATTTAGTTTTGTTTTTTTTTTGCAATGGCAACATTTCTTGCAAAAATGCACATTGCAAAATACTTTGTTTTTTTCCACATTTTTTTTATGGCAACACCTTTATTTATGTCTATTATCTCGAATGAAAAATCCGAGTTATCAACAAAACGTTCTCGTTCCAATATGTTGTGGACCGGGCTATCTTATACTAGTAGTAGGAAAATTCTACTAGTAGGAAATAGGAATAGAAGTTGCAAGGAATTGTTTTCGCTAAAATAAATCTTTACATTTTACATCTATACGGCCGCACGCCCGTGTTTTAGCGAATTACCTTAAATTACAATAAAAACATGGGAACTGGCACTGAGGTTTTAGACTTGCAAAACCACGCAAATATCATAGGAACCCTGCACGTTTCTCTCCATAGTACATACTAACTGTAATTTTGTTACACGAAGGTACTGTAAAAACAGAGGCCCTATTCGAAATAAACCCTTCGACACGAATTGACGGAGGAACATCTTGACTTCAATACAACAAACTAGCGAGAACTTCAGAATCCAAAAGGTGTTGCCAGGTAAAAATAAAACATATACAACCAAGAAACGCCAAGACGTGACAAAATTTGAAGTCGGATCAACCTACACTGTACATGTATATTTTCCTAAACCGATTTTAAACTTAAAATCCAACCAATAGAGTGTATTATCAATTGATTAAATTTTACGATTTGTGATAGGATGGAGCTGTTAACTGTAAGTGGCAATTTTTTGTGCTATTTTATGTAAAATACCCGACAACACTAAATATAAGGCAGGGTGCAGACTTGTTGAGTTAAATAATTTTAGTTCACATAAATAATATTACAATCGTATCACGGTCATTTTGAATTGTTATACCCCACATCCCAGCAAAACGAGACACAAAATACGAATCGAAACAAAACAACAATAAAGTACTTAGTTTTAAATTCAAATTCTGTTAAACGATAAATCTAATAACTGATGGATATGGAAATTAGCATTCGTTTGTATTCGGAAATGCGATGATTGCCGATGTGCATTTACCGTCGAGTACTGTACAACAGTTTTAGTGCCAGTTACCAGACTGTATTTAGATAAGTTGAAGCAGTGCCGAAACTAAGGCCTATTTGGTGACGTAAATACCTACACTCTAATGAGTCGTTAGAACTGGCCTTTGAATTTTTGTAAATTTAAATATGTAGTTTTTTGTTTAGTAAGCATTTTATAGAGACAATTGCAAAGCGTGACAACTGACAACTCGTCTCGGCTCGGCAGTACTCGGCACCCGCGACTGACAGCACAGCAATTACCGCTTAGGGCTCTTGTTGAGGCGTGCGTCTGTGTGGGTAAGTCACATCCATCGAGCACATACCCTATAGAGCAGCAATACGAACCTTTCTCCGAAACCAGTAAGTGATTTTTCACTTAGATTTAGTATGAAATAACAACTCCTGTCAACGCTCGCCCATACAAAAACAGGACAGATACAGGTAAAAAATTGGCGGAAACTTTTGTCGAACAAATCATATGACATTTCTATTCCATAGGGTATGTGCTCTATGGTCACATCTAACGTTTATACGTAGTTACTTTACTGCTTCAGCATAAATAAATACTGTGCGGTTACAATTGCTCTGATCACGTGATTTATCCCTTTGACCAGTGGTGGACATATAACTGCTACCATATTTTGAACTTTATGCTCTTGAAATAAGATTGAAATCCAAAGTTTTATTTTATTTTTTTATACTGATTAAAGGGTTAAGCGCACTTCGCTGATAATTGAACACAGCGTAGGAGCTCGAAAGGAATATAGAACACGTATTGCTTGTATATTTTAACAAATACCACAGTTATCCGAAAATACTTAAAAATATTTAAATTACAAATTATAACTAAACCGAAAACGTGGTAACGAGAAATTTTGGATTTCTTAAATACTAACGGGTTTATTGTCACCGTTTATATTTAGTACAAAACGAAATAATATTATTTTATTACATTACAGTCATGTGATACAAAAGAGAAACACTAACTATGTATTATTTTAGAAAATAATCTTGTCAACTAATAGTCTGTTAGGCTAAAAATTCATCTTTAGACGAACTATAGTTATTATTACTATGATTTTCAAAAATATTGCTTTGGCGAGTAAATACAAATATTTATAAAGTCGCAAAATAATCGCAAGTTGGTTATAAATGAATGAAATGTATAAAAAATTATGTACTTAAATGAAATTCGAGATAATTTACAATAAATACGATGTCGCGAACTAGTTTAATCAGCAATAGTGATGACGACTGAGTTAAAAAAATGAAATTCTATTTAGTCCATCAGTTAGATTATCAAAAATCTCTTTTTTCTTTTGTCAATCAACTAAAAAAATACAAATATAAAGCGCGTTAAAGTTCGGGACTGGGGCCTGACGTCACTTCTAAGTGAAAATTGTCCAACTAGCGGCACCGATGTTGAGAGCTGGGCGAAAGATGCGCAGAAGACCATTACGATTACGTGATTGGTCGCTAGCTCCGCCCACACGCGTGTCTGATACAACGATCGTCTCGTAAGATGCGCAAAGCGATCCCCACTTTTTCCTCCAGCACTCAAGATTCGTGCCGGGGATTGTACCTAGGCGTGACGTCATGAGATATTTCAAAGCAATATATTTGTTATATTTTGATTATGTGAAAAAATAAACAATACGTGCCCAATACTTTAATCTACCTGATAGACGAATACAGTACAAAACAGAAGACGAATAGAAAAAAAACAGTTGGTCGTCGTCCCTATTCAATGGCATAGCATGTTAATAGCTAGTTATTAGATATGCGGTAGATATTTATTTGATACTGACCCCGAACTTTATTGTATTACCGTACTCTGCTACTTAGAGGGCGCCAATTTTTTTAAATAATAAAGCAGCATTTACTCCAACGCGTTGCCAGCCGCCGACAGTGAGCAGGCTGACTGTCGGCCCCAGTGTACCGGCAATACGCGGTAACGTACACACGTCAGTACTAAGTTGTTTCCGCTTACATGTTTTTATAATGTACTACTCGACCACAATAATAAGGCGCAAGACATGCACAAAGTTTTAGTGCCCACACTTTACCGATAGTGATATTTAGTCGTTAGCGCTTCATAACTTATTTAAATAATTGGTATTGTATGTGGCGTACTTCTTGGTTTTTCTAAATAATTAAATTTACTATGTTCCTAATTTGTTTTTATGAAAAAATAATATTGAATTTGATTCCGTGCTGTCTATCTGATTGTGTATTTGTGAAACCTTTTTATTTGTTTTAAATATATTATATTCCTGACTTTAATTAGTTTTCAGTATCATTATTCCACATAAAGTTTATTTATCTATCACACTCCTCCATTTTAAAATAATGTCTATTACCGGCCTTATTATTAGGGTGGAGTAAGTAGTATGGTGATGTTTATTTTAGGTTTTATCAATACCTATGTATTATCATTACGTCTAAATTAAATACTAGTTATTTGCATAGACAGCGAGCGAGGTTTGAAATGACTGAAGTTAAGATTCTAAAAGTAAGGCCGCGTTTACACCAAACGTATTATCAGCCGCCGACAGTGAGCAGGCTTGGTGTCAGCCACAGTGTTAAATTGAACTCAAATTTTTCGTCCGCACTATGCTGATAGTTGTACGTACAATACTATACAATGCGTAATCATCGTAATAGCTTAGTACAATAATCGGTCGCCGGGTCAGCGACAACGCATAGCGTTATAGCTAGCGATGGGCGACGGAAAGTTGAAATCCCGATGTTTACCCATTTATGGAAATAAAGCAAAATAAATACCCTCCATCGCCCATCGCTACATGGATCGACAGAGTAAAAATGCGATTTATTTGAGGGGATTTACCTTACATGTGTAAAAACCCGATTTTACCCAATTACTTTAATTTTTAAATGTTAAAATCAGATTTATACCCATATTGAGTATAAACCCTGGGTTTATACCCTCCGTCGGGATGTAAACGTTGAGTATGAAAAGCGATCTGCAATCGGCCCACTTACAATAAGTTCAGTGTAAACGCGGCCTTACACCTACGAATCTAGACAGTAAACTGAACGAAATGAGGCGAGTGTGTGCATTATAATAAATTAGATCAAAAACAGTTTTGGTTTATCAAAATGCATTATTTCCATTCTTATCATTAAATTAATTACTATTATAACTAATTGATATTCGGTATTCACAGACGTGACATTTATACAGTGAATATTGCTAGGTATGTACATTTTTACATTCAAGTGGTTAAATATAAATATTATGTGTCTTTCACATCGTAAGATCAACACTACACAAGACATTAAATAATGTATTGTTATTAACCAGTTAATTACAAAATGATACTAAATTAATTGGTTATTTTTTTCAAACCAATAACCAATATTTTTACCAAAGCAGAATATTTCACAAATTTGTAAAGTTATAATAAATAGTTTTATAGGTGAGGCATTCACATTATTGCTTATTAATCGAGTTTTTATATTTATCAACTAATAGGTAGAAAATTATAACTGGAAATTAAACTTTCAACTAAACGTATTGACAGTGAAATTACTTCGAGTTACGTAGCAATTATTTCTTATTAATAATAATATCAGGAGAAACAGGCACATTATTTATCGATGACTATTACAAAATTATTTGAATGAATATAAAGTCCTATTTCATTAGTTAACTCCTCTATGGGGTGATTTTAGTAAAGTTTAGTGTTAGTAAATACAATGGGACCCATACCAAAGCACCAACTAGCTGACATCCATATGACCCTCATCTGATCTGACCATTTTCTCCCTGAAACACTCAATCTCCCACACTTACTGATACACTCATACACACATACCTACACACTTAGGTACACATAACACACACAGTCTCTTAACATTCTGCTACCAATAGGCAACAGGAGGCGTGTCGTAAGAGGCGACTAATTCCTGTAGCACGAGACGGGCAGCAGCGTGTGCGTGCGAAATGTTATAAAAAACTGCGCTCGCCAACCCGCCTGCCAAGCTTGGCGAGTATTGGCAATCCCTTCCGATGAAAAAAACGTGTCCAATATTTTCTGTTAATCCAACTGACGGACTAATTAGATTTTTTTAGGAAACTAGCCTATTATAATAAGTGTCGGACTTCTGAAATCTGTTGTTTAGTTTAGTTTACAATTGTTTTTACTACCATTACCTTTCTCTTTTTTTAAGCTATTGTGCGCTGTGACTTCATGAGGAAGGCCTGGTGACCTGTGTCACAGGTTTATCGGAAGCCTAATTAGGCACTAGTCTCTTACAAATATAGGAACCAGCCTATCTGTATTGTAAGCAATCACATGTAATTTCCGATCTGTGCTGAGAAAATAAATGTTTTTTTACTTCACTAGTTTTATCGGTTTGTATGAAGTATTTCTTTCAATTTCTATGATGGTCCCATCCCATACAAACATTTGCTGTATTTGAGCCAATTAACTAATAAATTAGGACCTTATATAAATAACAGACCTATATTATAGTAATTCCACAAGTTGTTCTATCTACGTGTTTCAACTACGATATTTTGTCGGAGTCGAGTTTTACTAAAACTAGTCGGCTTCAATCAGTCGCCGCGGCAACATGTGTCAGTGGAAAACGAAAATGGTTAATTGTGCAATACTTAGTTGTAAAAATACCACAGTATAGTAAGCCGACCGAATAGAAATATTTCCTTTCCCGCAAAATTTGCCTTGCGTGGTTTTCATACAGTTTAAGGCCGTGGCGTCATCTACTTTAATATAGGTCTGTGACTGTTGAATAAAAAACTTTTATCGCGCCATTATTGTTGAGTGCTATACTAAATAGTCCATGAAATAATAGCGTAAAGGTAAGTAATTGATAAGTCAACCAACTAATGACTTGTAAAACCAAAACCAAAGTGGGCAGCGAACACTAAAGCCCAAACCACACAGGGAAGAGCTTCACTTGGTGTCAGTATTATTGGTCGAAGTGTGACAGTTAGTTACACAGCGCACCTAGCGTCATATTTGTTATTAAATATTGGACAACATCATATACATTGCTCTGATTCTATGGTAAGTAGCTAAAACACCTGTTATAAAATCAGAAACAACGACGGCCACAACACCCAGACCAGATACAATATAGAAAAGTATTTTTTCTACATGCGAATACCGACTGGAAATCGAAACCGGGACCTAAGTGATAGCGACACCGGTCGTCTAACGCAAACCGCGAGCGAGGCGAGCGCGGCGAAGACACTCAGTAGATATTAATTTAAACTAAACCATATTTTTTATGACACATGGTTAAAAATAGCATGCCATAGCTAAACTATGGCTAACGGCTACACAAGCTGAAACGGGCTGCTATTTTAATAAATAATAATGTGTCTAAAGTCGTGAAAAAGTTGTGCAACATTACCAAACATGTTACGCATCAATTGTTGCATTAAATACATGACTCAGGAGCTAGCTTCTTTAATTTTTTCCATGAACACCAAGTATAAAACCTACCTGTCTGATTAGGATTAAAAAAAATAATGCCAACCCGCCTGCCAAGCGTGGCGAGTGTCGGCAATCCCCCCCGATGATAAGTCGTTGGGGGAGGCCTTTGTTCAGCAGTGGACGCATCCTATGGCTGAAATGATGATGATGATGATGAAAGAATTAATAAATATAATTTGGTTGATACTGGTCATTCGTATTATATATTTTGACTTATTTATATTAATCATAGTATTACAATCAAACTACTGTTAATATTATATTTTTTGAACACTTTTCCTCTTCTATGCACCATCATACCCTCGACCGTTCTTAACATTTTTTTTATATTTTGTTATAAATAACTGGCTATTTTTATAACTAATACAAGCCAGTGTGGCCATCCTTAATTTATATAATAACCTTATAACGGGAGATTATTCATATTTTTTATTTCTTCATAAATCTGTTAAGCAGGGTGTTAAAAAGACTAAAATACTCCCTAAAAACATCATCAGCATACAACATACAAAAACTTTACTCAAAGGTCAATCAATGTCATCGAGGTGGCGGTGTACGAAGCTTCTAAAAAACTATAAATTTGATGTTGCTTTTATAGTGAGTTGTTCTATATGATTACGTGGTTTTAAGTAGTGTTCTACTCTTTTGAACACCCCGTATATGTGCGTAATATTAGTGACATATAGTGACAGAAAAATAAATTAAACAACCCAGGTATTCACATTTTTTTATAGTTTTGCACGATACGAATCTTTTCCATTTGTAATATCTATTTATTTCATCATTAAAGTATCATATTCTGTGGTCATAAGATATTTATCTTATCATCAAAATGGTGGTAACTCTATGGGTCGTGTATTAACGAAAAAAAACTATAGGCCAGTTTCTTGGGTCAAAAAAAGATTATTCTATTTAGTCCGTCAGTTAGATTATCAAAAAATATTGAACCCATGTTGCGTCTTTTGTCAATCAAACAAAAAATTATGAAAATAAAGCACATCAAAGTTTGCACGTGACGTCACGCCTTGCTAAAAAGTGTCGCAAGACGTGACGTTACGCGGAACTTTAACGGGCTATATCTTCATAATTTTTTGTTTGATTGAGAAAAGAAAAAATACGTGTCCAATATTTTCTGTTAATCCAACTGACATCCAACAATCCTTAGATTTTTTTAGGAAACTAGCCTATTACAAAAATCACAATTCAAATCGAAAAAAATAAAATTTGTAAAAATTTTGACACTATTTTTGGCTTTTAAACAGTAGTTTAGACGACTATAGTTTAATATTAGTCGCGCTACCACAATCCCAATCCTAATTGAACTGACATTAATTCCTCACTATTGCAAAACCCTAATAACTGAAATGAATGAAACGCAAGAAAACTATGATAACGCTTAGAAATATTGAGAAATGAACACATGAGTTCGCAATGAGTCATCAAACTCATCAAACATCGCCGGAAAATTTAAAATGTACAAACGCCAAGTAAATTACAGTGATTTGTCTATTAAAGTGTACCAACGACTGCGTTACGTTTTTAGGGGACATTTAAATCAGTAATTAACTTTCACCTTCAGTTTATAAAATTATAAATTATAAACATTTAGTATTTCTTGTGTGGTGTAGCTGTCTACACCAAACCATAGCATAGTGGAAAGAACAGTAAACTGACAAATAACACAAAACGCACATCAGGAAACCTGCTGATTCATACTAAAGTCATTGTGTCACTGTATGAAACAGGTGTTTTTTTTTTCGATTCCACTATTTGTTCCATAATAAAAATTGTTTATAATTACGAGTAGATTACTATATTAAAATTTGGATCCTGTTCAAAAAGTCACCTTGTATGTCTGTGTATAATATGTATGCTGTATGCCTATATATGTCCCACTGCAGGGCACAGGCCTCACCTTAACTATGAGATGGTTTTGGCCATACTCCACCACGCTGGCCCAGTGCGGTGGTGGAGGGGTGTTGTAAGACCAGTAACTTAACCTTACTGTCACTAGGTTTTTGACTAGGCTTCACTACTAATATAAAGCGACATTAGCCGGGACCACCTTTAAACGTGCTTTTCGAAACCAACGAAAATTCGCCGTGTTTAATGTCCGTTTTATCTTTAACTAGCTGCCCCGGCGAACTTCGTATCGCCTTTATTATTTTCGTGAAATTTTCAGATGTTTTAATATTTATTCTGCTATTCGGGGCGAAGACAAATCTAACAAATCAAAAATCATAAAAATCGGTCCAGCCGTTCTCGACTTAAAATGGTGTAACTAACCCAACTTCTTTATATATATAGACAGATGTGACAAACCTTTAGGTTTTCTATCGCACATTACAAATCACAACTTTTATTCTTTCCACTATGACCATAGCTTGCTATAGCGGTCACACACACTATTCTAGCTCGACACTATTTTAGCCTCAAACTAGGCAAGTATTTTAGTCGAGTGGCGTGTAATTTAGCTAACTGTGTCCGAACAACCAAAATTTAGTCGAGTAGTTTAGGCGCGCTAAATTAGTAACTAAATCAATCGACACTCGACTAAATTACTAATACAGTGCGATGTAGGCTTTAGGGTGCGTTTCGACTAAAGCGGAGACGAAAAGATCGGTAAGAGACAAATCAGATTTGATATGCGGTTCTCATTTCTCTCCGAGTCAGAGGAATCGGTATTAGTAGAGAAAGAGAAGTTAACAATATGTCGAATGCAGCACTAAGCGGGGATGAACAGAAAGCTGCCCGTTGGTACGGAGCAGGGCAATAAAGTGCGGAGAGTGGTTTATCGATAAAAATCCGGTGGACCGATTCTTCGGCCAACCAGTCGATCAACTAGTCGACAAACAAAATTTCGAAGTCACCCAAACAGTCGAAGGGTGTGGTTTATTGATTGACCCATCTGTCTACCATCTTGTCGGCCAACAAATCGTCAAACAATAAACGCGAAAGTTATATGCACCCAACCAGTTGACCAACTTGTTGACCAACCAACGGACACCTGCTTTTTACTTCTGCAATGGTAAAGCTGTTCGATTCCGCTATTCTTTGCTTTAAAACCCCCCCATCCCTACACTTTTTTCCACTGTACTCTTTTCCCCTCGTCTCCGTATCATAGGAAATGCAACCTTATTTCCAAAAAACCCAGAGTCCACATTAGCCGGACACTATATCCCCTAGCCAATATAACACTAGACACCGAGTATTCCACACTATTCACTGATCAGTCAGTCCGCAGGGTCGCCGCGGCGGCGTGCTGTACTACCGCAGCTTGGCCTGCCGCTGCTGCCACATGGCGTACTTGGCGCACGCGGTGTCTATCATTTGGTTCATGTGTCTGGTCAGAGATGTCGCTAGCGGCGTTAGGTCGCGGAGCATTTTTTCCTGAAGAAAAGTAAATGTTAAATCCTACCTTTTAAATCAAAAAGTTTTTTTTTAAATGCAGTGGTTGACCAAGCTTTGCTCGGGATAACCCCGCTTTGCTGTAGAGAATGCAAAAAAAAAGCAAAAAATACGTCAAAGAACTGTATACGGCACTAGCGGTAGAACATTGCAGTATACCTATTATTCTAAAAAAGGTCACATAAATAAAAATCGATTAAACTTTCTTTATAAACTTTCTCGATTTTCAAAAAGAATCGATTGGATTTAATTAGGGCACATCACTATAACTGTCAACAGTGAACTGTCACAAAACCGTTCTTATCTTGAAAGGAGTATAGTACCGCGTGACAATACAAGTAAAACCTCTTGGCTCAAGAATCTTCGACAATGGTTCAGACTTAGCCCTGACTTGGTCCCCATCAAGAGCAGCAGTGGATAAAGAGATTACCATAATGACTACGTCAATTACACGCCTAATGTCACGTTTGAACGTGTATTTGCACCATGGAGCACATACTCTATAGAGCAGCAATCCGGATCATCTTTCTCCGAAACACGTAAGTGATTTTGATTTACATTAAGTATGGAATGACAAGTCCTGTCAACACTCGCCCATACTAAAACAGTGTGGGAGACCGGGGATAGTTGATTGTAGGTGTAGGTTGCCTAACTGTCAAAAAAATTTGCCTCATTTGCAAGTGTTGCGTCATTCAAGTAAGCGCGAGAAATGCAATGCCGCGTGTCCGGTACGAGAGAGGAGAGAAAATAGGTTTTCGCACCCGGATGAATAATGCAACACTATAAAATAGGTCAAGTTTCTGACATTTGGGCAACTTTTGGGCAGTTCTAGTTCTGTGCAAAAATACCTAAAACGATACTAAAGTAATCACTCACCGGGCCTCGTGGGGACGGCCGTAAAGAATACACTTCCCCACCGCTAAAAGGCGACACGTCGTTAGAGGCGACTAACTCCTGTAGCACGAAACGGGCAGCAGCGAGCACGAGTACGAGTATCGGTAATCCCCCCCGATGAAAGGAAGATAGGCCCGCGTTCAGCGGTGGACGTCCTATATCTGCAACGACGTAGTGATCTCTCACCTCAAACGGCCTCAGCTTGACGTTCCTAAACCTGAGCAGCGCCTCGTAGAACTTCTCCGCTTTGGCGGCGTTGTCCTCCTGGTCGGCGGCGGCGGCGGCGGCGGGCGCGGCGCCGGGCGCGGGCAGGCAGCGCCACAGCGCGCGCAGCAGCTCGCCGCCCGACAGGTACATGCGGTGCAGCTCGCTCTTCACGTCGCCCGGGATTAGCTCTAGGGGGGGAGGGGGGGAGGCTATAGTGTCGTATGCATAGATAGATAGAAATATCTATAGACTGGCTGCTGTGACCCTACATTCCTGCCTATTTGATTTTCACCATTTTGGCACCGGAGGCCGTAGTATCTGAACTTGGAACTAAATTGGTGTCCATTTGGCCCCATGTCGATATTTGTAACGTTTTTCGATCTTCATTATTTAATGTGGTTACAGTGTGACTGCGGGAGGTTGCCTAGGATAGAATACTCGAAATTTTCGGTTACGGTAAAACTTAAGATTAGATATACAGGATCAGAGCAGTGTCGAGACGCGTCCGTCGCCGTGTATCACCAGTTTTGGACTAGATATTGATCCACAACCAAAAATTTTACAGTCAATTAATGCAGCCGGTCGTAAGCCTAGCTTGAGTGTATATGAACGAAAGTTTGTTAAAAAATTATTGATAAAATTTTAATTATACCTAGTTAAGATTTCACGTCCCCGATATGTTTATTGTTACTAGAAAAAAAATCATGGCCGGAACGATTGAAGACCTACAGCGCATACTAGACGGCTTAGCTGAATCTTCCCAACGCATCGTTCTCCGGATGAACCTAAGTAAAACAAAGGTTATGTTCGATGAGCATGTTACTGACTGATAGCTGTTAACTGCTCTCGCGGTTGTTCGAGAGTATGTTTACCTCGGGCAAACATTCGTGCAGTTAGACAAAAACAAGTTCGAGAGAAAAACCCACAGGAGAATAAAGCTGGGCTGAGCAGCATTCGGGAAACTTCGTCGAGTCTTTATTATCAATCCCTCAAAGTCTGAAGACGAAAGTATTTAACGAGTGCGTACTGCCTGTCATGACGTACGGAGTCGAGACTAGTACATCAATTTAAAGTTGCTTAGCGAGCTATGCTCGGGATTTCTCTAAAGGATAAAATTAGAAATGAGGTTATCCGACAGAAAACTAAAGGAATCGATATAGCTAAAAGAATAAGCAAACTAAAGTGGCAGTGGGCTGGTCACATTTGCTGTAGAACCAATAACCGATGAGGTAGACGTGTTCTTGGGTGGAGACCGCGATTAGGCAAGCACAGCGTGGGGCGCCCTCCGACAAGGTAGAGACGATATACTCAAGGCTGCTGGCAGTGGATGGAAAAGAATAGCCGAGGATCGGGCTCAGTGGCGTGCATTGGGAGAGGCCTATGTCCAACATTGGACTGACGTGAACTGATTATGATGATGATGTCATCAAGCGAGTTAAAACTCGAATCGTATATTCGGAGTGTAATCCCATGAGTGAAGAAAGGAACAGAGGCAAAGCTTCTAAAAGCCGTATCACACTAGGAATTTGCGAGCGAGTTCAAAGCAAGGCGAGATCGCAGCGAACAGCGAACAAGCCGCGAGTGCGCGATTTTGGTAGGATCTTCATGGTTTTAAATTAGTTTTGTTTACATTTTGAACTCGTATCAATAACTGGAGTTTAATTCTTTAGTTTAGGGTTTCCCAACCTGAGGTCCGGCGTGTTTTATAGCTTAACTGTCTTAAGTTATATGTGTTTTAAATAAATCATTAGGGTTTTATGCTACAATTATACGAGTAACTGGAATGTTTCCTTCACTGGAATGTCCTTTTAGGTCTGCAGCCTCTCTTTCTTTTGCCATCTATTTCCACTCAATGATTATTTTAATCGTATAAGAACATTTTATCCTCTCCTATGCTAAATGGCCTTTATTATATTTTATTTATACGATCTTCAAGCTGGTTTTTCACTGTGAGTTATAACATGTATTTATCAAAAAATGATTGAAATTGGTTTAGCGGCTTAGGTGTGAAAACGTAACAGACAGACATAGTTACTTTCGTATTTATAATATCAGTATGGAGTTATTAAGATCAACCTACAAAACTTCAACCAACCGGCAGGCGGAAAAAGATATATAACATATGCTTTTATTGCATTGCATTTTTATGTACAGACAGACAATGGCAAAAATGGCAAATGACAGCTTTACAACATGCAGAGATTAATATCAATTGAGAAACGTTTTGTGGTAGGTTGAAGAGTTCTTGTCTCTACAATAAACTCTCTCTAAAGAATCGGACGCAGTTTCAATGGGGAACCACAGACAAAGGTCAGGCAAACCTCAGAGGGCGCCAGCGTGTTTGGTATTGTCAAAACATTGTCAACCCAAGTAAATCTAAGAACCCCAACAGGCAGGGGCGTGTATTGCATATAGGCTATTAAGCTGTGCCTACCTCCCTTCAAATAAAACTAATCCTACTGTTAAAAATAATTGTAATTTAAAAAAAGAAACATACATAATTAACAATTATGCCAATAAACAGAATCGTATAAAAATAGCATATTCGCAAAAACCTACTTCTACTAAAACTCAAAAATGCGCTCGCTATTGAATTGACTAGTAGGCTCAGCAGAGACCGCCTACTTGCGTAGCGCGAAATTCACGCGATTTTCGCTCTTCCGTACAGCGACCAAAATACTGCCCGTAATACGGAAAAATAAAAAAGTCCGTTACTTTCATAGAATTAAACTTGATAGTTGACATTCGCAATTTATCCGCTTGACAAAGGTGGAACAAAGGTCGAGTAGGCAAGACTACTGTAATCCGTCTAAATGCAAGACTCAGTGAGCGTATACAATAATACATTAACAATAGTACATTTTTCAATTGGCCGGGTAATTTGAGTTCCGAATTATGCCGAAATGGATCTTGGCGTGCTCAAACACATTTCTATTAGCAGGTTTTAGATACGCCAAAGTTTATTTTGGCTCAATTCGGAACAAGTTTAGTGATCTGTGATTTACGATTTCAAATGTAACCTCAAATATAGCAATATATATTTTTAACAATATTCTTGATTAAACTTGTGTTAAGTGGTTAAAAGTTAGTTGTTGTAATAGTTGAAGCGTATTAAAATGCGGTGAACAAATAACAAAGTCATAAAACTAGTTAACTATGTTAACTCGACAAAAACGCCGAAGTCGCCAATTTGTTATTTGTTTACCTCTCGTGATAAGTTATGTTTTTGTTACCAAACAATTAAGTTTCTTAAACAAAGTGCAGTTTAATAAGCTTATCGGTGCAAACATGATGAAAGATTACAGACTGGTTATAGGTGCGCGAAAAAGTGATAACTAGGGAATGACTTTTATGCACTATGAATATCAATAAAATGACATGTTATGATAATTCATGCATTTTTGTGATATTTGTGGTGCTCCATACAAATCTTCACTGCCTTAAATTATATATTCTCGCCTCGAAACGCTAAAATTGGTAAGTCTTATTTCAAATAATTGATTTTGATAGCAAGATTTTTTGTGATGATGTTACTGCCTAGTGCCTACCCAGCCCAAAATTCAATGCACGCCCCTGCCAACAGGTCCGCCTTTGAAAGAGATTGGATGGCAGCTTAACTTGAGAACTTTTGTAGTGCTCGAAATCTTACGCTTATTGTAAAAAAAACCGGCAAAGTGCGAGTCGTACTCGCGCAAGGAGAGTTCCGTACCATTATCTATAATATTCTGTGAATATTTCAAGCGTCTACCTGTTGTAATATCGACCAAAAAGCGGCAAGAAACTCACGTTTGTTATATGGGAGTTTCACTTAAATATTTATTTTATTCTGTCTTAGTATTTGCTGTTATAGCTATTTATTTATCTATTTATCACGGTTCATGAGATACAGCATGGTGACAGAGAGACAGACAGATAAATAGACAGACACAGATAGACAGATAGATAGACAGACAGACAGACAGACAGACAGACAGACAGACAGACAGTCAGTCAGTCAGACAGACAGACAGACAAACGGACAGTGAAGTCTTAGCAATAGGGTCCCATTTTAACCTTTCGGGTACGAAACCGTAAAAAAACCTGAAAAGTCCAGAATATGATATCCACCCTATATTGTGCATGTAATCACGCGCCATGCTGGCGGCGTGGTGGTGCCGCATGAGGGCGCCGCCGGGGCTCAGCTCGCCCAGCGCCGCCACCGCCGGCCGCGAGCACTGCTGCCCGCTGCTCCACGCCTGACCGACATGACGCTATTGTGCATGTACTCACGCGCCATGCTGGCGGCGTGGTGGTGCCGCATGAGGGCGCCGCCGGGGCTCAGCTCGCCCAGCGCCGCCACCGCCGGCCGCGAGCACTGCTGCCCGCTGCTCCACGCCTGACCGACATGACGCTATTGTGCATGTACTCACGCGCCATGCTGGCGGCGTGGTGGTGCCGCATGAGGGCGCCGCCGGGGCTCAGCTCGCCCAGCGCCGCCACCGCCGGCCGCGAGCACTGCTGCCCGCTGCTCCACGCCTGACCGACATGACGCTATTGTGCATGTACTCACGCGCCATGCTGGCGGCGTGGTGGTGCCGCATGAGGGCGCCGCCGGGGCTCAGCTCGCCCAGCGCCGCCACCGCCGGCCGCGAGCACTGCTGCCCGCTGCTCCACGCCTGACCGACATGACGCTATTGTGCATGTACTCACGCGCCATGCTGGCGGCGTGGTGGTGCCGCATGAGGGCGCCGCCGGGGCTCAGCTCGCCCAGCGCCGCCACCGCCGGCCGCGAGCACTGCTGCCCGCTGCTCCACGCCTGACCGACATGACGCTATTGTGCATGTACTCACGCGCCATGCTGGCGGCGTGGTGGTGCCGCATGAGGGCGCCGCCGGGGCTCAGCTCGCCCAGCGCCGCCACCGCCGGCCGCGAGCACTGCTGCCCGCTGCTCCACGCCTGACCGACATGACGCTATTGTGCATGTACTCACGCGCCATGCTGGCGGCGTGGTGGTGCCGCATGAGGGCGCCGCCGGGGCTCAGCTCGCCCAGCGCCGCCACCGCCGGCCGCGAGCACTGCTGCCCGCTGCTCCACGCCTGACCGACATGACGCTATTGTGCATGTACTCACGCGCCATGCTGGCGGCGTGGTGGTGCCGCATGAGGGCGCCGCCGGGGCTCAGCTCGCCCAGCGCCGCCACCGCCGGCCGCGAGCACTGCTGCCCGCTGCTCCACGCCTGACCGACATGACGCTATTGTGCATGTACTCACGCGCCATGCTGGCGGCGTGGTGGTGCCGCATGAGGGCGCCGCCGGGGCTCAGCTCGCCCAGCGCCGCCACCGCCGGCCGCGAGCACTGCTGCCCGCTGCTCCACGCCTGACCGACATGACGCTATTGTGCATGTACTCACGCGCCATGCTGGCGGCGTGGTGGTGCCGCATGAGGGCGCCGCCGGGGCTCAGCTCGCCCAGCGCCGCCACCGCCGGCCGCGAGCACTGCTGCCCGCTGCTCCACGCCTGACCGACATGACGCTATTGTGCATGTACTCACGCGCCATGCTGGCGGCGTGGTGGTGCCGCATGAGGGCGCCGCCGGGGCTCAGCTCGCCCAGCGCCGCCACCGCCGGCCGCGAGCACTGCTGCCCGCTGCTCCACGCCTGACCGACATGACGCTATTGTGCATGTACTCACGCGCCATGCTGGCGGCGTGGTGGTGCCGCATGAGGGCGCCGCCGGGGCTCAGCTCGCCCAGCGCCGCCACCGCCGGCCGCGAGCACTGCTGCCCGCTGCTCCACGCCTGACCGACATGACGCTATTGTGCATGTACTCACGCGCCATGCTGGCGGCGTGGTGGTGCCGCATGAGGGCGCCGCCGGGGCTCAGCTCGCCCAGCGCCGCCACCGCCGGCCGCGAGCACTGCTGCCCGCTGCTCCACGCCTGACCGACATGACGCTATTGTGCATGTACTCACGCGCCATGCTGGCGGCGTGGTGGTGCCGCATGAGGGCGCCGCCGGGGCTCAGCTCGCCCAGCGCCGCCACCGCCGGCCGCGAGCACTGCTGCCCGCTGCTCCACGCCTGACCGACATGACGCTATTGTGCATGTACTCACGCGCCATGCTGGCGGCGTGGTGGTGCCGCATGAGGGCGCCGCCGGGGCTCAGCTCGCCCAGCGCCGCCACCGCCGGCCGCGAGCACTGCTGCCCGCTGCTCCACGCCTGACCGACATGACGCTATTGTGCATGTACTCACGCGCCATGCTGGCGGCGTGGTGGTGCCGCATGAGGGCGCCGCCGGGGCTCAGCTCGCCCAGCGCCGCCACCGCCGGCCGCGAGCACTGCTGCCCGCTGCTCCACGCCTGACCGACATGACGCTATTGTGCATGTACTCACGCGCCATGCTGGCGGCGTGGTGGTGCCGCATGAGGGCGCCGCCGGGGCTCAGCTCGCCCAGCGCCGCCACCGCCGGCCGCGAGCACTGCTGCCCGCTGCTCCACGCCTGACCGACATGACGCTATTGTGCATGTACTCACGCGCCATGCTGGCGGCGTGGTGGTGCCGCATGAGGGCGCCGCCGGGGCTCAGCTCGCCCAGCGCCGCCACCGCCGGCCGCGAGCACTGCTGCCCGCTGCTCCACGCCTGACCGACATGACGCTATTGTGCATGTACTCACGCGCCATGCTGGCGGCGTGGTGGTGCCGCATGAGGGCGCCGCCGGGGCTCAGCTCGCCCAGCGCCGCCACCGCCGGCCGCGAGCACTGCTGCCTGGTTGCTGCCCGCTGCTCCACGCCCTGACCGACATGGCTATTGTGCATTTACTCACGCGCCATGTGCGGCGTGGTGGTGCCGCATGAGGGCGCCGCCGGGGCTCAGCTGCCCAGCGCGCACCGCCCGGCCGCGAGCACTGCTGCCGCGCCTGCTCCAGCCTGACCGACATGACGCTATGTGCATGTACTCAGCGCATGCTGGCGGCGTGGTGGTGCCGCATGAGGGCGCCGCGGGGCTCAGCTCGCCAGCGCCGCCACCGCCGGCCGCGAGCACTGCTGCCCGCTGCTCCACGCCTGACCGACATGACGCTATTGTGCATGTACTCACGCGCCATGCTGGCGGCGTGGTGGTGCCGCATGAGGCGCCGCCGGGGCTCAGCTCGCCCAGCGCCGCCACCGCCGGCCGCGAGCACTGCTGCCCGCTGCTCCACGCCTGACCGACATGACGCTATTGTGCATGTACTCACGCGCCATGCTGCGGCGTGGTGGTGCCGCATGAGGGCGCCGCCGGGGCTCAGCTCGCCCAGCGCCGCCACCGCCGGCCGCGAGCACTGCTGCCCGCTGCTCCACGCCTGACCGACATGACGCTATTGTGCATGTACTCACGCGCCATGCTGGCGGCGTGGTGGTGCCGCATGAGGGCGCCGCCGGGGCTCAGCTCGCCCAGCGCCGCCACCGCCGGCCGCGAGCACTGCTGCCCGCTGCTCCACGCCTGACCGACATGACGCTATTGTGCATGTACTCACGCGCCATGCTGGCGGCGTGGTGGTGCCGCATGAGGGCGCCGCCGGGGCTCAGCTCGCCCAGCGCCGCCACCGCCGGCCGCGAGCACTGCTGCCCGCTGCTCCACGCCTGACCGACATGACGCTATTGTGCATGTACTCACGCGCCATGCTGGCGGCGTGGTGGTGCCGCATGAGGGCGCCGCCGGGGCTCAGCTCGCCCAGCGCCGCCACCGCCGGCCGCGAGCACTGCTGCCCGCTGCTCCACGCCTGACCGACATGACGCTATTGTGCATGTACTCACGCGCCATGCTGGCGGCGTGGTGGTGCCGCATGAGGGCGCCGCCGGGGCTCAGCTCGCCCAGCGCCGCCACCGCCGGCCGCGAGCACTGCTGCCCGCTGCTCCACGCCTGACCGACATGACGCTATTGTGCATGTACTCACGCGCCATGCTGGCGGCGTGGTGGTGCCGCATGAGGGCGCCGCCGGGGCTCAGCTCGCCCAGCGCCGCCACCGCCGGCCGCGAGCACTGCTGCCCGCTGCTCCACGCCTGACCGACATGACGCTATTGTGCATGTACTCACGCGCCATGCTGGCGGCGTGGTGGTGCCGCATGAGGGCGCCGCCGGGGCTCAGCTCGCCCAGCGCCGCCACCGCCGGCCGCGAGCACTGCTGCCCGCTGCTCCACGCCTGACCGACATGACGCTATTGTGCATGTACTCACGCGCCATGCTGGCGGCGTGGTGGTGCCGCATGAGGGCGCCGCCGGGGCTCAGCTCGCCCAGCGCCGCCACCGCCGGCCGCGAGCACTGCTGCCCGCTGCTCCACGCCTGACCGACATGACGCTATTGTGCATGTACTCACGCGCCATGCTGGCGGCGTGGTGGTGCCGCATGAGGGCGCCGCCGGGGCTCAGCTCGCCCAGCGCCGCCACCGCCGGCCGCGAGCACTGCTGCCCGCTGCTCCACGCCTGACCGACATGACGCTATTGTGCATGTACTCACGCGCCATGCTGGCGGCGTGGTGGTGCCGCATGAGGGCGCCGCCGGGGCTCAGCTCGCCCAGCGCCGCCACCGCCGGCCGCGAGCACTGCTGCCCGCTGCTCCACGCCTGACCGACATGACGCTATTGTGCATGTACTCACGCGCCATGCTGGCGGCGTGGTGGTGCCGCATGAGGGCGCCGCCGGGGCTCAGCTCGCCCAGCGCCGCCACCGCCGGCCGCGAGCACTGCTGCCCGCTGCTCCACGCCTGACCGACATGACGCTATTGTGCATGTACTCACGCGCCATGCTGGCGGCGTGGTGGTGCCGCATGAGGGCGCCGCCGGGGCTCAGCTCGCCCAGCGCCGCCACCGCCGGCCGCGAGCACTGCTGCCCGCTGCTCCACGCCTGACCGACATGACGCTATTGTGCATGTACTCACGCGCCATGCTGGCGGCGTGGTGGTGCCGCATGAGGGCGCCGCCGGGGCTCAGCTCGCCCAGCGCCGCCACCGCCGGCCGCGAGCACTGCTGCCCGCTGCTCCACGCCTGACCGACATGACGCTATTGTGCATGTACTCACGCGCCATGCTGGCGGCGTGGTGGTGCCGCATGAGGGCGCCGCCGGGGCTCAGCTCGCCCAGCGCCGCCACCGCCGGCCGCGAGCACTGCTGCCCGCTGCTCCACGCCTGACCGACATGACGCTATTGTGCATGTACTCACGCGCCATGCTGGCGGCGTGGTGGTGCCGCATGAGGGCGCCGCCGGGGCTCAGCTCGCCCAGCGCCGCCACCGCCGGCCGCGAGCACTGCTGCCCGCTGCTCCACGCCTGACCGACATGACGCTATTGTGCATGTACTCACGCGCCATGCTGGCGGCGTGGTGGTGCCGCATGAGGGCGCCGCCGGGGCTCAGCTCGCCCAGCGCCGCCACCGCCGGCCGCGAGCACTGCTGCCCGCTGCTCCACGCCTGACCGACATGACGCTATTGTGCATGTACTCACGCGCCATGCTGGCGGCGTGGTGGTGCCGCATGAGGGCGCCGCCGGGGCTCAGCTCGCCCAGCGCCGCCACCGCCGGCCGCGAGCACTGCTGCCCGCTGCTCCACGCCTGACCGACATGACGCTATTGTGCATGTACTCACGCGCCATGCTGGCGGCGTGGTGGTGCCGCATGAGGGCGCCGCCGGGGCTCAGCTCGCCCAGCGCCGCCACCGCCGGCCGCGAGCACTGCTGCCCGCTGCTCCACGCCTGACCGACATGACGCTATTGTGCATGTACTCACGCGCCATGCTGGCGGCGTGGTGGTGCCGCATGAGGGCGCCGCCGGGGCTCAGCTCGCCCAGCGCCGCCACCGCCGGCCGCGAGCACTGCTGCCCGCTGCTCCACGCCTGACCGACATGACGCTATTGTGCATGTACTCACGCGCCATGCTGGCGGCGTGGTGGTGCCGCATGAGGGCGCCGCCGGGGCTCAGCTCGCCCAGCGCCGCCACCGCCGGCCGCGAGCACTGCTGCCCGCTGCTCCACGCCTGACCGACATGACGCTATTGTGCATGTACTCACGCGCCATGCTGGCGGCGTGGTGGTGCCGCATGAGGGCGCCGCCGGGGCTCAGCTCGCCCAGCGCCGCCACCGCCGGCCGCGAGCACTGCTGCCCGCTGCTCCACGCCTGACCGACATGACGCTATTGTGCATGTACTCACGCGCCATGCTGGCGGCGTGGTGGTGCCGCATGAGGGCGCCGCCGGGGCTCAGCTCGCCCAGCGCCGCCACCGCCGGCCGCGAGCACTGCTGCCCGCTGCTCCACGCCTGACCGACATGACGCTATTGTGCATGTACTCACGCGCCATGCTGGCGGCGTGGTGGTGCCGCATGAGGGCGCCGCCGGGGCTCAGCTCGCCCAGCGCCGCCACCGCCGGCCGCGAGCACTGCTGCCCGCTGCTCCACGCCTGACCGACATGACGCTATTGTGCATGTACTCACGCGCCATGCTGGCGGCGTGGTGGTGCCGCATGAGGGCGCCGCCGGGGCTCAGCTCGCCCAGCGCCGCCACCGCCGGCCGCGAGCACTGCTGCCCGCTGCTCCACGCCTGACCGACATGACGCTATTGTGCATGTACTCACGCGCCATGCTGGCGGCGTGGTGGTGCCGCATGAGGGCGCCGCCGGGGCTCAGCTCGCCCAGCGCCGCCACCGCCGGCCGCGAGCACTGCTGCCCGCTGCTCCACGCCTGACCGACATGACGCTATTGTGCATGTACTCACGCGCCATGCTGGCGGCGTGGTGGTGCCGCATGAGGGCGCCGCCGGGGCTCAGCTCGCCCAGCGCCGCCACCGCCGGCCGCGAGCACTGCTGCCCGCTGCTCCACGCCTGACCGACATGACGCTATTGTGCATGTACTCACGCGCCATGCTGGCGGCGTGGTGGTGCCGCATGAGGGCGCCGCCGGGGCTCAGCTCGCCCAGCGCCGCCACCGCCGGCCGCGAGCACTGCTGCCCGCTGCTCCACGCCTGACCGACATGACGCTATTGTGCATGTACTCACGCGCCATGCTGGCGGCGTGGTGGTGCCGCATGAGGGCGCCGCCGGGGCTCAGCTCGCCCAGCGCCGCCACCGCCGGCCGCGAGCACTGCTGCCCGCTGCTCCACGCCTGACCGACATGACGCTATTGTGCATGTACTCACGCGCCATGCTGGCGGCGTGGTGGTGCCGCATGAGGGCGCCGCCGGGGCTCAGCTCGCCCAGCGCCGCCACCGCCGGCCGCGAGCACTGCTGCCCGCTGCTCCACGCCTGACCGACATGACGCTATTGTGCATGTACTCACGCGCCATGCTGGCGGCGTGGTGGTGCCGCATGAGGGCGCCGCCGGGGCTCAGCTCGCCCAGCGCCGCCACCGCCGGCCGCGAGCACTGCTGCCCGCTGCTCCACGCCTGACCGACATGACGCTATTGTGCATGTACTCACGCGCCATGCTGGCGGCGTGGTGGTGCCGCATGAGGGCGCCGCCGGGGCTCAGCTCGCCCAGCGCCGCCACCGCCGGCCGCGAGCACTGCTGCCCGCTGCTCCACGCCTGACCGACATGACGCTATTGTGCATGTACTCACGCGCCATGCTGGCGGCGTGGTGGTGCCGCATGAGGGCGCCGCCGGGGCTCAGCTCGCCCAGCGCCGCCACCGCCGGCCGCGAGCACTGCTGCCCGCTGCTCCACGCCTGACCGACATGACGCTATTGTGCATGTACTCACGCGCCATGCTGGCGGCGTGGTGGTGCCGCATGAGGGCGCCGCCGGGGCTCAGCTCGCCCAGCGCCGCCACCGCCGGCCGCGAGCACTGCTGCCCGCTGCTCCACGCCTGACCGACATGACGCTATTGTGCATGTACTCACGCGCCATGCTGGCGGCGTGGTGGTGCCGCATGAGGGCGCCGCCGGGGCTCAGCTCGCCCAGCGCCGCCACCGCCGGCCGCGAGCACTGCTGCCCGCTGCTCCACGCCTGACCGACATGACGCTATTGTGCATGTACTCACGCGCCATGCTGGCGGCGTGGTGGTGCCGCATGAGGGCGCCGCCGGGGCTCAGCTCGCCCAGCGCCGCCACCGCCGGCCGCGAGCACTGCTGCCCGCTGCTCCACGCCTGACCGACATGACGCTATTGTGCATGTACTCACGCGCCATGCTGGCGGCGTGGTGGTGCCGCATGAGGGCGCCGCCGGGGCTCAGCTCGCCCAGCGCCGCCACCGCCGGCCGCGAGCACTGCTGCCCGCTGCTCCACGCCTGACCGACATGACGCTATTGTGCATGTACTCACGCGCCATGCTGGCGGCGTGGTGGTGCCGCATGAGGGCGCCGCCGGGGCTCAGCTCGCCCAGCGCCGCCACCGCCGGCCGCGAGCACTGCTGCCCGCTGCTCCACGCCTGACCGACATGACGCTATTGTGCATGTACTCACGCGCCATGCTGGCGGCGTGGTGGTGCCGCATGAGGGCGCCGCCGGGGCTCAGCTCGCCCAGCGCCGCCACCGCCGGCCGCGAGCACTGCTGCCCGCTGCTCCACGCCTGACCGACATGACGCTATTGTGCATGTACTCACGCGCCATGCTGGCGGCGTGGTGGTGCCGCATGAGGGCGCCGCCGGGGCTCAGCTCGCCCAGCGCCGCCACCGCCGGCCGCGAGCACTGCTGCCCGCTGCTCCACGCCTGACCGACATGACGCTATTGTGCATGTACTCACGCGCCATGCTGGCGGCGTGGTGGTGCCGCATGAGGGCGCCGCCGGGGCTCAGCTCGCCCAGCGCCGCCACCGCCGGCCGCGAGCACTGCTGCCCGCTGCTCCACGCCTGACCGACATGACGCTATTGTGCATGTACTCACGCGCCATGCTGGCGGCGTGGTGGTGCCGCATGAGGGCGCCGCCGGGGCTCAGCTCGCCCAGCGCCGCCACCGCCGGCCGCGAGCACTGCTGCCCGCTGCTCCACGCCTGACCGACATGACGCTATTGTGCATGTACTCACGCGCCATGCTGGCGGCGTGGTGGTGCCGCATGAGGGCGCCGCCGGGGCTCAGCTCGCCCAGCGCCGCCACCGCCGGCCGCGAGCACTGCTGCCCGCTGCTCCACGCCTGACCGACATGACGCTATTGTGCATGTACTCACGCGCCATGCTGGCGGCGTGGTGGTGCCGCATGAGGGCGCCGCCGGGGCTCAGCTCGCCCAGCGCCGCCACCGCCGGCCGCGAGCACTGCTGCCCGCTGCTCCACGCCTGACCGACATGACGCTATTGTGCATGTACTCACGCGCCATGCTGGCGGCGTGGTGGTGCCGCATGAGGGCGCCGCCGGGGCTCAGCTCGCCCAGCGCCGCCACCGCCGGCCGCGAGCACTGCTGCCCGCTGCTCCACGCCTGACCGACATGACGCTATTGTGCATGTACTCACGCGCCATGCTGGCGGCGTGGTGGTGCCGCATGAGGGCGCCGCCGGGGCTCAGCTCGCCCAGCGCCGCCACCGCCGGCCGCGAGCACTGCTGCCCGCTGCTCCACGCCTGACCGACATGACGCTATTGTGCATGTACTCACGCGCCATGCTGGCGGCGTGGTGGTGCCGCATGAGGGCGCCGCCGGGGCTCAGCTCGCCCAGCGCCGCCACCGCCGGCCGCGAGCACTGCTGCCCGCTGCTCCACGCCTGACCGACATGACGCTATTGTGCATGTACTCACGCGCCATGCTGGCGGCGTGGTGGTGCCGCATGAGGGCGCCGCCGGGGCTCAGCTCGCCCAGCGCCGCCACCGCCGGCCGCGAGCACTGCTGCCCGCTGCTCCACGCCTGACCGACATGACGCTATTGTGCATGTACTCACGCGCCATGCTGGCGGCGTGGTGGTGCCGCATGAGGGCGCCGCCGGGGCTCAGCTCGCCCAGCGCCGCCACCGCCGGCCGCGAGCACTGCTGCCCGCTGCTCCACGCCTGACCGACATGACGCTATTGTGCATGTACTCACGCGCCATGCTGGCGGCGTGGTGGTGCCGCATGAGGGCGCCGCCGGGGCTCAGCTCGCCCAGCGCCGCCACCGCCGGCCGCGAGCACTGCTGCCCGCTGCTCCACGCCTGACCGACATGACGCTATTGTGCATGTACTCACGCGCCATGCTGGCGGCGTGGTGGTGCCGCATGAGGGCGCCGCCGGGGCTCAGCTCGCCCAGCGCCGCCACCGCCGGCCGCGAGCACTGCTGCCCGCTGCTCCACGCCTGACCGACATGACGCTATTGTGCATGTACTCACGCGCCATGCTGGCGGCGTGGTGGTGCCGCATGAGGGCGCCGCCGGGGCTCAGCTCGCCCAGCGCCGCCACCGCCGGCCGCGAGCACTGCTGCCCGCTGCTCCACGCCTGACCGACATGACGCTATTGTGCATGTACTCACGCGCCATGCTGGCGGCGTGGTGGTGCCGCATGAGGGCGCCGCCGGGGCTCAGCTCGCCCAGCGCCGCCACCGCCGGCCGCGAGCACTGCTGCCCGCTGCTCCACGCCTGACCGACATGACGCTATTGTGCATGTACTCACGCGCCATGCTGGCGGCGTGGTGGTGCCGCATGAGGGCGCCGCCGGGGCTCAGCTCGCCCAGCGCCGCCACCGCCGGCCGCGAGCACTGCTGCCCGCTGCTCCACGCCTGACCGACATGACGCTATTGTGCATGTACTCACGCGCCATGCTGGCGGCGTGGTGGTGCCGCATGAGGGCGCCGCCGGGGCTCAGCTCGCCCAGCGCCGCCACCGCCGGCCGCGAGCACTGCTGCCCGCTGCTCCACGCCTGACCGACATGACGCTATTGTGCATGTACTCACGCGCCATGCTGGCGGCGTGGTGGTGCCGCATGAGGGCGCCGCCGGGGCTCAGCTCGCCCAGCGCCGCCACCGCCGGCCGCGAGCACTGCTGCCCGCTGCTCCACGCCTGACCGACATGACGCTATTGTGCATGTACTCACGCGCCATGCTGGCGGCGTGGTGGTGCCGCATGAGGGCGCCGCCGGGGCTCAGCTCGCCCAGCGCCGCCACCGCCGGCCGCGAGCACTGCTGCCCGCTGCTCCACGCCTGACCGACATGACGCTATTGTGCATGTACTCACGCGCCATGCTGGCGGCGTGGTGGTGCCGCATGAGGGCGCCGCCGGGGCTCAGCTCGCCCAGCGCCGCCACCGCCGGCCGCGAGCACTGCTGCCCGCTGCTCCACGCCTGACCGACATGACGCTATTGTGCATGTACTCACGCGCCATGCTGGCGGCGTGGTGGTGCCGCATGAGGGCGCCGCCGGGGCTCAGCTCGCCCAGCGCCGCCACCGCCGGCCGCGAGCACTGCTGCCCGCTGCTCCACGCCTGACCGACATGACGCTATTGTGCATGTACTCACGCGCCATGCTGGCGGCGTGGTGGTGCCGCATGAGGGCGCCGCCGGGGCTCAGCTCGCCCAGCGCCGCCACCGCCGGCCGCGAGCACTGCTGCCCGCTGCTCCACGCCTGACCGACATGACGCTATTGTGCATGTACTCACGCGCCATGCTGGCGGCGTGGTGGTGCCGCATGAGGGCGCCGCCGGGGCTCAGCTCGCCCAGCGCCGCCACCGCCGGCCGCGAGCACTGCTGCCCGCTGCTCCACGCCTGACCGACATGACGCTATTGTGCATGTACTCACGCGCCATGCTGGCGGCGTGGTGGTGCCGCATGAGGGCGCCGCCGGGGCTCAGCTCGCCCAGCGCCGCCACCGCCGGCCGCGAGCACTGCTGCCCGCTGCTCCACGCCTGACCGACATGACGCTATTGTGCATGTACTCACGCGCCATGCTGGCGGCGTGGTGGTGCCGCATGAGGGCGCCGCCGGGGCTCAGCTCGCCCAGCGCCGCCACCGCCGGCCGCGAGCACTGCTGCCCGCTGCTCCACGCCTGACCGACATGACGCTATTGTGCATGTACTCACGCGCCATGCTGGCGGCGTGGTGGTGCCGCATGAGGGCGCCGCCGGGGCTCAGCTCGCCCAGCGCCGCCACCGCCGGCCGCGAGCACTGCTGCCCGCTGCTCCACGCCTGACCGACATGACGCTATTGTGCATGTACTCACGCGCCATGCTGGCGGCGTGGTGGTGCCGCATGAGGGCGCCGCCGGGGCTCAGCTCGCCCAGCGCCGCCACCGCCGGCCGCGAGCACTGCTGCCCGCTGCTCCACGCCTGACCGACATGACGCTATTGTGCATGTACTCACGCGCCATGCTGGCGGCGTGGTGGTGCCGCATGAGGGCGCCGCCGGGGCTCAGCTCGCCCAGCGCCGCCACCGCCGGCCGCGAGCACTGCTGCCCGCTGCTCCACGCCTGACCGACATGACGCTATTGTGCATGTACTCACGCGCCATGCTGGCGGCGTGGTGGTGCCGCATGAGGGCGCCGCCGGGGCTCAGCTCGCCCAGCGCCGCCACCGCCGGCCGCGAGCACTGCTGCCCGCTGCTCCACGCCTGACCGACATGACGCTATTGTGCATGTACTCACGCGCCATGCTGGCGGCGTGGTGGTGCCGCATGAGGGCGCCGCCGGGGCTCAGCTCGCCCAGCGCCGCCACCGCCGGCCGCGAGCACTGCTGCCCGCTGCTCCACGCCTGACCGACATGACGCTATTGTGCATGTACTCACGCGCCATGCTGGCGGCGTGGTGGTGCCGCATGAGGGCGCCGCCGGGGCTCAGCTCGCCCAGCGCCGCCACCGCCGGCCGCGAGCACTGCTGCCCGCTGCTCCACGCCTGACCGACATGACGCTATTGTGCATGTACTCACGCGCCATGCTGGCGGCGTGGTGGTGCCGCATGAGGGCGCCGCCGGGGCTCAGCTCGCCCAGCGCCGCCACCGCCGGCCGCGAGCACTGCTGCCCGCTGCTCCACGCCTGACCGACATGACGCTATTGTGCATGTACTCACGCGCCATGCTGGCGGCGTGGTGGTGCCGCATGAGGGCGCCGCCGGGGCTCAGCTCGCCCAGCGCCGCCACCGCCGGCCGCGAGCACTGCTGCCCGCTGCTCCACGCCTGACCGACATGACGCTATTGTGCATGTACTCACGCGCCATGCTGGCGGCGTGGTGGTGCCGCATGAGGGCGCCGCCGGGGCTCAGCTCGCCCAGCGCCGCCACCGCCGACGCCGCGCTCACGCGTGCCGGTCGCGAGCACTGCTGCCCGCTACTCCACGCCTGACCAAAATAACGCAATTATAGACGATAAAGTTGCAAGTTTTTAGAATTTCGTTATTTTGGTGTACACCTATTAAACATACTCCAATCGACAGAGAAAATAATTACAAACAACAAATACTCTTTGACAAAATGTCCTAAATGATATACTTTGTTCAGAATTTCAATTTAAATTTGTAATATTTACTTTTTCTATTCTAAATGCTCTTTTTGGAAAACTAATTTCGGTGAGAACTCACCACTTAAATGGTGTAACCGAAATAGTGCTCAATATTTCTAAAGGTCAACTAGTACACAACAAAGATCTTCTTTAAGAAAACATAGTAAGTACCTAATCCCTTACTTCGAGACTATAAAACTGAAATACTATATAAAACTGACTATACAACAATAAAAAAAAGCCCCTCGCTGAAACTTTATGTAATCTAGTCCAAATTATTAGAATAAATTTCGTAACTCTCAGAACCATAGACTCTAGTTATTTTATGACCAAAATACAATAAATAAACAATGTTCATGCGTAGGACGTCCACTCACAAGGTGGTCAGACGACCTAGTAAGGGTCGCAGGAAGACGCTGGATGCAGGCCGCTTCCAACCGGCCAATCTGGAAGTCAATGGGGGAGACCTATGTTCAGCAGTGGATGTCCTATGGCTGAAATGATGATGATGATGATGATGCAACAAGTTTTTTTTGTATCGACATTTTGATACACCCTAGTGTCCATGTTTAGGAGGCATTTGGGAAGCCGCCGTCAAGAAACTTGTGCATCACTGTACACAATCCTAATACAAATATAGCAACCTATTATAGTTAGATCGGTGTAGTGGCGCGGTAATTTGCATTCAACGCAAAAGGTCCCAGGAGTCCCAGGATCCAAAGCACGGAGTTGGTTGTGATAACTGTCATTTAATATGGTTGGAATATGGTTGGTCACCCATCCAATCATGACCACGGCGCGGCTTAACTTTGGTAACTGCTAAAGAGCGCCGCCGCCACTAAGCTACCTTTATTATAATGTAGTAATAGCAATCATATTATGATGTTTTTTACTATGATGTAGGTACATACCTGGCATATCGACGCCAGCGCTGAGAGAGGAGGCGGGTTCGCGTTGGGCCCAGACTGGTGCACCTGCGACGACGGGCCTAGGAGATATCGCTCTACCTGTTCACAACAACACTCGATTTTATCATCATCATCATTTCAGCCGAAGGACGTTAACGCCAATACTCGCCACGCTTGGCAGGCGGGTTAGCGATCTCAGTTTTTTATAATATTTCGCACACAGACACTGCTGCCCATCACGTGCTACAAGGATTAGTCGCCTCTTACGACACGCCTTTTGTTAACGGTGGGGAAGTATATTCTTTATACTTCCCCACCGTTAAGCGGACCCCACCGTGGCCGTCCCTACACGGCATTTATTCATGACAAATTTTACGATTGAACTATTATAGTCATCAACACAGTAACAGCAAAGATTTTAGGCAGTCCATTTTACAGTCGAATCCAACAATATGGATCTAAGAATAATTTTATTTGGCACACAAAATTGTAAACTACAATCAAAGACAAGAGAAGAAAGAAAATAAATTGTGCCAAAAAGGTCAACTTAAAGCTGCCACGACCCTGATATTCTGCAGAACCCATGAATTTTCTCTATTTCTTCTCTAATTAAAAGTAAGGAATTTGTATATGAAGAAGTAAGATACATTTAAATTGAATAGTTTTAAGTACTTACCTTAGACAATTTTAATTCTTGCGTTTCAACATCCACATTTCCCGCCTCCAAGTCCTCATAATGTATCTTCTCCAATATTCTTCTTTTCTTCTCCGGCGGCTCGTTGGTCTTCTCCTCGGCCACTCGCTTCTCCACGCCGTTCCCGACCACCCCGTTCTCCGTTTTGTTGTTGTTGTTGGTTGTTTTGTTACTACTACTGTTATTACTACTATTTGTTTTATGACTAGCTTTGAGCACCTGGAACAAGGGATTGGGCGTTAAAATTGTGTAGATTTTATTTAATTTTTTCACTCGTATCTTCACTGGATGCAGGTCGCTTTCAACCGGCCAATCTCGTGGAGGAGGCCTATATTCAGCAGTTGACGTGCTATGGCTGAAATGATGATGATGATGATGATGATATTATGAAATAAAGGACTGGAACAAGGGATTGGGCGTTAAAATTGTGTAGATTTTATTTAATTTTTTCACTCGTATCTTCACTGGATGCAGGTCGCTTTCAACCGGCCAATCTCGTGGAGGAGGCCTATGTTCAGCAGTTGACGTGCTATGGCTGAAATGATGATGATGATGATGATATTATGAAATAAAGGAAAGCCGGCTAAGTGCGAGTGCCCTATATGGGCCTCTATATGGGCCTATAATGTTATTATAGACGTTCATAAGTGGCAATTTTCTGTCCTAAACTGAATAAATAATTTTTAACTTTGACTTTTGACTTTTGAGTCGAACTCGCGCACCGAGGGTTCCGTACCAACTTGAAGCTATGTAAATAATTCGTCTATAACAGAAATCAAGTCAAGAATATATTTTCAGATTTTTTAGTAACTTTATATTTAAAATTTTTGGACTTTTGACTTTACTCGAGCTATAAGACATTGCTTCTTGCCAAATTTCATGATTCTTGGTCAACGGCCCTATTAATTTTGATTCCATTGAGTGTCGAAATGTGCGTTTTTTGATGCATAGACGGCCGTATGTTTATGGCCGTTTTTTTATGTTCACTTAGAAGTTTGATTTTTTCACAGCTTCAAGAGACTTTAGACCTGAGTCATCATCATCATCATCATTCCAGATATAGGACGTCCACTGCTGAACATAGGCCTCCCCCATTGACTGACCTTAGTATATGGTTTTAATTTCAATTGTACCTTTACTCGTTTCCGAGATAAAAGGTCTTTACAAACATATGGACAGCCGGACAACAAAGTGATCCTATAAGGGTTCCGTCGTTCCCTTTTGAGGTACGGAGCGACATGACTAGATTCTTTTTCATGTTAATAGGGTATTTATTTATTTACATGTATTTATTTTAAGTATGTATTCATATTATGTCTGTATTATATAAGTATTTTACTATGTACATGTACTAGGTAGTATGTATTTTATTTTATTTGTTCTTATTTCATTTTATTTGTTTGTTTAATTAGTTTGTTAAATTTTTTGGACTTTTATGTTTTGGAACTCTTTACCGCCTCCCTTCTCTCAATATTATTCAACTTTCCTCTACCTGAAGGTTGTCTGGAAGAGATCGCTTCCAGCGATAAGACCGCCTAAATTGTGCTATTCACTAACTACTTTCCTGTGATTTGTTTGTTTTGTGTGGTGTACAATAAAGAGTATCTATCTATCTATCTATCTATCTATGACATGACGACTAACTATTTTGTCGATTCGACTATATTCTTCCAACGTTGATCTTCAGCGATGATCTTGGCCGCTTCACCCTTAATATCTCATGACCATCGAGCACATACCCTATAGAGCAACAATACGAACCATCTTTCTTCAAAACTAGTAAGTGATTTTTCACTTACATCTAAATGTAAGTTGTTGTAAGTTCACAGGACTCAGTAAGTTAACAGTAAAGATACAGATTAAATAATGACAGAGAATTATGACGAACAATAAATCATATGGTATTTCTACTTTATAGGGTATGTGGTACTCACCATGATGGAGTGTTGGTTGAACCGTTTGATCATGTTTCGGTGTATGGAGGTGGACTCGCCGCGGTGGTCCGGCGCCTCGTCGTCCCCGAGGGGGGCCGGCTCCGCGAACGAGGGGATGTCCACCTGACAGGGTAGCAATACTTCAAATTTTAATATAGGGCAGTGTTGCCAACACCAGACCGGTCCAAGTCGCCTGAAATTTGGGCCCAAGTAGCCTGAATTTGCCGATTTCTTTTTTCCTTTAAAGTAGCCTAAAATCGCCTTTTTTAACGATACTTTTTTAAGCGTTATTGTATTTGGTTTTTTTTCTTTTAAACAATTCCAAACAATACTGTAAGAGCAAGCAACGTACATTTTAGTAAAATCATCATTTTACACTTTGACCTCATTTACCAATAATTAATATTTCACTCTAACAAATCAGTTCGCATTTAGCCATCAAGAGCGCCGCGCGTACTCACTCATTTTAACATAAGTTCATTTTGTACCAAGTTTTTATTCTCCAAATATAAGTCAGTTTTATCATAACCAGTTTTATCATTTATCATATTTGTTTAGGCTCACCCCGAACAAACACAAAATGAACTATATCAATTATAGCAGTTTTTAAAATGCTACACGTAAAGTTTGAAGAATATTTAGTAGGTGCTAAATACAATATACTTTCCTGTTTTAAAAAATACAAGGTCTAACAAAATCAACTGCGTTCCTTTAAAGGTATCTATACATCATACTGAATGCGATGACAAATTATTAAAAAAAATAAAACCGACTTCAAAACACTGAAATGCTAAAAATAATCCTAACACTTAAGTACCTAATCAGTTACTTTTGGAGTCGGTGCCAGCCGATGAGAGATTCAATGTTTTTGTTTGCACCGACTCCAAAAGTAACTGATTAGGTACTTAAGTGTTAGGATTATTTTTAGCATTTCAGTGTTTTGAAGTCGGTTTTATTTTTTTTAATAAAATTTACTTATTTAATCTATTTTTAGTGATAAATCCTAATCTAACTGCTGAACACCGATTTCATCCCCTATTTTCCTACCCTTAGGGGTGATTTTTATTTTGCAAACTTTTATCATATTATCTTTGAAGTATAAGCTATTCAATAAAACAAAAATCATCAAAATTGGCTCATATTTGTCGAAGATAGGTAACAAGAACCACAACCAAAATATTATCTGGGTATATATTTGTTGATTTTCTCAAAAAGTTCTAAATCAATTTCGATAACATTTATATGGGACCACCTCTGAAGTATGATCTACCAAACAAAAAAAGAATCATTAAAATCGATTCATAATTGGCGGAGTAATCGCGTAACAAATATACAAAAAAAAAAAAAAAAAAAAAACATACAGTCGAATTGAGAACCTCCTCCTTTTTTGAAGTCGGTTGAAAATAAGGTATTGTTTTATAGTCATTTTTAAAAGTTATGTTTTCTAACAAAATAAATAAATTAAAACGCAGTCAAAAATGAAACACTGTATCTTTCCTTACTCATGCGAACTGTAGTTCACAGATGGTGTGTACGTACACAGCGCACACCAGCATTTTGTTACCAAAAATCGTTGTGTGCATCACCCTTGTCAAACCAGCTGATCTGCGATTGGTCGTGTGGCACAGCTAGGCTTTTTCGACCAATCACAGATCAATTGCAACAAAGAATAGCTTCATACATACACACATGTTAGTACACTAGTGTGTGTAGAATGCACTTTCATGATAATAATGTTTTTGATTACAAACAAAACAAACAATGCCAACTAAATTAATAACCAACATCGTTTTTTTGTTACTTCAAGGCTCTAAGGAAAGATAATTTCTATGTTTTATGAGTTAGATTAAATCTTAGTTGTAGGAACTAGGTAGGTATTTACTTACTTTCTTGTAATTGTTGTTGTACGTAATTCGTTATTTACCTCTCAAAACTCTTTAGAATCTCTCCTAGCAGAATGGCAAGAAATAAAGGAAAATAAAGCAGTTTTAAAACATTTATTAATTTAATTCTGACTCTGACTGACTCTATCACACTTTCACAGGCTTTGAACCAACAAGTAGGTTAGCGTAGTAAATAATTTATCTGCCTGGTAAATAATTTATCTGACTAACAAAAAAATAAAACAAACAAATCAATCAAGTAGGTACCACTTACTCTCAATCTACGCTTACTCGGCGTGTTTAAGTTCATTAAGAGGTTTACAATCTTTACAACAAATTACATTTTTCATAATCACATTACAAAAAACATTGCACAGCAATGCGACATGCACTTTTACGCGAAATAACAGTCTCTGTCACTTTTTATGTTTTAAAGCGTTCACATGGTTTGCAATTCAATGTTATGATCACCTTCACAATACACTAAGTCCTACACTCAGCCCCACACATGGAAGCCCAAATGTTCAGGCTACTGCTACATCTAGTCTGAAAATGATCGGGCCGAACTAGGTGGGGGGTTTTGTTCAGCCCAATAGTAGGCGCCGCGGCGTAGAGGTTAAACATCCAACCATTGGTGAAGCTGTTCTCGTCCATCCAGAGAATGTTGCAGCATCTGCGACTTCTGCAAAACTGGACTCGTAGTGTGAAGTCATGCGGCTTCAGCTCTTGTACTAGTGTAATATGATACAGGCGCCTGCCCCTCGTCTTGCGTCTCGCCGCAGAATTCGCAATAATGACGCCTGCGCCCATGAGCGCTTGGCGAAGACGGACGCTGCATCAGTCGCGCTTCCGATTGGGTTGCCGATCAAAAATCTGCATCACACTGTCTTCTTATTGAAAAGGCAGGCGTGGCCTTCCCTGGTCCCCGGCGGGCATAAACAATCTCACTCCAGTCCCTGAACCGCTCACGAAAACACCCTTAATATCAGCGTAAAGGCGCGCTGCTTTAGCACAAATTAAAGTTGCGATCCCGGTAGCACATAACCCTGTGCAGATAGACTAAATTTGTATACCGATAGGACAACGTGTTGCACATGACTGACACCGTTGAGGCGTCGCACACGCACGCCGCACAGAAGCGAATTAGAGACTGCGCGGCGCGGGCGCCCGGGCGGTCGTCCTGCATAAGCCGAAAAAGCTCAAGCTAGGGATGCGCCTAAGATGGGATCATAATTTAAGGATACTAAAAACTAAAACATACCGGATAACTGATCGTGAATTGGGAACTGACACCTCGCATTTAATTAAGTATTATGGCGAGGTAACCTACTACTTAAACGAAATCGTGAGTGCGACACCAGTTTTTTTTTGTACCTTAGCTTTCAACTCGCCAATCTAGTTAAGTGTAACTCTTGTTTTTAGAGTAAAATTATTTTGATCAAACCGGTGATAAATGTTCTAAAGTGTCAGTTATAGACAGAGAGACTGTTATAGCATACAACGACTGAATTTAAAAAGTCACTAAGAATTATTTTTAACGAACTAACTAGGCCATAGCATTTAAACTCGGACATATCGTACATACTTTATCTAGCAGTTATTTCTTAAAATTACCAAAATGTATTTTTAAAATGCTTATTCACATAACTACTTACTTGAGTTACTGTAAGTGGCAAAAAGGAAACAACTGCGAGAGAAATAAAAACACTAATAACATGTATTACTTTTTTAATATGAAATATGCGCTAATAATACTATTTTTTGAAACTCATAAAACATTATTATCGTCTCAATAACTTAGTTAAAATCAAATAAAATAAAATTTTAGTTTAAACAAAAATAAAATCTTAATTAGTAATGTAATGAATGAATGATCCGATCTCGTAAAACACTATGAGCCTAGAAATCAGATCAAATGTGGCACATCCCTATCATGCACACTTTGATTGACCCCGACACGTGCCCGACACCGGCCTTTCGGATCGAGCGGCATAGTCAGCAGTTTGCGAGTACGGTAGGGCTTCCACGTTAAATATCTAGGACTCTAGGATTACGATTTTACACGAATGTTTGAGTAGGTTTATTAAAACAATCCATAACATTTTTTATTTAATTATTTTAAGCAAAAAAATTATAATCGTGTTTAATTGAACGAAATATCACATTTTATTACTTTTCTCAAGTTTTAAAGCATTTTTTTAAATGAGTTTGTCCCGTGGTTTGTGAAGTTAATATCAACTTTTATGGTGTCGATTTCATTACCTAGACGACTAGTCAAGAATTAATTACAAAATAGCAAAACCATTTTATTCCAACTATTTTCCTTATAAACAATAATAATATCACAAATGTTGAAACTTAAATAATAAGTAAAATGTATTTCAGTTCCTAAAATAGCAAAATGTTTTATTACCTTACGAATACCTACGATCTTATCTTAACTAAACAAAATGCTTGTCACCCTATCCAAGATACCGACAAACACGGCGGGGTACTTTTGTCGGCGCCACCTTTGAAACTTGGTCTTGCTAACTCTAAAATAATTTTACACCCAAAATTAATTAAAAAATAAAGTAGAATTAAAGAAGGCGAGAAATTAGACTTTAATGACCTTGTTATTTTCAGTTTAAACAACTCGATTGTAGTTTTGTTTGTAAAATTTTTGTAAAAAAAAAAAAATTTCATTTAATAGCACATTACACGAATAGTTTACAGCCGTGGTGGGAAGTTGAAAACGGTTAGACGTAACGTCGTACAGCCATTTTTATTGAAGCTGAATAGACGAGTGCATTGATCGAAATTGTCGTTGTCTCCGCGGTATCTTCGTTCTTTCAAAATGATATGTGATACGGCTTTCGTTACTACGAAAACTAGTGAGTCGTTGAAGTTTTGTGAGGTAAATTAGGTCACAACAACACAGTCACACTCTCCGGTCAGTTCGCGAACAACGCACTCTGCGGTCAGCTGTTCGTAGTATCTTGATCGATTATGAAGTACCGCCAACTTTTGATTCTCTCGACCTCGGTTCGGTTACGTGACCGCAAAAATCAACAACCAATTAAAACCCCTAATTCCTAATTCTCTAATTGCGAAACACATAATTCTACTCCGATCCGTAGTGAAAAAAATCCTTATAAAAGAAAACCCACGAACTTTATTTTACCCTAAAATCAGGGTAATTCTTTCATGTTGGTATTTCTGAGTCACCGTCGCCGCACCGCGCTGTTCTCTTGAGTGTGTGCATGTGTGGGTCACGTTTGCTTATGTGCGTGCGTAGTGCGTCAATGTAGTAGTAAACAGCTGTAAAGGGTGTAGATTTTCGTAGTTACGGAATGAGATTGTTATCATCAATATCTCCGTAACTAGCCCGAATTTTTGGCCCAAATTTGGTGAGCCTGCTTAGCTCGATGTACAGATACCCCCATTAAAAGGAATGTAGTTGATTTTGTTAGACCTTATATACACCGTGACTTTTTAATTACCCGAGAAAACTAAAATTTGCGTTTATAAAAATATGTATATCAGTAAGTAACACACAAATATTATAGCGTTCATACAAAAATATCGTTTTATAGGACTTCAAATAAATCCTGTTAATGCACCAAAAACATATAAACCATCTTTGTAGTATTTGTTTAATGAGAGAGAGAGACGCATGCATTCATTCAGACTCGCGCGGCGCTCGCGCAGTCTCCCGCGCATGCGCATCTGCTACGCCTAGTGCCAACGATTGTCAAGATCGCCAAGCATCGCGGGTTCGCATCCTGCACTAGCATTTAATAAACGTGATATCTGTTGATTTGTATGTTGTGGCCTTTACGAAGTAATAAAAATAGCACTTTTCACGAGTTTTTTTTATCTGATTAATAAATTGTTTATTTTAATTACTTAGTTAAGGTGTATTTTAAAATATGAAATGATTAACAAATGATACAAATACCTAAAAACCTTAAAACAAATATCAACATACCTTACACGTATTGCAGTATTTTTTCAAAATGTCCTCCTCTCTCCGAGATACAAACACGTGCTCTTTTCCGCAAGTTATTCTTCAAAGAAATAAGCACGTTTCTTTGAGCTTGACCCTCTTGAAAAGCCGCAATGATTCGGTTTCGCAAATCACCAACACTAGTAGGTTCACTCACAAACACTCGGCGCTTGATCTCGCTACACAAATAAAAGTCCACAGGCGTAAGGTCCGGGGACCGCGGAGGCCAGGGCACGGGCCCGCCGCGGCCGATCCACCGCGCTCCGAACTCGCCGTTTAGGTACGCGCGCACTGCATTGTGGTCGTCATGTTGGAAGAACAGCGACTGGAGATACGCGAGGGGCACGTCGTCCATTATGGTCGGCAACATTTGGAGAATAGCTAAATAGCTTGCACCCGTCAACCGCCTTTCGATGAAATATGGGCCGATGATAGTGTCGTTAAACACACCTGCCCATACGTTGAGTGAAAAACGGTGTTGGTAGGAGTGCCGCTTTGGCAATTTTGGATTCACGTAACTCCAGTAGTGTTCATTGTGGCTGTTGAAAACACCGATCCGAGTAAACAAACATTCATCGGTGAACAAGATGTTAGCGTTTGGGTTTGCTAACACCCACTCGCAGAACGACACTCGCGGCTGTCTGTCACTGTCACTGAGCTCCTGCACTTTGCGGTAGTGAAACGGGTGCATGACCGATGAAATTATTTTCCATATGCAGTACTGGCTCACGTGGAAATGTCGGGCTCCTTCACGGATACTGTGTCGCGGGTCTTCTTCAAAGTACTGTACGACATCATCGTAGTTCTTGTGGGTACGAGACCCCCGAGCGTCCTTGTGCGTGAGCCGGGGTGCGGAACCGCCCATGGTCCAACAGCCTCTGCCAGGCTCCCATCATGGTTTCGTGCGAAGGTTGGCGCTCATTAGGGTATAACTCCCTGTACAAACGTAATCCAGCCGCTACGTTCTCGCCTGACATAATGTACGCTCTCATCATGAGAGCGTATTCACGATTGGAGTACTGATAGGCCATCACGATATTCGTCACTTCACTTTAAAGTAAACACAGGTGCGGAGGTCGCGTGCGCCGGTGACCTTGCGTGACACAACCTTGACCGTTTAAGATTCGCGACGGACTGAGCTGAGGTCAACGATGGCGCGGGCGGGCGGGGGATGCGCGTTAGTCTCCGCCCGCCCGTTCATTGATGAAGGGAGTGCTGGCCAGCTTCGAGCTTAGACGCGAGTTTGCCGAATGAGAAAGAAACGTCTTTTGTCGGCAGGTTGTGTAATTTGTTTTCATTCATAGTTATTCCTTCCGTACGCCAATATTACGACCAAATTAGGTGGATTTTGGTTCCGTTAATGTTGGAATGATAATGATTACTATTTGAATTAGCAGGACTTTTATGGTGCATATTTTTTACGGAATGTTAGGGACCTTTTAAATAAATTTCTCATAAGATTTATCGACAGATAATATTACTAAAAGGAAATACAACGTACACATTCAAAACTCACTTGGTTCTCTATCAGAAGAAGAGTCATTTAATAGTTATGCTTTACCAAGTGAAACGCTGAATAGGAGCTGCCCAGAGCTATTAACACATCAAAATGAAGAACTAGAAGACATGAAAATGAAAATTACAGAATTAGAGAAAAAAAATCTAACAGCTGATATTGAAATAGAAAAGTTGGTACTAGAAAACAGCAATCTAAAAAAGAAATTAATGACTAGCGAAAAAACAATTAAACACCTTGAAAATATATGCAAATCTACACCTAATACTAACAAAAAAAGGAAGTCCATCAATTCATCGAAGCTCCACCAAACAGAAGAAAGTACTACCAAACTAAAACTTGATACCCAATCTTTTATTGAATCTGATGCTCAAATTAATGAAGAAAACTCTGGCGAAAACGAGACTATTGAAGCACAAACAATAAAAAATAGGAACGAAACACGTCACAACATATTTATACATGGAGGTCAATCATGCGTCGGTCTGGCTTCGTCTATTTTACGAGCAAGGGAAAATACTCCATATAAGAAATATAAAGTGACATCCCTTACAAAACCAGGTGCAATAAGCGAAGAAATACTAAAGCAAGCGATTACCCTGGAGGCAAATCCCGAAGACATCATCATAATCAATGTCGGGGACTGCGACAAAAATCCTACTAAATTGTGTACCGAACTGAGCTATTTCTTAAAACTGTATTCAAATCTGACTGTAATTGTTATAGGCGCTAAAAATAATATCTACCTCAACGAAAATAAATTAAATACCATGTTAGCCATATACTGCAAAAATTTTAAAAACTGTAAATTTATTGATCCAAACGATGGAGATTTTGACAGCTGTAATGAAAGTAACATCAAATATAAATTGACATATAAAATTAATCAAATTATTGACATTATTACTACGATACATATTTATCATTTAATAAAGATCGCAAAAAGCCTATAAATAATAACACAACAAACGATATTACTTGCTATTCTCAGGTGTTTCACAAAAATACACAGAGTCTTAAAATTGTCAAGAAAACGGTACAAAGAACTATCACTGACTATTATAAATCAGACTTAGACACTAACAAAAAGTTTTTTCGTAAAACGTAACGTAAAAAAATATAGCAAAGACAATAACAACAACAAATCTAATGAAGCCAGTAGTCATTTCACATTGTTCCACCAAAATATAGCTGGACTTATTAACAAATCAGAATTAATTGAATTAACTTTGGAGGAATTAGGCGAGAATGGACAGCATTTTGATGTACTGTGTTTCAGTGAGACATTTATTAAATCTGGTAATGAGGGAAACCTACGCATCGCTGGATACAGTCTAGCCGCTTCATACTCAAGGATTCGGGAAAAGAGGGGAGGAGTTTGTGTACTATGTAAACAGGGTATTCCTACCCAAGAGTATAACCTAGGGAATGAATTAGCGGAAGACTACATATTTGAATGCTGCGCAACAGTTATAACCTCGATTAAATTTATTATAGTTTGCATCTATAGAATACCTTCCTCCGACTTAAAAAAATTCTTTAACAAACTAAAAAGGCTACTTAATAAACTTAAATTTAAAACAGAGTACAAAATTGTTATTGCCGGTGACCTTAACATAGATACGTTACGTGAAACAACTGAATCCAAGGAACTTAAAAATATCATGTCAAATTATAATTTCAACTTCTATATAAAAACTCCTACTCGAAACAAAACTTGCATAGATCATATAATCGGCAATTTTCCTGTAGCCCAAAGCAGCACACATGCTCTATATTTGTCAGACCATGACACTGCACAAACGATCCAAGTTACTGTATCAAGTATAATTCAAAAACCATCAACGTTGTACTGTAAAAAAAGGGACTATAATCTTGAAAACGTTGTTAAATTCCGAGAATGCTTGGGAAGTTTAACATGGAGCACAGTATTCGGAAACTGCGATTTGAATGCGGCCTTTGACAAATTCTATGAAGACGTCAAACTATTCTATGATCTTTGTTTCCCAACAAAAATAATAAAAATTAAAACTTGTAAAAAGGGGGCTATAAAGTGGCTCACTAAAGGTCTCAAGAAATCAACAATCACCAAACGCCATTTACGATTTAGTTACTACAAAAATAATAACGCCACAAGTAAAAGGAACTATCAAAATTACACAAAACTATTAAAAAAATGTATACATCAGGCTCAAAAGATATTAAATTCAAAACATATTATACAATCTAAAAATAAGTGTAAAGCGACATGGGAAATAATAAA
Organism: Anania hortulata; assembly: GCA_963576865.1. NCBI lineage: Eukaryota > Metazoa > Arthropoda > Insecta > Lepidoptera > Crambidae > Anania > Anania hortulata. The sequence goes on along the minus strand of OY756408.1, from coordinate 16,580,705 downwards.
AACTAAAACAGGGAACATGAGGACCCACTCAAATATTGACAAACTAAAAAACACTAACAATGACATAATCGATAAACCGATTGACATTGCAAATATTTTCAATAGACATTATATAAATTTGACAAACAGTAATCATAATAAAAACACAAATAAATCATCTATACAATCTAATCAAAATAGTATATTCTTGACACCTATTGACATCAATGAAGTCATAAGATACATCAAAATGTTGAAATCTACAAATTCTTGCGGCTATGATGAAATGCAAACAGATATCCTAAAAGCCTGTGCAAAAGAAATCGCACCTGTTTTGACTTAATTTTTTTTTTTTTATTTATTTAAGAAAACCAACGGCGTTACAATCAATAATTAAACAAAGTACAATATCAATTAGTAAGGCTAATTATAGGTCTCCCTTAATTTACAAAAGTATTATAGCGCGAGGTAAAAGAAGATATTATTTTCAAGTAGGTATTACAAAGATTTATAGCAATTGAAATACAAAAATATCAGAAAATAAAAAATCGGGTTACCGAAACATGCACCAAGTTAAATCGCATCTATCTTCCGAGTTCGACACACATTAAAATGCGTAGGTATTTAGCTCAGAAACAATTATGTTAAAAAATGACGTTTGAATTACATTAGAATGCGGAAAATAATAATAATAAGTCCAGTATTGTTGCTAGGTATTAGTCTCATTTTTGTCTATAATGCTTCTGACAATACTTTTTTTAAATGATTTGTTTGTGTAGTTAAAAATGTCTATGTCGCTAAATTTACGATTGTAATTGCGCGCAATGCGTGTAAGCACCGAGTTGTCAGAATAATTAGTCGAGCATCGCGGGACGTGCAACAGGGGCGTGTGGCGGGTACGGCGCACTGGGGTACAGAATGCAATGCTGGCCAGTAGGCCCGGGCAGTCGAGCCGCCCGTTTAGTATATCGTGCAGTAAGGACATGTCAAGCATGTTGCGCCTCTCCTCGAGAGTTAAGAGTCCATGATGGTAACAGTTGTCTATGTAGGAACCAGGACACACTCTAAGGCGATAATTCAAGTGTTTAATGAACTTACTTTGGATACGTTCCAGGCGGTTAATGTAGGTTTTATATTGAGGTGACCATATTGGGCATGCGTATTCAAGGATGCTCCGGACATATGCATAGTAGACCGATTTAATTACACTAATATCATAGAAGGGTTTGCAGGTGCGTAAAACAAAACCCAGATTTTTAAAGGCTCTATCTGCTATATTGTCAATATGGTTATTCATTGTTAACTTAGTATCAAATAGCACTCCAAGATCACGGACAACATCCACCTGCTTAATTGTAAGATTATCAAAAGTGTATGTGTATTTGATGGGTTGTTTTTTCCGTGTGAATGTAATGCATTGACATTTACTTATGTTTATGCTTATATTATTATTTTTGTAGTATTTATTAAGGTTATTAAGATCTCGTTGTAAGGCTAAACAGTCGTGCATATCGTTAATTTTAAGAAATATTTTTTTGTCATCTGCATACATTAAATGGTTGGCATGCGCGAATACATCCTTAATGTCAAACAGAAACGCATTGTAAAATAAGGGTCCAAGGTGTGAACCCTGCGGAACGCCAGTAGGTATATTAATAAAATCTGATCTGTAGCCGCCCAGAACAACCGCCTGAGATCGATTAACCAAGTACGACCGAATCCAACGAAGTAAGTCCCCTCGTATTCCTAACCTCTGAAGTTTGTTGAGCAGGATGACGTGGTCCACGCGATCAAATGCTTTTTCAAAATCTGTGTATATCACGTCAACCTGCCCACCTCCCTCCATATTTTTCAGCACATACTCGGTAAACTCCGACAGATTAGTAATCGTCGAGCGCTTCTTGAGAAAGCCATGCTGATTGTCTGGTATGCCCTTTTGGATTATCGGATAAATCGCACCATACACATTCCTCTCGAAAACCTTTCCTAGCGTATTGAGAATAGATATTCCCCTATAGTTTTCTACCTTAGTTTTTGAGCCTTTTTTGTGTAATGGTGTGATAAGAGCTTCTTTAAGTGTATTGGGGTATACACCTTCTTGTAGGGAACGATTAAAAAGAAGTGTAATGGGATAAGTTAAGGTTTTAGCGCAGTTTTTCCAAAACAAAGGAGGAATCCCGTCACTACCAGAGCTTTTAGATGAGTCCAGTGTTTCTAGGGACTTTAGTATGGATGTGGCAGGTATGTGTAGTCCGGATATGAAATCCACGCCATTATCATTGTCATTTATGATGGGAGGATCCGTTGTGATGGGTACACCAAAGACACTTAAAAAAGTCACTAAAGGCCTTACATGTTTCTTTACCATTTGTGTACTTGGTGTTACCCAGGGTAACTGTTGTAGGATAGTTTGACCCACCCCGCAAGGACTTAACGTAGGACCAAAACGATTTGGGGTTACTTTTAACTGAATCCTCTATATCTGAGATGTATTTGCTAAAACAATCCTTTTGTAAACGAGATTGTCTTGCACGTAAAAGCGCAAATTCATCATAATCGAGAAGGTTTCGATACTTTTTCCATCTTGAATGCGCCTTTGATTTATCTTTAATAATATTAATTAGGGCCCTGCTATACCAGATTGGATAAGAACGATTAGCATTTGGGCTATGTTTAAAAGGTACATGTTTTTCAATGGAAGCATAAATAACATTATACAGGTTGTTGCAAGCGTCATTCACGGTTCCAAAATTCAGCAATTCATCCCAGTCTACATCCATTAGAAATGAGTTTATGCTGTCATAATCAGCCTTCCTAAAATTACGTCGAGGAGAACGGGATTCACTCAGTGGTTTGACTGCAAGGTCTGACACATTAATCGTAAATGACGGATGAGAACGATCTTCGGTCACAAGAGGCATAACGCTTCTATTAATAGATAAAGGTAGGTTAGAGAACGCGAGATCCAAAGTATTGCCTGCATAGTTCTGTAAGATGTTGTATTGTGACAAACCAAGCAAACCCAGATCGTTCACCAAATTAAACTCTCTTTCACTACCGGAATCTTTCCTGACAAACTAAAGATATCAAAGGTAAAGCCCCTTTATAAAAAAGGTCCTAGAGACATAGTCGAAAACTATCGGCCGATATCGTTGATACCGGTTATATCAAAAATATTCGAAAGAGCTATGCATGTGCGTATTACAAACTTTGTAACAAAACATAAAATAATTAAGCCACAACAAAATGGATTCCAGAAAGGTAAATCCACATCAGTGGCATGTTTTCATTTAGTAAATAAAATATTAGCGTGGATGGATAAACGAGTAACGGTTACGACCGTATTTTTTGACATGAGTAAGGCTTTCGACTTCGTAGCACACAACATACTTCTAGCTAAATGTGACGCTTATGGCATTAGAGGCATAGCCAATAAGTGGAGCTATTTAAGTAATAGAAAACAATATGTAGAAATATCGAATATAAATGATAATAACGAACTTAAACAATTTAACTCTTCAATAGAATCAACCAAGGTCGGGGTACCACAAGGAAGTATACTGGGGCCTTTGTTATTCTTATTGTATATCAACGATTTACCGGATTCTACAGACTATGACTGTATACTTTTTGCCGATGACGTATCCGTTATTATACCGTGCACTGACCTCAGAGTGTATAATTTTGACATAAATAATACTATTGCTAAAATAATAAATTGGTTAGATAACAATAATTTAAAAGTAAATTTGACAAAGACAACATACATGCAATTCATAAATAAAAATGGTAAAAAACATAAATTAAACGTAACATACGAAAATCATACTATCAATGAATCTCATCAAACTCCATTTCTAGGGATTGTTTTGGACGATAAATGCACTTGGGAAGCTCATATCACTAAAGCTTGTAAGAAAATAAACAGCTTCTCATATGCATTATGGCGACTAACAAAAGTAAGTAGTAGAGATGTTGCCATTCAAGCGTATCATGGCTACGTGGGGTCTATGCTTCGCTACGGGATTCTTCTCTGGGGAAACTCATGTCACATAAATTGTGCCCTTAGAGCTCAGAAGCAATGTATTAGAGCAATTTGTAATTTAGATCCATTAACATCTTGTAGACCTCTATTCAAAGAGTTAAAAATTATGTCCGTCCCTTGTTTGTATGTTTTCCAGGTGTGTGTCTTCGTCAAAAATTGATTGAAAAGCGGAGCGACACATTCAAGTATAGTTGTAGGCATCCAAACAGACTAAATCTGCTACCAATGAGCACAGCAGTAAAAAGTAAAAATAGTTACCAAATGGCGGTCAGAATTTATAATAGGCTCAATGACGATATTAAGCTTTTACCACTGAATGTGTTCAAGAGAAAATTGAAATGTTGGCTAATTAATAGTTACTTCTATTCTCTTGACGAATATTTTGACACATAATTGACTACTCTGCTGACTTGCAATTACTGTATTGTTTATTTTTTCATTGTATTGGTATTAATAATTTAATTAATCTTGTAATAATTTAAATGTACTGTTGATTTATTCAAATTCATTGTTGTTGACATTATCATGATAAATTCAATTCTTAATGATCTTTTTAAAACGTTTTGCATGCCAGTGTCTGGTGAAATGTGAGGAACCACCATTTATATTATCACCTGTATGTGTACCACTTTTAAAGCAAATAAATACATTTCATTTCATTTCATAAAAAAAATTTTTTTTGTTTCGCCAAATTCGATATATCTGAGTATGTTAGTTAATTTTCTCGGGTAATTAAACATTCACGGTGTATATGTATATACAAATGGCACATCGGCCAACGCAACTATTTGTCACAAAAACATACGTGCCAATGTTTCATTGAGAAAATGCAGTTAAGTTTGTACTTAACCTTAATCACTTGTCATATGGTCGAAAGCCAATAAAATGTTGCCACCACAATTTGAACCTTATTTACTTGTCATATGGTCGAAAGCCAATGAAAATGTTGCCACCACAATTTAAGCCTTATTTACTTGTCATACGCAAACCAATGATCTATTTAAAATAGGGAAGGGTCAAAGAAAAACTACATACGGTGAGATCCAGTGTGGTGTGTTTCATGGCGGACGCGATGGCTTGGTCGTCCATTTTGGCACATTCACCGAACAGATCTTTACTTGAAGATGAGGCTATGCGGTCTCTGTAAACAAACATTTTTATAAAAAACTGGCCAAGTGGAAGTCGCGCGTCTAGGATTCCGTAACACCGTATTTTTATAAATTAGTTAGCGCGAGCCTGACTCACGTTTGACCGATTTAATTTTTCAACTTCCAGTAAAATAGGCTGACAAAGGTTGTTGAAAGAGTTTGTTGCGCCCATTGACTTAAATATTACTTCGTAAGGACAGGGCGGACCGCACGTCAGGCTGTTGCCTATAACCAGGCCCTACTCTGACCCTACCTAGGGCCGAAGTGACGTAGTCCGTGGTCGGCTGTCATCGGGAGCCGGTGTCCTAAGAAAAAAAGAAATGCCTGGATGTTCTTTTATGAATTGTGTCAATTACAACAGAAAGTTCACCAAAAAGAATTCTAATATTAAATTTCATCGGTAAATCGTAAATTTGATAATTATTTACATAACTTTAATATTTATTTATCGTTCTTGTCAATTATACGAAGCGACGCCATATTTACCGTACGAATGTCCGATATAACTTTGTAGCGGCTTGCATTAGTTCTACACTGTGAGCACTATCATGGCTATAGGTCATGATGATAAAACATCTGAAGTTTCGATTTATCTAATATTTAAGGAAATCAAACTAGCGTGTGTTTTAACGTAGTAAGTGTAAAGTACAAACAAATAACTATGTTTTTAACTGTAGATTTTCTACCGATCTTTGGCGAAATGAAACATGGTGTCGTATTTTTATAAGCAAGCAAAAAGTTATACTTAATTACTACGATAACTCTTTAAATATTATAATATTATAATAATGTTAGTAACCTATTTCGTTGTATTAAATAATGTTGGATGCCTATAAGGTAAGATGTAGCTGACCCAAAACTGTTTTTAAGATCTCTGTATGTACCTACATTCTGCAATAAAAATATTTGAATTTGAATATATAAAATAAGAAGTTTTTTTACTGAGTTCCTCTTTAATTAAAAGCCGCTCTGACAAGGTTACATCTGTGATGCGGTTTAACAGTTGACATTTTAGTCTAATAGATGGCGTTAGTGTGTCATGTATGGCGAAAGTGTAATGTGAATTGTTCTGTCAGCCGTATCTTTACTTTGTAAATCAATGGTTGCGCCGTTTCTTCTCATCACCAACCGATATGTACTTCCGAAGCGGTGGTAAATCAATGCTATATTTTTGGGACGTGTTTAAGTGCCCTGAAGAGGGCCTGTATACTTTTATTATGCTCACTCACCTATGAAAATAATGTGACTGAAAGAACTTAGTCCAGAATTCGGCTTCGGTCATCTTATTGGGAACATAGTCGCTGTGTTTCTTGCGCACGGCCGGGTAGGTCTTGAATATCGCGTCTATTATGTCCTGGGTTAGGTTGTACTTCAGCCCGTTACAGCCGTCGGTTTGCGGCTGGATGTCTGCGAGGAACGCACCTGAGACTCCTGGAAGGAAAACATGTTTTTTGTAGGCCGTGTAAGAAGTGCTTGTAGCTCAATGGCGGCAGCGCTTTGCTAGTAATTACCAAAGTTAAGCCACCTATGCCGGGGCTGTAATTGGATGGGTGACCATTCCAACCATTTTTTTGATGACCGTCTGGTGTAGTGGTTCGCGCTCCGGACTACAAAGCCAGCGGTTGCAAGTTCGAATCCCGCAAGGGGCAAATGTTTGTGTGAATGAGCAAGAGCGTTTGTACCTAAGTCATGGATGTTTTTAAACGTATTTAAGTACGTTTATCCGTTATATAGTCGCCATAGTACAAGCTTGCTTGGTTTGGAGCTAGATAATTGGTGTGATTATGAAAACAGCTTATTATTATTTATTTTGTTTAGTGACATTTATCACAAGCGTCTCCGTGCTTCGGAAGGCACGTTAAAAGTTGTTCCCGGCTAATATCGCTTGATAATAGTCGTGAAGCCTTATCAGAGGCTTTAAGGCGGCTCAATAAAATCTGACAGTAAGGTTAAGTCACTGGCGTTACAACACCTATCCACCGCACCGCACTGGGCCCGCGTACGGCCCAAACCACCTCATATTTGAGGTGAGGCCTGTGCCCTGCAGAGGGAAGTATGAAGCATACATAGGTAGGAAGGTATATTATAAGAGAAGTTTTCAGAAATGTATACCTTTTCTATAAGTACTTTTCTTGTATTTAAGTGCACACTGACTAACATACTATTCATTTATATAATATACGTGGATAACTGTTATTGGCTTTCTGTAGAGTTAAGATATTTTATGTAAAATGAAATCTGTAAGCTGTTGTTATCCCTAATAAATAAAAATAAAATAAAAATACTTTACTCAGGCCGTGAAAGTTACAACGATTTCATCCAACTGCTTCTCGGAACCTTAACTTTAGTCGAGTCAAATGGGAAAATAATTTATTTAAACAAAACAACTGATATCTCGTATAGGTTTGTCTCTTTCACTCATTTATTATTAAAAGAAGAATGCAATTTATTTATAAAATTAGTTCAAAATACAATTTAATGTAATATTCAATATTAAAAAATAATTTTTGTATAGCCACTGATTTGGTGTGTATAGCTAAAAAAAACTATCAAACTCTTAATAATATCCTATTTTAATAAAGATTAATGACAGCGGTTTCTTAACGTAAATTATTTTTCCATTTTGAACCAATGAATCATGAGTCCTGTGTGGAATTAATAAAAAATAAAATACAAACTTTATTTATTTATTATTGACCATCGTCTTTGTTTAATCAATCTTAGTAATTTTATAAATGTGAATGTGTTTGGATGTTTGTTTCTCAATTACCGTTAAACGGCTGAACGAAATTAGCTGAAATTTGGCATTTGGCAGATGAATCTAGCTTAACACAGGATTTTTATCCTGTCTTTATATTCCAGTTGGATGATTATTAATTCCTCTTTGACATACTTATGAAGCCTACGCAGGCGATGCTGCGGGAAGAAGCTAGTTAATAATATACTCGTCTAACAATTACATACATTTTCTAGCCCCAAACTAAGCGGAGCTTGGGATATGGCAACTAGATAACGGATAGACATGTGTACTTAAATTCATTGTCACTCGATAAAATGCAATCACGAGAAAATGTGACACTAGCTAGACCCAAATTTATCGACATAAATAATAATAAAACATGTACAAACAATGATTTCTACAACTTAGTCGGTCAATTAAAAGCTTTTTATCAGAATCAGAATCAGAATCTTTATTTGCGTAAAACATGGTATTTGATAATGTCACAACATAATATAGTGCACATGTTTCACTATTACAATTATTATTTAAAAAGTGGTTATCATAGATTAACACTTTAGCGGACGATGCTCAGCTAGTAGTACTAACAATAAAACTTATTTTGTGTTTGCAATACTGTCCGCGAAAGGGGTAAGTTGCTGTGGTTTTAAAAATGAAAAATGTTTTTTTTCTTCAATTATCTAAAAAACAAAATTTTTCAAAATGCACTAAGTAGCAGAAAATTTAAGGACGTATTATAATCTATCAAATTCGCTTTCAAACAAAAAAAAACTACGTTTTAACTCAAAAACTCCACTGTAAAACTTAGTAAAACTAATTAGTTAACTTCACAATAGTAAGAAATAAAAATCTTAATTAATAAACTTTTTTTAATACGCCAATTCTTGGTCTAATTTGGGTCAAGAGGGTACTTACCAGCTTCCTGCTTAATATTATTAGATTCTGTGTAGTTTTTCAACGTGGGCGTATTCCAGTACTCTTCACTGTTTATCACCTTTGATATAACAAGGTCTTCGTACAAGTGCTTCAATGTAGGATGTAGGGATAATAACCTGGAACAAAGTTGCAGAATTAAATAAATAAATAAAAATTCTTACGACAATTACACCTATAGGGATGACGACTGGGTAAGGAAAATGAGATTATATTTAGTGCGTCTGTTAGATTATCAAAAAATATAGGACCCATATTTTGTCTTTTGTCAACCAAACAAAAAATGGCGAAGATTAAGCGCGTCAAAGTTTGGGAACGGGAGCACGCGTCGGGACGTCACGCCTTGCTAAAAAGTGTCGCAAGGCGTTTCATATCATATTTTTTTGTTTGATTGAGAAAAGAAAAAATACGTGTCCAATATTTTCTGTTAATCCAACTGACGGACTAATTAGAGCTATATCTGAGGTTCCGGGTTCGATTCACGGTCGGTCAATGTAGGAAAATAACTTTTCTATATTGTCTCGGGTCTGGGTGTTGTGGTACCGTCTTTGTTTCTGATTTCTGTAACACGAGTGCTTGAGCTGCTCATCACAGGATCAGAGCAAGATATGTGATGTTAGTTTTTTTTTTAAATAGTCATCTATACGGTCAATCCCGGTTGCGTCAAAAGCCATTGCTTTGGCGCCCAGGGTCCGCGAAAAGTAGAAAGTTACTTAGATTATGTTGTTAATAATGTAAAACAAGTAGCAAATACCGCATATTGTGACGGGTAACTAAGAAACCATACATTGCGATTGGCCCGACACGCACTTAGCCGGTATATTTGCAAATTGTTACTTAATTATTGTTATAATTACCATATACTAAGGTAACTTTCTTTATGTAATTACTTTTATTATTTTATAATTGCTGCCTTACCGGGTTTTGTTCTGGACTCAACTGTATTGATAATGTACATTATTGCAATAAATATAGGGTTCGAATCCCGCAAGGGGCAAATGTTTGTGTGATGAGCATGAGCGTTTGTACCTAAGTCATGGATGTTTATAAAAGTATTTAAGTATGTTTATCCGTTATCAGTCGGCATAGTACAGGCTTTGCTTAGTTAGGGGCTAGATAATTGGTGTGATTGTGAAAACATATTTTTTTATTTTTTATATATTGGCAGCTAGGATTACATAGGATAAATTCTAAATCTATTATAATTAAAGCTTTTATTGACATAAGCAACATGATGTTGCATATTGCTAAACAGCTAATTGCAAAATATTGCAAAACTACGCGTGACATGTTGCGAATCATCGGGAAACGTTGAGTTCTTATGAAATTGTTGTCAAGCAAATAATGACGTAAAATAATCATAACTGAGTCACTCTGTTTATAAAATGATATCAATATTTTATTATTCTTATAATAACCATATGAGTATAATAAGTAAGACAGTTGTTAACAAATACACATACATTTAATTTTTACATTATGAAATACAATAGCAGACAAAACAAACCAAGGCTAAAATACCAGGAACGCGAGGCAGTGACCTTTTTGTTATTGTCGTAGGTACTTTCATAAATGTATTTATTCTACAGTCAGACAGTGATTGAGTCATTATTATTTTAGACCAATATTATTTAAGTATTCGCCGCCACGAAACGAGAGAAAAAATACACTGTGACCACGTAACAAAACAAAACACAAATAATTTTAAATAATAATAGGCTGTTTTTGAAATATAAATGTATTGTAATTTATGTCACCATTCCAGTCAATATTATTTATTATTCAACTATCAGGATAATTCCAATATCAAAACATAGCAAATACAAGTATGTACCAAATACAGGGTGTAGTTTTGAACACTTGCCAAATTTTATGAGACAAATGTATTGATCAATACCAACAACTTCTTAAATATAAATATTGGACAACATCACATAAAATAGTTATGTATTTATAAGTAATTTAGAAAAGTAATTTTTCTACATTGACCGACCAGGAATCGAACCGGGGACTTCAGAGATAGCGACACCTTCTGTCAACATCGAAATCGCATTTTTCTTATCATTTCATCATACAAACTAACGCTCTACCTCGATGATGATGTATGGAGCTACAAAAAATGATTTTATGATTTCGATGTTGGTCCCACAGTGAAAGTTGTTTGTAACGATGAACTCATTGGCCTCCTTAAATTTGGCAAGTATAAGTACACTGTATAAGGAGAGCACCATCTAAAATCATTTGAACCATAGGACGTCCACTGCTGAACAAAGGCCTCCCCTAATGATCATCAGGGGGATTGCCAATACCTGCCACACTTGGCAGGCGGGTTGGCAAGCGCAGTTTTATTATAACATTTCGCACGCAGACGCTACTGCCCGTCTCGTGCTACAGGAATTAGTCGCTTCTTACGACACACCTCCTGTAGGCGGTGGGGAAGTGTATTCTTTACGGCCGTCCCCACACGGCTAAATCTTACTACCATTATTTATTAGCAGGCAGTTCAGACAAATAACAGACAGCTTTTTTTGCAGATAATTTGCTCTGAGGAAAAGGAGCATTTAGGATGTTATGGAGGATGAAATAATGTTGGAATATTTAATTACCAGTCACTGTTTTTTTTCTAAAACCCATTTTTTTAAAATACTTTATTTCATTTTCTATATTTTGTCAAACATTTGAAGTCTAAATTATTGCTTTCAACAGTACGGGAAGGCAATGTAACATTTGATGCATTATTATGTTATTACAACTAGTATGGAACCGTAGAGTATAATTATTTGTTCTAAAACTACTCACAATTTTTTTTGTTGTATGTATCAAAATGTTATGTTGCGATGTAAAAGCGAGTTTTTGTGAGATTTTTAATACACATTGATTTTTGTTTGTCATTTGTTATATTGTACTATAATAATTAGGGCCAGTTTCACCAATTGTTTTGATAGATAATCCATACAATTAGCTGTCATAAAAGTGCCAGATAGGTTATTTGGAACTTATGGAAGGAAGTGGTGAGACTGGCTCTTTAACTACTAACACGCGCTGTTTCGGTACTTGTCGTACTAACAACAATTTATGTATTTCCCAGACAAATTAATTTTGAGAAATAAATTTCTTAACCCGTCAACATCCAAGCAGTCTCATAAGACCACATAACAATCGAATATCTATTGTGTCTCATTTATGTATGCTTAATGAGTTAAAAGATATCTGCAAAACAAACTAATAGAGAATTAGGAAACAGGACACACATTTATGCCAGTTCGGGACATTTGATAGTTATCAAATGTCACGAAATGATAATGATAAAATATAGCACTACTTTATTATATCTTCACCCCACCAGTACTTTAGGACTTATGTAGTATTATAAGATGTAAAATCAGTAACTAACAAATTTTTAATCTACATAATGTACAAATTTCTCACTTAGACTTCATCTCAAGTTCCCCATCAATTTGCCTCTTAAACTTTGGCAATAGGTTCTGCAATAACATCTTCACCTGGTCCCTGTCTTTGGCCTGTGCATCCGCTCCCGCCGGGTTAACAAAGTGGAACGTGGAACACGTACCATCATGGAGCACTACTTGTAATTGTACTTTTGGTTTGCCGGCGGGCGATATTTTTTGAGCTGAAATAAAATTCAGGTTTATTTGTATGTCTATAAGAATGAACAACTGAATAAAAGACCTATTATATATGAAGTAGAATACGTAGAATCTTGACGGGTTCTAAAAAAAATCTGTTTCATTATAATCTTAGACTGCACATTTAAATAAACATTCAAACTTTAAAAATTACAAACATACAATCAAACAACGTTGTTTCAATGACAAGTTACTTGCATTTGTGATTTGGACAGTAGTAAGTAACCAATTTCGAAGCAAAGGTAATACCTACTATCATCAAAAGACACGCAATATTAAATGATGCGTATATAAGACCCACTTATGATGATGGAGGTAGTATAATCATCACTCATTTGTTACAAAGAAATGCTAAACATGATGCTGTTAATTCCACTTTACTACTTTACAGGCATGGTAAAGACTGTAAAAATTCAGTTACTCACTTTTAATATCAGCATATTTGTGGGACACGGCCACAGTGTCCCGATTCTCCAGCATCCAAGCTAGTCTTTGATTCATAACATACAATGTTCCATCGCCCTTCTTGAACCGCACGTGGCCCACGCTGAGCAGGACGTCCTCCGACGACGTCGTCATCCTCCCAGCCACACACCAAAAACGACCACAAGTTTATTATCACCAAAGTTATAATTTTTTGCAAGTCTGAACAAGTTCACCTCAAGAGGTTGAAAATTTGAATCCGTGTGAATGACCCCTCCTGTCATCAAATAAAAAATTCTCGCACGTCACAGTATACTTAAAAAGTTTATCGCAATTTTGAAGCAGTTTTCGTGTGTAAAAATGGATACTGTCGAATTTTTTCTACAAAAAAGCACATCACAAGTCCATCAACCATTTGCAGTTTTGACAAACTGTCAAATTTAGTGAGAAGTCAATGTTGGTCTTGGAAGACTTTCAACATTAACAATTGAAATATCAATTGGTTCAAAGTGAAATAAATTAGATGCGTGGAAATTAATTTAGAAAATGATACTACTCCGTCTAGGAGAGAAAATATGTATTGATACAGCGTAAATAAGACCAAAACTAATAGCATTGCTGAATTTAAAAAACTGTAAAAAAATATGAGTTTGAATTTTGATTGAATTTTTGGGACTGTAGGTTGTATGTATAGGTTCAAGATTTAAGCTGTTGACAAACTGCGACGGACGCGTCTCTGGGCGCATCTTGACATTGTGAGGTCAAGCACTGCCCTTGGTCTATCCTTCACTCAACTTCCGCCAGCCCAAGGATCGACCAATGGCAGCGTTTGACCTTACAATGTCAAGACGAGTCCGGAGCCGCGTCTGTCGCCATCTTTCAGCGGCTTTGGGCTCGGACTACAAGAATCCGGAATTTTTCAGAACCTCAAATCTGATTGAATCCGGGCTTGTCCAGAGAGTATGTATATTAAAAGTTCCAACACTACTATCTTTAATGGCTAATGATTACGAATACAAAGTTTTTTTTAAATATTTTGAGTTACAACCAGTTTTATCTTAAATAATGTTTCATTAATAATCTCATTTATTTTTCCTTTTGGTACCTAAATAAAATTAAAATATGTTTATTCTTTTTTTTCTAATGACTTCCATTCGGCATCCAATAAGTCAAGCTCAAATACTTGATTCCAGAGCGTAGCGTGTCATTCCTGTTCTGTGCTTGATCCCACCTGGTGAGGCAGTCCAGCTGCAGCTTTTTTATCTCTACTAAGGCTCGGACTACATGCATCTGGAATTCTTCAGAACTCCATACAAATCAGATTGAATCCGGGCTTGTCCGGAGCCGTTTTGTATGGAGTTCTGACAAATTCCGGATGTGTGTAGTCCCAGCCTAAGGGTTCTGAAAAATTCCAGATGCTTGTAGTCCGAGCCTAAAACGTGAATTGCCCATGGATTTTCCTACCCTAATAATAACATCCTTTAATAAACGTTGCATTTTTTAAAAGTCCTTTAGGCTCGGACTACATGCATCCGGAATTTTTCAGAACTCCATACAAAACGGCTCCGGACAAGTCCGGATTCAATATGATTTGTATGGGGTTCTGAAAAATTACGGATGCTTGTAGTTCGAGCCTTACTATTACATTATCAGAATTTTACGCAATGAAAGTTAAAAATAAGTAACCTAGGTTATAAGTTCAATGATTGGGCTACACCTGGTATTTGTAAAAGTAGAAATACATGATATGACTTGTATAGTTTAGAAGCAGATTCACAGAACCCACAGACCATAGACTATGTTAAAAAAAGTATTCTAAAATACTTAATCAAGTATTTTCCAAAGAAAAGTCAAACCATCTACGTAGCATAATTTCGGGTTCTACTAATAAAGCTAAGGCCACGTGGAATAGTATAAATAAGGAAATATTAGACAAAAACACTTACTCTCTTAAAGTTGGAGATAAGCTAATTAAATGTATAAATGTTATTGTATTTGTGCTAATGTAGGTGTATGTCTTGTTAGCTGTCCATAAATAAATAAATAAATAAATAAATCAAACACAGAAGTTGCAAATACTTTTGAGACATTCTTCTCAAACATAAAGAACTTGCATCTTCTGCTGAACTAGCTGATTCTCTTCTAAAGTCAGGTGATAATGAGTGTCAATCTCCAATTCAATTCAAAAATTTTTTAGACATATAAAAGCTGAGGAAATACTAAAAACATTTAGGGAATTAAATATGAAAAAAACTGAGGATCTATAGCGAATCTCTGTTAATATCATTAATACAATAATAAATGCAATAGCCCCTCACCTTACAATAATTATAATTAAGAAATTTATTGATGTTAGAGAATTCCCAACTTTAATGCAATTAAGTAAAATCATTCCTTTATTTAAATCGGGTTTTTGTTTTTGTTTAAATTTTTACAATTTGATAAATTGATTTCAATAAACATTTTGACATCCAATATTACCACTAGCACTATTGGCCGATTTCACTAAATGGTGAAAAACTTAATCTATCAAACTCAACTGTTTTTTAGGCATTACATTGGATTCGAAGTTCCAAATGGGACCACATGTTGACATTCTGGCTGGGAGACTTACTTAAGCTGCCTTTGCGGTAAAAAAAATTCGACATCTAACCGACGTTGTAACGGCAAGCCTCGTGCAATTCAGTTATTTTCATAGTATTAAGTCTTATGGTCTTCTCTTGTTCTGCTGCAGCCATCGATACTATCTTTATTTTACAGAAAAGAATATATGGTCAGTCCAGCCTGCACTAAACTGATGTATCTACCTGTTTATTTTGATTTATATTTTTTGTGGCAGCTAGTGGTGACTGAGTTTGTTCCGGCGTTTCTTCTTAGCACTTGCTAGATTGTCTGTATCTTGTCTCGAAGTACTAGAGCCCAAAATTATAGACATGTTCTGGCACCATATGGGCCAATAATGTTATTATAGACGTTCATAAGTGGCAATTTTGTGTCCTAAATTGAACAAATTATTTCTTAACTTTGACTTTGTAAATAAACCGTTTAAAACCAGTAATAAATGATAACCAGTAATAAGTAATAAATACTTTCAAAACAAAGATGAAGAGGTAAAATTAAATCATTTTTCACTTTAATAAGTTTAAGTAAAGTCATTTATCATACTTTTACTACTTTTTTAGGATTAAATAGACTAAAAACAATCTTAATATGCGTATTTATTAAAAATTGCGTTAATTTTTTTGATAGTATTCGTTTTTTTATTTCGCGCTTAGTCTTTGCATGTTTAGAATGTATTTTACTGTACTAAAAATAGCCTATATAATTATTTTACCTTACGAAACGGCAACGTTTCATTTTTTAAGTAATACATCGTTTTTAAATTATATGGAAAATATATAAAAAGATCTAAATAAATAAAATTTTCAATTAAGTAATCTTAGTTATGGAGCCAGTAAATTTTGTGCAATTTGTATTTGCAATAAAGTTTAATTTTATTATATTAAAAAAAAAAATCAATTTTTTAACCAGTTTATATTTATATGACCAGTAAATATCCTAAATAAGGAAGTAGGTGTAATCAGATCACTTTGTTTAAAGCCTTAGTGCATTCTAATACAAAAATCGATTTGAACCAATATTTAACCACTAAATTTGGTTTAAAACGTTTTAAATAAAAAAAACGGTTTAAAACCAAATGGTTCAAAACGTTTAAAACATATTTTGCATCTATACCCCTCCCCCATGCGCCTAAAAAAAGTTATTTTCATTTTATTCTCCCCCTCTAACATTATATACTTACTAGGATCCATGGAAGAACAATTATTGGCAAGTTATTTCACTTGTTTTAATTAATTTTTGTTTTTCTAGAAAATGGATGAAAAAAAGGAATGTTTGAAGTTAAATAAAATCGAATACAATGCTGATACAGCTTTGGTGCCATAAATGATTAGACAGACAAATTCTATCAGAATAACTCACTTTTTTTGGCTGGCACTTTCAATTTTGGACCTTCCTTTATTTATTTAATCTAATGTTAAGAATGCAGTGATCATCATCATCATCATATTGACCCTACTATGTACATGATTCACATTACCATAATCTTTTAACACAAATATTAACTACATTTGGTTTACAAAACCTGTACTATTAATTTAAATTCTAATAACGAATAAAAAAAAATGTCTTAGCTTTTAATTTTATGTTTACTAAGGCTCGGACTACATATATCCGGAATTTTTCAGAACCCCATACACAATGGCTCCGGACAAGCCCGGATTCAATCCGTTTTGTATGTTCTAAAAAATTCCGGATGCTTGTAGTCCGAGCCTAAACTAAATGATCTCATGATCCGTTAATATAACTTAATCTATGAAATATATTTTTACAATAATAATTGTGCATACGAACGCACCCATTACAAACCGCCATTATTTTATTTTAATCTGGCAGCACTGAACATTGACAACCCAAAATGCAATCATGGCGCACGGGGCACTGTGTTTTTAGAATGCTGAGAAGTTTTTACGTAAACACTTCATTATTTTGCATTAAAACTGGATTTTCTGTTTGTGTAAATTATCAGTGACCTTCAAAGACTGTAGTGAAGCATACATGTGTGTTCCAAACTTGAGGTTTCCACCTGTTCGCAGTCACGTCTCTACTACTAGACACTTGCAAGTATGAAAATCATGAGATTCACTGTTTTAGCTATGCTATGGTTTTTAAAGCGATGTTTGATTCTCGCTTACCGCGGTCAATGTGCTGGAGCAAGTCTTTTCAGTTCGTTTTGTGGTATTGTTTTGTTCTAATTGTTTGAATTTCGTTTGTTCCAGATAAGTTTGTTGGTGTCATAATGTCAGAGGCGTTCGCCCGAGATATACTACGGAGGAATGTTGCGCAAATATGCCAAACTATAGGATGGAACGGTATAAACTCGACGCCGCTGGACATATTGGTGCATGTGCTGGAAAAGTATATTAGGTCACTTGGCACTCACGCTAGCAGATACGCCGAACAATTTAATAGGACTGAACCAAATTTACATGACTTAGGATTAGTATTTCGTGACCTTCACGTGCAGTTGCCTGAACTGGTGGAGTACACAAGGTGTGTGCCACCGGTTCCCTCACCAGTGTCTGTTGAAAAGTTCCCAAAACCCAAGGACTCAAATCTCAACTTTCTCAAGCCTGGCAGTCATGAAGTCGTCACAAGGCCCATGCATGTGCATGAGCACCTCCCTCCCATGTATCCTGAGAAGGAACGGGACACACCAGCTGTTGCTGGCACTGTTGAGATTCGTCAGAACGGCATTGACAACCTTGAAAGTAATGCCACATGCACAAGTCCAGAGATATCTGTTACGGATAGCCCGGATAAACCTAAAGACATATTCAAGAGACCAATTGATCCTGTGTCACTTCCTAATAGCAAAAGGCCGAGGTTACGTTTGGAGGAGGAGGAGCGGACCAGAGAAATTAGTAGTGTAATGATGACCATGTCGGGCTTTTTGTCTCCTGCCAGAGAAGGGAAGTTACCAGAGGCCCGACCACCCACAATTATATCAGAAAAACATTATGACAAGCATAAAGCAAATTCACATCATTCTAATCCTATGAAAGTACCAATGTTAGACAAAAGTGATAAGAAATCTAAAAAGAATAAATTATTGAATGGTAAAATTATGAAGAGTAAAAGAAAAGATAAAAGTCATAAGGGTGAGAGTAGTAAACCTAAAGATAGTAGTAAATTGAGTAAGTATCCTCCGGGACACCCAATACCACATAAAAGTAAGGATGTTCATCCGCATCCTCCACATCATAATCATGTGAATATGCCGGCACCACGAATGGTTCCACCACATCAGAAGACTGTTAAGCCTCCCCTGGCTGTCCCACACGTCCCGGTCCCAGAACCGATTAAACCTATCATCAAGCAGGAGCCCTTGGAATTACCTCCACAACCTTCTGTTGCACCTAAGATCATTATGCCCACTGAAGACTTGATTCCAGTTCCAAGGAAAATTCCAATCTCTAAATCACCATTGGTTGCAAATTCCATACCTTTACATAAGCAATCATCCACGAATTCCCTCATACCAGATGTAGAAATAAAGAAAGAGGTCATCGATGAGGAGGTGAAGCTAGCTTCTCAACCAGATAGATCAAAAATTAATATATTTAAAAGAATATCGAACAAATCTAAAGAAGATAAAAACACTCCAGAGGTTGTCCCTGATAAATTACAGTCTGATAGTTTGATCTCAAGGTTGCAGAATTCAGCACATGAAAATTCAATTGAAAGAAATGCCCATGATAATGTTAGATTGAAAACTGAAGAACCTGTTGTTAATAATAATGATAATAGTGCATTAGATTATTCCAAAGTGATGGATTTAAGAACTAACGAAGTTATAAGTATCGATGATGATTCCATGGACATGCATACAACACATTCAACACAGCAATCTAGGCCTCCTCCCTATGTGGAACCACGGCCGAGTATATCAATTAATAAGTCTTTGCAAGTACCATATCCCAAAGATCTAGCTAGTGTCAGTCCAAAAATAAAGAAAGAGAAGAAACATAAGGATAAAAAAGATAAAGCAGCCAAATTGGAGGCGAAACTGTTGAAAAAACAACAACAGCAATTAGCATTTGAAATGGCGCAGGCAGAGAAACTACCTATGAAACCTACGAAATCGCCTAAAGGCCGGCCAAAAAACGACGCGAAGATGCCACAGATGCCGCCTGGCTTTCCGTTCTTCCCGGGGCTGACGCCGGGAAGAGGTCTCATGCCCGGTCCCGGTCTAATACCGAATCCAGGGCTCATACCGGGCGGTGAATTCTTCGCGGGACTGGCCAACAACCCGGCACTAAGAGGTCTTCCGAATCCGAACCTACTCACTAATCCGTTCGCACTCGGTGCGGCGGGACCGGGGTTAATACCGGGCCCGAGTTTCTTCCACGGCGGGCTCGGATCGGGGCTGCCCAACCCTCTAATGTCGATGGGCAACTTCCCCCACACGTCGAGATCGATGAAAATACCCTCTATGCTCCGTCGTCCGAGCCTCGAGGTGATCCCCGTCGACAACGACGATGACCGGGGGATGATCCACAAGTCACCGATGTCGCGCGACAAAGATCGACACGAAAAGCACAAATCTCCGACCATTCCGAACATCCTGCAGAAACACAAGTCCAAGTCGAGTAAGGACCACAAGTCGATGTTCAAAATGCCGCCCGTGCAGCCGGACATAACGATAGAGCTGAACCCTCCCAAAGCGGAGCCCGCGCGGGATCCGCCGAGAGAACCGCCGCCGCCGCCGACGCCGCCGCCGCCGCCGCGCCCGCGGGACCCGCCGCGCCCGCGGGACCCCACGCCCGAGCCGGCCCCGGCCCCGGCGCCTCCGCCGCCGGAAGTCAAGCCGAAACTGGAGCCCGTCGAACTCCCGCCTGAGGTCACGCCGGACAGCGCCGACCCCGAAAGAAAGAAGGACAAATCCCACAAAAAGGACAAGAAGGACCGAGACGGCATCAAAATAAAAAAGAAGAAGGACAAAAAAGATAAAAATAAAGATAAGTCTGAGAAGAAACAGAAGCAGGAGATTAAAGATAAGATCAAGAAGGAGAAGAAAGAGAAGAAGAAGGAGCGCGCGACCGACGGGCTCGTCCCGAAGTTGACGCTGAAACTCGCGTCGTCGAACTCGAACTCGCCGATGCCGCCGAGCTCGCCCGACGTGTACAAGCTCAACATAAAGCCGGTCGTCAAAAAGGAGGAGGCGGCCGCCAGTCCGCCGAGAGACGAGGAGGTCAGGTCGCGGTCGCACAGTCGGTCGCCGGAGCTGGCCCAGATCGCGGCGCTAGTGACGCGGCCGCCGAAGCCGAAGCACTCGAAGCCGAACCACGAGGCCGAGGAGGCCTCGCCGCCGCCCGCCGGCTCGCCTCCCCGCCGGAATCGTCCGCCCTCGAGCCACGCCAAATACAAGCGGATCCTATTCAAGCCCCTCAAGAAGAACGCGGAGCACTTCGACGATTCCATGGCGGAGGAGACGCCGGTCGCGACGCCGGTGCCGCAGGACGGGCCGCTGCCGACGCCGTACTATGTGGACGAGCAGGGGAACAAGATCTGGGTGTGCCCGGCGTGCGGCCGGCCCGACAACGGGTCGCCCATGATCGGCTGCGACGGCTGCGACGGCTGGTACCACTGGGTGTGCGTGGGCATCACGGAGGAGCCGGGCGCCACGGAGGACTGGTTCTGCGGCGCGTGCGGCGCCAAGCGAGCGGCCCTGGTGCTGGCGGGGGCCGGGGCTCCGCCCCGCCGCCGCGGCCGCAAGCCGAAGGCCGAGCGGGCGCATTGATGGCCGCTCGGCCCGCCCGGGCTGACCCTTGTTGACCGATTAGTTGTTGAATGAAATGAATGAGACGTTTTCGCCGTTTACGTTATATCTTAGGCTAGGTTTAAGCATAGATAATGATATTGAATATTGACATAAAATGTTGAACATGAGTAGCGTAGTCGCCTGTAAAATTACCGTAATTTACCATAATTTTAGATATTTTGTTACGATTTCTCTTATTTGACGTTCGCTCGGTTAGATCGATCCGCGGGCGTGGTGTACTCGACTCGCGATTAAACATAGATGATAATATTGTAAGATTCTTTTTATATTGTACAAAAACTGAATTTACTTAAGAAATTGGTGATGTATAAAGTTAAATGTAGTGCATATTTAAATAAACAGAAGGGCCGGATGTATTTTCGGTCGATATTTGAATATTTTCATATTATAATTTTAATATAACCCTGTTTTTTTTTTTGTTGAAGTTGTTCCTTCAATTTTTATGTAATAGGGCTGTCGCGGCGTCGCGATCTCTTCGGCCTCCTTGGTGCGGCTAACTGGGGGGTAGTGGTAGTCTTCGTTTGTATGGCTTTTTACGCGAATCATAAATTAACAGTTGTTTAATATTAGTCTTTATTTGTTGGGGATAGCGCCGATAGTCGTAGAGCCGGGGCGGTCGCGATGCCTCGCCGCGCCCTTCAATATTCGACTAACGTGGAGGGAAGCAAAATGTAAATTTTTGATTTCAGCCAGTGGCCAATTAAATATATTGGTACTCGAAATTGTGGTAATCATTTAACTCCTTTACTGTAATATTAAATTGTTAAAATATTTTAGGTAGGGTTGCCAATTTTTTTGGTCCACTAAAAATCCAGATACATAAGGTCAATTACGTTAGCTGTTATAACAAAATTAAAATAAATACGATTTTAAATAATGATATATTATTTTTATTTCTGTTTTTAAAATGCACAGCAGGTTGATTTTGTATTGTGTAAAATCAGCTTAAACTAGCTCACCACCTGCTTATAATTTTTTAGCTTTAGGTAGATTTTTTTTGGTTAACGAGGGATTGGGAGTCATTGGCGATAGAGATCGATGGAAGAGTCTGGGGGAAACCTTTGCCCAGCAGTGGGATTGAACAGGTTGTAAAAAAAAAGGTAGAATTTATTACACACTTGGGTAGGTAGTTTGACCATAGACAAAAGTTCCTCTATGGTTTGACCACTTGTAGCCGTCTCTTAGTACGAGAGCCCACGACCAAAACCATGTCTCATAGCAATACGGCAAAAACCCTATAAAATCGTTAGATTGTATGATTCTGAACCCGACTAGGTGTGTAGTAACGGTCAAAAGTGTAGCAACTGCGTGGGAGGCCATTTCTGCTGTGTCAAAAAAAAAAGACAGTCGGTATTATAGCAATACGTCTGATAGTGAAAATGTACATAGATTTTATAATTGTATTACGAAAAAGTTTGTTTTCAGACATTTTGCGCGTAGCATATAGCCTGAGCGCATTTTTGAAAATGTCAACAAATTTAGCCGACCTGTATCATAGCAATACGGATAATTTTTTTTTTCAACTTTTCGTATTGCTGCCATGATTACCAAAAACCTGTTTTCAGACACTTTAAGTGTAGCATATACTCCCAAAAACGAAAATAACGTTTCGGAGTCGCCTGGCCGGCGCCTCTGTTAAATGTTTTTTTAAATTTACAACCTTCATAGATATTCAAGAATCTCCCTTGTCTATTATATGTACTTTGACAGATGACAGATGTCATTACTTATTTCTTTTGTAAAGTTACTCAAGTGTGATTTAAATAAAACCAAAACTATCAAATCAATCAGTATTTAATTTCAACAGCCTCAGCGTATTCATTGGTTTGTAACAGAAAATTCAAGATGCCTCAATACGATTTTTAAAAGATATCTGAGTATCGAAAAGTTGTCTGATAGAAAAGGTGCTACACTTAATTTGTCTGATATAAATTTTTTGCACATGTGGACAACTTATTTTATCATGTCCAACAATTTTCAGACATATTGCTATGATACCGATCGGTAAAATTTGTTAACATTTTCAAAACGGTCTCAAAATTTAATGCGTTCACATTTCCGTCTGAAAATTGTTTTGTTCGCATCAAATAACCAAAATTTACTAATAAAAAAGATTTTCAGACGTATTGCTATGAGACATTTTTTTTGTCTCATTTTTAATTTTTTTAAGTGATTTTACGGGTTTGCGCTACACCACTAACGTCTGAAAAATATGTTTCCAGTATCTCAGAACTATCATTCAACTACAGTCTGCAAATCAGACATATTGCTATGATGCAGTTCGGTAAAATTCTTTGACAATTTTGAAAATTCGGTCAGATCAAACGCTACGCGGAAAATGTCTGATATTGGTATTTTCGAGTTCAAGATAATCGTACCTATCGATTTGATGCGGTTTTGGCCGTATTGCTATGAGACAAAAATTTTGGTCGTGGGCTCTCGTACTATCTAGTTCTCTACTAGGAATAGAGAAATAAGTTTCTTAACATTCTGGTATTTAGGTTGACAGGAGGGCATATTAACCATCGGTAGGTAATTTATTCTCTTTATTTCTCTATTGTGTACGGTCAGCATCAAAAGTCGACCACATTCAGATTTTCAAAATACACCACCATAGTATACCTACCCAAATCGCTCAACATGACGGGTCGGGTCAATTCAGAAAACAATGTTTTCTAAGTTAATAAAATAAATAATAATAATAATAAATATTGGACAACATCACATACATTGCCCTGATCCTGTGGTAAGTAGCCAAAGCACTTGTGTTACAGAAACCAGAAACAACGACGGTACCACAACAACCAGACCCGAGACAATATAGAAAAGTTATTTTTCTACATTGACCCGACCGGGAATCGAACCCGGAACCTCAGAGATAGCGAAACCAAGTCCGGTATGCTCGCCTCTCGGCTACGGAGGTCGTCGAAGTTGGCCGAGAACGCCCCTGGCAGAATTGTTTAGAACCTGCAACTAGAGATGTGCCGTTCCCGAGAACGGCTATAAAATTACTTATGAATATCTCTAGAATAGAAAGTCAGTTTTAAAAACTGATGAACCTGCTAATTGACTTGTCTTATGGCGCGATCATTCGCCTTCGCCTCGGACCCGGGATTGAGTCCGGTTCGGGTCAATTCAGAAAAAAATATTTTCTAAGTTGGCTTAAGTCTGGGTGCGCTGAGAACGCACCTGGCAGAATTGTCTAGTATATGTAACTGGAATGTGCCGTTCTTTACCTGTAACAGGGATGTTGATTCTTATCAAGCTGTACTACTCGCACAACAAACAAGTCACCGAGCATGTGCCGTCGTATCGATAGAAACACAGAAGCAAACAGTTCTGAAAAGAACTACGTCAACACGAAAGGATGGAGCTCTGAGAAGAGCTGTCTTGTATGAACGCGGTACCCATGCTGCCACACGAGCACTCCTCGAGGACTCCTCCGTGTATAGGGTTACCAAGATGAAGAAATCAAAAGTCCGGAAAAAACGACCTGATTTCCATTGAAAAATCCTGAGATTTCGTTACCATTTGAAAACGTACTTTAAAAGATATTATCGTCTTTATACACCCCTCCTACGAACCGCCCCATGCCCCAAAATATGTTTTGATTTTAATTGTGCAATTATTGCCAATACCAATTGAATATTATTTTATAGTGTTTAACTTTTTATTCAAGAGATATTAAAAATGTAAGCTACATTTGATTGAAAATTCTAAAAATCCTGTGATTTCATGAGATTTGCAAAATCCGCCCACAGTCCTGAGAAAAGTTCAAAAATCCTGAAATCTCAGGACAAATCCTGAGATATGGTAACCCTATCCGTGTAAGCGTGTGTGTTGTACGAGTAGCCACATAGTGGTTCTGCACTCCGGACTACAAAGCCAGGCGGTTACGGATTCGAATCCCGAAAGGGGCAAATGTTTTCTCCTGGAACCGTAACACGGATGGTAATTTCTTACTATGAGTTGATGACTATTGAATTACAGCTGGTGTGTTGTCGTTATCTACGCTCTCCTTTTTTCGCAGTAAAATGTGTTTGTTACACGTCCATGTAAACCTACAAAAAATCTTTAATGAATTTTCATGTAGTTTTCGCTATCATTAGTAGGTAACGTAGGCCAAACCTACTCTTGTCGTTAAGTATGTGTGTATTTACTTTCCTGTGATTTGTTTGTTTTGTGTGGTGTACAATAAAGAGTAGGTATCTATCTATCTATCTATGTGTAGATACTTTGAAAGGTAGTTTCAGAGAGAGACTAAAAAGGGCGTCTAAAAGTAGTCCTTTAGAGCACAATTAGGTTCAAATTTTTTTTTAATTGATGTTTTTTAGATTTTTTATGTATGAATTACTTATATTAACAAACAGTTTGTATAGTTTTCTCACACTAGAAGCCAGTACGCTAGGCGAAACCTCCCTCGTGGCGTACTCACCAAACTGGCTATAATTTCGTAAGTTTATGGGAACAATTTATTTTCTTTGGGCACTATTTAGGAATCAATTAATGGCATTCATGAAATAACACTACATTTTGGTGAGTATGTTAATGGAAAAGACACGTTTGAGTTAGTCATATTCGCTGATACAGCGTCGTCTTGGAAATATCGATTGTTTACATACCGAGTACCTACTTACTGAGTATATCGGTTTTTGTTGACTTTGCATGTCTCGTATTACTTGTGAGAATGTGATAATAGAGCGTGCTAGTCGATAAAAATACTAGGAATAAATATCTATAGGTACCTACTAGCTAAATAATTACAGTTGCCTCCCAAATTTAACGCAACACAACTTTGGAATGTTTTCATAACAATGAGTATTTACTTCAAATTGCAACTTACTTAAGTGGTACCTAAACCGTTAGTGAAAAAAGGTTTTCGAGTGAAAGACGGTTTACTGATCACCTCGTCAAGGTTACGGAAAGCCAAACTAGAAGCAAACGGCCCAGAGCTGCTCTGTAGGTGACCTGAATTAGTAGGCTGCTTAAAGTTTTTAGTGTAACTAACCAACAGTTTTATTTATTCTCATGTGGACCTACAAAGGCGCAGCGATGCCTAAGTTTGAAAGCTGAAGTAGCAGTGGGCTAGGCACATAGTACGCAGAACTGACGGCCGATGGGGCAGAAAGGTTTTTGAATGGAGGCACGTACTGGCAAGCGCAGGGTTGGACGTCCACCCACAAGATGAACAGACGACCTGGTAAAGGTTGTAGGAAGCCGCTGGATGCAGGCCGCTCCCACCGGTCAATCTGGAAATCACTGAGGGGGGCCTATGTTCAGCAGTGGACGTCCTGTGGCTGAAATGATGATCCTAAATCGATTTCGGTCCAGCGAGGTAGAGATGGTGTGATCTTATTGTTTCAATATAAAAGTTTTATGGTTAGTAATAATAATATAATAATAATCCCCGCAGGGGCAGCTTGTGGCAAGCTGTAGGTGAGAGGCGACACCTCGGACCCCGATCCTCCGGAGGGCCCGTATTTATTTGGCCCTCGTCTCTTGTGCTTGCCTTAACTGGCCGGCCAAGAGTGAGTTGCAAGAGCAGAACCTGTGCTCCAGGTTGGAAGTGTAAAATTTCATAACGCCGGGGGCCCGTTGACTGGTGCGTTTAGCACTGGGATCTTGCCCACAGACTCACCTCTCTACAACCTTAGCCGTTCACACCAATGTTGCTACTCTCGCTACCTTCTGGTGGCTTTAATAGGGCGGCCCATTAAAGCCACCAGAAGGTCACCGTCTGCCCTGATTATCGAGATGAGACATTTGATATGGCAGGCGTCCCGTTATCCCAACTCATTATCGTATCTCAAAGGGGCCTCTTCGTGTTGGATCTGTATCCCCATGAACGCCTTCCAAAAGGACCGGTCTTTGTGCCGTGATTTCCCGTAGGAGAGATACAATAACAATAATAAATATTGGACAACATCACATACATTGCTCTGATCCTATGGTGGTAAGTACGGTAAGTATGGTACCTAAATAGTAGACAAAAACACGCGAAGATTACTGGAATTTATTTATTTTACAAAACAAACGCAGTACAGACACATAAGCAGCCGTCTATTGCAACTAGAAATGCAAGCAGCCTTCTGGTAATTAGGTATTAATTAGTGTTAAATTACATTACTGTTCTTTGTTCCTGATTATATTACTACAGTCGCATTCTCGGCCCGGCGCGTTATAAATCCAGTTTCATTTCAAACAAATCTATTGCGTTTCGCTCACATCACATCACTAAATAAACAAAATCCCTTTAAGTCTTAAAGGTAATTAAAATATTTATTTCACGTAAAACTGACTAAAAACTCAACAATCTACAATATAGTAAGGGCTTAGTCTTTACTGGCGCCTGCGCCGGTGGGTATGCTAGCGGGGGGAGGGGTGGTGGGAATCTTTTCCTTGTTCCAATCTTTGAGACCTTCGGGCAACGTAGTGTCCTCTTCTAAGGAGCCAGTGCCTTCAACGAATTCCTCGTAAGTACTCTTTTCTGGGAAAGGCCTTGGGCCCAACAGCTCAATCATGTCATCCCTACTTAAAATCTCTTGCTTCAACAATCTCTCGGCAACCTTAGCGATGTTCTCTTTGTGCTGTGTCAGCAGTGCCGTTGTGTGCTGATGCGCTGTTCCAATCAAATCTCTTACTTCCGAATCTATAAGCTCAGCTGTTTTCTCCGAATAAGGTTTATCAACAACCATTTCACCAGGCTGAGGCATTTCAAACGACACATTACCTACTTTAGAGTTCATACCGTAGTGGACTATTTGAGCATAGGCGCTTTGAGTGATTTTCTTCAAGTCATCCTGGGCTCCGGTTGTAATCCTGCCGAAGAAGATTTCTTCGCTTACCCTCCCACCGAGAGTCATGCACATTCTATCAAACAATTGTTCCTTGCTGTAAAGATACTGTTCTTTGGGTAAGTACTGAGCATAGCCGAGGCCTTTGCCTCGTGGGATGATGGAAACTTTGAGTAGGGGGTCCGCGTGTTGGAGGAACCAGCCAGCAACAGCGTGTCCTGCTTCGTGGTACGCGACAATCTTTCTTTCATCGGGTTGAAGGACGTTGGATTTTTTCTCCATGCCGGCCACGACTCGTTCGATGGCTTGCTCAAAGTTCTTCATGTTGATGTCTAGGGCTAGTTCTCGAGCGGCGATGAGGGCAGCTTCGTTGCATACATTTGCGATGTCTGCACCAGTGAATCCTGAAATATAAAAAAAAATCAAGGTAAACATTTTTATTTAAAACTAACTGTCCTGGCAAAGGTTGTCATGTCCACATCCAAAGTCAGAAGTTTACCGGGTCCAATTGTGAATCTAAACTATCCAGGGACTCTAAATACACACAAATGAAATAAATAAAAAATATTTGTGTATTTATAAAATAATTTCTTTTATGTGTATTTGCTTGCCAACCCGCCTGCAAAGCGTGGCGAGTATTTGGCAATCCCCTCCGATGATAGTCATTATTGGGGGAGGCCTGTGTTCAAATAAATCTAGAACCCGATTGCAGCGCCATCTACCGGGTCCAATTGTGACACAAACAAAAGAATTAGGAAGATGTAGTGTGGAAAGGTCTCCAGTGGACTGACAACCTAGTCAAGGCAGTTACGACTTATTTTGACTGAAATTTGAAATATACGGACTAATATAAATAGAACTGATAAAAAAAAAAAACTTCTATTTTCTGTAAGGAAATGATTAAAATGATGTCAATTATATAGGATGTCCTGTAAAGAGCATATCACTCCACATTCCACACAATATTTAGAATAGAATAGAATAGAATAGAAATTTTTTATTGGTCCATAAACACATACATAATAATTTTATTACAAATAAACTAAACTAAAGGAGACAACAAGGAAAAGAGAATACATGACTTATTAGAAATTTTGGAATTAGTGTTAAGAAACCAAATGGTATCCACTCAGCATGTGCGATGGCGTAGGTGAAGGGCCTAGCCACTGCGCTGGTTTTCAGTGGAAACCGTATATTTAGGAAGATGGCGTTACCGGCGACGAAAAACAAAAACTATAAAATAAACAAGGGATATTCAAAATACATTATGTACTACTACTCATTAAAACTTACTTAAACACCTTTTGTTCTAAAACTTTTAAAATAATAATCATAAAATTTTACTTTCCATACAAAATTACCAAAAAGCTGATCATATTTGTGTGGGAAGTAGAATAAACTTTGTGCAGTTTAAAAAAAGTTGTTCAAAATGATTTGTAGAATGTTATTTGTAAACAGGCATGATAAGTATCAAAATACATAGATTAGATAGCACTTTTAATTTGATTTATTTATTTTAAGCCCACAATTTTTCCTAAAACAGGAGGTACGTATCGGAAGGTTGGGAAAAAAACTTGGGACCTGTATTGTGCAATTAATTGCCTATTTGCATTTTTTTAATTAAATGATTTTGAACAAAATGATGACCCAAGAAATAGGAAAAGAAATCGAGGACATCAATTTAGACGCTGGGAAGATGAAATTAAGACAGTTGCAGGGAAAATATGGACAAGAGCAGCGGGAAATAGAACAAAATGGAAAGCACTGGGGGAGGCCTTTGCCAAAAAGTAGGGCAAACGGAAACATGGAACCTAAATTAAGCATGAAACCTAAATTGAGAACCAAAACTATGTAACTTATCCGAAATAAAGGCTTTATTATTATTATTAATGAAATGATTTTACTGTACCATTTTACATTTACCTGGAGTTAATGCAGCCATTTTACGCGCTAGGTTGTTTTTATTCAGTGAAGTTTTCAATGGAGCTAAATGGACTTTGAATATGGAAGCTCTGCCTTTAATGTCTGGAGCAGGAACGAAGATCTGTCTATCGAATCTGCCCGGTCGTAACAGAGCTTTGTCTAAAATGTCCACTCTGTTAGTTGCAGCTAACACCACTACATTGGTTGTTGTGTTAAACCCATCCATCTCTACAAGTAGCTGGTTTAATGTATTTTCCTGCTCAGAATGACCGCCGAAACTACGGCCTCCCCTTTTCCTACCAACAGCATCAATCTCGTCAATGAACAAAATGCAAGGAGCATGTTTACGAGCCATTGAGAACATATCTCTGACTCGCGACGGACCGACACCCACAAACATTTCCAAAAACTCTGAACCCGATACCGTTATGAACGGTACATTAGCCTCCCCTGCTGTTGCTTTGGCTAACAATGTTTTGCCGGTACCAGGAGGCCCTGTAAGTAGTGCTCCTTTTGGTATTTTGGCTCCTAAATCAATATATTGCTGAGGATTTTTGAGGAAGTTGACGAATTCCATGATCTCAATTTTAGCCTCTTCACAACCAGCTACATCTTGGAATTTTACACCAATATCAGTTGGGTTTATTAGTTTAGCAGTTGATTCCATCACTCCGCCAAAGAGTCCACCGCCTTTTCGCCCACCACGGCCCATCATATCTGCTGATCTTCTCATCATGTATATTAAAAATCCTATGATTAACAGAGTAGGGAGCATGCCTGTTAAACTGGAGGCCTCAACCTCTGTTTTATAAATAACTGGTAGAAAATTAGGAGGGTCAATACTCATCTCTATTTGTGCATTTTCCAGGTTTCTTTCAAACGAGTCAACACTTCCAATTGCAAACCAAATTACTTTAGTTTCTAACGCTGAACCAGGCTGTAGTTTTACACGCACCCACTTCTTGTTAATTACCTCAAGTTTTTCTACAGCTCCCTTATTAAGGTATAAATTAACAAAGTCTCTCCAGCTTATTTCTCTGTATCTTAGCTCAAAGTAGGCTATTGAAGCGAGTAGCGTCACCACTCCCATTGCACCAAACATCATCCATTTCTCTCTGTCCTGGCCTTCATACCCTCCGCGGCCACCGCCTCTCCCACCCCCCGTGTTTGAAAACATATTCATGTTCCATTTATCTGGAGATGAAGATGGTTTAGGAGCTGACGGCGAGCTTTTTGACGGCGCAGGCACCCCATCTTTGTCAGGAATTTTCTGCTGTTTCTGACTGGTGCCGGGCTGAAAATACTTCTCAAAACCCTTAGGCGGCTTCTTACAAAACTCGTACCACTGGTTCAATACTGTATCTAAAGCTGGAACGCCGATTGCCTGGAGTTTGTGTCCCTTGAAATGTATTTTAGATAATTGAGTCTGTGTCAACCTTAAGCCCTTCCACATGCTGAAAATGTATATTTTCTATTTACAGTATGTAATGAATAATATTTTATAAATATTGCACAATTGCACTAGGAATTGTATCACAAAAAACCATCAAGAAATATGACAAACATGGTTAGAAAATTCTTGTCAAAATTAATTTGACACTTTTGACAGGCAGTCACGATTTTTTTTCAGAATTAGTTCTCCAACCAACCCTTCGTTGTCGTGTTCAATTGATATAAAGTTAAATTATAATTTCAAATGGTCTTCATCTACATTATATCTATTTTATTGTGAGTATTGTGTAAGTGAATTAAAAGATTTAAAAGTAATTAAGCTTTCGATAATTTTCTCTTTTTTTGCAACTCTTAGAGCGTTATTTAATAATTTATTTATATCTTTCGCATTCATTAGTGCAGTACTTAAGCATTATTTTACTATTTGATTATTTAAATAAAGTTCAGAAATAAAATAAAATAAATTTTATGTGTCATTTAAGTAATTAATATTTAAAGCAAAAATATAACTTTCTGCTATCAATTTCAACAGGTATCTACGTTAGGTAGAATAATATGTTAATTTTGAAGCATTATCTACGAAATTCACTTCTGATTACTTCTGAACGAAACAAAATCAGTCAGACATTTTCGTTCAGAGACAGAAGACAGGTAAATAAATGACAGAAATTTCACTTTGGTCTTTTTTGTTCGTTACCTCGTTTTCTTGACCTCATATTCATCCAAACCTTAGTTTAAGGTGTGAATAATCTTATTCTTTTTAGTTTGCTACAGTATAGTGAGTGGTTGTAAATATATTCTAGTCTAAACGTTATGGACCACGAAAGACCTGAGGGCAGTTCGAACCATGGAAAGAGGACACGACCTTTGCTCTTGCAGCCAAGTCCGAAGGTGGCTAGGGTGTCTGCGTACGCGAGCACATCCTCTAGTAGTGTCCTCAAAAGTTCCAAAAAGTTTCCGCCTAAAAAATCAAAGATAACGTACAATAAAAGTGATGTGCCTGCTCCTGGTACTCCAGTACCTGATAAACACGTTCGTAAGGCCGGACCTTACCTGCTAGGCCCCAAACTTGGGCCTAGTCCTGTCAAGAGTATAGTGCAGTGTCTGGCAAGGAAGGAGAGGACAGATGACTTTTACCAGGTAAGAGATACCTTTGTGATCAAAGAATGCACCATATTTAATATATTTTTGTAATATTGTGTAATTTCACTATTCTTCAACTTTATATATGTCTCTATAAACTTTTATGACAACATTCATAGCCAATAGGCGACCATGCCAGACTTAGTATTGCTATCTCTGAGGTTCCAGGTTCGATTTGCGGTCATTCAATGTAGACAAATAACATTTCTATATTGTCTCGGGTCTGGGTGTTGTGGTACCGTCGTTGTATCTGGTTTCTGTAACACAAGTGCCATGGCTACTTACCGTAGGATCAGAGCAATGTATGTGATGTTGTCCAACATTTATTACATTATTAGCCTTTTATTTATTCTAATGTATTTTATTTACATTGTTAATATTGGTTTAAAAATATTAAAATTATTATTATTATTAATTAAATATAATAAAATTTTGGTTTATTATTTATTACAATTGAGATCTGAATGCCAATACTAAAAGCCTCAAACAAAATTTTTCTATTTTCAGGTAAAAATTCTAACACTAAGAAATGAAGGCCAGGCTGAGACACAAGATGACAGACAGGGGAAGATGCTGCTGCACACGGAGTACTCACTGCTGTCCTTACTGAAGGACCAGGATGGAGTTATACACCATCATGGCCTTTTTAAGGTATGCTTTTGTTGTTAGTTGTTTTTAAATTTAAGTTATTTTTTAGGGTTCCCTACAAGGGTGAAGCAAAAAAATGCGAAAAAATTGCAACTTAACGACCTTCGTTGCCGAGAGGTGAGCATACTGGACTTGGTGTCGCTCTTTCTAAAGGGCCCGGTTTCGATTCCTGGTTAGTCAATGTAGAAAAATAACTTTTCATAGTCTGGGGTCTGGGTGTTGTGGTACCGTCGTTGTTACTGATTTCTGTAACACAAGTGCTTAAGCTACTTATCATAGGATCAGAGCAATGTATGTGATGTTGTCCAATATTAAAAAAAATACTTGTTTACATTGTATGCAATAAAGAATATCTTATCTTTTCCAGGATCATGCATTAGAAGAAGTCCCCAACCCCAATGGTCCGGGTTTTGTGTACACCGGTCGAGTCAGACAGCGGTTATTTCTCGTGCTTGATTGCGTGACATCACACCAATTTAGCGAAAAGGGTTCAGAGTTGATCAACCTGCAGCAGTATGTCACCAAAGTCAAAAAGGTTCCAGAGAAAGAGGCGATATTGATATTCTATGATATTGTTAGGGTTGTTGCTAATTTACATAAGGTGAGTAAATACAGTGTGACAAGTTAAACACAGTGTGACAACTTAAATACAGTGTGACAAGTTAAATACAGTGTCATAAGTTAAATACAGTGTAACAAGTCAAATACAGTGTGGCTGGTTAGACTTTAAAATCGCTTTACAAGGTTGTTCCATTAATATTGAAATAGGGGTTAAAAAGTTAGGGTTTCTATACAAAATAATCATTTACCTCAACAACAATGAATATAATCAAGTTTTTTGTGTTGCAACTGCTGAAAAGCTTTTCACTTTTAAAGGCAGAATGGCCTGTTAAACTTTCGTCCTCCTGTCATTTTATTTTATTTTATTGATACACTCAACAAATTACAGTCACATTGATAAAACAAATTGCATAAAAAGAATAAGTACAAGGCAGTACTTAATCCTAAAACGTGTGTACACATTCACAACCAAATAACATTAAAGAATGATGCACAATTGGAAAAGTGCAGTAGAGACATTACAAAATATTAATATTACAGTTACAATACAATAAAAATAACAAATGTAAACATCAAAATTAAAATCAATTACAATTTTTATAGGCAATTAATAATTTTGAATAATATTAATTTAACAATATTGTTTTACAAAATACATACATTTTAGGTGTAATTTTTCAAATCAAATATAATTATTATTTAAAGGTTTTTATTAAAATATGATATCACAATCGTTTTAAAAATCCTAACTTCATATTTAACAAATAATTATATGTGGTGGCCAATTACTGGAAAAGGTTAATTGATGAAAGTGGACAATTACTGAAAAGGGCCAAGTTGACAGCAAATTACCCATAAATTAATAGAATCAGGCGTTTTTGCGGAAATCCATAACTAAGTTATGAAAATGTAATTATTTTGCTTACAATTTCCGCTCAGTTAGTTAGCTAGTTCACGGAGTGCGGTGGAGGTGGTGTGATAGAGCCCGCGTAACTGAGCGTCATAATTATTTAGCAAATTATCGTACAAATTACGTAGAAGTGAAGACTGCAAGTCGTGTGTGTGGTACTGGTTTTCCAGAGGAACATAGTCCACCGCGACCTGAAGCTCGGCAACATCGTGCTCAACCAGCGCTCGGGGCGCGTCGCGCTCACCAACTTCTGCCTCGGCACGCACCTGGGCAGCGACCGGGACCTGCTCAAGGACCAGAGAGGTATACAGGGTTACTTCGCAACTTAGTCTTGCTTCACTTGCACTTTTGATCAATAGGCTATATTACTTGTAGCAAATTTTACTATAATCATCATCATTTCAGCTATAGACAAATTTTACTATTATTATCATATATCATTTTAGCATCCAGCAGTTTCCTGCAACATTTACCAGGTCATCTGTCCACCTTGTGGATAGACGACACGGTCCGCTTGCCGGCCTGCCCCATTGGCCGTCATTTTTACGTGTTATGTGCACCCCCGCCTACTGCCACTTCAGCTTGCTAATCTGTTGGGCTATGTCAGCGAATTTTGCTCGTTTACGTATCTCTTGTTTTTGATTCGATTTCGTAAAGAAACACCGAACCTTTCCTAGCCCTTTCCATAGCACGCTGTGCGACCTTAAGCTTTCCTATGAGGCCCATAGTGAGAGGCCACATTTCAATTCTATATGTCATCACTGGTAACACACACTGGGATTTATCGTATTATATATTCTGTGACACTGTAGACTTTCGTCATTAAGCACAGAGGTATTTTGGACGAGAAGACGTTGTGTAGTTTCTCAAACGCTGAAACGCTGAACGCTGAAAGAGGTAAATAGTAAGTCAATTGATTTGTGGCACTATCATCATACGTAATACTTGTTTATCTTAATAATTTAGGTTGGTACTTTTAGGCATTTCCTCTATTGTATTATGGTATAACTATGGTGCCGTGTAGGGACGGCCGTAAAGAATACACTTCCCCTTCGCCAACAGGAAGCGTGTTGTAAGAGGTGACTAATTCCTGTAGCACAAGATGGCAGCAGTGTCTACGTACGAAATCTTATATA
The DNA here is from genome assembly GCA_963576865.1 of Anania hortulata. Classification (NCBI taxonomy): domain Eukaryota; kingdom Metazoa; phylum Arthropoda; class Insecta; order Lepidoptera; family Crambidae; genus Anania; species Anania hortulata. Next base: position 16,544,819 of record OY756408.1, on the reverse strand, counting down.
AAAACCCGCCTGTCAAGCGTGGCAGGTATTGGCAATTCCCCCCGATGATAGGTCATTGGGGGAGGCCTAAGTTCAGCAGTGGACTTCCTATGCCTGAAATGATTATGGTATATAACACACACAACGACATTAAATAAAAATGCGCATAGACTAACAAAAACGCATTGTTTGTCTCGAAGCAAGGACTTAACGTCCTTGTGTTACGCGATACTAGAAATAATTTTGCTAGGGGCCTTTCCCAGTACACTTAGTCGATTTAAAAAATATTGTTTTCTAAACGGACTCGAATCAGAAATCGAACCTGGGTCCCAGACTGGGACTCAGATTCGATTTCTGATCTGGGACTCCCAGACTCTATCGTAAGGCAAATTTTTTCGTCACTACGCAAATCAGGCAGGTAGAGAGATTTAAGAAATTAAAGCGGCAACACAGGCAAAAGATGGTAATTATGTATTATAATATAATAAATGTATTAAATTTTTTAATAAAGTTCCACAGACTCTTGTTGAACTACCTGTACATGAGTTCAAAATTCACATTAAAAAAAACCTTATGATAAAAGGGTTTTATAAGGTAGACGATTATTTGAACGACAAGAGTGCATGGACCAGCCGATATGTAGTCCCGAAGCGGTGGTAGGGTAAAGCTATATTTTGGGACGTGTATAAGTGCCCGGAAGAGGGCCTATATACTGAATAAATGAGTATTAATGAGTATTAGTATTAATATTTGTCACGTTTGATTTCGCATTCTATAGCTATATTTATAGTGCGTCAATGGGTCGGGTCGAATCAATGTAGAAAACGTTCTATGTTGGGTCAAATCTGGGTGTTGTGGTACCGTCGTTGTTTTTGAATTCTATAACACAAGTACTATAGCTACTTACCTTAGGGTCAGGGCAACGTATGTGATGTCCAATATTTATTTATTCTCATGTTCGCGGCCAGGCTCGCCGGCGTACATCTCTCCGGACGTGCTGCTGTGCAAGCCGTACCTGGGCAAGCCGTCCGACATGTGGGCGCTGGGCGTCGTGCTGTACACCATGCTGTACGGGCAGTTCCCCTTCTGCGACACCAGCCTGCCCCAGCTGTTCAGCAGGATACAGGCCGCCAACTATAACATACCGCCGTGAGTCTCGTCATCACTCTCGGCCTCTATGTACACCGTGCTGTACGGGCAGTTCCCCTTCTGCGACACCAGCCTGCCCCAGCTGTTCAGCAGGATACAGGCCGCCAACTATAACATACCGCCGTGAGTCTCGTCATCACTCTCGGCCTCTATGTACACCGTGCTGTACGGGCAGTTCCCCTTCTGCGACACCAGCCTGCCCCAGCTGTTCAGCAGGATACAGGCCGCCAACTATAACATACCGCCGTGAGTCTCGTCATCACTCTCGGCCTCTATGTACACCGTGCTGTACGGGCAGTTCCCCTTCTGCGACACCAGCCTGCCCCAGCTGTTCAGCAGGATACAGGCCGCCAACTATAACATACCGCCGTGAGTCTCGTCATCACTCTCGGCCTCTATGTACACCGTGCTGTACGGGCAGTTCCCCTTCTGCGACACCAGCCTGCCCCAGCTGTTCAGCAGGATACAGGCCGCCAACTATAACATACCGCCGTGAGTCTCGTCATCACTCTCGGCCTCTATGTACACCGTGCTGTACGGGCAGTTCCCCTTCTGCGACACCAGCCTGCCCCAGCTGTTCAGCAGGATACAGGCCGCCAACTATAACATACCGCCGTGAGTCTCGTCATCACTCTCGGCCTCTATGTACACCGTGCTGTACGGGCAGTTCCCCTTCTGCGACACCAGCCTGCCCCAGCTGTTCAGCAGGATACAGGCCGCCAACTATAACATACCGCCGTGAGTCTCGTCATCACTCTCGGCCTCTATGTACACCGTGCTGTACGGGCAGTTCCCCTTCTGCGACACCAGCCTGCCCCAGCTGTTCAGCAGGATACAGGCCGCCAACTATAACATACCGCCGTGAGTCTCGTCATCACTCTCGGCCTCTATGTACACCGTGCTGTACGGGCAGTTCCCCTTCTGCGACACCAGCCTGCCCCAGCTGTTCAGCAGGATACAGGCCGCCAACTATAACATACCGCCGTGAGTCTCGTCATCACTCTCGGCCTCTATGTACACCGTGCTGTACGGGCAGTTCCCCTTCTGCGACACCAGCCTGCCCCAGCTGTTCAGCAGGATACAGGCCGCCAACTATAACATACCGCCGTGAGTCTCGTCATCACTCTCGGCCTCTATGTACACCGTGCTGTACGGGCAGTTCCCCTTCTGCGACACCAGCCTGCCCCAGCTGTTCAGCAGGATACAGGCCGCCAACTATAACATACCGCCGTGAGTCTCGTCATCACTCTCGGCCTCTATGTACACCGTGCTGTACGGGCAGTTCCCCTTCTGCGACACCAGCCTGCCCCAGCTGTTCAGCAGGATACAGGCCGCCAACTATAACATACCGCCGTGAGTCTCGTCATCACTCTCGGCCTCTATGTACACCGTGCTGTACGGGCAGTTCCCCTTCTGCGACACCAGCCTGCCCCAGCTGTTCAGCAGGATACAGGCCGCCAACTATAACATACCGCCGTGAGTCTCGTCATCACTCTCGGCCTCTATGTACACCGTGCTGTACGGGCAGTTCCCCTTCTGCGACACCAGCCTGCCCCAGCTGTTCAGCAGGATACAGGCCGCCAACTATAACATACCGCCGTGAGTCTCGTCATCACTCTCGGCCTCTATGTACACCGTGCTGTACGGGCAGTTCCCCTTCTGCGACACCAGCCTGCCCCAGCTGTTCAGCAGGATACAGGCCGCCAACTATAACATACCGCCGTGAGTCTCGTCATCACTCTCGGCCTCTATGTACACCGTGCTGTACGGGCAGTTCCCCTTCTGCGACACCAGCCTGCCCCAGCTGTTCAGCAGGATACAGGCCGCCAACAATAACATACCGCCGTGAGTCTCGTCATCACTCTCGGCCTCTATGTACACCGTGCTGTACGGGCAGTTCCCCTTCTGCGACACCAGCCTGCCCCAGCTGTTCAGCAGGATACAGGCCGCCAACTGTAACATACCGCCGTGAGTCTCGTCATCACTCTCGGCCTCTATGTACACCGTGCTGTACGGGCAGTTCCCCTTCTGCGACACCAGCCTGCCCCAGCTGTTCAACAGGATACAGGCCGCCAACTATAACATACCGCCGTGAGTCTCGTCATCACTCTCGGCCTCTATGTACACCGTGCTGTACGGGCAGTTCCCCTTCTGCGACACCAGCCTGCCCCAGCTGTTCAGCAGGATACAGGCCGCCAACTATAACATACCGCCGTGAGTCTCGTCATCACTCTCGGCCTCTATGTACACCGTGCTGTACGGGCAGTTCCCCTTCTGCGACACCAGCCTGCCCCAGCTGTTCAGCAGGATACAGGCCGCCAACTATAACATACCGCCGTGAGTCTCGTCATCACTCTCGGCCTCTATGTACACCGTGCTGTACGGGCAGTTCCCCTTCTGCGACACCAGCCTGCCCCAGCTGTTCAGCAGGATACAGGCCGCCAACTATAACATACCGCCGTGAGTCTCGTCATCACTCTCGGCCTCTATGTACACCGTGCTGTACGGGCAGTTCCCCTTCTGCGACACCAGCCTGCCCCAGCTGTTCAGCAGGATACAGGCCGCCAACTATAACATACCGCCGTGAGTCTCGTCATCACTCTCGGCCTCTATTTACACCGTGCTGTACGGGCAGTTCCCCTTCTGCGACACCAGCCTGCCCCAGCTGTTCAGCAAGATACAGGCCGCCAACTATAACATACCGCCGTGAGTCTCATCATCACTCTCGGCCTCTATGTACACCGTGCTGTACGGGCAGTTCCCCTTCTGCGACACCAGCCTGCCCCAGCTGTTCAGCAGGATACAGGCCGCCAACTATAACATACCGCCGTGAGTCTCGTCATCACTCTCGGCCTCTATGTACACCGTGCTGTACGGGCAGTTCCCCTTCTGCGACACCAGCCTGCCCCAGCTGTTCAGCAGGATACAGGCCGCCAACTATAACATACCGCCGTGAGTCTCGTCATCACTCTCGGCCTCTATGTACACCGTGCTGTACGGGCAGTTCCCCTTCTGCGACACCAGCCTGCCCCAGCTGTTCAGCAGGATACAGGCCGCCAACTATAACATACCGCCGTGAGTCTCGTCATCACTCTCGGCCTCTATGTACACCGTGCTGTACGGGCAGTTCCCCTTCTGCGACACCAGCCTGCCCCAGCTGTTCAGCAGGATACAGGCCGCCAACTATAACATACCGCCGTGAGTCTCGTCATCACTCTCGGCCTCTATGTACACCGTGCTGTACGGGCAGTTCCCCTTCTGCGACACCAGCCTGCCCCAGCTGTTCAGCAGGATACAGGCCGCCAACTATAACATACCGCCGTGAGTCTCGTCATCACTCTCGGCCTCTATTTACACCGTGCTGTACGGGCAGTTCCCCTTCTGCGACACCAGCCTGCCCCAGCTGTTCAGCAGGATACAGGCCGCCAACTATAACATACCGCCGTGAGTCTCATCATCACTCTCGGCCTCTATGTACACCGTGCTGTACGGGCAGTTCCCCTTCTGCGACACCAGCCTGCCCCAGCTGTTCAGCAGGATACAGGCCGCCAACTATAACATACCGCCGTGAGTCTCGTCATCACTCTCGGCCTCTATGTACACCGTGCTGTACGGGCAGTTCCCCTTCTGCGACACCAGCCTGCCCCAGCTGTTCAGCAGGATACAGGCCGCCAACTATAACATACCGCCGTGAGTCTCGTCATCACTCTCGGCCTCTATGTACACCGTGCTGTACGGGCAGTTCCCCTTCTGCGACACCAGCCTGCCCCAGCTGTTCAGCAGGATACAGGCCGCCAACTATAACATACCGCCGTGAGTCTCGTCATCACTCTCGGCCTCTATGTACACCGTGCTGTACGGGCAGTTCCCCTTCTGCGACACCAGCCTGCCCCAGCTGTTCAGCAGGATACAGGCCGCCAACTATAACATACCGCCGTGAGTCTCGTCATCACTCTCGGCCTCTATGTACACCGTGCTGTACGGGCAGTTCCCCTTCTGCGACACCAGCCTGCCCCAGCTGTTCAGCAGGATACAGGCCGCCAACTATAACATACCGCCGTGAGTCTCGTCATCACTCTCGGCCTCTATGTACACCGTGCTGTACGGGCAGTTCCCCTTCTGCGACACCAGCCTGCCCCAGCTGTTCAGCAGGATACAGGCCGCCAACTATAACATACCGCCGTGAGTCTCGTCATCACTCTCGGCCTCTATGTACACCGTGCTGTACGGGCAGTTCCCCTTCTGCGACACCAGCCTGCCCCAGCTGTTCAGCAGGATACAGGCCGCCAACTATAACATACCGCCGTGAGTCTCGTCATCACTCTCGGCCTCTATTTACACCGTGCTGTACGGGCAGTTCCCCTTCTGCGACACCAGCCTGCCCCAGCTGTTCAGCAGGATACAGGCCGCCAACTATAACATACCGCCGTGAGTCTCATCATCACTCTCGGCCTCTATGTACACCGTGCTGTACGGGCAGTTCCCCTTCTGCGACACCAGCCTGCCCCAGCTGTTCAGCAGGATACAGGCCGCCAACTATAACATACCGCCGTGAGTCTCATCATCACTCTCGGCCTCTATTTACACCGTGCTGTACGGGCAGTTCCCCTTCTGCGACACCAGCCTGCCCCAGCTGTTCAGCAGGATACAGGCCGCCAACTATAACATACCGCCGTGAGTCTCGTCATCACTCTCGGCCTCTATGTACACCGTGCTGTACGGGCAGTTCCCCTTCTGCGACACCAGCCTGCCCCAGCTGTTCAGCAGGATACAGGCCGCCAACTATAACATACCGCCGTGAGTCTCATCATCACTCTCGGCCTCTATTTACACCGTGCTGTACGGGCAGTTCTCCTTCTGCGACACCAGCCTGCCCCAGCTGTTCAGCAGGATACAGGCCGCCAACTATAACATACCGCCGTGAGTCTCATCATCACTCTCGGCCTCTATGTACACCGTGCTGTACGGGCAGTTCCCCTTCTGCGACACCAGCCTGCCCCAGCAGTTCAGCAGGATACAGGCCGCCAACTATAACATACCGCCGTGAGTCTCATCATCACTCTCGGCCTCTATGTACACCGTGCTGTACGGGCAGTTCCCCTTCTGCGACACCAGCCTGCCCCAGCTGTTCAGCAGGATACAGGCCGCCAACTATAACATACCGCCGTGAGTCTCATCATCATTATCAGCCTCTAGAAGTCCACTGCTAGACATAGCACAGCGAGCTACTCTAGGCTGTTTGCATCCAGCGGCTGCCCGCAACCTTGACTAGGTCGTCAGTCCACCGCGTAGGAGGCCTGCCCACGCCGCTACGTCCGTAAGTTTAATAATAAGAAATCATTTATTTTCTCACTAGTTTACTATTGTATTACGAAAATAAAATATACAAGTTAAAATATCTTTAGACACAAAAATAATAACCTACTATTCCAATAAATCATTTAACATAAAATCCTTTTTATTCTAACAGTTTAGTGATTTTATATACTGATATTTTTGTAAAAAGACATGCCAAGATTGCTTACAATATATGACAAGCAAAAAAAATTATTTGTTTCAGTGATGGTAATTCAGTGCAGGTGTCGGACAATACGGTGTTTTTAATTCAGAGGCTTCTCGTCAAAGACCCGAAGCACAGGCTATTGGCTGATGAGGTAATTACCGTCATAATATAAGTAATGTAACATTTTGTTATCAAAATTCATCACCATTTCTGTAGTTATTTTAGAAAATGAATGTGGTGATCAATCCTCATATAAGTAATAAGGTGTTATTTTAAAGAAATGTTATAATATTATAGTCGTAAATGATTTCAATTATCTTACTGATACTATATATGTTTTGTTTGTATGTTTGGTAATCAATCTTGCTTAAAGGGGCATCGTTAAGGACAGCCCGCGAAATTCTAAATTTATTAAGCTTTTTTTTTTCAAAATGTATTATCGTTTACATTGTTATTCTTGGCTGTAGTATTGAACTATTGATATTTTTACATTTGATCAGTGCACAACAAAAACCAGAAAGCTTCATACAATACACATAGACATCGCTCATTGACACGAAATCTTTGAACACTGACAGTATTTCCAGTCTGAGCGTTGTAAGACTTCTTGTCCGGGAGCGATGTCTATGTGAGCGTTGAGGAAACTAGTATGAAGCCTAACTTCTGTTACTCTGTGTTTTGGTGATACCACAGTGACAAAAAATCTGGTCAAATATCAAAGTATTTCCAGGTACTAGACCAATTATCCAGCATAATAGCCTCGTACGTGGTGGTACCGAATCCCCCGGAAGACTTGCAAGTGGTCCCCGATATCCCGTTGGACGAGGAGACCAAGGACAAAGCGACCGGGAACCAGTCGTCCAATGAACTCGATAGGAAACCGTTCGTGAATATACCGGAGAATAATGAGAGGACGCCTAGTGCTAATGTAAGTAAATCAAAGATTTTTTTCAGTAGGAAAAGTTAATTAGTAAAAATTGCTGATGTAAACATATAATGTCGCCCTAAGTCAAATGGCTGCCTTAAATATTTATAAAAATAAAATGAAATAATTAATGGTAACAGACCCCTTTCCCCATTTTTACCTCTTTTTAATATATTTTTTTGTATTTCATGATCAAAAAGTATTAACAATATTGTGTAAATTTGTGTAATGCTATAGATTCCTATTAATTATTTGAAAAAGCCCTCCTAAGGAGAATAGTCAAATGTTAATTTTAAAAGATTAACATTGTCCTTGCTTAAACTTGCCGTAAGCTTCACCTACAAATTGCCGTAAGAACTACTTATACTACAGAAAAAAATACGACCATAGACTTTTTCAAAGATTTTAAATATATTTTGTCTATGGTTTTAGATATCATCTGTAGTATGGGTAGTACTGGGTCTGGATGTTAAGCTAGCCAGCTAATCAAACTGAAATTTGAAAAGATTTGAATATCATACATATGTTTACATCTACAGGAAGAACTAGGCGTTTTCTGCGTACCTCTCCCCGACTTTCTAGCCCTTAACTTCCCATCCCCTACGCGCGTACAACAGAACGGGATACTAGTGCATCCCACCCCGCCAGTGGACTGCTCTATAGCCAGCCCCAACAACACTCAGAGGCAGATTACAGTACAGAGGGTAGGGAGGGACGCTCGGCCGCTACTACCGTGTGAGATAGCCAGGTAAACTATATTGTGTGTGGAACCTGAGTTGTGCAAAAGGACGGGATACTAGTGCATCCCACCCCGCCAGTGGACAGATCTATAGCCAGCCCCAATATAATCAAAGGCAGATCACAGTACTGAGAGTGAGAAGGGGCGCCCGGCCGCTATTATAGTGTGAGATAGCCAGGTAAACTATATTGTGTGTGGAATCTGAGTTTAGTGTGTAAAAGAACGGGATACTAGTGCATCCCACCCCGCCAGTGGACTGCTCTATAGCCAGCCCCGACAACAGCCAAAGGCAGATCACCGTACGAACGGTGGAGAGGGACGCAAGACTGCTACTACCATGTGAGATAGCCAGGTGAACTATATTGTGTCTGGAACCTCAGTTTAGTGTGTAGGTAAAAGGATAGGATATTATCTAGTGCATCCCACCCCGCCAGTGGACTGATCTATAGCCAGCCCCAACAATACTAAAAGCAGATCATCATATAAAAGATAGCACGGCGGCTATTACTGTGTTAGGTAGGCCGGTAAAATATATTGTGTCTGGAACTCGAGTTAAATGTGTAACGGAGCAGGATACTAGTGCATCCAACATTCCCAACTCGCCAGTGGATTGCTCTACACCAATGGGCTAGTTTCCTGGGTCAAAAAATTATTATTAGGATTATTCTATTTAGTCCGTCAGTTAGATTAACAAAAAATATTTGACCCATATTTTGTCTTTTGTCAATTAAACAAAAAATTACGAAGATAAAGCGCATCAAAGTGAGCATGTGACGTCACGTCACGTCTTGCTAAAAAGTGTCGCAAGGCGTCACGTTACGCGGAACTTTAACCGGTTATATCTTCATCATTTTTTGTTTGATTCAGAAAATAAAAAATACGTGTCCAATATTTTCTGTTAATCCAATCGACGGACTAATTAGATTTTTTTAGGAAACTAGCCCATTGATTGGTAAAGTCATTAAACGTCTTAATAAAAAAAAATTGCTACAAACTGAAATCAGCTGGTCGGCGGCTTAGTATGAGAAAGTGAATTTTTTTGCGATCTCAACGTTGATCCTATAGAAAAAGTTGTATTTGAGCACCAGAATCAGCCCCTAGGGGGTCGTCGGTGTTTTAAAAATAACTCTATTGTATATGTCGGTATTTTCTTATCCTAATGAAAATCGAGCTTCCATTTATTGGATTAATTAGGTGATCTCACGACGTAGGTCGCTATCTATCGGTCCGATCTATGGTCGTTTGATATCGTTTCTTTTTCTTAAATTCTTTTAGTTTTTTAATTATAATCAGGCACTACTCTGAAGTGGCAGTGGGCGGGGCACATAGCACGTAGAACTGATGGCCGATGGGGCAGAAAGGTTCTAGAACGGAGGCCGCGTACCGGCAAGCGCAGCGGAGGACGTCCACTCACAAGGTGGTCAGACGACCTGGTAAAGGTCGCAGGAAGACGCTGGATGCAGATTGGCCGGTTGGAAGCGGCCCTTCCAACCGGCCAATCTGGAAGTCAACGGGGGAGGCCTATGTTCAGCAGTGGACGTCCTATGGCTGAAATTATGATGATGATCAGGCACTACTCATTTTGAGACCGAATAAAAATATACGTGTATTCCCTATCGTGACAGCAACTAATTTTTGTTATTATAATATGAATACGTATTCTCATCAGATACCAGCACATGTTCACTAACAGCCAGCCGGAGCCCCCGCGCCGCAGCGAGGCGCCGCGCGCCGCCGGCACCGAACCCGGAACCTCGCGCCTCAGAGCACTCGCGCAGCGCATCCCGCGCCTCGGCCCCGGCGGCCCCCTCGACCCCGGCGGCCCCGGCGGCCCCGTCGGCCCCGTCGGCCCCGTCGGCAGCCAGGGGGCGGACTTCAGGGTCATACCCTGGTACGTACTGTCTTTGACGGCTGGTGGACAAGCTGCCACCTTCGTCGTCACCATCGTAACAGCCTTAGGACGTCCTAAGGCTTCCCCCGATGACCTATCATCGGCGGAGGGGGGGGGGGGATACTCGCCGAGCTCGGCAGGCGGGTTTATGGGCGCAGTTTTTTACAGTGCTGCCCGTCTCGTGCTACAAGAATTTGTCGCCTTTTACGACACGCCTCCTGTCGGTGGTGAGGAAGTGTATTCTTTACGGTAACAAAATTTTAAAAAAGGTGGGGTGTCGTCCTTTTGCGTAATGTAAAGCTTCGAAGTGCAATTTTTTGTGTGTGCCACCTGCCACTCGTCCACCGTTTCTATCGGCGAAATGGTTGCTTTAAGAAATGCGAAAAAATTTACGACCGTCAGGGCTGTTACCACTTGCTGATATGTTCCAGACAAACAAGTGCCAGATAGGTTATCCGGAACTTATCAGCGAGTGGTGTAAATGGTCCGTAATATTGTAAATTATGTAACACAGGTAGCAAATATCGCAAAATATGACTTCTAAAGGCTGATGATGATCTCGAGAAACTACGAAACTTACATATTGCACAGGACCCGACACTCACCTGGCCGGTTGTTATTGTCTCATAACCAGTGATCGGAATAGGTAGATTGATTTGATGTACTTTGGTAGTGCTAGCATAATATGGATAAGTACTTTTTTTTTAAACTGATACAAAGAAATTCCGAAATCCGGGAGGCATGTCCATATTACCATCAATGTTTGAGATCATTAACCCCAAATCAATCTACCTACTCCGATCACTGCTCATAACTAGAGTTGTAAAGTTACGTTATAAATGTCTGACTAATATGACCGAGCAAATTGGTAATTTTTTCAATATGACCGGACATTTTGGACATTTATTGTCACTAAACGTCACAATCAATTCTATTGACAAACTATGGAAAAAAAAATTGGTCACAAATAAGTGCGTTATTATAAGAAAGACAGGCTTTAGTAGTGATGATCTATAACGAAATGAAATTTTTAATTTTTTTTTTTTGCACAAACAAGCTAAAAAGCGTCGGATCGTTACGCGCGAGTTTTTTTTTTGAGTTCAATCCATATCCAATTACATGTTTTATTGTATGTTTTTATTGTCAAATACTTAACATTTAAGACTTACTTTAGAGGAATTCTTTTTATTTATTTATACTAAAAAAATATATGTGACCATCGTGACAATAAATGTCCAATGTGACCGAGCATTTATCATAAATGACGGACGCTCATAGCATACGACCGTCAATTTACAACTCTACTCTTAACCATGAATATTCCCTACAGGTCAGAACGCAACAGAATCGACAGATCGTGGGACAACGAGTACGTACTGCGCCTGCCCGCGCTGGACCTCGCCCGGCGGCGGCGCAGCCCCGACGCGAGGCCCGGCGACGAGGGACAGTGACAGTGACAGTGACAGTGACAGTGACAGTGACAGTGACAGTGACAGTGGCGGTATATCATACGCGGAATCGTGTACGACAAATGTCAAAACAAGTTTTTGCCGTAGTCAAAAGAAGAAGATAACATCAATTTTCAACGACCTCCGTAGCCGAGAGGCGAGCTGTACTTGGCGTCGCCACATCTGATGTCCCGAATCGATTCCCGGTCGGGTCAATGTAGGAAACGATTTTTTCTGTATTATCTCATGTCTGGGTGTTGTGGTACCGTAATTATTTCTGATTTCTATAAAACAAGTGCTTTAGCTACTTGCTTTAGGATCAGAGCAATGTATGTGACGTTGTCAAATATTTATTTTCAAGTTCTAAAAGAGTAGTATGGAACTACGTCTGTTCCGCGCCTAATTTTGTAAAGGGTTGGCCACATCTACTGACTCGAATCGCTGGTAATTGATGGCGAAAGTGGGCGTTGACAGTGACAATGTCAATATATCAGTGTCAGGTGCTGGCCACATTTAATGATTCGAATGGTTATAGACAGAATGTAAGTGGGAGTAATTTTTTTTAAATTTTGTTTAGTGCATTTCATTTCGTTTAACTCATTATAAACGTATATGATACATAGCATGTACATACATGCTACACACTATGCAAGCATAACGAAAGGTACCTTGTAAAATATAATACTTACCCATATATTTAATCTGCCATAAATAGTTAATATAGTATATAACTATAGTATAGTTTAGGATATCTTTGCTAGAAAACAAAAAAAGTAAGTAAAATCGCCCAATTATCATCATCAATTTAATTATCATTAAAGTCGCGGAACAGACAAAGTTTAATCTTTGAACTTGAAAATGGATAACACAAAATTATATGACACTACTTTGTTAAAAAAAACGCATTCTAAATTAAAAACTATTTTGCAATGCTCATCGGTTCTCGCTAAATGTTTGCAGGCAACGCTCTTTTATAAATTATAAAATTATTTCATTATAAATTATAATGAATGAACCTGAACTGAATAAGTAATAAAATATACGTAAGTACTTATAAAAGTTTCGCTCATATAAAATAAACCGTTATAATTCAAGAAACGTGCACCTCTTTCTGTCATATAACTCGTATTCGCGCGAGAGGAGTGTAAATAAATCGCAAATTATGTAATTTGCGATTTATTTATGCTTCAAACTTCTATGCTAAATTTATGCTACAAAAAACTTTACTGCCGAACCGGTCCGGTTCGGCAGTGAAGTTTTACGTTTTTTATGATTTTTTTGTCATTCTTATAAATACTTATAAATCCACAACAAACAGAAAATGCTAGTTAATACGGTATTTTACACCAATAATCAATTGACATACTTTTTAAAAACTGTCTTAACGCTACTCTTCCATATAATTTGTATGGCGATAGCAAACTATGATGTCACTGTTTACCTAACTCAATGGACTAAATTTTTATTGATTTTGGAACAATTAAAAATCGAACGTTTCAAATTAATTATAATGTGCTGGGTTATTAGGCCTAAAATAAGGTGACAGTTTTAATAAATGTTGTCTTAGAAATATTTAAGAAAAGTGTAAACAACCCTATTGCGAATACATCTTTAGAGCCTTTATTTTGGTAAATTTGCTATCTATTTCTTTGTCACAAGATAAAAATAATTCTTTTTTTCTATTAGACCAATAGATAACTAAATCATCAATAATCTATGGTAGGCAACGGTTTTCATTAATTAAGACCATTTGTACAAAACATTATCTTTATTTGGACAATGCAAAATGAACCTTGTGTACTATAGCAGTGGTTTTGTTTTGGCCAAACAATTTCATTGTACAAATATTCCATGTGTAGTCACAGAAAAAGAAAAAACACTTTCCACTAACCGCGAATTGATAGATACGACCCTGTTATTGTTATTTAAACCCTAACGTTAAGTAATAAGGTTTTATTTGCATCGGAACCCTAATGATAGAAGGGCGTCTGCACACTTCATACTTTTAACATCGAAGATTTGAAAATTTGATGCAATATCAGGCTTGGCAATAAAACAATAGTAAACGATAATGATGTCAAATCAAATCAAATAATTTATTTGCATGAATACAACACACACAGTATCGATGTTATAGTTAAGGTGAGGTCATAGTGTTCAGTCTGGTTACAAGCGTGCAAATCTTAATCACTAGGTTATAAATATTGAACAATAATTTATACATTGCAACATTACACATTACACTACTAAATACAAGAAAGCAGATTTGAACCGTGAATGCAACATTATCAACTACCTTTTATAATCCATGTATTCTTGAACATTGTAAAAGCACCTCTTATTTAACCATTTCTTTAGACAATTTTTCATGAAACTATTTTTAGAAAGTGGAACAATTCCGTCTCATATGATTTTTGCGTAACTACCGTTTACGCAGCTCATGCAACGGAAGCACTCAAAAGGAATATTATTATTATTTTCATTGATGCTCCGCTTCTATTGATCGTAGCGTATTAAAGTAGTAGTAAAGTGTTATACCTCATTTGAATCAGCATTAAATCAGCAAGTTTTTTTTAATACAGGGTCACTTTTCCATAATAAATTTTTTTTCACATAGTGCTTTTAATGTGGGAAGTAATTTTTTGTAACGCTTCAAAATTTACGGAAAAAAATTCATTGCTCGTTAAATTTGGTACCAAGAGCTGCAATAATTTTTTTGTAGTATCATTAACATTATCGAGTCATAACATAATACAACACCATCTGTTTTATTGTTTTTAATAAAAAAAAAAATATTGATTAAATTGTAAAAAACTTGGTATTTTCATTGAAAAAAAAACAAAATATTCATAACTTTTCGTGCAATGAAGTTATGGCCATGCTGGGGAAAGATTTTTTGTTGGAAATTACCTCCTTTATTCCTTTATTTTGTTTCGTTTGATCCACGACTTTTTGGCCACCCTGTATAGCTTATAACCTTCTTCGATAAATGGACTATGCAACAAAAAAATAATTTTCCAATTTAAATCAGTAGTTCCTGAGCGCGTTAAAACAAACTTTTTAGCTTGATAATATTATACAGGTTTACATTGCAAAGGGGTGCCAAATTAAAAAAATAAGATCGAGGGAATAATATAAATAAGTGGCTTAATCGTTATTATTTTTAATAGTCGTATGTTAGGAAAAAAAAATTACATTAAAATATCCAAAAATTAAGTCAATAGAGAGATTACGAAAGCCGCACGGTCATTCATCAGCAGTGATCGGAGTAGGTAGATTGATTTGGGGTCAATGATCTCAAACATTGATGTTAATATGGATATGCCTCCGGGATTCCGGAATTTTTTGGTATCAGTTTTTGAAAAATAAGGCATATCCATATTATGCTAGCACTACCAAAGTACATCAAATCAATCTACCTACTCCGATCACTGTTCCTGACC
This sequence comes from Anania hortulata, assembly GCA_963576865.1. Taxonomy (NCBI): domain Eukaryota; kingdom Metazoa; phylum Arthropoda; class Insecta; order Lepidoptera; family Crambidae; genus Anania; species Anania hortulata. The sequence goes on along the minus strand of OY756408.1, from coordinate 16,529,742 downwards.
ACATCAGAGGCGTAGGTATGGCGAGCCTACAAGGACCTTACGCAGTGCATATATGGTGAATTTTTTTCATGAATGAGTTAAATTATGGGAATAATTAAATGTATTTTTTTTTGTTCTTTGCATAGTTCTATATTAATTACTGATTCTGAGCTACTCCTATAGATTTTTCACCCCTTTGCAATGTAACCCTGTAGAATAGATATTTTTTTGACATTCCTAATGTGTAGGGTAGGTACTGCTAAAGCTAAAAATGCGATCGTCGATACTAAAAGTATGGTGTGCGGGAGCCCTAAATCCTTGTTGTAAGCTGTACCAAGTCTGATGTAACTTTTACGCTGATCTAAGTAGGATAGTTGGCGGCATTACTATTGATAAGTTCTGTTTTTAGTTGTAGTAGGGTTATATTTTTGTATTCTTGTAACAGTGGGTTAAGTGTCCGGTATTTGCGGTCGAGGTATGAATATCTTAGGGCCGATTTTTCAACAGCCAGATAGCTGTATGTATGATAACCAGTAGTGTTGCCGATCGAATAGTCTATCGATAGTCAAACTATCGCAATACTATCGATTGGCCTATCGATGGTATCGACTGTATCAATAGCTCAAAACGAGGCAATACTATTGAATGAGTGCAATATTATCGATGTATCGATGGTATTGTTGCTCGTGAACAATAAACTATCGATAGTATCGATACTATCGATAGTATTGTCGCTCTTAAATCAAAAAATATCGATACTATCGATACTATCGATAGTATCGATATCATCGATTGTTCTAGACTATCGATAGTTTGGAAATTTACAATAATGTTTACAATATTCGGGTATAATAGTCAATAGTCACAATGATAGGGTTATTGGAATACTTGAATTATTTCAAATAGTTAACCACAACATTTAATTTTATTAATAGTGGCTTAATATAATAATTGCCTTTATCATCATTAAAGAACGAAGCTAGCTAGCTACCTAGCTCAGAAGCCAGTCTCCCTCAATCTATCGTATTATTATTAGGTTACTCTAGATTAGTTTGTTTAGATTGTTAGATTTTAGAGAAATAAAGGAATTGTATTATTATTATACATACTTACCTTTATATGCCATTTCAAAACGCTTTGTTTCTTTTTCTTTAACAGTAGCACTAGCACAGACAGGTCGGTAGCAATAATCTTATATATAAAATTCTCGTGTCACAATGTTCGTTCCCGTACTCCTCCGAAACGGTTTGACCGATTCTCATGAAATTTTGTGAGCATATTGAGTAGGTCTGAGAATCGGCCAACATCTATTTTTCATACCCCTAAAGACCACGCAGACGAAGTCGCGGGCAACAGCTAGTTATATTTAAAAAAATATATCGGCCCCTAATGGTTCTCGTTGAATTACATTCAATACTGTTAAAACATACCCAATAATATTGTAAATTTACAGACTATAGATAGTCTTAAATAATCGATAATATCGATACTATCGATAGTATCGATACTATCGATAGTTTATTCTTCGCGAGCACTATCTTACACCACTAAACTATCGATAGTGTTACCATCGATAGTTTAGTTAGAAGCGAAGTAAACCACCCTGTATATTAAAGTATTCATACTCGACTGTAAACTTACGGTTTATTTTAACTGAAAAATGTACACACGTCTCTATTCGTTAACACATTTTAACTATCATAAAAGGGACCTTGTTATACCGTGTAAAAAACTATAATCACTTGACATTGGCGAACGTGGCAACGCAGATTAGCCATTATACAAGAAGAAAATTATCTGGCTATTAAAAATCGGCTCTAAGTAAAAAACTACCGAACCCTAAAAAAAACTAATAGAGCCGCCTGTATACAAAACCTAGAGGAGACCGGGGATAGTTGACTATAGGGGCAGGTTGACTAACTGTCAAAAACAATGTCGCGTCATTTAACAAAGCGCGTGAAATGCAATGCCGCGTGCCCGGCGACTGAGCGGGGAGAGGAAACAGTTTTTCGCATCCAACTGAATAAAGCAACACTTTTAAAAAGGCCCATGTTTTGACAGTTAATCAACCTACACTTGTCGTCAACTATGCCCGATATCCCCTACTTGTATATTATACAGGGTGTTGTTTTGAATAGTAGCCATATTTAAGGAGGCGAACGCGAAATCGAAATTATGAAAAAAGATTCGCTGCTCCATACATTATCATCGAGGTAGAGCGTTAGTTTGTAACATCATCATTTCAGCCGTAGGACGTCCACTGCCGAACATAGGCCTTCCTAAGATTTCGCACGAAGACGCTGCTGGTCGTCTCGTGCTACAAGAATTAGTCGCCTCTTACGACACGCCTACTGTTGGCGGGAGTAGGGGAAGTGCATTCTTTACGGCCGTCCCATACGGCACGGCATAGTTTGTATGGAAAAACAAAAAAAAAAACACGGTTTCCATGTTAGCCCGATAGAAAAACATGTTTGTATTCATGAACACCCACCATCTTAAATTTGGTCATTGTTTAAAACAACACTGTATTTTTATTTTGTAGTATGTTATTAATAATCAATGCAATTATTCACTATTCTTTGTAAGTGTAAGCATTGTAAACTTAATTTGTATCGTCCATTTATTGTAAATATGTTTTTAGTATTTTGTTATCTATAGATCGACGTCAGGTTATGTCTTTTTTGTGTTTGTACTAAAAAGTATAATTTGGTGTATACAGGGTGTACTAAAGAACAGGACACTCCTTAAAACCACGTGATTAGCTGCACTTAAACAACAACTTTTTCTATGGAAGCAACATCGAAATCGATAAAAAAAATTTGATGCTCCATACAAAATTATTCGCTACCTCGAAGATAATATGGAGCATCTGAAAAAAAAATACGATCAAGAATCAAGAATCAAGAATCAAGAATAATTTATTTGTTTTGAATAGGGTACATCATAAGGTTACAAACATATATAGGTTTCACTTATTCAACCATAGTCAATAGCATACAAATATATCAACAAACAACAAACAAGTCAGAGATAAGTCGCCTCCAAACAATTTAAGTTATTAATCAAATTTATACACGCATACATACCTTTTGAAAAAACGTTGAACAATTGCGATTTTGCTTCCATAGTAAAAGTTATTGTAATGATCAGCTGATCACGCAGTTTTAAGGAGTTACACTTAGTTTTTGCAAGGCAATTATATACAGGGTGGAAGGGTATTTAAGGAAATGGTGTGACAGTCAACACAAGCAACTATTTCTTTGAGGCTATTATTTTCTATAAAAAGGCAAACGATTTAAGTAACGAATATATTCAGCAAAAACAGTATTCGGTCCATTATTATCTCTATTTTACAACCGCAAAAAAGACGAAATAATGTAAAAATTCCGTGTTTAGAAGTTATTTTGAGTTCTGTACGCATAGTATTGTAAGTAGGACAATTTGTTATTTGTTAGCTGCATGCTCCGGCATGGTATGTACTAATAAAAATGTATTTTAAAATAGACACACTTTTATTTAATCTTTAAAATCATTAAAAAGAATCTGGTTGTATTTTCGGGAATAGTAATTACGAGGCCAAATTCCCGTAATTTGGCAATAGTCGCAATCCTGTGTCGATCCGCTCCCAGTAACATTACGATCACAAACGGTATTCTCGTAAACTTTAAATTTTACGAAAAATTATCAAAACTATCCCAATACGACTGAAAACAGAGAAAAAAAATACAAATTTTGGTTTCTTCTATTTTCAGTCGCATTACGAACTGTAATTGAATTTTTTGGGTTTACGAGAATACCGTTTTTGATCGTAATGTTGCTGGGAGCGGATCGACACCGGATTGCGTCTATTGTCAAATTACGGGAATTGGGCCTCTGGTAGCTCAAATTATGCCCAATAAGTCCTCTCAAAACAGACCATTGTTCTAAATTTTAAAATCTAATTATATTTAATCAAAATTAACACGTGTTTTCTGGTAACGTCCGAACTAAGTAAAGGCCGCCTTAAAATAGATTAACTTATTTAAGGCAGCTACCATAAATGAATACATTTTGAACTTAAGTAACCCAAACCACAGTACTTCTTACATACAAATCTATACAAATAAATAAAATGAAAGTGTCAATCTGTAATATCATAATAACAGATTTTTCCTAAAAGCGAAAGTATAATATACGATAAAAAAACAATTTAATTATTGTAATTTCAATGCTTGAGTTACATTTATTTAATAAAAAATTGGGGTGCCGCAAAAAAAACTAAACATGGAATAGTAAACAAAATCCGATTCAATTAAAAAGTTTTCGAGCTAGTACATACTATGTACCACTTTATTAACGAAAATTTGTAAGTATAACATAATTATTGACTTAACAATTTAATTAGAGTAAATAGGCTTACAAACTAAATTTATCTTTCTAAAAAGAATGTACCTAAGTTTTTTTTTTTAAATACAGCTAGCCGATGGCATCAATATGCATCCTGCCCTGTCTTTTACTGCTAGAAAAACACGATTTTTCAACCGACTTCAAAAAAGGAGGAGGTTCTCAATTCGTCGGTATCTTTTTTTTTTTTTTTTTTTTTTTTTTTTTATGTATGTTCAGCGATCATTCGTTACTGCGTTGACCGATTTCGATAATTATTTTTTTGTTTGAAAGGTAATACTTTCAGAATGGTCCCATATAAATTTGGTTAAATTCTGATGATGGGATCTATAAGAAAATCATCAAACATTGCATAAACTCCGTACCACGCTAACTGATTTTAGTATCTATCTTACCTATATCTCTGCCAAATGTAGACCGATTTTGATGATTCTTTTTTTAATGAATAGCTTATACTTCAAAGATACTATAATAAAATTTTTTGGAAAAAATTTCACCCCTAAGGGTGGAAAAATAGGAAATGAAATCGGTGTTCAGCAGTTAAATTATGTTTGCACTCTTAAGATTTGTTTTGATTAGGATTTATCACTAAAATGGATGAAATAAGTTAATTTTATAAAAAAAATAAAAACCGACTTCAAAAAACTAAAACGCTAAAAATAATCTTAACACTTAAGTACCTACCTAATCAGTTACTTTTGGAGTCGGTGCAAACGAAAACATTGGTCTCTCAATGACTGGCACCGACTCCAAAAGTAACTGATTAGGTAGGTACTTAAGTGTTAAGATTATTTTTAGCGTTTTAGTTTTTTTTGTTTCTGACTAATCTTATACTGTGCAATTATTCTATGTTATTTTGTATCCTTCAAAATCATAGTCTGCAAGACGGTTAAAACTTCCCACACCGCCCGCTGAGGCCGCATTAATATTAAAATTAGTTTTCATTTAAGCAGCTGTCGGGTCGACACTGAAAAATTGAGCAGACGGGGAATTTCAATTTGTGATATTACCCCGGACTGTTTGTATGAATACAAATAGTTTCCTCCGGGAAAACTCGCGGAAAGTATATTTCATCAACACCCTGTATGTTTTCAGTAAAAAATATGCATTATAAAAAGGTTTTTTTTTGTTACTATTGTAATAGTTTTTGTCTCAATCTCTTTTATCAGATAATGTTGGCAATGCGCTTGCAAACCAAACTTTAGTGAATTATCGAATCTAGTACTACCTACTGTCAAATTCATTTTAAAATAAAAAACTAGGGTATGTAAAAATATGTATTTTATTTTAATGTAAAATAAAGTTGGGTTAGTTACACCATTTAAAAGTCAAGAACGGCTGGACCGATTTTTATGATCTTTGATTTGTTGAATTTGTCTCCGCCCCGAACGAAAAAATTCACGAAAAAAAACGGGACGAAGAGGCGGTACGAAGTTCGTCGGGTCAGCTAGTCTGTACAGGGTTACATTTCAAGGTAGTGCCAAACTTTTAAAATAAGGTCTATACAACAATATAAAAATACTAATTTATCGTAATTAATTTCAGCCGCGTATTTCTGGAGTAAAATATTCTTATAAATTTCCGAAAAAAAAACAAAACGCAAAATGCGCGGTCATTCATCAGAGATCACAGGCGTACGCCAACGCTCCAACAAGACAGCTATAAATAATCTTACATATAAAAAACAAAGTCGGGCTAGTTACCACCATTTGTAAGTAAGAAACGGCTATACCGATTTTTATGATCTTTGATTTTTTTATAATAATATAATATATTTGTTTGCAAAAAACATGGTACAGTCTTAGGTCTTATAATAGGTATAATACATAAAGTTATTATACCTAGCGGAATAGAGCAACAAACACGAGCTGTCAAACGAAACCGAAATCGATTGACATTTGTGTGTGTAAAATTGTGTATGAATGTGTGTCAGTGATGTATGTCATGTGGCTTTTCACAATAATATCGATAATAATAATTAGTAATATAATAAATAGAACTAAAACAGGATGTAATGGGATTTTGCATGGCTGAAACTACTATTCTGGAGGGAAGTAAGAATATTGAAGAAAAACAGAAGATATTTTAAAGATATTATTTTATTTTTAAGATTTTTTATATTCTGATAAATGTGGCAAACAAAAAGAAAATTTTTCGCGAATGTAACTGTATGATCTCGGGCTATAGAAATGGACCGTCAATGCAAATGTTTTCAATTCGTCACAGTAAGTAGCTGATTGAGATATATCACCACGAATTACAGCATTTGCTCGGTCGTTTAAGGCCTGAATGGTTTTGTTACAACATGTTGCGGCAATATCATTTAAATATTTTTTTAGGCCAGGACGTTTTTGAATTTCGTCAAGCAAAGATGCTTAGGCTAGTACTTTATTTTTAGTGCGTTTATTTTGAGCTCTCTGATTTCGAATAAGTTGCTGTTTCATTTTAATTTTTTCTTGCAACTTAGTGCATTTAGACATAAGCTTCTTCTTCCTTGGCTTCAATTCTAGTTGGGAAGATGTCGATGGTGTGGACTGTTGCAATAGCAGCGGTGTAAATCTAGAATGCGATGACGATGGTACACATGTGGATACCTCTGGTACTATATCTCTGTAAACGTAGGACGATACTGTGCGTCTAGGCTTTATCTTGACCTGTGAAAAAGAAAGAAATGAGTGTCTATTAAAATCATAGTATTATGACAGTATGATCTTGTCCCAAACTAAGCAAACCGTGTAATATGGGTAGGGTAATTAGCAAATAACTTATAAACATACCTACTTAATGTAGGTACATGATGCTAAGTTGACATTACTATCTAATGAAACATCAGCAGAAGAATAGTATTATTTTATTTAAGCTTACCGGAACAAACTTAGTTGGAATTGCAGATTTTATCAAAATTCCTTTCGCTCCTCGCATCTGGAAATATTTTTCTTCAAAATGCTTACTGCATATACATACATTTTTCTTAGGAATCCAGTTTGGACGATCAATTAATCTAAGCCATGCATTTCTGGTATCCAAGTTAGTAGGAAATCTGAAAGATAGAATAAAAGACTGATACTTATGCACCTCCTAAGTATCTCTAATAGAATTACATTAAATAAAATAAAATAAAATAAAATAAAATATTTTTATTTCAGGCAACAGGAACCCATAAAATTACATTAAATTGAAATTAAGTATTAAATTGAAAAAATAATAAAAACGAATAAATTAAAAATAAACTAAATTGACTAACATAAAATAATTAAAATAAAATAATTAAAACGAGACACATTACATAAATGTGACCCGCCGCCTCAGGGGTACCGAGTCCTACCTCATGCCGTGGCATGAAGCCGTATCCAGCGCCCAAGTAGCGGCGAGTCCCATCTATCTGCCATGACCTTCAGGATACTATTGGGGCCGCCCCGCAGCCGCTTCAGCAGCGACGCAACACGCTTCCTAACAATGGCGTGGAAACCATCTGTGTGCATTTCCGCAAACATTCCTGACGCGCTGCAAAAGCGCGGCAGCCCCATCAACATCCTAAACCCATTATTATACTGGACCCGCAACGCGCTGTACACCCGCTGCGTATAGTTAACCCATAGGTTGCCCGTGTAAAAAGACTGGCAGTAAGCTTTGAAGATTGTTATCTTAACCTGCCTACTGCAACGAGCAAACCTACGGGCCACCATGTTACATCGGGTGGACAGCGCCCTGCGTTCCCGCTCAATATCTACGTTATCACGCAGATCCTCAGTGACCCAGTGACCCAGATACTTAAACTGTGAGACACGTTTTAGTGGTGAGTTGTTAAGAGTAAAGGTAGTGGCACTTGGACAGGATTTGGCCCCTGCCTTGAACACCAAGAATTCGCTCTTTTTCACATTGTATCTGAGTCCGTGGGACACCGCATAGGCTTCACAAATACTAAGCAATTTACGTATGGCTCCAATCGAGGGGCTGAGCAGCACCATGTCGTCTGCGTAACTTATGTTATTAACACATACACCGTCAATATAGCATCCAACATTAGCGCTGCTCAACTCCTCGATCAGACCATTGATATATAAATTGAAAAGCCTGGGAGATGTAAGCCCACCTTGTCTCACTCCACATTCAAGCCTATATACATCAGAGTATGAGCTTGCCCATCTTATACAATTGATCTGACGCTCATACTAGGACCTTAGCACCGCAACCAACTCTTGCGGCACATCAGTCTCACGTTGAAGTTTTTGCCATAATAAACCATACGACACCAGATCGAAGGCCTTGGACAAGTCAAGAAAACAAGCAAATACTGGTGTGTTCCTGTCAGTGTAGTACTTGACAGTTTGCTTGAGACACAAGATAGCGCTTTCAGTGGACAAACCTGGTTGAAAACCAAACTGTGCGTCATTTAATTTAACGTGCCTTCTTAGGTGTTGATCAAGCAAACTGTCCAGCACCTTAGCCACCATAGTAGCCAGCGAGATTGGTCTGTAATTTGACAAGTCCGAAGGATCCCCCGATTTGTTCTTAATTACTGGCACAACTATAGTTCGCATAAGGTCATCTGGCAGGTAAGAGTGGCTAAGACAGAGATTATACAGCAAAGATAAGACCCTTGGTAGATGGATTCCTGCGCACTGCAGATGCTCTATGCTGAGATGGTCGTGACCAGGGGATTTACCCCTCACCATTCCCTTTATTACATGGTCCACATCCTTCGCCGAAAATCTTACTTTAATTTTGTCAGCACCATACTCACCACCGAACACCGCAGCTGTAGGCCCAAGGGGGGAATCTACTCCGAAATGAGTCTGAAAGGCCTTGGCTATCTCCCTAGGCTCATGTATGCCAGCGATGCTCACCGGCAGACTAGATTTTGGGTTTAGTTTATTTGTAGCCTTCCAAAAGCGCTTAAAGTCCTTACTAGCACGGTGCTGTGCAATAATATCCATTTTGATTTGTTGCTGATGGTTTTGGCACCATTTTAGTTTAGACTTAAAGACCCTCCTAGACTCCACCATATTCATGTAAATTGGACCAGCACTCGGCTTGCCGTAGTGCTGCCACATCTGTAGACAGTCTCGAGCGTGCCGGTGAGCGTCCCTAACATGTTTATTCCACCCGATAATATGTTTGTTCTTATTTTTATTATGTTTACTTTTACTACAAGTCCTAGTTCCTTCTGTGAGGATAGAAATTATATTTTTGTACAATTTATCTATAGTCTGTCTATGTCTACTGTCTGTACACATTTCATCTGCACAGCCAGTGAGTTCCAAAGGAAAATTTATATTTCTTAGTTTAGCATGACAATATTCCCTAAATTTATCTATTTGAGAGGAATCCCTGTCGCCCCATATTATATCATTAATACTGTAGCTACTATGCACTATTTTAGGTGTTATAATATCAATGTTACATTTAAGTACTACAGGGTAGTGATCTGACCAAAAAGTATCATAAACGACCGACACATGAGTCACTGAGTTTCGCGCTGCACTTGTCACAATACAATGGTCAAGCCAGCGCCGACAGCCGTGCGCATCACTCACGAATGTATATCGACGGTTGAAAGGCAAAAGGCATCAAGCGACATTTTGATAACTTTACAGGAGAGCGATTTAAAGTTTTTATTTTTGGAAAAAAAATCGTAGTTATCTTTTGGCGCTATAAACAGAGAAAAGTCTTACAGAAATATATGTTTTAAGAAGAGATCTATATTATGCAATTAAAGTTTCAGCTATAGAGTTATTATTTACGAAGTTAGATGTCGGTTAACCCTAAATGCCCTATTTTTGGATTAAGGCAAAAGAGGTCAAACGCCGATGCACTTGAAAACGATTCCAGGCAAACCGATTTAACAAACATTTATATAATAATTGGTTCCATGCAGAACACCTTAAGAGTGAAATCTAAAAAAAATAGATTAAAGCTAAAAGAGTGAAAGGGCCAATATTATTTAAGTTGTGCAAGGCACAATAATTCAAAGTCAAATGTTATCTTTGTGTGAATAAGAAAGAAGATCTTATGAGCCAATAGAAGTTTTGTGGCATATAGCTGAAATACAATATATTTAACGAGTTTATAGTTTATTGCCACTTAGGCTATTGTGTATTGTAATCGATTGTATGGATTATAATTAAACACAATAAAAAAATTTCTTTTGCAAACAATTCTCTTAAATTTTTCAGCACATTGCACATAAAAAGCATGTGGTTTTTCAAAATTTAATGACAGAAAAAAGTTTCTCTAAAACCCGCTTATTTATTTTAATAATTGATAAAATATCTTTGCAAGAAATAGAGGTACTCACTCACATTCATACACCAAAGATAAATAACAGTAAGCAGAAGGACCTAGTCCTAGCCACAAAAAAATATTTTAAAGAATTAACTTCATAGGACCTATAGCTAATCATACTTAAGGTAGTTTTTTTGGCAACATGAAACGTGATTTTCCTGCATGAAACGTGAGAAATGTTTGATTTTTAAGCTATGTACAAAAAACCATTAATAAATATTTTTCAGTCAATCAATTACAAAACACACTACGCCAGACCAAAAAAATAAAATTAAAACTGTTCAAGGGGCACCACATTTACTTTTTTAAATCGCACAACTAAGTATCATAAGAGCGTAAATTGACGTGCGTAAAAAAATCTACATTCCACAAAAAGTTGGTTTTTATTTCATACAATAAGACTTTTTATTTTTTTATTTAGTTAGTCCATGTCTTACGACTATCTGGTGTAGTGGTTTACGCTCCGGACTACAAGCCCAGGCTGTTTCGGGTTAAAACCCCGCAAGGGGCTACCGTTTGTGTGATAAGCACGAGCATTTGTACCTAAGTCATGAATGTTTTTAATGTATTTTATTTTAATGGAAAACAAACAGCTTGTAAATTTAATAATAAAAAATAACGACTACAGATATTCAATAAGCCTATAGTTTTCACCTCTAAGTAGTCAAATATTAGTACTAAATTACATACCATGATATAAAAACCAATAAAACATAAACACAGAAAAAAGTCAACGATTGGACGCATGAAATTATTTGCAAGCAATGTTCTCACCTCGGCGGAACGGGTACAAAATAAGTCTAAATGCGGGTAGGCACTGACAGTCTCGTAAAACTTTTTAGTAACTCTACTAAATAATGAGTTCTGACGGTAATTTGTGCGAGACGGTGACGAGTACAAGCACGGGCGCTGTCTATTTGGTTTAATGGGTACGCGTAATTGTATGTTATTTAGAAGCTGTGAGCTGTCAACATGGCTGTTAGCGATGTTCAATAAATAGGTAATATCTGCTGCGTCTCTACGTAACTCAAGAGGAAGACAATGGTGTATTTAAGTAAGTTTATCCGTTATATAGAGAGGATAAGTTGGCGCGCTCTAAGGTCAAAGAGGCACAGGTCATTTTCCAGTGTCGCTTTGTTTACGACCCTGGGGGTAACCTGTTATGCAAGGACCTCGCGGTGAATGAGAGATGGCGCTCTTATTTCCATAAGCAGCACAAAGAGGTGCAGCCACCAGACCTTCCTACGAATCAGGGACTAGTAGCACCAGAAACGCCTGAAGAAGTCCAGATTGCTTTTGCCGCATGAAGAATCGTAAAGATGTCTGTGCCGATGGAGTCCAATCGAAGCCCAATAGAAAGCGATGGGCCCTCGTGGGGTAGACATATTTGCCTACCTTTACAATCGCATACTCTTGACCGGGCTAATCCCAAGCCGATGGAGAATGAGTATTATTACTCGTACTTCGGTCTTCAAAGGCAAGGGATCGGTGCAAGAGTTCGGCAACTACCGTGGCATAAAGGTTATGTCCCACACTATGAAGCTCTTTGAGCGGATTGTGGACTCCCGGACCCGACAGGAGTGTGATTTCTCGAAGTGTCAATATGAGTTTCCTCCTGGCCACAGGACTATGGACCCTGTTTTCCCTTTAAGGGCCGTCATGGAGAGATACAGGACAAAGAACACGCCTCTGCACTTGCTATTTCTTGATCTGCAAAAGGCCTTGGACTGTGTTCCTCAAGTGGTGATCTGGTGGGCAGTGAGATCCAAAGGGATCCCCCAGGCATTATGTTGACATGATCCGAGACATGTACCGCAGCTCCGATTCTATGGTTCTGACCGCTTTTAGCGACTCCAAATCGTTCCCTATCACCGTCGGAGTACACCAGGGTTCCGTCCTCAGTCCGTTTCTGTTTAATGTAATTTTGACGTTGTGTCAGACAGCATCAGAGACACATTGTCAGCCACTTTGGCTGTTGATGTCGACGACGCATAGGTGGAGAGAAGTTCAAGCGCACGCACCAGTTTAGATTCCTGGGATCTGTACTTCACGCGTCGGAAGACATCGATTGCGACGTCTAAGCACGCATTGCTTCTGCGTGGGCCAAATGGCGAGGGGTGACTGGTGTCATTTGTGACCCCAGAATGCCAGTTAAGCTGAAAGGACAGATCTATAAGTTCATCATTAGGCCTGTCCTTTTATATGATAGCAAAGTGTGGCCGCTACTTGAGTGATACAAGCAGGAGCTACGTGTCACGGAGATGAATATGCGGAGTCACGCGGAATGACCGCGTGAGGAACTAGCGCATTCGCGGTAGCCTTGGTGTCCGTGATATGGCAGACAAACTGCAGGAGAGTCGCAAACGCTGGTACGGCCATGAAAACCGGCAAGCTACGTAGGGAACAAATGTTTGGCCACGCCGGCTCCGCCGGGTCCTGGCAAAAGCTTTGACCAAGAAATGCTGGCTTGACGTCGTGAGGACTGACATGTATGCCAATGATCTCACAAACAGGGACGCCCAAGACCTTGCGAAGTGGAGGAATAAATCAAGGAAAGCGGATCTTGGGTTCTGAAGCGATGGCTTTGGACGCAACTGGGATTCACCATGAAGATGATAATGATGGCGATTTCTAAAATGACAATAAAATATTGTATTTTTATTTTTTACCAATTTGAGCAGCAGTATCAGTCCTATAAACCCTATATTCATGAAAATTCTTGTAATTTCATAAAAGATAATCCGTAAAATCATGGTAATAAACATACCATGGATCAGATGACATACCTACCGATTGTCATGGTTTTTTTGATAATGAATTTGTATGAAAAAGAACGAGTTTACAAGTAAGTATTTTTTTCTTCTAAGCTTTATGTTTAATAACTTCTTCCGTGTATGTACTTATTTTCATCTAAGAAAGTTTTTTGTATGTCATTTTTCATTGTTTAGCTACTTAATCTAAAAAGTGAATTGTAGATTTAATATTTACACTTCTTTGAAATAAAAATATACAAAACACTCACCATTTGTCAACACAGCACACAAACAGAACGCGCATTGACCGGTTCTTGTAGTCGCAATCGCAATCAAGACTAAATGCAACAACGTTTGCGGCTTGCGCGCCTACGTAAGGTGCGTTGATCTAGGTTCAAATCAAATCCAGCGGTTGTAATGGTTGCGTCGCGAAGATTCAAACTACGTACCAAAGTTCGTCTATATAAACGGAACATGACTTACAAACCTCATGATACTTTTACTGCGTAAATAAATAGATTTAAGTGCCACATAATTAGTACAAATGATTGAGGAAAAATGATTGAAACAAAAAATTTGCAATTTTCTGAAACAGGAAAAAAAGTCTGTACTGACTTTGGCAATTATTTTTACGTCATAGAAAAGGGGTTTAAATCACATTTTAATTTACAATAGCTTAAGGTAAAACAACTTATGTAATACCTTTGTTGTGCGTAGAGTACGGATAAAGGGCTCAAGCGATATTCATTTCCGATGATGTTTAAGGAAGAAAAACTTAAACGACAGCCATGTATTATTGTATTCCAGGCAAAACGCTTTAAATGCCGCGTTTATTAGATTTACAGCAAGGTAAAACGATTTAAAAGTAATGTGTTCCTAAAACTGAAGAAGGATGAAAAGCTTAAGTGACTGCCTAATTCATTAGAGCTACCTGCGAATTAATTGAAATCCAGGGCTTAAAAAAAAAGACGAATTTTGAGTCGGTTAACTCCTGGCACTAAGAAATGATGGCCTTTTTTGTGACGGAGTCAAGCGACAAAAAAGTGCTCTGATTAACACCAAACTCGGCTCAAAAGACGCAGAAAAATTTGCTGATTCTAACTATGTATATAACTCAATATCGCCCAAAGTGTCGCTTGATGCCTTTTGCCTTTCCACCGTCGATATGTGTTTGCCGGCAATAAGTCCAAGTCTACGCAAGACCAACATTGTTCAGTACAGTGGTTAATAAGTTCACAACCAAACCGCTCACCTGGATGTGCATTGAAGTCACCAAGTATGTACACGGACTCGACACCACTACTCTCAACAATGGCACTAACCTCACCGAGACACTCCGTAAACTCCGGTAAATTTTCACTAGAATCGGTTGGCATATACACTGATACTACGAGGAACGACCTCTCTTTGAGCACTATTTTTATTGCCACGAGCCGTACACTACTACACGTTATCACTGACACCGACGTCAACAGGCTTTTCCTCCACAGAAGAGCCACGCCGCCGTGAGGTCTGCCGCGGAGCACCCCGGCCGAGGTGTCCACCGCCGACACACCAGTGTATGCGAAGTTGTCGTCTATTGTTCCCAGGAAAGAGATATCGTGAGGCAGAAGCCATGTCTCCTGCAGTGCCACAACATCCGCTGTACGGCATAGTCTCCTTACACAGTCTAACGATCTGATAACATTTTTGCAGTTGAAACTAACAAATGTTACTGTACTTGTTTGTGTACTACACATATTTAAGATGTACTATTCTCGACGGTCACAACACGGGATTGTTGTGACTTTTTACTGCCAAAGTGGATATATCTACGATAGGCTATCCCGGCAGGCCAGAAATCATCATTCAAAAATATATCTATTTTATGTCTGGGTACATAGATTTTATAAGCATCGTAGTTTTTTGATACTTTCATGGCCATTTTTTCTAACGTCACTTTAGTGTTAGCTTTACTCTCGATGTATGCGCTAATATCACACACAGACACCTCCTTTGACACGTTATAGATGTAGATTGGGATGTTAAAATCAGCAGCCCTGAAATTTTGATTAGCCTCGACAGTAGCGTTCCCTCTTTTCCCTGAAAAACGGTTTCTCAATCTTCTACGTTGAACCGTTATCCACTTCTCATCCGGAACTGGCTTCTTCCATTCTCCACCACGCACAATATCCGCTGAGGTACGATGCGTAACTATTGCGTCTTGACAGCCGGCCTTTGCTACTGTATGATCGCCGCACACACTAGCCGTTCCCGGCTGCGCATGAGTCATCGCCTCGGTACTCGGCACTTGTATCGGTTGTTCTCGCTCAGCTGACTTGTTAACCGGTAACGTTTGAACCTGCGGTTCTTGAGTATTACCCTCTTGTAAATTATTGGTGGTTACTATAGGCCTATATTCGAGTAAGTCCAGGTGATTCATATCTCAGTCATATAGGTACCTTAACAACAGTAATACATTTTCGTTTACCGCGTGAAAGACAGTTGACACGAAATATCGATAACTTGTTTCAGCCCTAGTGTAAAACTAAAATTATTTCTTTACACAAAAACTTCGTAAATTCTGCATTACGTGTATTCAATCTTTGCTTCTTACATAAATAAATGATTATAGAAGAGAATTATCGCACTTAGTTCTTAAAATTCGAAACGCATTGGCAAAAATAAATCCTAGATTAGGAGGTGTCGATTTTTAATAATTTACCTGTGAACTGAACATTTTTCGGGATTATTTTGCTATGTTGTACAACAATCAATCACTGAACAAGTCACCATGTTTCTGAAGCACTATTTCGCAAAATATCCACGATTTCATCTAAACTTAGAAAAATACACGGAGCTCAAATTCTCAGCGTGCCGATAAGTGCAGACGAACTGTCAAACAGTTTCCAAAAACAGTTCTGTTACGTCGCATCACGCATCTCTTTTTATCACACAGTGTTCCTGCTAGTGTCATCCCGCTCGCTCAGACCTTTGTTGCTCTATTCCACTAGGTATAATAACTTTATGGTATAATATGAGCAAACATGTTTTACCGATTTATCGATATGCAAACATTTCGTCGTCGTGCAATTGAATCTTACTTATAATCAAAATATCATATCAAATTAGGTCTACAAAATTACAATTATAGCATTTTAGTATCAAACAGTAAGATGTCAACGTCAATGAGAGGTATACAAATTATACAGGCAAAGTCAAAATGCAAAATGTCAAATGAGTAACAAAATAATCTCATCAACCTTATAATTACAAGCATTTCAATCATTAAATAAAATTTGAATTTGTCTCCGCCCCGAATAGCAGAATAATTATTAAAACAACGAAAAAATTTACGATAAAAAGATAAAGGCGGCACGAAGATCGCCGGGTAAGCTAGCTACCACTTACATTTCTTCTTTCTATTTCTTCTACCGTTACATTTCTGTACTGAATTTCACTTGTCACGTAATATGTTTAGGTCATTAACCTGCGCTTACGCGAAGGCATAAATAAACAATCGATAGGTTATCCCTGGTCGCCATAAAACGCTAGAATAGACGCTCGTTGGGATTTTTGAATTTTACGAGCTCGATTTAAATTCGTTTTTATGATTGTTTTAGTGCTCGCTTTATACCTGCTTCAGTATTCGGAGGGTTAATCGACCGTGATGGATATGTTAAATGAATATTTTTGATAGGTACTTTATCTATTAATTTACCTGTATTATCATAAAAATAATCATAAGCATATGAGGGATTTCCCATCTGCTTAAATATCCAGCCATCATTATCATCATTATCATTTCAGCAATAGGATGTCCACTATCGAACATAGTCCTTCTCCAATCACTTCCAGATTGGCCGGTTGGAAGCGGCCTGCATCCAGCGACTTTGTGCAACCTTTACCAGATCGTCAGTCCACCTTGTGGGTGAACGTCCTACGCTGCGCTTTTCGGTACGTGGCCTTTATTTTAGAACCTTTCTGCCCCTTCAGGCTTCAGTTCTACGTGCTATGTGCCCCGTCTTTTGGTTGGTACGGATCCCCTCGTTTCTGATTCGAAATCTAGCCAAGTGCTTTGCAAATATCTAAATATATAAATATCTATATAGCAGTTATCATCATCATCATTATTTCAGTCATAGGACGTCCACCGCTGAACATAGGCCTCCCCCAATGACTTTAGATTGGCCGGTTGAAAGCGGCCTGCATCCAGCGTCTTCCTGCGACCTTGACCAGGTCGTCTGTCCATCTTGTGGTTGGACGTCTTACGCTGCGCTTACCGGTACGTGGCCTTATTTCTAGAACCTTTCTGCCCCATCGGCCGTCAGTCCTACGTGCTATGTGCCCCGCCTACTGCCACTTCAGCTTGCTAATCCGTTGGGCTATGTCAGCAACTTTTCGGAGTCGAATGTCTTTAAGTGTAACATTATATCAGTGACGACGAGCCGTCTGATGTAGCGATAATTCGCCGAAAGTACGAATGGTTAACACTCGTGTTGGGGCTCATTTGTTTCGTCCAATGCATAATATAATAGCGTGTTTTATAATGTGTAAGTGTCTTTTTTATTTCGTGAAAGTGGCAATTTTGAAATTTTACAGCATCTTTGTTCCGATTACTAAAAATGTAGCACTTTACGACAAAATAATACAGACAGTAAGACTCTTGTGCGTCAACGTACCGGTCGATCTCTTAAAAACATTGCTGCACTAAACGAGAGTGTTCGGCATCGTTCTCAGCAACTTTACATTTCACAAAGCACTACGCAGCGAATTTTGACCAAAGACGTCCTTCATGCGGATAATTTTTTTTTCTTTGGGGTTTTGTAGAATCTCGGGTTGCTAATAAACCAGAAACAATTCCTGAGCTCCAAGATCGTTAAACGCATCATCGGTGAGATACAGCCACATTTCTGTGAAAATTTCATGAAAATAGTAATGGCCTGACATTAGAGCCGTGGCGACCATTTGCCGAATATTTTATTCCATACTTAATTGGAACATGTCTTCTTTATAATCGAATAAAAATATCACAACTCTCTCAAAAAATACGTGATTTTATTTTAAAATGAAAAAGTGCACTCTTACTGAGACACCCGTTAGTTTTTAAACTATGATACTCGTATCAGTTATTAATCCCTAAATCAACATAGGTACTTAACATATTTCTCAGTAGACACATGATAATAAAACCAATCCTACACGAAATGAAGACGATGCAGCGCGTAATACGTTTTATAGAAAAGGTTATTTGTGTATTAGCATATTAGGCGCCGGGAGCGACGCTTCGCTCAAGTGCGCTTTGAGAATATACAGGGTG
This sequence comes from Anania hortulata, assembly GCA_963576865.1. NCBI lineage: Eukaryota > Metazoa > Arthropoda > Insecta > Lepidoptera > Crambidae > Anania > Anania hortulata. The sequence goes on along the minus strand of OY756408.1, from coordinate 16,511,043 downwards.
GAGTTAGAAAGCATTTGAGTTACAAAGTTTATAATCAGTTAAGTAGTTGGTTAATCTCCATTACTAAAATGTCATTTCTATGATTATTAATTGTTTAAAGGTGATTATACCACCGGCCAATCTGAAGTCAAGAGGGGAGGCCTATGTTCAGTAGTTGACATCCTATGGCTGAAATTATGATGAATGAAAATTGTACCATAATTAGGCCAGCTATACCGCGATTATGATTGGATGGGTGACCATTCCAACCATATTAAGTGACATTTATCACAAGCATCTCCGTGCTTCGGAAGGCACGTTAAGAAAAGGCCTAGTGAAGCCTTAGGGCAACTTCATGATATCTGACAGTAAGGTTAAGTCACTGTTAGGTTAAGACCTCACAACACCGCTCCACCGCACCGCACTGGGCCCGCGATGATGGCCCAAACCACCTCATAGTTGAGGTAACGCCTGTGCCTTGCAGTGGGGCGTATAAAGATAAAGAATATGTATTGCTAAACACTATATATAGGCATACTTTTTTTAAATATTGCATAACATCGCCTACATTATTCTGAATTTAAGTAAGTAGCTAAAGTACTTGTTTTATAGAAATTAAAAAACAACGACGGTCCCACAACACCCAGACCCGAGATAACATAGAAAAGTTCGTTTTCTACACTATCCCGACCGAGAATCGAACCCGGGACCTCTGCCTGTCTAGCATGAGCACCAAAACACGATATGGTATAATATGATATAGCGAAATATCGACACTAATTGTAAAAATATGATAGATATAGCCGCCATTTTAAATTTTTATCGAAACAGTGATCATAATATGTTATGACACCGGTACGGCGATTCAATATGGCGGCTATTCGCTGTGTGCGCGACGACAGCGCTCCTAGTGACCACAATTATTGTGGACTAATATCTCTCAAATTATAGCAACTGGATGGTTTGAGAATGATTATCGGATTGTTTTTGTTCGAAATTAGATGCAAATATCTAAAAAGTTTGTGCATATTATAATAAGTGATTTTCTTACTTGAACTAAAATATAAATGTTATAATACGTACGGGATTTGAATCAATACAACATGATATAACTTTCTAACCTCAAACTAGTGCAAAAAGGGAAAGAATTAGTATAAGCACAGCATGTTAAAGAGCTTAGAACCAACGGATATAAGAGCTGTGATCATAAGATAAACGTCTGTGACACAAACCCCCTACAAACTTTTTTCTTTTCACAGCAGCTTTCCATTTATTTCTATCCACCTTGATGTTGAAAAACAAAACATGATCGAACTGTTTTTCCCATTGTTTACTTACACTTACACTTTATAACACATTTTATTACACAACAATTGTTTAACAATTGTAACGTTTGTACTTTAAAATACTTAATTTCGTTAGTATGGAATTCTATGGAAATATAGCAATTTGACACATGACAGTCCAGAGTTATTTCACATTTCTGCCAAATAGCGTGCTGCGATCGATTTGACGTCCCCCACCACCCACTTTGCACATAGCGAATATCTATCATATGTTTACAGTTGGTGTTGATATATTGCTATATCGTATCATATCATATCGTGTTTTGGTGCTCATGCTAGGCAGGCTGAGATGGCGACGCCAAGTCCGGAGTACTCGCCTCTCGACTACGGATGGCGTCATTCTAGCCTTACTACTAAACCAACAGCTACAAAACCCTAAAAGATACAATAACAATTCTGACTGGTAACTGTCTATACATACTGTACATATCATTAATTAAAGACGATAATATTACTAATTAACAAAGTGGATATAATATTTGCCCGTCAACAAATATTAGACTTGTCATGAACGCAGTTTTAAAAGTAGCAAAAGTGAAAATAACATTAACATTAACTACCAAACATTAATTATACAAATGTAATTTAATTGACATCAATATTATGTGTAATTTTGTAATTGAATTTTTGCACGTCTGCGAGCAGACTGAACACATGCGCTACCTGCTTTTAAATTATATCTTTATTTACTGTGTTCTTGGCAAATAAACGCTTGAGTTTGAGTTTAAAAAATTATAGCATAATTTGGTGTAGATAAATTATAACAATAGTCCTCCTCGTCGCATCCGACGACGGCGACCCCTTGCAATCGTTTGTTGTTGTATTTGTTTTTTGCACACACAACGATTGACGACCTCCGTAGCCGAGAGGCGAGCATACCGGACTAGGTGGCGCTATCTCCGAGGTCCCGGGTTCGATTCCCGGTCGGGTCAATGTAGAAAAATAACTTTTCTATATTGTCTCGGGTCTGGGTATTGTGGTACCGTCGTTGTTTCTAATTTGTGTAACACAAGTGCTTCAGCTACTTATCAGGATCAGAGCAATGTATGTGGTGTTGTCCAATATTTATTTAACTGCGTCGAAAATAAATAAGATACCTACCAACAGTTGAGGTCATCACAAGTAGCTTAGTATCTGAATTCTCCAACAGAATCTCATTCCAAAATATCACAATAGTCTGATAAGGGTTAAAAAAAACAACAACAAAATTATAAATCGTAGACGCTGCTACGCGTCTACGTAATCGTAGCAGCAAAATGATCATCGTAGCAAGTTGATAATTGTAGATTCTGCTACGAACTGCTTGTAGCAGTCGCGTAGCTGTTACACGTGGCGGGGTTTTAGGAAAAAATGAAAATTTAAGTTCATAAACTATTTTTTGAGGTGGTTTTGCCTACTACCTCTCTCTTCCTCTATTGCCTAATCAAAAATTTCGTGCATCAATTACTTCATACTTCATACGCAAATTCACGGAATGAATTTTAAAAAACAGTGATTTTAGGTATTCGCATCCGAATCTTGCGATTTCGTATTCGGATTGGAATTCGCATGATTCAAAATGTCTCCTGGTCCCTGTTTAGTCTAGCAATAGTTAGTAAATTGTCATAAAGATAGACATTTCGCAGGGGACGGCACCTCAAAAAAAAAAACAAAATTGGTTTATATTCAAGAATGCCAGACCCACAATACACTTTTGTTTGTACCTCTGTTAATTTCACAAAAGAAGGCTGACTGGCCGACTTTTAAGAACCGGGTTAGATACCCGATCAACTCAATAACTATTATGTGTTCTGTGATATAGGCAACAAAATTTTCTAAATTGACGAATCGAATTTGAATTGTTGTTTGGCAGATATTTATCATATTAATATTAATTCATCATCATCATCATTTCAGCCATACGAATTCAACTTCTGAACACAGGCCTCCTCCAATGACTTTCATCAGGGGGGATTGCCACCACAGGCGGCAGGTGGGTTGGCGAGCGCAGTTTTTTTATAACATTTCGCACGCAGACACTGCTACCCGTCACGTGCTACAGGAATTAGTCGCCTCTTACAACACGCCCCCTGTTGGCGGTGGCGAAGTGTATTGTTTACGGTCTTCCCCACACATTTATTTATTAGAATATTTATTATCTTTCCACGTTAATCCACTGCCGGTCATAGGCCTCCCTCAATGCACGCCATTGAGCCCGATCCTCGGCTATACTTTTCCATCCACTGCCAGCAGCCTTGCGTATATCGTCGCTCCACCTTGTCGGAGGGCGCCACACGCTGCGTTTGCCTAGTCGCGGTCTCCACTTAAGAACAAGTGTAACTCATTAGCTATCTGTTCTATGGCAAATGTGACCAGCTCACTTCGACTTCAGCTTGCTTATCCTTTGAGCCATCTATAAAAGCCAATTTATTTTTGTAAATAGGCCTAAATTAAGCTGTTTTACACTTCCCAATTATTGTTTTACCTTACACTGCTTCGGGATGATATTGTGGGCTAGCGCCGATAAGAAGCAGCGCAAGAAACTCGGTCACTATTGTCAGCCTCTTTTTAAATAGTGTGTTTACATTACAAGATAAAATGTAGCTGTGCGAGCATGTGAGTATTTAATGGCATGGCATCTCAAATACTATGATTCTCTATCGAAAAACCTTATTTCTAATTACCAATATCACTCGTGTAATTTACTTTTAGTGATAAGACCGCTAAAATTGTGAATTTTTCTATGAACATCAACTGTAACATATTTTCCAGTGCAATAAAGAGTAATGCAATGCCGTGTGGAGACGGCCGAACGGAATACACTTCCCCACTGCCAACAGGAGGCGTGTCGTAAAAGGCGACTAATTCCTGTAGCACCAGACGGACAGCAGCGTTTACGTGCGAAATCTTATAAAAAACTGCGCTCGTCAACCCGCCTGCCAACCGTGGCAAGTATTGGCAATCCCCCCCCAATGATAGGTCATTGGGGGAGGTCTGTGTTCCGCAGTGGACGTCCTATTGCTGAAATGATGATCTATTTTAAGAATAACTTGGTTTAAATCATTTCACCCTGTATATACATTTCACATGCGAAAGATTCCGGAGCAGGAGGCACAAAGCGAACAGAAAATAAATCACACAGAAGTCATCGAGTCGTAAATTATTTATGCCATTTTATATTCTTGTATACCTGCCCTCCGGCGAGTCTATTAGGTTAAATATAAAATCGTATATTACAGAGAGACGAGTAGGTATGCGATTTGAGATATGATAGTAATGTTGTTTGAGCATTTTTAAAATTTTATTTATTGTAGGGAACCAAACAATTTACAGTGAAATATAGAAATGTTCACAAACGTAGCACTAAAAAAATGAAGTCTCCACTAATAGAAATAACATAGAACCGAGCAGCTTAACTAACATACGTTAGATAAAACAAAGTACAAAAAACATACAAGATATAAGATGAAAATTCCAAAATAATCAATTAAACCAAATTTAAGCAGCTAAGTTTCAGCACCTCTAATATATTTTTTATAAGAGAACTAATTGCCTGAACTTTGAACTTTGACGAAAGAATACGGTATTTTACACCACTAATCAATTGAAATACTTTTTTAGAACTCTTCCATATAATTTGTATGGCGATAGCAAACTATGATGTCACTGTTTACCCAACGGACTAACTTTATATGGATTTTGGAACAATTAAAATTGTATCGAATTTTTCAAATTAATTATAATGTGCCGAGTTATTGGGCCTAAAATAAGGTGACAGTTTTCATAAATGTTGTCTTAGCATTATTTAAGAATAGTGTAAACAACCCTATTCGGATATACTTACAGGTTGATATTAAATCCAAGTGTTATTTTACCAAAATGTATGATACTTACTCTCTTGAAATCATATGAAATGTCTAACCGAAATAGTGTTCAATATTTCTAGAGGTCCAAGAGTACATGATTAGGATCTTCGTTATGAAAAAAAACCCATTAAATAACGTAACAACATATTTTTAAAATTAATACTCGTTTCGTACATTCGTAATGAAAATTAATACCCGTAGAAAATCAGTGACTGAACGGGGTGAATGGTCATCTCGTAACGAACAGAATTTAGATATGATATCATCATTCATCATCATTTCAGCCACATGATGACCACTGCTGAACACAGGCCTCTCCCAATGACTTTCATTAGAGGGGATTGCCAATACTCGCCATACATGGCAGGCGGGTTGGCGAGCGCAGTTTTTTTGTATAAGATTTCGCACGCAGACGCTGCTGCCTCGTCTATCTGTCTCGTGCTACAGGAATTAGTCGCTTCTTACGACACGCCTCCTCTTGGCGGTGAGGAAGTGTATTCTTTAAGGCCGTCCCTGAGAGAGAGAGAGATAGAGATGATAGATTAAAGAAAAAAGAAGTTGTTAGGTTTATGTTTTTATTTTCATAAACATGATCCTTGTCGTATACCTGTTGACGTCTAGAAACATTCAGCACTATTTCGGCTAGACCTTATTTATTCGTAATAAGAATAACCTGTAAATTACGTACGTCAAATAATGTATAATAGCGTAAAATTTTCTAAAACAAATGTAGGTAGGTATTACTCATACATTATAACGGCTATTTTTACAAGCCTTATATCTTATATATATATTATAAAAAAAAATAAAAACCAACTTCAAAAAACTAAAACGCTAAAAATAATCTTAACACTTACGTACCTAATCAGTTACTTTTGGAGTCGGTGCAAACGAAAACATAGAATCTCTCATCGACTGGCACCGACTCCAAAAGTAACTAATTAGGTACGTAAGTGTTAAGATTATTTTTAGCGTTTTAGTTTTTTGACGTCGGTTTTTATTTTTTTTATAAAATTTACTTATTTCATCTATTTTAGTGAAAAATCCTATTCAAAACAAATCTTACGAGTGCAAACATAATTTAACTGCTAAACACCGATTTCATTTCCTATTTTTCCACCCTTAGCGGTGAATTTTTTTTCAAAAATGTTTGATTATAGTATCTTTGAAGTGTAAGCTATTCATTAAAAAAAGAATCATCAAAATCGGTTCACATTTGGCAAAGATATTAGAAGATAGATACTAAAATCAGTCGGCGTGGTACGGAGTTCATGCAATGTTTGATGATTTTCTTATAGATCCCATCATCAGAATTTAACCAAATTTGTATGGGACCATTCTGAAAGTATTACCTTTCAAATAAAAAAATAATTATCGAAATCGGTCAACGCAGTAACGAATGATCGCTGAACATACATAAAAAAAAAAAAGATACCGACGAATTGAGAACCTCCTCCTTTTTTGAAGTCGGTTAAAAAGGGAGTCGGGTTAGTTATACCATTTATAAGTCAAGAACGGCTGGACCGATTTTTATGATATTTGCTTTGTTGAATTTGTCTCCGAATAGCAGAATAACTATAAAAACAAGGAAAATTCACGAAAAAAAATATTCTAAGGGGCGGTACGAAGTTTGCCGGGACAGCTAGTTCAAAGATAAACCCAGTTATCAATACAGAAAAGTCACAATACGTCCAGATAAGGCTATTACTGCTCAATAGCAAGCAATAAAAAAGTGCATTAGTTTGAGTTATTGCGTTTGGTACCTCAGCCTTTGTTGGCCATCTATCAATTTTATTGTTTTCTTGCGTTGCAATTTACCTTTAAGAAAAATTATGGCAGATGTTATCTAATAATGTCGCTCTAATAAAATAATAATGTCGGCTTGCTGTGCTCGCGGCTTTGTCCGCGTTGAATACGGTAGTAAATACTCAATTCAATTCAATATATTTATTGCGTCATAATCTAAGTGTAAGTACAATAAGGTGTAAAATAATAATAAACATCTATTCAGATTTAAAATCCACACAATTATGTTAGTAAACATGAAGTTTTTATTTCATACCAGCTCTTGCCCGCGACTTCGTTCACGTGATATTTAGTTTATTTATAAAGGATTTTCTGCGCTACTTTCTTATTTTTTTCTTTCATTAGAACCTTCTCCTAACAATAATTAACATTTAACAAAAAAAATTTTAACGAAATTGTTCCATTCGCTAACGCGTGATGCGATGACCAAGAGAAATATATATTCATTTTCATATAAATAATAATAATAATAATAAACAAATCGTTTATTAAATACTAGGAAAGCAGTTACATTTGTATTTGGTAAAACTTATAACAGTGCAAAAGATGATATTTTGCCTGAATTAGGTAGAACCTGTGCTTCAGGCGAGAAAGATGTTACGCGTATTTAGATTATATAAATGAACAATAAGTAATTAACTTAACTACAACTTATTACTTAGGTAACAATACAATTTTGAATTAATTGAGATACTACTATTCTATCTTCATTTACAAGTTAGAAGTAATTCTTCTGTTTTATCGTAGGAAAAGCTTTTTAAATATTTATCAAGTACTATTTTACAATTATAATAATTTAGTTCATAGATATTAAGAGCTTTATTTATTCTATTATTAGCCTAAAATGTAAACAAAATGTATTTGTGAAAATATATTGTGACGTTGACGTTACATTCAACATTCGTGGCAACTGAACTGTTATATAGCCAGCACCACCATCATTACCATCATTTCAGCCATATGTCGTCCACTGCTGAACTTATGCCTCCTCCACTGACTTCCAGATTGGCCGGTGAGAAGCGGCCTGCATCCAGCGGCTTCCTGCAACCTTTACCAGGTCGTCTGTCCCCTTGTGGGCGGATATCCTAGTGTATAATTTATAATGTTAGTGTAGTTGAGAATGTCTCGAATGACTAAAGAAAACTGATTAAAAGAAGCTTTATCATTTTTATTCTATTGACAAATTAGTCTTAAGTCTACACTTTAAAAAATATATGCCAACTAATAGCGATTTTCTCTTAGTTGACGTAAAATAAATAAAACAATAATGATAATACTTAAATCAATCAAAGCTAAATTATAGTTCTAAAAATAACTTAATTTGTGATTAAACTAAACAAGTAAGTAGGTACGTTTATTAACTCTAACAAGTTTGAATATGTAACATCTATCATTATTTACTTGAATCAACCAATTTTCATAGTTATAATAAACAATTAAGTTAAATCAATCTACATAAACTAATTGAAAGAACTATGTAAACTTATAGTACTGACGATTTCATTGTAATTTATTTTATTTTATTATTTACATTGATTATTTGTAAAACGTCATCAAGCTGCACCAGAATCAGCCCCTAGGGGGTTGTCGATATATTAAAAATAACCCTGTATATAACCTCAACACCAACTATACCAGTCTGTTCTAATAAGGCTATGTTTGATTACAACTATCATTATCATATAATATATTATGATGATGATAATATTATTGTGCACAGCCAATGGATGGAAATAAATAATTTGGAGCGATACACGTCTGAGATATGAAGGGTTATTTGTTTGGCACATACATATGTCCTGGAGTAAGAGTTGAATTGGATATGACATGTTTAAGTTCACAAACATTTTAGATAAATACATTTAAATTTTTTACGAGTCTTATTAGGTAGTACGACATCCGTTTTTATTTATCTTATTTTAAAAAATGAATCGCTTTTTCCCTTGGTCATCGCATCACGCGTGAACGGATGGAACAATTTCGCTAATTATTTTTTTGTTGTGTTAATTATTGTCACGAGAAGGTTCTTATGAAAGAAAAAATTAAGAAAGTAGCGCAATTTTTTTTTAAGAAAGTCCACGCGAACGAAGTCGCGGGCAACAGCTAGTACTGGATAAAAAATAGAATAAATAATTATCACATCATCATCATTTTAGCCATAGGACGTCCACTGCTGAACATAGGCCTCCCCTATTGACTTCCAGATTCGCCGGTTGAAAGCGGCCTGCGACTGCGACCTCTACCAAATAATTACCTATACATAATTAAAAAATAATTGCTGAGTTTTTGTTTGCACCAATATTGGAGTGGTTTGGGAAAAAAGAAGATTCGGAAAAAACTAAATGAACAGCCAAAAAATCTAAATTGTCAATTTTGTACGGGCATACACTTTATCAGGTAGGATGACGTTCAACGGGTCATCTAGTTATTCCCCGCGACTTCGTTTGCGTGGTATTTGAAAAACTATAGTTAGTTTTAACTAAAGATCATGCGAATGAAATCGCGGACAACATCTAGTGTCACATTTTTTTTTACATTATTTTTTTTGCTAACTGAATAGCGACATAATGATAAGAAGCGCCATCTGTAATGACAGTTATCTTGCATCATTTATAAAACGGTTCATTTTTCTAAATTAAAAAGTATCCTATTTGCTATTCCAGGCTATAATCTATTTCTGTGACAAATTTCATCTAGATCCGTTTAGCCGTTTTGGCATAAGTAACAAATATCCATAAGAGTATAGACACAAATATCAATATCAATATTACAACACATTACAAATATCAATATTAGTAAGAAGTAAAATGAATATACCGTATTTAACAGCGTTATTAATGTCTAATTCCTAGCACCTTTCATAACATAAACATGATTCGGTGGAGGGTAGTCGAACGAAAAGCATGGTCGATCTATTTTAGTGGTTTTTATTTATCATTTAAAGAGCTTTAGAGTACAAGTTTGGTGTAGTTTGTGTTTTAATGTTTTGTGAAGTGATAAAGATCTGAAATTATTGAAACATCATTTTGCTCAACGCCGCATCGAGTGTCAAGTGACTTGTCTCAGGACTTGCTTTCGACCCGATAGCGTCTTGAAACCTGCTTCTACGGGAAGAGTAGCCTCCACTGAATCCAAGAAAAGCAATAAAAACTAAACACCCGTTATTTATTGTAAACTATATCAAGTATACACTCGACATTGTCAGAATCACTGCAATGTTAAAGATCGGGAAATTTCATAAAAAAATAAAAAACATGATGCATATTTTATGCCATATCCAACTAAGTATTTAGTTATCTATTTTAACACTCTTTCTCTCGCATTCATATTCACCATCTCCATTGGATTGAACTGTGCAAATGTGATGACGTCATTAGGCCTTCATTTTCCACCGGGTAGGGAGGAGTGGGAGGATTGATAGTAGTCATTTGTTCCCTGCTTTGTCTCCTCGCATCGCTGCTGTCAGTTAAATTGAGTTGTTTTGGAATATTGAAATATTGAGCAGAGTTGCTGATTGATATGGAAATTTTATGCTGTTTAGGATATGAGGTGTTGAGACAAAAGCTATTTTACGATTCAATTCATAAAATAATGATGTGGGTGCTCAAATATCTTTGTTTAAGAATACAGATAAATATTGTATAAAAAATATAAATACATGTAAGCAGGAAATCTTTTAAGAAGAGAACACACAAGAGAACTGTTTTAGATTCATTTTTAATAACTTAAATATCAAGTATTTTCATAATTATATTGTACATTTACTTGTTAAAAAATATAACAAAAAATACGCTTTTGGAAACCTTAAAGATCTAACCGCATTTTCGCTGCATCGCGAGACGCGGCGCGGCGCTGCATGTGACTTTGTATGCGTAGCAGTTGCTTGCCGTGTTGAAACTATAGTTATAAAACTCATTTAAAAATATTAAGCTGCACCGCTCGGTACAGCGCAAGTGTGGTCCGACCTTGAGGCCTTGAGGCGGGATTCGAACCCGCAATCGCTGGCTTAAATGTTAATTTTAAATTATGGTTACACGTACAAGTAGAGTCAAAGTACACGTCAAAGTAGTAAGACGTCGATAATACTATACGATTACGACGTGTGACATTGTTTTAGTAAAGCTATTGATTCCGGTTTCAAAGTTACACTACCCACAACTCAACAGATACTCATTTACTAAATAATCGCAAGTCACCCATACTGTTTAATTACCAAAATGTTCCAATTAATTTGATATTCCGTATTTGTAAACTAACATTGAGATCACAGATAGGTGGCATTAGGCAAATTGTAGCCTCAGGCGAGAGGACGAAGCGGTATCTAAGGCTTAGGGGGGCCGGATACATAACTTAGTAGTGTAATGAAATAACTATGGTAGGTAAGTATATTTAGTTGGCAACTGTATACCTACTTCCGACGATCAATAAATGAATTGAAATTAACGTCCCCGTTTTAATTTTTTTTAATTGTCTTACTTCTTACTACTATTTAATTATAAATATGAATGTTTGGATGGATGGATGTTTGTTACTGAATCACGCCAGAACGGCTAAACGGGTCTGGATGAAATTTGGCACAGAGATAGAATATAGTCTGGAATAGCAAATAGGTTACTTTTGATCCCGGAAAAATTAAGGTTAAATTTGTTTTTGTTTTCACAGAGGAAGGGATCGAAATGATTTTTTGCATAGCGGTAGTTGAAGAGTCAGAAAATGACATAGGCTACTTTTTATTAAAAAATACAGTTCCTTTGGATCAATAGGATTAATAATTTAATTAAATAAATAAAAATAGCCTTTATTTCCGAGTACATAAAGTACCAAAAAAATTATAATAATCACAGAATGTCTCTAGCCTCGGTGTGCCTTACAGCATAGGCCTCCTCCAACAATTTCCACTGCTGCCTGTCAGCTGCAACTCTTGTCCAAACAGGCCCCAGGGTCATCCTTTTTTCGTCTTCCCATCTTCTCGTCGGATGACCTCTGTTTCTGGTGCCATCCTTCGGATACCAGAGTGTAACCTGTTTGCTCCATTTTTCTTTGGGGCATCGAAGCATGTGGCCAGCCCATTTCCATTTCACTTGGTCAATGTGAGATAGTATATCTGTTAGTTTTGTTATGTGCCTGATTTCGGTGTTCTTTAGTTAATTATGGAATAATTTAATTAAGAACTATTAATAATTCGCGTCCTAAGTGAGTGAAATAGAGGGTGACAAGCCCTATTCCTCGCGGGCAAAGCCGCAGGCACAGCTACTAGTTTATAAAAAGACTATAAATATGAGACGAATCAATACAGCCCAAACGCGAAGATTATACTACTTAGTAGCTTTTGACAAGTTCTTCCTGAATCCATCATCATATCAGCTTCATAGTATCAGTTACACTTTTCATCATCATTTCAGCCACTGCTTGCAGCAGCAGGCATCGTTGAATGACTTCCAGATTGGCCGGTTGGAAGCGGCTTTTATCCAGCGACTTTACCAGGTCGTTTGTCCACCTTGTTGGTGTTCTACGCTGTAGTAAATATATTTACAAAGTTTGAAATCGATACGGAAATTAAAAGTAGCTGCAACTCATTCCAAGATTTAATTACATATAGTTATATATTATATTTAATTATATATAGTATTACGACCTCCGTAGCCGAGAGGCGAACATACCGGACTTGGTGTCGCTATCTCTAGAGGTCCCGGGTTCGATTCCCGGTCGGGTCAATGTAGAAAACTTTTCTATATTGTCTCGGGTCTGGGTGTTGTGGTACCGTCGTTGTTTCTGATTTCTGTAACACAAGTGCTTCAGCAACTTATCATAGGATCAGAGCAATGTATGTGATGTTGTCTAATATTTATTTATTTATTTATTTATTTATTACACGTAAAGTACGAAAAAGGTCTAATGATGGACAGCGGAGAGGAAGCAGAAGGCTATCCGCCGCCCATGCACTGGGCACCAGAGCAGGGATTACATCCTCCACCTGCCTCTTCCTAATGGACTGCCAACGACTGACACGGGGACCCGTCAGCCTTCCGCTTACAAGAGAGCCCGCAACGGCACAGTGCGTGTTCTACGCGCCACTCGCAGAAGACTCGGGGGCTTCCCTCCCCTCTAAACCGGGTGATGTTTGATGACAGGCGAGGTACAGCGGAGCTGGGACTGCGGAGTATGTCTATGGCCCTAGCCTTAAGGTAAAACCTGCAGCCCTGACTCACATGGCTCTGGAGGGATACTGTCAGGTTTTAATGGGCATACGGACCTCACTCTGCAGCCCACATAACCCCCAGCCACTCCCACCGTTGGTGTGGTATGATGCGTAACGCATTTTCTTGACGCGAAAAAAGTTTTGATGATGGAGGAGGTAATATTTTTGATGCAGATCTCAAAAATTGCCTGACTTGCAGAGAAATCATCCAGGTAAGTACTAACTTAATTATTTTTTTACATTTACAATAATTTATATTAAATAAAAACATATTTAAAAAATTGTCGGTGGGTTTAAAGTAAATTATTATGCGTAAGGTACGTTTGTACATGTTTTATGTTTGTAAAATAGTTTAATTTTATAATTTTGTTATAGATCAACAAACTCATAAGTTGTAACATTAATTAATTCATGTAATCCCTGATACACTACAGACATCGAACCTGCTTCCACGTGATTAGTCAAAGGCGGCCACTAGTCGCCCACGGCGATGGCCTAATGGATTGTTCTTGTGTAAACACCATTTGCATTGCAAGGTTCAGTGCTGATGTAAGGTTATGTGGGTTAGAAGGGTGACTTTTAAATTGGGTATCTTAGAACAATTTACGTAATTGTCAAAGTGTTGGTTTATCATTATTTGATATGTCTAAAGTCCCTATGTCCTTCGTGAATCAGCAGGCCTACAACAAAAGTACAAACCTAAGTAATAAATAAAAAATGATAAATAAATAATAAATTATTTCCACAATCACACCAATTATCTATGAATAATAAATAAATAACTATTAATTTGTGTTAATCCTTTGACAAATTATGAATGACTGAAACTAGCTGTGTAAAAACACGACTGTTTTCAATTGCTTGATAATTTTCAAAAGTTTGACACAAGTAGATTGTAATTTTAATTGATTTGGTTTATAGGTCCGAATGAACGAAATATTTTCGTAGTAGGGCTTCGCCATAGTAAGCTTGTACTATGGCGACTAGATAATGGATAAACATACATAAATAAATAAACTTCTATGACTTAGGTACAAATGCTCGTGCTCATCAAATAAACATTTGCCCATTGCGCGACTCGAACCCGCAACCTGATGTTATTGTTACAATACAGGTACGCAATCAGCTTGTTGAGAAATGAAAATGAAAATATAATGTTTTAAAAGAATTGTAAGTACCTTATAATGATCTAGAATCTACCTGTGTTTTAATTGTACACCTAACTAGCATTTCACTTAATTATTCACCTAACAGTATTTATCCAAGGGAAAACAGTAGTCTACGCTAGAACAACAAAACGGTAAAATAAGACCATACTAATTAAACCATAATCCGAGTCCCGCGTTCTTTCTAATTACACCCATCTTCTAATAACTGTAATAAAAATTACCCGAGTTCAGGGGGAATTGCTTTATTTCGCACTAAAAAGATCCCGGTAATCCATCAGGAGCCGTCAAAACAAACAAAATGGCGGAAATTTAAAATGGCCGCCAGGTGCACGGTTTAAAATGCGGATTTTTAATGAATTCATTGCATTATTCTCCTTTAGATGTTACGGCGATCCGTACACTTTGTAGTTTAAAGTGGATATTCTAAGTTTTTAAATCTATCAAGAACTCTCTTGTTGTTTTATAACTAATAAACGGCCAATCCGACCAAATATAATACAACATTATACTAGATTAACTATTTTTCGGGTATAATCTTACTCCTTGAATTTAACCTTGGATAACTTTGTTTACGTTTTTCCAATTTAATTGAGAATTACACTATACTCGGTTTTGTTATTCTATATGTTTCAAATGTAAATTAATGATGAACGAATGGATAAAATTCATGTAATTTATTTCTTCTAGACTGAATTAATTTTAATTTTGTAGGCAATGCAACCACATCTTGTAAGTTTCTATGTGACAAGTGTGGATTTGACAAGTGACAACTTTGATAATAATTTGTATTTATATATTGATATTTATTCATAAGGTACACCAACAGCAAAACACATAAAACATTAACAACAGGTATACACAGCATTTACCACAATGTGTAGCTTAAGTTTACAATACTAGGTACAAAATAACTAAAACTAAATTAAAAAGGAAAACACAAAAGACAAAAACTAACCAAGGAATGAGTGCGTGCTGAGAGGGTGAAAAGTAATTGGTCAATTTTTTTTTGAAGCTTCGGGCAGACTTACTTATTCTCAGTTTGTCTTATACTCGCCCAAAATCATCCGTTTAAATATTTAATAGTGTTTAATTATCTTATTTTGGTGGTTGGTAAAATGCAAAACCTTCTTACTCTAGATTAAGCAGTGGTTTACTCTCGAGTAAAAACCTACTACTGCTTGGTCGAATCGGGTGAAAAGAGAAGAAATCGCTAGTCTTACCAATATTATATGAATTTTTATATAATCATGATTTAATAGCTGAATAAGACACACATAAATATTACGTTTGTGTAAGTTCGCACATCAACGTAATATCATCGCTATTGGATCTGAAGTGACATCACCAAATTATTCTAGCCCTCATAAAATAGGTGCAAGGTGACTGACTCGTTGGCCATATAACTCAAACAAAAGACCTAGATCCCTACGAATAACGAGCTGAGCTATAAAACCTATTGAGTGTTGATCGTAAAGCGAATTTTCAGCGCGATTGCACTGTTCAATAGTGCTGACGAAGTCTTTATCGATATCTAGTCATAGAAATATAGGGTATCGATATCAGTTCGAAAGACCTATAGGTTATATCCAATGTAATCGAAGGAAGGGAATATAAAATATGGTTATAAACCTAAAAATGTTAGTTGAGTTAGTCGAGTTAAGAGTCGAGTACTTAAGACTCTGAATCTCTAATACGAAACAAAGTCGGTTAGTTACACCATTTATAAGTCAACAACTGCTGTACCGATTTTTATGATCTTTGTTTTGTTGAATTGGTTTCCGCTCCGAATAGCAGAATAATCATTAAAACAACAGAAAATTTTACGAAAAAAAATGTATAAAGGGGCGGTACGAAATTCGCAGGGACCGCTAGTATTTTATAAATAAAACTGTTCGTCTTTAGCGTAATTAAAAAGTTTATCTGGCTATAGCATTCCTGATGCGTATTATTCTCCAGTAGTTCTTGTAGAATTTAGATCGCTGATTCTGGTAGTCGGGGTTGAAGGTCCATGTTCAGTCGTCGAAAATAATTTTGTGGGTTTCAGTTTTTAGTGGTGAGAGTAATAAGCTGTAGGTAGTTGACTGTTTGAAAGCTTTATTGCAATAGAACGTTACATACAAAAATCATGACGTGTATGACTGTCGCGCGATTAAAATTAGCCAATAAGATCGCTGCTCCATGACGTGATATTTTGCGTTTCGTTTAACAGAAGATCGTATTACTGCTGTAACAGGTACTATTTACTACAATGGACTTACTACGCTAGAGATGTCCCCGGAAAAAAATATATACCTAACACAATTGACGACCTCCGTACCCAAGAGGCTAGCACGCTGGACTTGGCGTCGCCATCTCTGAGGTCCCGGGCTCGACCGGTCGGGTCAATGTAGATTATTAACTTTTCTATATTATTTTGCGTCTAGGTGGTGTGGATGCCGTAGTTGTTTCTAATTTATATAATACAAGTGCTTTAGCTACATACTTTAGGATTAGAACATAGTATGTGATGTTGCCCAATATTTAAAAAATATTAATAGCTACAAGGGTGCTAGCCAACTCTTTTGCTATGCTAGCTTATTCGAGACCATGGGTGTTTTATCCAGCAATGTTATTATTATATACGCCTCATGTTATCATAGCCATTTTGTCCTTTTGTGCTATCAAGACAAGGAAACATTAAAAATAACAAATTAAATGAAACATGGTTAAAGCAAGATGTCGTTAACAAAAACATCGATAGTTCGTCATCACTATTTCTCGATCTATTCATGGGTTTACGACTGAGTTGCCTTATTGTTTATTGTGCTCGGTATGATCTGATTTTAATCTATCTCTTACGTTTATTTCTAGCGTTTTCTAGCTTTTCTCTTCATTTTACTCATCCAATTATTATATTCAATATCGTGGAATAGCTATCAATATTGTATCCAGAAAATATGTTTATAATTCTTACTAAATTGTTACATTATTTTTACGTTAAAGGTTGGTCCCGGCTAGTCGTGAAACCTAGTCCTCGGGACGTTTAATAATACTTAAATACAGGGTTACATTGCAAAGGGATGCCAAAACCTTAGGAGTGGCTCAGAATCAGTAACTTAATCGAACTATGCAAAGACCCAAAACATTTTTTTTCACATTATTCCTATCCGCTGCTAAAAGTATGACTTTTAACGTAGTGCATACGTACAAGCGTGGATGTAGCGTGAAGTCTCTCTATTGACTTTATTTTCGGATATTTTAAAGTTTTTTTTTTTCGTAAAATACGATTATTAAAAATAATCACGACGCTTCCTAATATTGTTTTTTAAATTTGGCCTTTGGCATCCTTTGCAATGTAACCCTGTATATCGGTTTCAACACTTATACTTAACCTAGGTACCTCATTTTTCTAGAACAATATTTCTTGAAGTGATTATGCGCATTGCGATTTCCAGTGTTCCCGAGGCGTTCTCCCGAGTCTTTAATCTGGATCACATTAAACTTGATACTTTGTTTCAAATTGCATCCGAGACGACTTGTAAAAACCTATACATAATGCATGCTTCGCCTGCAGCTGGAGTCAGGCTCGTACTAAGGCTTTACTTAGAAAGAAAATGTGAAAAGTGAGTTAAAAATATACATAATACTAGCTGCGCTCTACCCGCTTGTAATATGGCTTGTTATCCTCTATTTTACTCCCTTAGGTGAATAAAAAATAGTTTGTAGCCTTTGTCATTATTTGACCACAAAAATAACACGGTGCAAAAAATCATGTTGATTCTTGGTTGTGTAAAAAACAAAAACAAATCTATCCCACGGCCCACGGCAACCATAAATTATTTGGGATAAAAGGATGTGCTATTTCAGACTAAATTTATCTCTGAACCAAATATCATCTAAATTCGTTTAGCCGTTCTGGCGTAATTGAGTAACAAACGGATGTTTGGCATGGATGTTTAACAACGGATGGATTTGCATCTAAATTTTGGAATTTATAATGTTAGTAATTATAATATTAGTAAGATTGCCTTAGCGTACTCAACGAAAGACAGTTTATTAGTAGAAACTAGTTTAATTTTTAAAAGTTTAATGCGATACAGCTGCGAATCGTTTGGGCTCATCATAATCAGCTCACATCAGTCCACTGCTGGTAATAGGCCTTTCCCGATTCACGTCAAGAGTATGATCCTTGGCATTTTTTCCCCATTCGCTGCCAGCAGCAGCCCTACGCTCTACGCTGCATTTTCCAAGTCAGGGACTCCACTCAAGAAGTAAAGAACACGTCTACCCCATCGGTTATTTGTTCTACAGCAATAGTAATAAGCCCACTGCCAGTTTAGCTTGCTCAGATAGGAGTTTATTTCTTGAGATGGCACCTGTTGCCTGCAAGCACCTGTCAAGAGTTCACTGTCACCTATTCATAGGCGCCATAAGCGACTTTTAGACAAGTGCTTGCAGCAACCGGTGCCATATTACAAGCTAGGCTTTTTCTTCTTAAATGTATGAAATAACGTACTGACACTGCGGCTGTACTACGGCTATGGCTACGGATTCAAGACTACGAAATTAAAAGTAGAATTCTACGACTTACGTTTGTATTGACTACAAGGCTACGAAGATAAAGCTCGTAGCATTCTTTTAAAAAGTACCACGAGTACTTTAGCATTTCTTTTAAAACAGTACAAAAACTTGTCTAAAAATTAAAGATAATTTTTATATGACAAGATGTTAATTCCTTACTGACTTGGAGAACCATACTGCACATTTATACCGATAGGTGTCGCATTGTGTTCGGTCTTGTCCGTGTGATTATTTGATCAATGGTTCTGTCACTACTGCCATTGATCAAATAATTACTACGATAAAGTAAATAAATTGCTTTCACAATCACACCAATTATCTAGCCCCAAACTAAGCAAATCTTGTGCTATGGCGACTAGATAACAGATAAAACATATTTTAATACTTTTATAAATATATGACTAAGGTACAAATGCTAGTGCTCATCACACAAACATTTGCCTCTTGCGGGATTCGAACCTGCAACCGCTGGCTTTGGAGTCCGGAGCGAACCACTACACCAGACGTTTGTCAGATAAGATAAGTTGTCAAGCGTGTATCAAACTTGCGTCATATTAGCGAGGACAGAAAAAAAAAGAACTTTGACATTTGCGTGGACATTAGTTGACAGCGGTTGACAAGACCAAACACGCTAGCGCCATCTGTGATTAATATCATCGCTCTGCCTGTGCTTACCCAAGGTAATTGGTAATTTAAATATTGGTACCCATTGGTGGCCCGGACAAGACGGATATAATGTTTTTAGGAAGTTGGCTCAGGGATCTATTAGATCGTGCTAGGAAAAAAAACTTCCCATCGGATTATACGAGTTATGATTTTTTACTTGAAAATTTGTAAATATCACTGGTCATCATCATCATCATCATGTCAGCCATGGACGTCCAAAGCTAAACATAGCCCCCCAATGAAAGTCATTGGGGGAGGGGGGGGGGATTGCTATTACTCGCTACGCTTGGCAGGCGGGTTGGCAAGCGCAGTTTTTTATAAGATTTCGCACGCAGACGCTGCTGCCCGTCTCGTGCTACAGGGATTAGTCGCCTCTTACGACACGTCTCCTGTTGGCGGTGGGGGAGTGTATTCTTTACGGCCGTCCCCACACGGCACTATCACTGGTATTCTAATGAAAATTTCACTTATTTTAATTACAGATCCTCAGATAAACGCTGTATCTTTAAAAAAAAAAGACTTTAAGTGCATTTAATTATAATTTGAAATTGAAAAGTGACTTGGTCTGAACTCTACGGATTTTTTAAAACTGCAATTTTAAAAAGTAATGCTGGCAGGATCTGTTGGGTGCCTAAGGCCTAAGCCAAATTCCTAAAAAAAAAATATTCATATGGTCTGGGCTGTACAGTGAAATTAAAAAAAACACGCCTTTTCGAGTGTGAAACATAGTAGGGGTTCTATGGTTACCGTTAAAAGATAGCAGTTATTCCTAGAGCTGAAATACAGCCAGTTATCGTTCGGAAGCGCCCGAGGTGTAGCGAGATGGAACTCTGACTTATCGGGCTCCATTACAGCTGGAAGTCATCGTATAAATACCAAAATACTATTACAAAATATACACCCACATGCTCGACTAACTACAGAAGTAATGGTTTTATTATTAGAGCTTGCAAAGAGATATATATATTGCACATCGTCATATTTCACGAGAAACTGATGCACTTTCGTTATTTGTTAAAAGGGCCACTCGATGTAGTTGAGCCCTAGTACGATAACCTACTAGTTAAGGGCCTGTATTATTGTTTTGTGCCCTTGTATTAATTCTTTCTAATAATTTTTTTTATCCTGTCAACATATTACTGTAAAAACTATTAATGAAAACTTGTAATGCTTTAGTACTATACATTATTTGTGAACTAAATGTAACATTGATAGCTGTTTGTTTCCTTAATAAAGATAAATAAATAAAAACATGCTCTGTGCTTACATCGTCCGGTTAAAAATTAAATTAAAACAAGTCTGTAAAAGTCTCACCACAGGGTACAGGACTTACCTTAACTATGATAGTTAAGATTAATTAAGATTCAAACGATACAAAGGCTGGCCAATACTTGGGTCAACGCATTTGTAGCTATTCAGCGTGGCAACGTGGCCAGCGTTTTGGGCACCTTTCCCTAAGAAAGCGAGCTTAATCAGATATTTTATTTATGTTTTTTTCCTTATAAATAAAATATCAGATTATGTGCAAATAATATAGGGTTTTTAAAAAAATTACTTTGTATTCTCTTTATAACCAAAAAAAGATGGCGTGACGACTTGGTTAACTTAACGAGGGATTGGGAGTCATTGGCGATAGATAGAGATCGATGGAAGAGCCTGGGGGAGACCTTTGCCCAGCAGTGGGATTGAAAAGGTTGATAAAAAAAATAAAAAAAAATAATTCTCTTTATCTTTTATTAGGGTTAGCTTTTAAGTTAAGTTAGTTTTCGCGTCAATTTTGTAAATATTTGAATAAACATTAAGATTCAAGTTATATGGGTATATTACTGTCCGTCAGATTGCACATAAACAATTCTCGCCATGTAATATTAATGTCGGACAGTACATGTGGTGTCCTAATCAAATAATTAGTGGAATTGTAGACGCGCCATTATTAATTCAATATCTCTGGGCAGCCATGTTTGTAGAAAAGACTGGTTCGCTCTACTTTGGGTAAAACAAAGAATACACTGCACGTGATTAAATAAAAGAAGAATAAATACTGGTTAAGAGTGGATTAGAACATTGCTGTAATGATATGACACAATATTAGGTACATTTTATCTTGTGATGTAAACACAATATTTAAAAAGAAGGCTATTTGCCTTGTACCAAAATTTACTAATTATTTAGTTTAATAGATTGCGTCATATGGAACCGAAACATATCAATAGTTATTAAAAATAATACATGATTACTTTAAAAAATGCATTTTCGAATGTTATATTTTTTCGGTATTTTACATTGTCAAAAACGTCGGCAACAATGACAGGCACGTCACCATTGACTAACTTTGTACTAGAACTGACATCCCAAAGCAAGACTATGCGCTACGCTTGCACATGGTATGAGTAGTGTGACCGTCGACGAAGGTTTTTAACATGCCTGTTCTAGATCTTTGTAACTCAATGGATATATAAAGGCTCGTGACGTCACTAACAAGTACATCATGGCCGACGGCGTTTTTGCTTTTTAAAAGCCTACCTTTACATAAAGAATGAAATACTATTTTTTATTATTCTCAAAGGTTTAAAAATTAAAATAAAGTTGTTGACGCTTTATTTAAATATTACCAACAATAATAACTCTATTCCAGAAAATAGTCAAATAGCCTATTGTAACCGAGTTTCTTGCGCTGCTTCTTCTCGGCGCTAGCCAACAATATTGTCCCGAAGCAGTGGTAGGGTAAAATAATAATTGGGCCGTGTAAAAGAGCTTAATTTAGGCCTATTTGCAAAAATAAATTGGTTTTATTAAATCTCATAATAAAAACTGGCAAAGTGCAAGTCAGATTTGCAAACGATCCTCCGTAGAAAGCACATCACAATATTTAACACTAATCCCTATTTTTTTAAATAGTCAAGTAAAAACAAGACAGTTGCTTCAACAATATGTGATTGTTTAAAAATATGTCGCAAAAACAGAATACACACACACGTGTGTGTGTGTGTGTTGTATGTGCATACTGGCTGGGCTTTTTATTATTAGTCGATTTATTTAAGAGTACACATTACACTATACTAGAGACGTTTGTATATTTTGCCATTATTCATATCAAGCTAAAAACGCCGAAAAAACGTTTGTTGTATAGTGACTCAAAACTGGTAGCATGTAACTGATACACTTTTTGTTGAATAGTATAAAAACAAGAGTTAAGTACTCGATTATCTTCTATCTGGACAAATATCATATTTACTGTTATTATTGTAAAATAAAAGTTTATTATAGTGTATAACATCTTCACCGACATAAATTGACATGATAAAAAAAAATGTAAAACATTCTATTTGCAAAATCAAGAATGTGATAATTATGATCACGTTACAATCTATATCAATACCTATACTACGCAAGGTGTATGCTTGCAAGTCATAACAATAGTAAGTTATTGTGTTTCAAAACAGAAGGCTATGTAAAATCTATGTTATCTAACATTCCGTTCATACAATACACGTATTTAACACTAAACAGCGCGAAAGGCATCTGAAATCCATCGGACCGCACATTATGCGAGATTATCAACCCTCAAGCGCTGCCTTAATTACCTGCGCACTTTAACTCAATACGCCGAGTACTCGGTCTAAAGTGCCGGCTATAGTGCCCGAGACTAACTTTATTTCGGTCCGTTCGACCCTTCAAATCCCTGTTTAATGACCAGCCTTTGCGGGTTACTCGCGGTACTGTCATCGATTTAGATACGCTTGATTTGATTATTTACTGAAAAAGTTGTGGTTTTTGTTGTTAAAATACTGAGCGAAAAAGGTTCCACTTTTGACACATCAGATATCTTTTATAGTTTTATTGTTATGTATTTTTCTTTCATGTGTGTGATTTCCATTGTTTTTCAGGTCTACCGTGGGTAAGTGGCACGCGAAGGGCTTAAAGATTTCTATTTCTATTCCTAAAAATGTTTAGCACATATATCAGAACCAAACTGCTGTAAACTTTTATTCTAAGTATATTGTTATGTTCATTTCTATCTGAACTTATATATTTATCCATTAGGTATATTAAATTTCACACTAAGCTCTCCGCACCACTTTCCCCTTTCTTCTTATCTGTCCTCTACCTGAAGGTTGTCTGGAAGAGATCGCTTTTAGCGATAAGACCGCCTAAATTGTGCATCTTTCTGTAAACACAAATTGTAACTTCTTTGTATGGTGTACAATAAAGAGTATCTATCTATCTATCTATCTATCTATTTTTAATGTATGTGCCTTAATATTCTGTAATTTTTACATTTGTATGTATGGTTCTGAATTAGTTCTTCTATTCCATTTTGTTCTATTGTATTATAACTTTTTGTAAAATAACGTTTTAAAGTGTTTTTCGCAACATACTACAAAAAAACTTATAAACGTACGTAAACTCCTGTAGCCACTCTCTAAATCTGTTTATTTCTCTCCTAGACCGAGAAGAGACAGTTTAAAAAAAAGACGTCAAACCAAATTAAGCCTCTGTAATCGTGGCACCCACTGACCATTTTAAAAAGGATTTTCATTCATAAACAGCTCATGTCTGTCTTCTGCTACACAGGCCACTCCCACTGCACGCCACCGAGCCCGTTCTTTCATCCAGTAACAGCATCAGCAGCGTATATCATAGGTCCACCTTGTCGGAGGCCTTCGCTAGATCATTACACCTTACTTTCGGCGGGTTCAATACACCTGCATTTCCCAGAGTCCCCTACCGTTACTGTCGTATAATTTTCAC
The DNA here is from genome assembly GCA_963576865.1 of Anania hortulata. Lineage (NCBI taxonomy): Eukaryota > Metazoa > Arthropoda > Insecta > Lepidoptera > Crambidae > Anania > Anania hortulata. The sequence continues at coordinate 16,486,721 of OY756408.1, read as the reverse complement.
ATCTGTCTGTCTGTAATATCGTATATTTACTCGGCCTTTGTTTGCCGTAATTACAGCTCGAATGTGAGCGGATTTGTCCTCGCTATTTAGCTACATTGTCACTGCATTTGCAGATTGAATAGTTTGTCACGTAAATAGACGGGCTTTTGAGATATTTTGAGGCTTTAGACTGTATGAGGAGTAGTGATGAGTTAAGTATAAACTAAATTTTAATCATTAACAGTTTCTAAGCAAATACATTTATTATATTTCATAACATTCTCTGCTTAGTTTGGGGCTAGATTGGTGTGATTGTGGAAATAATTATTTATTAGGAACCTATTATTTATTTTTAGCTGTTACTAGCTTTGCTTCGCTTGCATGGAATAAGGTTTGTTACACCTTATTTTACCTTAGTCATACCTTATCTGCTAAAGATGGAATGAAATAGTAGCCTATGTTCTTCTCTAGGGTTCAAGCTTTTTCCGTACAAAATTTCACCAAAATCGGTTCAGTTTTTATGACAAAAAGGAGCCTGTTTCCCAAGGTTTAGGCTATCTATGTACCCAATTTCATCAAAATCGGTTAAGTAGTTTAGGCGGGAAAGCGTAACAGACAGAAATAGAGTTACTTTCGCGGTAAAAATATTAGTATGGATTGTTTAGTTCTCTACATGATGTAGACATGAATGACTTAAGTTACCAAATATAGCACATGTAATGCAACTCATCCTAACCCCCCCTCTAATTATACACAATGTCAATAATGTCCGGCAGCTAATTAGTCGCATGATCGACTTGTCTCTCGCACTAATTGCCGTAGGACATCGCGTAATGAGAAAAAATGCTCTCAAAAACTCCAGCTGACCGGAAAATTGTGTATTGTGTGCTTTGGACTCTGTTGGGGTTACAAAGCCAGTGGGAAGACGGGCTTATTTTGTGGTTAGGTAGTTTTTTTAGGTCAACAATATCCAAATGGATTTAAGTCGACTATGTTGTTTAAATTTTTCCACACTCATACTTTATACGATTTCACTTAGCTTGTTTTTGTTTTATTTGTAAATAGAAAAGTTGGCACTTAGACCTTTTCAACTCTCAATTTAGACCTTGTAGGTTTTCAACTTTTCAATTATTTGTACCTACTGTTAAGCAGCTTTGCTGTGTTTTAGATAATTAACTACAAGTCACTCAAAGAGCTATGATGAGGGTTATGTTGGGTGTTTCTCTTCATGAACATATAAAAAAGCGGCCAAGTTCGAATCGGACTCGCCCATGAAGGGTTCCGTAGCAGCAAGTAACATAATATAAAAGTTCTGTAGTTTGTTGTAAATTTGATCGTTGTTTTAATAGTGTAAATTGCGGTTTACGATTTATGACGTATTAAAAAAACGACTTACTAGATCTCGTTTAAACCAATTTTCGGTGGAAGTTTGCATGGTAATGTACATCATATATATTTTTTTGTTTTATAATTATCTTATTTTGGAAGTTACAGGGGACACACACATTTTACCACTTAGTATCTCTTGCGCAAACTATTCAGTTTAGAAAAAAATTATATTAGAAACCTTAATATCATTTTTAAAGACCTATCCATAGATACCCCACCCCACAAGTATGGGTTTGATGAAAAAAAAAAATTTTGAGTTTCAGTTAAGTATGGACCTTCAAAAAAAATTTTTTTTAATTTTTTTGTGTGAAAATTTTAATGCGGTTCACAGAATACATCTACTTACCAAGTTTCAACAGTATGGTTCTTATAGTTTCGAAAAAAGTGGCTGTGACATACGGACGGACAAACAGACAGACAGACATGACGAATTTATAAGGGTTCCGTTTTTTGCCATTAGGCTACGGAACCCTAAAAACACAGAGATAAGAAGAAAGACCAAGCTTACTGACATAGGCCTAGAAATAGCGCGTAAGAAGTGGAAGTGGGCACGTCATATTCGTCGAAGAACGGATAGTAGATGGGGCAGGAGGGTGTTGGAGTGGAGGCCTAGAACTTGACGTAGGAGCGTGGGCAGGCCGCGAGCTAAGTGGACCGACGACCTGGTGACAGTGGCGGGGAAAAGATGGATGCAAAGGGGCCCAAGATCGTTTGGAATGGCGTGCTATGGAGGATACCTACACTCAGCATTGGGTATCTTAAGACCGTATAAGTTGTTCGCGTTTTGGATTATAAAATTAGCCGGGTTCGATTCCCTCAAGCGTCAAGTATTTTTGTGATGATCACACGAGTAGTCGTGAGTGAATGTCATACGAAGTTCGAAAGTATGTCTACCTATTATCACAAGCCACTTTAGTACAAGGTTTGCTTAGCTTATTTCTAGGTTATTTTTCATTATTAGAGTGATTGTTTTATTTACAAATAAATAAAAATCTTCATTTATAATCAGGTGATATGGTGACGCATAGCTAAACAATTAATACTTACCATACGCCTACATCATAAAGTCGTCATACAAACGTTTATTTACGTCAAAACGGTTCCTTTCGTTTCAATTAAAAACTACAATTAGTTTTAATGAATCCAACTGGCATATTGAAGTGTATGTTTTGACTTAGGTACCTACTTATAAAGTTAAAGGCATAAAACGGTCGGGTCTGCCTGTAAAATGCAAATATCTGTTTTAGAAGAAGTTACTACAATATGTTTTTATGTTTTAAAAGTTGAAGAATCGTTTTGCTACAACTGACAAATTGAAGTAAATAAAATGAAGAATCAGTTTATCAAATACTAGCTGTCCCAGCGAACTTCGTACCGCCCCTTCATACTTTTTTTTTCATGAATTTTTCCGTGTTTTTATAGTTATTCTGCTATTCGGGGCGGAGACAAATTCAACAAACCAAAGATCATAAAAATCGGCAAAGCCATTCTCGTCTTATAAATGGTGTAACTAACCCGACTTTGTTTTATATATATAGAAGACTATCAGTTTCAAATGTTCCTAAATGCTAAAAAAAAATCGTTGTCACGTTGACAAAACTTAATCACGATTTAAAAAATATGTATTTGTGACATAAGGCATGATCTATGTGGTTTTAAAACATTTAATTATTTCAGATTTTGTAACGAGTTTTACGCATAAGCATAGAAATAACTGTATTTATTTTATCCGGTCATTTCTTTACCATTACCGGGTAAAATATGACCCGACAGGTATATCATATTTACGAGCGAAGGCGTTCTGCATCGAAGGGTTATAGTGATGTATGTGGACTCACTTAGGGAAACGTTTGCTGAGTCAACAAATTGTTTTGTAAGGGTATAAATATTGTTCACTACATTACGTATTACCTGTTTTATTTTTGAGAAACCTGACAAGTGGGAGTCGGAGTCGCCCTCCGAGGGTTCCGCACAAATTTGTAGGTACATATTACAAATAGTTCAGGCCTAGAGTCTTGCAGTTTAATTAGAAATTAATTACATGTCTAGTTTTTAGATGTTTCCTTGTACTTGTAGTAAGTAGATATTACTTGCCAAACTGCATAGTTCAAAGTCAACGGAAAAAATGAAAAAAATGAAAATGAAAAATATTTATTTCTTTAACAATAATTTTAAATATAGCTATGCAGAGGTGGACTCTTTCTTATAAGTGCTATGGCACCTGTGGCAGAAGGAGTCACTCATCATCATCAACATCACTTCAGCCATAGGACGTCCACTGCTGAACATAGGCCTCCCCCAGTGACTTCCAGATTGGCCGGTTGAAAGCGGCTCGCATCCAGCGGCTAACAAATGTAACAAAAGGTACATTTATATAAAAGCAAGTTACATAGTACCCTATACATTTTGATTTCCTTGAGTGTCGTTATATACGTTTTTTGCGGCATACACCACCTAAACTTAAAAATTTATTTTTTCACAGCTTGAAAGGACTGCAGACTTGAGTAAATTATGTACTTTAAATTCAACTCGATACATCCATGCGATCCCGAGATGAAGGGTCTTGAGAGACAAACGGACAGACAGACAGACGGACAATAAAGTGATCCTATAAGGGTTCCTTTTCCGGGTTCCTTTTGAGGTACGGAACCCTAAAAAAGGGAAGTTCCTATATTGATTTTATTTCATAAAAACATTGTAGAAATATTTGGGTATATTGTAAACAGGTTTTCTTACTTTTTTTTACAATCACACCATATTATCTAGCCCCAAACTAAGCAAAGCTTGTACTGTGGCGGCTAGATAACGGATAAACATATTTAAATAGTTTTATCAACATCCATGACTTAGGTACAAACGCTCGTGCTCATTACACAAACTTTTGCTTCTTGCGGGATTCGAACCCGCAACCGCTGGCTCTGTAGTCCGGAACGCGAACTACTACACCAGACGGTCGTCAACTATGTTTTTTTATCTGTCGAGCAAGATGTATATACATAGCTTCCGAAAAACCTAAATGCACGTGCTGGGACTCAAATTCACAAACTAAGGATGTAGGGCGGCACACAAACCATTAAACTAATACTGCCTTTGAAAACTAACTCTAATTATTAACTTTGTAGTTTTGGACCGGTATTAATTATCGAACTATGTGACAGACAGACGGACTGTCCGCGCGCCGCGGGGCATTGTTACGCGTGTCTAATGGCTTTGAACTGGTACCTTATTTACTTTACCTAAAACTATGTAATAGTAATGAAGTGTCAGTCGGTGGACACAGAACGTAGAACCGGTGACAGATGGATAAATAAATAGTAAATAAAATAAATAAATATTGGACAACATCACATACATTGCCGAGCTATCCGTAGCCAAATATAAGGGACTTGGTGTCGCTATCTCTGAGGTCCCGGGTTCGATTCCCGGTCGGTCAATGTAGAAAAATGACTATTCTATATTGTCTCGTATTTGGGTGTTGTGGTACCGTCGTTTTTTCTGATTTATGTAACACAAGTGCTTAAGCTACTTAACACAGGATCAGAGCAATGTATGTGATGTCCAATATTTATTTATTTATTTATTGCTCTGATCCAATGGCAAGTAGCCAAAGCACTTGTATTATAGAAATCAGAAAAAACGACGGTACCACAACACCCAGACCCGAGACAATATACATACATTGACCGACTGGGAATCAAACGCGGGATATCAGAGATAGCGACACCAAGTCCGGTATGCTCGCCTCTCGGCTTCGGAGGTCGCTATAAAGGTATTCATATAGACATGTAGGTAGTGTTAGCTAGGAATCGATTGCTGGGAACATCCCTATGAGCGGTTCCCGGCACTAGCTGTCAGCTGTCATCGGAGCGTATTTCTTCATGCGTCGTTATTGTGCTTTCGCGCGTTTTCCGTATGAATATATTTTATAATATACCGTTTTATTTAGAGGATCCTCTTCTAATAGTTTATGTAAAATGACCCCATAAGCTTATCCAAGGTGATGGTTTTTTTGTTCATTTTTTATGAGACGTATAAAACAGGTTAAAAAGCTGTCAAATCGTATCATGATTTAGTTTTTCTTTGAACAAATACGATTGGTATATTCCAAAATAATGGCTATACAGAGTTATCTTTAAAACATCAACAACCCCCTAGGGGCTGATTGTGGTGCTCGAATAACACAACTTTTTCTATGGGACCAACATCGGAATCGCAAAAAAAAACACTTTCCCATACTAAGCCACCGACCAGTTGACATCAGTTTGTATAATGCGGTGAAATTTTTTTTCGGCTATGATTTTGATCCCATAGAAAAAGTTATTGTATTTGAGCACCAGAATCAGCCCCTAGGGGGTTGTTGATGATTTCAAAATAACCCTGTATTAGATAGTTGCTTTGTTTATACAAAAAAATTACAACAATATTACCACAAACACATTAACTTGCACCTCGGCGGAGTTCATTCTATCTATTTTGCGCAAATGATTAACGAGCACTATCGCTAGCGCAATCTGTATAGTGAAGTGACTGGGTGAATTATCGATAGCTGGTTGATATCGACAGTGGCAATAGTACAAATATCGACAGTGCTACCCATAGCATTCATAGGGCAATACTGAAAGCAGTAGATCAAAACCAAAGACATAATATAAACGTTTTTTTTTTAAAATCTAAGTGAGAGCAAAGGTCAGAGTACCTTGAAAGAATTAATAGCTCCGGATAGCAGAAGGACATAGATAGATAGGTATATAAATACACTTAATTGCATTATTCTTATTGCTTAACGTAAACTGAGATTTGAACTCAACTAGAATGAGTCTGTTTGTATCCTCGACTTTTGTTATCCATGTAAAGTATCTTATTTAAAATGCACAATCACTTATAGCGCACATCTATCGACAGTATATTAATTTGTTGATGATAAGTAAACATAGGTTCAAACTTAACTAGAGTAAGACTAAAAAGTTTGTATCCTCGACCTTTGTTATCCATGTAAAGTATTTTATTTAAATTCGACACCAACTAATAGTGCAAATCTATCGATATTATATTAGTCGATAGTTTGCCATCACTAAATCTCTCGTCCTCGCTAAGTACGGAACCCTTTCGGCATTGTTGCTAAGATTTTAAATTAATGGACGCCACCTTTGTCGAGGAACAATGGCTGAAATAAATTAATTTCGCTTTTTCTACTCAGCACTAAGGCACTTGGTTTATCATTTTGCATTACGTGCGATTATTGTCAAAATAAATTTATTCTTCTAACATTTACGCTAATGATGTAATAATGTGTAAAAACAGTAAGTGGTGTGATTTTTAGAAGAGTGCAAAAACTTAAGAAAAAACTTTTTTGATTTGTACTTTTTGTGTAAAAAGTTGTGATTTAATTATAATTTTATTACTCATTGATACTGGTAGTTATATTTATTTTATAGAACATAGCGACCTTGCATTTTTCGAATTATATAATAAATCACACACAGAGTAGCACAACACAACTTTGAAATACGCGACGGCACAATACAAAATAAACTTAAGTCTTTGGAGCTCATAAAGTTAATGTAGATTCCGATAATCGCATGAATAGGTAAAAATATTATTCTATTTAGTCCGTCAGTTCGATAATCAAAAATATAGGACCCATATTTTGTCTTTTGTCAATCAAACAAAAAATGACGAAGATAAAGCGCATCAAAGCTTGGGAATGACGTCACGTCTTGCTAAAAAGTGTCGCAAGGCGTGACGTTACCCGGAAATTTAACGGGCTATATCTTCATCATTTTTTGTTTGATTGAGAAAAGAAAAAATACGTGTCCAATATTTTCGGTTAATCCAACTGACGGACTAATTAGTTTTTTTAGGAAGCTAGCTTATTTGCTTACATTGTACTCGTACTATTTTGAGTTGTGCTACTCTTTATCTAGGTGGGCGAAATGTCCACTAATCACCAAATTACCACATAACTGTCAAAATTTTCTAATAGGCCTTTTAAATATATAAATATATTTTTTAAAAGCTTTTATTTAAAAATAATTCAGAGTTCATATTTAGACCCCAGACCGTGCAAGATATCTTTATTCTACCACAGAAATCTTTTCAAGGATTTATTTACAGAAAATATGAAATAAATCTTAATAACTCCGAATCGGTAATGGGCAGGCGTGGTCGCTGTCGCCCGTGATATATGGCTTGTCGCCCGCAGCGAGAAAACAGGAAGCGACAGGAAACATAATTAAGTGGAGCTTCGGAATTTAATAAAAGAAATTGAAAGTGTTGCAACTTATAATAAAGTTTGGCTGCCCTGTTAGGCTTACCTACGTCCCACTGCAGGGCACAGGATTGGTGGAAGGGTGTTATGAAGAAAATGATGAAACCTTACTCTCAGACGTAATCAAGCCGCCTTAAGGCCTCTGACTAAGCTTTACGACCAGGCATCATCATCACTTCAGCCGTAGGACGTCCACTGCTGAACACAGGCCTCCCCGAAAAGGGGGAAATTGCCAATATTCGCCACGCTTGGCAGGAAGGATGCCAAGCGCATTTTTAAAAAAATATTTCGCACACAGACGTTGCTGCCCATCTCGTGCTACAGAAATTAGTCGCCGTTTACGAAATGCCTACTGTTGGCGGTGGGAGAGTGTATTCTTTACGGCCGTCCCCACGCAGTATGACTAGTACTCAATAATACTCAATACACGTCCCAGAAATATAGCTTTGCCCTACCACCGTTTCGCGACTACATATCGGCTGGTTTGTATTGTCCACCGGCCAGTGTCATCAATTAACAGTATATTGATTTATTATCACAGTTCCAGATAATAAATCTCACGCAAATTAGCAAACACGTCGCTTAATTCGGACCGTGAGCGGCGACATTAATCATGTTCAGTGCGGTGAGCGTGAGGCTTAACTGCGGCCGGCGAATGAGCTCGGGTACATTTAAATAATTGTCATTAGCAAAATCATATTTGGCACGATAAGCAACCACGTGTATACAACAATTTTGGTCACAAATTTCGTAATGCAGCCGTAAACACACTACCTACTTGGTTTTAATTACTTGGAAATTAGATGTGTTTTTTTTTCTTGTTTGGTTGTTGTTAATCTATACTTTATTATTTTCTGCCTAATTTATGTGAGTTATAAATAAATAAATAAATATTGGACAACATCACATACATTGCTCTGATCCTGTGGTAAGTAGCCAAAGCACTTGTGTTACAGAAATCAGAAACAACGACGGTACCACAACACCCAGACTCGAGGCAATATAGAAAAGTTAGTTTTCTACATTGACCCGACCGGGAATCGAACCCGGAACCTCAGAGATAGCGACACCAAGTCCGGTATGCTCGCCTCTCGGCTACGGAGGTCGTCAATCGTGGGTAGTGGTATGTGTGTGTTTTGCGAAATAAAATTTCTATCCATCTATCAATCAGTGAAAGTTAAATTACACTTAGACAGGGTGTTTTGTTTTAATGTGATGGATATTGGTTACTTAATCACGCTAGAACGGATCTAGGGGTCTTACCGTTAGATGTCCTATTTAGTTAAAAAAAAAATTGGATAATAAAAAAATAATTGCATAAGCTGTTGCCCGCGACTTCGTTCTTCGTCTTTAGTTTAGACTAACTTTGGTGAAAGACCACGCGAACGAAGACGCGGGCAACAGCTAGTCTTCCATAAGCAAATTCCATACCACTGCAGACATAACGAGCGCACACGGTGACTCGCCTCAACAATATTATGAACACAAAAAAAAAGAAAAAGCAACCATTTGTTTTATTTAATTTACTATGGAACTCAAACTCACTTGAATTGCACTTATTTTATCTTAAACTTACATAAACGTGAATATTCTGACAGAGGATGTAGGGACGCCACAGTGAGAGGCTCTGAGACCCTTGCATCCAGCAATCTCCCACAACTCGTGAAAGTCCAATGGACATCAGGCCACACTGCGTCTTTCAGTTCGTATTCGTCACTACAAATTATTAGGACGTGTAAAAGAGCTTAATTCAATTTAATTAATGCTGTTTGCAGTATAAAAAATGTTTAAGTAATTTATTTTACTCAAGAACCTTTCTTTCCCTAAGACTGTCCTATGCGAGCAATGTGGCCTGCCGGATATATTAATTTCAGAACTTATCTCGCAAAGAGACGCCAAGCATAGCTCTCTCTCTCTTTCTTTCTCTCTACAGCAAGCTGGGTGACATCGAGCTTGTTTAAGAAGCCAACCGTCAAGGACCACGTGTCAGTGGAATAAGTCATAACGCGCAAGGCTCAAAGACTGTCTTCAGGCTCTGGGGGATATTAGACGAGAATATATTATGCGGAATATTGATTTACTGGTATAGGAGAGCGTTGCGCTCGCCCGTCACCACTACCTGCCGTCCTGCTTATTTCTATCGCTGAACAACCTTGCTGGATTCATGTGTGATCGTGGACAAGTGTACCTGGCCTCCGATTCAGAACCCTTCGACAAGGAGTTGACAACAGTTAAATCATGTGACACTAATCGTTAATCATATATATGTATAGTATCTTTTAATTATCCTGTCGACAATTTGTTACCGAACGGCTATTAATCGGGGGCCAGAAACGGGACAAGGCGCAAGGAAGAAGAAGAAACAATCTTTTGTTGTGGATAAGGGTAAGAATGGTTGCAGGCAGCGTAAAGAAGCTTGTTGTTGCTAGTTCTTTTTTTAGACTTTATTCTAGAAAAAAAACGTGGTATGATTTACAATCGAGTTATATATTTTATATTATGAGATAAGACATAATAGTACGGGCCATCCGAGTTAACATTAGCATTCGAAATTAACCCGTCAGCTGTCCGCGCTGATTGAAACGCGAACGTGTCGCGGCTGGCAAGGATTGTGCACTTCGGATAATATGACGGTTCGGAGTTTATGAGCTGTACCCGATTTTTTTACTGCATTTGTAAAAATTAAAAGTATATGAAACTCTTTTCTACTTTTTTATAGTTTTTTTTTTAGGTCATGGTTAAATAACCTTACTGTAGTATTTAACTTAAATGCTTAAGATATTATTAGGATTCAATCACGTATTTAACAGATTTAGATTAAGATGCTATTTATTATCACAAGAATATATACAATTTACAAATAATGAAATCCTGTTTGTGACAACTAGATTACACATATGATGAGCCCCAGGCAATATAGTAAATATGGTATTTAGTAAGTAAAAAGTGGCTTTTTAAAATAGATACTTGGCAATATGTCGATTGTTGAATTGATAAATGAATAAAAATTGAATTGGCACATTTTAAAATTCAAAATTATACAAAATTTTACGCTTATAAACTTTAATGACCTAAATAAGTCCCTGCTCAACATATGCCAAAGCAAAGATCGCTGCTATGCTGATTTTCAGCGGATACTAAGTAAATAAATATTTTATTTTTCGTTGCAAATTGTATTACTAAGGTCAGTTACCTCCAATGTACGCGATCACAATTCAATAAATAAACAATTTAGGCCACAATGCCGAATACCAACGCATCGCATGTCCCTCTCAACTTTGCCTTCCATAGGCCATTCCACTAACACGCAACGCCCTCACTCGACGGAAATACGACGCAATTGTTGGTCCTCTAAGCCAGAAGTTACTGTTACTGTGGCGTTTAAATGCAAGACCGGACTGTTCTTAAATCACCCTTGCGGGGACCGAATAAACTAGAGTCGAATTAACAAGTACGCCAGATGTACTGTTAGTAAGGTAATACGGTTACTGGTCAGTGGGCTGCGGAGGGGTTAAGTCATGAGAGTCTGCGTTGTATAGAGTTATCAGACCCAGCCTACACTACACCTAGATTTAAGCCCCTCCTTATGCACGCCACTGAGCCTGATCTTCGGCTACTTATTCTTCTTTGCGTATATCATCCTTGATAGAGGTTATCCTACACTGCCTATGCTAACTTGAGGTGTTTTCTTAAGACTTATTCAAATTCAAACGTTTATTGCATGTCACATTACAATTTTGCGGTGTTAGATAAATATAGGTATACATGTGACGCCCTGCGTGGGCATAGCAAACAAGAGAGTGACATATATATATGTATCGGTTCTGCTGCCAATTGGACCAGACCACTGTAACTTCAGTTTCTAATCCCTTGAGATTTAACGATCACTTATATAAGGTAGATGTTTTTACAGTACGCAACTGTTCTCCGTACTTCCTAAGTATCTATTTTTTTCGTAAAAATGACGCCTCAATTGACAAATACAAGAAATAGCTGATGTTTGAGGTTACATATTTTTTGGTAAACGATCACACTGTGCCGTATGGGGACGGCCGTAAAGAATACACTTCCCCACCGTCCACAGGAGGTATGTCGTAAGAGGCAACAAATTCCTGTAGCACGAGACGGGCAGCAGCGTCTGCGTGCGAAATCTTATAAAAAACTGCGCTCGCCAACCCGCCTGCCAAGCGTGGCGAGTATTGGCAATCCCCTCCAATGAAAGTCATTGGGGGAGACCTATGTTCAGCAGTGGACGTCCTATGGCTGACATGATGATGATGATAATGATCACACTGTACCTATTGATTCACAGGTAATTATTAAAATAGAGTTAATTTTGACGCTTCATTTGTTTATTTACGCTAACAGAACGGTAAAACAATACTTTGCGTACATAAATTGGAGCTCCATCATGTTGGTATGTTGTGTAAGTCTACTCGGCATTTGTCAAGTCGCAGTCTGCCTCCTAGTAAGACGGAGGCTACACGTTTAGTTCAGTATCAGTTCAGTACTTCAATCCTGGTTGTGGAGAGATTGATTGACTTGGTTATCCGGTTGGATTCATTACGATCTCGCTTTCGAAGCAGTGCGGTGCGTCCTGCCCTATTAGGGCAGGACGCAGCCCTAATGTGCGCGAGCCTTTATAGAATAGACAATCGCTCGTCAACCTACCACAAAACGTCAAATTTTTACAATTGATATTAACCTCTACGTGTCGGACTTAAAGTTGAAAATCGGTTCAATGACCTTTAACTTTAGGGTAGGTTGACTGCCGTTGCTGTACTTTTTTAATTCCTTCATTCGCTTTCGCTCTTAACTTGTTCTCTCGAAATTAAAAGTGGGATGGAATGGACCATTGCGCGTCGGCAGCGGGCGGGTTATTGGACAACGGATAAATTCTCGTTTTTAAAGTTATTATAACGGGTTACGTTTTTACCGGCGTCCGTTATACCTTCATGTAGGCAATTTTGTAAAAAAATACAACATTTACAGCTTTGCATTGACAGCTTTTGCCTTTATGTTTTTTTTTTAAATCCTAGGTTTTTCCACATGAAAGGGAGTTTTAAAAAAATATATATTTAAAGTCGAAGAAAATTTCCCGGAACTTAAAAGCTTTATTTCATTTTCAGTGTTTTAATGTTTCTAAAAACTGTATGTTTTTTAAATAAAAATAATTAAAAACAAATTATTTTAAATTAATATAATTAAATAATTTTAATAAAAGTAATTAATACACTATCAACAAACAAACTATGATCGAAATGTTGTGTTTGCATAGCCGACTATCATTCGATATAACTTATCATTGACTGGTAGCGATCAATTTAAAAAGAAATTAGGTCATGGACGCCATTACTAGAATATTCATTGAACGAAAGTAACACTCAAAGTAATGTTTTTAAATAACAGTCACAAATGAAGCCCACTGTTTCCTTTTAGTCATAAACTTAATTATCAGGCGTTAATTTGGATGATCTAATTGATTTCGAATTGCGTTATTTGTTAATGATATCTATTAACAAGTGATTTGAAAAATTCTTGGCACACTATCGATTTAGTTGTCATAGAGCATTTGTGTCAGTTGCATATTGTGTGGTGTTGTGTGAATGGTATGAGTTGTGGATTGAAGTTATAAGTTTTCATTAACTCAAAATGATTTTTTACCGGTTGGCTATACAGAGGTGAGTGTTATGTTATATCCAGCCTGCCTAGCATGAGCACTAAAACACGATAGGATATGATATGATATAGCGAAATATCGACACCAACTTTAAAAATATGATAGATATAGCCGCCATGTTGAATCGCCGTCACATATTAAGATCGCTGTTTCGATAAAAAAATAAAATGGCGGCTAAATCTATCATATTTTTAAAGTTGGTGTCGATATTTCACTATATCATATCATATCATATCGTGTTTTTAGTGCTCATGCTAGGCAGGCTAGATTTACATTTTTCATTATTGTCATACATAAACAACGTGTAATTACAATAACACAAAACCTCTTTGGGGCTAATTCTGGTGCTTTGCGATTTCGACGCTGGCCCCATAGAAAAAGCTGCTGTATTTGATCAGTAGAATCGGCCCCGAAAAGGTTTTGCGTTAATTCAATTACACCTTGTAGTTAAATTAGGTCTTTTAAAAAGTTTAGAGTACTTATATGGGTACAAAGCCCATTGCAGTATCTTTAATTTAATTTTGCACCTACTGGAATATTCGAGTTGTCTTTAAACAATTCGAATAGTAGGTGCAAGATTAACATTTTGAGTAACATAAAAATATAAACGCACTAAAATGTAAAAATCACAAGCATGTAAAAAATGGTAAAAAATCTATTTAAAATTAAGTTAAAATAACCAATATAAATTTTTTCGTGTTAACGAAACATTGTGTCTAAAACTAAGGATGTAGTAAACTTAAAAAGTAATAAGTGTTAAAATATTCTCAAAGAACAGTGGTCAGAAAAATAGACGGATATCGTCTAAGTAGTATAACTAAGTTTAGTTAAACTCATTAATTACATAACTTAAGTTGTTATACTTAATTTTTTTGACTCACAGACTATATAAAACAACACGATTGCCTAAAACTTTATGAAAAATAACTTAAACCACTTGCTGATAAGTTCCAGATAACCAATCTGACACTTGTTTTGACAGATAGCCCATACAATTAGATGTCAAAAAAAAGCAAGTGGTGTAAGAGGCTCTAAGGGTGTTAATTTTTTCGTACCTAATAAGACGTCACGTAAAAGGAAAATTTCTTTACTCTGTCGGGCAACAAAGAAAAGATGGTATTTTTAAAAATAACTGTTGCACAATTTACCATATTCGTGTTCTACTGACACATATTGCCGCGGTAGGTACAAACTTCAGTCGGACTCAACTCCGTACAAAAATCGCAATTAAGACACGCAAGGCAGATTAACTTGTTAAATCTACCTAACCACATGTAATAGGCTAGTTTCCTAAAAAAATATTTTTAGTCCGTCAGTTGGATTAACAGAAAACATTGGACACGTATTCTTTTCTCCATCAAACAAAAAATTATGAAGATATAGCCCAATTAAGTTCTGCGTAAAGTCACGTCTTGCGGCACTTTTTAGGAAGGCGTGACTTCACGTACTCACTTTGATGCGCTTTATCTTCGTCATTTTTTGTTTGATTGACAAAAGACAAAATATGGGTCGAATATTTTTTGATAATCTAACTGACGGACTAAATAGAATAATCTTTTTTTGACCCAGGAAACAACCCTTTTTGACTTTTATTTATATATTTAAATTTTATTGCATAGATTAAAATCGTATAAAAGGTGAACTTAATGCCTTAACGCTTGTTTCAGACTGATAGTCTACCTTCAGCTTGACAGACTCTCAGAAGAGCAGGAAAAGCTAAACCTCCTACTTAACAGAAAGCCCAAAGAAGTCTACAAGACCAAACTAAAGACCAATAAGACTATGAATCTATATGTATCGATATTACTATCTATAGTGGTCTTTTTACTCAGCATCTCCATACCCTTCCATGCGTTGGACGAACCGTGCAAACTTCTGAAACAGAGAAACTATTACATTTCGTACCAAATAGCTCTTGTTATAGAACAGTACACTGGTGTACTGGACTATTTTATTGTAGTATTCTTCATTATGCTCGTCTACGTGTCAATCAAAACGGTATTAGATGGGATAAAAAACACTAAAATCGATATGAGTCCGTGGCTTGAGCAAGGGAAGTACACTTTACCACCGAAGAAGAAACGATCATTTATCATTAATATCCATTGACTTTGTATAAGGCCATGTTATGGCCACTTATATGCCCCAAAATGATGATAATGAAGATGAGATAAGCTTTACCACCGCTAAAGGGACTACATATCGGCTTGAGCTTATAGAAGAAGCATTAGTGACACAAGATAATCTGAGTGTTGGACATTTTGAAAAACGACACTATAGGTCATGTCTTCATTTATTCAATGAGAAATTTTCCATTGGTGAATCTATCAGTTCTATAATGAGCTTGTTCTGTTCTGAATGTGAAAGTTTTATAAAATCTTTACTAAAGCTAAATGTAAAGTCGTTGATCTCAATTTTAAACACATGTTCTGAAGAATAGTAAAACCTGTTGTATGAAGAAAGAAGAATCATATAGTCATCAATTTATCAAGACACTTCAACAAGGTGTAAAATGGAAAAGCAGAAGTTAGACAGAAGATATCTGGACCTAAAAGATGTAATATGGACTCTATAGAATCGTATCTAGAAGAAGCCTGTATATGGCTCGTCAATTTATCAAGACACTTCAACAAGGTGTAAAATGGAATAGCAGAAGTTAGACAGAAGATATCTGGACCTAAAAGATGTAATATGGACTCTATAGAATCATATCTAGAAGAAGCCTGTATATGGCTGGTCAATTTATCAAGACACTTCAACAAGGTGTAAATTGGAAAAGCAGAAGTTAGACAGAAGATATCTGGACCTAAAAGATGTAATATGGACTCTATAGAATCAAATCTAGAAGAAGCCTGTATATGGCTCGTCAATTTATCAAGACACTTCAACAAGGTGTAAAATGGAAGAGCAGAAGTTGGACACACGATATCTGGACCTAAAGGATGTAATATGGCCTTTATAAAATCAAATCTAGAAGAAGCTTATATGACTCGTAAAAAGGGGCATACCACGTAGAAAGGCCTAAGTAATTAGAGTACCGAAATGATTGGCGTCCAAACTGATATTGAAGAGTAAAACTCTCTCAACCTAAATAATAATGTCAATGTAGAAAAATAACTTTTCTATATTATCTCGGGACTGGGTGTTGTGGTACCGTCATTGTTTCTGATTTATGTAACACAAGTGCTTAAGCTACTTATCATAGGATCAGAGCAATGTATGTGATGTTGTCCAATATTTATATTTAATAACAATTATTAGATACTAAATCTTGCGCGGCTGCATGCTGTCAGCGTAATGTACGTTGTCAATAACTACTTAATTACGTAGGTAATCACTGCGATACCTCATTATATCCAGATTATTGGAAAATAAAATTGTGCATAAAGATTTTTGGTTTCAGTTAATAATTCCCATAACCAAATAACAAATACCTACAAATAATTATAACTAATGTCTAATATCCGGAGGCGATTTTAAGATTTATAACTAAGTTTGCTTCATCAATGTACGTCACAACACGTCTCATTCCTAACCTAATAAATGTAGCTTACCTAAACTACAAATGCTTAATTTTTATTATTGTGTACAAGTAAGTATATGTGCCAAGAATATACGTGACAAGAATTTAATTTTTATCAATTCATCTACATACACACTTTTTTATTTCCTTAAGTGCCCTATTACGGTATTAAAACGTAATTTTGTCTCTGTCAACATCATAATATACAAACTGACAGCTTTAGAACGATGTAGGTATAATACCTTAGTAAAGAATAGTTTGGTATTAAATTTGCTAATACTGACATGCCGTTACATGAAAGAAATATAGAATAACCCGGCTATCGGGCTAGCTGCCGTGGCCTTTTATTTCAATAATTAAGTTATTCTGACTTAGGTAGGTATTAAGTTCCCAGTTTATAACCATAGACAGACCTTGCTCTTTGAAAACTAACGATCCGATCTAGATGTCACCGTATACATAGTTCCGCTTTTGCTAATAGCTTGGGAACACAAGGTCATTTCTAACATGTCTATTATGCTACGAGTAATAAATAAAGTTATAAGAGAAATGCAAGATTTATCAATGGTAGTGAAAACACACGGTACTGCAAGTGATGCTCGGAATCTGGGGGCACGGCAGTGCCCCCGCCAAGTCGAGGTTTTTGATGGCATATGGTTATTCTAATTTATTAGGTTTAACGTCCGAACGAACGAAACATTTTCGTAGTAGGCCTCCTGACTATTTTAGAAAAAAAAACTAGACAGAAACTCAATAACACAAAGGAAATTAGCTGGTGGCTAAAACTTACCAGCAATGATATGATATGATATGATACAACTTTGTACTGGTGCCTTTTTTGGCGCGAAAAGGTTACTCTGCTTTAAGAAGGTGGTCAAAATAATGATCACACTTTAATTTCAATTTCGGATAATAAAAATGCTGCCTCGTTCTTCGCTCAAAGGCTTAGTTAGTATAGCGATTGTTCTACAAGATTGTAATGGCACATAAGTGCATACTAACGAAAGATGGTCGTAATGAGCTATCTCTAACACTTAATATAAATTTACCTAAGTTTTAAGCACTTTCTTTTACTTTTTCCTGTAATTTTTATTGGCGACGGTAAACACATGCTCGTACTATATCGTATAAAAGTACCTACTAGTAGATAATGTAAAGTATAAACATGAGATTGTGTGGTCGCTGCTGTAACGATGATGCAGCAAAAATATTAAAATTACAATTTTTCCTTGTTTTTCAAAATTCAACAAGCGTACGTGATTCTTTGGTGACCCGACAGGGACAGTGTCCCGGTCAAAAAGAGTCCGATTCTGGGCCCATTTGAATTTAGAAAAAGAACATTCTAAATTTTCTTGTTTTTTTTAGGTTATGTGCCTCGAAATCAAACATGGAACTTTGATAGAATCAATTTGGTGTATGTCTGTTGAATGAATAAATGAATGTTGGTCCGTCTGTCCGATTTACTCTGGTACGGAAAGCTTACGATGCGGGACTATAATCAAAATCATTTATTTTTGCGAACAGGCTATTTATGGCACTCTTACTCGTTATTTTTTTGTTCACACATTAAACCTAATTTTAAATGGTATGACTAGAACACGTGTGAAATCTTTGATAACTTATAAATAATTGATACTATCCATATAAAAGAATTTAATTTTCAAAGCCTCTAATATAACTTTAAGGTCCCTTGTAGGTATAAAAAGTAAATCTTGTTAGTCAACGCAATCAAAACTCAATACGGTACTTGGATTTGGTATTTGGATACTTGTGAGCTCATTAAAATTTTACTTAGAATCATTAAATTTGGCTAAACGCTGCTAGCAAGAATTCATGGCTCAACGTAAGGAAAAAGTCCAAAAATAGTTAAAATATATTTACATCATGTTTTAGACCATATTTATTATTCATAATTCATAATTATTTATTATTAGAAAATGACGCTGAATTCAAGTCCTAAAAGATAGTAGAAGGTAAAAACTATACAGGGTTACATTTCACAGTAATGCCAATTTTTCAGGGACCACTCAGAATCAGTAACTAAATCGATCTACGTAAAAGACAAACTTTTTTTTTTCATTTTTAATTCTCCCATTCTGCATTTGAAAAATAGAATACGTAGAAAATTTACGATTACTGGATTAAATTGCACCCTATGTGCCCTGCATGAGATTCTTGTTTGAGCGGCCGTCGGCGTACGCCTGTGATCTCTGATGAATGACGGCGCATCTCGCGTTTTCTTACTTTTTTTTCCGAAATTTTTGAGTATATGTTACTCCAGAAATACGACGACTAAAATTAATTACGATAAATTAGTATTTTTATATTGTTCTGCAGACCTTATTTTTAAAATTTGGCACTACCTTGAAATGTAACCCTTTATACTAATGACGAATAAATAGAACAGCTAAAGGCTAGGCTAGGGGGTAGGCTAAGAAAAAGGTGGCGAGATGATTTCGACAAATACTCCGATGATTGGCAATAGATAGAAATGGCTAAAATTCAGGATAATACAAGAAAAAAAAACCCATAGAAAACTACAACCTTTGGCTGACCTATGTGCAACATGGCACGCAGGGGATTAATGACGCACGTAGTGTGGTCAGATATATTATACAAGGGGCAACGTAGCTTCAAGTCATCATCATCATCATTTCAGCTATGGACGTCCACTGCTGAACACAGGCCTCCCCCAATGACTTTCATCGGAGGGGATTGCTAATACTCGCCACGCTTGACAGACGGGTTGACGAGCGCAGTTTTTATAACATTTCGCACGCAGACACTGCTGCTCGTCTGGTGCTACAGGAATTAGTCGCCTCTTACGACACGCCTTCTGTTGGCGGTGGAAAAGTGAATTCTTTACAGCCGTGTACACGGCACAAGACAGTAGTAGTAGTATCTTCAAGTGCTTGAGGAATATAAATGTATAATGACGCTAGGCTCTTAAGATCAAATCAATTGTTGTCTATATTAGGAAAAAAAATCAAGTCATCAATAGTAGCCAAACTTCGGGTCAAGTTTCAAGTCACACAAGCATGATTTAGCAATTAATAAACAGGAAAATTCCGATGTTGCAACAAAAAACTCTACAGATACATAAATGATATCTCGATAATTAATAATAGCATTTTAATCGGTCTTTTAATTTAATCATACTTTTTACTTGTATGAAATTTTCTATAAGCTATTTGTTTATATATTTGAATAATTAAATATTGGATAACATCACACACAGTTGCTCTGATCTTAATGTAAGTCGCTAAAGCATTTGTGTTATAGGAAACAGAAACAACGACGGTACCGCAACACCCAGACCCGAGATAATATAGTTTTTTTTCTACATTGACCGACTGGGAATCGAACCCGGAACCTCAGAGATAGCGACACCATTCAATTCAATATATTTATGGCATTATAATGTTACACAGGTGCTATACAGTCAATAGGTACATTAAATAGATCATTATAGACCTAAAAAAAACTAGAAATAAATAAGTACTATGCACTTTGAAGGAAATATATTTCGTGTTCAGTTGAATGTTTTAAAAACTTTATAATGTATGTTTGATTAACCTACACAGCTGTGATACCTATAACACTGATAACAAGAAATAACATATCGAAAATTACATATAAATAAGCAGTTGCGAGCAGTGGCATATCAGTTGTGTCTCGGACATTTACGCTATTCATCTTTGGTAGACAGATTACCAAAATGATTCCTCTAATTATATTAATTTTCGCTGTGGCGCTCATAGTACTATACTACTACATAACAAGGACATTCAATTATTGGAAAAAAAAAGGAATAAAACATGACAAACCAGTGCTTTTATTCGGCACTAATACTAAAAACTTTCTTGCGATGGAGAGCAGGAGCCAAGCCATGGAGAGAACATACTGAAATTATCCAAATGAGAAAGTTGTTGGGTTTTTCAGATCAACCACCCCTGAGCTGGTTTTGAGAGATCCTGCCATCATAAAACAAGTATTTATATCTGATTCCGGGTACTTCCACATGCGAGGCTTTCATCCATATCCGAAAAATATCGAGCCGGTAGCACGTAACTTGTTCGTAGTCGAAGGCGATCTCTGGAGAATGTTGAGACAAAGAATGACGCCAGCATTTACTAGTGGAAAACTGAAAGCTATGTTTCCTCTCATTATTGACAGAGCAGAAAGGCTACAGATGAGGACTTTAGAGATGGCTAAGTATGGTACTCCTCTAGATGCAAGAGATCTAATGGCCCGATACACCACTGACTTCATTGGCAGTGTTGGCTTCGGCCTCGACGCAGATTCTTTGAATGAAGAGGATTCTGAGTTTCGCAAACTGGGTTACGACTTATTCAACGTTGGATTTAAAGATTTTGTTATAGCGATGTTGAAAGAAATGTTTCCTAAAATCACCCAAAATTTACATCTTTTTGGTAGAATCGAGAAAAGAGTCTTCAAAGTTGTTAATCAGATGATACAAAATAAAGAACACAAGCCCACTAAAAGAGGTGATTTTTTGGACTTGCTTCTAGAATACCAGGAAAAGGGACCGATTGAGATAGAATCGCTCGAGAAGTTTCGACCAGATGGTACCCCTGAAAAAGTAACGCTGGAACTTACTGACACTTTAATAGTTGCACAAACTTTTTTGTTTTTTGGCGCTGGTTTTGAGACATCTTCTTCTACGACTAGCACCACTCTCCACCAACTAGCTTTCAATCCGGAGAAACAGAAGAAAGTGCATAAGGAAATCGATGAAGTTCTAGCTAGACATAACAACAAATTGAGTTACGATGCCGTTAAGGAGATGGCGTATCTCGAGTGCGCGTTTAATGAAGGAATGCGATTATTTCCTGCTCTAGGGCATTTGATGAGAGCTTGTAGTAAAAAATATACATTTAAAGATATTAAACTAACTATTGAACCTGGTGTGCGAGTTTTGGTGCCAGTTAGAGCACTTCACATGGATCCCGCATACTGGGACGAGCCGTGGGAGTTCCGACCTGAAAGGTTCCAGCCAGATGAGTTCACTACAAAACAGAAAGAAGTATTCTTTCCATTTGGAGAGGGACCTCGTAATTGTATTGGTAAGAATTGTTTATAGTTTGAATTCTAAGTTGTAAGATATCTCATGACACTTCAGACAAATTTTCCATAGTCAGATAAAGATTGGACAGTGGACTGCAATAGGCCGACATAATGATGATGATAAGATAATGATTATCAGAACAATAATAAACGACGTAATTAAAGCTTTTAAGCTAATTGTTACTTTGACTATTCCTTTGGTTCGATAGTCTAAAGAATCTGTCGGTAGTTTCTGTCAAATTTAAGATCATATTCTACTAGCTCATTTTCTATTAAGAGTGATGATTTTGCTTTTCTACTGAACTACTTACCTACTGAAGTTGTTGTTCTCAATGGAAATAATGTAAGTGCAACAAAGCCTCCTACTTGTATTACTAAAAACGATTCCAAAGCATACCTTAAATGTGGTGTTTTCTGTAAATTGTTAAGTTGGTGGTGGATGATTGGGGATCCAATGATTAATGTGGGGTCTATAAGTGGAGTGGAGTGGTGGTCTAGAATGTAGTGGTTTTTAGAATTAGATTATTTTTTAATTTCTTACGCATCCTCTAAACTTTCTAAAGACTTACGCCCGCCCGTGATGCCGCGCAGGTATATGACAAATGAAAACATTGCTATCAAAGTTTATAAATTCATATTTCAATTACTAACACTTGCTCTAAGCGCTCTAAAATTGTACTAGCATAGATCTTTGTTGTCCAAAATCAATAAATTTGAATTAAATTGAATTTATCCAGACACACAAAACAGTAAAGCGCTAAATTATTGTTCGATGATTCATGTAAGTACTGATAATCTGATAAAGATAACTTTTTGTTTCCAATTGAACTATATTAATAACTAGCTGTTCCGGCGAACTTCGTACCACGCGCCCCTACATAAATTTTTTTTTTCGTGAATATTTCCGTTTTTTATAGTTATTCTGATATTCGGGGCTGAGAAAAATTCAACAAATCAAAGATCATAAAAATCGGTCCAGCCGTTCTCAACTTATAAAGGGTGTAACTAACCCGACTTTCTTTTATATACTCTATATAGATTGAAAATTAACGATTTCCTAATCCAGTACTTACACAAGATATGATGTAGACCAGTAGTAGCTTAGTATCTGAAAATTTTAATGGGTTGGCAAGCGCAGTTATTTATAATATTTCGCACGCAGACGCTGCTGCCCGTCTCGTGCTACAGGAATTGGTCGCCTCTTACGACATGCCTCCTATTGGCGATAAGGAAGTGTATTCTTTACGGCCTTTTCCACAGTGCTACGCACGCACACGCAACTAAGATACTAAATTACACCTAGTAGGCTTACAGTAGGTATTTTATTTATTTATAGCATCGTTTGAAGCTTATTTGTTTACAACTGTTCTAATATTAATATTAAACGCAGGTAGTCGCCTGGGCCTCATGCAGTCCATGGCCGGGCTGGCGGCGGTCCTGTCTCGGTTCTCTGTGGCACCAGCCCCCAGCAGCGTCAGGTACCCTGACGTCGATCCTACTTCTGACATTATACAGTGCCCCAAGTATGGAAAATTGCCGTTGATTTTCACTGAGAGGAAGAACACTTTGGTACAAGGTTAACTGACTCACCATCGCCATCATCATTCGCCTGCCCCGTTCCCAGGTCATCTGGGGTCGGTGTAGTATTGAGTCACCATAAATAAATAAAATGAAAGGTTATTTAAAGATGTTTTCCTTCAATTAGTTCCACCTGTCCAGTTGTCCATCAGCCGTCTTTATTACACGCTATAGTAGGTTTGCCGGTTCCTGAGGGACGCATGTTAATTGTCATCATAGATGGCGCTTCTTATCGTGAGATGTCCTTGTTCAGTTGGCAAACATTTTTGAATATGAAAAATAACATACGGCCGCGGGCAACACTAGTATAATATAAATACACTCTATACACGTATCATCATAACAGATGACCAGTCGTTTATTATGAATAACAGTTTTTTTAAAATTTTTCATGTTTGTCATAGTAGAAAACAAAATATTTGAGTAATTTAATAACCAGTCCAAGAGGTTTTTGTTAATTGGGTATCTATCTTGTTTGATGTTTTACATTGATTAAGATTATGACTTATGGTTTTACATACAAATTAGATAAATCAGCTGTTCCTGCTCCTTCGCTTGTCAACCCTATTTTAGAGTTCAAAAAGAGGCACATGTTTTTAAGATTTAATTATTTATTATTTACCAAATATTATGACAATCGCCCTAATGTTTCAGCTGTAAAAGCGTAAAAGACAGACGCAAATTTAAAACATTATAGTCGCCATAGTACAAGCTTTGCTTAGTTTAGGGCTAGCTAATTGGTGTAATCAATAATTGTGTAAACAATTTAGCCATCAAAAACAAAACTTGTAAAAAAAACAAGTCTCGCAACTCAATTCTTCTACCGTAAAAAGTTGTGAGATCCATGTAATACCGAGTCAATTGATTTATTCAGTCCCTACTTAAGGGACCTTCTGTCTTAAGTTATTACGTAACTAGCTAATCTAACAACATCTTATAGTGACCAAATTAATATTAAAAATCTTTTTATGTTTAAATAAAATAGGTTGACTTGGCCATCGCATGAAAACACAATGTAACTCACAAGCAATACATATTATAGTAAATAAGATTGTTTAGTGCGATTGCAAAATCGCGCTGACTGAGTTGCGAGGCTTGTTTTTTTACAAGTTTTGTTTTTGATGGCATTGTGTTTTCATGCGACCTATTTTACCTATTTTATTTAAACATAAAAGATTTTTAATATTAATGTGGTCACTATAAGATGTTGTTAGATTAGCTAATTACGTAATAACTTAAGACAGAAGGTCCCTTAAGTAGGGACTGAATAAATCAATTGACTTGGTATTACATGAATCTCACAACTTTTTACGGTAGAAGAATTGAGTTGCGAGACTTGGTTTTTATACAAGTTTTGTTTTTTATGGCATAAATCTTTCCATCTCGTGCTACAGGAATAAGTCGCCTCTTACAACACGCCTCTTGTTGGCGATGGGAAAGTTTAGTCTTTACGTATACATATAAATGTATACATACATTATAGATTCGATATTTTAAGTAGTAGTAGTAAGAGTGACCTTCATTTATTATGTTATGACGATTAACGATAGATTATAAATTGATAACATATTGATGAATGACAATAATCATTTTATCAACATATTCAAAAATGCATCAATCATTTCAAGTTCATAAATAACGACAAGAAACACCTAGAAAGTTGTCTTAGGTTATTTCGCACTCTTTGACAGATTTAACACAGTTAATAACGAAAATCATAATTTATTAAGGTCAATTATTTCAATAAACCATTAATCTTCCATCAATATTTATGTATTGTACGTCTAAATTGTACGTATTTCTGTAAAATTTATGTGTAATTTACTTGTATGGTGTGCAATGAAGAGTATCTATGTATCTCTATACACTAGAATTAATACTTAAGGATTACTTAAACATTTGAGTTAAAAACCATCAGGCCGGTACACAAAATGTTCCCGTATATTTCACTCTTCGCAGAGGGAGCATTCTACGTACATAACAGTTTCCTTTGTGAGAAACTTAGATTTGGTCCTTGACATTCAAGCTGCAAGTTCTAGGTCAGAATAAAGAACGGTGCACAATGTTAAAATTGATTTGATTAAAATTTTCAAAGATAAGATTGTTTTTTCTTTTCGAGCAAAAAAAACTTACCTACAAACTTTCCTGTTCTATTTGCAAAGGTTCGCATTATGCTTTTGTTTTTTTTTTAACTAAGTTTAGAAACTGTTGGATTTCTTCAACTAACTCATATTTTCTGACACTGCATTCCACAGAATCTGTCTTCCAATTCACTCATAAATCTAAAAATAATAAGGAAAACATCTAGAAGATGTTACGTATAGAAAGTCGAAGTCAGGTGTGATTGACATGTCAAAGATGGCAAAGAATTTAATCACAATAAAAAAGCTCCATTTTCAGAAACTCTAATTTTTAAATGACATTACTCATTTGAAAACGTAAAGGTAGGTAAAATCCTTATTTGCAAAAATCATAGTAATTTTATTTTATTTATTTATTTTATTTATCTAACAGCAATCTTAAAAGCTAACAGAAATTCATCCAAGACGCCTAAAAGATTAAATTGATTTACAATATTAAATTAAATTAAAATAAATGTCAGAAAAAGATCCTTGTCTAATTATAAACAGATTAAAGTAGATTTGCACTTATGATGACGGTTGTAAGTCAAGAGAGTCACATTACAGATAATTAATACAATTAAATAAATTATACAATAATAAAATTATAATTATGTCAATGTCGAATAAAATCATATTATGTCATTTAAAATTTTACGAAATTGATTACTTATATGTCCAAAACTATCTGCGAATAGGTCTATTTCATAGTGCTGAGCAAGTATGTCCCCGATGATAGTACGAGGTAGAGCACGGTTTGTGGGCGCGTGCCTACCGCGCTGCGTCCGCGCGACGGGCAGCGCCAATTCTTCAATTAACTCATTGGACACCGTGTGGTCGCATGAGACCATGTAATAATAAAATTAATATTGTATTATACTCCACGCCCCATTGCAGATTGGTAAAGCCAGTGATTTAATCTTACTGTCAGGTGTTAATAAGCTGCTCTAAGCCCTCTCTCTGACTAGGCTTCACGACTAGTATCAAGTGATATTAGCCGGGACCAACTTTTATCGTGCCCTCTGAAGTACGGAGATGCTTGTGTTGTGATAAATATTACTAAATGTCACCCATCTGCTTACAACGTCGTCACGCATCTCATTAATACTAGTAACTTGATATCTACTTCTCCGAAAGAATGGGTTTATAAACCAATAATTGAACATAATTTATTTGTTACAACTATTACAATGTTAGTTATTTTAGACAAAAAATGGCTGCTTAGTATATTTTTGTGAATAAGTCGCTTTATTTTTAT
This sequence comes from Anania hortulata, assembly GCA_963576865.1. NCBI lineage: Eukaryota > Metazoa > Arthropoda > Insecta > Lepidoptera > Crambidae > Anania > Anania hortulata. The sequence goes on along the minus strand of OY756408.1, from coordinate 16,459,838 downwards.
TTGAAATAGGTTATTCAATTACATGAATATCAATCAAGTTAGTGTCTAATTAGAGTGGTTAATTAGCAATTCTAATAATTCTAATAAAAACTTAAAAAGAACTGAGAAGCTACAAATATTTTTTCTGTAACAATTTTTTTTTTAAGTCTTTTAATAACAAACAGTTTAAAAAATATACTTTGAAAAAACTGTCTTAACGCTACTCTTTTATATAATTTGTTTTTCGATAGCAAACTATGACGTCACTGTTTACCTAACTTAAAGGAATAACTTTTTATTGATTTTTGAACAATTAAAAATCGAATTTTTCAAATTAATTATAACGTGCCGGTTATTAAGCCTAAAACAGGGTGACATTTTTAATAAATGTTGTATTAGAATTGCATATTTAAAAATGGTGTAAACAACCCTATTTAACCTCCTTCTTTTTGAAGTCGGGTGATAAAAGAATTCATATACATTATTCGCCAGTCTTTGAGAAAATTTTTTTTTAAAATTATATTTTGAGACTGTATATTGTGCATATAATGTAAATATCATGTGTTCCCAGTTTTACATCGTCCTTAGAACGTACACGCGCAAGACAAGCCATATATTTATACTGTAGGATTGTAGTCCATTTTAGCGACTATAGAAGCATTTCAATTCTGTGTTGAAATGGATGTATATTTATATAATTTTAAATGTTCTTTTGGTAGGGAAATTTGAAGTTTTTTTATTATTATTACCGACGTTGAAAATCAGACACTACAGGTAAAAAACGATTTAACTATTAACAGTAGCAAATAGTTTTTATCATTAGAGATTTGCCAGGAGCACAACACATTCAAACCCTTGCCAATTGCGAACCCTGGACCTTTGCTTTTAAGCCAAATCACCGCACTAATAAGATAATTGAGTCATTTAGAATAAGGGAGAAAGAAGGTCTTCTTCTTCATCTATACGGTCAATCCCGTTTGCGTCCAAAGCCATTGCTTTGGAGCCCAGGGTCCGCTTTCCTTGATTTACTCCTCTACTTCGCGCGGTCTTGAGCGTCTCTAGTTGTGAGATCATTTGGACGCATGTCAGCCCTTTTCCGCAAAACATGGCCGTACCAGCGTAGGCGACTCTCCTGCAGTTTGTCTGCAATATCACGGACACAAAGGCTACCGCGGATGCGCGAGTTCCTCATGCGGTCCTTCCGCACATCCACACATATTAATCTCCGTGACACGTAGCTCCTGCTTGTGTCGCTCAAGTGGCGGCCACGCTTTGCTACCATATAAAAGGACAGCCCTAATGATGGACTTATAGATCTGTCCTTTCAGCTCAATCGGCATTCTGGGGTCACAAATGACACCAGTCACCTCTCGCCATTTGGCCCACGCTGCAGCAATGCGTGCTTTGACATCGCAATCGATGTTTCCCGACGCGTGAAGGGACTTGTCAGATCCAAGGTATTTTAAACTGGTCCGTGCGCTCGACCTTGTGTCCGCGTATGCGGACGGACGTTGGATCTGTAGAGTTAAGGGAGAAAGAAGGTGACTTTAGTATTTGGCATAGATCAGAGAAAGTTTTGTTCAATGCTTGTAAATTAAACCATTGCCTATGATTTTCCTGAAATTGCAATGTGTTTATTTTTAATGAGGCTATTTTAAAAACTTTAAAGGTACTTGATAAAATATAGCAATCATCAAATCTAATTGATTATGTGTTTGTCATTATTGAAACTGTTCAACTGATAGTGTCGGACAGTTAATTTGATTAGATACTACATAACTTCATCAGAATAATGGACCGACGATATTATCGTTTTTATTCAGACAATATATTTGTGTGTTAGTAACTACTAGTGTTATTATACTTATTATAAACTTACCTTTTTTATTTCATTTTTTATTTCAATAATGTTTGGACCATATCCACCAATGGTACCGAAAATAAATGTTCTTGTCATACCAAAGTCAGAAGAAAAATGCATATCAAAAACCATGAGAGTAATATTATTTTTTGTGTTAATAACTTTATCTTTGAACTTCGGAATATTAGAATCCAAATCAATGACGGTGAACCTTTTGGTAAAGACTTTTTGTGTGTTGAAAACTTTAAGTGTTGGGTTTTATCTAGCATTCTCGTATATTATCCCATTGGGAGACCCTGTGATGATATTTTGGCATTGCACATACATTATAGAATCCTCTGTGTTAGTTTTTACGTTGCTTTTCTCAAAGCGTAGAACCTTTCTCGAATTTTACCAAGGTTTGTTGTTGATCGACGTTGAGATGAGCAAAGGTTATTCTTATAGACCAGAATTCATAATTATAATTGGGATTACGCTATGTTTGTCATATAGATTTTTACTGTCACTGATATACTGCATATTTTTTGACGACTATTGCATTTCGCCAATATTGGCACTGATCTTATTTGACTTGTCTTTGTTGTGTAATGATGCATTCTTGATTTTTTACTTTGCTATTTATTACTCATTATATTGGCGACTGAAAAACTTTACTAAATTGATGAAGAATGGCAAATCGAGTGTCGTGTCAAATCATTTTCTGTACAAGTCGATTGCCGATGTATACGATGGAGTTAAAGTCCTGTATAATCCCTTGGTAAGATTACTTATAATATTACTATCATTGACATCATTGTCTGATGACAATAGACATAGATCAAAGCCTGACAAAGATGATTCACTGGACCGTTTGCATCCAGCGGTATCTCGCATTCTCGCAACCTGAATCACCTAACCTAACATTATTCAGTTAGGTACTATACAATATTTAAATTTAGTTTTCTTATAATACGATTACATTCCTTACTCTGTTTCATAATTAAAAACATATTTAGTTGCCGTTTCAACCATATTTTTTTCACATTACTTGTTAATGTATTTTTTTTCCAGTTTGTCGTACCTTTGGTATTTCACACAGTTGACATGATGATAACGATCTTCTATCCTCTTTTGCAAATGGACCAAACAAGGGTAAAGTCATCACTTTTAAATATTGTAAAAGAGTTCGGTCAACGTTCCGGCGACGTGCAGTGACGTTCAATGACGAAACATTTGTTATTCAAGGTTTTAACTATCGATACTAAAACTGTCATTAAAGACTATTATTTTTACAATTTATCTACATGATTAAATAAAATTGAAATTGTGTGTCTGTAAAATAAATGCCTATCAATTGTATACAGGGTGTAACGAAAAGGTGAAATAAAACTTTAAGGGGTTATTCTACGGCTAAATTACATCAAAATCTATGGGACCAACATCAAAATCTAAAAAAAATAATTGACGTTTCTATACAAACTGATGCCAGCTGGTCGCGTTTTAGTATGGGAAAGTGTTTTTTTTTGCGATTTCGATGTTGGTCCCATAGAAAAAGTTGATGTAATTTAGCCGTAAAATAACCCCTTAAAGTTTTATTTCACCTTTTCGTTACACCCTGTATATTATTATGGTACTAATAATTTTAAAAAATCATTTTTGGTCTATCTTTCTATTTGTTATTTGTTTGCTAAAGCGATTTTAACAGGACTTTTAGATGGCAGATATTGATGCGTTGTCTTATTACAGACTTCACTGATGGACATCTTGACAGCAAACATATCGGTGTTCCAAGTATTCGCACTGCTGTTTGCGCCGGCTTTTGCATCTGGATTATTAGCCTCTCAGGTGGAGAAGCTACGTCTGGTGCTTCAAGATAGATTGCTGCGCGAAAGAGGTGGGAAACTTTTAATATAGTTCCAACAGTACTTAATCCATTACATTCGGTATTGTGTTGTCTTATTTTAAACTACATTTAGATATATATAGATGTAAAAGTCAGGAAAGAAAGGCCATCTCCTCGGCACCTCAGTTGGAAGGACAGTAACTTGGATAGCGAAGAATCATAAGTACGATTTCCACTTGAGGCGTCTAATTTATAAGAGTAATATTATGTAATATTATCTTAAAATATAACAATATTTGTCTACTTGGTAAATATCAAACTAGGTTTATGTACAAAAAAAGAATAGGTTGTCGTGAATACAATTTTTGTTTCAGAAGAAAAACAAACAAGAGAAATAGAAAGGTTCATCCGCTACATCGAGGCTCGTCCCATGAAGACTGTCATCTGTAAAGTCATCCCTTTGGACTGGAAGCTGCCAGTATCAGTCCTGAATATTTGCGTCACGTATCTTATCGTCATGCTGCAGTTCACGCATAAGTACTGAATTGAGGTGAACAAAGCACTGTGACTTTAGGATCACATTGACCATCTATATAATCGTTTAACTCTGACTAGATTGCAGTAGCTTCAATGATATTTTTAGTGCAAGGGTTGCTTGCTTTGCTGAGAATGCGGTGAAATCGGTCGATTAGTGCAATCAATGTTAAAGGAAGAAGCTTGCGATACATGTCAAAGTTATCAGCTGATCTCCATATCAAATCTTTAAAGCCTTTCTTTCTGTCTCCTATCGCTTTATTCCGTTCTTACTTAGGTTACTTAATGCTGCACCATGATTCTAGATTAGTTATCTTGAAGCAATTGCCATCAGATCATTTTAGACAAGGGAACCAAACCATTTTGGACAATGGATGTGAATCATCCAGTATTATGTGTTTTGCAAAAGCCTTCATAGATTGATTTTTTACTCTAATTTGCTAAGAAAAATATGCTATTGAAACATAAGTTTTTTATGTTTAAGTTAAATGTTTTGGGATTTTGGGATACTACTAGTACGAGTATGTTTAAGAACGTTTTGCTTTCATGTGGTGTGTGTAATTTGATTTAATAATGTAAACAATACTTGTGTAATTTCTGAGAATAGATCAATTGAATAACAAGCTTTCAAGTAAAAAAGAAAATGATTGCCTATATGGTTTTTATATGTATATTGTCATTCGTAATAATTTTGTACTTTAATATTTGATATTATTATGCCTTTAGCCGTTCATGTGCCGTGTGGAGACGGCCGTAAAGAATACACTTCCCCAACGCCAACAGGAGGCGTGTCGTAGTCGACTAATTCCTGTAGCACGAGACGGGCAGCAGCGTCTTCGTGCGAAATCATATAAAAAAAACTGCTCTCGCCAACCCGCCTGCCAAGCGTGGCGAGTATTGGCATTCCCCCCCGATGATCAGTCATTGGGGGAGGCCTTTGTTCAGCAGTGGACCTCCTATGGCTGAAATGATGATGATGATGATGATGCCTTTAGCACTTACTAATTATATTTTTATCAATACGATCTGCTCATAGTAATGAACTAAAATAAATATTATGTATTTGCATATATATATCTAACTTATATAACTAACTTAAATTTATTTTTGCTGCTAAACTTGTATAGGAATTTCACTGCTGTTAATTTACATTACACTATTATACAGAACATTGGACGATATACATTTTTATTGGAAATGGCGTCAAAATTTTATTTTTAATAGTTATTAATAACAATGTATCCTGATTGTTTTACACGTACACGTACACATATAGTAAGTATGTGCATACAGTTTTAGCGTTGGATTTCGGATATGTAAATCGGCACTCAGCCAAATTAAAAAAGAGCCATTCATCTGTGAGCCTCCTTTGTGTTTTAATTACGTGAATAGATAAGTTATATTATATCATAAGTTATATCGTGATGTTCCTGTAGACCGTTTATTGATGATTAACTTATATGTATAATGTAAATCCGCTATTGGCTGTAAGATCAACATGTAATATCCAAACTATGTTAATTAAGAGCTGTGGATTTTGTTAAATAAATAAAACAAAAATAAAAATAAAATGATTTTATATCTTAAAATAGAAAAATAAATAATGTATATTTTTACAAAACATGTTTTTAAGATGATAGACGTAATGAAAGAAATTCCTTATAAAGGTTCAATGGGAAGTAAAAGTGTACATTTTGATGAATGAATGAAATGAATGAATGGGCATCAAACCTATAGAAGAATTTAAATGAATGGACTACATTCATCCTAAATTTGTCAGAATCCGTTAAAAAAAACGGCTTTCGGCACCATATGTTTGCTTGAGCGACGGATTGAATCCGAAATTGTCCGGATCCGTTTTTTAACGGGTTCTGAAAAATTCCGGGTGTATGTAGTCCGAGCCTAAACGAACTTTGTAGGTAAGAAAGTACACATTCGATCAAAATATAGGAATCGTCCAAAAACTAATTGATAAAGTGCTGGCCATTAAGTAAGCTGTAGAACTAATCGTGGCAGATAATTAATTCGATTGGATACTGCATAACTTCATTAAAGTAATAGACTGATGATATTATCGTTTTTATTCAGACAAATTATTCGTGTGATAGTAACTACTGGTGTTATTCTAAAATAAAATGTTTGGACCGTATCCCCCGATACAATCAAAAATAAAATTTCTAGCCAAACCAAAGTCAGAAGAAAAATGTTTATCAAAAACCATGATCGCCGTTCTTATTTTCGTGCTTATAACTTTATCACTCAATTTCGGTGTATTGGAATTCGAATCATTCAAATTGAACTTCCTTGTAAAATCTTTTTGTGTGGTTAAAACTCTAGGTATTGGGTGTTATATAGTATTCTTCTATTTGATCCCATTGGAAGACCCCGTGATGATATTTTGGCATTGCACATACATTATAGAGTCCTCTGTGTTAGTTTTTACGTTGCTTTTCTCAAAGCGTACAACGTTTGTCGAATTTTACAAAGAATTGTTGTTGATTGACGTTGGGATGAGCAAAGGTCATTCCTATAGACCAGAATTCATAATTTTATTGGGTATATTGCTTTGCCTGTTATATAGATGTTTATTGTCTTTGACGTACTGCATATTTTTTGACGATTATTGCATTTCGCCAATCCGTGTAGCAATAATATTTTTGTCTTTGCTATGTAATGATGTATTTCTGATTGTTTACTTTGTTATTTATCACTCATTGTATTGCCGTCTGAAAAACTTTACGGCATTAATGAAGAATAGTAATTCGTATGTCTTGTCAAATCACTTTCTGTACAAATCGATTGCTGATGTTTACGATCAAGTTAAAGTCCTGTACAATCCTTTGGTAAGATTTTTTATTATTTTACGATCTATACAAGGTGTAACGAAAATAACTCACAACGTCATAGGGTGTGTATATATATCCGAATAGATCTAGCAAATGTCAAAAAATCTTTTTCCCATACAAATCGTAACAGCTGATTGGTTCGTTTAATATAGAGAAGTTAAAAAAAAATTCTCATATAAATAGTTGTTGTATTTGAGTTTAACATCATCATCATCTTAGCTATAGGACGTCCACTGCTGAACATATATCTCCTCCAGTGACCTCCAGATTAGTCGGTCGGAAGCGGCCTACATCCAGCAGCTGTCTGCAACCTTTACCAGGTCGTCTTTCCACCTTGTGGGTGGACGTCCTACGCTGCGCTAGATGGTCCGTGACCTTCATTCTAGAAACTTTCTGCCCTATCCGCCGTCAGTACCTACTAAGTGCCTTGTGCCGCCCACTGCCACTTAAGCTAGCCAATTCATTAGGCTATGATGGGTAGTATTTGAGTTACGCCTTGTATATCTAGCTTTCTTATTATACGAGCTATTTAAGTATGAAGGTTCTCATTGCAAAACTTAGTAGCGGTTAACCACAACTTTGTTATATTCATTGTTTATATCAATATTTTTCTCAGTTTGTCGTGCCTTTGGTGATTCACACAGTTGACATGATGATAACGGTCTTTTATCCTCTTTTAAAAAGGGATCAAAAACTGGTAAAACCTTTAGAAATTTGACTATTCTTTTATAGTCGGGTACTTTTTAATCTATAATAGATGAAATGACTGTTACAGTCTTCACCGCTAAGCATCATGATAGCAAACATGTCGGTGTTCCAAGTATTCGTGTTACTGTTTGCACCAGCCTTCGCGTCGGGACTGTTAGCTGCTCAAGTGGAAAAGCTACGTTTGGTGCTGTTCGATAGACTGCTGTATGAAAGAGGTAAGAATCATCTGTCATAGCCTGCACAGACAGTAACCGAATGTTGGATTGAAAATACTACATTTCTATTAGTTAAGATAATAAATGCTTGAATTGATTAGTTATAGGTGTTGTTTAACAAAAGTTTAGGATCACATTTACTAATTAGAACACTGTAACTCTAAGAGCCATATAATATGAGAAATTTTATAGCGTAGGCGATGACTCAACCTAACTCTCCATAGCAAGTGCATTGCTACGATATCGCAACTGTTTTACCGCGACCAGTGTTGACTGAGTGATATCGGCGTAATTGGCGAGAATTAAATAAACAGTATTAAATTATTTTAGACTACAATCTTAAAATCTTTAATTAGAACATTAACCACAATTAACCATCGCCACATTATTGCCCTAAACGCTAATAATGCGTCGACGTTCACGGCGATAACGTGAGCGTTTGACTTGATTCACTGAGGTCAATAAAATTTATTGATATTATTATTATATTTTTGATGTATCAGATATTTGTATGCCTTAGGGCCAGCCCTATGTCCAGACATAGTAGGTTTAAATTATGTGCTGCATGCACATAAATTTAAACAACTCTGTATGACATAGGTATAGACCACAAATAAACGATTTGAATTTAAATTTAAACGATTGTCGAAGCGAAGTAGTTGCGATATCGTTGCGTCATCGCTTACTCTCAAAAATGGCTTGAGTGATAAAAGGCATTCGCGCATTCGCCAGATCTGTACGCACTCTCACATGTATCGCAGTCGCTTGAATGATTTGTGACTGCAACTGTTGCTTGCTTTGATTGAGATGAGATGATTGAATGAGCATCTCTGTTTAATATGCGATAGATGTTGAAGTTTCCAGATTTTGCAATAGATTTTGCAATTTGTGTTTTTTTTTGTTTACATAGTACATTTTAGTCGGCCACTGTACTGACTGATTCGCCGAAAATAACATCTTTAATAAAACACTTTACATCAACTTTTTTTGGTCCAATACATTTTGGGAGAAATGTAGAAATATGCTTTTTGGTGGTACGCAAAACGAAATATACTTAAACACATTTTTTTTTTTTTATGAGAATAGACTAACTTGATTGCATGGTTTCATGTAATCAAAATCATATTCATATTCATTTATTGGTCATAAATATATTGGGCAACATCACATACATTGCTCTGATACTCGTACCATTAATTAATCATTTTTTTATTTTTTCCCTAGAAATGAATAGACAACTTAATATTATTATGCTTAATAGCACTTAGTAAATACATTTTGATCATTACCATCTACTGATAGTAAGGAAGTATATTAAATATATTACTTTATAGAATATTGCCTCAACTAATTGAATTTGTTGAGAGACTATTATAGAAATTGCTGCTAATTTTTATTTCACTATCATACTGAACGTTAGACGATATACAACTTAAAATAAAAATTGATATATTTATTGGAAATGGATTTCAAATTTTATAACTCGGTTAAAAAATTGTTTGTTAGTAATAACAATGTTAAAAGATTCTTCATATTTTGTCACATTCTTCTTGCGTTAGATTTTGGATATATGAATCGGTCTTCAGCAAAATTAAAAAGAGCCATCTTATTTCTCACTTTGTCATATTGTGTTTTTTTTTCAGTGATAAGTGCTTTTTATTTATATGTGACTCACGGAAAATATGATTTGTTACTTCCTTATTTACTTGTAGGAATGTTCCACTATTTAATTAATTCACTGATTTTGGTATTGTATGGATACAAAGGTTCATTTTATATACTGCAAAAGTCACTAATGTTAATTGATTTGAAATTGTATGTTAATAGTAAATCGCACGGTATTGAAAAGAAGATAATAATAATTTGCGGATTTAGTTTTACGTATAAATTGATTTCAAATTACGCATTTTGTATTCATTATAATAACGAGTGTGTAAGTTCTGCCTGGGGTATATTTATCTATATGTTACAGCAACTATCTTTTGACACTACAATGATTGTATCTTCATTCATGTTTTATTCTATTTATTGTCGTTTGAAAGTTTTTAATGAATTTATTAAAAATAGCGGAAAGAAGTTGATGGAGTTTTTGATTATTTACAAAACAATGGTCAATTGTTTAGAAAGAGCCAAGAGATATTTTGATTTGATGGTAAGTCATTATAAGTTATAATTATATAAAATAGCGTTGTTTTATATTTGATGGCATTAACTAGCATTTGTTTCAGTATATATTCGCATTAATAATCAAAATGCCCGACCTTGTGGTGACAGTATTTATCACTCTGCTCAAATTAAAAACGAATTACGAGCATGTAAGTATACAGCTTTATTATAAGCACTGTGGTTATTACTACTTTTTTTGCATTAGCTATAAATGTAGGCAAAAGCATTAAAATAAAAAATAAAAATCATTTATTTGCCAGAATATGGTTACACAGTGTTCTTAAAACAATATTTACCAACGTGACGTGCAAATTTTGATAAGGAGATCTCTACATCATTTTTAATAACCATTAATTTACTATAATTTTAAAGAAGAAAGATGTCTTGCTTCTTGGTTACATAGTTCAAAATACAAGAAAAAATTGAATACTTAAATAGTTTACAATGTCAACATAGTATTATATTGAAAATGTCAAATCTTATCATTTAAAAAATCATTAATAGTATAATACATCTTTTCCATTAAAAAAAATATTTAAATTTAGTAAACATTCTTTTAGGTCGTTCGGAAACTTATTTAATATTTTTATGGTCATACAATAAGCATTTATTGAGAAAAGCCCCAATCTTTGTGGTGGAATTGCCAGGTTATCTGGTTTTCTGCCTCTGTATCCGAAAAATACTTTATTTTTTTAAAATAAGTAGTTGTACTTTTTAGCAAAAATCATGATTTCAATTGATTGATTGAACATAAGTCTTTTAACATCATGGAAAACGTATTCTTGAGTTATGACCGTGACTTGGCAAATGGAGCCGATGACACCATCTAACAAGGTCAACAACAACGATCGATTATAACTATGCATTTTTTTTAAGGTTTTTAGTTTTAGGTTCTTTGTTCTTGTATTAATGGATTGATTGACTTGTTAGTTGGATTAACAGAAAATATTGGACACGTATTTTTTCTTTTCTCAATCAAACAAAAAATGATGAAGATATAGCTCGTTAAAGTTCCGTGTAACGTCACGCCTTGCGACACGTTTTAGCAAGGCGTGACGTCACGTGCTCACTTTGATGCGCTTTATCTTCGTAATTTTTTGTTTGATTGACAAAAGACAAAATATGGGTCCAGTATTTTTTGATAATGTAACTGACGGACTAAATAGAATAATCTTTTTTTGACCCAGGAAACTAGCCCATTAGACTATATTAATTATTTATATAATATATTATGTTTTCTTATTATGCATATAAAAGTAAAGTTAGTCTATGCAGGGTGTACAATAGATTAGGACACTCCTTTAAACCACGTGATCAGTTGCTCATATACAACAACTTTCCCTATTTTTAGATGCTTTATGCAAACTAACGAGCTACCTCAATGATAAAGTATGAAGCAACTAAAAATTCTAAAGATTTCAATGTTGCTCTCATAGTAAAAGTTGTTATATATATGAGCAGCTAATCATGTAGTTTTAGGATGTGTTCTATTCTTTTGTACACCTTGTATGCGTCCCACTGCACGGCTCAGGCTTAACTGAGCAAAATTATTGATGCTGATTTGGACAAAAATCCACTATGCGGGCTCCGTGCGGATTGGTGGAGAGGTGTTGTAAGGTCAGATGTTATTAAGTCGCCTTAAGGCCTCTGACTTGGCTTCACGACTAGTATCAAGCGATACTAGCCGGGACCAACTTTAGAAGTACGGATATGCTTGTGATAAATGTCACTTAATATGGTTGGAATGGTCACCATCCACTCACAACCGCGACGTAGGTGACTCAACATTGGTAATCACTACCAAAGCGCTGGCGCCACTGTGCTACAAGCACCTATACAATATTAGCAAGATACATACATACATCTAAACGATGTCCTATAATAATTTCTTCGTCACGTGATATCATTTGAATAGGGAATAATTTCTTTTCGATGTTAATGCGTTCAAAATATTCATCATCATCATTTCAGCCATAGGAACTGCTGAACATAGGCCTACCCCAGCGACCTCCAGATTGGCCGGTAGGAAGCGGCCTACATCTAGCGGCTTCCTGCAACCTTTACCAGGGCGTCTGTCCACTTTGTGGGTGAACAAAACATGTCACTAAAAAAAGGTCTCTCACTATAAGTTTCTCATCTCTCGACAAAAGCTCTAACTGGGACGGCCCTTTCATAGCTCACTGAACGTGTTTGAGTAGTCAATTCAGATATAAGTGGATTATTAAGCTGATGAAGTCTTAAGCAGGTTACAGAACGTGGTTACAGGGAGACACTGGGTGCAGGCACATTAAAGGTTATTTGAGGCGGCAAATGCTGAAGCATAGCCAATAGAGAAGGTTTTTAGCGGAATACTCCCACGGAATGAGATGATGACGATGTTATAAAACAGCTAGGTACCTAAATTCTTCCCGGTTAAAACTAAATTCTTCAAGCACCTTTAGTTCTTCTATAAAAATATATAATAAATTACCTGACTTACTAAAAAACTAAAATAACGACGTCATATTTACACATAAAATAAAACAGTTTTTATCTAGTAAATGTTACTATAGCTTGAATGAATATTTTATCGATAATACATACATAGGTTATACCAAATAGCTCAATTTTAATTATATTGTATCTTTTTAATATAGTAAACAAAATGTCATTAACACATAGATAGATGAACGCGCTTCCTCTCTCCTAGCCCCCAAGTTGCGTGCCCAACAGGGTCCATAACACTGGTTCTTTAATTTGTAACATCTATATGTACATTATGGTTTTGCAATAAATTATTGAGTATTGAGTATTGAGTACTTTTTGCAGGACGAAGCTCACAATCACTTCATACGCAATGTATACGCTATTAACACATTCATAGTGCTGGCAGTGCCTGCGGTGACAGCCGGTTTGGTGACTGCTGCGGTGGGCGAACTCAGAGTCATCATCCATGAAAGATTGTTGCTAGAAAGAGGTCAGTCAAATATATTATGTTTCTCCTGTTATTTTTGTCAAAATAAATACGCGACAGACAAGAGAACACGCAAAGCATTTTGTGTTTCGTATGGTCTTGTCAACTGATTCCTTTTTTGTTAAATGACTCTTAGCGCTTTCTTAGGCTATACAGGGTTACATTTCAAGGTAGTGCTAAATATTAAAAATAAGGTCTATAGAACAATATAAAAATACGTTTTATATTGTTCTATAGACCTTATTTTTAGGTCTATAGAACAAATAGGTAATAAGTTGTCGTATTTTTGGAGTAATATTTACTTAAAACTTAATCGTAATTTTATTATGAATTATAATTTTAAAATGCAGTATGGAATAATGAAAAATGAAAAAATGGGGTTTGTTTTTTACGTAGATCGATTTAGTTACTGATTCTAAGTGGTCCCTGAAAAATTGGCACTACCGTGAAATGTAACCCGTACACAGGGTTTACAGGCCAGACAAGAAAACATGCATATTATTGTGGCCTTACTTTATAGTGAAACTACGTCCTTGTGTAACGAGGTACAGTACATAATTCAAATTCAAAAGACTTATTTCAGACAAAGTCCATACCACAAACAATACAGTCGAGTCAGTAACACCATAACACTACACAAATATAAAAATTACAATATATTTATTAGCATTTAAGGGTTTCTTATGTGCAGTCGAACCCAATACTGCATAAACGGGCAGTCCACCCGCCCTGCTACAACACGCAGGATACTGCTGGAGCTCCCGCGGACACGGCTTAGCATCGAGGCGGCTCTTTTGCGTAGAATGGCATGAAAGCCATCGGTATGAGTGTCCGCGAACATGCCTGACGCGCTGCAGTATCGCGGCAGCCCCAACAATACCCTGAACGCGTTGTTATACTGCACTCGCAGGGCGTTGATTGATAATATCAACGTAATTTTGCTTGAGGCGTCTTTCAACACACTGAGACTCAAACCCAACTTGATTCAGAAATCTTCGTTTATGTAAACTGACTCCTTGCGTTGTTTTAGGCTATTCACCATCTAACTCTAGATTATTTAAAGATAATGCTGTGTTGCGGTTGAACTTACAAATCACTATACTTCGTCGGGTAGGTACATTTTCCTGCAACCACTCTCTTAAGTTTAAAAACATAAAATATTTTAAGAACATCTATCTCTTCTTACAGAGAGAGAAAAGAGACAGATTATAAAACGTTAGATACCTCAAGAATATTAGGCACATTGGTTCATCAAAGCTTTGTCTGAAGAGTATAAGAATGGGTGAGAGATTATTTATATTTTTTTGTAACATTGATCTTATTTTTCAGATGAAGGTCACGTGGCTGACCTAGAAATGCTTCTTGGCTACGTGGAGGCTCGTCCGATGCAGTTCACAGTATTCAAGATAATGCCTCTGGACTGGTCGCTGCCGGTCCTCTTACTAGACGTGTGCATCTCCTACCAAATCATCGTTGTGCAAATCACCAACTTGTACTAGTAGACTTTTAAATTACGTTTTTAAAAATAAATAGATAAAACACCTAATTGTTATGGTAAAGGCAAAAACATCCTAGTGTTACGAAATCACCCCACCCAGATCTTTATTATACTACTATAATCCTACCCATAATGAACATTTTTTTTCTGTGGTAATAGTGGCAGTATTCTTACCACAGATAAATAATAGTTAATTATGAGTACCAGAAATTAAGCTTTCTGCAATCCGTGCTAGAGCAACGCACACATAGACGTCGTTTACGGATACGAAATCTCGGAAAAACCTAGAACGCTAAAGTGTTCCAAAATCACCTATGTGTGCGTTGCCCGAGCGCGTATTATATAAATCTTATCTTCGGGGGCTATTTATTTTACGTACTATGTGAATAAAAATAAAAAAACAGAACAAGATATATACTATTTATTGCACACCGTATAAAGTACAGTTGTTGTTCAGAAATATGCCTAAGTTAGGCGGTGTTATTTCTAATAACGATTACACCCAGACCTTCAAGTGGAAGATGGCGCAGTGTAAAAAACGATAATATTTTGATACCGCGTGTTACCGTGACCTTACACATGTAGATAGATAGATAGATAGATACTCTTTATTGCATACCATACAAGTAAATTACACATGATTTTTACAGAAAGATGTACAATTTAGGCGATCTAACAGTAACATGTACTAACAGTCATAATCAAAGAGTACATATTTCTAACTAAGTAACTATATATTTCTAACTGACTCGTTTTTAGAGAAGGCTGTGTAGTCGCCAAATGTAAAATAGCATGTGGTTTCAAAAGCCTACTACTTAAGCCTAATTTGTCAGAAAAATATTTGAAAAATATGCTAAGAATTGTCAAAACCTACACAACATTCTGAGCATAGCATTAATTTCTAATACTTATTTATACTTTAGGAGAAAAAAAAAATCGAAATCATTGAATAAACAAAAAAAAAGATGCTAATTCTCCTTCTTCTTTTAAACCGCTTAACCGATTTAATTTGTTTATATTTATAGTATTTATATCGATTGATAGACCAACATAATAGTTACAAACTGAGCTTAGGATTTTTTATTCGAATAATGGCGTCCATGCGAAAAGTATTATTTTCCTCAATTTTCCCAACCTAAAAACGCAGCGACGGTCGTAACAGCCACGTTTCATTGCGCGCTGTTTTTTAATGAGTGTAATGAGTTTTCGTGCTTTATTCGTACTAACATTCGTCGAGTCGCTAATTGAGGGGCACTACTCCTCTTATTGTAAAAGTATCGGGTGCTGACTGCTGACACGTTTTTTTAATTAATTACGAGAATTGTACTACTACGTATTTCCGTTTATTAATGAATAAAAAAAAACCGATCCCCAAAAAATTAAAAGGCTATTTTTTATTTTTTTATTTTTATTTATTTATTCTACAAAATTCACAGCTCTTAATACACAGAAGAATCACAGTCTTACATTCTAGAACTTACAGCCAATAATGAATTTTAAAAAAACTTTCTTAATCTGTATATTTTAGTGATTAAGTGCCATAAACATTAACCGCTAAACACATTTAGCAGGCACATCAAATTTCGTTTGAAAATTTATAAAAACAATTAAAAAAGAATCGTCAAAATCGATTTACATTTGGCAAAGATATTTCGTTACAAAAATTTAATGGAGTAGTTTGGAGTTCATGATGAGTTTGATGATTTCCTTAAAGATCCCATTATCAGAATATTACATGGGACCATTCCGGAATCATCCCCGTATGAACAAAAAAAACATAAGTAGGAGTTGCTGAGTATTATGGCTTTCAACACTTGATGTGGCGATATACTGGTGATCAAAAATCTGAGAGAATTGCCATCGACACGAAAAGAAAAATATCGCTTTAGCTGCTTAGCATTGAAAGGGAAGCTTAACATGATGATATGTTTTCGCAGATCGTTAAAATTGATTGATATCTATTTGTTAACTTTATTTTAGGGTTCAAAACCATATCATTAAAAAACCTCTTACAACATCACTTTGCTGTTCGTTGGCCCGTCAAACTTTTTTTCTGATAGAACGTGTAGAGGTAACAAGTTTTTTTATCTGATGTATTTAATAAATTAAATAAATAAAGCAGATAAAGTTAAATTTAATTTTAATAAATATTAAGGGCTACCCTTAGAAGTGTATAAAATTCAAGTCCAAAATCAACGCATTATTATTAAAATAAAATAAAAAATTGTTTCACAATAATTTACCTAGCCCCAAACTAAGCAAAACTTGTACTAGCCACTAGATAAAAGATCAACATACTTAAATACGTTTATAAACGACTTAGGTGCAAATGCTCGTGCTCATCACACAAACATTTGCCGCTTGTGGGGTTCGAGTCTGCAACCGCGCTGGCTTTGTAGTCCGGAGCGGACTATTACTACAGAGTGATTCTTCAGAAAGTATTCTCCGCGTCACCTTCATGGTCAAATTTAATTTTGCGTTTTTTTGCAAGAAAAAAAATTTTAGATTAGAAAAGGCGTTAAAGTAAGGTTAATTCTGTTTGAAACATAAAAAACGGTACACAATCTACTTCGATATTTAATGATGAAATTTCGGTGTCCACGAAAGTTATATAAGACTCCACGAAAGTTACGAAACGTATTTTATACTAGCAAATATGCTAAATTTAACTGTTATTTTGATAGAAAATAAAAAGGAGAACCATCCTTAGCCAAACGGAAAGTCGGTATGTAATTGTTATTAATCTTAGTATAATTTTTTTGGAATTAAAATAATACAGATGAATGAAATACAAATTATTGCGAAAACACTCCATTTGAAGTAAATTTTATTGAAACATTTGTATCATTAAGACACATATTTGTAGGCATAACAGCACTTTTCTAAAGTAACCAATCGCCACGCTGGCTTGTTCTTTGTGGTGTGACGAAACGAAGTTTCCACTCGAGATCCCGTTTGCTTCACCTTTTATTGGTTCTGTGAAAGAAGTGGCCAGCCAACTGCCAAGTTAGTTTGCTATATTTTGGACTATGTCCATTACTCATGTCTTCTCCCGGAAGAATTAAATACTGCCCTGCTCACACAGGTATATTTTATATTGTAATGTAAAAATACTATTTAAAAAGAGGCTGACAGTAATGACCGAGTTTCCTAGGCCTATTTACCTATATTAAATAAATGAATTGGTATTATGGTTTATGACCTAGTTCCGGATTTTATCCCTCAACGAAATCCCAAGCATCGACCTTTCTATAGCTCGTTGAGTGACGTGAAGTCGGTGGGCCAGTTTTAAGCGTAACACACACAGAGAGCGTGCGCGGGACGGCGACGGGACGGGTCGGTAGTACGGCGGGTCTAATAACATACGTTTAAATGGGCGCCCACAGACAGCGGGCGTGAGCGGGACTGCTCGCCGCGCACGCCGGCTGTGTGTGGGCGCCCATTTAAACATATGTTAATAGACCCGCCGTACTGCCGTCGTGACCCGTTGCCGTCCCGCGCACGCTCTCTGTGTGTGTTACGCTTTACTGTCATGTTACACGCTACGGCTACTTAGGTCATCACTTGTAGGACGCACAGATTGAATACTTTTGCTCTTCAGGTATTGTGGCAGTAGTGACTAGAAGTTATGACCCAACTTTTCAAATGCTGCCCAGGCAAGCTGCACTAAGTCAAATTTCTTTGACTAAGTTCAGTGCAGTCTCTTGCGATTTCCCGCCCAAAGCTTTCTCTAACCTAACCTAACCTAACTGTAGCAATTATCTGAGGTAGACATACTACTTCTTGACAACTTCAAGCGCCACGCTTTCGACGGAAACCGGTCCGGGGATGACATGGACATTGAACATGACTTCAGTCTATTCCAAGTTTATTCCTAGGCCCACATATCGTAAGGAAGCGTTTGAGTCTGTGTACTCGTAACATTTTTTTCAAATCCTGGATTCCGCCATAATGACTATGTCATTGCAAATCGATGCCCGACCTTTTTTCTAGTAGCCTTAGTTTAAGTAACCCACTTAAATTAAGGCTACCAGAAAACGAGTACTACCAAAAGTTGGAGAATCACGTGCCTATATTTTCTGTTCCTAAGTAGTGAGCACGCGTGTGTCCTCCTCAGATGCCGTGGCGCCACTATAGGTTTCCGTAAGGATAATGTTGGTGTCGACAAGTCGGCGCTCTTTGAAGGTATGGTCACTGATTTGGTACTATAGGTTAAGGTGATGGTACCTTTGTATGCCGCGTTTGCGAAACTGCCAAAAACGTGTGATCGAGACGAAACACCTTCTAAATCTTTTTGTTTGCAGGATATCGATATTATTTTTGGCGTAACTGTTGACTTAAATACAAATTTTTTGAAGTAAAATATGTATATATCTAGTAGCAGGCAAGAAAGCTATAAGTAGTTGAACTGAGCGCGGACTCGGTGTGACGCGCGGAGAACACCTGTTTTGCTCCGGTTTTTATCGGCACAATATTATTTAAAAAAATACTATTAATCATACATAATATTTTTAACTTTATTTGTATAGCTAAATAAATGAAGAATTATTTTACTTTAATTCTGAAGTTGTAGTGTACATAGGTTGGGATTTATAAGTATGTGACCGCCTAAAAACAGCCTCCGAAGAACTACTCTACACCAAAAGGTCGTAAGACGCCATTTATTTATGTCCTCTATTTTGAGACTCGCATACTCACTTAATTAAAAAATTCATTGAAATTAGAAAATCCTTCCATGATTAGACATAATTTATAGACAAAATTATTGTTTTTTCTTCACTTTACGACTTCATCAAAACCTTTTACTTCCCGTTGGCCAAGAATCATAACTTGGAATGAAACAAGGTGTCAATGTAGAAATAAAGAATAAACAATCCAAAAATGGCATTCTGAACATACTATTATTATGTCAATTTTTAAAAAACACACTACAGTAAAAAAAAAATACAAGCTTAAGGGCCAGTTTCACCACTTGCTGATAAGTTCCAGATAACTTTTCTGGCACTTTTTAGTCAGCCAATTGTACGGGTTATCTGTCAAAACAAGTGCCAGATAGGTTATCCGGTACATATCAGCAAGTGTTGAAACTGGCCCTAAACTTAGTTAATATAAACGTAGATCAAATCTAGTTAAATATAAACTGCAAATCTTATCTGACTGTAGCGACATCTATTTCGCCACATACGAACTAAAACTGAGGTATCCTACATCGCGATATTAAAGGTATCCGAGCGATTGAACTTAAATACAAGAACCCGACAACAACCGTCGGGCAGTAGCCCACCAGACACAACACCCGTCTGGTCGGAGGATCCTCACTTTTCAATCGTGGATGAGTAACTTTACACCCTGTTCCTCACATCCCCAAAAGTCTTTCTCTGTCAGTCGACCACTACACTAAATAGAAATGTTTTCTAGGCTGTGCGACAAAGCATCACGAATAGAAAATGATACGGCAGCACAAGACCCTTAGTTTACGAGTCCGACTCACACTTTGCAGGTTTATTAACAATTGCCCTCGGAAATAAGAATGTGGCAGTCGATAAGTAATACCATCAAGGAAATTGGTTCGTAATGCATTAGTTTAAAATCATTAATCGTGATCGCGTTATCATTTTCTCACCTCTAAGTGTAAATGTTGTTAGTTGCAGCTATTTATTTCTACAAAAATTATATCTAACGTGAAAATGCGAGTACTATCTCTAGCTACAGTCATGGCTAATATGAAAAATTGCACAAAATTGTTATTTATATTAATACACTTTACTTTATCAACCGATTTTGGATTCCTAAACGTTTCAAGAACAAGATATAAACACGTTATCAACTGTATCACAGTTTCGCAATGTTTGTTTTTGTGTACATATAATGTCTATAATTCTCTTGAATCATATAGAAAATTACTAATTAATATTAATCTCAAGAATGTTTTTTCTATACTTATAACGTTAGCGGTATCGATTCAATATGTTTTAAATTCCTTAGTGTTAGTGCTAAATAATCGTAAAACATCGTTTTATGAGTTTCAAATTTCTTTACAAAAGATTGATACCAAATTATCGACGGATAGCAGCTCGTATTACATGGACATTAAAATAGTTTTATCGTTGGTACTGTGTTTAGTCTATAAGGCGTATATTAACATGGTTTTCTGCTTCACGAATCGCGAGGAGTGCGTGACTACGTTGTCACCCTACGGTTCGCTGATCACCATTCCTCAGCTGTGGACGCATGACGTAGTGATGATTGTGTACTTTTTTGTATTTTATTCTGTGTATTGCCGGCTTAAGGTCCTCAACAGACTTGTGTACATTGGCCACGGCGACCAAGTATCGGACACTCTGAATATTTATTTAAGTATCGCTGAAAACCTACAAAAAGTTAAAATATATTTCGATGTTTTAGTAAGTTTTCTTTTGTATTTCATTTTTTTCAAGTTGTTTTCAAGAGGTTCCAATCCTCAAAACTAATAACCATTAGTTTTGAGGATTGGAACCTCTGAAAAATTTGTATTCAACTGTCGAAAAAAAACTTGATCTGATATTGATATTTTTTAAAATTTTATTTCAGTATGTGGTTGAATTACTAACAATGATGCCTGATCTTATCTTTTCGACATACATAGGTCTTTTGAAATTCAAAAATCTTGGCAAAGAGGTGCGTATTTTCTCTATCTTCTGACATTATCTTCTATTTTTAAAGGAAAAAATAAAATAAAATAAAAAAACCCAGTATAAAATTAAATATTCAGAAACGAGGTTATCCGGCAGGAGACCAAAGTAATGGACATAGTCCTAAAATCTAGCAAGCTAAAGTGGCAGTGGGCCGGCCACATTTGTCGCAAAACCGATGACAGGTGGAGTAAACGGGATCTCGTGTGTGGACCGACGACCTTAGGAAGATGCTGGCAGTGGCTGGATGAAAAATGCTCGTGAAAAAAAGATCGTGCTCTTTGGCACTTTGGGGAGGCTTACGTCCAGCAGTGGACTGCAATAGGCTGATATGATGATGATGATGGTGATGAAATAACCTTTAAAAAGTTACATAAAGGCCTTGTAGGTTTAATAATATTAATATTACTAATACGCCACGTACGTAGTACGTCGTGATAAGTCTGTGGCTGTCACGACAAATGCTGAGCGGGCACCTTTTCGACACAATATCTAATTTATATTGTTTTGTGTATTATTATATTATTTTCTCTTGTGTGTCGAATAAACGTTTCTTTCTTTCTTTCTTTCTTTCTATTGTAAGTGCATGCTGTCCGAAATTTTCTTTCTGACAGTGACTGTGAAGTTATTTTAAAAGTAGACGTGAGCAATGCTTTTAACTCCCTGGATAGAACCGCCTTGCTGAACGAAGTCCACACTCATACTCCTCGTATCTATCCTTTTGTTCATCAATGCTACAATAGTTCTACGAAATTACTGTTAAAATATTGTTAATCAATTTAACACTCTGGCTCCCAATATTAAAATTCTTAGTTCTGATTCATTTTGCCTTCTAGGTGTTCCACTTCTTGATGACAGCATTAAACCTTGTTTAGATAAAAAAATTAACCATTTCAAAAATATGGCCTCCAGATTGGAAAGTCTAAATTCTCATATTGCTTTTACAATTTTGAAATTCTGCCTTTTTGTTCCAAAATTCACTTACTTCCTCCGCACAAGTCCAATCTGGAAAAATCTAATTATTTAGAAAATTTAGATACCACCCTCAGAACAAGCATGGAAAAAATACTAAATTTAAAACTTAACAATGATTCTTGGTCTCAAGCAACACTTCCTATTTGCTTTGGTGGTATCGGCATTCGCAAAATTTCAAGTGTCGCTCTCCCCGCCTTTCTTTCCTCCGTACACAGTTCTACTAATCTAGTCGAAAAAATATTAAATCATCGACTCGATCTTACTGAGGTAAGAGATGCTGAGATAGCTTGGCAAGGACTCTGTCCCAACGAGGACATCCCAAAGGAACGTCACATTCAAAAACTCTGGGATGTCCCACTGGCGAGAGAGTCCTATAAATTCCTGGTCCAAAATTCCTTCAGTGACTGTTATCGCGCTAGGCTCTTAGCAGTTTCTTGCAAAGAATCCGGCCACTGGCTTCATGCACTCCCATCAAAAAACCTTGGCACACTACTAGACAACGAAGCATTTCGGGTGTGTGTGGGCTTGCGTATCGGGGCTCCAGTTTGCGACATCCGTGTCCCTGTGGCAAGGAGGTAGACAGATTCGGTCTTCATGGTCTCTGTTGTCAGCAAAGTGCTGGACGTCTTGCCCGACACGCTGCACTCAATGACGCCATCAGAAGAGCTCTTGCCAGCATCAACGTTCCTTCCACTCTGGAACCTCGTGGGTTGGTCCGTGATGACGGCAAGAGACCTGATGGTCTTACGCTGATTCCCTGGGAGAGGGGTCGGGCTTTAGTATGGGACGCAACTTGTGTTGATACCTTGGCCCCTTCTCACCTCAGGGAATCAGCTGTAAAAGCAGGGGCTGCAGCAGAGTCAGCAGAAAATGCCAAGCGGCGCAAATACGAGTCTCTTGCAAGTGACTATGTGTTTGCGCCATTTGGTGTAGAGACGTTTGGACCGTGGGGACCGAACGCTAAATTACTTTTTGGCAAAATAGCACCAAAATTGATTTTTATTTCGGAAAATAAAAAAGCTGGTTCGTTCCTCGCACAAAGGCTTAGTTTAGCAATTCAGCGAGGAAACGCTGCCAGTATCCTCGCCTCTATGCCTCACGGACACGCCTTTATTTTTGAGTAGGTAGTTTATAGTTTAGGTTAAGTTAGTTTATTTAAAGTATTTATTTTATTAATTCTATCATTTAATATGTGTATTTTATATGAATGTATCAGTTTTTGTGTATTACTAACCCAGTAAGGTTCGTTTTTGTCTGAATAAATAATCAAATAATAATTATTATTATCCGGTGGCTCCTATATTTACGTAAAAAATAGGATTTGTTAAAATATTTTGCGAAATTTTTTGCAGTCAAGTTTTTAAAGATAATATTTTGCAACTTAAAAAAAATATTTTTTGTTTTTTTGTAACTAACTCATGTTTTTAGGTTTATATAGTAGATGGAATTATTACGAGAATATTCTACAACGTTGAGTATTTCTTAATAACGAGCTTGCCGGCTGTAGCTGCGGGTCTGGTGACCGCGACGGTGGAAGACCTCAAACTCATATTGCTTGATAGACTGCTCAGAGAAAGAGGTGAGTAGGCGTTTTAATTGTTTGAAAATTTTATATTTAAAAAAAACACTTCTTTATAGGATTAAATTGCAAAGGGGTGCCAAATTTAAAAAATAAGATCTAGGGAACAAAATATTGAAGCGTCTTAATCGTTATTATTTTTAATAATCGTATGTTACAAAAAATACTTTAAAATATCCGAAAAAAAAGTCCAAAGAGAGATTACAAAAGCCGCGCGGTCATTCGTTAGAGGCGTAGGTATGGCGGGCCTACAAGGACCTTACGCAGTGCGGTACGGTGAAATTTTTTCGTGAATGAGTACGATTTTTAACAGCGGATAGAAATAATTAAATGTAAAATTGTTCTTTGCATAGTTCGATTAAGTTACTGATTCTGAGCCAGTCCTAAAGATTTGACACCCCTTTGCAATGTAACCCTGTATACAGGATGGCCAGAAAAGTGACGTCCGAATTTTTTTTTTAGGTGGCTCGTGTTGAGAGGTATCTGAATCACCTCTATGTATGTTCTACGATTTTTCGTAGTTTTCGAGTTACGTTTTTTTTTATTGAATTTTTGCAACCGGATCCTTTTGAATTATATTTAGTTGACCTAAAGGGTCGATTCGATTTCCGATTCCGATCAATTCAAAAAACATTTTTTGTTTGGAAAACCGATAGTAAGCAATTTTTACTATGAAACCGATAGCAAAATTTAAAAAGAAAAATCAGCCTGTCCGTACTAAAGTCGCGGTGCTACTTGATCGAAATGTATGAAACAGCTAATATTTTGTCTTGATTTTACTATACATATTATTGGTCCTGGTTAAAGTTGTATTATTAATGTACTTACTTATTTATGTAAACACTATAAAGTTACCTGTGAGAATACATGCTTACTTATGGTTAGATAATAGAAATATAAGGCCCGTCTAAATCTACGTCTTTATTTCAGTGTTAATAAATTGTGTTTTAGGTATAGGTTGAAATCTTATTAGTGTAAAATACCTAAAGGTTCGTCTTTACTCATAATAACAAACACCTTTTAATGATAAGAAACTCTTCTTATTCATCTATACGGTCAATCCCGGTTGCGTCCAAAGCCATTGCTTTGGAGCCCAGGGTCCGCTTTCCTTGATTTACTCCTCCACTTCACACGGTCTTGAGCGTCTCTAGTTGTGAGATCATTGGCACGCATTTTAGCCCTCACGACGTCAAAGTAGCATTTCTTGGGACTATCCCTTTTCCCAGGACCTGGCGGTGGCGGCATGGCCAGGCATTTGTTTCCTATGTAGCTTGCCAGTTCAAGTTAATGATAAGAAACTACCTATTACATATTTTGTTAGTGTGTTCAACTATTTCTTAACAAAAACACTGTCAACAAAAGTACACTAACAAAATCAAATTGAGATATAGTTAACTAGTTTCTTGGGCAAAGTTGTTATCATGAATATAAGCAAACCCTAAAGTATTTGACACTAATAAAAATTCATGTGGTTTAATGGTTTGAAATTTTTGATTTTATTATAAAGATGGCTAAAGGCCCGTAAAAAATGGTGGGCGGTAAGGAGCCTGACCGTGGATAGCCCTTTGGTGAGTGCTGTCTCCCTAGCATAAGCACCAAAACACGATATGATATGATATAGCGATATATCGACATCAACTGTAAAAATATGATAGATATAGCCGCCATGTTGAAATCGCCGTGCCGGTGACGTCACATGTTATGATCGCTGTTTCGATTTAAAAAAAAAATGGGGGCTATTTTTATCTTAGTTTTACAGTTAGTGTCGATATATCGCTATATTAAATCATATCATATCTTTGGTGGTCATGCTAGGGGGGCTGTTCTACATTATAGCGTCGATTTTGTTTCAGACAAAGAGCACGAACCCCAGTTACAGTTGTTCCTGGACTACGTGTGTTGCCACCCGATGCGGTTCTCTCTGTTCAGGGTGCTGCCGCTGGACTGGGCGCTGCCGGTGCTCATCATCAACGTCTGCATCACCTACCAGATCATCATCGTGCAATTCACACAACTTTATTAGAACTATCCATAAAACGACCTCTGTAGCCGAGAGGCGAGCATACCGGCTTGGTGTCGCTATGTCTGAGGTCCCGGGTTCGACTCCAGCATGACCACCTAAACACGATATGATAAAGCGATATATCGACACAAACTATAAAAATATGATTGTTATAGACGCCATTTTGAACCGTGCCGGTGACGTCACATGTTATGATCGCTTGCTTGGAACTTATAAAATATTGTTGTTGTTGTTTATTTTTAGATTATTATGTTGGTACCATAGAAAAAGTTGTTGTATTTGAGCTCCAGAATTTGCACCAGAATTAGTAGTTAATGTTTTAAATAATAACCCTGTTTATCAAACATCGGAAAAAATCACAAAAAATGTATATAAAAAGGCGGAACTAAGTTCGCCGGGACAGCTAGTTACTTATATTGTTAAATTATTATCAGGTGTAGCTGTAATAAATACTATATAACCAACACAACCTGAATTAATTTAAGTAACACTCAATAGGAATTGAACCTCATTGGCATAAAGTAGTGTAAGGCATTTCTGAACGCCTTAAATCTTTTAATTTAAAGCCTGTATTTGCTGAACCGACTAGAATTATTGCTACAACAGCTACTTGCTTGGATAATGTTTTCTGTAACTGTGATGTGATTAAAAAATCTATCGTAAATTTTGTAAAATCTGATCACTGCGGTCAGTCAGTCACGTTTGAACACCGTTTTGTGCCGTCTAAAAGTGTTATTCAATATAGACCAGTCACTGATACTCGCAAAGAAAAATTTAAAACTAACTTAAGTGATAAAATACCGCTATTGTCTTTTGTTGATGACAATGTTAATAACTTATATGAAGAATTGTTTGAACTAATCAATAACGAATTTGACAAAAACTTTCCTAAAAAGAAATTTGTCATAAACAATTTCAAACCGAAATTCAGTGACTGGGCTACTGCTGGTATATATATCAGTAGGAGGAAAATGTTTGAACTGTATAATCAAAAAGTGTATAGGAATAATGACCTAATATTTGTAGAGTATGTTAAAAAATACTCAAAGTTATTTAAGAAGGTCTGTATGGTAGCTAAGTCTAATTATATACGTGAAAAAATTAATAAATCGAGTAATAAAATTAAAGAGACTTGGAATATTATAAACAAAGAAACTTGTAAAACACAACATCGCGATCACACATTTACACTAAAAGTTGATAATAAGCATATTAAATCCGATGATGAGGTGGCAGGCGCTTTCGAAAATTACTTCTGTAATATACCTGTCGAAACCACAAAACAGCTTAATTCATCTGCTCTGCATGCAAAATCACTGCTTGTGTCCAGTGTTGACGGGTGCAACTCCTCCTTTGATTTCACTCATATTAATCCTGTAATGGTAGTCAAAACTTTTATGGAATTGAAACAGAAAAAAACTGAGGATATGTGGGGCATATCAACTGACACAATAAAACCCATTATACCTCTCGTAGCATCTCACTTAGCACATTTATTCAATGAATGTATTGATCAAGGTCAATTCCCTACTTTAATGAAATATAGTAAGATTATACCTTTGTTCAAATCAGGAGAAAAAAGTGACCCAAGCAATTTTAGGCCAATTTCCATTCTACCTGCTTTTAGTAAAATTTTTGAAAAAGTTATATTTAGTCAATTACTCTCCCATTTTAAACTTAACACTTTACTGCACGAGAAACAGTTTGGTTTTTCTAAAGGTAGAAATACAACAGATGCTGGGGTGGCACTTGTCAAACACATTTTGGATGCGTATGAAGATAAACATGATGCGATAGGTGTGTTCTGTGATTTATCGAAGGCATTTGATTGTGTCGATCACCAAACACTTATTATGAAGCTAAAACATTACGGTGTATCTAATAACGCATCAAAATTGTTAAATTATTACCTCTCAGGCAGATTACAAACAGTAAACGTTAATGGTACTAACTCTTCTGGCGCCCCGCTTCAAATGGGAGTGCCCCAGGGCTCAATATTGGGACCGTTGCTATTTTTGATCTATATTAACGATCTCCCTTTCTATTCTAAAGACTCCTGTGAGATAGTTCTGTTTGCTGATGATACTTCTTTAATCTTCAAATTAAAAAGAGGCGAAGAGGTATTTGACGATGTAAGCGGAGCTCTCTCTAAGGTATTAAATTGGTTCACAAGTAACAACTTACTTCTTAATACAAAAAAAAACAAATGTATTAAATTTACTATGCCTAACGTGAAACAAGCTAACACAGTAATTTTACTAAATGGTGAAAAACTTCATCTATCAAACTCCACTGTTTTTCTGGGCATTACATTGGATTCGAAGTTGCAATGGGGACCACATGTTGACACTCTGGCTGGGAGATTTGCTTCAGCTGCCTTTGCGGTTAGAAAAATTAGACATCTAACTGACGTTGTAACGGCAAGGCTGGTGTATTTCAGTTACTTTCATAGTAGTATGTCTTATGGTCTTCTCTTGTGGGGTTCTGCTGCGGACATCGATACTATCTTTATTTTACAGAAAAGAGCCATCCGTGCTATATACAAACTTAGTCCGCGCGAATCCCTGAGAGATTTCTTTAAAGAAATTAACATACTCACTGTGGCCTCTCAATACATATTTGACAATATCATGTACGTACGCTAAAATTTAGATCTTTTTAATAAGAAAAGTGATATTCATTCATATAACACCAGAAACAAAAACAAACTTATGGTCCCAAACTTTAGATTGGCCAAAACAAGTAATTCATTCTTGGGAAATTGTATTAAATTTTTCAATAATACAATGTTACCAAACTTCCTATTAATAAATTTAAGTCACATGTCAAAACTACACTGATGTCTAAGGGGTATTATACAATTCAAGACTATCTTGATGACAAGAATGTATGGTCAGTCCAGCCTGCACTAAACTGATGTACCTACCTGTTTATTAAGATTTATATTTTTTGTGTGGCAGCTAGTGGTGACTGAGTTTGTTCCGGCGTTTCTTCTCAGCACTTGCCAGATTGTCTGTGTTTTGTCTCGAAGCGCTAGTAGGGCCCAAAAAATAAGGAGACATGTTCTGGCCCCCTAAGGGCCTATAATGTTATTATTGACGTTCATAAGTGGCAATTTTGTCCTGAATTGAATAAATGATTTTTGACTTTGACTTTGAACGCAGTACTATTTCGAATGCGGGTGTTCCCAATGTTAATGTTTGACGGATATGTCTTTCGCTCGCTAACTCTACGACTGTATGTATTTACTCTGTAGAAAATAAATGTAATTTAAATGTTTTTTGTGGTTTTTCTGGGCTTCCCTTAATTAAAAAGTACCTAAAATTATGCGCGTGCATGCAAACAACTACCTACGCTGTCCTTCAAGTCATCATCATCATTTCAGCCATAGGAAGTCCACTGCTGAACATAGTCCTCCCCCAATGACCTAGATCTATTTGTATCTGGTAAGAATTTTAAGAACTCTGCAACACCTTCCCCTTTCTTTAATGGTTGTCCTCTACCTAAATCGCTATTAGCGATAAGACCGCCTAAATTGTACATCTTTCTGTAAAAATCATGTGTATTTTACTTGTATGGTGTGCAATAAAGAGTATCTATCTATCTATCTAGATCATCAGGGCGGATTGCCAATACTAGCCACGCTCGGTAGGTGGGTTTGCGAGCCTAGTTTTTTAAAAAGATTTTGCACATAGACGCTGCTGCCGGTCTCGTGCTATGGGTATTAGTCGCCTCTTACGACACACCTGCTGTTGGCGGCATCAAAACCAAGTTAATTGCATTTTTTTTGCAAGGAACTTGATTTGATGTACAGAAGGCGTGGTCTAAGACTTCGTTAGACTTTTTTTACACCCTGCATATTACTCCTATGTACTGCATGTGATTTATCAAAACGATTAAACGTCACATAATATAGTAAATATATATTTATTTCCAACTATCTAATTGTATTTAAATTGCTTCCTAAAGGAAATAAATGACATTTGTTATTTTTAAATTGAAACGAATAATAAGCGTTCTGTAATTTGGCTATTTAAATTTCTAATGGATTAGTTTTAAACAAACCAAACAAACCTATTATTGTTTCGAACGTGCTGATCACCGGACAGTTGCTTTTTTCTATTTATTATTAAGTTTTTTTAAATAAAATACTTAAGTAGATTTAACTACTTAGACATGATTTCTGTTACCAATTTATCAAGTTGTGACATAAGTTCGCGTAGTAAAATATCAAAATTTACTATCTTTTTCATTTTCTTGCACATCACTCTATCTTTAGATTTTGGCTATGCTAGTTGCCAGTCTGTAAACTTTAACCGATTGATAACATTGTTTACTTTAATAAATTCTTCAAGTGCGTCTTTATTTACATTCATTTATTTTGAAATCTTTAGTCGGAGCCAATTAACTCACTACTGGTCAATCACTGGATCGGCGCAGTTTTTCTTAAACTCATTAATTCTTATAATATTTAAGCGTAGGTCATTTTGTGTTTTTAACAACGCCTTAATGGCAATCGATAATCTGTTTTCAAATGGTAATAATGAATACCAGATTGAGGTGAACATTATTTTGGTCTCTGTGTGGTGTGTGTTTTATAAACTTATTCTCGATGTTATATTTTGTATTTACAACAGTGATGAGTGTTTAATACAAGATGTCGGTGTGGTCTTGTACGAATTTGAGTTGTTTACGTTTGATATTGTTATGGTGATTAGTTTTTTTACCTTCTATTCTGT
Source organism: Anania hortulata (assembly GCA_963576865.1). Lineage (NCBI taxonomy): Eukaryota > Metazoa > Arthropoda > Insecta > Lepidoptera > Crambidae > Anania > Anania hortulata. The sequence continues at coordinate 16,429,269 of OY756408.1, read as the reverse complement.
ATATCGTCGGATCGTCACTTTGAACAGTTTTGTCAGAAGCAACGAGAGAGACGTTATGTATTGCTTAACAATTTATAAGAAAATTGTTTTTGAAATGGATACAGCTAAGAAGTGTTTCGATTATTTGGTAAGTAAAAACATCTTGTAGTAACATAAATAACATTTTGTAAAATATACATAATTTGGATATATCTCTGTCATCAACATTCTATTTCCGGAAGGAAATGAAAGCCATTTAATTTTAAACGTAATGGAAGTGGCTCACTTAAAATTATAATGGATTAGTTTTACAAAGTAAAAGCCGAATTTCATTGATCGTAGTAACTAATCACCAGACAGTTGTTATTTTTATATCTGTTCACAAGTTTCTTACAAAATAGGTGGATTATTATAAAGAAATGATTTATGAAACTAATATTATCTCAAGCTGTCACACAAGTACTTGCACTAATATTTCCAAATTTAGTAAAGTTTTTTTTATATTTCTGCATATAATTCTATCTTTAGATTTCGGCTATGTTTATTCTTCGTCTGCACAGATTAACTATTTGATACTAGTGCTAACATTATCATATTCTTTAAGCATGTCTTTATTTACGTTGATCTATTTTCAAATAAATGATTTGGGCTCATTAGTTCGTTACCGAACAATTTGCGGATCAGCGCCTTTTTTCTTAAATTCATTAACTCTAACAATATTCAAGCGTGTCATTTTGTGTTTTAAAAAATTATTTAATTAAAATTGATACAAAAATATCAAATAGTAATGTTTTCCAGCATTACTTAATTGATGTAAAAATAATTTTAAGCTGTGTGTGGTGTATTTTATATAAAATTATTCTCACTGCTATATTTTGCGTGTACAATAATGACGAGTGTTATATGAGCTACGTTCCTGTGTTCTTCTACTTGATTAACTTATTTTCATTTGACATCGTGATGGTCATTAGTTTCTTTACCTTCTATTCTGCTTATTGCCGGATCATCACTCTGAACAGTTTGGTTAGAAATAACGAGAGAGACGTCACATTCTGCCTTACCATCTACGAGAGTATTGTCATAGCTGTGGATAAAGCTAAGCAATGTTTTGATTGTTTGGTAAGCACTATGCATGGTTGTTACTCGTATAAATCACACATTTTATGGCAACGGCTGAACCGTTGAACCAATGTTGCTAGTTGGAACTTTAACTCTATGAACAAACGATGAACGAATGGTAAAAGCGCCGGCTGTAGCGGGATGAAGAGGGATAGTGTTTGAACTGTGCGTTAAAGGTGGTCTACGTATATTTAGCAGTAGTCGTAAAAAAATGACAATGATGCAGCCATTCGATTTTAAAATATTGATGATAAAGTGAAGTTTTGTAATTGTTTCAGTACGTAATAGCTCTTGCGACGATTACTCCGGGCCTGATTATACAAATTTACTTAGGCTTGGCGAAATTAAAGTCTCAAGACTATGAGGTAATAGCATTGATTGAGGTAATAAATGATCAATAACAATAAGTATTTTACAGGTCTTTGGACATTATATGGTCTTTCGAATGCTATATGCGACGCAGAATTTCATGGTTTTGAGTAGTCCCGCGGTTGCGGCTGGCTTGGTGACAACTGCGGTTAATGAGCTGAAGTCAATTTTACACGATAGATTGCTTCACGAAAGGGGTAACGATTTTACTGTGGAGTAGTGCCATACCCTTTTAAGGAGCTTAAGTAGTGTTTAGTGCTTCACTTGATAGACATACAGGGTTAATGTCGGATTATGTTTTTTTTTTAACGTAAGAACGTTACTAGCTTTGAATACATGGGGCACACTAAAAGTTTTGCACTTCTACCTAATCGGAACTATTTGAATTTCGTATGTTATATATTTTTAAACGTTGCAACCTTCTTAGTAATAAAAAAAAACAACTGGCGGGAAATGATTTGTCAATTGTTTTTATTACACATCAAAGTTCTACGTACGCAACGAAAATGGAATTAAGTCGAAAAGATTTTAGAGCGATGATTTTTTATGATTTTAAAAGTTCTCTCTCTCCGCAAGACTGTGCCGCTTGTCTTCAAAATGCTTTTGGGAGAGAAGAACCTTGTTTGAGCACCGTGAGGCGATGGTTTACTGAATTTGAGAGAGGTCGAGTTTCTTTACATGATGAATTTCGTGAAGGGCAGCCTTCAACTGCCGTCAACGAAAATAATGTGGCTACTGTTAAGCGGCTAATTGAAGAAAACCCGCGGATTACCTATGAGACAATTCGAGGACTATTCGGGATTGGTATGAGCCAAATTCAGAATATTTTACACGAAGAATTGAAAGTTCGGAAACTTTACTGTCGTTGGATCCCTCATGAACTGACAGCGGAGCAGAAGCGGGCTCGTCTGGAATGGTGCTTACAGATGCTACTGAAGTTCGACCACGGACATTCTAATGCTGTTTATGACATTGTCACAGGAGACGAAACAATAAATTCTATTGTTTTGAACCCGAAAAAAAAAACAGCAATCTTGTGAATGGGTGTTTGAAAATGAGAACAGGCCAACAAAAGTGAGGCAGGCGAGAAACGTTGGTAAAAAAAAGATCGCGTTTTTTTTCTCAGCTACGGGTCCCATCTGTACAATTCCACTTGAAGATCAAAAGAGTGTTAATGCCGAGTGACGTATACATTTCAGTCATAGAACGTCCACTGCTAAACGTAGGCCTCCCCTAACGACTTCCAGATTGGCCGGTTGAAAGCGGAATGCATCCAGCAACCTTTACCAGGTCGTCAGTCCACCTTGTGGGTAGACGTTCTAGGCTGCGCTTGCTAGTACGAGGCCTCCATTCTAGAACCTTTTTGCCCCATAAGCCGTCAGTTCTACGATTAACATAAAGGATACGTTTTGTAATAGGTAATAGGATAGTTAAGGTCAATGCAGACGATGTCGCGGGCAAAATCTAGTGTTTAAAAAATATGAAATATTTTTTGCTAGCACGATCCTTCTCTACATAGAGGAAAAACCTTGGAAATTCCCTCGTGCCTGCGGCCTTAGGCCTACGACTTCAAGCTCCTTTATATTACAGATAAAGAACACGAGCCCGACATCCAGTTATTCCTGGACTACGTGTCCGGTCGCCCGATGCAGTTCACGCTGTTTGAGGTGCTGCCCCTGGACTGGTCGCTGCCGGTCCTCATCCTGAACCTGTGCATCACCTACCAGATCATCATCGTGCAATTCACTAGACTTTATTAGAACTAGAGCGTTGCCTTTAGCAAGGCAACCAACTTGCTAGAAAAACTCCTCTTACGCGTATCACCGTGATATTCAATTAAGTGCATGATTAAAAGTTGTTATTGATTTAACTAATAATGAATATGTATATGAAACAAGCTTTTTGAAATTTTTGAAATGCTAATTGAAATTAGCTCATATTTTAAACTTGTTACTAGTTAATTGTATCGTTGGTGTAAGATTTGTTGGTTGCTCCTATTAAATAAATAAATAAATAAAAAACAAGAAAACTTAAACTGAACCTTACAAAATAAATATTTACAAAATAAACTGATTGACTGTACGGGCGATCGGAGGGCTGGCGCATTCCTAGGCCAACGTAACAGTTTGGCTATACAGCGTGGAAATGCGGCTAGTCTTAGGGGGACTATGTCGCTGGACGGCGATCTGGGATCCAAGTGCATGATTTAGATAATTTTAATTGTTCCTTGAGTGAATCCGAAAATCTTGAAAAATTCCGTGAATTCTGAAAATATTATAAAACTGAAGAGTTTCTTTGGTTAAAGGCGCAAATCTCAGAAACTACGGAATTGAATTGAACAAATTGTTTTTTTCTTGAAGAGCATTAATGATAAATTGATAAAAACTATATAAATGTAAACTATGTAATTTGTATGTATGCAAAGACTGTGTATCCGTCATACATAGTTTTTTGCATACATACAAATTACTTAGTAATTAAAAACTAAGTAATTTGTATGAATGCAACTTTATAAGTTGAGTTCACCTTTAAAAGTTCTAAGAAAAAGGTCAGTGACAGCACAATAATAACAACATAATATCTGCAATCTGATCAGTATAACTCGATTAAGAAGAAAAAAAGACCAAAAAGTAATTACTCTTGATTTTTACAGTACGATAGTTTAATAAATTCAATAGCTGTTCCAACATACAACAAACAAGGCTAGCTTGAAAGAATTTAATTACTTAAGAGAAACGGGAGCCTGGTTCTGTGTAAATTTTTTTTTGTAAACTAGGTTTGAAAAAATCTCCAGTAACTACTAACAGATACAATCTGAAAAAAAAAAAATAGATTAATAATATTTGATGGGGCATTTTAATATGTTTTGGTATTATATCACTTCTAAAAGAAAAATTACCATAATTTGTTTTCTCGAGGTCATAAAGTATCCATTAAATAAGCTCATTTTGTCGAAATTTAAGAATCAATAAAATTTAGTCTGGAAAAATCTGTTTTGTTTTATTTTCTGTGTAAAATTTGAAGTGTAAAAACAACACTTCCCCAAAAATTTCCTTTGTGTTTGACTTGTACCACATTGTATGACTTGGAGAGCATTCAATTTCCTAAAATTTTGTTGGTAAACCAGATTTTGAGGCCCAATATTAACAGAGATACAGTTGATCTGTTGTTGGGGTTCGTTGATCGAGAGCCTTCCATATCTTAGTATCTGGTCATCACCCTACTTCCTATTAATACATACTTGAGCCTTACTGAAATAAGTATTTACTGTAATTCTTTATTTATTTATAATTGATTACAGGCTGAAAATTTTAAACTGCGAAAACCTTGTAGCGCTGAGGGGCTGCTGGAACTTCTTTCTTGTACGTCCTACTTAAGCACAGGGACCTCGAGGTCGAAAACTTAGGATAGTCTTCCTAGGGTACCCCCAAACAACCCGTTAAAGTTACATTAACTTCGGAATCATCATAATCAATGTCAATTCACTACTGAACATAGGCCCCTCCAAATACTCGCCACTGAGCCCAAATCTCGGCTATTCTTTTCCATACACTGCCAGTTGTCTTGTGTATATCGTCGCGCCACCTTGTCGGAGGGCGCCCTACGCTCCATTTGCCTAGTCGCAGTCTCCAATCAAGAATACGTCTAGCCTAACGGTTATCGGTTCTACGGAAAATGTGACCACTGCCTCTTCAGTTTGCTTATTCTTTGAGCTATATCGATTACTTTAGTTTTCCTATATATCCTTCAGAGATATCCCGAGCATAGCTCTTTCACTATCTCGTTGAGCAACTTTAAATTGGTGTACTAGTCGCACCTTGAGCGTCCAAGTTTTGGCTCCGTAAGTACAGGAAGTACTTACGCTCTTGTTGAAGTCATTCGTCTTCGAACTTCGGAATTCAGCTGCTGGAGTATGAACACAAGATTTTGTTTTTTGTAGGCAGTAAAAACAAGGTATTTCCAAGCAAAACAATATTTATTACCAAGCGATGTACAGTTAATCGACTTAAAATTAAGTTGGACGTCAGTTAGAAGATTAGGCTTCTAATTCAGAATCGATCGATGGCAAATTGTTGACCAAATATCCACGTAACATTAAATGATTTAAGGTTCATTTTTATATCATTTGCATTTCGACATATGCACCTGTATCTACGCTAGTATGACGTCGTATATATTATAACCTAGCCACATCGAATATCGATTTCATCATTATTGTCATCTTTCAGCCTAGGGCTCCCCCAGTGACTTCAAGATTGCGAAAGCGGCCTGCATCTAGTGGCTTCCTGCAATCTTTACCTTTTTAACCGACTTCATAAAAGGAGGAGGTTCTCAATTCGTCGGTATCTTTTTTTTTATGTATGTTCAGCGATCATTCGTTACTAGGTTAATTGATTTCGATAGTTCTTTTCTTGTTGGAAAGGAAATACTTTCGGAATGGTCTCATATAAATTTGATTAAGCTCTGATGATGGGATCTATAAGAAAATCATCAAACATTGCATGTACTCCATACCGTGCCAACTGTTTTTTTTCCGATGTTGGCCAATATCTTCAGCATTTGTGAACCGATTTTGATGATTCTTTCTTTATCGAATAGTTTATACTTTAAAGATGGTATATTGAAACAAATTTGGAAAAAAAATACCTCTAAGGTGGGAAAAATAAGAGATGAAATCGGTGTTCAGACGTTAACTTTATGTTTGCACTCAAATGATTCGTTTTGTTGAGAATTTATCACTAAAAATAGATGAAATAAGTAAATTTTATAAAAAAACAGTATACCGACTTCAAAAAACTGAAAATCTATCCGATGCCATCCGATGAGAGTTTGAATGTTTTCGTTTGCACCGACTCCAAAAGTAACTGATTAGGTACTTATGTGTAGATATTATTTTTAGCTTTTCAGTTTTTTGAAGTCGGTTTACTTTTTTTTAAATAAAATTTATACGCAAGTGAAATATGTTTTTAAAGTCCGTCTACTTTGGTACAACATCAGGTACAAGGTTTAGACGAGAGTGATCGTTTGTAAACAGAACTTGATGCAATTGTGGTGTTTCTTAAAATAACCTAGTACAACTTAGTAAGCTGCACGATAATTATCTGGTAGGTAATACATAGGTTAACGATGAGGACCGGGAGGGTCCAATCGAGGGGAATGACCTTGAAAACGGTGAACTGCAGCGAGTGGCCGTCGATGTAGTTGAGGAACCTCTCCAAGGACGAAGCTTGTTCTTTATCTGAAAGTCCACGTACTTATAATTATCAGATACATTTGGCGTAGTGGCACGATGATTTGCCTTAACGAAAAGGGTCCCCGGTTCGATTCCTGGTTCAAGTTAATTTAGATAACAATCTTTTCTAAAATTGGTTCAGGCCTGGGTATGCTGCAGAAAAATCTTTGTCTGATACATTGTTACTCATGGATTTTAATTTCTATCGTCGCGACTATGACACTTAGTGTGCTGTCTGGGGCATATTTTTTATTTATTAGGAGGGTCGAAAAACCATGAAATTCGTGTGACGTAATCTTATACGGTTGGCCCCTGTTGGCACAAACGACCTACTTTCTTCAAAGTTTACCTCTTGTTTGAAGCAGTTTGTTGTGTAACAGCAACTTCAGTTCTCTAGCGGCAGAGGTCACCATGTCAGCTGCAATAGCTGGACTACACAAAAGCATAAAATTCTGTATTGTATACAGATTCCGGACGACTAAGTTGTAAGCATATCCCTGTAAATTAAAGAAATAAAATATGAATAAAGGAAAATGAGAAAACTCTTCAGCCTCATTTGGTAATCGGAACCACGTTTCTTCACGAACCGGGTGACTGCGTTAGCTGATGACTTCAGAAGCCAATTGGAAGAGCAGTCGCCCGGTTAACGAATAGACGTGGGTACGATTCCTTGCAATTTCTTTAAGATTTATCTTAGAATTGGGATAACATTAAACAGGGTTATTTGAAAAACAAGGGCTCATATGGGCTGATTCTGGTGCTGAAATACAACAACTTTTTCCATAGAACTACATTGAAATCGCAAAAAAAAAACACTTACCCATCATACTAAGCCGCCGACCAGTTGACATCAGTTTCTATGGAGCAGTGTTTTTTAAATATTACAATGTTGGTTCCGTATAAAAAGTTGTTGTATTTGAGCACCAGAATCAGCCCTTAGGAGGTTGTTGATGTTTTACAAATAACCCTGTATATGATAAATTCACAAAAAATATAGAAGCACAGTCAAAGCTATTCTAAGGTGGCACCAGGTGGTGGTTGTTCTTGTCAAACATTGTCATCACCATTGTAAATTGTAACCCAATGTCCGAGTAAATATAAATTTTATTTTTTTATGCTTATTAGTATCGAAGTGATTATTTAATCGGTGGCAGCAGTGACAGAACCACAAGCAAATAATCACAATGTCATATCAATACAATGCGACATCTATCGGGATAAATGTGCAGTGTGGTTCCCCATTCTAATAATTAGTAAAATTTACAAATATCATCATCATCATCATTTCAGCCATAGGACGTCCACTGCTGAACATAGGCCTCCCCCAGTGACACCAAATATATTTTATTTTATTTATTTAACAAAATATAGCCCCAAAATAAGCAAAGCTCTTACTATGGCGATTAGATAAGGGATAAACATACTTAAATACTTTTATAAACTTCCATAACTTAGGTACAAATGCTCGTGCTCATTACACAAGCATTTGGCCCTTGCGGGATTCGAACCCGCAACCGCTCGCTTTGTAGTTTAGAGCGTGAACCACTACACAAGTCTTCAAAAACGTCGTATGTCACAAAAAAAACTTACCACGCTGTTGAGATTTTTAAATTTCGCCAAGGTTACGTAGAACTGTAAAATCATGTCCGGAATGAATACTATCAATGCAATGACATACTGAAACAAAAAATACAGTTCCTTTCATAGTTCATCATATCGGCCTATTGGAGTCCACTGACGTAAGTTTTCCTCAAAGAGCGCCACAGAATATGATCTCCTGCTTTTTTTATCCAGCCACTGCCAGTTATCTTCGTAAGGTCGTCGGTTTATCAAGCTGGAGGGCGGCCTACATTTGCCAAGACTCGGTTTCCACTCGAGAACCCGTTCATCGGTTCTGTGACAGATGCCGGCCCACTGCTACTTTAACTTGCTAAATTCTAGAACTATGTCCATTACATTCATTACTTTGGTCTGCTGCTGGATAGCCTCGTTTCAGATTTTATCCCTTAACGAAATTCCAAGTATCAACCATTTTAATGCTCGCTGAATGACGTGAAGGCCAGCTTTACTGTCATGATCCACGTTTCGGCTCTGTTGGTCATCACTGGTTGAATACCTTGCTCTTCAGACATTTCACAGTTAAATAATAATAATTCGATTTTGTCGCGAGCTGTCAAGCATCGATACCCAACGGCTTAGAAGTCGAACTAATGTCACAGTATACAGGGTTACATTGCAAAGGGGTGCCAAATTTAAAAAATAACATCTGGGAACAATATAAAGAAGGTCTAATCGGTATTATTTTTAATAATCGTATGTTACGAAAAAAAAAGTTTAAAATATCCGAAAATAAAGTCAATAGAGAAACTACGAAAGCCAAACGCTCATTCATCAGAGGCGTAGGTATGGCGAGCCAACAAGGACGGATACGGTGCAATTTTCATGAATAAGTTGATTTATCCACGCATACGATTTTTAACAGCAGATAGTAATAATTAAATGTGAAAAAAAAAAGTTTTTGTTCTTTGCATAGTTCGATTAAGTTACTGATTCTGAGCCACTCCTAAAGATTTGGCACCCCTTTGCAATGTAACCCTGTAGGTAGCTAACTTCCGTAACAATAATAAATATGCGCAAGAAAACCCGCCAATTGTTATGGTCTCAATGTCAGAAATTAAATAATCTTGTGAGTACCAAACAATTGCACTTGTGCATGCTTACCAAACAATCGAAACACTTCTTAGCTGCGTCTACTGCCGTGACAATATTCCTGTAAATACCCAAGCAATACTCAATCTCTCTCTCATTGCTTCCGATGGAACTGTTGATAGCTTTGATCCGACAGTACACAGAATAGAAGGTGAAAAAACTGATCACCATCACGATGTCAAATGAGAATATCTGAATGGTGTACAAGACCACACCAAAGTAAAACATGACACAGTCATCATTCTTGATGCAAAATATAATGTTGAGAAAAACTTTATACAAAACACACCACACACAGCTTAAGATGATCATTACATCAATCTTGTACGTATTACTGTCAGTTGATAATTTTCTATCAATAAACATAAGGGTTTTTTGTAAATTAAAAAATGAACTTTTACGTTTAAATAACACAAGTGTTAATGAATTTAAAAAATATTGCACCGATCCCCAGACTGTATTAAAACGAGTTATTAAGTCGAAATCATTTATTTGGAAATAACAAAATAAATATGTAGATAAACACAAACAATATAATAAGGTGAGTAATTTGATTAAACGGTTAATTTTCGCGGATGGACCATACACATATCCGAAGTCTAACGATAAAGATATATGCAGAAATATAAAAAAGATTTTAATGTATTTGTTCATTTCAATTCGTGATATCAAGAAATTATTTGACATGTTCGAAGTAATTTCCATTCTAAGAAACTGACAATAAAATTAATAAGAAGCGACTGGTAGTAAGTGTGTTATTGTTATGACCAAGAACGTAGTTTTTCATTTTCATTTAACTAATTCCATTTGCATTTTAAATGAGCCACTGCAACTTCATTTATAGATCTTAACGAAGATAAATACCAAAGGTTAAAGCAACAATTGACATTCTGTAACTCGATAAGAATTTCTACTTCCTAATGGTCAGGCAAACAAAGAATAGAATTTAATTTTATATGACCCTCCGGCATATTGCGGAACTATTATTTTAGGGTTCCGCAATCAACTTATCGTTTCGCCATGTCCATCCGTCTGCCTGTCCGCAGTTTAGCTCAGAGACTCATAGTCTCGGAAATCTGTTATTAATCATGCCGATGAAGATGTAGAGTAATTTATTTGTAAATATAATTGTAATACTTAGATTAAAACGTGTGGGCGATTGTTTAATAAATAAAAACGCGAATTAGTAATTTCAGTTGTATTTATTAATTTAAAGTACTTTGACGTGTAAAAATAACACTGCTAAAACAATTTGTGTATCAAATGGTTTGACAAAGTTGGAGACTTGGAGAAAGAAAGATTATTTTTTAGTGGGAAATGACAATAACGTGTTTCCAAGCAAAATAATATTTATTACCAAGCGATGCATATTAAATCGATTTAAAATTAAGTTTGACGTCACTTAGCAGATTAGGCTTCTAATTCAGAATCGATCGATGGCAAATTGTTTACCAAAAATTTACGTGACATAATATGGTTAAGGTTCGCTTTTATTTCACTTGCGTTTCAATAAATATGCAACTGTGAATTAAGTTAGCACCACGCTGGTATGACGTCGTATACATTATAGCCTAGCCACATTGAATATCGGTTTGAGTCTTTGTTACCTTTTCGTCATCATATTAATTTCCACTTCTAAACATAGGCCTTCCCCAGTGACTTCCAGATTGGCCGGTTGGAAGCGGCCTGCATTCAGCTGCTTACTGCAATCTTTAGCTTTTACGCAAGTGAAATATGTTTGTAAAGTCCGTTAACTTTAGCATAAAGCTATAACTCCGATAGCCACTGCAGACTGCAAACCTACAGTCTGCAGTCAACGGCATGCGGTTCGCAGTTACACTACCACAAGCTTAACCTACTAGTTTTTATGAATCTCTAAGAAATCAATTGCAAACCTCAGCACCAATCGTACGGCGAACCGCAGAGCGTTTAGTCGCATTTCATATTAAAAAATGTAGATTTTTCCATATATTTCCACAAGAGCTGATTACAGCAGATAAAAGCCTTTTTATTGTTTCTGTGTGTATAACATAAATATTTAAATATTGACATATCTAAAATGTATTTGATTTAATCATTATATGATTACAAATGATGGCACAAACTAACTTAATTACTACTGAATTGACATAAATTATTAGTATTTTTATTAACATTAACTTTATTGACGATTACTGTATATGGATTTTTAATATGATTGACTATTGGAATATAATTGTGTAATTGGTTAGATTGATATTGTAGTATTTATATATGTACGCCGAAAGGCAGGACAGGTAAGCACAACAAATCTTTTATATCATCTGCATGTAAAAATACTCATGTCTTACAAATACAATTTCTTATTCTTATTCTTATTCTTACAGTGTAGCCGAATTTCCAATGGATGCGGCTAACTGCAGCCGATTGCAGCTGCTTGCCGCAGTACGGCTTGCGGTAACAGTCTTCAGTCTATCTCGGACTTGTACCTTTAGAGTCACGTGAGTTATTGGTTGTAAATTGAACTTGATAACATTGTAGTGTTTCGTAAAATTACCTAGTACAATTTAGTAAGCTGCACGATAATAATCTGATAGGTGATACAGAGGTTTACGATGAGGACCGGGAGGGTCCAATCGAGAGGAATGACGTTGAAAACTGTGAACTGCAGCGAGTGGCCGTCCATGTAGTTGAGGAACCTCTCCAAGGACGAAGCTTGTTCTTTATCTGAAAGTCCACGTACTCATCATTATCAGATACATTTGGCGTAGTGGCACGATGATTCGCCTTAAACGAATGGGTCCCGGGTTCGATTCCCGGTTAATGTTAATTTACATAACAATATTTTCTAAAATTGGTTCAGGCCTGGGTATGCTGCGGTAAAAATCTTTGTCTGATACATTGTTACACAAGGATTGTAATTCCTGTCGTCGCGACTATGACACTTAGTGTGCTGTCTGGGGCATATTTAAAAAGCGGAACCCTTATGGATTCGTCATGTCTGTCTGTCTGTCCGTCTGTATGTCACAGACACTTTTTTCCGAAACTATACTCTGGAAACTTGGTAAGTAGATGTATTCTGTGAACCGTATTAAGATTTTCACACAAAAATAGAAAAAAAAAACAAAAAAATTTGGGTTTTCCCATACTTAGTACTAAAACTCAAAAAAATTTTCATCAAATCATCTCCATCAAAGTGTAATAGGTCTTCAAAAATGATATTGAGATTTCTAATATAATTTTTTTCTAAACCGAATAGTTAGCGCGAGAGACACTTACAAAGTGGTAAAATGTGTCCCTGTAACTTCCAGAATAAAAGAATCATAAAACTAAAAAAAATATATGATGTACATTACCATGCAAACTTCCATCGAAAATAGGTTTAATCGAGATCTAGTAAGTAGTTTTTTTTTTAATACGTCATAAATCGTAAATCGCAATTTACCTTTCATTTAATCAACTCAAATATAAAAATAAAAATAAATTGCTTTATTAGCTCTTTAGAACTTATATATTATGTTACATGCTGCTACGGAACCTTTCATGAGCGAGTCCGACTCGCACTTGGCCGCTTTTTATTTATCAGGAGGGTCGGGAAACTGAAATTCGTGTGACGTAACTGTTAGAGACCTACTTTCTTCAAAGTTTACCTGTTGTTTGAAGCAGTTTGTTGTGTAACAGCAACTTCAGTTCTCTAGCGGCAGAGGTCACCATGTCAGCTGCAATAGCTGGACTACACAAAAGCATAAAATTCTGTATTGTATACAGATGCCGGACGACTAAGTTGTGAGTATATCCCTGTAAAATAAAGAAATAAAATATGAATCAAGGAAAATGAGAAAAATCTTCAGTCTTATTTGGTAATCAGAACCATGTTCCTTCACTAACCGGGTGACTGCGTTAGCTTATGACTTCAGGAGCCAATTGGAAGAGCAGTCGCCCAGTTAACGAATAGACGTGTGTACGATTCTTTGAAATTCTTTTAATACTTATATTGATAATAATAATAATATGTATACAAATTGGACAACATCACATACATTGCTCTAATCCTATGATAAGTAGCTTATGCACTTGTACCACTGAAATCAGAAACAACGAAGGTACCACAACTCCCAGACCCGAGACAATATAGAAAAGTTATTTTTCTACATTGACCGACCGGGAAACGAACCCGGGACCTCAGAGATAGCGACACCAAGTCCGGTATGCTCGCTTCTCGGCTACGGAGGTCGCCTTATCAGTTGGGATATTAGGGTTGGGATAACATTATATATAAGGTGCTGTAAAAATATCTGCAACGGCTGAAATGGGTTAAAGTATTGCTTATATAGATTACGATAGTAAATAAATTTTATGTCCAGAACATCATGAATTTTTTCATTAAAAAATTTATATTAAATAAAGATTACGTTTTATTCTGTCTCAAACCGTCCACACCTGTCCAAAAATGCTAACGTTTCACATTATAACGCCTGGCGGCCAAGTCAAGGGCGGATAACGAAATGTGTTATGCAAATTTGAAGCAAGTAACTATTTATTTACTGTCTTTTCGCAAATAATTAATTACCGATCCGGGGCACGTAATTCCTTCACTATCGTAATCTATACAGGATGTAACGAAAAGGTGAAATAAAACTTTAAGGGGTTATTCTACGGCTAACTTACATTAACTTTTTCTATGGGACCAACATCGAAATCTCAAAAAAATAATTGACGTTTCCATACAAACTGATGCCAGCTGGTCGTGTGTTTAGTATGGGAAAGTGTTTTTTTTTTTGCGATTTCGATGTTGGTCCCATAGAAAAAGTTGATGTAATTTAGCCGTAGAATAACCCCTTAAAGTTTTATTTCACCTTTTCGTTACACCCTGTATATAATATGATAAATTCACAAAAAATAGGGAAGCACAGACAAAACTATTCTTAGTTGGCGCCAGTGTGTTTGGTCTTGTCAACCATTGTCGTCACAATTGTACTCAAATTGTAAATTAATGTCCAAGTAAATATAAACTTTGTTTTTTTATGCTCGCTAGATAGACATAAAATGTCACGACAAATGACTGTCACGACAAATGTTGAGGAACCTTTTTGACACACCAGAAATCCTTCATTGTTTTATTTATATATTTTTATTCGTGTGTGTGTCAAATAAATGCTTTCTATTTCTATTATATTTCTATAAAATGTCTTTGCCAACAATAATTAGTCTAAAACAATCATTATTGTATTGAATTGCATATTGTATATGTTTGACGCAAGCTTGACACTCGTTTGATAACTTAATATCGAAGTGGTTATTTGATCGGTGGCAGCAGTGACAGAACCACAGTTCAATAATCACAATAGGCAAACAAATACAATGTGACACCAAAAGGGATAAATATGTAGTGTTCCCCATTCTAATAATGAGTAATTTACTCACCAAATATCATCATCATCATCATTTGCCTACCCTGTTCCCAGGTCATCTGAGGTGATATGTCTTTCTCTTCCATGCAATCCGGTCACTCGTCATTGAGTCATTCACTCCCTTCTCAGTCATACCTCTCCTCACACTATCCATCCATCTCTTCTTAGGTCGTCCTCTACTTCTCCACCCATCAATACTCATATCCATCACTCTTTTCATAAACATACTTAAATATTTTGTAAACCTCCATGACTTAGGTACAAATGATCGTGCTCATCGGACACACATTTGCCTCTTGCGGGATTCGAATTCACAACTGCTGGCTTTGTAGTCCGGAGCGTGAACCACTACACCGGACTTAAACACACGACTTTTTCCCAAAAAATACTTACCACGCTGTTTGAATTTTTAAATTTCGCCAAGGTTACGTAGAACTGTAAAATCATGTCCGGAATGAATACTATCAACGCAATGACATACTGAAACAAAAAAATATAGAGTTCCTTTCACAGTTCATCATATCGGCGCTAAATAAAGAGCGCCACAGAGCATGATCTCCTGCTTTTTTCATCCAGCCACTGCCAGCCATCTTCGTAAGGTCGTCGGTTTATCAAGCTGGAGGGCGGCCTACACTACATTTGGCAGGGCACGGTCTCCACTCAAGAACCCGTTTACTCCACCTTTCATCGGTTCTGCGACAGATGCCACTTTAGCTTTCTAAATTTTAGAACTATATCTATTACATCCTTTTCTTTGGTCTGCTGCTGGATAACCTCGTTTCGGATTTTATCCCTTAACGAAATTCCAAGTACCGACCTTTTCAACAGTGACGTGAAGTTGGCAGCTTTACTGTCATGTTCCAAGTTTCGGCTCCATAGGTCATCACTGGTAGGACGCTCTGGTCGAATTAGTGTTCCCGAGGCCTATAGGCTTTTAGGCTTTTTCTTAAGGCTAGCCTATGAATTAGGGGCTACAGCGGGATAAAAGCCTAAAAAGTCTTTTAGGCCTTTAGGCTAGGCCTTTTTCATAGCCTTTTTTAGTCCACACGATGACTATAGGCTTTTACCCTTTTTGTAGGCTAGGCTCATATTTAAAAGGCTTGAAAGGCTAAAAACCTATAATGATTTTTCGTCCTTTAGGCTAGGTCTATTTTATTTATTGTTCGAGTATAATAATCGGCAACTTAATTTTATGACTTTATACCGCCCTTATGTCGGGGGCATAAGCGTTAACTTTGAGTGTCTGAGTGATAAACGTACATCGGACGAGTCGGGTGAGCGCGTATTTGATTTTACTCAAGCAACATATGAATGTCGCACTGTGAACTCATGACTCGTGAATGATTTTCAAACTACCCTCAAAAAAATTCATTATTTTAGTATCCGTATTATAGCTTGCAGTACGTTTTGTATAATTTATTTATTGTTCCGGCTGATCTGTCAAGGAAGAGTACTCTTTGTATTGCAGTTTTCCTGCAAGTTTAAATCACATAAATATCACAGAATTGAAGTGAAATTAACTACAGTGAGTTTTCAGGGTATAAAATACATGGTCATCAAAGTAAAAGTATACAACAACTTCAATTTTGTTATTTCCTAACACTTGGAATCAATGGAATGTGAAGATGATTCTGATGTTTCAGAACACGAAAGAGAAGCGAGTGAAGAGAATATTTCGCCAAATACGAGTACTGTATCTATTACAAAAAAGTACAAAAAAGTAAAATCTCAAAATGGATTTAAGTGTAATTTTTGTGATAAAAAATTATCAATTAGAAGTTCACATTTAACGTTCGTAAATCATTTACAAACACTCGAAAGTGCCTCAACAATCAGAACAAATGTGAGTAAACAGAATAAACAGTCACATTTTGATCGGTTAGTGCATAACTTTGTAATACATGTTAACCACGCTTTTAGTATTGTCGATGAGGAGCATTTACAAAAAATGTTGAATGGTCTCTCGCCATTAAGTCCTACTACTCTTACTGTCAACATTCAGGAATGATTTAAAATAAAACAGAAGGAAGTCATCGAAACATTAAAGACACAAATTATTACAAATATGTCCATAACATTTGATTTTTGGACTTCTGTCACAAACAAAACAAACAATTGTTCTACGTTGCAGTCATTCATCCTGGACTTTGATTTAATACCATATCCACACAAAAGTGAGAATATTCTAAATAAAATTGTAGAAATATTCAATTTATATGGATTAAAGAAAATATCCTTTCGATTACTACTGATAATGAGAAATCGAATCTGAAGTGCTTAGAGTTACTTAGGCTATTTCATGATGATTACGAAGATGTGATCCATACAAAGTGTTTGGCACATATTTAAAATTTAGCCGTTAAGAAAGGACAACAACAAGAGTTACAAGAGGTTCAAAATCCTATATCAGCTGTGTCTAAATTAGTGAACGTAATAAATTTTGGTCGAAAAAAAAAACAGGCATATTTCGAAGCCTGCACCACATTGAACATGCCACAGTTAGGTTTGGTAAAGGAAATTAATATTAGGTGGAATTCTACCTACCTGATGATGATACTGAAATAAAATTTTAAAACGAGCATTCAAAATGAAAGATGCTCTGAATTACATTTGTCAGAACAATAGTGATTTTCAAAAATATTGAATTGAAGATTCTGAAGGAACCATGTAAAATTATTCATGGATTTGTTAATGCCATTTTACGATGCCACATTATTATTATCAAAGTCAAAATATCCAAGTATATACTATGTATTACCCATACTTGATGTTCTTATGAATCAAACTTTTAATGTGGAAATAGATGATGACCTTATAAGAAAAGCTGCTGCAGCTATGTTTTCCAAGTTGCAAGAATTTTCACCTTTACTGCGTACTTACCTACTAACTTACCTACCTCACCTTCAAGGGAAGGTAGGGTTATGCTAAGTTTTCTGTCGTGTTGGATCCAAGACTAAAAACTGATGATTTTTCTGGAATGAATGATTATGAAGACCCTCTGACGTCTATAACCTTATTTTATAGTAACAAATATAACCTTCAAAATCAAGGAGGTAATCAACAACCTGAGCCTTCTAGATTGTCGGAATCATAGCCAGCAAACTCAGCTAATAAAAATATATTTTCTTAGATTTACAAACGGAGAAGAAGTAACGAGAGTGAACTTCAAAAATATTTATCATATCCGATCGAGACAGAGGATACAGATGTTATATCATGGTGGAAAACCCAAGGAAAAAAATTACCACGTTTACAATCTATGGCGTTTGATATTTTATCAATACCTGCTACAAGTGTCCCTAGCGAACAATCATTCTCTAAGGCAGGACATTTAATTAATAAAAAAAGAAATCGTCTGATTGACAAAAATATAAGATCTTCAATGTGCTTGTGAAAAACCATTGCCACGTTGACCGTGGAAATTTATTTTTTGGAAATAATGTATAACAAGTAGGTACTTATTATTTCCAATTTCAAATAATATTCGTTTTCATTTAATTTGAAAACAAATACAATACAAAAACATTTGTTTAATTCATACTAAGCCATAATCTGAATAATGGCCTATATTATAGCCTTCTAATGAGCCTACTACTCGAAAAAGACTTTAGTCGGAAATGACCTATAGGTTTTTTTAACCCTATAGGCTTTTTAAAATAAGTAGCCTTTTAAAAGCCTAGTAGTCTATCATGGCCATAAAAAAGAACTAATAGGCTTAATTTTAGGCCTAAAAGCCTATAGGCCCCGGGAACACTAGGTCGAATACCTTGCTCTTCAGACATTTTACAGTTAATTAATAATAATTCGATTTCGTCGCGAGCTGTCAAGCATCGATACCCGATGGCTAAGAAGTCGGACAGCAATAATAAAACCAGAAAACCCGCCAATTGTTATGGTCTCGATGTCAGAAATTAATAACCTTATGCTACGAGACTACATAAATACTAGAGTACCAAACAATTAGTTTTTGGGCGTCTTTCGTTTATAATTTTATCAGTAACTTTTATTTATTTTAATTTACTTAATTGTTGACAAAATTTAAAGCTGACAAAATTGAAATCCTTGTGCATGCTTACCAAACAATCGAAACACTTCTTAGCTGCGTCTACTGCCGTGACAATATTCCTGTAAATATCCAAGCAATACTCAATATCTCTCTCGTTGCTTTCGATGGAACTGTTGATAGCTTTGATCCGGCAATACACAGAATAGAAGGTGAAAAAACTGATCACCATCACGATGTCAAACGAGAATATCTGAATCGTGTACAAGGCCACACCAAAATAAAACATGACAAAATCATCATTTTTTATGCTAAATATAATATTGAGAAAAACTTTATATAAAATACACCACACACAGCTTAAGATGATCATTACATCAATCTTGTACGTACTACTGTCAATTGATAATTTTCTATCAATGAACATTAGGGTTTTTTGTAAATTAAAAAATGAACTTTTACGTTTAAATAACACAAGTGTTAATGAATTTAAAAAATATTGCACCGATCCCCAGACTGTATTAAATCGAGTTATTAAGTCGAAGTCATTCATTTGGAAATAACAAAAAGAATATGTAAATAAACACAAACAATATAATAAGGTGAGTAATTTGATTAAACGGTTAATTTTCGCGGATGGACCATACACATAACCGAAGTCTAACGATAAAGATATATGCAGAAATATAAAAAAGATTTTAATGTATTTGTTGATTTCAATTCGTGATGTCAAGAAATAATTTGACATGTTTGTAATAGATTCCATTATAATAAACTGACAATGAAATTAATAAGAACCGGCTGGTAGTGAGTATGTTATTTTTATGACCAATAACGTAGTTTTCCATTTTCATCTAACTAATTCCATTTGCATTTCAAATGAGCCACTGCAACTTCATTCATAGATCTTATCTTACAGATACCAAAAATTAAAGCAACAATAGACATTTTGTGACTCGATAAGAAATTCTACTTCCTAATGGTCAGGCAAATAAAGAATTGAATTGAATTTTATATGTCTTTCCGGCATATTGTGGAAGATCGACTATTGACACAGTCAACTTATCGTTTAAATATTTATTTATTAATCATGCCGATAAAAAGGTAATGTAATTTTTTGTACAGCCCTACTTAGGTATAAAACCAAGTGGGTGATCTATATATATAAAACAAAGCCGGGTTAGTTACACCGTTTTTAAGTCCAGAACGGCTGGGCCGATTTTTATATTTATGATTTTTTGGATATGTCTCGGTTCCGAATACCAGAATAACTAATAAAACATCGAAAACTTCAGGAAAGAAAGAGGCGGTACAAAGTTCGCCGGGACAGCTAGTTGATCATAAAATAAAAAACTCGAATTAGCAATTTCAGTTGTATTTATGAATTTAAAGTACTTTGACGTATAAAACCAACACTGCTACAAAAATTTGTGTTCCATATGGTACGTCAAAGTTTGAGACTTAGAGAAAGAAAGAAAAGAAAAAACGAAAAAAAATAAAGGAAAGAAACATCAAAAAGAAAGAAGAAAGAAAAGAAAGAAAGAAATTATTTATTTGCATAAACCATCGTAAATGAGAGATAATAGTATTTAAATAATAAGTATCACATGTTTTGCCATCATGGCGGCATACAAAAATACATGTACATATTAATAAAAATACTACATAAACAATATAGCTTGCACGTGTTACATAAGTCACGATAAAAACAATAAATTAAAATCAAACTAAATTAAACAGGCAGTACGATGTCAAAACTATAAAATTATTCATTTTACGCCAAAAAAAAAATTCAGATTATAAAACTAATTATGAATAAGCCAACTATTCAAACATTTAATAAACTTATCTTTAGGCAGCCGTCTTATTTTTAGTAGAATTTTATTATAAATTTTAATACACATAGAAAAGCATTTTTTTTGGATCTGACTTGTGTCAATAGGCGAGTTGTGTCTCACGGGCGCAGTCTAGAGTTTGTAAATATTATTATAATGCTTAAGTATATTACCTAGATCATATAATTGATAATATTGCTGGACCCTTACAACCTTATGTACAATATTGCAATAAGTAAATATTAAAAATGTAAAACCTATCAATGTAAGTAATCTCAATTTCTTAATTAATGGTCGACAAGTCGAGGTGGATCTGTACTTCACGCGTCGGGAGACATCGATTGCGATGTCAAAGCACGCATCGCTGCTGCGTGGGTCAAATGGTGAGAAGTGACTGGTGTCATTTGACCCCTGAATGCCGCGTGGCCGCTACTCGACCGACACAAGCAGGAGCTGCGTGTCACGGAGATGAATATGCTGCGGTGGATGTGCGGAACTCGTGTATCCTGGTAGCCTTCGTGTCCGTGATATTGCAGACAAACTGCAGGAGAGTCGCCTACGCTGGTACGGTTATGTTTTGCGGAAACCGGCAAGCTACGTAGGAAACAAATGTCTGGCCATGCCGCCACCGCCAGGTTCTAGCAAAAGGGGTAGACCCAAGAAATGTTGGCTTGACGTCGTGAGGGCTGACATGCGTGCCAATGACCTCACAACTCTCTAGTTGTCTCTAGCATAGAGATGCTGAAGACTGCGCGAAGTGGAGGAGTAAATCAAGGAAAGCGGACCCTGGGCTCCAAAGCAATGGCGTTTGACGCTACCGGAATTGATTGTAGAGTTAAATAAATTTACTCAATGTGCATACATTTGAAATGTGTGATTTCCAGTTATAACGTTTATCTAGTGTGATCTCAAGAAATTTTGTGTCGATTATTTCTTTGATATCTTGAAAATGGCAGACTAAATTTAATTTAATTATTGTATTGTAATTCAAAAATTGTATGTAAGCTGTTTTGGATATATTTACACAGAGTTTATTTTGAGAGAGCCATGCGCTAACGCTTTCTAGAGCAGAATTAATTTATTGGTTCAAGTTTATAATTTATTATGATTCGGTGTAATATATCGTCGCTCCACCTTGTCAATGTCTACATCATCGGTAATTAGTTCTATGGAAAAATGACCAGCCAGTAAGCTATAAGGATTACATTTCTGTAGGATAACCTTATTTCTGAATTCATCTTTCAGAGAAATCCCGAGCATAGCTCTTTCACTAGCAAGCTGGGCAACTTTAAATTGGTGTGTCCAAGTCTCGGCTCCATAAGTACAGTCAGTACCTACGTTCTTGTCTTTCATATATATATATGAATAATACATAGCTACTGGGCTAGAAACACAAGATTTTATTTTTAGTGGGCAATGAAAACAACGTGTTTCTAAGCAAAACAGTATTTATTACCAAGCGATGCATATTAAATCGACTTAAAATTAAGTTATATCAGTTAGGAGATTAGGCTTCCAATTCAGAATCGATCACAAATTTTCGATGACAAATTTTCGATCAAAAATCCACGTGACATAATATGGTTAAGGTTCGTTTTTATTTCACTTGCGTTCCAATAAATATGCACCGGTGTGACTTATGTTGGCACCACGCTGGTATGACATCGTATACATTATAGCTTAGCCACATTGAATATCGGTTTGAGTCTTTGTTACTTTCTAATCATCATCATCATTTACGTCCACTGCTCTCGTGGCCGCAACGTAGGCCTCTCCCAGTGACTTCCAGATTGGCCAGAGTTTGAAGCGGCCTGCATCCAGCGGCGTCCTGCAACCTTTACTTTTTACGCAAGTGAAATACCTGTTTGTAAAGACCGTTAACTTTAGCATAAAGGTACAAGTCCGATAGCCACTGCAGACTGCTAACTGCAAACCTACAGCAGTCAACGGCATGCGGTTCGCAGTTACACTACCACAAGCTACACCTACTGTTTTTTATGAATTTCTAAGAAATCAATTTCAGACCGCAGCACCACGTGATCGTGTGTCGAACCGCGTAGCGATTAGACGCATTTCATAATTGAAAATGTAGATTTTTCCATGTATTTACACAAGGCTGAATACAGTGCCGCCGCATTTCCAATGAAACTACTGGCAACACTGCGGCTGACTGTAGCCGACTGCAGCTGCTCGTCGCACGGCCTGCGGTTACAGACTGCAGTGACGTAACTTTAAAGGTACAAGTAAAGGACGTGAGTGATCGGTTGTAAATTGAACATGATGAAAATGTGGTGTATCTTAAAATTACCTAGTATAACTTAGTAAGCTGTACGATAGTAATCTGATAGGTAATACAGATGTTAACGATGAGGACCGGGAGGGTCCAATCCAGAGGCATGACCTTGAAAACGGTGAACTGCAGCGAGTAGCCGTCGATGTAGTTGAGGAACCTCTCCAAGGACGAAGCTTGTTCTTTATCTGAAAGTCCACGTATTCATCATTATGATGATGTCAGATACATTTGACGTTATGCCACGATGATTTCCATTGAATTCAATGGGTCCCGACTTCTATTTCTGGTCCAAATCAATTTAGAAAACTTTTTTTATATTGACTCATGTTTGGGTGTGCTAGGGTCTCCCAGTACACAGCCAGGGTCGTCTCATCATTCATCATCATCAGCGGCTTCCTGCAACCTTTACCAGGTCGTCTGTCTGTCTTGTGGGAGGACGTCCTACGCTGCGCTTCACGGTATGTAGCCTTGATTCCAAAACATTTCTGTCCCATCAGCCGTCAGTTCTGCGTACTATGTGCTTCCATACTTCCACTTCTACTTGCTCATCCATTGGGCTATATTAGCGACTTTTGTTTGTTTACGGATCTCTTCATTTCTGAATTTGCAAAGAAACACCGAGCTAGCTGTATCCATATTGTGTGCAATCAGTATTATTAAGCACTACATCAGTTTGAATGACGCAGTGACATTTTTTTTTAGATTATGATATTAGTTCCATAGAAAAAGTTGTTGTATTTGAGCACCAGAATCAGCCCCTAGGGGGTTGTTGATGATTTAAAAATAACACAGTATTCCGTAAGTATTACAGCGTTCAATTGCGATTTGAATCCTCGTGCAGTTATTAGGAAACAAACGACTACTACTTTTAAGCCTTATATTCCATCTCTTGTATCTCATTATGGTATGCGAATAAAAAAATGATTACTGAATGATTACTTTCTCAAATGTTTACCTCTTGCTAGAAGCAATTCGTTGTGTAACAGCAACTTCAGTTTTCTAGCTGCAGAGGTCACCATGTCAGCTGCAATAGCTGGACCACACAAAAGCATGAAATTCTGTATTGTATACAGATTTCGGACGACAAAGCTGTGAGCATATTCCTGTAAAATATAAAAATACCAAAACTAATAAGAGAAAATGCGATAGTTTCGACTACTTTAGGTAGGAATTAAAACCACATTTATTCGCTAACCGATTGCTTTTCCAACTACGCTGGTTTATTTAAGGTAGGTTAGGTTATACAGGGTTACATTTCACGATAGTGCCAATTTTTCAGGGACCACTTAGAATCAGTAACTAAATCGATCCACGTAGAAAACAAACTCATATTTTTTCATTTTTAATTCTTCTACTCTGAAGACAGAGAATTTACATTAAATTGTACCGTATGTGCACTGCATGAAGTTTTTGTTGGAGTGGCGTCGGTGTACGCCTGTGATCTCTGATGAATGACGGCGCATCTCGCGTTTTTTTTGCGGATGTTTTTAAGTATATTTTACTCCAGAAATACGACGACTTATATTAATTACGATAAATTATTATTTTTATATAGTACCTAATATGGACCTTATTTGTACAATTTGGCACTACTTTGAAATGGTACCCTGTATAACAACGACTTATGGGTACGATTTTGCAAAATTTCTAACACATATTTTAGTTGGGATAACGTTATATTATCTAAATTCATAAAAAAAGCACTACATATAAGGTATTGCACTGCGCTAGCGTGTCACAAAAAAAACTCACCAAACTGTTTAGAGTTTTTAATTTCGTCAAGGTTATGTAGAACTGTACTACCATGTCCGGAATGAATGCTATCAACGCAATGACATACTGAAACAAGTACAGAGTTCCTGTCATCATTAATAATATAATTATTAAATAATAATAAATATGCGCTAAACAATACACTAATTCACTCCTTTGGTAGAACAAGGGCATAATTATAAGGAAAAACTAAACTTTTTGATTCTTGATAACAACTTGCCTAAAATAATTACCGTCTATAGTTTATTTCATGCAAAGGATAAATCATTTAGAGCAATATTAGCTGAGCAAAAGTATGCTGAGTGTAAAAAATCGTAAAATGGCTCATCTGTAATTTCTTGTTCTTGTAATTTTTTAAAACTTAGTTGTGCCCTAAAAATAGGGCACAACTAAGTTTTAAAAAATTGGAGGTGCGAATTATCATGTTTAATTGTCTTGAAGTAAGATCCTTGGAATACAAGTTACTATATAAGTTATATTCGCCAGGGGCCTCTCCCATTTACAATTTTATTAGTAACTCTTATTGAATTCCATATAAAGTGATTATAGTTAATATTTATGTGCTGACAAAATTAAAAATTTTTTGCATGCTTACCAAATAATCGAAACACTTCTTAGCTGTGTTTACTGCCATGACAATATTCCTGTAAATATCCAAGCAATACTCCATCTCGCTCTCATTGGTTCCAAGCCAACTGTTTAAAGCCTCGAGCCGGCGATACACAGAATAGAAGGTGAAGAAACTGATCATCATCACGATGTCAAATGTAAGTAACTGAATCGTGTACAAGATCGCACCAAAGTGTAACATCGTGACACAATCATCGTCATCATTATTGAGACAAAATATGATATTGAGAATAATTTTATATAAAACACACCACACACAGCTTAAGATGATCATTACATTAATTTTGTATGTATTACTGTCAGTTGATAATTTTTTATCAATGAACATAAGGTTTTTTTGTAAATTAAAAAATGAACTTTTACGGTTAAATATCACAAGGGTTAATGAATTTAAAAAAAATTGCAATGATCCCGTCATTGTATTAAACTGAACTACAAAACCGAGGTCATACATTTGGTAATAAATAAGTGTATATGTAGATATACACAAAGAATATAATAAAGTAAGTACTTTGATTAAACGATTCTTTGCAGGCGAACCATGCACATAGCCAAAGTCAAACGATAAAGATATATGCAAAAATATAAAAAAGATTTTGATGAATTTGTCAATTAATTTATTATTATGTGCTGTTAAGTAATTTTTCGGCATGTTCATGGTAATTTATTTTTAATGAGACTGGCAAAGAAATTAGTTGTAGTCAGTGTTATTGCAAAGACCACAGAACTGAGATAACACGCTACGCAGTTCGTAGTGGTGAAGACCAATGAATTCGTTATTCATTTTCGTCTAGCTAATCTATTTGAATTTTAAATGAACCACTGCAATTATATTAATAGATCTTAATGAAGATACCAAAGGTTAAAGCAACAATTATTAACATGCTATAGCCAGACAAGAAATTGTAAACACTTATGGACAGGCAAAAATAATTCGATTGAATTAAATATGATTTTTCGGCATATTTCGGAATTGTGTTTTTTTTTTAAATTAACACCATTCAAACCGTGACTATTTTGTTTTTTTAATGTTATAAGGCCACGTTAAATGATCATGGTAAGGTTTAAAGTATGATTCCCATAACGACGACAACGAAATGCGACACAGCTGAGAGACATTTACACATTTTGTTGGATGCATATTCGGTGACATTTGCCGCTGTCGCCGGCACTAGGATGATACCTTTTGAATTGAAATCTCGTCGGGTCTCTTAACAAAATTCAAGCGTAAGTCATTTTGTGTTTTATAAATGCCTTAATTATGATTAATACAAAAATATCAAAATTTTCATGAATTAACATATTGATGTAAAAATTATTTTGATCTGTGTGTGATGTGTTTTATATAAAACTAGCTGTTACCCGCGACCACGTTAGCGTGATCTTTCATTTAAAAAAATCTGCGCAACTTTCTTTTTTTTTTTTAAAAGAACCTTCTACTGACAATAAATAACACAACAAAAAAAGAATTAGCGAAATTGTTCCATTCGCTTACGCGTGATGCGATGGCCAAGGAAAATAGGGATTCATTTTTATATATAAGATTATTCTCAGTGCTATATTTTGCGTGTACAACAATGACGAGTATTATATGAGCTATGTTCTTGTGTTCTTCTACTTGATTAACTTATTTTCATTTGACATCTTGATGGTCATTAGTTTCTTTACCTTCTATTCTGCTTATTGCCGGATCATCACTAAGTAAGTAAGTAGGTAAATAATTCATTTATTACTCTCACAGCATACAAACTACAATTTATTGAATTAAATTGTTTTTTGGTAGTAACACAAGGAATCTTAGAGCCACACTGTGAGAGCTGGTGCCTATTGTAGGTTCCTAAGAACCTGTATTACAGGTCACCAGGACCTACTCCGTGAGTTACACGCCATGCTGGTAGGTAATGAGAACATAAATTAATATAAAACAACTAAAGGCAAGATAATAAATTAATAAAAAGAACTTAATTGGTGTAGAATTTGGTCTTTGATAAGTATTTATTTGTAAATAGGTAGGTTAAGTGTATGTGACTGTGTGTATGTATGTGTGTTTGAGAGAGTGTTTTCAGTGAGTTGTGTGCCCTTTATTGTGAATGTGTAAATGTGCTAGCTGCGGGCCCTTACTTGGTTTATAGACAAAACAAAAACGGAAAACGGGAAACTAAGACAGAAATTTGCTTTGGAATTACTAAATTATTGATACGAGAAATTTTTCTGTGTCATCGTAATAAGGAGTTTTTAAGAATTGAGTTAGTCGTCGTTTACAGGTTGATCTGAGAAGTGGGTATTGATTAAGAATGTTGTTAAGTTTGTTATAAAGATGTGGACCGAAAAAGCAGAAAAAAAAATTATGAGACAGTTTAGTGTGGATCAGACGTGGGGCATACGGTACCCTTGCGTCGCCTAATCACCACCCGAAATGGGTCATAATCAAGTTGTGAATGTTGTTTAAGAATTGTGTGGAGTACAAAAGTTTGTCTGACAGTAAGCACATCCCACCTCTTGTATAGTTCTGAAGTGGAAAAACGTCTGGGGAGACCTGCAGCGACTTTTAAGATAGCTCGTAATATAGGTATATCGTCGAATCGTAAACAATGTAATTATGAATGAACTATGTACATACAAATTACTTAGTAATTAACAACTAAGTAATTTGCATGTATGCAACTTTAAAAGTTGTGTTCTTCTTTAAAAGTTATAAAAAAAGTCTGTGACACCACAGTAATAACAACATAATAACTCTATCAATAATCTTTTAAGGTTGACTCACTATAACCTTTTTTACGTAATCAAAGTTCCAAAATAATGCATTATTATGACGTTGATAAAGACTTTATAGGAAAAACCGAACTCAACGCATGCGAAGCCGCAGCCGAAAGCTAGTGTGTAATAAGTTTATTAAGTATTCTATATTGTCTTATTATTCTATTGTGACCAATATTAAATAACTTGATTAAGAAGAAAAAAAGACCAAAAAAGTAATTACTCTTGATTTTTACAGTACGAGAGTTTAATAAATACAATAGCTGTTCCAACATACAACAAACAAGGCTGGCTTGAAAGAATTTAATAACGTAAGTGAAATGGGAACGTGGTCCAGTGTTTAATTTTTTTTTGTGAACTAGGCATGTAAAAATCTTCAGTAAATACTAACGATCTTGGTGACATTAGGTTATTATGACATACATAATATAACGTAGCGCACCACGTTGGGCGCCACTGCAAGGTTTAATTTTGGGCTAATAAAGTGTGACGACTCCGTGCTGATTAAATCATTTACATCAGACCGGATAGTAAAATACTCGGCACGTCATACCAAGTAATATACACTAGATTTTTGATAAAAAATTTAGGGGGCCTGATTGCTAAAAGCGATATATACCAGACAACCTTCAATAAAAACCGATAAAACTAATTTATTTCTACAAATAGGCTTAAATTAAACTCTTTTACTACTGCTTCGGGACAATTGTGGGTTACCGCCGAGAAGAAGCAGCTCAAGAAACTTCAGATAAAGGACTATGATAGAGAAAACTAAACGTGGTGCAGTGCTTATAAATTTCCCCTAAATGCGCAGTGTTGTTTTTAAACAACAGCATTGTACTGCGTTATATAAAAAACTTTTGCACCACCTTCCCCTTTCTCTATGGTTATCCTCTACAAGAAGCTGAAACCTGTCTGGAAGAGACCACTATAAGCGAAAAGACCGCCTAAATTGTACATCTTTATAAAAATCATGTGTACTTTACTTTGTATGGTGTGCAATAAGTATCTATAAAAAAAGAGTTTAATGTACAAATAAAATCATGTTTAAATAAATATTAGATTCTGTGCATTACATGTACAGCAACGGCAGGTCAACCTACTCAAAAAGTTAAAGGTCTTTGTGATTGTACCGATTTTTGACACGTAGAGATCAATATCAATTGAAAAAAAATATCGTTTTGTGGTAGGTTGACGAGCTGTTGTCTGTACGTTTTAACTTAAAATAAAACATCTTAGATAAAGACGTTATAATGGAATCCTCTATAGATTCAGAAAGGCAACTTTTTTGAAAAAATTAACAAAATGACTTCCGTATTTTCGTGATATCATTATCTAAAAATTGTTTTTTTAAAATAATCTGAAATAATAATATAAATTTATTAGATGAATAATATTTGAAGGGTAATCATTTCAATGTTTTGGTATTTTATTTTACTTCTAAAGAAAAATTACCATAATTTGTTTTCTCGAGGTCATAAAGTCCATCCATTAAATAGGCTCATTTTGTCTCTCATATTAATCAAAAGTATTTACTGTAATTCTTTATTCATTTATAATTGATTGCAAGCAGAAAAATTTAGGCTGCGAAAACCTTGTAGCGCTTAGGGGCTCCCAAACCTTTTTTCTTGTACGTCCTACTTAAGTTAGGATAGTCTTCCTAAGGTACCCCCAAAACAATTAACTTCGGAATTATCATAATCAGCCCATGTAAATTCACTGCTGGACATAGGCCCCTCCAAATGCTCGCCACTGAGCCCAAGTCTCGGCTATTTTTTTTCCATACACTGCCTTGCCTTGCGTATGTCGTCACTCCACCTTGTCAGACGGCGCCCTACGCTCCGTTTGCCTAGTCGCAGTCTCCACTCAAGAACACGTCTACCCTAACGGTTATCGATTCTACGGCAAATGTGACCACTGCCGCTTCAGTTGGCTTTTTCTTTGAGCTATATTTATTACTTTAGTTTTCTGTCGGATAACCTCATTTATGATTTTATCCTACAGAATTATCCTGAGCATAGCTCTTTTACTAGTTCGCTTTAAATTTGTGTACTAGAATCGCACCTTGAGCGCACAAGTCTCGGCCCCGTAAGTACAGACAGTGCGCTTTTGTTGATGTCATTCGTCTTCAAACTTCGGAAGGTAAAAAGTTCATAGCTGCTGCACTATTAACACAAGATTTTATTTTTTTGTAGGCAGTCAAAACAAGGTATTTCCAAGCAAAACAATATTTATTACTAAGCGATGCATATTTAATCGATTTAAAATTAAGTTTAACGTCAGTAAGAAGATTTCTAATGCAGAATCGAACGATGGCAAATTGTCGATCAAAAATCTAAGCATAAAGGTACAAGTACGATAGCCTCTGCAGACTGCAAACCTACAGCAGTCAACGGCATGCGGTTCGCAGTTACACTACCACAAGCTACATCTACTGGTTTTTATGAATCTCTAAGAAATCAATTGCAGACCGCAGCACCAATCGTGCGGCGAACCGCATAGCGTTTAGACGCATTTCATATTTAAACATGTAGATTTTTCCATGTATTTCCACATGGCTGAATACAGTGTCGCCGCATTTCCAATGAAACTACTGGCATCACTGCGGCCGACTGCAGCCGACTGCAGCTGCTCATCGCAGTACGGCCTGCGGTTACAGTCTGTGACTCTAAAAGTACAAGTCCGAGATGGACTTTAACGACGTGACGTATAGACGTAAGTGATCGGTTGTAAACAAAACTTGATGCAATTGTGGTGTTTCTTAAAATTACCTAGTACAACTTAGTAAGCTGTACGATAATAATCTGATAGGTAATACAGAGGTTTACGATGAGGACCGGGAGGGTCCAATCGAGGGGAATGACCTTGAAAACGGTGAACTGCAGCGAGTGGCCGTCGATGTAGTTGAGGAACCTTTCCAAGGACGAAGCTTGTTCTTTATCTGAAAGTACACGTGTTCATCATTATGATGATGTCAGATATATTTTGCGTTGTGCCACTATGATTTCCATTGAATGCAAATGTCTATTCCTGGTCCAAATCAATTTAGTTTTTTTATACAGCCAGGGTCGTCTCATCATTCATCATCATCAGCAGCTTCCTGCGACCTTTACCAGGTCGTCTGTTCACCTTGAGGGTGGACATCCTACGCTGCGCTTGACGGTACGTAGCCTTTATTCCACAACCTTTCTGTCCTATCAGCCGTCAGTTCTGCGTACTACGAGTATGTGGCCTCCGACTGCCACTTCAACTTACTTATCCATTGGGCTATATCAGAAACTTTTGTTTGTTTACGGATCTCTTTATTTCTGAATTGATCTCGCAAAGAAACACCGAGCATAGCTCTTTCCATAGTGTGTGCAATCAGTATTGTAAAGCGGTACATCAGTTTGTGTAACGCAGTGAAATTTTTGTTTTAGATAATGATGTTGGTCCTATAGAAAAATTTGTTGTATTTGAACACCAGAATCAGCCCCTAGGGGGTTGTTGATGTTTTAAAAACAACCGAGTATAGTGTAAGTATTTATTAGGACGATTTAAATCTTCCCCCGTGCAGTTATTATATATATATATATAGTTATTAGGGAACAACTACTATTTTTGAGCATTATATTCCATCTCTTGTAACATTATGGTATGCAAATGAATGATTACTTTCTCAAATGTTTACCTCTTGCTAGAAGCAATTTGTTGTGTAACAGCAACTTCAGTTTTCTAGCTGCAGAGGTCACCATGTCAGCTGCAATAGCTGGACCACACAAAAGCATGAAATTCTGTATTGTAAACAGATTTCGGACGACAAAGCTGTGAGCATAGTCCTGTAAAATATGGAAATAACAACACGAAGTGAAAATGGGATAATTTCAACTGCTCCAGGTGGGAATCGAAACCACAATTATTTACTAACCGACTGCTTTTTACTACGCTACCTCGGTAGCTTAGTTGGAAGAGCAGTCGCGCGGGCAACGAAGAGACGTGTGGGTACGATCCCGCGAAATATCTTTAACACTTATATTTTAGTTAGGAGTACGTTATATTAGCTAAATTCATAAAAAAAACACTAAATATGAGTTATTGCACTAGTGTGTCACAAACAAACTTACCACACTTTTTAAAGTTTTAAATTTCGTCAAGGTTACGTAGAACTGTATTATCATGTCCGGAATAAATGCTATCAACGCAATGACATACTGAAACAAGTACAGAGTTCCTGTCATCATTAATAATATAATTATAAAATAATAATAAATATGCGTCAGACAATACACCATTCTTGATAACAACTTGCCTAAAATAATTACCGCTTATAGTTTATTTCATGCAAAGGATAAATACTTTTGAGAAATATGACCAAAACAAGAGCATGCAGAGTGTAAAAAAAACATAAAATGGCTTTGGCTTCTTCTGTAAATTCTTGTTCTACACGAGGGCACAATATAATTTTTTCAAATTTGGCGGTGCGTATTGTCATGTCCAATTGTCTCGAAGTAACATCCTTGGGTTATAAGTTATATTTGCCAGGGGCGTCTTCCAGTTACAAATTGATTAGTAACTCTATATTGAATTTCATTAAAAGTTTTAAAATTAGTTATATTTATGTGCTGACAAAATTGCACCAAATTTAAAACCTTTTGCATGCTTACCAAACAATCGAAACACTTTTTAGCTGCGTTTACCGCCGAGACAATATTCCTATAAATATCCAAGCAACACTCCATCTCTCTCTCATTGGTTCCGAGACAACTGTTTAAAGCCTGGATCCGGCGATACACAGAATAGAAGGTGAAGAAACTGATCACCATCACGATGTCAAACGAGAATATCTGTATCGTGTACAAGATCACACCAAAGTGTAAAATCACGATACAATCATTATCATCATTCTTGACGCAAAATATGATATTGAGTATAGTTTTATATAAAACACACAACACGCAGCTCAAGATGATCATTACATCAATCTTGTACGTATTACTGTCAGTTGATAATTTTCTATCAATGAACATAAGGTTTTTTTGTAAATTAAAAAATGAACTTTTACGGTTGAATATCACAAGGGTTAATGAATTAAAAAAATATTGCAATGATCCCGTCATTGTATTAAACTGAACTACAAAACCGAGTTCATACATTTGAAAATAAATAAGAGTATATGTAGATATACACAAGGAATATAATAAAGTAAGTACTTTGATTAAACGATTCTTTGCAGGCGAACCATGCACATAGCCAAAGTCAAACGATAAAGATATATGCAAAAATATAAAAAAGACTTTGATGAATTTGTCAACTAATTTATTATTGTGTGTTGTGAAGTAATTTTGCGGCATGATCGTGGTAATTTACTTTAATGAGGCCGGCAAAGAAATGAATAAGAATCGACTAGTCGTCCGAGTGTTATTGTGAAAACCAATAAATTTGTCATTCATTTTCATCTAACTAATCCATTTGCATTTTAAATGAGCCACTGCAATTTCATTAATAGGTCTTAGCAAAGATACCAAAGGTTATAGCAACAATGATTATTTTTCTATAGCTAGACTAGAAATTTCTTGTCAATACAATGTACTTACGTATGTAAAGTAAATGTTAAATATGCCTATATACGTCCCACTGCAGGGCACAGGCCTCACCTCAACTATGAGGTGGTTTGGGCCATACTGTACTGTCGGGTGTTGTAAGGCCAGTAACTAAACCTTACTGTCAGATGTTATTAAGCCGCCCTAAGCCCTCTGACTAGGCTGCACGACTAGTACCAAGCGAAATTAGCCGAGACCATCTTTTGAATAAAAGTCGTGCAGTGTGGGGACGGCCTTAAAGAATACACTTCACCGCCAACAGGACCGTCTGCTCACCTTGTGGGTGGACGTCCTACGCTGCGCTTGTCGGTACTTGGCATCCATTCCAAAGATTCAAAGATTCAAAGATTATTTCTTCATTATTTATTTATTCTTTGAATCTTTGAATCTTTCCAGAACATTTCTGCCCCATCAACCGTCAGTGCTACGTGTCATGTGCCCCGCCTACTGCCATTTCAGCTTGCTAATCCATTGGGATATGTCAGCGAGTTTTGTTCGTTTAAGAATCTCCAAGGAAAGAAGAAGAAGGTTACTGATTCTGAGCTACTCCTAAAGATTTGTCACCCCTTTGCAATGTAACCCTGTACAGTGGACATTGTTCCGTGACCTTACAGAATTTGAGTTGTGTACGGTAATTGTCACACGTTACTAACACGCTCACGGTACTGTTGTGTCACTATGACCATGTCACATAATTATGTCCACCTTAATTTAAATACAAGCACGGTCACGAAACATTGACATGATGAAATAGCAACAATGTAGACAATAGGTTATTTGGCGTTAGTAAATATTCACAAAAAAAACGCCAAGATAATTCTAGAACTTTTTACTTGTACAGCCCCGCCACGTTATTGAAACAAGTGGGTGTTTTAGTAATTAACAATAATCTAAATTCTAATTCATTGATTGATGAAATAGAAATTGACGACACAAAAGTGCGATTTGCAACTGTGCCTGTGCCCACCTGTGATATGTGGTGTTCCTTAAGGGGGATTGTTCAAGACAACCCGTAAAATTTTTAATTTTTTCAACAGCTACTTACATTGTATACTGTACAAAATATGATTCGCAGTCGCAGCTGCATAATTGCTTTATTTACTGAATGAATTTAGTAATCAGTTAAATATTTAATTCACTCATATTTGGTCAAAAATAATGTTTTAATCAATCAATTCAAATATTTATTTTACATAAACATAATGATAATGCCATACAATACAATATATTTTTTGCGTTCTTTAATGATACGTAAGTTATAAATATGTATGTACATTACACAGATCATTGTTGACCCTTTTGGGCACAACAATAAGGTAATAGGACGGAGAAGATGACGCCATTCATAGTTTATTTTAATGGGTAATTAAAATGGTAATAACTATTATAAAATTGAACAATAGAAATATTTTAAAATAATGATAATAATAATTGTGTAACAAAATTCATTAAATTGTATTTTGTGGGCATTATAGGTAATATTGAGTTATCATTAAAAAAAAAGTATTCATCTATTGTTTAATAGCATTTTTAGTAATGTTTGTTAAATACAGCAATACAGATCGTTATAAATTCTTTAGTCACATTTATGACCTAAATATAAGTCAATGAGGTATAATTGATTATGAAATTGATTGTTTATTAGTACAACTATTTGTATTTCAAGCCCAAAAATCGCGAAATAATAAGTAAGGTGGGTGGACCATGGATTGTCAAGCTTCTTTGAAGGCCAATTATTAAAAGTTGTAGTTATAGCATTGTGATGATAAATTTCTTCTATTCATACTAACGCCCATCTAACACAGGGTCACAGACGCGGCGGTGGATTTGTTTGCATCATTTAAACGAATAATAACTGTATAATCGTTAAAGTGGCCTGACATGGTCCATCCACATTAAAAAAAGTTACCTATAGTCGTTATTTAAAGAAAAAAAATACAAAACAAAGTCAGAAGCTTTGAATTTCTCGGGCTGCACTGAACGATCCGCCTTAAATTTACAGGACAGCATAGCTGGTACTTTTATGACTAATAAAGTTGTGTGAATTGCACGATGATGATCTGATAGGTGATGCACAGGTCCATGATGAGGACCGGCAGCGACCAGTCCAAGGGCACCACCCTGAGGATCATGAACTGCATCGGGCGAATGTTCACGTAGTCGAAGAATATGTGCAAGTTGGGTTCGTGCTCTGATTCTGAAACAAAATTTTGGTCACAGAGGCGAAATCTGTGGATAATCAAGTACAGACAACAGCTCGTCAACCTACGTCGAATTTTCTCAATTTATATTGATCTCTACGTATCGGACTTAAAGTTGAAAATTGGTTCAATGACCTTAACTCTTTGGGTAGGTTGACCTGCCTTCGACTTTACAACCAAAGGTAGAGCTCGCCACCCATATGCGAACACAAGTGAAAGCAGTTGGTTATCTCGCTGTCTGAGACTTGAGCACTGAAGAGTTATATTATGTCAAATGGTATGTATAGTTGTTAATAATTTCAATATTATAGGTTTTTTGGGGGTGTGAGAGGAACAGGGTGTAAAGTTCCTCATCCCCCATTGAAAAGGGAGGATCCTCCGACCAGACGGGTTTTGTGTCTGTTGGGCTACTGCCCGACGGTTGTTGTCGGGTTCTTGTATATATGCTGTAATCGCTCCGATAACTTTAATATCGCGATGTAGGATACGTCAGTTTTATATGTAGCGAGATAGATGTCGCTACAGGTTAAAGAACTATAAAAACTCTTTTTAAGCATGAGGCTCATCAAATTAAATCAAATGAGCCCAAACTAAAGGGTTTTAATAATTATATAATTATATAATTTGTTTATTTTCTCAACACAAACACCAAAGGTATAGGATACAGTAGGTACAATATCATTCGTAACTTAAGTGAAAGTTTGTGCGAGACTGATGCCCGTGCTAGGTAGTGATACCTGAGTTACAGGTCATCAGGCTCTCACCACATCGAATCTCTGAGAAGCTGTATTAACAATGATGTTTAACAAATACGTATACAATAGGAGTTAAAAATTAACATAAAGACTAAGTGGTGTGCGAGTGTTTAATGTGTGTGTGTGGGAGTTTGTGTGTGTGTGTGTGTGTGTGTGTGTGTGTGTGTGTGTGTGGGTGTGCGCGCGCGTGTGTGCGTGCATGCGTGTGTGCGTGTGTGTCCGTGAGTGCGACAAATATATGGAAAGTTGAAGTTAATACGGTAAAACAAAAACAGTTCAAATTAATAATTATTTTATCGAAGTAATTAGCTTTTCCGTGTCATTATAGTCAAGTCCTAGAAGCCATGTAGATAGTTTCTTCTTACATTCATTCTTAGGTAGGGGATATATATTGAGGACAGAGTTAATTTTATTATATAAATAATCTCCAAGAAAGCAATAGAACCTATGCGAGAAGCCAGTGCTGAACAAACTGGAGTGACAGACAGTACCTTTACGACGCTTATTGGTGAGCAGGTAGGGATCATATGTAATATGTGAATGTTTACGCCTAATGATTGCAAGTACAAATAATTGTCGAATGGTAAGAACCCTCCAGAACCTATAAACCTCTATAGTTGGACAGAGGAAAGGAAGGAAAGCACTAACCTTTAGTACCGCTCTCTGAGCTCTTTCGACCTTTAACATATATGTTTTAGCAGCTCCTCCCCAGCTAGATACACAGTATCCCAACAAGGACTGACATAAGGCAGAGTAAACAGTATTTAATATAGACTTGTCAGCTATATGTCTTAATATTCTAAAGATATATATTAGTTTCCTAACTCTACTGGCCAGAAGCTCCATATGGGCCTTAAAATTAAGACTGCAGTCTATCAAGACCCCTAGGTATTTAATGGTTCCAGTAGTTTGCAGTTTAGGACACAGACAGCTGGTCTTGGAGAGACAAGTACTGACGTGGGTTACGATCGAGAGGTTAGGAGGAACTTTTGGTTGCCGAATAGAAAAGGTTAAATATTTAGTTTTCTCAATATTAAGTGTCAGTGAGTTGCTAGATAACCAGCTAGTTACCATATCAAAGCCCTTTTGTGAATTTAGAAAGACTTCATTCCATGTGGGAGCATGAAATAGAAGGGCAGTATCGTCGGCAAAAGCAACAATTTTTCCGGAATGCAAAGGCAACTGACACAGGTCATTCACATAAATTAAAAATAAGGTAGGTCCAAGAATACTGCCCTGAGGAACGATATAATATGAACGAAATAAGATTTTAATAAGCCATTAAAGATTTCTACCATCCACATTATAGCTCCATCATGCGATAGAGAGTAAAAAAGTATTGATTGTCTTCCGAATGTCACATTATATACAAAATATTTTTTTAAATAGACTCATCCCGATCTTAAAGCAGAGCCGTGATTCTGCCAATGTCGAGTGTATTCTTGTTAAATAGTCAAAAGCTTAACATAGTTCACAATAAATTACGGGCGTTTAGTTTTTATTGCTTTTCTTAGATTCAGTAAAGCGTTAGCGTTTCAGGACGCAATTTTTTTAAATTTTATTTTATTTTATTTATTTTAGGAAGATTTACAGTTTCAATAATACAGTAAACTAGTACAATATACTGTGCTTCAATACTAATTACAAATCTCCACATATGATTAACCAGACTATTGGGTCTAAACTGAAGCAATGTCACATAACTACAGTTTCAAATCGATACGACAATAAGACAGAGTAGGTTAAAAACGATTTCGTAGTTACAAGTAGTTATTTCTCAGGAACTAATAAAAACTTATCAAAATAGCATATACATATAGTACTGTTGGTTGTGGTATTAGTTTTAAGGTTTTGTAACTTATTGTGCAATGTCTGTATGAAGGTCTGTACTTATAATTTGTGTAATGACAGTGTGTTATCATCATCAGCCTTTAAAATACTACCGCCACTTCTATAGAACGCCACAGCAAGTGGCTCGGTAAGTAGGTAGTATACTTTGTATTGTATATTTAAGTGAATCTGTATATTTTGTAACGTTTTTAAAGTAAGTTTCTGACCTTTTTCTCGAAGTATTCGTTCTAGCAGTATAAGCTTCAGCTTATCCACGGTAGCAGTCACAAACCCGGCAGTAATGGCTGGGGAAGTCAGCATTATGAAGTTATGTAGTGTAAATACGTTTCTCAAAACTTGAATAAATGTGCAATGGTCCTGCAAAAATATTGCATATTGTGAGATTTATATACGATGTCACCAAGACTAAACTGACCGCCCTAAAAATTGTAAATATTCATAAAAAAATATTAAGAAAACTCTTGAAAGGGGGTTTATTTTGCATTGTACTCACTGTAATGTCGGTGACCTTTCTTAGCGTATTGAGCCTAACCTTCAATGATATCGGCTCGATTTCAGCTTTCTTAGGTATTTCTTAAAGCTTATAAATTACTTTATTAGGAAATTTAACAATAATAATCAGAAACTAATTTATAAAAGTTTTTAGAAAAATCTTTACAACAGACCGATACATCGTTAATTTTCAAAATCAAAAGGGGTCAAGAATCCTTTGACGATGTCAGTAATGCCCTCTCGCGAGTGTTGCATTGGTTTACTACTAACAATCTTATGCTCAATGCAAACAAAAAACAAAATGCATAAAATTTACAATAAATAAATAGATATTGGTCAACATCACATACATTGCTCTGATCCTATGGTAAGTAATTAGCCAAAGCACTTGTGTTACAGACATCGGTAACAACGATGGTACCACAACACCCAGTCCCGAGATAATATAGAATAAAATAATGTCTAATGTAAGGCAGGTTTCAACACATTGGAGAAAACGAGGATTGGAGGAAACGATGAATAACTAGATACGATTAATTCCACTACGTTCTTAGGAATAACTTTAGATTCCCGATTACAATGGGATGCGCACAAAGCTTCAACTTTGTCAAGGAGACTTAGTTCAGCCGCTTATGCTGTGAGGAAGATAAGACAATTGACTGATGTTGAAACGGCAACATTAGTGTATTTTAGTTATTCTCACAGAATAATGTCATAAGACTAATAAGACTCAGCTGCAGAAATTAAAACCGTCTTTGTATTAAAAAAGAGAGCGTTTCAGGCTATTTACATCGTTACTCCCACATCAGCTACTTGTTTGGATAATATTTTTTGCAATAGCGAAGTAATAGACAAATCAATTATAAATTATTTAAGATCTGACCATAGTGGACAAAAGGCGTCTTTTGAGCACCATCATGCCCGAGAAATTGTAGATGCTGTATGCAGGCCAATAACCGTAAATAGAATAGACCGATTTAAGGAGAAAATTTGTGATGGTATAGACTCATTAAAACCTAGCAATAACCATAACGTCGATCTGTTATATGAGGATCTTTTTGGCGTAATCAAAAATGAATTTGATCAAATTTTTACACAAAAAAAGATAAAAGCAAATAGACTTAAGTGTAAGTTCAATGAATGGGCTACACCAGGAATTTACAAAAGTAGAAAGACATTATATGACTTGTATAGTCTAAAAGCAAACTCTCAAAACCCACAGGTCATAGAACATGTGAGGAATTACTCTAAAATATTTAAAAAAGTATGTGCCACTGCAAAATCAAACCATCTTCGTAATGTTATTTTGAATTCTGATAATAAAGCAAGGGCCACATGGAAAATCATAAATAAAGAAACATGTAGACATAAACCAAATGATAATGCTTACTCTCTTAAAATTGGGGATAAACTGGTTAGTTCAAATGCGGATGTCGCAAATACTTTTGAGGAATACTTTTCAAACATAGCTCCCTCTACAACTAAGGAACTAGCTTCTTCTGCTGAACTAGCCGAGTCCCTACTCAAGTCGGGTGTTGACGAATGTAAAACTTCATTTAATTTTAGACATATAAACCCTGATATAGTAATAAAAACATTTAAAGAATTAAACATGAAAAAAACTGAGGACTTATGGGGTATTTCTGTCAACATTATCAATACAATTATAAATACGATAGCCCCTTATCTTGCAAATATTTTTAACAAATGTATTGATGATAGACAGTTTCCCACTTTGATGAAATTTAGTAAAATTATTCCTTTATTCAAGTCAGGCGAGAAAAATAATCCCTCTAATTTTCGACCAATTTCAATATTACCAGTACTTAGTAAAGTCTTTGAAAAAGTAATTTTTAGTCAACTGTTATCTCACTTTGCCCTGAATAAACTTTTACATGATAATCAATATGGCTTCACGAAAGGTAGAAATACTACTGATGCTGGAGTTGCACTCTTAAAACACGTGTTTGATGCTTGGGAGAGTAGGCAGGATGCTTTGGGAGTTTTTTGTGATCTTTCTAAAGCTTTTGATTGTGTGGACCACCAAACTTTACTAAAAAAACTTAGGCACTATGGTGTTTCAAATGATGCCTTAGATTTAGTAAACTCTTATCTCACAGGCAGAACACAAAAAGTATGTATAAATGGAACTGAGTCTTCTGGGTCGCCTCTTACTATGGGTGTGCCGCAGGGATCAATATTAGGACCCCTACTGTTTCTAATTTACATTAACGACCTTCCGTCTTTTACAAAGGACCTCTGCGAGACAGTGTTATTTGCGGATGATACTTCATTGATTTTTAAAATCAAGAGAGGTAAAGATTTATTTGACGATGTAAATACTGCTCTCTCGCAAGTATTGCATTGGTTCACTACCAATAATCTTATGCTTAATGCAAATAAAACAAAATGTATTAAATTCACCATGCCGAACGTAAAACTGGTCCCAACACATATAACTGTAAAAGATGAACTGCTAGATACATCTAGTTCCACTACCTTTTTAGGAATCACTTTAGATTCCCGTTTGCAATGGGGTGCTCATATTGAGACTCTATCGGGAAGACTTAGTTCAGCTGCTTATGCCGTGAGAAAGATAAGACAATTGACTGATGTTGGAACGGCAAGATTGGTGTACTTTAGCTATTTTCACAGTATAATGTCATATGGAATATTATTATGGGGCTCAGCAGCAGATATTGAATCTATTTTTGTGCTACAAAAGAGAGCTGTACGGGCAATTTACGACCTCAGACCCCGAGACTCGTTGAAGGAACTGTTCAAGGAAATTAATATACTAACAGTGGCTTCTCAATTCATTTATGAAAATATCATGTATATTCGCAAAAACCTGCATCTATTTCCTAAAAAGAGTGACATGCATAATATTAATACCCGGAATAAAGATAAACTTGCCGTTCCAAATTTCAGACTGCATAAAGTGGGTAATTCGTTTATGGGAAAATGTATTCGCTTTTTTAACAAATTACCACAGTCCATTGCTGAACTGCCTATGTATGAATTTAAATCGCATGTCAAGATGATTTTAATGAAAAAAGGTTATTACACTGTAAATGACTATTTAAATGATAAAAATGTATGGAATTAAATACTGCCGTGCTCGCACAGGTTCATTTTATCTTGTAATGTAAACACACTATTTAAAAAGAGGCTGACAATAGTGACCGAGTTTCTTGCGCTGCTTCTTCTCGGCACTAGCCCACAATATTGTCCCGAAGCAGTGGTAGGGTAAAAAAATATATTGGGACGTGTAAAAGAGCTTAATTTAGGCCTATTTACAGAAATAAATTGGTTTTATTGGTTTTATTGGTTTTTATTGGTTTTATTGGTTTTATTGGTTTTTTATTGGTTTATTGGTTTTTTATTGGTTTTATTATTGGTTTTATTGGTTTTATTGGTTTTATTGTTAGACCCCAAGACTCTCAAAACTACAGTTGGTTCTCAATACCCATATTTTTGAAAATTTGATGTGTTCGCAAAATCATTTTTTCAAGAAAAATTACATTTGTTACTATAATACCCGGCATAAAGATAAACTTATCGTTTCAAATTTTAGATACACAAGGAAGTTCATTTATCGGGAAATGTATTCGTTTTTTTAATAAACTACCACAATGTAATGCTGAACTGCCAGTATATATACTGAAATTACATTTTGAGATGGTTTAAATGATGGTTATAACACCGCAAGTGATTGTATGTATG
Source organism: Anania hortulata (assembly GCA_963576865.1). Taxonomy (NCBI): domain Eukaryota; kingdom Metazoa; phylum Arthropoda; class Insecta; order Lepidoptera; family Crambidae; genus Anania; species Anania hortulata. The sequence continues at coordinate 16,386,572 of OY756408.1, read as the reverse complement.
ATGAAAATTGTGGGACTAGTGCCGAAAAGTGTGCCGAGAAGTACGAAGAAGTGTAAAAGTGCCGTTACTGGCCTATTAGCAAAAATAAATGATTTTGATACTAATTATTATACTAATATTAGTATACCTGTTCATTATAATATTTAAATTTCAAAAGTCCCAGATACGTTGTGTACACCAGATCAGGCGTAATAAATATCAACGCAAGAATATACTGAAACAAAAACCGAAATAGTAGTTACACATTATTTTGATAAGTAAGTATGTTATTTTTTGTTAGTGTTATCAGTGAACGATCATCGACACATTTTGACACAATCATTTAAAAAAGAGATAAATACATATGTTATAACACTGCTATTCATATTTTAATCAATACTTTATCGTCATTTAATCATTAATAAAGGTGTAACAAAAGCACAGTTTTTGTACTAATACATGAAATCAAAACTAAATAAAAAAAACAAATTAAAGATTAACAACACAAAAAATTTAATAAACTACAGTATATATCCTACAGTTAGGGCATGCTATTCGAGTATTCGAGTATTCGTTTTATTCGAGTATTCGCCCTTATTTACTATTCGAATACAAAAGGCCTAAGTATTCGAGGTTTTCTTTTCTGTATAACATGTGTGTAGTATGTTTCGAATAATTAACATTAAAATATACTAGAAACAGAATCAAAGTATCCTAACGCAAATTGATTGTTTCTGATTTGTATGTGTATCGGAACGCGGAATTGCGCGGGCTGCGGGACGAAATGAACTAGAAGAAAGTGACGCGCGTCTTTGCGCGAGCATTCGTTTGGAGGCCATATTGTATTGGTGTTGTGGTGATATATTTATTTTATGTTTCTTAGACTTCGACGATTGGACACATAAGTGTACCTCGCCTCATTTTCTCAAATACTTTTATACCTACCTATATTATGTTTGTGATCTAACTTAGTAAATTTATAATTGCTATTTGATTCTAACCAAATTATATAAACTGGTTTATCGGTTCTAACATTTACTCTTACCTGCCCTTACTAATCATGTAAGAAAAAAATAATCGAAGCAAAGCAAGTGACGAAAAATTAAACTGTTTTATATAAGGTGCTTCATAAATATCTGCAACGGCTGAAATGGGTAAAAGTACTGCTTATATAGATTACGTTAGTGAAGATAACTGATGTTGCAGATACATATTTATGAAGCACCTTATATACTTGCGAGAGCAATTATTCAAGAGCTATTAATATGTTGGAAATGTTGGAAAAATATGACTTTTAACCAGCATATTTAAAACTTGATTTAGGACCGTTTTTTGGCAGATAACTTTTATCCGACGAATAAAAGTGACGCTTTGATACATTTTCTATACGAAAACTGTCAACATGTCAAACTTATTCTTCAAATAAAAGTTATATGGCTGTTGAAAAATCGGCCCTATAAACATGGAGCACATACCCTATAGAGTCGAAATGTCATATGATTTGTTCGACGAAATTTTCCGCAATTTTTAATCTGTATCTGCACTTTTTTGTATGGGCGAGAGTTGTCATTTCATACTAAATGTAAGTGAAAAATCACTTTCTAGTTTCGGAGAAAGAACCACGAATCATCATGGTTATTATTGTTGCTCTATAGGGTATGTACTCGATGTTTATAAATAACATACAATTGATGAATTTAAAAAAATGTTATTGTACTCAAACTTTTATTTTATTTATTCTTTTATTTATCATGAGAACAAAGTATATAAATGTATTATCTATTAAAATCATGTTTTGGACAACAAAAGATTCATTTTATTTCATTTCAAAGTCAGTGACATAGATTGTGAATTGTGATAATTTTTTCTCTTACATGATAAAACCCATGGGACTGTCTACTCTTACTTTTTAATTGGCGTGTCTGTTTTATGCCTGTAAGGGCCTATTCGAACAAACACAAAGCTATACCAGAATAAGTATTACGGGTATAATTTTACACCTTAAATTTACCCTTGGATAACTTCGATTACGTTTTTCCAGCAATACACTGTACTCGGTATTGTAATTCTGTAGTTCAAGAGTGAACGATCAACGAATTGATAAACCTACCAAAATCCATGTAATCCATTTCTTCTAGGTTGACTTGAAATGCTACAACATTTTAATTTTGTAGGATAATAGAGTGTCAATGCTAGATGTTGACAACATGTCAGTTTTGAGGTGACAGGAGTGGATTTGACAAGTGACAACTTTGACATTTACTTATTCTCAGTTTAATTTATACACTGTCAAAATCGCCCGTTTTAATATTTTTCATAGATTTAGATTAGATATTTATTAAATAGATTTAGAGATTTCATAGTGGTTAGAAGAATGAAAAATCAGCTTACTCTAGATTAAGCAGTGGTATACTCTCAAGTTAAAACTTACACCAGCTTGGTCGAATCCGGTCTAAAGCTTTTAATGTTGTGTGGTGAATGGTGATAGAGCTTTGTGTGGTTTTGTTTACAGTAATAAAAGAAAAATGAGTAAATTAAGTGTTGATTTTGTTTTGTTTATTAATAAATAAATAATATAAGCCCTAAATATGATTTGTTTAATTTATTTTGAAAACTATTCGAAAAACTCGTAAAACTCGAATAACTCGAATAGCATGCATTATGGTATTCGTAAAACTCGAATACTAAAATCGGGCGAATATTGCATGCTCTACCTACAGTGTATATAAGGTGCTTCATAAATATCTGCAACGGCTGAAATGGGTAAAAGTATTGCTTATATAGATTACGATAGTAAAGAAATTGTATGTCCAGAACCTCATTAATTTTTTCATTAAAAACATTATATTAAATAAAGATTAGGCTTTATTCTGTCCCAAACCGTCCACATCTGTCCAAAAATGCTAACGTTTCACATTATACTGCTCCCGCGCAGTGTCAAGGGCGGATGACGAAGTGTGTTATGCAAATTAAAGCAAGTAACCATTTATTTACTGTCTTTTCGCAAATAATTAATTACCGATCCGGGGCATGTAATTCCTCCACTATCGTAATCTATATAAGCAATACTTTTACCCATTTCAGCCATTGCAGATATTTATGAAGCACCTTATATATATATACATAAGTAACTATAAAAACGTAAAGCTGTGAAAATTTAAAAAAAACTTAAAATACTTACTAAAATATCAAAGTATTTTTTGACTACTTCTACACAATCAGCGATACTTTTATAAATTTCTAAGCTTTCTAACACTTGTGTACCATCACCGTTATACACAAACGTGTTGAACGCCTTCAGTCGACAATACACAGAATAAAACACAAAGCAGTACATAATCAGCATTACGTCAAATGATATGAACATAGGCAGAAACAAATATTCAGCAAGACTTGATGAAGTCATCAAACACTCATCGGTGTTACCATGACAAAATATCGTATTCAGTAATGCTTTATATATCACGCACACTACACAAGCCAAAATTACTTTAAATTCTATTTTATACGACCTGCTATCCACAGAAAGTATAGTGTCAATAGCTTGCAATGCTTTTTGCAAATTAAATAAAGAATTGTCACCATTATTAAACATTAATAAAAAAGCATTCGCTAAATACTGAGTTGCTGTGGCAGCCGCAAGGAGCAAAACCACGAGACGTTCGTAAGTTCTCAACATATTCTTGATTGCTTCGAATGAGTCAACAAAATATATTGTAATAATACACAAACATTGGACTAGAGTGAAATATTTGATTGCATTTCTAATTCTTATGTTAGAAATTTTCACATAGCCGAAGTCCATACAAAAAAATATTTGTATGAATATAAAAAATATTTTTGTATATTTGTCAATTTTAACGTCCACATTCAAAGATGGGATGGTTAGAATGCTCATATTTGGTATCATTAAATACTTTTACACTAACAGAGCACTAGTGAACTCTAAGTATAAGTAAAAGGAAATAGGCGCCTTTACGTTGTGTCACGAAAAAAAATCGATATTTGCTGTCAGTGTAAAAATAATAGTTGTACCTAATCCATTACTTAATAATCTTGTTTATTTCTTTTAATTTATTACTAGGTAAGTACTTTATTTAACTACATCTTACAATCTACATAATGAACTGCCAACGTTTTACTACTAGGAACGTGTAATAAATAAATATAAATATACGCTAGACCACAACTTATATTGTTATGGTACTAAAAACACAAATTATTAAGAAGTTAAGAATATACATGTATGTCTTGTTAAGAAATACGTAATTGTTTTATCAAATTTGAAGTTACCTAAAATTCAACAAAAAATATGAAAAAAAACGAGTACTTTAAATATTTAAAAACAACATATTTTTTATTATTATTTTGAAATAGCACATTCAGGTCAACAGGTTAACCTACCAAACCAAATCAAAGGTCCTTTTCTAACACCGACTTCTGAACTGTATGATAAGTGTAGGGCTCTTACATTCAGACAACTATTAATTTTGTGCACTATAATGATTTAATGAAGCAACACTGATATTATATTATTGTAACGTTCGTTAACTAATAATGTCAGGATGTCAGATAGATGACCGAAATATGTCAGACAACTGCGCCGTATCTACCGCTGATGGGATTTAATGATAAGACGTGTGTAGTTGCCGAATGCTTTAATTGCACTGATTTTACATAGCATTGTCAAAATGCAGGTCAGGCGCAGCTGGCCAAAGTGCATCGAAATAATGCTAACTACACATAAATATCATACAAGTAAAATGTTCGAGTTGACTCGTACAATTATGATCCAAGTCTTTTGTAGACAAAAAGATGTAAATATTTATGAGATTTACTCTTAAGTCATGTTTAAAACCTGCTTCGCCAAAAAATTCATGCGCTTTCTCGAATGTTATCTAAATGTTACGCTCAAAAACCGAAAATGCTTATTAAATGATAATTCTGCTTACAACGTGTTGTGGCAACTGCAAAAATACCACATGGCTATCAAACTTTACGACCACAACGCATTGTGGCAACGAAGAAAAGCCATGACGCGTTCTGAGCAGTTGGTGTAACCATATCATGTCAGACTGATGCATTAAAACATCTGTAGAGTTTTTCTCTAATTGTTAAAATTAAAGATGCGTACAAATATACTAAAAATATTTTTAAATTCATTTACTTCTCACATTTTAAAATGATTTTGTAGAACATTCTTAATTATTTTTGTACCTACGGCTAAACTAGGAGTAAGACATTTTTGATAAACAATAGGAAAAATATTTATAAGAAAATATATGAAATTATAGTGCTAATAGTGAAAACAAAATTGATTTTAGGTAAAAAATAACCGTAATATAGTAATTAGAAATTAAGGTATACCTATCTCTTTCTAAAACAACTTTTACTATGAAAAATGTATGGCGGACGTGTAATGTGACGTCACGGTACATATCGGATCTCCTTGTCTAACACGCGACTTTAATGGGCTGTAAGTCAGGTATTTATCAATAGTTTTCGAAAATTCATAAAGTTTTATTAATTATAAATAAGTACTATTTATTTTAGGACCAAATAAAAAAACATGTACGAGTATATTCCCCATTAGATTAATGAAGTGTTATAATGGAATATACCTTGATAAAATTGCGGCTTTTCATTCTTCAAATAGTATCGGGTAGTATAGAAGTGTCTTCACTTTAATTGAATTTTCCTCAGAAGTATCGACCGTGTTCCTAATGGTGGGTCGAATCAGCACTGTTGTACCACAAACAAATTTTCTGATTAACACAAGAAACAAAAAAGGCAAAGAATCTGTAAGAATAAACAGATTTTTCATAACGCTTCAATTTTTACTCTCCCTAGATTTTGGGTTTGTAAAATACACATCTTTGAGACAGAAATGGGTGATAAAGACGTTAACTGTAATGCAAAGCGTTTCTGTATCCATCACATGCATAGTTTTCTTCTATCTTTACTTGAGGACGCAGCATGCAGTATGGTTTTCGATCTTCTGTTTGGAGTACGTCATGTACGTCCTGGTATTAGTTTTCTCTGATTCTAAAAAATCTTTTGCAGTATTGCTAAAGGACTTGACTTCATTCGATTCTATGATTGAAATCAAAAGTGACTTGTACAGTCTTGACGTTTTGATTATTATCTCATGTTTGTCTATTGTAGTCTTCAGATTATTATTGATTTGTATCTACTGTTCTTGTAATACCGATACCTGTGTAACGATTCCTGGCATTAATGTTGTCTTCTTTATTCCGCTTTTAAGCATCGATTTAGTCCTTGTCATGTACTTCTTTACTTTTTATCTTGTTTATCGCCGCATGAAATATTTGACTAATATCATCAAAAATTCTACAAATATAATACATTGCCAATATCTTTACAAAACTATCGTTGAATTTACGCAGAAAATAAAGGATACTTTTGATGGTGTGGTAAGTAAGCTTAAATAACCATATTTTCTGTGTCTAAAATCTGTCTTTTACTTCCTCATCAAAAGCTATCGATTAAAAATCAAAGTTGCTCGTGCGATTAGATTTAATGTGATTTTTTTATTTCAGTTTATAGTATCCCTGCTATTCAATGCACCAGAATGCATGACTTCTGTGTTCTTTACATTAAAACAAATAACTTCAGAGGTTCAATCGGTGAGATATAAAACCATTATGATTTAAAGTTTAGCTAACATTGGGAATTTTATTAGAGATAAAACAACAGTTTAAACCAGAAATTATTGAACTTAAAGCGCCCATGAGGCCTTTTGATCTGGTGACGTATTTTTGAGTATATAGAGTATATGAATTTAAGACGATAAAAACGATAAGAAATCGCAAGATTTGCATGCAAATACCTAAAACCGCTATTTATATATTCATTTCGTTAATTCTGCTACGAATTATTATTTTCTGCATAGTATTACTACATTAGCTCTTTTTTCGGAATTATAGGGTCAATTAACCTGAAATCCCGTGTAATGTTCCAGTCAACAACGTTTGCATTTGGGGGATATCTCACAACAACCCAGTCGTTGATAGTGATCTTTTCGCCAGCGTTTTCTGCGGGACTGCTAGCGTCAGAAGTTCAAAAAATTAAATTGATTTTGCATGACAAATTGTTTCTAGAGAGAGGTGAGATTTTTGTCATGAATTAAATATATTATTTTATCCAAGATTTAAATGTAGATCCTATAGCCAACGCTGTTCTACTTTTAACACATTGCAGTAATAATTTTTTTAATGTATTTCAGACCAAAAACACACCAAAGACATCGAGCGGCTCATCAGCTACATCGAAGCTCGCCCACTTCGGTTCACCGTCTGCAGGATTATTCCTCTTGACTGGAACCTGCCTTTTATTATTCTCAACGTCTGCATTAGTTACCTTATAGTTGTTATTCAACTCACGCACTTGTACTAAAGTGTCATTATTATTCTCCTTCAAAAAAACTAATGTTTTTTTAAGGGAATTTGGCTGTGTTTGTATTCATCTAATACATTTATTGACTTCATTCAGTTTTTGTTATCAGTGTATAAGCCATACCTCTAATCATCTGTTATTGTCCTATAATAATAAATTAATTATAAAGATCTGTTCTGATAAATAATTCCCGGAGTTACAAGTGTACTAGCATTTCACCGCATGTTAACTTTCAAACATTCTTTCAAGCACTGTTTCACTCTTAAGATATAATATTTTCGAAAAGTCGTATCTTATTGCTTTCTTTACTTATATTTTCCCCATATTTGAAATCTCTTCACCTACCGGTTAAGTTAGATTAGGCCTGAGTTGGACATTATCAGTTTGTCCGGAAGTCAATCACGGTCTTGTTTTTGGGTACACTTTTGTATGCGATGACTATGATCATGAATGTACAGTCAACGGCAGGTCAACCTACTCAAAAAGTTAAAGGTCATTGAACCGATTTTCAACTTTACCCGACTCATTGAGATCATGTACCTAAAGCATGTTAAGCGCACTGGCTCACTGTCGGTGTGTGGTGATTCTGAGGCACTATAGTAAAAATAGTATTAGAAACCAATACGCACGGGCGAAGCCGAAGGCACAACTAGATTGTCATAAGCGCATTTGTGTAAAAAAATATCTTACGTGTTTACGATATTTGTTTGTAGCATTGTATGACTTTTTAAGCAACGCCAAAAAAGGTAAAGTAGAAGAAGGATTTGGGTATCTTTTTTTTAAACAATGATTGACAATAATCAATAATTAAAAATGACATTCCTGCCTGTGTATTTAATAATCATTATTTATTCAATTTATTTAACTAGCTACTATAGTACCGCCTTTATATGTAGTATGAATATTTATATAATTTTTAGTGATTTTTTATTTTGCTATTCGGAGCAGATATAAATCCAACAAAAGGTCATAAACATTTATCCCGCCATTTTTGATTTATAAATGGTGAAACTAACACGACTTAGTTTCATATTTTTAAAAGACCGACTGTGCCCGCGGGTTCGTTCGCGTGGAATACGGTCACACGCAATTTTACTCACTTAGGAGGTAAATAAAAATAGTAGCCCCTTCCCTAGGGCTTAAACTTATTCCGTACAAAATTTCATCAAAATCGGTTTAGCTTTCACGACAAAAAGTAGCCTATTCCAAGGTCCCATCTATCTCTATACTAAAATACATTAAAATTGGTAAAGCGGTTTTGGCGTGAAAACGTAACAGACAGAGTTACTTTTGCATTTTTAATCTTAGTATGGATTATTGATTTATAAATGGTGTATATTAAAATAATAAAAAATAATAAATTGTTTTTAAAATCACACCAATTAGGTATCTAGCCCCAAACTAAGCGAAGCTTGTACTATGGCGACTAGAATACACATACCCAAAAAATTTTTATTAACATCCATGACTTAGGTTCAAATACTCGTGTTCATCACACAAACATTTACCCCTTGCGGGATTCGAACCCGCAACCGCTGGCTTTGTAGTCCGGAGCGCGAACAACTACACCAGACGCTCGTCATAGGCATCGGTAGTATCTCAACCGGCTTTGTTGTACAAGAGAATAGGACACTCCATGATCAGCTGATCATATACTACAACTTTTACTATGGGAGCAACTTCGAAATCGTGTTTTTTTTTCAGATGCTCCATACGTTATCATCGAGGTAGCGAAAAAGTTTGTATCATCATCATCATCATTTCAGCCATAGGACGTTCACTACTGAATATAGGCCTCCCATATTGACTTCCAGATTGGCCGGTAGGAAGCGGCCTTCATCCAGCGTCTTCCTGCGACCCTTACCCTTACCCTTATTGGATATGGGCAACGGAACCCCAGGGGACAGAGGCTGGCCGAATTTCTAGAGAAGGAGGAACTCTTTGCGTTGAATTCCTTCTTTCAGAAGCCGCCTCAGAGGAAGTGGACCTGGATGAGTCCCAACGGTTCCACGAAAAATGAGATTGACTTCATCATGACCACAAAGCGACGAATATTCTATGATGTCTCCGTGATTAGCAGTGATTACCGAATGGTCAAAGGCACATTGAATATCAATTGACGTTGAAAGGTCTCGTTTGATGAAGCCTACGCTCCGACCCTCCTTACCCTTAATGGCACGTAGAACTGACGGCCCATGGGGCAGAAAGGTTCTAGAAACGAGGCCACGTACCGGCAAGCGCAGCGGAGGACGTCCACTCATAAGGTGGTCAGACGACCTGGTAAGTTTGTATGGAGCATCAAAATTTTTTTTTTCGATTTGGTGTTGCTCTCATAGAAAATCTTGTTGTATATGAGCAGCTGATCATGTGGTTTTAAGGAGTGTCCTATTCTTTTGTACACCCTGTTTAAATATTTACATATTTACTACCTAATTTATTATGAAACTTTCACTATTTAATTAATTGTATACAAATAGTAGATAACATTAAACGAGACATGTCTGGGTTATTACGCGCGTTCTTATTAATATTATCAAGGGCGGAAGGTGAAAATCAGTGTTCTGCTCTTAGAGCAGTCCCTACACTGACCTCCTGCCTTTTTGCATCGCTGCACCACAAATAAATAAATGTAATTTATTCACTTTTTTTAATTTTTATGTATTGCGTCAAAATTTATTGAAAAAAAAAGAATTTATCTATCTATTGTAGTTTCGCAGTGTTTGGTATTTAATGTTATTTTTTTACATTTGTACAGACTTGGCCTAGTTTTAACATAACTATAATATCTCTTTGATTGTTGATATAGCTAGTGCCGTGTGGGGACGGCCCTAAAGAATACACTTCCCCACTGCCAACAGGAGGCGTGTCGTAAGAGGCGACTAATTGCAGTAGCATGAGACGGGCAGCAGCGTCTGCGTGCGAAATCTTATAAAGAACTGCGCTTGCCAACCCGCCTGCCGCCGCATCCCGTGGGGATGGGGGGGATCCCCCAATAAAAGTCATATGTTCAGTAGTGGACGTCCTATGGCTGAAATCATGATATAGCTGCAGCTATGGCTACGATCGTTGTATATGGGGTTACCGATATTGTTTACCCAAACAAGCTAGCTGCGTAAGTAAACGTTTCTAATAAATTACTCTATTAATTCAATTAGCGTTTCAATTATCATTTCGCTGTCGCCTTCCGTGAATTTAGTCGTGTCTTTTGGGTTATGAACGCGGCTTCCAAAAATCTGACATTGTCAAAATGTTTCATCTTAATTGTTATATTCATTCAAGTGATATTTGGTTTAGATTTTGGTTTTACAAAAACTGCACCCAAAAATCTGAGGTGTTTGTATAAAGTTTTGTTTTTACTATTTTCTGCAAACGTCATTGTTGTGTCTTTAATTCCAATTTTGGTTACGTCCTCTTCAGGATTGTTTATATATGTGATAACTACTACAGAGTATGTGTGCTACGTATTTACTTTGATATTTACTAAATATACAATGTACGATTTTTTTATGAACATCGCACTGATTGATACAAATCTGAAGGTGGACAAGAGAGATTTGAATGATATATTAATTAAGACTTTCACGTTTACGCTGATATCCTTCACATCTAAGATTTTCTTTACATATATTTGCTGTTTTTCTACTTTGTCCAGTGACTATTGTTCGTTGCCAGAGAGGGACTATTTTATCATATATTCACTACCACTGTTAGGTCGCGATGTTCCATGTATCTTTCAAAATTTAATTATGTACACAATATATAGAAGATTTCATATTTTAAAAATGAAATTGGGCACCAAAGAACTAAATGAAAAGACAGTTTTGGTTAGGTACAAAGAAATGTTAGAGTGTATGTATAAAATCAAGCCTATGTTTGGTACTCTGGTAAGTATTTAAATCTTTTTATTTAATTTTATTAAAAATTTTTTTTTATTTAGTTATACGTCTAAGCTTTCATCTATTGATAGAAGAATAACCTGAACGGTTAGCATTTGCAGCAAAACCAATATAATCCATTTAAACTAGTTTATATATTTAGTCTTTATTTACAATCTTGTAGTAACAAATCTTTTATCATTACAAACATTACTTACTAAGTGGATAATTTGCTAAATAACTAATCTACGCCTTCAGCAAACAAGTTAACAGCACACTGCGTTGATTAATTGGCTTTTTATCGACCGTTGATGACAATTTGGAGCATTTTGCTAAGATCTTTTGGTGAAGACAGTTGGTTATATCCCAGAATGTATACTTACTCTTCAAGTTCTAATATACAGTTGTGTAAAGTGTTTACCATATATTTTGTAATAACTCAAATAATTTTTGGTTACAACTTTGGATTTTTAAAAGCTGTCCCAAAAAAATGGAGGCTTACAATGAAAATGTCGTCAATATTGTTTTCTTTGGCAATGGTTTCTTTGATGGTTCACCGTTGCTACATCAATAATCAGTCGTTTTATTTTTTTCTATTATTCATAGTTGAATATTGCATTTATCTGATTGTTCTCCCATTATCAGACTATACTGTTTATGATTTCTTATCAGACTTTATTACAATCGATTTAAATTTGAACGTTCCACTAAAGGAATTGAAATTGAATGATCTTAAAACTTCTTTATGCATATGTTTTGCATTACTATCTAAAGGTACACTATCAGCTGTATATTGTTTGTATACAGTGACATCTGAGTACTGTATCATTCCAATATTTAATCATTTGATATACAGTGTCCCATTTATCGCTCTTGACCTTCCTTATATGGTACAATTTCTTATAACTTATACACAGTATAAACGCTTGCATATTTTAAAAACACTTCTCATTAACAATAGTATACATATAAACAACTTTTTAAGATGTTATAGACAGATAATGGACTCTGTGGACAGTATCAAACGACTGTTTGATAACTTGGTATGTTTTGTATTAATGTGCATCTAGTGGCATACCTAAAGGTTCATTAGTTATAATCGTTAATTTTGTTTCAGATTATGATTGGCCTTTGTATCAACGTACCCAGGTTCATGTATGTCGTGTACATGTCTCTGCATATGCTGAAACATAATGTAAGTTTTTATCTTTAGCTTACCTTGTTCCATAACAAATAAATGAATTTTTGATGATAAGGGGTCATCGACTATTATGTTACGGTCATAGGGAAGGGGAGGGGGATTTTGTGCCAAACGTGACAGTTCACGATAAAGATATGGAGAAAAAAAGCGTTATATTACTGGTTAGAGGGCCAGGGGGTCCAAACTGTCAATTATTTGGCGTGATGTAATAATATTTGGATGGCCTTTTACAGCGACCGATCATTATAAAGATCAAAAAAAAAGTATTTTTTTTTCATGTTCAATATATCCATCAAGGTAACAATATAAAAAAAAAAACGGTAGTACGTGAAAAAAAAAAAGATTCAGTAACATCTGGGTTAATAGTACGTGTGTGTACGGGGGGCGTACGTATGTAGCTAGGGGCGTTTTCTAGTATACCAAGTTTCAAGTGAATTTTTGTTTTCTGAGTTGAATCGAATTGCACCTACTAAGCGAGTCGGGTCGTTATTTCGTCAATAAATAAATATATTTATGTATTTCAGAAAGATTATTTAGCGTTCGGGATGCAGTACTTCTTTGCAACCCATATAAGCTTCCTGACGTATCTGCCGGCGATTGTAGCCGAACTTGTGAACTCGGAGACAGATGACATGAAGTTGATACTGCACAACCGTCTGATCGAAGAGACAGGTACTTATGATTAGAGTTACAGACAGTATTGATACTGTGCCACTAACGTCACCGCAAGCATCAAGACATTTAGAATTTAGTCGGCATCTGTCAAGTGTCGTTGGTCGAACGGTACAAATGTCGGACTATGTTCCGCGGGCCGTGAGTTCAAACCCAGCCGACGAATAATAAGTTTTGTTAGCGTTTTTTAAGTTTTCTAAATTTAGACATGTATTTTAATATCTCGATAACAATTTGGAAATACTCTATTAAAATTAAAATAAATAAATATTGGACAACATCGCATACATTGCTCTGATTCTATGGTAAGTAGCCAAAGCACTTGTTACAGAAATCAGAAACAACGACGGTACCACAAAACCCAGATCCGAGACAATATAGAAAAGTTATTTTTCTACATTGACCGACCGGGAATCGAACCCGGGACCTCAGAGATAGCGACAAGTCCGGTATGCTCGCCTCTCGGCTACGGAGGACGTCAAACTAGTAAACACAGTCTGTCTGTAAACAAAGGAGCCGACTAAAAAGAAAATAAACGAAATGACAAACAAAATGACTATCGAAATTGAGGTCTAGAAGGTTCAATTAAGAAGAGGTTAGGAGTATTTAAGGGGCCGCGAGCCGCACAACGGCCAGTTAGTAAAAGTCTAGCGTTTTTCAGATAAAGAAAAAAGGAAAGAGATAAAAGATCTTCTACGCTACATGACAGGAAGGCCCAGCGAGTATCGAGTGTGGCGCATCGTTCCAGTGGACTTGCGTCTCCCCGTCTGTCTGTTTAGTCTTTGCACCACGTACCTGATTGTTATTATACAATTTACACATCTGTACGATTGAGCTCTGACAATAAGTACCGATTCTTTTCATTTATTTGACTGTACTCTTTTGTAGATAACTAAAGTAAGTTATAAATAATGGTTTAACAAACCATTATTTATAACTTACTTTATTTTGTGTTGCTTACTTTATGTTGTTTATTTATTAGCAATTCCAACGTAATATCTATCACTATGTTTTAATAATATTCAAAATATTTTGTAATAAGATTTAAAATAGTAATAAAGATTGTTTAAAGGTACTTCTGTGCGTACCCACTTACTTTGCATGGTGTGGAATAAAGTGTATTTATCTATCTTACACGTGAACCCCGCCATTGTTATTCTACCCATTAATATTATTATGATCTTTTTCTTCTACACCATACTTGGGAAATAACCGGTTACCGAGATATTGACGGTCAAAGTAACATTTCTTTTTTAAAGATTTTTACATAAAAGACTACTGTTTGTTACAATTAAACTTTTTTCTAAAAGAACATAGTTGCTTGAAATGTTTGTTAGTTAGTTTTGTGCCGAAAAAGGTATGTGCTAACATATGCATACAAAACGGGTCCGGTATGTAGTTTTGAATGACGCTGTAGCGACGCACGCCGTGGCGAAAAATTTTCAGCGTGGTACGCTGGAGCGAAAAATCATTAAAGCGAAACCCACTCAGTCGAATGACACCGCAGCGATAAACATTATAGCAAAATATTGTAAATATACAGTGTGTCCCAAGAAGGTTGTGCCAGCGGGCGTCAGGTGATAGAGGATACTAATACCTATCGATTGGACCCCAATGTATGCTCAGCGAAACTGAACCATTCTGATATTTAGTTTAGAATGAATTTTGACCCGATTCCGAATTCAGAAAAACAAGTGTGATGATGACTAAACGGTTAGTGCTGCAGTCCCAATTTTTTTAATTATAATAGTCCAATAATGTACCTTTCTGAGTAAAATATCATTGAAACGTTAGCATAAAACATTTTGCGGAAAAATAAATATTTATCTATTATTTTGTTAATTTCGATAATTGTCTGTAACTTAGTCTCGCAATAGCTAAAAATAATGTGCATAAATATTTTCTGCTAAGTATCTTAAAGACTTCTTTACCAAGTTGACTAACAGCTCTGTAAGTTTCAAACATTTGCTTCTACAGCTTCATAATCACAATATTGCGTGACATCAAACGTGACATGGAAGGAGGCAAAAGTTTCCTTGAATTTGTTTCTTAAATAATTTTTATCCAGACTTAAAACAATAAAGTTAATTGTTGATCAGTTTAATTTTTTTTTTTTTTTAAAAACGGATGATAATTTTGTACACTCAAAATATAACCTTTTGCTTTTTGTTGATAAAAATGAGACGGATTTTCTGTATTTTATTCCCCTTTTTGAGTTTCAAACTAGTATAATATTTACAAAAACGTTTCGCTTAATGTTTGTCGCTGCGGTGCCATTCGACCGAGTGGGTTTTGCTTGAATGATTTTTCGCTCCAGCGTACCACACTGAAAATCTTTCGCTACAGCGTCATTCAAAATTACATACCGAACCTCATATAAACACTATGGAAAGTCAGAAGTGTATTAGCATCTTTAAAAAAATTAATACAAGTCAACAATACAAGTTTTTTATGAAAAAAAAAAAGATAATATTACATTTTTGACTATGTATTTATATGCATTTTATGTTAACATAGGCTGGTTTCGGCTTGATATACCAATTGCCCTGTATATTATGTATATTACCTTGTACGTACCCTGACAACCATCTGGTTTAGTGGTTCGCGCTCCGGACTACAAATCTAGGCGGTTGCGGGTTTGAATCCCGCAAGGGGCAAATGTTTGTGTGATTTGCCTGTGCCTCGAGGTTTTGAAGTATAAACACATATATTCTACATTTGGAAAAGGCATAGAACTTACCTATCCACATGTATGACAAATGTCACTGAAATTTATTTTATTCTTCAATCAATAAAAACTTCTTTGAAATTTTAAATTCCTTTTTTTTCATGGAATTTCAGTATTAATGCTAGCAGCATTGCCTCGTTAAATGGCTATGGAGTCCTACTGAAAAAGGTTCTGGAATGAAAGCCACGTACCGGCAAGCACAGCGTAGTATATCCACCTACAAGGTGGACAGACAACCTGGTTAAAATTGCACGAAGCCGCTGGATTCGTGCCGCTTCTTACCGGCCAATCTGGAAGTCACTGGGCGAGGTCTATGTTCAGCAGTGAAAGTGGAAGTGGCTGAAATGATGAATGATGATGATATTTGAAATACCGCAACAAAAGTTCATTAGAACGATTAGTAATACAAGGTAGTGAAAGGTCAACGGGTCAATTTCAACAAGTCCATTCTTTTTGTCATTACGGTGAACTTTTTTATTTATAACTTTTTTTGAAATAAAACCATGTAGTATTGTTATTTATGATATTGTTATGATTCATCTTTACTCGACATCAAATTGAGTTCATATACTTAGGAGATATAGTACTTTAAAATTTTGGTGTCACCGAAATTAAAGAATAGTTCACCGAAATGAAACTTCTCATCACCGAAATGAAAAACGCGAGTCACCGCAATTAAATTACTTATGCAGTCACCGAAAAAAACTAAACTGTTACCACGCAACGCACCTAAAATGCTGCTATCCTAGTTCCATAATTACTTACCTACGTTTTGAAGAGTGCTATCACACAGTACAGGTTATCCTTTTCTGACTATACTATAATGGTATTGAAAGTATTAATTAAAATGTACCATACATGGATATTAACTTATTTAAACTTAAATTCATTTAGAAACGTGTGAGAATAAAACAACAAAAACAACAAATATATTGTAATAATCAACCATAAAAACTGAAAAGATAAAAATAATATCAACACATAAGTACCTAATCATTTACTTTTGGAGTCAGTGCTATCCGATGAGAGTTTGAATGTTTTCGTTTGCACCGACTCCAAAAGTAACTGATTAGGTACTTATGTGTTGATATTATTTTTATCTTTTCAGTTTTTTGAAGTCGGTTTACTTTTTTTTATAAAATTTACTTATTTCATCTATTTTTAGAGATACATACAGTGATAATCCTCAACAATACGAATCTTTTCAGTGCAAACATAAGTTAACGGCTGAACACCGATTTCATCCCTTATTTACCCACCTTAGAGGTGAAAATTTTCCAAAAAATTTTCAATATACCATCTTTAAAGTATAAGCTATTCGATAAAGAAAGAATCATCAAAATCGGTTCACAAATGCCGAAGATATTGGGCAACATAGGTACAAAAATCAGTTGGCACGGATGGAGTTCATGCAAAATTTTATGATTTTCTTATAGATCCCATCATCAGAACTTGATCAAATTTATATGGCACCATTCCGAAAGTATTCCCTTTCGAACAAAAAAAGAAGTATCGAAATCGGTTAACCTGGTAACGAATGATCGCTGAACATACATAAAAAAATAAATAAAAAAAAACAAAGATACTGACGAATTGAGAACCTCCTCCTTTTTTGAAGTCGGTTAAAAATATACAGGTTGCACCCTTTCCATGTTCAAAGGGTCCAAACTCTACAGCCTGCTGACTATCCGCGCAGGATTGCATTCTGCAGAATCATGTTAAATAAAATAAGGGAGGACCTGCAATTTTTCAATAAAATGTTGTGAACGGATGATTCCTCATGCCGGAAAGATGGATATCTCAACATCCACAATCTACATAGCTAGCAAGTAGAAAACCCACATTTGATGAGGGAAGATCGGTCCCAAGTTCAATTTAAAGTTAACTTGTGGACTGGGATTATTGGCGGACAGGTGATCGGGCTATATGAACATCCAGCTACACTGAATAGTGAAATTTACCTTAATTTTTTACAAAATGATTTACCCGGCATGCTAGGAGATATCAGTTTAGAAGTGAGGCGGAGAATGTGGCTTAAAAATGATGAGTGCCCAGCTCACTACGCAATAGTAGTAAGAAATTATTTGAATCAACACTACCCACAGAGGTGGATAGGCCGGCTCGGCCCTATTTTATGGCCACCCAGATCGCCGGATCTAAATCCCTTGATTTTTTTTTTATTGCGGATGTCTGAAAGACCTTGTCTACGCGAGACCAGTATCCTCAATAACAGAGTTGCGGACTCGCATACAAAATGCAGCTGCATACATAAAAACGTCTGGTTACGCGAGCCGCATCAAACATCTATAAATATTAAACAAGAAACTGACTGACTGACTGACTGACTGACTGACTGACATATCAACGCACAGCCCAAACTGCTGGTGCTAGAGATTCCAAATTTCGCATGTAGGTTTCTTATAAGGTCTAGGGGTGCACTAAGAAAGGGTTTTTCAAAATTCACCCTCTAAAGGGGTGAAATGGGGGCCCAAAGTTTGTATGGGGAAACAAGATTAGTCAGACTCTTTTATTCAAAACTTCACAGGAGTGAGTTCTCCTTACGATAAATGAGTAAACGTGTTTCAGATTTTTTGAAAAGTCAACTCCTAAAAAGGGGAAGGGGGCTGACAAAGTCTGAAAATCAACATGGGTATTGTTTCTATGGTTTATCGGGTCGCTGATTACGAAAACAACAACGATTTTAAAATGTAACGTTGCGGACGTGAAATTCCATCTCCCTTGTTGGGATGCGATGGGGTTGAAATGTCTATCAATATGGGTGTAGATTTTATGGTTTTTTGGAACTTTGATTTTAAAATGAATATTCTGAACATGAAAATTCTTGAAATTATTTGTGCCAAATTGCAATCCAATTGGGCCAGTAATTTCGGAGCTAATCGGTTGTAACAGACGGAGTGACAGACAGCCATACGTGATCCCAACACAAAGGTTCTATTTTTGCATTTGATGTATACCCGCGTTATCCTAAAATTGATAAATCGCTATATTAAATCATATCATATCGTGTTTTGATAGTCATGCTAAAAATATTGTCTAGAAGTTTTGTTAGTTTTTTAAATTACTGAGTTTGACATTCATACTTCACTTAAAATCAAATCTAACGCGAGCGAAGCCGCGGGCAAAAGCTAGTTCTTTTATAAAAAGATGCCGGGCGTGTATCAGAGCGCAAGGACGCCAATTCGAACATTTATTGTAATTTTAATAAAAAATTAAGAAAAACCAGACATAAAGTTTAAGAGATACAGAAAACATAAGCTTATTATACCTTTTCGGAAAATAGAATAACTAAGATTTTTTTTAAGTTAATGGGCACGATGAGCGCCATACATTTTTTTAACATGGTAGTTGACCAAACATGAGGAAAAATAATTTTATGTTTTTTTTGGAACATTGTTTTTTTGAAGCACTTCGTGATTAGCTAGCTCAATTTTAACCATTGTTATTGATAGCTAAACTATTCTTTTAGAAATAAAAAGAAACTGAATTAGAAAAAGTCCGTATTTGTAAAAATGGCACATTAAAAACTAACCGAAAGTGGCATTTAAAAAAAAAACTAACTCAATTATCTTGAAAACCGAGATATTTTTACTAAAGTAAAAATTTGAGATTAGAGAGGTCTTGACGAAACCTATCGACAGTTAAAGGTTCATCCATTGTTTCTGGGACAACCTGTATATCTTTACAACTTTTTCAGATTCTTATTTTAAAAGATTTTAATTATTAGTTTTGATAACACAAAGATACTGTAATATACAGGGTGTAACGAAAAGGTGAAATAAAACTCTAAGGGGTTATTCTACGGCTAAATTACATCAACTTTTTCTATGGGACCAACATCGAAATCGCAAAAAAAAACACTTTCCCATACTAAAACGCCACCAGCTGGCATCAGTTTGTATGAAAACGTCAATTTTTTTTTGAGATTTTGATGTTGGTCCCATAGAAAAAGTTGATGTAATTTAGCCGTAGAATAACCCCTTAAAGTTTTATTTCACCTTTTCGTTACACACTGTATAATGTAAAATAAAACAAACGTAGTCTCTTGTTATTTGTCTTCACAAAATCTTATTGTGTATTAGTCATTAATAAATCAGGTAGCACAAAAATCTATCTTTTGGATGGGGACACGACTCTAGCAAAAATATTTCGGAATTTAAACAACAAAGGTTAATATTTCGGAAACCGATCACTGAATCGAAAAATGGTCTTTACAACCTCGCAATATATTTGAAAGACCCATCCAACGATACCCCAAACGATGGGGTAGACTAAAAATAAATAATTCATCCCTTCTTTACGTGTAGGGGAGATACCCTAGAATTTTTGTTTTCAAGATATTATTGTACCATTCTGTCGGCGTGTTTAATGTTTATACTCGTGCAAAATTACAGCTTCCTAGTACAAACAGTATCTGTGCTAGGCCGTGGACTGACAGACGGACATGGCGAAAGTATAAGGGTTCCTTTTGTACCATTTTGGTACGGAACCTAAAAAAGTACGTGTTCAATATTTTTGAATTTCGTTTAAAGTGGACTAATTATCATAATTTAGTCAAATAGCCTATTGCCCACGCGAGCAACAACTGAGATTATTCTTTTAACTAGTTGCTACATTTTAGTCCCCAAAACAAATATATTCCTTGTGCAACTAAAATGTAACAAAATAAATTATGGTCTGTTTTTCACCGAAGTGAAATAATTTGTCACCGAAATGAAAAAAAAAAACACCGAGATGAAGATAAAAATCATCGAAATGAACAACTTCTCACCGAAATGAAAAAAAATCACCGAAATGATATTTTTTCTCATTTCGGTGTCAATTTAGGTCACCGAATTCACCGGAATGAGATCACCGTCATGAAAAACAGCCAATAGAAGTTAACACTACAAGCACAGTATTTATGATAGAAATAAATTGATACTACCTACTTGATCGGGCGACATTAAGTAAAAGTACATATATTTAATAAACATATCGGATCATTGGATCACAACTTTTATCCACTCACGTGAATGAAAAAAAAAGCGGTCCCAAGTCACCGGAACCCACTACTTACGTTTTTGGTGGGAACACCAGACAAGCAACACGCGTCCTCTCACATCAAGCGCTTAGGCGTCCCTGGTGCGCAAGTTTACTGCGCAGTAGCGAGAAGCTAGTGTTGTTGGATGCCTAGATATTCGCGTACAACGAAAATTCACCGCGGTGAAAAATCAAATTTGGACACGTGAATTTGTACTTACCATTCATTAAATACAACAGATTTTGTAATGAAGTTTCCGCAATAAAGTACTGCCACTATTTAGGATTTAAATTTAAAAAAGAAAATCCCTAAAAAATCAACTGTTTTTATTATATGATTAAAAGTATACTGAAAAACAAATTGTGCCGCTTCACCGGTATGAAAAACTTAGGTGTTTATATATTTTTTTTCCTTATTAGCAACAATCATAATGGAAAAATATTTGTAGGCTGCTGTAGAAGACAACATTTTTCATCTAAAAAAAAATATTACAAGTTAAAAGTGCCATCCTGCACTAGCAGTTTCAGCCATGCCGTTTACGATTTGGTGCTGGGAAAATCACCCCAACGTTTTCGCGGTTGGTCACCTACTGGATGGAAGAGAGAAGAGACCTTATTAAATCTACGAAGCGTTCCCTTGCTCAGTGCGCCCGTAGTGTCACGATTAGAAAGAGATGGAGAAGTCTTGCAAAAGCCGCAATACATGGGGCTCACTAAAAGTTTTGCACTTCTAGCTAATCGGAACTATTTGAATTTCGAATGTTACTTATATTTTTTTTAAACGTTGAAGCCTTCTTAGTAATAAAAAAGACAATTGGCGGGAAATGATTTGTCAATTGTTTTTTATCACACATCAAAGTTCTACGTACGCAACGAAAATGGAATTAAGTCGAAAAGATTTTAGAGCGATGATTTTTTATGATTTTTAAAAGTTCTCTCTCTCCGCAAGACTGTGCCGCTCGTCTTCAAAATGCTTTTGGGAGAGAAGCACCTTGTTTGAGCACCGTGAGGCGACGGTTTGCTGAATTTGAGAGAGGTCGAGTTTCTTTACATGACGGATTTCGTGAAGGGCGGCCTTCAACTGACGTCAACGAAAATAATGTGGCCACTGTTAAGCGGCTAATTGAAGAAAATGTTTATAATGTAAAGGAGAGTATTTTGAAAAGCAATAATTATAATATTTTGGTTAAAGCATGTTGTTTTTTTAAGTTACGCAAAACTTATAGTGTGACCTACGTACACTTAACAGACGATCCATTACCACGATCTCTGCGCCAGGAGTGAATGACTAAGAAGGAGAATTTGAAATACAGGAATTCATTTTCATTCATTCCATATCTAAAGAGATTCTGACAGCAGTTCCAGCCAGAACCGACTAGCTTATTCGCTCCACCGTATAAGGCTATTAAATCTAGCCGAATCTGAGCCACGCTCAGTTTTATATGCTGAATACATAATTTACGGCTGGCTCTACGTGCGTTTAGTTTTATGGAGTGCCTTCGGAGGGATATAATAATGGCACTCTTTTATTTCATGTGATTAGAGCTTCAGCAGTAAAGATAAGGGTAAGGTATAAACGTGGAACCCACTGATTTAAATAAATATATAAGTATGTCCAATATAAAGGCGCTGTTTCAAAGTACTTTTAAAACATTATAGCCAAATTTTCAGGAGAGGTTAAGAATCAGCAACTTAATCGGTCTACGTAAAGAACAATTTTTTTTTCGTTTTAATTATTCCTATCTGATCTATCATGTCTGTGTTTAAAAAAATAGAATATTTATTATTAGTCAATTCTATTGCATTGTATGTGCATTGCATAAGGTCTTTGTTGGAGCGGTGTCGGCGTACTCATATGATCTCTTATGAATGACGGCGGACATCGCTTGAAATTGTCAAGTAGCTTTTTTTTTAATACAAGAATTATAATTAATTACGATAAAGTCGTATTTTCATATTGTATCAAAGACCTAATTTTTAAAGTAGTTCAACCAAATTGGTACTGAGCTGTACCTATTAAGGAGTAGATACATATATAGATTTTTACTATTATATTAAGCGCTATAATTATTTTTCAGTTATAAATTAAGTGATCGTAAATTATTTCACAATGTAAATATGGAAATTGTAAATGTTGACGTACCAAAGTTATGCATTGTAGCAAAATGGTTAATAAATAATTTGAATTTGAATAATTAGAAATATTTTGTGCAAAAATGAGAATCGTACCTACTAAGCGGAGTGTCTAAAAAAGAGATCCAAAGTTAATAGCTTTATTAATGAACGCAGGAAATTCAGTAAATCGATTAGATAAAAATAGATATTTTATTTAAAAAATATGACGAATTTAGTTTAAATTGACGAAATATCCAGAATTAGGTAAATTCTAATTTATTTACAGATCATTATTGTTCTTTGCATTTACACAACAAGTACCATTATTACATTTAGCAGTATTGAAACCATGAGGAATCGATTTCTTCAATAATGCTAGTTTATTACATCCAGTATAATAATATTTTGACTTGATTTTTTTTTCACTGCCTAGTAGGATTCGAACCCATGACCTTTCACTATCCGGGCAGAGCAGAGCTAAGAGCAGTCTCTTACCAACTGATGAAACAGCGCTGGTTTATTTTAATTTAATTTTATTTTCTTTATTAAGGAAACAAACAGCTATCAATATTACATTTGGCTCAAAAATTATGGATAGTACTTAAGCACTAAAGTTTCCACTGCTATAAACATTTGAAGAAATTCGCCAATATTACAATGTCCGCAGCTCAGTTGGTAAGAGCCCGGATAGCGAAAGGTCGTACTTGTAGGGTCGAATCCCACCAGAGGCAGTTGAAAAAATTATGCGGCGAGCCGTTTCGCTCACGCCGGCTGTCTGTGGGCGCCCATATAACCTGTAAAGTGATTGAATTTAAGTCGCTGTATTCAGTTCAAAAAGACTCATCGCCGATGCTAAAAGTCAATTTAGTCTTAACCGGCAAATGTCTTCTACTTCTAGACAGACACAGCTGGGAGTTAACAGTAAAATGCGGTTTTGTGTGAACTCGAGTTAGCGCGACAACTAACGAGATCGAGCGAGTTTGGCTCATCGCGCGAACTTGGAGGCAATTGGCGCAAATTGCACCGGAGTAGTTTAGGGTTATCGGTGTTCCTAATGCATTCATGCTAATGTAAGGAACCCGCATCTGACTTCGAATGGGGCTTTGCATTTTTAGATGACTTTAGTTTTACAATTTAGTTTGCCTCGTTTTGAATTACGCTAAAGTGTAACACACAGCCGGCGTGAGCGGAACGGCGACGGGTCGGGTCGGGAGTACGGCGGGTCTAATAACATATGTTTATAAATCGATTTAACAAAGGACCCGGCAGCCGAATTTTGTCTAAAATACATTATTAGTAGTAGTAATATTTATCTACGAAGGGAAAGGCAATGCTGCAGAGCTAAACAGCCAGATCTTGAGTATTTTAATTTTGACATGTAGAATCGAGTATTTAAGGCAAGAAAGCCATTTTTTCCATTTATTATTATTTTAGAATTGTTAATCTCCATGATGCATCTATTTCTTTTTAAAATTACTATTCTTGCAAATTACAAATCTCCAACAGTTGACAGTATTTAAGTTGTTTAAAATTAATGGGTACTTACAGAAAAAAAAACAGTTGGAAAGTAAAGGCTTTTTTTAAAAAAATATAGGACCATGGTAAATAGCCAAAGCACTTGTGTTACAGAACGGTACCACAACCACAACACCCTGATCCGAAACAATATAGAAAAGTTATTTTTCTACATTAAAAGACCCGGAATCAAATCCGGGACCTCAGAGATAGCGACACCAAGTCCGGCATCCTTGCCTCTCAGCTTTGGAGGTCGTCAATAGTCCAGGTTACGAAAGCCGCTGGATGCAAATGGACCCGAACGGTTTGCTGTGGCGTTCTATGCGAGACTATGTCTAAACGGATTATGATAAGATATGATTGTCATAATTTCTAAATTCACACTTGTTGAAACGCAATGCAGTTGCAAAATCGCCGACCGCAAGTGCTAAAAGTACCTGCCTAGGCTCCGACCAAATAATTTTGGTTGGTTTTCACTGAAAATAAAACAATCTATAAATCGACGACATCCGTACAGTCCTGAGAGGCGAGCACGCCGGATTAGGCGTCATCATCTCTGATTTCCCGGGTTCGATTTCTGGTTGGAACTTTTCTTGTTTCGGGTATTGGTGTTCTGGTACTGTCGTTTCTGATTTCTATAACACAAGTGCTTTAGTTACTAAGCTTAACTGTTTAAGATCAGAGCAATGTATGGTAGTCTAATATTTAAAAAAATAATCAGCCCACCTCAGTCTACTGCTGGAAATAGGCCTCTCCCAAAGCACATGTGGGATGAAATGAAGTTCATTTTCATTTCATTTCATTTCAGGGACATTTTTCTTGCCGTTGATTTAGGATTTTACAGAGCGTTATATCACCTAAGTGATTGGTGAAAGTGTTTCAAGCCAGGCGATCGGTCAAGCTGGTTCCCAAAGAGCTCGCAGCATATATTTACAGAAAAAAATACAAAAAAGTCTGGACAATTGTGAGTCGCACTAGCCCTCTGGATATCTAACTGTATGAAGCAAGTACATCTTTAGATCGCAAGCATGTCTCGTTATCACCTAAACATAGAAATGTAGTTTTTATGAAAAGTACCGACTAGTATATTATAGACTAGTATATTTCGGGCATGAACCTGGCTTATCAGAGATTAGTATTCTAATTTCAGCACAAAGAGAAGATGGAAGCTGGAGGGTGAGGAAGAACAGAGAGATCGAAGAACTAGTGGCCGAATCGAACATAATAGGCGAGACAAAAGCATCACGACTTCGCTAGCTCGGGCACGTGGAAAGAATCGGAGAGGATCGTGCAGTAAAAAGCGCATTCCTGGGACGACCGTCCGGACGGCGCCCGGTTGGTCGTCCTATGTATCACTAGATCGATGAAGTCACGAAGGACCTAAGTGAACTCGGAGTGCCCAACTGGTACGGGATAGGGATAAGTGGCGAGCTTCGATGTTGGAGGCCAAGATCCACTTCGGGTCCCTGAGCCAACGAAGTAAGTAATTTCAACTTAATAATTAAGAACAGTAGGTATCGATTTTCATACTAAAAATAATAAAACATACTACCTATACATATTCATTAAGTATAATAAAAGTTAACTTGTATTTTACAGAATTGTAGCTAATAAATTATAAATGAAAAGATAAAAAATCTACAATTATTACTTTTCATATCATTGCGTTATTCTAGTAATTATGTTAGAACTTGTGCCTATGAATCTAAAAGCATTGGTACCAGAAAATTAAGTTATATTTATACTCTTACAATTAGAGAAAAATACCGGTCAAGTGAAAGACTTGCGTATTTAGGGTTCCGTACCGTGCGATAATGCTGTCAACGGGCGATGACGCACTTCAAAAAGAAGGTTTTTAATTCGTTGCGTATGAGAAATACAAAAAACTTATTTCTTACGATACACGTACGTAAAATAGTAAAGTATGCCTACATATCCCACTGCAGGGAACAGGCCTCACCTCAATTATGAGGTGGTTTGGGCCATACTACACCATGCGGGCCCAGTGCGGATTGGTGAAGAGGTGTTGTAAGGCCAGTGAGCAAACCTTACAGTCAGATGTTAATAAGCCGCCCTAAGGCCTCTGACTAGGCTTCAGGACTAGTCATCATCATCATCATTTCAGCCATAGGAGGTCCACTGCTGAACAAAGGCCTCCCCCAATGACTGATCATCGGGGGGGATTGCCAATACTCGTCACGCTTGGCAGGCGGGTTGGTGAGCGCAGTTTATTTTATAAGATTTCGTACGAAGACGCTGCTGCCCGTCTCGTGCTACAGGAATTAGTCGACTTTTACGACACACCTCCTGTTGGCGCTAGGGAAGTTTATTCTTTACGGCCGTCCGCACACACGTGCACGACTAGTATTAAGTGATATTAGCCAGGACTAACTTTTAACGTAGCTTCCGAAGCACGGAAAAGCTTGAGATAAATGTCACTGAGTATGGTCGGAATGGTCACCAATCACAACCGCGGCGTTGGTGGCTTAACTTTGGTAATCACTACCACAGCGTTGCTGCCACTGAGCTACAGGTACCTCGTACCGTTGCTGATGTTAAATGTAAGTCTAATCATCCTACTGAGCCCTGATTTATTTCATAATCATGATATCAGTTTAATTATCAGTTTTTGAAAAATTTAACCAGCTACCTTTTATGCTTCAAAGTTTCAACCCTTTATAGGTAGGATGGACGAACGTACATGTAGACAGACAGTGTAAGCTTAGGTAACAGGGTCCCGCTGGTACCTTTTGGTAATGGAACCCTAACAAAGAACCAGCTAAATTATGAGCACATTACTTTTTCAGTTTATAATTTCAGTTTACAACTATAACCCGTGTCCAATAAGCACATTTCTGCGGTTGTGTATATGAAATTCAAAATGGGCAAATTCAACTTAAAATCTATATCACCTTTAGCGATCATCATGTGTATCCGATTGCTTTTTGGTAACTATTACCACATTAGCTCCTTGAAGACCATCAACTTTATTTGCAGAATTTACTGCATCGCCATACTTGTTGTTATCACCATCACATTTCAAATATATTCAGGGTGGACATCCGTGCATATAATGCCTACCATTGAATTTGGAATAAGTGTTTTGACAAATCAGATTACAGGTGATGCATACCTCTTCAAATACTTATCATTGACCAAAAGACACGATAGAAAAATGGGTTTTAGCAATTTGCCTATTTTTACAGGAGTCTTCGTGCTAATGTTTACGTATATTGCCCTTGTGAGGTCTGCAATAACAATATTTGCCTTTCATGAATTATTTTTTAATAACCCTATATTTGTGTCTACCTTTCATTTCATATTGTCGGCAAACGATATGAGTCACTTAACAGTTATGATTGTATTTGGCATTCTCTACGATCGGATGAAGCGGCTCAGGAAATATCTTAAATGCAACGATATATCTGTCAACATCGTTGATAGCTACCACATTAACAGAAACGTTACCCACATCAAGCGATGCCTGCACTATTATGAGAACTTGCTGAATAATTTGCAATATATAAATAATCAAATGCATTTTCTGGTAATATGAGTATTTTATAAAAGATCTTTTTTTGTTATTATCAGTATCCTTGATTTTATCTTTGTTTTTCTTTGTGAGTTACGTGTTGTAATATAAAAAAATAAATTGTTGTTATTTTTTCAGATTGTTTATTCATTGGGAACATATTTACCGAAATTTACAATAACAATGTATTTAACCTGCAAAGCATTAAGATATAGGGTTAGAACTTATTAATAAATACAAATTCTAAGTTTTTATAAAAAAAAAAAAAAAAAAGTTTTTTTTTAACAGCGCACAACATTTCTAGTGTTAAGACTATTGCAGCTGCTTCAGAATACATGTCTTGTTTCATTCCCTGCTGTCATGATAGAGATGGCAGCAAACGAAGTTGACAAGATACAAATTATTTTAACGAAGCAACTGGTTAGGACTTCAAGTAAGTAGAATTTAAGTCCACATAATATATACATATTTGTAAATAAGTCTATGTGAATAGAAAAGGAAGAATTACTGTTGATTGACGTCTGTGAGTGTGAAAGGGAGGTCTATGTTTTAATAACACGTTTTGAAAAAAGAAACATGCATAGTGTTTGTATGTTTTTCTATATTTATGAAGATGTCGGAAAATTACCCAACGTCTTTTCGTCCAAAATACCTTAGTGCCTAAAGTCATGTTTGTGTTACCAGTAATGATGTTATATGGAATGGAAACGTGGCTTCCCATTATGAGTCTCAAAAGAAAGCTCAAGGTTGGACAGCGTGCTATGGAGAGGGCTATGCTCGGTGTTTCTTAGCAAGATCAAATCGGAAATAAGGCGATTCGTAACAAGCTGCTGAATGCAAGCCACTTCCAACCGGGTAAACTTGAAGTCGTTGGGAAGGCCTAAGTTTAGCAGTGGACGTCCTATGGCTGAAATTATGATGATAAAGGTCTGGGGCGCACAAAACGAGCCTACCCGAGCGGAGTACAATGCACTCTGGGTACAATCTGAGAGCAGCAATAAAGATTTACAAACACTATAATATTTAGAGGTTATCAAGGTTTAAATAGGGTTCATCTCATTAGTATTGTTTAGATGGAGACAAAGAAGAATAATAAGCGCACTTTTGACGCATGGATTGCATGCATTGATCAGTCGAACCACTGTTCTACCAATCAAGCCGTTTACAGAAACTTCTGCTAGTGCGTTATTGACTCATTTCAATTAAAATAGGGGTCATCTTTTTGACGGCATCTGTACGTGAACTGAGATTGTTATTGTTAACATTTTTCAGATGAAAATCTACGACAGCAGATACAGAAGTTTTCTCAGTACATCGAGCATCGCCCTCTGGTGTACCGCGTGTGGCGCGCCATACCCATCGACATCAAACTACCCGTGTCTCTCCTCTCCGTCTCTATCACTTATGTTATCGTCATGATACAGTTTAAGAACTTTATCATTTAGTATGTTTGGCTCTGCATTGATTGTATCTAATTTTTTTTGTCTTTTTGCTTCTTCACTTATTGTATCTAATATATATTGTTAGGTCAGTTAATACGGTGTGTATTTACTTTTTTAAGTTCGTCTTTTTTTAAACGTTACGTCGCACTCCTCACAAAAAATTCAGCCTAATGGTGAATATCTCGTTAGACTGACAGAAAATGGCTCATGGCATTTAGTTTAATAAATAATGATAATAATGTATAAATTCAGATTAACTTTTTAACTTTTTTCTGTTTTAATTAATGTTTTTCTTTTTGTTTATAAAGTACTCCCGTTTTATTTAATTGTTTTGAAGTCGACAAATTGTTTAAAACGCTGTATTTACCTATAAAGACATATCTTTTACACAATATGTTACTCATATTACTCTGAATTGTTATGTTTACTGATATGTTGCTGGTGAATCTTTTCCAATAAATAAATAATAAATAAGTCCACCTTTTGTACTATTTTTAATGTGTAATAAAAAAAAACTAATATTTTTAACTATTTTGCGAATACATCATCATCACCAGGAACGTCTGGCTGCTGAACTGCTGCACAAACGCTTGTACCGTTGATGGAATTTTTATGCAGTTTGCATGGCTCATTGCATTTTTTTCAGGTTGGCTGTCATTATGATACGGAGAAAGAACTTCCACATTGGGCCCTCAATCCACAGGGTTGATAACACCATTCACGAATAATTTCAATAATTCCTGTTTTTTGGAAAATTACCTTATAAATTAATTGTCAATCATCTGCTCCTAAAGTATTGCTCTTATAGTAAAAATAAATATTACTATGGGCAAAAATTTGAAAAAAGGGGCCTTCAGCCCTAAGTTTTGGTTTCAGTGCGATGCACTTTATGGCATTATTGATAGATGAAAATCACAAAAAAACTTGTTTAAGTTTGTTCTTCTATTGACCAGAGAACTTATATTATATGAGTATTTAAATTGATTTTAGGAGTAACTAGTAGTGGCAGTAGGCTAGTCACATTTTCCGATGAACATAGGTTAGGTTACCTTAACGGCTATAGAGTCGATGGACCGGCTATAGTGGTCAAATATTTATTTATTAAAACTTTATTGCGCAAACTAAATCATACAAAAGGTGTATTTAATGTCATGTAGTCTCTGCCAATCGACTATTTGGTTAAACAGATATTGTTAGTCATTGTTTTTTGATGCATTTTGTATGTGATGTGATGTTCTTCATATATATTTATTTTCCTTTTTTCTTTCTTTATCTTTTTTGTCAGCTAATTTACGCGTAAGTTTGCCTGTGGGCTTATAGATAAATTAAATTAGATGCTAACAGCACTAGTACCGAGTGAGATTCTAATTCTAATCAGAGGATCTTCACTTACTGCCAAAGCACACACAGGGCTATTTAGAGATTGGAGTAAGCGTTTTACAACTCTTGAGTAGCTAACTTACAATGTAAATATTATTTCATTTGACAATTATAAGTTGTATGTCAAAATAATAAAATCTGATTCATCATAATCATAAACAGCCCACGTTAGTCCATAGACATAGGCCTCTCCCTATTAATACTTAATGATAGTTTTCTTTCAACTATGGAAATAATAATAATAATGATAATAGTGGCGTTTTCAGAACGCATCCAAAACTATGTTAATTATGAAAAATTTCGCCACTTGGCTGTATTTCACTCTGACACATGCACATTAAAAAATATTTTAATTTAAAATACGCTTCATTCATAATAGCGTGCAGTGTAACGTGGCTGTTAGCGAAAAATTGTGAAAATATTTGCATTCACGCTATCGTTTGATTAAAAACCTCTAAATAAGTACAGTATTTTTGCCTATCAATCTAAATTGGCGTAAGGTTCAAAGTAAATAGAAAATTAGCCTTTTTATATTTATTTTTTGTTTATTTTTATTTTTTTGTTATTGTAAAGTATGAGTAATACAGATATATTATATGCTCAAAATTTTGTAAACGAGTTGCCATATTTTTCCGACAGTTAAGGATTTCGTCATATTTATGAAGGTTAGTTTTAGTAATAATCATAATACCTAATAAATCAAGTAAAAAATTTCGAAATCGAAATTTTTGTGTTTTTTTAGGAATTTGAAACGTTTTTTATTACATATTTAATGCTTAGCGTATTTCATCCTCTTTCTAAAAATATATCATACATGAGGGTAGCCTATGCAAAAACCACTCAATTTTTTTTTTAAATGTAGGTATTCTTAAAATCTACATTTTTAAGAACATAATTAAGTCATTTGCGCATACGGAAAAAATAAAAAATGGAACGTGAGAAGGGTTAAATAATTACTGAGCTTTCAAAAAAGAATGTTTACATGCGGTGACACTATATTTATTTTAATATTGTATTCTTGATTAGAATTCACATTATCGTTAAAGTAAAAGGATTAAAGTGCTCCTGTGTTTGATTGTGAGGAATATAACCAAGGAATACCAAATTACCAAATACAGACGACCTGGTAAATGAAGCCGATAGATGCGGGCCGCTCCCAACCGGCCAATCTGGAAGTCGGCCAGCAGTGGACGTCCTATGGCTGAAATGATGATGAAAACCAAATTAGGTTGACCATCTCCTATTATTATCCTATTAGGTTGTGCCTTACACCAATAAACACATTTATACAAACAATAATGTTAATCTGTTGACATCGCTGATCTGCCGATGATGTGATCAGTCACGCGTCAGTGCCGTCGTAATGGCAATGCAATATGGCATGTGCAGTGATTTGAATATTTTAATTGACATGTTAGAATTTACATACGAAGTTTAGGTACTTATTGTTATAATCCTCTGATTATCAATGCTGATATTAAATTAGAAGAAAAAAATGCTATAAAATACGTACTGGAATTGAAAAAAGATATCACACATAAAATCATAATCAAACCACAAAATAAATAACCCTCAAGTGCCGATTACACAATGTACACCCGAATTCCGTACACATATTTTTTGCGGCACGCAAGAGGATAACTATAAGACAGAAAGACACATACATACAAAAAAAACCTGTACAATCCCCCCCCCCATGTCCATGTTTTTACAATCGATCCTCAATGCCACAGTTAGCTAAAGCAGTACCAAGAAGAAACTAGGCCTATTTGTTGAAATAAATACCCAAACTTCAAAAGGAAGTTAGGGTTGACCTTTTGATTTTTGTAAAATTGAAATAGTTTGTTATTTAGCTATCATCAGTGATCGTAATAGGTAGATTGATTTGATGTACTTTAGTAATGCTATCATAATATGGATATGCCTCTTTTTCAAAAACTGATACCAAGAAATGCCGGAGTCCCGGAGGCATGTCCATATTAATATCAATGTTTGAGATCATTGACCCCAAATCAATCTACAAAAACCGATCACTGGTTATTATTATTATTATTCTATACAGAAAAACGACGACCGCTTAGGGGTCATGCGTCTGTGTGAGTGCGTCATTTCGAACGTTTATAGTAGTTACCTACTTAGTAAAGAAAGAAGTAGCTTTAGCCTAAATAAATACTAATATATTTACTAATAATAATTTATACTGTGTCAATGCTTTGGTATTGTGACAAGTATTTTGATAAGTCAAGCAACTAATGTGCAGGTTTCCTCAGAATGATTTATTTCAGTACATGCAAAGCAGTGATATTTAAAAAGGACTGTATAAATTATTATTTTCAGGCTAAGTATTATATATATAAGTATTATAAGCTGGGAGTCAAATCCCAAACCGTCCTGATTGTTAATTAAGGTTGTCTTACAACTAAAGCAATTGTGATGATTAAAATAAATTAAATGTGATTCAAAACTCTTGTCTTGCATGTAAGTTTCACTGATGTAGTGCAATGATAAACGTTAGTTTACATAACTTAATTGACTTGTAGCTAATGATAAACGACGTGTTAAACTTAATAGCTATACTGATACGGCCGGCGAGGTCATAAATCATTGGCTGGTCATAAATTATCATTCACCGCCATGACAGTGAGCTGGACACCTTTATCTGATGGATGTACTTTTAGGTAGAAGGCTCTAGTTCTCTCTATTCTATAGGTAAACAGACTAGTAATTACTATCCCTATCGGGAAAGTCATTTAATAGGTAATAGGTAAACCTAGCTAGACTAGTAAGGTATATTTGGATTGACGTATGGGATGGCATGAATTAAATAAATTGCTAAACACATAATACACAAAACACTAATTCACTCAATACACCACTCACAACACAACACACTAATTCACTCAATACATCACATAAACACACTAACTAAGAGTGTAATGTTAATACTTATGGAAGAGCGGTAACCTCCTACTACAGGTATTTTATACTTAAAAGGAAGGTTACCAAAATGTGTTGTAAACGAAGTTTATTTATGTAATAAAACATTTTCATTTTCATTTTCATTTTTCAGATCTACATCTATTTTGTTGTGAATACTATCGAGTATTGTCTAGAAAAACATCGATAGAGGTAAGTATTTATTTAAATTTTTAGTCACTGTCTTAACTTATTTGACGACCTCTGTAGTAGAGAGGCGAGCATACCGGACTTGGTGTCGCAATCTTTGAGGTTCCGGGTTCGTTCGGGCGTTAAGTATCGTTTCGGGTAACATCACATACATTGCTCTAATCTTAAAGTAGCTAAAGCATTTGTTTTATAAAAATCAGAAACATCGACAGTACCACAACACCCAGTCCCGAGACAACATAGAAAAGATCGTTTTTGCACTTTGACTCGACCGAGAATCAAACCCAGGACCTCAGAGATAGCAGCGCCAAGTCCGGCGTGTTCGTCTCTCGGCTACGGAGGTCGCCTAAGAGTTATGATTTAGCTTAATAGGGCAAGAATTTAATGCTATTATCTAATTGTTTTATATTTTTTGGAGTATTTTTATGTGTATAAAAAAAACTAAAAAACTACACATTATTATCTTTATTATGAACCAACTGACATTGAAATCACGAGTAATTAGTTCCAAAATAGTACCTACTTTGTACATACGAGAATGTAATATCATAAATAAAAAGACAAGTCCTGACTCACTCATTCACTGACTGACTCATAAACGCCCAGCCCAAACCCTTAGACCCAGATTGCTGAAACTTTGCACAGAGGTTTCTTTAATAACACAGACAAGGAATAAGAACGGATTTTTGGCAATTTAACATCTAAGGGGGTGAAAATTACGATTACAATTTGTATGAAAATTCGTCATTTCATTTCGAAGTTAGAAAGATTTAAATTCGTGTTTAAGCTACTCTTTGTATTTAAAAAATATAAATAGTAAATAAAAATAAATGCATACCTAAGAGTAAATAAAAATTGAGAGGGAAAATTTGTATAGGG
Organism: Anania hortulata; assembly: GCA_963576865.1. Classification (NCBI taxonomy): domain Eukaryota; kingdom Metazoa; phylum Arthropoda; class Insecta; order Lepidoptera; family Crambidae; genus Anania; species Anania hortulata. The sequence goes on along the minus strand of OY756408.1, from coordinate 16,351,672 downwards.
AATTGTTTTTTTCGTAATCTATGGACTTGAAATTTGGCACAAATGCTCACTAACAAAAATAAATAAATACATGTTTCATCATTTGTCAACTTGCATCCTTTTAGAGTGTCAAATAGAGGATGTAAGTATGTATGTAAAATCTTCACTCAGCCCAAACGGCTTAGGATAGAGAGATAAAATTTAATCACTAGCTATAATTTGTGACACTAAGGCTTTTAAAGATTGGCGCGAGATTTCAGGCTGCGTGGGTACCAACATCCTGTTAATTTCTACTATAAATTTGCTTACTTTTGTTCAGAATAAGAGGGTTAGATAGCGACCGTATTTACTTAGTAAGGGTGATCCACCCTGGACTTCATCATCATTGAAGTCGTGCTAAAACCTTAGTCACAATTAAAGCAAACCTAAATATAAAGGTTCGGTGTAGGTATATTTTGTTGTTGATTCCGAAAAACCCACTGACATTACTAAGACACGTTAGTTAACAAATTTCTGTGACAAACTGAATTACACGCGTGCGAAGCCGCGTGGAACAGCTAGTACAAAGATAAATGCGTCCACAGCATTTAGTTTCACGTACAATTAGTGCATTCGAATAACGCGACACTCGAACGAACTGTTTGCCAATATTTCACTGGCGGTTTTAACTCTTTATTAATAACGACTGGTGGCTACGACACGAATAGAGAAACCAAATTATAATATATTTCAAAACTTATTAATTTAAGCGGTTAAAAGGCTATTAACATGATTTATAAGAAGCAATTATTTGTTAGTAACCAGAGTAAGTAATGATTCGCAGGATGATAACAAGAAGGTAAATTATTTAAACATGACAGACATTAAAAGTACACACAGTAGTTATTTTAATATGATGCTAGTCTCAAGGATAGGGCACAGAATAATTATATTATGGGTAGCCAACAGGAGGCGTGTCGTAAGAGGCGACTAATTCGTGTAGCACGAGATGGGCAGCAGCGTCTACGTGCGAAATATTATTAAAAACTGATCTCGCCAACCCGCCTGCCAAGCGTAGCGATAATTGGCAATTCCCCTTTTTCCGGGGAGGCCTATGTTCAGCGGTAAAAAGGATTGATAGAATCCGGAACACCGCCATCCGCTCCGTTTGTTCCGGCGTTTCTTCCCAGCACTTGCCAGATTGTTTGTGTCTTGTCTCGAAGCGCTAGTAGGGCCCAAAAAATAGGAAGACATGTTCTGCTCCACATGGGCCAATAATGTTATTATTGACGTTCATAAGTGGCAATTTTCTGTCCTAAATGGAATAAATGATTTTTGACTTTCACTTTGACTTTGCTCAAAAACCGCAGATGTTGTTGAAAAAACAGCAAAGCTAAAGTGAAAGTGTGTGTGGAATGCATCCGGATAGGTGGACCCAAATTATCACTCGATGGGTACCTACAGACGGCTGTTGCCGAAGAGGTAGACCCAAGAAGAGATGGTGTGATGATTTGGTTAACCTGACAAGGTTTGGGAGTCTTTGGCGATAGATACAGTTGGATGGAATAGTCTGGGGGACACCTTTGCCCAGCAGTGGGATTGCATATGTCAAAAAAAGAGTATCAAAGGTTAAGCTTCATACAAAGTATGTAAGAGCAACTCACACATATCGCACACGGATACGAAATCGGGAAACACCCGGAACGCCCACGTGTCCCGAGATCGTGTCCGTAAGAGATGTATATTATGTGTGCGCTGCTTGAATGCGTATTGTATGATACCTATAATATTTATTCTGTGGTGTGGATTTAAGCAACAATTTTACTTTCTTACTGATCTTAAAAATAATAAATAATAGGTGAATTTTATTTAGTTTTCGAGGCCAAAAATGCACATTCTTTTGCTGTTTTTTTTTTCTGTGGGACCAACTCGGAAGCTCAAAAAAGAAAAGATAGCATGGGGTATTGGGGGTTTTCTTAATTTTTTAATTTTGGTCTTTTACAAAAGGTGTCGAAATCGTTGTAATATTGTATTTGAGTTCCAAAGTTTTCAGTTCCAAAACTAATGGGTCTCTGTATAATTTATCTAGGTCAACAAATAGTATATTTTTAACACCTTTTTGTGTTTCTGTGGGATGATTGATTGATGTATTAAATGATTGAATTAAATTGAATTGATTGTTTATCCTTTTTTTTTCTTTATCCTCAAATCTACGCAGACAAAGTCGCGAGCAGAATCCATTACGTTGTAATAACAAAAAATATTATTTCAATTCTACTCCAACACTCCACAGCACTGTTCAGTCTTGTCTGGCGGAATTAGTCCGGACTCGATATGAATTTATGGCTCCGGCCTAGCGGGATTTATAGCTGACTAATTTCATATTAATGTGTGCTCGTCTCGACGTTCTTTAGCTTCGATATTCAATACACAAATGTGGATATTATACACCATAGAGCGAAAAATAGCAGCGTTAGCCACGTAGTGGTTAGCCGCGTCAAACAGGTATATTTCAAACTTATTTATTTTAGGAAGACAAAGGATTAATTTTTTTTAACGCTCGTTGAAAAATTTAAAGTATTGTGTGTGCACAATAACACAAAAAAGAAACACTTAGAGTTCCACGCAGATAATTAATTAACAAAATGTGCTACAAAAAGTACATAATAATAATAATACTTCAGACAAAGATTTATGTGATTTTTGAAATCATTATTTGAAATAGAAATAGAAACGTTTATTCGACACACAAGACAAAAATACATTACAATATAAAACTATAAAGGGATCGGACGTGTCGGAAAGGTGCTTAGCATCTGTCGTGACAACTACGGACTTATCACGACGCTGATTTTCGGAGGGAGCCGCCGACGCTAGGACGTGCAGCAAGTGACGCAGCGGCACATCGGACTACCAGAGAATCCCAAATATTTGCCTGGCTATTCATATATTTTTAGTGTGTAAGATTGCTAATAGATCCGAACTTTTAAAAATCTATATAGTTAAGAGTGTTGGATAGTAGTTCAACTAACTAAGTGTTCTAACTCTAACTCTAACTAAGTAATTTGTTTTGATTTTGCATATGAAAGTAGTTAACTTTTCATCCATATGCAAAATCAAAACAAAAAGGTAGCAAACATCTAAATGACAAAATAAAAGTATAAATAAAAAAACGATAATGTAGCGCATAAATGCAAAACATAAATAAAATACTTATACTACAAAAAACGTTACCATAACCATTTACTATAAGTGTCGTTATTAATAAAAAAAAGCTCAAGATAATCTTTGATTCAATCAAAATACAATTTCAATGTATTATAACCAACAAGATAAATACGAAAACTGTTCGGCCGTTGTAGAGCGTCAAATGCAACCAACCACAGAGGCTGCAGTCAATTTGAGTTGTGAACTCAAATTCTTACGACTCTGAGGCGGGTCTCAAGAGACTTGCTGATTATGGCAGCTGTCTTGATGGTGCCTTTTCTTCACTGTTGGACGTAAGCAATTCCCAAAGAGCGTTAGAAAGCGCGATCTCCCGCTTTTTTATCCAGCCACTGCTCTTTTTTTCTCAGGTCGTCCATCGAGCTGGGGGAGCTGGGGGAGTTTCAAATGAAATGAAAAATTTGTCAGGAAAAGTCAGGATCTTAACAAGAGTTGTTTATCTAAAAAACTATATTTCTTGACATCATCTGTTGTAAATAGGCCATCAGCTACCGCCAGTCGTCTGTCCAACCTGTCCAACGAGTCTCTGGGCATCGTAAATCGATATGCGGTAATATAATTTTAATTTATGATAAGATCTAAGACTTTGGAAAGAAAACTGTTGGGTATCGCAATAAATAATTATATAAAAAATATGAAGTGGCTAGGTTTGCTCCGTCTGCGAGTAAAACAAATTAATTGCAGACATAAATGTACAGAAACACCAAATAAACCCTTAAGAAGCAATAATAAAAAAACAAGGGGCAAAGATAATCCTTTTTCGCCGTACCTTAGGATTTTATACCGTCTTTATACTACCCTTAAAACGTTTGAAATTTAACAACGCCATAAAAACAGATTATATTCATAACAGATAAAATATTTTAATGGCCACTCCACGGTTTTATTTGTTTATGTAATCCGAATTATTGCCGTTAGAAAATTTTACTGCGTATTATTATTTTAGAACTTAAAATCGGAAGACGTAAAAATTGCAATAATTTGCGCATAAAATATTTAATCAATTTCTGGAACACGTGCTTTTCAAAGCTGAGTAACATTGTTTTTATTTTTAACAATTTAGATTATAATATTATTCTAAAAATTTTTGCCTTATCTAAGTATACAGAGTGTAACGAAAAGGTGAAATAAAACTTTAACTTTAATTTCACCTTTTCGTTACACTCTGTATATATAAAAATGAATATCTATTTTCCGTGGTCATCTTGGGAAATGGATCGAACAATTTTGCACATTCTTTTTTTGTTGTGTTAATTATTGTCAGGAGAAGGTACTTTCGAAAGAAAAAAATAAGAAAGTTGCGCAGACAATCCTTTGTAAATAAACTAAAGACCACGCAAACAAAGTCGCAGGCAACAGCTAGTATACAATATAAATAGATTCAAAGATTTGTTTTTCTCTCTTTACAATAATGGTAACTTACATAACGAATGTAGTAATGTGTAACTAGATTAGATTGAGCAAGTACAACTGTTTTTAAAGATATATATATTATAGACGTATCACCTTACACTTTTAACATAGGCTACATTCGTTTCTTTACCATCTGATATAAAAAAACTCATTAAATTTTTCAAATCCCCTAACCCCGCATTGATTCGAAAACATCGCGCGAGTAATCTTACCGTGATTGATGTGTCCCTACAGATTCCCACCATTGAAATCAGACACCATTATATCAAGAACTTTCATTTCTATCAAACCTGATTACTAATAGAGCTCTTTTAAGGCGGGATATGAGTTATCCAGAAGTAAGGTAGTCAAAATTTTCTTGAGCTGCGGTTGTAAGTTCATTGATAATTTTTGGAGCTCTTCCAAAAATGGTTTATTAGACCATAGGATGAATAATTCAAATAACATCGTAGCGGTTTCGTACGGGTTGATGATGTGTCACATTATTCACAATTTCGTCTGATATCTTAATTCGTTTTCTCGTTTATTGTGCTTCAAATTGGTTATCTTTACGACAAAAAAAAGATATTTGAGATTGATGACAGACTGCAACCAACTTGATATTTATGACCATAAAGCAAAATGACTCGAAATAAAATACCTAAATATTGACATTAGGACTTATAATAAAACATTTTTCTTATACTTTACACAAAATTCACACCATTTAAATAATAGAGTTACATTATAAACATACGGCCCACAACGGAATTATATTTTATAAATAGATACATTTTAATATTGTCCATATTTAACATCACTGATCTTAATTAATAAAGAACAAATCAATAGTTACGAGTATCTATGTGCGCACGCATGCGTGTGTGTGTTTGAATATTTCAGGGACAAATTTTAAATATCATAATTCTTGACATCTTTGACATAATTTTACTGTTAATGTTATTTTTCCCTACAATATAATGATAAACTGACTATGTATAAATTTGATTTTTTTTTTGACAATTGTAATTTAATTTTAAAATGTAAATTTTGACTTTTTTATGAATGACCAATTCATGAATTTAATATTGTATGAATGTAATATAATGATGACATGTAAATGTAATTATAAATTTAATATGTTTAAATAATTTTAATTCACGAATGCCTTATGAAGGTTGTAATGTTACAATTGACCATCTATAATGTACATTATGAAGTGATTAAATGAATATGAATATGAATATGTATATGTATGTGATCGCGCGTACGTATACCATTACTTTACTTACTCCGATTCAGAACTACCAATATGTCTTGCTTGAAAGTCACTTTACTGATACTAAATACACCCAGATACAGGTTTACATAGCAAAGGGGTGCCAAATTTTTAGGAGTTGCTCAGAATCAGTAACTTAAACGATCTATGCAAAGAACAAAAAAATAAAATTTCACATTTAATTATTCTTTTCCGCTGTTAAAGATCGTACGCGTGGATAATTTAACTAATTCATGAAAAAGATGCACCGTATGTGCACTGTGTAAGGATCTTGTAGGCTCGCCGTACCTGCGCCTCTGATGAATGACCGCATTTTTTCTTTCATTAGGCTTTCGTAATCTCGCTATTGACTTTATTTTCGGAAATTTTTAAAGTAATTTTTTTTCGTTACATACGATTATTAAAAATAATAACGATAAAGACACTTCTTTACATTGTTCCCTAGATCTTATTTTTTAAATTTGGCACCCCTTTGCAATGTAATGTAACCCTGTATTTATTATTGTATGTCCGATGTAGACGGCTTACTAACGAGTTTCGGGAATATTTTGTGACAGTACGTGGAACAGCGAAAAGCTTGTGTCTAGTCCGCGTTTTGGGACATTCACATTTTTGTATTTCTTATTTAAGTTTTACATTAAAAACTCTCTTTGTAAGTGTTTTACATATTTTTGACACATGAATTTGTTATATATGTGTCTTATATATGCGTAGTCTAACGCATGCAATTTTAGATACAAATATAAAACAATTACATAGTTCAAATATCAACAAGCAACGCGATAGGAAAAGACAAAATGCTGACGACTACTTAAAGTGATCTTAAAACTAATTGTGCTATTACTCAATTATAAAGAAATATATAATGGACGACATATACAATGCTCTGATTCTAAGGTTAGTAGCTAAAGTATTTGTGTTATAGAAACCAGAAACCACAATTGTAAGTACCACCACACTCAGACCCGAGACAATATATAAAAGTTCGTTTCGACCCGACCGAAAATGTAACCCAGGACCTCAAAGATGGCGACAGCAATTCTGACGTATTCGCCACTCGACGGAGGTCGTTAAATTAATTTAAATTCAACTACCAAATGAGGTGCTTGTACCTAATAATTGACGTTTATCACAAGCATCTATCTGCTTCGGAAGGAATATAAAAAGTAGATCCCGGCTAATATCGCTTGATATTAGTCGTAAAGCCTAGACAGAGGCCTTAAGGCGACCTGATTACACCTGACAGTAAGGCTTAGTCACTGGGCTTACAACACCTCTCCATCAATTCGCACTGGGCCCGCGTATTGAAGTACGGCCCAAACCACCTTATAGTTGACGTGAAGCCTATGTTCTGCGGTGGGGCGTTATATGTATAGGCATATTTTAAGTATGTGGTCAAAAATATATTTTCATAAGTTGCAGCGATATTTGATGTGATTAAAATTTATTTAGCTCGTTGAAATAATACTTTAGACAATTCGCTTGTTCGTTTTGATTTGATAGTTACCGATGATTCTAACAGAAACATTACTTCGTTCGAGGGACCTTTTAAGCTGCTTTATCCAATCGAACAAGACACCGAAGATAATTACGATAGTAACATAACTAAGTAAGTAAACGTTTATTTCGCTGCAAACACTACATCGAGTTCTTAAACATAAAATCAATTTCTTGCAACTGTACAAACAAACAGAGATAGTAGCAGGACGCGAGCAGTGCTCCAGCAGCAAACATGTCCCCGTCTCAGCATGTGTCACAGGTTGTAAATAATATCGTTGATAACGATAATACAAACAATAATGCTACATTAACACCGAGAAGTTTATGAACGAATGGTACAATAATTGTCAGGCTTTTCATCGATGCATTCATGACTACAATTTCGATATTTAAAAAAAGATAATTAATACATAGTTTTTAAAAGATGAAGTTCTTGAACTGTATCATGACGATGACGTATGAGACGCTAACACTGAAGAGCGACACGGGCAGGTTAGCGTCAATCGGAATAGCCCCCCAGACATGGTACCTGAAGCTATGCTGGTGGATGTAATCTGCTGTCATTTGTATAATGGAGCGAAGATCTTCATCTGTAAAGAAACAATGAATTAGCTTGGCTTGACTATGGCTGTGTTAAAAGCTGACAAAAGTGGCAAAGTAAACTGAGTCTCTGACGCGGCTTCTTATCATTACCAGCGAATTGCTAGTCCCTAAAGAGGTGGTAGTGCTTTTTTGGAATGTGAACGTGTTTGGTCGGTATAAGTTCTCCTATTCTCTCGTATTAGTGTTAATGTTTAATACCACTCGGGGTCTACAATTTGCAAATTCACCGGTGATCCTCCACAGGCTTGGTCACCTAACATTACTGTTAATCGAGAGGCAACTCCTGGAGTGGGGTATCAGTTACCCACTGCCCCTATCCAAAGTTTATTTGTAAATGTTTAAATGTAAATATTGTACATGTACAGTACAATATTTTCATTAAAAAAGTCATACGAAAAATACATATTATAATCACAATATAAACTAAGCATGACATATGTAAATCATCGAGTTATATCTATGGCAAAATATATTTTTTAATGAGAATAAAATTTTATAGGTTACCCAAATTTATTGAATCTTTATGTTCTGCAATTTAAAAAAGAGAAGATTGGCTTATACTAAAATGTATTTATAACATAGAATAATATTTCAATTCCAGTTTTAAAACACCTAGATAAATTTATTAGTACAAATTTGTTAGTAACCTGTTATTATACCTATCTATACAGGGTTACTTTGCAAGGTAGTGCCAAATTAAAAAAAATAAGATCTAGAGAATAATATAAAATTGCGTCGTCTATTTTTAAAACTTTTTTTAACTATGCTATAGTTTTATAACTAACTAGTTGTCCCGGCAAACTTCGAACAGCCTCGTTTTTTTTTCGTGAATTTTTCGATGTTTTAGTAATAGTTATTTTTAATTACTCTTCTCTTCTTTATTTCTTAATACTCCATTAAAACATAATTCATAAAAAATCGGCCCATCCGTTCTTAACTTATAAATAGTGTAACTAACCCGACTTTTTTTTATATATTATATAGATATAAAAAAATAGCTTGTTTTTTAGTTACTGATTCTGTCCCTGAGAAATTGGCACTACTTTGAAATGTAACCCATTGTACGTCCGCAATAGGCAAACTGTTGGTTCTATATTTAATGTACATGTAACAACAACGTAGCACAGTTTTGATTACCACCACCCAATCTGCCAGTGCTCCGAACACTTACGAGTCGTCGGAGCTTCATGTAAAAAACTTGTTGCATCACCGAAAATGCCCCAATTCAGCGTCACAAAGTAAAAAGCGAAGTACCCAGCACCGTTGATCCCACCGGCAGAGAGCTTCCCACTAGGCAAAGACCTTCCGTAGCTAACCTGGAAAGCTTTGAAATAGCTGCTAACAAAGGTCGGCCGTTATAACGAAAACCCTATAAACTGGGGCTACATTGACCTCACTAACGGCAAGTGTGTTTGCGGTGCTTCTCCCTAAACCATGGGCCAGCTTCTATCATGTCGCGTGTTCGAACAGCTGCACACGCGAAAACCTGTTACGAGCCACTGATACGAGTAATCCAGTTTCTGTGGCGGAATACTGGTCATAAAAAATTTGATAGGATTGCTATCGACACAAGAAGCAGTAGACTACTTCGGAAAAAGCTTTATGACAAATTTATTACTACACGAGTGGAGACGTAAGCTATCAATAGTCATGCAAAAATTTTTAATACTCAACTGGAACATCTCAAGTACTGCTTCATCAAAACGACTTGTATCTTATCAACTTCGTCCGAGGTCAGTTCCGTCAAAAGAGCCGGGACCGAGACCACGATCAGAGTGTAAGTTGCTTCGGTTGCTTTGATTAAAATAGAATGTAGTGTTTTCTGTAAAATAAAAAAAACAGCCAAGTGCGAGTCGGACTCTTAGACCGAGTGTGTTCTGTACCACAACATTTTCTTTCAAATCCTCGTTTTTACCAACTCTCATTTGACCGGTTTTTAGTTTTAATTGTATATAGACTTTAATGCACATAAAATAAACAAATGATAGGAAAAAACTATTTGAAATAGCACAATGAAAAAGGCATGCACTACACATCAAGAGCTACATTCCGGTCGCCTACAGCTAGCATTCCAGGCCAGTGACCACATACCGGCTGAATTGTGTAAAGTAATTATGAATAATTAGGGACTTTGAAAAAGAAAGTTATAGTAAAATGACTGCAATTTTCCCAGCAGACCATTTGAAAATAGTTTCCACGGTACAAAATATAATTCAGCCAGTAGAAGGCAGAATCCTGTAAAAAGCTTGGTACGAGCTGTAACAAATTTCGACATTCCGTTTAAGAGTTAAATCCCCTGACATAGGGACGGATGGACAGACTGACAACAGCAGCAAGTGATGTCCTTATCTACTTGCACAATAAACCGAAGATATAAATTATTATCTATCGAATAGATTACAAAAAATAATTTATTAATTTGATGTCTACCAGTAACTTTTTTTTCTTCGGTCTTGTGCGTTGCCATATTCAAATATACCAGTAACTCCAAATCCAACACGGGTACTCACCTCGTTCGTATAATCTTTAGCACAATGGTATGTTAGCAATACTAATTTTGGTAGGTTACAAGCCAATGTAACAAACAGCTGAAAAATTTGGGATTTGAGTCGAACTCGAAAATAGTACTTGAGTGCTTGTGACCTCTGAAGACTTAAAAATTAGGGTTATTCTCTTAAATACAATTTATTAAATATATTTATCGAACCATTTTTAGTCCTTAAATAGTAACGTTGATATTGATTTAACATTGAAAAAACCCAGACGGGTTGGATACGCTTCATCATCATCATCATCATCATTTTAGCCATATGATGTCCACTGCTGAACATAGACTTCCCCCAGGGACTTCCAGATTGGCTGGTTGATTGGTTAGGCTTATGGATCATTAAACTTTTTTGGTCACATATACCGCCGAGGGGAGGTGCCTATTGAGCGACTTGTGGTCCAGGGAAAGGTTGAAGGTACCAGGCCACGAGGAAGATCACCTATGAGATGGACTGACCAGATAAAAGCGGTAGTAAATGGCTCATCATCACTACATGAATGCACAAGGAAGGCGGCAATCAAAGAAGAGTGGCGACGTGTTGTGAAGCTTGCCACCTACACCTGAAGTGATGACCACGACCACTCTGACAAGAGTGTTACCGACGAGGAAGAAGAAGAATGGATCATTAATTTGTCTCTGTTGTTTTGTAATATTTCCTTTTTAAAATATAAAAAATAACGTTTAACTGTTGTCTCCAGTGAATGCCGTGGTCGTATGTAAATATGTTTGCACTTAGCACATGTATATCATAAAAAGTACAGTATAGTTTTATGTATATGTCCTAATGCAGGGCACAGGCCTCACCTCAACTATAAGGAGGTTTGGGCCATACATCACGCGGGCCCAGTGCGGGTTGGTAAAGGGGTGATGTCAGATGTTATTAAGCCGCCCTGAGGCCTCTAACTGGGCTTCACGACTATTATCAAGCTATTTTAACTGAGACCAACTTTTAAGGTGCCTTCCGAAGCACGAAGATGCTCGTATTAAATGTCACTAAATTTGGTTGAAATGGTCACCCATCAACTCCTAACCGCGGCGTAGGTGGCTTAACTTTGGTAATCACTAGCAAAGCGCTGCTGCCACTGAGCTACAAGCACCTCTATGTAAATCATAATCGATTATATATAATATGTGCTAGACTTTACACTAATAATTGTTATGGTCTCGAATGAATATTCTTATGCTATACTTGTAAAAAAGTCGTTATGTAGTACATTTAATAAACAACTATATTTTTGCCAGATATATAGGTACAAACTGTGTGAGCATGCCCATATGTAGACCAATCACACCTCAGGTCACAAGGTGATTTACTGCGCCACTAGGCCAATATGCTTATCAGTAAAAGATTTACATCCTTAATAAAGCAATAAAAGATTTCAGAGGATGACTGCGAGTGGAAATACTTATATAAGGTGCTTTAAAAATATCTGCCACGGCTGAAATGGGTGAAAGTATTCCTTATATAGATTACGATAGTAAAGAAATTTTATGTCTAGAACATCATTAAATTTTTTCATAAAAAATAGTATTAATTAATGACTAGGCTTTATTTAGTCTCAAACCGTCCACACTCATCTAACCCGCTTGTACTACGGCCCTCACGCTGCGGTTACGAATTCGTTCATGTTACCGCCAAAATGCTAACGTTGCTGTCTTTTACTGTCTTTTCTCAAACAATTATAACCGATCCACCATCGTAATCTACGTAAGCAATACTTTCACCCATTTCAGCCGTGGCAGATATTTTTAAAGCACCTTATATATTACCATACACTGCACTTGTCTTCCAACGAAATGTAAATCATCCAGCAAGTTGATGTAGTACTGCAGACACCTTTTGATTTTGTTAATGTTTTTGTTAGTGTGATTGTAACTGACTATGTTTATGGATATGTCAGTACGCTCTAAGGATCTCCTAAGCAGTTTCATACGATCGTACAAAATGCTAAAGATAATCATAACTGCGATGATGTTCATGTCGTTGGCTGTTACAATCCATGTCGTACATATAAATCGTTTCATTAGTAGTCGGGGAATAATCATATAAATAAAAGCTGTTAAAGAATATCGAATAATGGTTACTATAGAAAACAAAACAAGAAAACATGACGTTGAAAGAGGCAGATTACGATAGCCCATTTTTCTATCAGACTCTTTTGTTAAAGAACAATATTTAAAAACATAGTTTTCAGCAGTTACTTGAGAAATAATTACACTAATTCCATACTCGAAGCAACACATGTTGTGCGCTGGAAGTGTATATGCATCAGAAATTTGAATGTACGAATAAATTATTAAAGAACTAATTGCGATACAGTAAATACGGATAAAGATATTGATGATTCTTCTTGGACTAGCATGGATATAGTTCCCAACGAGTAATAAACGCATGATCAATAAAAATTTTACTGCACATGTTTTTTTAAAACGCATTTGACAAGCTTTAAAATTCATGTCACAAAGCGATACTCGATCACTTGCTTTTGGAAACATCTATTGTAGTTTACTGGATGACTCAAAATCAATATTCTGTAAATAGAAAATAATATACTCGTATTACTGATAGTGCCACCCACGATGAACTCGCCCACTCTTTTGCCTAATCGCTTTTAGTACAAATGTGTTATTAGGGTTTCGTAGCCAAATAGCAAAAAACGGAACCCTTATGGATTCGTCATGTTTATCTGTCTGTCCGTCCATACGGACGGACAGACATACATGACATACGTCAGAGCCACTTTTTTCCGAAACTATAAGAACTATATTGTTGAAACTGAGTAAGTAGATGTATTCCGTGAACCGCATTAAGATGTTTACACAAAAATAGAAAAAAAAAACAAAAAAATTTGGAGGTTCCCTATACTTAGAACTGAAACTCAAAAATGTTTTTTCATCAAACCCATACGTGTAAGGTATCTATGGATAGGTCTTCAAAAATGATATTGAGGTTTCTAATATATTTTTTTCTAAACTGAATAGTTTTATTACAATTACATAATTGACATGACATTTTATTACATATTCAAAATATACATAATGGGCTAGTTTCCTAAAAAAAACTAATAAGTCCGTTAGTTGGATTAACAGAAAATATTGGACACGTATTTTTTTTTCTCAACCAAACAATAAATGGTGAAGATTAGCCCGTTAAAGTTCCGCCGAACGTCACGCCTTGCGACACTTTTTAGCAAGGTGTGTCGTCACATGCTTACTTTGATGTACTTTGTCTTCGTCATTTTTTTTTTTGATTGACAAAAAACAAAAATATATGGGTCCAATATTTTTTGATAATTTAACTGACGGACTAAATAGAATAATCTTTTTTTTAGGAAACTTGGCTATTGTACATGTAGTAATATAAATTATTATAAAAACCAAACATGTAGGAACTACTGAAACCTCCACATTCAACACTTGAGAGACTGCGCTGGTGCAAAAGCCAAGCCAGCCCCTGACGAGGTTTGCAAAATATGAGATGATGCCAGACTGACAACGCAGGTTGCGTTCCACATTAGGGGCCGAACCATCTTCCATGGAACCACATTCATACTATCAGACCTCTTGCCATGACTTCGCACTGCATTTGCACTCCGTACTCACTGCCTGCATTCGGTTGAATGATGGACATTTATAGTAATAAGTATATCTTATTGGAGATCTTCGTGTCTTCTTTTTGTAGGAAATGGCTTAGAATGCAATCGAATTATTGTCAAACATAATTTCTAAGTCTTTAAGATCTGACAAATGTGCCGCAAATTCGCTTCACGCGCACTTCTTGCATGCATTACGTATTCGCGAGACATTTGTAAAATGTATTCCTAATTGAAGATTTGTATTTGTATTTAAGTTTATCTAATACTTATAATCACACAAATTCCGAACTACTAGCTTATCCTTCAGCATGTTGGTTTTTTAACTAACTTCACTTTAATAAACTGATATTAAAATTGCTCTAAGTATATTATTAGTATTTCTATTATAGAAACTTGTAATTAACTTTCTATTGCAGTACACTAGTTCAGTAACAAGTAAACGACAGAATATAGGAGATAAAAATTTACTGTCCCTAATTAACTTACAAATGCTTTCAAAATTGGGAACTTTAGCGCACATGAAATACCTATATATATATGAGACCACTGAATTATTTGATGTTTCTTAGACTTCTTCTGAAAAACTACTGTTATATCAGTTGATAGAGAATTATTAATATCCTTGCGAGGATTTACTGTATCATGATCACTATCACATGTATTTTTATTGTTGTAATATTCAACAATTACATCTTCGCCCCCTATCTATGTATTGTACGTGTTCGAGCAAGCGATTAATGCATTTATAAGTGTCATCATCTCTGACGCATACTTTGTCAAATATTGTACCGCAAAAAAAACCAGTGACAAGAAAATGGGTTTTAAACCATCTCTTGACATACCATGATTTTTGGTGTTAATTTCATTATAATTGCTTTAAGATTTTTCCTCATTTTGTCCATCATTGTTTGTCTTTTTTCTCAAAACGCTACATTTGTACAGTTGTTTGCGACACTGACTAATTGGATATTAGTATTTGCAAATGATATGAATTTTATGCCCATTACGATGATACTTTTTATCATGTATGATACAGTGAAACTGTTGAGGAGGTAAAAACGGACCCTTATATGATCACTTGGTTTTTCCGTCTGTCTGTCTGTCCGTATGTCTGTCAAAAATTATTTATTCAGTTTAAGACAGAAAATTGTCACTTATGAACGTCAATATTAACATTATTGGCCCATATGGGGTCAGAACTCAGTAGAAATCAGTAGAACATGTCTCCTTATTTTTTGGGCCCTACTAGCACTTCGAGATAAGACACAGACAATCTGGCAAATGCTGAGAAGAAACGCCGGAACAAACTCAGTCACCACCAGCTGCCACAAAAAAATTAAATAAAAATAAACAGATAGATAGGCACATCAGTTTAGTGCAGGCTGGACTGACCATACATTCTTGTCATCAAGATAGTCTTGAATTTTATAATCTCTTCTTCTCAATCGTTTCCCCATTGCTGAGGATCGTGACTCCTTAGACGCTTCATTGTCTGCCGCCAACCGATACGGTCCGTCGCCTGGTGAAGGGCGGCGTTGACTGGTAGCTCCAGCTGTTCGGAGATCTGGTCCGACCATCTCTTCGGGCTGCGGCCTCTGGGTCTTTTGCCTTCGATTTTGCCTGTCACTATCAGCTTTTCCAGGTTGTTGGCCTCTCTTCGTGCGATATGGCCAAAATAACTCACAACTCGGTGAAGGCAAATCGAGGACAGACGTTGAGCATTTTCAATTTTCAGTTCCTTGAGGACCGATACGTTTGTACGGAAGGCTGTCCAAGGAATCCTTAGCAGGCGGCGCCAACACCACATTTCGAACGCGTCGATCCTCTGCCTGTCAGCGGCTTTGATCGTCCAGGTCTCAGCCCCGTAGAGAAATATGGAGAAGACGAGAGTGCGAACGAGGCGGGTTTTAGTCCGGTTTGAGATGTTTCTGTCTTTCCATATTTTGTCGAGCTGGGTCATCGCTGTCTTGGCCATGCCGATTCATCTGCGTATTTCTGGTTCGCAAGTGCCCTTGTCCGTAATCACCGAGCCAAGGTACTGGGATTAAAAAGTATGGGAGATATGATGCATCCCTGTCGTACGCCCTTCCGGAAGCTAAAGTTCTTGGATGTGACATCTCCTATGGTCACCGTTCCATATCCAGACTCGTACAGACCTTGTATTAATGTAATGAGGTGGGATGGAACTCCGACTTCAGATAAGACATCCCATAGCTTGTTCCACCTAAAGCAGTCGAAAGCTTTCTGATAGTCGACAAAGCACATATACACTGGGGTGTTAAATTCGTACCTAGCACTTTTCAACTATTGGCCGAAGGTTTAAGATTTGCTCGCGAGTGCCCTTTCCCTTCACAAACCCAGCTTGTTCTTGCGGTATTTATAATACCCCTTAGACATTAGTGTAGTTTTGACATAATTATGACTTAAATTTATTAATAGGAAGTTCAATAACATTATAAGGTATGTTATTACAAAATTTAATACAATTTCCCAAGAATGAATTACTTGTTTTGGCCAATCTAAAGTTTGGGACTACAAGTTTGTTTTTGTTTCTTGTGTTATTTGAATGAATATCACTTTTTTTTATAAAAAGATCTAAATTTTTGCGTGCGTACATGATTTATCAAATATGTATTGGGAGGCCACAGTAAGTATGTCGATTTCTTTAAAGAAATCTCTGAGGGATTCGCGCGGACTAAGTTTGTAAATAGCACGAATGGCTCTTTTTTGTAAAATAAAGATGGTATCAATGTCCGCAGCAGAACCCCACAAGAGAAGACCATAAGACATAATACTATGAAAGTAACTAAAATACACGAGGCTTGTCGTTGCAACGTCAGTTAGATGTCTAATTTTTCTAACCGCAATGGCAGCTGAAGCAACTTTATCTTGGGAACGCGTAGAGGTTCAACCTGAAATTAAAACTATATACTCAAATTTAGTTCCTTGACGCTGTGAACAATCAAACTTCTATGTTACCGTAAAAAAAGATACGGTCGTTTATGCCGCATTAAGCGACACTCAAGGGAATTAAAATTTATAGGGTTCTTTTTGTTGACCTAGAACTATGAAATTTGGCAAGTAGTACCTATCGTTTTATACTACAAACGAAAATGTAATTGAACTGTCGATAGTCGATTCCTGAATTATTTATAATATGTATCTACTTTGTACGGAACCCTCGGTGATCGAGTACGACTCGCACTTGTCCGGTTATATTGGTATTCTTAACAGTAAAGCACAACAGGAGATTTTTTAATTTTAATTGTCTACTTATTTCAACCTGGCTAGACTTGTCCAATGTATGACTCCCTCAATCAGGAAAGTTATTATCAGAAGTGCAGAGAAATGAGTGATTTGCATAAAGTAAAATGCAAATGAGTCAGATAAGTGTCATCTGCCGTGGACGTGCGTTATTATCGCCACAGAGGAGTCAGAAGCAGTAGACGCACTTTCTACACAAATTAGGAGATGTTTAAGTTGACCTTAGTAGACGCTATTTTTCCGCTCTTGCCAAAATTAATGCCCAGAAGATTGTTAAATTAATAAATACTTATCATTTAGCATACAACACAGTAAGAATAACGTACACATAGAAAAATAAGTTTCCCTGTACTTGTATTTTAAGACGATATTACGTGCCAAATTTCATAGTTCTAGGTCAACGGAAAACATTGATTCCCTTGCGAGTGTCGAAATATAGGTATTGCGACAAACGGTTGTATCTTTTGTTACGGTAACTTAGAAGTTTATATTTTTACAGCTTCAAGGGACTGTAGACCAACTTTAACTTTGTTAAATTTTAACTTGATACTTCCACGCGTTCCTGAGACGAAAGGTCTTGACAGACAGACGGACAGACAGACGGACAGTAAAGTGATCCTATAAGGGTTCTGTTTTTTTCCTTTTCAGGTACGGAACTCTAAAAGCTCTGCAAAAGCGGTAAAAATCTTCGAGACTCTTATTATGAATGTATTAAATTTACATACATAACAAGTTTGTACGTAACCTTCGGTGCGAAAATCCAATTCGCCCTTGACCGGATTAAAAAAAACTCCTCACGTCTCATCTCCGCTGTGGTTGCTTCGGATGGAAACTATCTCGTCACCAAGATGGCCGTGTGACGTCATCGCTATCGAGTGGCCAGAGAGCCTACTGCATCTAAGTGTCCTATGTTCCGTGGACGCGGGCACGTTCCTGACTAACTACCTCATTCCCTGGACAGAGAGATAAATATGTCGTAACTTTACAACTGTTCACTTTACTACTAGTTTTGTTATGCATGCCATAGTATTTTATTTAGAATTAACTTTGGAAGAAATGAGATTTCTTCTGTGCTTTAAA
This sequence comes from Anania hortulata, assembly GCA_963576865.1. Lineage (NCBI taxonomy): Eukaryota > Metazoa > Arthropoda > Insecta > Lepidoptera > Crambidae > Anania > Anania hortulata. The sequence continues at coordinate 16,333,227 of OY756408.1, read as the reverse complement.
TTATTAAACGATGAGTTATGTGATTGAAAGTAAATACAGTTTTGATATTTCCAAAACGTCATCATCATCATCCTTGCCTATTTTTGTAACAGCGACAAGATTTCTTCAAATGTATACGGCTAGAAATAAGTAACAAAACCTGCAAAATACTGAAACCTTTTTGATATCCATCATTGTTTTATTGTTATGTATTTTTAATTTTTATTCTATTCTAAATAGTTCTTTATAGTAGTAGTATTTTTTTAAGATCTTTGCAAAATTAGATACAAAAGTTTACCATTTCCTGGTACAGGTACTGATGTGTCATTCTTTTTTTTACAGTAGTATGGCTGAAAGCAATTTCTTTTTTCTGGAAAACAATCTCACGAGACAAGCCTAGCTTAGTGTGGGAATTACAGGTAATATATCATTAGCTAATTAAACATTTGTGTTTTAATTAAAATTTAAATTAAACTTCCTGAAGCTTACCGTTTTGTCTTCTTCCTAATCGGAGAAAGTTTGACCATGATCCAAGGTGTCACACGTTCAAGGCTATCAGCCAGAATTATTTTAATGTGCAAGACTTAAAATGATTTGCAAGCAAATGATAAACATGCATATAGATCCTAAACTTCTTAATTGTGGAAAATCAAAACTTCAAAGTGTACGGAGGTGGTAAAGAAAAATGTAAGTTGTACTGTAAAAGTCATAGAATACCTATACGCTATGTAGGTAAAATATTACGATATATTACAGGATGTTGACATGCCGCTAGGTTTAGAAGTAATTTTCAAACCCTAGTTCCTAGCCTGCATATGAAAGATATTCATGCTTCACAGCTATAGCCTTTACTGGAAGTTACTGTTTTCTAAACGATTTACATTAAAATGTAATTTTATTAAATCTTATAATTTGGCCTTACTATAAACATTATGCTTTATCATTTTATTAAACTTTTGTAACGCTGTATGTTTTCTAGATGAATAAATAAAAAAATTCTGTTCCAGCTTAATAACTTTTAAGCGACAATAATTTCTTTGAGAAATAAATAAATTACTGTAATTATTTAATAATGTTTAAACTTCATTCGACTGCAAACGATGAGGTCAATATACATGCCAATGTTATTGTTAATGTAGGGCACTAGGTAAATAAATAAAACATTTGTTTGCGTAATATAAAAAATAAATAAAATAAATAATTTTGGCTAAATGCATAAAAAGTACAAACAAATGATAAAATCGCAGCAATGCAAAAAGGCAGAAGCTCAGTGTAATAACTGTTTCAAGAACCGAATCTAGGAATTATTCATCATCATCATCATCATTATTTCAGCCCTATGACGTCCACTGCTGAACATAGGCCTCCCTCATTGTCTTACAGATTGGCCAGTGGAAAAATTATTATTAATCAGTGGAGGAGTAACAATTGACACAATCTTTAGTTTAACTCCTCTGTAGAAGTACAGGTAAATACACAAATTAATTTGTAAGCATACAAGATTAATAGAAGCCTTTTCCACCGGCTCTACATCCACGCCGAAGGGTGTTCCCTGGGGATTTTTCATGGTGAAAGCATGGCGCTGAATAATTGGCGCTCCCCCAGTTCAATGCACCTGCTGCATTGTGCGACCCTCTGTTTGCGCCACTGAGCCACTGACATCGAAGCGGCACGCGTGTTGCCAGGAAAATGACATTTCTCTGCTTTAAAATATCTAACGTAATTTTATATTATTTTAATTTAACATGATAGTTACGAAAAACACGCTCACATTGTCATGTCAAATATTAACAATTGCGTAGAGTTTATTCTTATCTCATCCTTGAAAACTAAGACGTTTGAGTTTAGAAAAAAAAAATGTACAAGCATACAAATGCTAACATCAGGCTCGATTACTTACCTTCTTAATTATACACTCCGGTGAAAATATTATGCCAATTTTTTTCAGAAAGCCTGTTTATATTTTCGGAGGTTTCCTCATCATTTCCCATGTTCCCAAATGCCCAAAGCGTATGCGCAAACAGAAAGCTGATATTTTTTTACTCGCACATTAGCATCGCCGAAACAATACCGGGGCAATGTTATGTTTGTGATCGCAACAACTCAACTACAAAGTCTCTTTGCAGTTGCTATGGACAGCAACAGGACTTAAACCCGACTCCCAAAACCTACTTTAAGAGAAAATCTCAAATACATTTTTTTTTTAAATCTTTTTTTGTTTGTTTTAAATACATCTTGTATTAGAATTTTTATGTTTACTGTTTAAGCCCGCACTTTCATTTGTTATAAAACAATTTCTCTGACTACAGCAACATTTAATAAAAAAATAAATTAATCGATTGATAGTCTCAAAATTCGGAAGGCACTTGCTCTATTATATGAATGTAGAACACACAACCAATAATCGAATAGTACGTGCGATTTAGTTACCAAATCGAAATACCATCCCTTGTAAAAATGTTCGTAGTAGTATGAACATATCCTTTAATTTATTGCATGTCAAACGACGCATTCACATAGGATCGCGTAAAAACAAAATTTCGTTTGTACAAGCAAACTGTAATGTTAATACAAAATAAGACGCGAGATCGCCATCAAGATTCATAATAGTACCGGACGGCTTTACCTAGGTACGTTTTCAGAAAATGCCCTAGAGGCTGAATAATTAGAATATTCGTGCGCTACCCGAGTCAGATTTCACGGTGTTTAGATATGAGAAAATAGAATAGAAACGATGTGAAAAACAAAACTGTCGTATACCTTAAGCGTGGTTTTTGTTTTCAAACATTTTTGCGGGAACTCGGCTTTACAGTCGGTATGGTTGCGGTGATCTTATTTGGATTTTCTAAATGAAAGGTTCGAACGAAAATATAAAAGTAGCTTAAACACTTGTGGAAATAGGAACAAGAAATTAATTCTGCCAACAATAAATTACACTAATTAGCAGAAACTGCAAATTTCATGATGTCAATATTTAAAAAGAAAGATTTTTTTTCTCTCTTTATTTGGGACTACAAACAGTTACATTATTGGCTTAATCTCCAATTTATACTAAACAAATTATTTGTAAAGTAACCAGCACCGTTGTCCACAGATAAGATTAATAAAATTTAACGGTGGAGCATCGCGAAATTAATTAAGTTTTCATTTACAAAACTATTCGCATCCCAAGGTACAGATCTGCCGTTTATGCCGCAAAAAACGTATAACATATATTTCGATACTCTTAAGAGAATTAAAATGTATAGGTTGACCTCAAACTATGAAATAGAAATAGATATTAACGTACTTTCTCAGAGTGGCTTCAGGAAAGTCATCCTCAATACTTCAAGTCCATGAATTATAAATAAAATTTAAATTAGTTAAGATATAGAATAACATTATAATCAACTGGTCAAGCAATATCCGTTTAGCCGGCGGCCATAACAATAGATAAACTATTGTGTATAGTTTTTCGTTGCCTGACCAGTTAAACTTAAAGCATAAACATAAAATTGAACATAAAATTAAATATTGGACTAAGTCACATACTTGCATTATGTAGATACTTAAACAGCCTGTTTTATCGATGTCTAACTTGTTTATTGATTGTTTGTCTCTTGTTTTTATATTTCACCTTACTTATTAATTGTCTGCGTAAGCAATTTACTGTTTAATTGTTTCGTTGAACAGGAGTACCACTAAGTAATTTTATTAAGTTTTGTACAAGCGATGTTTACCTTAATATAGTTATTTACGTAGCCTTAAGAAAAATGGCATGTTGTAAATGAATGTTATTGTAATATAACTGCTGGTGAACTTATCAAATAAATAAAAAAAAAAAAAAACAAATTTGGCAACTAATATCATCTCATTACTAAGTACAGGAAAAAATCTGAAATGTATACATTTTTAACCGGTCATGAATACTTGACGCTGCTTTCTTATTTATTTTTTATATTTATTAAATTAGAAAACTCGATTTCTGAACTATTTATAATTTGTACCTACAAATTGAACGGAACCCTCGGTGGGCGAGTCCGACTCGCACATGTACGTTTTTTTTTCAACAGGACCAACATTAAAAACCACATTATAATACAAGCCGTAATAGATGACTAGTCACTTACATTTGAATAAACCACATGCACATGCAGAAATTATATATTTTTTCCATTTTTTAAAAAATAAAATTTCTGTATTTGCACCAGGTTAAGCCCTTAATAGGTTCTACATTGTCTACAAAACTTGTGCAATGAAATAAGAACCTTCTCTTTTATACGTAGCAAGTAAAATCCTTTTGTATCGCAATATCATAACTACACTTAATTACCCCCATTTCATAGTTTCCCTAGATCTTCTAATTATTCTCTCCAACTACATCACTTGATCCCGTCTCAGGGTAATGCTAGCTGTTTTTGCTTTTAGCCAGCTCTTGAGATAAATGCTCTCTGCACGGGAATTAAACGTGGAATTTATAATAGTCTTGTGTTTTGTTTACGAGTATTCCTAGAGTTTTACTTATCATCGCTTTTTATGAGAAGAGATTAAGTTTTTTCGTGCCAGCTCTATCTAAACTTCACAATGTTAATTAAATAACGCGGTGACGATAAATCGGGATCATTTATGTCAGTTGGAGCAGTGAGAGCTTAGTAGTCAATCACAGTCTTACTTCTGACGATCGTCTGGAGTAGTGGTTTGCGCTCCGGACTACAAAGCCCGCTGGCTATGGAATCCGGGTTCAAAACCCGCAAGGAACAAATGTTTATGTGATGATCACAAGCATTTTGTATCCAAGTCATGGATGTTTTAAAGTATTTAAGTATGTTTATCCGTTATCGCCATAGTACAAGTTTTGCTTAGTTTTATCATCATCATCATCATTTCAGCCATAGGACGTCCACTGCTGAACATAGGCCTCCATTGACTTCTAAATTGGTCAGACGGATGCAGCCTGCATTCAGCGTCTTCCTGCGACTACTGCGCTTGCTAAGTTTGGGAATAGATAACTGGTGTGATGGTGAAAACTATTTTTAATTTATTTATTTACATCCGTGGATCGTGAGTTCACACCCCAGCGAGTATCTCAGGATTTTTAGAATCTAAGTATTTAATATATGTACATTCAGAAACTGACTGTCTAGCTGAATATCATTTCTTTCTGACCTCTGAACTGTCGTAGCTCTTGTTTGTATGTAGACTAATAAATAAATAACTTAAAAAGTGATAATGTGTCAATGGCCAAGTTTATGGTTCATGAACAAATATCATACCATACGAGTATTAACACGAATCTTTATTAACTGTGATGAATTAATGTTCATTTTGTTTCGGTAATAAAGATTTTAAGTACACTAAAAGCCAACTGAAATAACTTTCTCGATGGAAATTTTGTAGTATCATCAACGTCCCATCGCTAATGGACACCATACATTGTTTCCGATGGCAAACGAATGGAATTGTTAACTACGAAGTTATTTAATTATGATTAAAATGCATTTCTTTTTATTATGATAACAAAATTAAGATAGAAATAATAAATATCGTGAAACTGATATTCTGGTATTGTTCTACACACAGAACAAGAATGAAACGCTACGCTTTTGTGGTTTTACATGTTTAGTATGATACTAAATAATTAACTAGTTACTTTAATACCCGTAAAAAATGGCTGTTATGAAACTAAATAGATATAATATATTCATGTTGTTTGGTAACTAATAAATATTTTGTCGTTTGACTTCGTTTAAGGCTGCATAGAAGTGACGTCATAACTATGTATTTTGATAGCTCATTAAAAGTATAGTAAGTAGACCATAAAGTTGTTTACAGTTTAGTTTCATTGATTTTTCTTTTTTTGTTTGCTTAGACGCATCTTTTGGTCTACAGTTTAGCACTTAAGTTCTATATGTAAAATGTATTTAGTAATCTGTATCCTGTTTTGTGTCTTTTAAAACGGGGACTGACGCGGTTCCGGACGCGTCTTGACATTGTAAGGTCAAACGCTGCCATTGGTTGATCCTGCGGAAGTGGACTGAAGGATAGACCAATGGCAGCGCTTGACCTTACAATGTCAGGACGCATCCAGAGACTCGTCCGTCGCCGTTTGTCACAAGCTTTACAAATAAAATTATTAAATAAAGTACAGCAATTTTAATTATGTCATCATCATTAACCACAAAATATCTGGCGAAAAGTACACAAAAAACCCTTAACAATCTTGAATCCCTTTGCCTTATTTTGACCAATGAACAATGAAACTTGATGCGCGCCTTTGCATTTCACAGGGACTGTACAAACTTGAATTCCTTTGCAAAAAAAAGTTCCTGACGTTAATCTGTGCGCTGGAAAAATGTACAACACATGGAGTAGAAATGTAACGAGTTCGACAAAATTTTCCGCCATTTAATATTTATCTTTGTATCGTTTTTCTGTATCGTTACTGTTTTTGTATAAGCGAGACTTGACATTTCATACTAAATGTAAGTGAAAAATCACTTACGTGTTTCGGAGAAAGGTTCGCAACGCTGCTCTATGGTACAACATCACAAGTGTGGTGCAAAATTGAAATGCAGATTGCACTGCATGCTTATTTGTTTGTTTTACCGCTGTATCAACGGCGGCTAATGGTTTTCAAGCACAACATTGTTTTCGGAACGAATGGATATGGACATTTGCAATCAGGGTTTTTATGGACGAACTATGGTCTGGATTAGCTTTTAGTGTTGTTTGAGTGGGATGGCTGATGGGGTTTAGTTAGCGGCTTGGTAAGTGCGTTTTGTTATAATAAGGATCTTGTTTTATTAATCAATGTTTAACTTGTATCGTTTAAATAAGTTAAGTTAATGAACCTGTTTTATTTAAAAAGTAGTACTACTAATAAGTTCTTTTTATCAAAAACTTTTGTCCTACCTAGACCGAAAATAGTTTAATATAAACGTAGGTACTACACAAGTTTTTACAAAAGAGAAAACTAAAAAGTTATAAATAAATTGTGAATTGAGTAGGAAATGGTTTGTTAGTCAGGAGACCTTTGACATTATGTGTAATAGAATGGTTATAAAGGTCCCCCGACTGCACACAATTTTCTACTGTACTCTTAATTTATTTCAAACTTTTAGGTTCGCTTTTATTAACGGCAGCCATGTTTTTTTTTTAATTAAGTATCACTTATATTTATCTCATACTTTTTTTTACAATTCTCATCAAAAAGTACATTCAAGCATATACGGTGACTATAAGTATTATAAACAGTTTGGTAATCACCTTTCAAAACCCTTTATTTTGATACCTTACTTAGTTTGGAAAACATTTTTTTCTTCAGGCTGCACACTATCATTAGTTCATTACATTATAAAAACTTTATTTCCCTGGGTCATCGCATCATGCGTGAACGGATGGAACAATTTCGCTAATTCTTTTTTGTTGTGTTATTTATCGCCAGGAAAAGGTTCTTTTTATGTTGCGCAGAAAATTATTTATAAATAAACTGAAGACCACGGGAACAAAGTCGCGGGCAACAGCTAGTCGATTATAATTATAATTCGCTATATTGTTTTTACTAAGATTTCTATTGGTCAAAATGGCAATGCGATGATTCATTTTTGTAGTTGGCAATTGCTTTAAATCTCAGATTACTGTATATTTGGTCCATCTCCTGTCATGTCCCGTGTTCACGATACACAGAACAGCACTGCTGTTCACCCAAAGATGGCAACACCAGAGGCCCAATTTCCGTAATTTGACAATACCCGCAAGATCCGGTGACGATGGCGATCCGCTCCCGGTAGCATTACGGTCACAAACGGTTCTTGTAAACTTTTAATTTGACGTAAATTTATCAAAACTATCCCAAAACGACTCAAAATAGAGCAAAACGAAACTTAATTTTGGTTACTTCCATTTTCAGTCGCATTACGAACTATAATTAAGTAATAATGCATTTTTGGGTTTACGAGAATACCGTTTGTGATCGTAATGTTACTGGGAGCGGATCGACACCCTATTGACAAATTACGGGAATTGGGCCTTGGGCCTCTGATAACCTGCACAATGGAGGTTACACCACACACCACACTGCACATTTTTCCCGACAGGTGTCGCATTGTGTTTGGTCTTGGCCTTGTCATTATTTGAACAATGGTTCTGTCACTGCTGCCACTGATCAAATAATCACTACGATATAGGTTAAGACAAGTTGTCAAGCGTGTGTCAAACTTGCATATACTGGCGTGTACAAAAAAATCACTTTGACATTTGAGTGGACATTAGTTGACAGCGTCTGACAAGACCAAACACCAGATGCCATCTGAGATGAGCTTTGCGTGTGGGAAGCACACATTGGCACAGTATTGGTCACATCAAACATTATTTTGCCATCGAAATGAGATGTTTTTTGAAGACTGCTTGATAAAAACGTGACACAACATCCTCCTCAAACTAAACCACTGTTCAATGCAAAATAAAATCACATTTTCGGAATCTATTCAACAAAAGGTTGTCATTTTACGGCAGAAATCACATCAGATAGTGCACACGACGGGGCTATGAATAAATGTGCCGAAAGGGCCTCCTATCTGCCATCAGCCCTCTGTGAAGGGTTCAGGATAATAGTGAGTCATAGTGGTTGAGTATGTGTGCCTTTTGGCTCACTACCTATACTCACAGACTATGAGTGAGTCAAATCAATTGGCCTTGGATAGAAAATAAAATTGTAAACCAGGCTACACTCTAAATGACATTGTATTATGGTCGGAAATTTGCATCTTTGCGTAGCTACTAGACAACATTTTATAAATATGATTTGAAAAACCTTTAACCAGACATTAATTATATGGTTCCATGGTTCCTATTGGCGAAAATGTAATTTTGTCAATAAATGATAATTTTTTCCTTAATATATTTTTACTCCTTTAGTTGTAAAATAAAAAAAAATAAAAAAACAAAAAATAAGGAGACATGTTCAGCCCCATATGGGCCAATAATGTTATTATTGACGTTCATAAGTGGCAGTTTTCTGCCCTAAACTGAATAAATGATTTTTGACTTTGACTTTTGACTTTGTAAAATCACGTATTATGCCCACGGCACATAATCTCATAACAGAATAAAATTTAGATTTAATCCTACAATTTTTTTACCCAAAATTTACGTTGGAGAACAGACAAAAAAGAAGAACTATTAAAATGCAGTTGTTTCTAAATCTCGAACTCTTTAAGTTTGTGTAATTGATATGAAAAAGTCCCAGTGCATTTATTATTAAATAAATAAATAATAAATAAATATTGGACAACATCACATAAATTGCTCTGATCCTTTAATAAGTAGCTTTAGCACTTGTGTTACTGAAACAACGACGGTACCACAACACCCAGACCCGAGACAATATAGAAAAGTATTTTTTCTACATTGACCGACCGGGAATCGAACCCGGGACCTCAGAGATAGCGACACCAAGTCCGGTATGCTCGCCTCTCATTTTCATCTCGATTTTCATAGATCAAATACATAACGGTTGACAAACATAATACAGGGTTCTCTGCTAATTTTCATCTCGATTTTCATAGATCAATCAATACATAACGGTTGACAAACATAATACAGGATTCTCTGCAATCTGTTTTCTACATTGTCTCACAGTTTTAATCTCCCAAACAAGCTTCTACCCTGCAATCAATGCAAGTAGAAATTGATTGCGGATCGATTAATATTCAAACAACAAAGGCATCATGTAAATGGCGTTACACTTGTTTATCCGCGCTTAATGGTTCTGTGACAGACCGACGGACAATGTGTGGGGTAATGTAGGAAGGGTTGTGGAGTAGGAACAATCTATATCTGGCATGATTTGGTTTAAAAAAACAAATTCAGAATCGAAACACTTTTTTCTAGGTTACAGTTATAATGGGCAGTGCTATTTTAAATTCTGTCCACTAAAATAAAACAAAATTGAAGTAAAACTATAGTTATTTAAACCTTCATGGTCTCTTTCATCATCATCATCATTATCATTTCAGCCATAGGACGTCCACTGCTGAACATACTAGGCTTCCCCTAGTGATTTTCAGATTGGCTGGTTGGCCTGCATACATAATTACATTGAAGGCAACTAAGTCGGGAAAATTAACATGTACCTTTTTTATGAGTTTTCGATATTCATAAAAAAGAGATTTAAAGTAACTTATAACCTGTATTATTGTCTGAATATAAATATTGTTTTATTTTTTTCTTAGTCACTTCCACTAAAGTAATTCTGTTTTAAGAGCTCAGACTCGTAGTTAGGCCCAAGAATACTGTGGCGCGCAACAGGTATTCGCTTGTGCAGCTGTCTGTACACGCCGAACATAAAAAGGCAACTGAATCGCAGTTACGTAAAGTCTTGGTACAAGAGGTGTCACCTCATCTAGCTTTCCTACTCATTGTTAAAACGCACATAAATCAAATGTGTAAATTGCCGCCCGCGACCGGCTGAACGCAATCCCCTGGAGTGTACAATGGGAGTGGGTTATTTGGGCTGGGTTCACATTAGATTATTTTTTATTTATTTAAACTTTATTGCACAAGTAAGTACAATTGGCGGACTTAATGCTATACAACATTCTCTACCAGTCAACCTTGAGGTAATGCAGATACGTATAGATAGATTATGTAGGGTTGTATCAAAGTTATAAGTACTTAAAATATTATCAATGTTAACATTAACACTGTTAAGTTTGTGGGCAGCCGATGAATACCATAGTTTGCTAAAAGAGCTAAATTTAATAAGGATGGATTGAAGAATATAGAAATTAAGATAGGCCAGTAAAAATATAAGACAGGCATTGGTACCAGGTTTTAGACCAACTTCTTCTTCTTATTCTTCTTCAGCATAAGTTTTTCGTCCACTGTTACATACAGACATATGCCTCCTGAAGCTCTCTCCAGCTACCTCTTACCAACTGCGTTGGTGTTATCATCAGATCATTTCAAAGAATGTCTTGGTTTTAATAATTTTGAAATTTATAAAGATATTATCTGCTCTAAGTTGTTGTAAGACTGTAGCTACTAGTTGCTTCCACAGAAGACTATTTTCGGGTTCTTCATAGCGGTGTAATTGGAAGGCACGTAATATTAGTTGAAGGTATCTTTCTAGACTTTTGCTAGATCCTAAATACTAGCAGACCTACTTTTTCTAGAGAAAACTTTCTGCCATTATTTGGAATTTAATAATTAATTTACATAGCACGTTGAACTGATGACCAATGGGGCAGAAAGTTCTGGAATAGAGGTAGGACGTCCCCCCACAAGGTGGACTGACGACCTGGTAATGGTTGCAAGAAGCCGCTGGATGCATGCCGCTTTGAACCGGCCAATCTAGAAGTCATTGGGGGAGGCTTATGTTCAACAGTGGACGTCTTATGGCTAAGATAATAAATAATGAAATGTTAATTTGCATCAATACCTTTTACAATACAAATTGATTCCCCAGTTCCTTCCATTACAATATGTCTTAACCATTACAATATGTCTTAACAAAAGGTCATAAGCACGATGTTAGTAGGTAAATAAAGAAAAAAATAGGGTTAATTCACAACATGGGACCACAATTTAAAGTTGTCAAGTATCCATGTCCAAAAGTGTAAAGCATGCAACCTTGTTACATCTCTTAATGGTGTTCCGACAATGTAACCGAATGTCCGCAACAAAAGGACACCTGTCCACAAGCTGATTGCATCTTGATTGAACAATTTTGTGCGCAGGATTCGATTTACCGTTCTTTTGAGAGGAATTGTTGTGTTATTCTTTTTTTGCGGTGTTACCGACAAATCATGAAGGTACAATGTACTAGCAAAAATAATAATCAAAGCATTGGTACTCATGATTATATTAGAGATCTAAAATGAAGCGAGAATAAGACCAGATCATCGTTTTGACAAAAAAAAGCATGACACAAAGTAAACTATTGAGGTTATAACTACGGATTTAGGAAATTACAAATTATATCATAACCAATAAAAACCAACTAACTATAACTAAATCTGTATTTTTTCACTTAAACTATGAATGAATTATTACAGTTTTCACAATAAAATTATATAGTTTGTAAAATGTCAAAGTAAAATGTCATGTGGTTTAATTTATGTTGGCCATTTACACTCGCTATCACTATCATCATCAAAGAATGCATTACAAAGCTATCTTACGATCGTCGACATCAAAACCATGTCAGTATATATGTTACAGTTAAAACTAGTTAGTAGATAGAACGCGTTTTTCCTAGTTAGAACTAGTTTTTACTTAATGCCTTTGTTAATACTAGAATTGACTAATGTCTGAATCGAATATCAGTTAAAACTAGTTTCTGCAAGACAAAACGCGTTTTTCCGAAGTGAGTCAGTAAAAACTGTTCCGACCGAGGTTAGAGTTCATCATACCTTATTCTGATTGGCTGCGAAGCATCACCTGATCATCGTACTTTATTCCGATTGGTCACGAGATGTAACCTGATTCAACAAGTGCGGGGGAACGGCGCCGCCCGCGCGCTGTGCGCTTGCTTCGTTCATTCCCGCTTTGTTTTTATTCCGATAAGCACGTATAGGATTCATCCTTGCGAGCGCAATTGTCATGGCAAACTTAAATGAGGGGACGCGATGGAAAGAGGAGTTTTTAAACAAGTTATTAGCGATTCTTGATCACGAAAAAAAAGAAGACCACTTTTATATTATGACAAAAGAAACCTATGACAATTTAGTGGACGAAATTGAAGAAGCACAACTAGCTGTTCAGAAATCTCAAAAACAGTACAGGAGACTCAAGCGATTTAAGGTAATTAATATTTGTGGAATACGAAAATTAGTGACTAAACAGGAGCCCATGAAGTACTACTTGTATGTAGATGAAATTTTTGACATAATTGAAGCAGCTCATGTGGCCATCGGACATGGTGGTCGGGATAGACTGAAAAATGAAACTTCTCGAAAATATGCAAACATAACCTTAGAAATGATAAATATTTTTCTCTCTAGGTGCGAAACTTGTCAGTGTAAAAAGAGTATGAAGAAAAAAGGACTTGTTTCAAAACCCATAATACATTCTGAAATGAACAGTCGATGCCAAGTCGATCTTATCGACATGCAAACACAGGAAGATCGGGGATTTAAGTTTATAATGGTATATCAGGACCATTTGACAAAATTTGTTTTGTTACGTGCCCTGAAAAGTAAGAAAGCCGTCGAGGTGGCGTATCAATTGACTGATATATTTTTGACGTTTGGTGCTCCCTGTATCTTACACTCCGATAACGGCAGAGAATTTGTAAATTCTGTCATAAATGAGCTCGTTTCATTTTGGCCTGAGTGTAAACTGGTCCATGGAAAGCCAAGACACAGCCAAAGCCAAGGATCTGTTGAAAGGGCTAACCAAGACGTGGAGAAAATGTTGGCTTCATGGATGCAGGATAACGATACCACAAATTGGTCAAATGGTCTTCGGTTTGTACAGTTTATGAAAAATCGGGCACTTCATTCCGGTATTAAACAGTCACCATACAAAGCAATGTTTGGTATAGAACCGCGGGTAGGGCTTATGACTTCGACTTTGCCTCGAGATATTATTAAGGATATACAAGATGAAGATGATCTTGAAAATGCGTTGAGTAAAATAAATATGACGGATAATACAAATAATGCAGAATTTGAGCCTGTAGCTAGTTGCAGTGGACAGCATCTGATCATAACTGGAGCTCAACCAAAAGACGTAGAAACAAATAGAGAATCGCCAATTGTAGCAGAAACAAGTGATAATAGCATTGAAGGTGAAGCATCTACGACCGCAGAGTCTCTTATAATACCACCACATGGCAATGACCTCGATATTATAACCAATGTGAATCGACAAATAATAGCATCCAGAGAAAAAGCACATGAAAGCCTAAAAAAACAGGCCAAGAGAATGACATTGACATCAGATGCAATACACATTCCAGTAGAAATCGGTGATAACGTAATTATACAAATCCCTGATGTTGACCGAGCAAAAGCAGACCTACGTAATATAGTCGGAGTGGTTCTTCAAAAGGATGATCAGGGTTTTCACAAGATAGGAACGAAATATGGAACGCTTGACAAATTATATTGCAGGTATGAACCTACGTGTTGCTTCATTGTTTTATCAAGTTTAATTACATCCCTTTGTTCTCGTTATATCACTATTAAGTAAAAGCTAACTATTTAAATGTGTTTTTCAGGTCAGAATTTGACAAGTGCAAAGAAACATTTTTGCGTGAAGAAGATGTGCCGAATACAAATTTACCTTTGAGAACTGTTGCTAAGGAAGCCATAAGCCATAAGGAAGCCATAGGAACAGGCCAAGGATTTATGCGCTGCGTATGCAAGAAAGGATGTATGTCAAAAAGGTGTCTCTGCAAGAAAAGTGGTTATCTTTGTAATTCTAAATGCCACGATAGTTTGTCTTGCAATAACAAGTAGATCCTCATCCTATTAAATTTAAGTTTGACTGATTAGATTTTATTGTGTTAATTAATGTTCTTTAACAAAGTTTATTTTTAAAATTTTATGGTTGTGTTCTATTGATTTATTTGATTATTTTCTTTACCTACTTATTATTAATATAGTCATCTTGGCAACTAAATTTAAGTCAATGTTCTCTAAAATGTTCCTTTAGTCTTAGACTATTATTATTTGGTTCTCAGTATCTTAGATCTTTTCAATAAATAATTTTAAAACTTATATCTTGTTTTCAATCCCAAATCCGTTTTTCTAGCGCTAGTTTTAACTATAGCTCGATGTGACAACTAGTTTTATCTGAAAATCAAATATGTCAGTGGTAAATTCTAGTTTTAACTGATTATTTCTAGTATTAACAAAGGCATTAAGTAATAACTAATTTTAACTAGGGAAAACCAGTTCTAACGAAAAATGGGTTTTAACTGTAACATATACATATGAAATGTCTGTTTAAACCCTTTCATGACCAAAACAAGAAGCAAAATAAAACCTTCAATTAAAATGTGGTCAGTTACATACGCCGACCCCTATGGTCTGGGGGCCACAAAATCCATCAAGTGCTTTCAGTGTGGAAGCGATAAAACAAAATAGCGAGAAGCCTAATTCAATAAACACCCAATCATACACTGACGAAGAATTAGAACACTGGAAACCATTTTATTTTTAACCGACTTCAAAAAAGGAGATTCTCAATTTGTCGGAATCTTTTTTTTTAATAGCTTATACTATAATATAAATTTGCGGAAAAAATTTCACTCCTAAGAGTGGAATAATAGAAAATGAAATCGGTGTCCAGCAGTTAAATTTTGTTTGCACTCTTAAGATCTGTTTTGATTAGGATATATCACTAAAAATACCACCTTACGTGTAAAATATATTTTTAGTTTTTTTAATTCGGTTTTATTTTTTTATAATTACCTGGTTATATTTAGTCTTAACTCGCGGCTGCGTCCGGATTTTTGCGGGATTCATGACTATCAGATTGGTCTATTGAATGCGGCCTACGTGATGTGTAGCCGAATTGCCTAAATAGTAGTAAGATTGCTAGGATCCTTACTTTTTTTTAAGTAACACTTTTTAAATCTAAAGGATTTTATACAATATTTTAAAAAGCTACTCATAAATAGGTAGGTCAACAAGAGTCTGTGATACTTTGTTAAAAAAATCATTTCTCCGAGAATTAATTACCAACTTTGTGTAGTCTGAAGCTTGGAACAGCTCGTTTATTTTTATTTCAAGGATTATAATGATGAACAAGCAAAAGATTTATACAGCAGTCTATTGCTTTGATTTGCTCTAAGCTAAATATTGTACGGATAACATTACAAACGGGTGCCAAATTTAAAAAATAAGATCTAGGGAACGATATAAAGAAGCGTCTTAATCGTTATTATTTTTAATAATCGTATGTTACTAGAAAAAACTAAAACTTTAAAATATCCAAAAATAAAGTTAATACAGAGACTACGAAAGTCACGCAGTCATTCTTCTGAGGCGTAGGTACGGCGAGCCAACAAGGACCTTACGCAGTGCTTACACGGTGCAATTTTTTCATGAATGAGTTAAATTATCCACGTTTATTTTAAACAGCGGATAGGAATAATTAAATGTGTAGGAAAATTGTTTTGATCTTTGCATAGTTAAGTCCATTAAGTTGCTGATTCTGAGCCACTCCTAAAGATTTGGTACTCTTTGCAATGTAACCCAGTATTGTGATCGCGTTATCACTATGAAAGTTCAGTATACATGTGTAATATTTGCTCATGCAGCATATAAATAAGCATTGAACATTATCACCGGACCCATCTAGTCTCCGCAATCGTTGTAAGCATTTCCATTCAAATGAATAAGCTATCAGCCTTTGATCAGGGCTCGCCAACCTTTGGCGCGGCCACTTTAATCGGTGGGACGCGATAGTCCTTTAATTGAGCATGAGAGAGTTAATATACAGTACAAAGAAAGCAGCCAGAACATTTGATAAAAAATACAAATGTAAAATCTTTATTAAATAAAAAAAATTAAAAAAATATTTGACGACCCAACTGGCATAGTAATGTAATGTCCCGGTTCGGTTTTCGGTTCTAGTCAATTCAGAAATCAAACTTTTTTTAATTGGCTCGAATTTAAGAGGTTATTACGTATTAGGAGTTAACGTGTACAGGGTTTCAGGTTAGTTAAACTATACATTTTGGTTGAGTTGCATTTGTACTTTAGTATGTAATAGCTAAAAAAAATATCGACTTTAAAGTCCCTTAATAATAAGTTGCATATTCACGAGAAAATCCTCTGTTCATAATTTGATTGTCTGTTAGTTAATAATAGACCTTATTTATATTGTGGAGTATCCTTGTACTGGCTGTTAAATTTGTTCTATCAACGATGTATGCCCACTGGTATCGCTTTGGTAATATTGATGTGTTGATTTTGTACCCCTTAATGTGACGAGTTGAATTATGCGTGCGAATTAACGCTCGATTGAAAAGCGGTAAAATGTTTGTGATTTCTGCCATGAAATACTGCTTTATTTATATTGGAATGTATTTATCCTGTTTATTAAAGGTGTATTCACTGTATTTACTTTTTATGTAGCAACGTTTCAGTGTTACTGGCAACTTTAAAATTAACGAAATAAAAAGAGAAGTGCTAAATGTTACGTTAGTTAACAAAAAGTTTCTGCCCAGTGATCGCAATATAAGAAGCCTTAATATCTCTTGGTAGCCTGCTTCGCGAGAAGCCTACGTAAAAGGTTTTTACGGTTCCGGGCACAGAAAAGAAATGACACGCTACTCGGTTCCGGGGTTACAAATAATTAAATTCATTCACAATTAAAATATCGCGAAAAGATAATGTGAAAGACAAATGAAGATCATTCAGATTTACAGCTCTTATTTGATAATTTTAAATGAGAAAGTTTATTCCACGAAACAGACAAACATACAAATGTTACTTGTTTAATACAATGAGACTGTCTTTTTCAAAGTGGCAACTATTAGTAAGTACTTATACATAAAGGAAGTCATCAAGCCTCTTTGGCTCTTATTTGAGTACTCTCAAAGGTAACAAATGTCAATAACACAAAAATCATCATCAAAATTGGACCCTACTCCTTTTTATTAAGGTGTGTACTTCGTAGTTTGTCTCTTTCTAAGTACTAAGGATGAAAGCGTGATGATTTTCATACCAGGGGACTACCATCCCTTTTTCAAAGGACATACATACAGACACTATTATAGGTGACGATGATCATCCGCGTGGTGTATTATTTTGTATGGAAAAACCACTGACTTTGTGGAGTTGGGAAAGATTTATAACCTCTACTTGCGGTGTACAAGGAGACTTAATCTGTCAAGCTTAAAATACAAATTTTAATGGTTTTTATTTATCATTTAAAGAGCTTTAGAGTGCAAGTTTGGTGTAGTTTGTGTTCTAATGTTTGGTGAAGTGATAAAGATCTGAAATTATTAAAATATCATTGTATTCAACGCTGCATCGAGTGTCAAGTGACTTGTCTCAAGCAAGACAACTTTAGTAAGACCCGATAGCGTCTTGAAACCTGCTTCTACGGGAAGAGAAGAGAATTTCGAGACCACGAAATAGTTTATTAATTTTTTATTTAATTCCTGGCGCTAATTTCTGCTAACTTTTTTACTTTAGAAAAAATGCAGCTGCATACTGGTTATCGTGGTAGCAAATAAAAGTCCCCCTAAAGGGGACGACAAAGCAGTGGTGAGTAATTACAGAAAAATGGGGAATATCTGGGTCACTGTGCTAGTGTGCGTGAGGGTATGTACCCACGGGGTATGTGGATTATCGCTAAGTGCTAGGGCTGAGCTGCAAAGCAAAGATTGAAGGGAGAATATCCTAGTGTAGTCGTGATGGAAGAGATATAAAGAACGTTTTGTTTTACCCATATCTGCTTAGAAATATGTATGATAAATTTATTTCAAAAAGAATTTTCAGAAGCAGAATGCCTATCGGCAGTTACGATTTGTATGAGGAAGT
Source organism: Anania hortulata (assembly GCA_963576865.1). Taxonomy (NCBI): domain Eukaryota; kingdom Metazoa; phylum Arthropoda; class Insecta; order Lepidoptera; family Crambidae; genus Anania; species Anania hortulata. The sequence goes on along the minus strand of OY756408.1, from coordinate 16,314,763 downwards.
TTTTATGAGATTTAGATATTGGTATTATAGTTAAAAAAATTTGAGGTTAGTTAGAAAAAGTTTTTGTATTTGAGCAGGTGAATTTGACTTTTGTAGCTCCAAAAACAATATATTAACAAAGTATTTTGTGACTTTAAGTTTCTTCTTTGTCCCTATACAAAACATAATATTCATGCTTAGCCCAATGGTAGAATGTCACATGGAATTAAGACCTTGTATAATTTTTTTAAAAGTGTGAAATAAGTTTTAAAAAAAAGTGTCTTCTACAATTAAAATTTGCAACGTCTAATACCGTGATGGCATAATACTAATAAGGGTCGTCCAATGGCTGAAGTAATCATCATCATCACTTCAGCCATTGGACGTCCACTGCTGAACAAAAACCGCCCCCCATGACTTCCAGATGGGCTAGTTGGAAGCGACCTGCATCCATCAGCTTCCCATAATTACCCAGGTCGTTTGTCCGGACTCCAGGCATCATACGCTGCGCTTGCCGGTACGTGGCCTCATTCTAGACCTTTCTGTCGCATCGGCCGTCAGTTTTGATGTGCCCTTAGTGTGTGATAAACAAAAAAAAAAATTTTGTAAATGCCAGAGAACATTCAAACATGGGCCATTTGTATCTGTTATTGGAAATATTATGACCCTAGTAATTTACTCATACAATGTGTATTTTCGATACTTGATCAAACGAAATGGGCGGATACTTAGATACGGATTTTTTTTAAAAAATAAAAATGATTTTTTGACAGTTTGTAAAGTAAATCTTGAAGATTAAGGAAACATACAAAAAAGTACACCTTAAGGACCTAGTTTTAAAGTTACAGATCAAAAATGAAAAAAAAAAAGCAACTTTTTTACACAAATTTTACAAGTTTTTTTTTTTTTTTAGTTTTTGGTTAGGTATAGCTGATTTTTTTATCTTATTAGCTAGATAAACTGTTTAGCTTTCAAATGATACTACTTTGAAAAAAATACACCGTTTCAATAAAAAGAAACGACGAAAAAATGAAAAGAAGAACTAAAACTGCTCGGTTTTAAAGACGGCTGACAAAAAAAAAAAACGATTTTATTGTCGATAATTTTGGGTCTAGTATCCGCACATTTCGTTTGATCAAGTATCGAAAATACATATTGTATAGTGATAATACCTTCTTGAAGTGGCTTCCAAAATATTGATACTTTGAAAATTCAAGTCACTAACGTACACTATTCGACAATCGTCTGGTGTAGTGGTTCGCGCTCCGGACTGCAAAGCGCGGTTGCGGGTTCGAATCCCGCAAAGGAGCAAATGTTGTATGATAAACACGAGCTCCTAAGTCATGGATGCTTATAAAACGTATTAACGTATGTTTATCCGTTATCTAGTCGCCATAGTAAAAGCTATGCTGAGTTTGGGGCTAGATAATTGGTGTGATAGTGGAAACAATTTATTTATTTATTCTAAAATATAAGCTTAAATGGAAACATGTTAACTGCACAGTTTAATCTGTAGAGTGAAACTATCTAGCTCTAAACAAAGCCAACATCCAAACATTGTTTGTTTCAAATCTAACCCTCAATCGTATAACTCATTCGCACATACAATCCAACACCTCTCCGTCGAAACGACGCAAACCCCTTTAGCGCGCCTGTCGAAACGCCCAATGACGTCATCCCGCCAGAGATGGATTCCGACCATAATTTCTGGACGCCAATGCCTTTAATATAAAACAAATGACAGTCGACACAAGCCGTACAATCGAGTAGTTTATCACCCATTGCAGGTTTTGGTCTGGATGTATGTGAAAAGGTAGATATAAATGCAGCAATGTTTGCCGTGTGTAGGAGAGAGTCGAACAGTGTTGTGACGAAATTGGCGATTGACGTGGACCATTTAGGGTCATCCTGTGCCTGATGGACAGACATTACACTGTCTGCGTGGCCCCGCGTTCCATTTGTTTGGGCGTGTAATTTTGCAAATGAACGCGGTGACGGACGAAAAAATGACAATGGTTTTAGAAAAAAAAGGTATTTTTAAATTTCGGTAATCTAAGCGGTTTGCGCTAAAGGATGGGACGAAAACACAATAGAGGATTGTTTAAATGCCTGTCGGTGATGTGGATGGAAATCATATTGTTAGGTTGCGATGTTTACTCAATTTTTTTGAATAATAACAAAAAAATAATACCTAGTATTGTTGTTGTAGTAGTAAGTCACTATATGATGTAGGACAGGCCTCAAGGTACTTATAAAGATTCGGTAGAACCAACGCATTCGCGGCTAGCCTATTAGGCTAGTTTCCTGGGTCAAAAAAAGATTATTCTATTTAATCCGTCAGTTAGATTATCAAAAAATATTAGACACTTATTTTGTCTTTTGTCAATCAAACAAAAAATGACGAAGATAAAGCCCATCAAAGTTAGCACGTGACATCACGCCTTGCTAGAAAGTGTCGCAAGGCGTGACGTTACGCGGAACTTTAACGGGCTATATCTTTATAATTTTTGTTTGATTGAAAAAATAAAAAATACGTGTCCAATATTTTCTGTTAATCCAACTGACGGACTAATTAGATTTTTTTAGGAAACTAGCCCATTACGATCTACGCAATATAGAGCCTAATTTTTTTCTGAAAATTTTTATTCGACTCATGTCATTTTATTGAATTGTCCAACATCTCACGCTCTGATCCTAAGGTAAGTCGAAAGCTAAGGCACTTGTGTCGTAGAAATAAGAAACAACCACGGTACCACAACACTCAGCCCGCGACAACAAAGAAAAGTTCGTTTTCTACCCGACCAAGAATCGAACCCGGGAACTCAGAGATGGCGACGCCAAGATTGGCGTACTAGCCAGCTAGCTAGCTACGGAGTCCGTCAAAGAAAGAAATACAATTAACTAGCTGTTACCCGCGATTTCGTACGCGTGGTCTTCAGTTTAATCATAATAATTTTCTGCGCAACTTTCTTAATTTTTTCTTTCTAACCTGACAATAAATAACACAAAAAAAAATTAGTAAAATCGTTCACGCTTAATGCGATGACCAAGGGAAATAGAGATTCATTTTTATATATATATAGATTACACGTGGTAAAGTATTGAATTAGAATTCGAATGCTTTAAACATTATATTAAGTACGTCTTCTAATCGCGACAGTCAATCCGCCTGATGGTTCGAAGGTTAGCTAAAATTATTTATTTCTAATTTATAAGACAAAAGAAAACCTCTCTTGTACACCTGGTCAATTAAATTGAAGGTTACACAAGCTTTTGCAACAAGTTTCCAGCATGCAATTTATTTAAACATCTTTATTATTTAGCAACCAGCGAATATAAAGTAATTTCACGGAACAATAAAACCCCGCTGCGTCATCCCGGTGTAAATTCTGCTTTTACTCCAGCTGTGGTATTAACCTTGAACTAGAGTTAGTTCTAGGATATCAGCAGATCAGAAAGAACCTTGGCCGTGACCGTGAGATACGGGTAGTTACCTACTCGTGTTTTGTGTTGGTGAAAAAAATATTATGAAAACTGAAAAAAAAAACAGTGGCATGGACAAGTTTAGTATCACTCAAGAAGTTATTTTGTAAAGTTTTACTATTAAAAATGATGATGTTTTCAGTATTTGTTGTGTACAGTACCAATATAGGACACCTATCTAAAAATCGTAATGTCATATTAAGGTCATGTTGATGTTACGTTCGATAGGATGTTGTATTGATTTGTAGTCGTGTGTCAACATGTCCCATTATCATAAACTACCTACTTACTTAATAACAATTTCCCATGATCAGAAATAATTGAATGAACCTATTATTTTAGTTTTTCTAGTTCGTCTTCATCGAATATTAAGTTTAATTAATTCCTATTCCTAAAAACTATGAGAATTACTTTATGAATAGATTGTTTGGGATGTAAAGATTACGAGAGCGTGCCGTACCATGAATCACGATACCACATCGTGTTGTCAGTCTTAACAATAGACATTAGTAGTAGTTTTACTCGACGTGACTTCGTACCAACGACAATGTGGTGCGATGCAATACCTTGCTATAATAATGTGTGTTGGCCCTTATAGTGAGCCGGATAAATGGAAATATCCGACTCAGTCTTAGCAAGCTTTAAAAAAGGAATCGTTTACGTTTTTAAAATTTTATCAATTTACCCATCGGTAAACTCCAGTTGGGAACAACCCGCCAGTTTTCCTTGACATTCACCCAAGGTTCTGAATATAGACACCCACGCAGTAATTTTATCTTACACGAGTTTACTGTAGCTCTTATTTCTTATAGAGTAAGCGCTTAAATCCTTCAGCTGGAACTAAATCTATTCATGTGAAATTAATGCAACATGACAAAGTCGGGAAGAGAAAACTATGAGAAAATGTTTAGGTTAGTATGCTTTGAATATAAAACGTATAGAACCGATTGCAAAGTAGGGCGTATAGTTTACTATAGTATCCCGCCCCGGCTTCTCACGGTAATACACAATCCTCCGTCGTAAATCAGTATCTCAATACACATTGAATGCTATGGAACTGCCGATTATCTATTGTGTCTAGTTTAGAGTTGTAAAGTGTTCGTCACGTTATAAATGTCTGACCAATATGACCGAGAAAATTGGACATTTTCTCAATGTGACCGGACATTTTGAACATTTATTGTCACTAACGTCACAATCAATTCTATTGACAAACTATAAAAATAAAAAATTGGTCTCAAATAAGTGCATTATTATAAGAAAGACAGGCTTTAGTAGTGATGATCTATAACAAAATGAAATTTCTAAAATTAATTTATCTTTCTGCATGAACAAGCTAAAAAGCGTCGTATGTTGTGAGTTTTTTTTGAGTTCAATCCAGATCCAATTACATGTTTTATTGTCAAATACTTAACATTTAAGACTTACTTTAGATGAAGTCTTCTTTTTTAAAATTTATACTAAAAAAAAATGTGACCATCGTGACAATAAATGTCCAATGTGACAAAGCATTTATCATAAATGACGGACGCTTATAGCATATGACCGTCAATTTCCAACTCTAGTCTAGTTTCTAGGCAGTGAGAGACTAAGATGACTGAAATTGCTACAGTTTCGGACAATAGATGAACAACAGGCAACCTTAATGATTGTACATATCTGTGAGCGATATGTCGTCTCGGATAGTTTTGGTTGTCGGCCCTCTTAACTGTTAAATATAAATGAGTAAATATTACAACATCACATAGGTACAGACAACAGCAGGTCAACCTACTCAAAAAGTGAAGTTCATAAAACCAATTTTTAACTTTAAGTCCGACACGTAGAGATCAACATTAATTGAAAAAATTTTACGTTTTGTGGTAGGTACATTCCTGAACATTCTTGTCTGTACATTGCTCTGATCCTAAGGTAAGTAGCTAAAGCACTTGGATAAAAGAAATTAGAAAACACGACGGTACCACAACTCCCAGAACAGCCACAATACAGAAAAGTACGTTTTCTAGATCGTAATTTAATTGTTTTTAAATGATTCCGTCGGTCAGAGCTACAACGTTTCACATACACGTATAAATATTTCAAAGTAGGTCATTAGTTAACCTACTTTGAAATATTTATACACCATCTCAAGAAATATATATTCGACCATTTATGTTATATTTTTTAATCTTGACAAGCATTTCCAAGATATCATTTTCCGAGAACGTATTTGTATTTCTTTTGACAATCCACAAAAAGGAGTCTCTCGATTTGTTAACAACCTCGTACAATAAAACTAACCAAACTAAACCTTCCAGTGCACGCGGGGTACATTATACCCCCGAGCTATTTGAGTAAGTGGTCGTTACTACCGAATTTCGTATTGTTAAATCCTTCGTAGCGACAGCCTACGGGGATGCTATATCCAACAATAATGTTGGATTGAAGATGTTTCGTTGGTAACGAAATACGATTGAGGTTTGAGGGGCTTGTGTAGTTTGTTACTTGAGAAGATATTTGACTAAATGTGGTTTGTGCGTCTATATAGTACAATTTCTTTTTTGATATCAGGAGAATAATTTAGAAAAATAATTCTCATAAACAAAATAACCTAAAAATAAAAATGTGTCCGTTAGGGTTACGTTTTCTCTCTTAACCCTTTATCCAGTGGTGGACATAGCTGCCACCAAATTTTGGACTTTATGCTTTTGAGTTAAGATTGAAAACCATTAAATAACAAGTGTCTATACCAGTAAACAGTAGTATTAAAGTTACAGATTATTACTAAAGAAAATAAAGTAATATAACACCTTCGGAGCATAGGTCGAACTCGCACGCATTCGGTTTTAACACTTAGTTTAAAGCTCGCATCTTTAAAATAAATTCTTACATAATGCTCTTACATATTGGACAACATCACATACATTGCACTGATCCTATGATAAGTAGCTTAAGCACTTGTGTTACAGAAATCAGAAACAACGACGGCACCACAACACCCAGACCCTAGACAATATAGAAACGTTATTTTTCTACATTGACCGACCGGGAATCGAACCCGGGACCTCAGAGATAGCGACACCAAGTCCGGTATGCTCGCCTTTCGGCTACGGAGGTCGTCAAATTATAAAAAGCAATAGAAAAACACTGCGAAAATTGAAATCAAACATTGAAAAATTGAACTCATTTGATCTAAAATTACAAGTCGTTTCAAAGTACAGACAACAGCTCGTCAATCTATCACAAAAACGTCAAATTTTTTAAATTGATATCGCTACGTCTCCGACCTAAAGTTGAAATTTGGTTTAATGACCTTTAACTTTTTGGGTACATTGACATGCTGTTGACTGTACTTTCAGAAAAAATATTTCTAGCGCGGTTAACGAACTATCACTTTTCAAAGAGCTCGGTATGCGTACTCACAACTCTTTCAACTCTCTACGGCAGTCGAGGGTACTTTGAATAATTGAAAGAGCTTGAAGAGCGGGGGTCGGATAGACCATGTAGGTCACTAGTGCAGCAGGGTTATGTTATGTAATGCGAAGGGTTAAAAGTGGGGAGAGGTGGTGTTAAAGATGTAACGCCTAGTAAGGACCGAATCATAGAACGACCGGTTTTATAAGGTTAATGGTATGCTGTGTATTTGAAATATGAAACGTCTCACTGCTTCCAATATTAAAGAGGGTGTTTTGTGTTACTGATCAAACAAATAGAACTTCAAATTTAAAGAAAACTTCCAGCCCAAGAGATATATAAATTAAAATCGTTTTTTTTTATTTAAAGGTATTAAAAGCTCTGAATCAAAGATTTTTTTCTGTTTGTAGAACAACATGAACGTACTGGACTGGTTTCGATGAAACTTTTTCGGGCAGAGCCACCGTTAAAAATATAGCTGAATTAAAACAATAATTTAAAATGTTTATTTTTGTATCTAATTCAAACAACGCCATTTACAAGCACTAATCAGCGTCGAAGCTTACACGTCATGCTGACATAGTTTTGTTTTAAATTAAATCGTTTACTATTTTTATATGAATTAAATTAAGTTTTTTGGTGAAAAAATAAATATTTACTTAATTATCATTTAGCAAAGTTTCAGGCGAATAAAGTTATTATTTCAAATTGAATATTCCAATTCGAATTATTTCCATAATTTCCTACCGCTGCCGAATATTAGGAAATGCATCCGTTCGTAAAAATTAAAAAGGCCAAGTTAATTTTTCAAAGCGATCTAAATAATCGTCCGCGGGGCGCTCTTTATGCAAAACGGCTGAAAGACAATATTTATACCGCGTACGTGCCATTGAGCAAACGTGCTCAAATGAATGCAAATTTGTGTGGCACACTGCTAAAAATTGGGAAGGACGAGGCAGTTTTAGCTTTCAAGGTTCTGTATAAATCGATTTCAGCCATTGGGCCTAACCATGAGATAGTAACCAGTAATAAAGCAATGTACTGAAAAAGAGTTTAGCCCAAAAACAACACTGTTTATGAATTGTGGCATGTGGTTTCAAAAGCATTCTACTTAAACCCAAACTGTCAACAAAATATTTAAAACAATATGATTAGAACTGTCCAAGCCCTACACAACGCTTTGAGCTTAGCATTTGTTTCAAGTACTTAAACTTAGGAGGGAAAAATATCTAAATTATCGAAAAAACAAACAAAAAGAAACCGTTTGATCGATTTAATTTGTTTAAACAGCATTGGTTTGCCAAGTTAAATGCTATAAACCGATCATAGCGTTTTTAAACCAACATTGCGTCCATGCGAAAAGTATCGCTGCGTCTTCAGAAAGCAAAAATTGGGTAAAATAATTGAATTTGCTTTCTAAAGACGCAGCGATTGTCGTAACAGCCACGTTTCATTGCGTGCTGATGAACCGTATTCTAATAAGTTTTCGTGCGTTATTCGTACTAAACCGCGTCGAGTCGCTAATTTAAGGGCACTACTCGCCTTTCTAGCGACATCTATCTCGCCACATACGGACTAATCTGACGTATCTTATATCGCGATATTAAAGTTATCGGAGCGATTGAACCATATATACAAGAACCTGACAAACAACCGTCGGGCAGTTGCCCACCAGACACAACACCCGTCTGGTCGGAGGATCCTCCCTTTTCAATGGGGGATGAGGAACTTTACACCCGGTTCCTCTCACACTCCACCCCCCCAACTGGTGACCCCGACGTGATACGTCATCGTGACGTCATCATCACTTCCTCAAGCTTTCGAGCAGTGAGTCATACAGCCAGCCAGAGCATCCACGGCTACTTCGGGTATCCTGACCACCAGCATGCAGCGGACGCGCATTCCTGGTCATCACCCACAGCCTTCTCAGCGACCTTGGCACAGCACACTGCACTTCGGCCGGTCAGCAAGCAGAGACGCACTTCTCTCCTGATCGACGCAGCAGCCAGCCACTACGCAGCACTGCACCACTCCGACTCACTGGAGCACTTGCAGCATCACCCCGACTCACTGGGGCATCACCGCAGACAGTTCCGACTCACCTTCACCTATGCGGCATCTGGTTCCGACTTACTGGAACATTCCACTGGCCCGGCAAGCAGCACAAGATGTATGACGACTCAACTTGTTATCGACCTCCGGTCTCGGAGGGAAGTGATGTAGCGACATCTATCTCGCCACATACGAACTAATCTGACGTATCCTACATTGCGATATTAAAGTTATCAGAGCGATTGAACCATATATAAAATAACTCGACGAACAACCGTCGGGCAGTTGCCCACCAGACACAACACCCGTCTGGTCGGAGGATCCTCCCTTTTCAATGGGGGATGAGGAACTTTACACCCGGTTCCTCTCACACTCCACCCCCCAAGCCTTAAAAGCCCCTTTATGCCGGCCGGTACTGCTAAGTTCGTACAAGCACAGAATAAATAATATAGGTACAAGTTAGTTTCAATAGGGTTTTCCACATTTTATAGCGGAACTCCAATCAAAATATTAGCATAAACGTCCAATACTAGATGTTCATGCGCATATTAAAAACGATTAGAGACCCTTTCAACGCTTAAAAATGACCATTCGTTAAAAATGACCGCTCGTTCGAAATGACCACTCGTTTACTCCGCCATTTCGGGGATGGACCACATTTTTTCGACGTCAAAGCAATATACCGTATTTTGATATTAGTCGGATTTGAATATGCATGAGGATTATTATTTCAATGTCAAATGCCGGTATGAAGTTCGTTGTTGATGCTTTTTTGTAGTAAAATGAATATGGTTTAAAATTTAGGAATAGACAAATTAAATAAATTAGGGAATATGAAAACATTTTCTTCCGAATGGCTTTTTACTCTGCGTTTTAAAATATGATTTTTTTTCAGCATTTTTGTTGACGCTAAAATCGAATTTTTTAGATAATTTTTGATTCTTATTTACTTAATAGGAAATGATCTTACAATTTTTTCGTACATGGGGTATAAGTAGAATACCCTATCTGAATCTATTGTTTTTGTTTATAGTGGTTTAAGATTCGCGTAATCTAAGAGTCTATTAATACCTATGCCAAAAATCAGTTCTTTGTATCGATAATTTAACTGATAACTATTGTTGTCTTCTTTTTCATAGTCAGTGGGAAGAGTTTTATATATTTTTAATATAAAGTCGAGAATTACCTTAGTAAGGACTGTAATTACATATTAAAACCCATCCCAAATTCTATAAAATGCATTGTTTTTTTAAATACTATGCGGGGTGCACATTCATCTTTCAAATATAGAGTCTTAATGAAGTCCCTCACTTAATATTTTTAAGAAACTTAACAATTACGTCAATTAAGTAATTATTATCAGAGCGGGTCAAAGACACGGACAGACAATCGCATCACCAGAAATTAGATCTGAAACAATCAAGTTGAGTGCATCCCGGAATTATACTGAGCCTATTAGCGTTCAGAGCGTCGCTTCTCTTTCTTAGGCTGTGGCCCAATTCAAAAACTCAAAGCGATCAAATATTTTTCCTGTCAGCATATTGAAATTTAAAATTGACCAAAACACAAAAAACGGCAACTTACCAGAAAAATTTAAGGTCATTTTCAACTCTAAGTCCGACATGTAGAGATTAATATCAATTGGGAAAATTTGACGTTTTGAGGTAGGTTGACGAGATGTTGCCTGCACATAAAATGTTATTATCGCTATTCGTATTGGTCAATGGTGAAGCGATACGGTAATTTGATAGAGACATAAGACTGCTATCATTATAAATGTTTAGAAAAGATTATCCTTAAAATATGGACAAAAAGAGACAGTAGAACTAGATAGTCATTTTGTTACGGTAACAAACTAAGGAGAAACTGGTCAATTTGACAAATAGATTTTAATGGCAAATGGAGGAGTAATGTGGATTTATTTTGCAATCATAATGTATTTTGGTCTAAGAGCCTGACTAGCTATGGCTTCAATAACCAAAGTAATTTTAAATTGGCAAATTAACCAAAGCGCTAAAAAAATGAATAAAAATTCAAAAATAACTTTTTTTTTATGACGTTTAACTGTCAAATATATGACGTTTAGTCGTCTAGTTCTATCATGGCCCGACAGAACAAGATCTTTAAAAAAATATATACAGGGTAATTTTTAAAACATCAACCACCTCCTAGGCTGATTCTGGTGCTCAGATACAATAACTTTTTCCATAGGACCAATGGGGAATGCTTTCCGGACTAAAAATATGTTGTGGATCTACACCACAGCATAGTTTTAGTTCGTAAGTAACTTCTACACTTTTAGGTTTGTGCAAAAAGTTTAAATACATAAATAAATAAGTTTTGTAAAAAAAACACTGCATTCATCTCGCATACGCAATTCGATGATTGATTGAAAAGATATAACCGTCGACCATCCTAACATGTAACGGTACGCCCAGTAACTCCAGTCTGTACCTACCTCATCATTTGCCTGCCCTGTTCCCCGGTCATCTGGGGCCGGCGCAGTATGTTTTTCTCTTCCATGCAATCCGGTCACTCGTCATTGAGTCATTCACTCCCTTTTAAGTCATATCTCTCCTCACACAATCCATCCATCTCTTCTTAGGTCGTCCTCTACTTCTCCACCCATCAATATTCATGTCCATCACTCTTCTCGTAACGTGCTCTTCTTCCCTTCTCATCACATGTCCATACCAAGACAAACGGTGTCCTTTCTTTTTCTTTTTTTCTTTTCCAGTCTGTACATACCTAAATATTTTATTTTCCACTTCGTTCCCGCTCCCGCTCATAGCTTGCACTTGCACCATACCATCGTTCGTCTATTTATCAACGTCGCGTCTTGTCACCCGTGCGATTACATCGCGACGTCTCATTCTGTAAGAGATTTACTTATAACCCGCCTTTTGATTCGAACATCATTAATTAACATCAGGTTTATCTGTCGCGCCGTGTCTTGGGTTTATAATTAATATATTTTTGTTTCCTATTTTATTGTAATTTAAAAAAAAAGATAATACTAGAGCTAACATACAATAACGTTTACTTTAAGACCAACAAAGAAATATTTAAAAAAAATTGTCTATCTAACCTAATAAAGCAAGATCCCAGGGCCGCCAAATATTTTTTATATTCTAAGTAACTGTAGCGACATCTATCTCGCCACATACAAACTAAACTGACGTATCCTACATCGCGATATTAAAGTTATCGGAGCGATTGAAGCATATATACAAGGACCCGACAACAACCGTCGGGCAGTTGCCCACCAGACACAACACCCGTCTGGTCGGAGGATCCTCCCTATTCAATGGTGGATGAGGAACAACTCAACACCCTGTTCCTCTTACACCCCCAAATAACAAGATGTATCAAATTGAGTAGTGTTAATATTAATTAAGTGCACTGTGATCGTGTAGCCAGCCAGTTTGTGCCAACAGAAAACTTTTAGGAACCTGGTTCTAAAGTTACGTAAAAACATAAACAACACAATTTAAATGTTGTTATCAGTATGAGCGCGAAGATTTGTGATCAGTTTCGCCCTAGCTGTTTACAATTATTGAAATAGTTCCCTGAATACAATAAATAAAAATCAAGTCTCAGATTATGAGTCAGATCACGTTATTTTGGTGGAAATTACCACAGAACAGGAATGACATGCTAAGCTCCGTGGAAATTTCCGCTGATAGAAAGTGTGAGATGGTTTTTTTGCGATTGCGATGTTAACAACTTTCTCTTTAGGACTAACCTAAAGTGAAAGTCTTTAATGTGATCAGTAGAATCACCCCTTCAATATCAGGCTATTTGTTACGTTGTAAATAGTAATTAAAACCATAAAATACATTTCTGCAAATAGGCCCTTAATAAGTCAAATTTTGTTGTTTACCTACAAACTGCTTATGCCATTAGAAAGAAAGAAAGAAAGAAAAGACATTTAATATACATTGGACATCACACACAAATAGTACAAATGACACAAAAACAATATTTAAATTAAAACAAAAAACAAACAAGTAATAAAAACAAAAAAATAATAATTGAAAAACGAGTAAACCAAGCGGTGCCTCTATGTGCCTGTGATGTCCGGGGTAATGGGACCTCACTCAGCTTGAGCCACGGCCTGAGTAGGCCTTAAATAGGCATTAGATAAAATAGCACTAGAAAATTGTGGTATCGATTTTCTGACAGCACCATATTTATTAAATTTTATATCCATAATTATTCTAACATAAAGGTACCTTTTTCGGCTTTATAAGGTCATCATAACAACACCCTCTACAGGACCTGGACCGTGGCTGAAAGAGAGGATTGGAATGTAAAATTTTAAAACATAGAAAATCGTTTTCGTATTTTGCATATTCGCAAGATAACGGAACCATAAAACTTGTATAGGTGTTTTATTATTCGTCTCGAACAAGGCATCGCACTCCCAGATAAGTCGGGCGTGGACGATAAAAGCGAACCGATCGAGTCGTCAATATGGCATTCTTAGCCGATTTCAGGAAAGGAGTATTGCTTATTTACGACGCTATACTGGAGGACGTGTGATGGCTTAGCATTTATTTTTGCTATTTCTGAAACTTTTCTATATCTTTATGGACGATTCTGCGCTCAACTACAAAGCCAGGCGGTTGCAGGTTCGAGTCCCGTAAGAGGCAAATGATATTTTTATATATTTTTTAATTTAATTTATTTAGGACAACCAACAAAGCATACACCACACATTTACACACTTAAAATTAAAATACATATTTACAGTGTTGCCTTACATATAGGCTGCCACGACATTCAATTCATTATGTGATGAACTCGTCAACATCCAAGCGGTCTCATGACACCGCATAACAATGAAATTACCATTGTGTCTCGATTAAAGATACTTGATGAGTAGTTTATCCGTTACCTAGTCGCCATAGTAAAAGCTTAGCTTAGTTCGGGGTGAGTAGATAATTGGTGATATTGTTAAAACAATGTATTTATTACCTGAGCCACAGAAACGCCCCTCAAAATAAATGCAAAAAAAAACACTTAAGCTATTTTAATTCTTCAGAAATTTACAATTTTTATTTATATGCATCAGTAATCAGTACCAGCAAGCGCAGCGTAGGACGTCCACCACAAACGACCTGGTAAAGGTTGCAGGGAGACGCCAGCGTCTCCAGCCTGCATCCAGATGCAGGCCGCTTCCCACCGGCCAATCTGGAAAGCAATGAGGAAGGCCTATGTTCATCAATGAAATGATGATGATTATGATGAATCAGAATCAGTTATCCGATTGCGATGAAACTTGGTAAGTTATTGTGGGCATGCTGGTTACTAAATATTTAAAAAACCACGCGAAAGAAGTCGCAGGTAATAGCTAGTATTATTTGAACCACAATTCCAGTAAAACAATCAAACCCATCAACCGATGAAGTCATTATTTCGAGCCAATAAGGAAAGTAGCTAAATAACAGGGCGCAGGGCGACAGATGGACAGACAACTATTATACTTGCATTAGCGCGTTGATGAATTGGTCAGTTTTAACAATTCCCGACAATTGGTGATGGATTTCAGTGAAATGTAAAGTGTGTTTGATTGTGAAATGGTATTATTATATCGATCAAGTATTAAAAAATTAAGGGAGAGAAGCATTAATAGCTTGTTTACAAAGCATAATAGAAAAATATTTTGAAAATGATGCATCACAAATAGAATCCAACATCACAATATCATCTTTTGAGAGCAGGGGGGGGGGGGGGGGTTGAAAATCATCAGTGTGGCCTGAAATCTAGTTTCGTTCGACATCTTTTTTTCCTTTTGTCTGTTTTGTCTGTCTACTCCTCAAATACAAACATTTTCTATACGGCCACATCGTTATCGTAAAAAAAAAAAAACACTTTTCCATACTAAACCGCGACCAGCTGACATCAGTTTTGGGAATTCTATGTTTTTCCCACAGAAAAAGTTGTCGTATTTGCGTTATTTCATTATCACCTTTTATTATTTATCAGGTATGCAATATTTTACACTAACATAACTCTCTGCACCACTTTACCCTTACTTCTTATCTGTCCTCTACCTGAAGATTGTCTGGAAGCGATCGCTTTTACCGTTATAGCTGCCTAAAGTAAAATCTTTTTGTAAACACCAATAGGCCAGTTTCCTTGGTCAAAAACCATTATTCTATTTAGTCCGTCAGTTAGATTATCAAAAAATATTGGACCTATATTTTGTCTTTTGTCAATCAAACAAACTATGACGAAGATAAAGCACATCAAAGTGAGCACGTGACGTCACGCCTTGCTAAAAAGTGTCGCAAGGCGTAACGTTACGCGGAACATTAATGGGCTATATCTTCATCATTTTTTGTTTGATTTAGAAAAGAAAAAATACGTTCCCAATAATATTTTCTGTTAATCCAACTGACGGACTAATTACATTTTTTTAGGATAGTTTTTTAAACTTGTATGGTGGCCCATTGTAACTTCTTTGTATATGGTGTGCAATAAAGAGTATCTATCTATCTTGTATACAATGTAATTCTTGACAAGCTTAATTACAGGCACATATTGTTATGCTAACGTGACGTCACATAGTTGCTAGCTGCCGGTATAATAACACAATTTAGCCTCTGACCGCATGCAATAGGCGAGTTAACCCTGCGAATGCGTTCGACGGGTTCTAATGACTTGGCGTTAGTTTAATTTAATATCAACTCGCAAGACCGGCGTCTTGGGTGCAACTTAATATGCTAAGGGAAGGAACACACTGTTCAGTATCAGTACGGTATGTTAATGTTTCAGTTAGT
Organism: Anania hortulata; assembly: GCA_963576865.1. Taxonomy (NCBI): domain Eukaryota; kingdom Metazoa; phylum Arthropoda; class Insecta; order Lepidoptera; family Crambidae; genus Anania; species Anania hortulata. The sequence continues at coordinate 16,299,068 of OY756408.1, read as the reverse complement.
ATTAATATACGTCGTCCACTGCTCAGGCCTCCCCCAATGCCCTATCACCGGGGGGGATTGCCAATACTCGCCACGCTTGGCAGGCGGCTTGGCGAGCGCAGTTTTTTATAAGATTTCCCACGAAGATGCTGCTGCCCGTCTCCTGTTGGCGATAAAGAAGGGTGTTCTTTACGGCTGTCATTAAACGGCTCCTCAACACCTCATCTCAACAAAACTAGATTTAATAGTAATTTTTTTGTGTTTTGTGTCTCATGCGATCGCTCGGCACCCAATAACTTACGTGCAAAAATGAAATCATTTGAAAAAAAATCTTTGGAATCCCAAATAGTTTATTTTCTTGAAAACAATTTTTATTTACAATTATATGTTTTGTTAGACCTTTCTCATAGTAAAAAAATATATTTCTTCTCTTGGAATTTATTAATTCATTTTAAAATGTAGTAAGCTAGCCAATATATGATATAATTACTGTTTAGCCCAATTCACAGAGTATCTAATTACAGTCTTTATTCTTACATAATTATTATGTGTTATGCTATGTTATGCTACCAGCATAGAATTAAGCTATAATTATAGTTGCAGTCCCCGCTCGTGTCAACCCTCGCTTACAATCCACGTATGACCGTGCGCTGTCAGACACAGGCGGCTACGGAAAACTGCTTTGACTTTGTGGTTTGTAAGAAAATAGCTAAACCTTGTTGCTTTCATAATATTTTATTTACTTAATCTAAGTTTTAAAGTTGTAAAGAAAAATAACACAGTTAAGGAAGATTCTGTTTTACACTGGATTTGTTTTAACGTTAAAACTGTTAAACGTTAAACCTTCAAATTGGTTAAAAAAACCTAAGGTGTATTTAACGACTTTAACGAGTCGCGCAAAATTTTATTTGTTCAAATACTTTATATGTCGTGCTCTTTGGCACTCTTTGGGGTTTACGCCCAGCAGTGGACTGCAATAGGCTGTCATGATGATGAATATTTAAAATTGAAACGTATTTTTAAATCATGCAAATTCATATTAATTATATGGTTAAAGTTCTTAATTAATAGTATAATTAAATCAAACATACTGAGTGACTGTGAAAGGCAAAACTCATCCTTTACCGCATCATGTCCAGCTATTAAGTATCAGGAACACTAAAATATTAAAACACTTTAATCAAGTTTTAATTTTAGACTCCACAAATTAAATTTTACGACTCAAACGGGACATCTGCGTTGAAGGGTTAACTCGACGAGAGACAAAGACAGCGAGTTACGGTTAATCGAATTAAATGCTTCTGTGTATTGTAGTGGAATTTATTTGAATGGCATGTCATTTAACCCTTTAATGCAATTTTGGGGTAAAAAGATTTAAGCTATAAACCTTTGGGAAACCTTGTAATTATTTTAATCACATTTTTGTTTAGTTTTTGTAATGTTATTTAGTTATTTTATTTTATGTCTCTAATATCTATTATTGCTTAACACCCTATAAAAAAGATATTTAACATGTCATTACATTAGCGAATTTTTTTTTAAATTTTGCGACAGTTATTGATCATTTAAGACAATTCATGCCTCTAATTTACAGATAAAGTGTATTTTTTAAATTGAATCAAAGATGAAACAAAAAACAGACGCAGTCAAAAATATTACAGCCGTTTAGGACCTCGATTTGAATATTTCAAAACACAAAATCCGCATTATCTTTTAGAAATATACATAACACTAACAGGAAACGCCTTTGAATTTGTCAATGTCAACCGCCCTCCGCCAGTCGACCGACAGCACGACAAAAAAGAGAATTCGCGACATTTTTTTCACAAATGAACCGTGTCGACTCCGCTTCTCTTATTAGATTAACAGGTCGATTTGCAATTCCGTGTGTGTTCACATGTTTATTTAACGGAAATGAATCGCAATTTTGTATGAGGGGCTTGTATTGTTGACTCAGCGTAATGCGGTTGATATTTATTTTCTGGATGCCTTTGGTCTTCATGACCGAGGCGAATAAGCGGGGGTTAATATGTATTTACTGATATATGAATATGAATAATTTGTAGAATATATTATCATGTTTGAAGTTTATGATCATGCGAGCATTTATAATGAAAATAGGTATAAACCTAATAATGAATTTATTAATACTACACTTTTTATGTTTTACTATGCCAATAAAAGAAAGAAAGGGGCAGAAAGGTTCTGGAATGGAGGCCACGTACCGGCAAGCGCAGCGTAGAACGTCCACATACAAGGTGGACAGACGACCTGGTAAAGGTTGCAGGAAGCCGCTGGATGCGAGCCGCTTTCAACCGGCCAATCTGGAAGTCACTGGGGGAGGCCTATGTTCAGCAGTGGACGTCCTATGGCTGAAATGATGATGATGCCAATAATTAAACTTTAAGAATTTTTAAATGCAGAAGTATTCAAAAGATTTATTGGACGACCTCCGTAGCCGAGAGGCGAGCATACCGGAATTGGCGTCGATAACTCTGAAGTTCATTCACGGTTAGTCAATGTACAATAATAACTTTTCTATACTGTCTCGGAGTGTTGTAGTACTGTCGTTGTTTCTGATTTATGTAACACATGTGATGATGTCCAATTATTTATTTATTTATAATAAAATGAGACGTGTAAAAATAATAATAATTCAGCCCTATTTTCAGAACATAAATAATTTTAGATTGCTTCCATAAAACATACTTTTTTGACATAACTATACGTTGAAAATTCAACAAATAAAGGTACATAGTAGATACTTTTCTTTTATTTTAAACAAAAGCTGGTTTAAGTAAAGACGTTGAAGAAATTAATTTGGGTGAAACTAATTGAACCTTAAAACTACCCTAAAGATGCCAAAGTTGTGTGTGTGCAAACTATAAACAATATTTCAAATCTATTAATGCTAAATTAGCATAACAATAACTTTGCAATTTTCTTATCTATTGAATTCCTCAATGGAAATCCTTAACAAAAATAGATTTGCGTCGATCGGCGCTGTGGGTCACGTGTCATTTTGATTAGTTCACGGATTACTGTGTAATATTTTTCATTATCATAAAAAACAAGCAATCAATTTAAAACTCTAACTTTAACAATATACAGCTGATTTTTCAATGAAACTGAAAAAACATATTGTTAAGATTTTCTGTTGTAAATTAACCCCTAAACGCATGCAGCAAAGAGTAAATTCTGTTCATCGAAATAAATATTCTCGATGATTTTCCAAAACCAAAATTCTAAGCATTATCAATCCTTATACTAGTTTAAATAAAGTACATATTGGCATGTATATCTAAAGTAAAAAGCACGTTTAATCCCATCGAGGATCGAATTAGTTGACCGCCCGCAGTTTTTGCTACTCAACACAATGGGTCGCGGAGGAGCGTGCTCGGACAGAATTACCCTCTTGGTTGTCTAGTATTTTGTTTTCAATTTGCAATTTGTTCGCTAGTAGGTATAATAAAAAGAGAAATAGCCTATTCATTGTACCTACTGCTGGGTGAAAACAATCATAGTCATAATTTAAGCCCATTTTTAGTTAAGACAATAAAATTAAAACTGTAGTTACCATAAAATGTGTGTAAGAATTAGCGATCGATCTCAAAGGGCTGATTTAGTACAACCAAGTATTTACTTGGAAAAAACTTTTCTTTAAGATTTTTATTTAATTGATGGCTTCCCTATACAATTTTTAAATCTGGTACAACATTTTACTACCTAATGGAAAGCAACAAGCAACATATTTTTAAGACTGCTATTGTTTCTCAAAAAACGTTATCCTATTTGAGATGCAGAATCAGCTTTTAAAACTGTCTTTTTAGTATTAAATAGATACAATATTATTTCTAATCCAAAAAATCCAATCCACATTCGTATGAATGTAAAACACAAATAAAATGTAAATAACACTATCTTAAGCCTTTAAGTATTAGTTTACAAGTTACCATATAAAACTTTACAACACACAAATAAAACAGAATATCCGCTTCAATTAACAAAGTAATCCCGTGGTAATCTCGCTTCGCAGTTTGCCTGGATTTGCCTGTACTTTATGTGACGGCCGATAATAACTGTCAAAACCTAACGCGATAAAATGCCGAGTGAAATGACGCCCTCTGATGACGGCGTGTTGAAAATTAAGGAATGTTTGGTAGTATAAGCGATGCAAACGCCGTAAGAAAGCCTATAATGGCTGAGTATTATAAAAAAGAAAAAAAAACGTAAAAAACCATTTAAGAAATCAATTTCTTTGAAAGTAGGTTCCTTATTAATTACCGTCCCAAATTTTTTGGCCTAAAGTTCTTCGGGACAAATTGTAGGCCAAGTTAGATAAGTGTTGAAGACCGATTTATGAGCTAAACTTCGAAGCAAGAACTCTATTTTACTAAATAGGATTCAATCACTGTACTGGCTTATTAGCTATTATAAATCTTATTCTATCATATTTTTATCTTACTTATATGTATTATAAATACGAAAGTTTGGATGGATGGAAGTTTGGTGTCATCATGTCAGAACGGCTCAACGGATCCAGATGAAATTTGTCACAGAAAAAATTTTAGCCTGGAAATGCTAGTTACTTTTTACACAGAGCAAGGGATTGACATGATTTTTTCACAGTGTTATTTTAGCGGTCTAAGAATGACATACGGTACTTTTTATTTTGAGAAATGGCACTGTTCCTGTAGGATAGCATATCAATCGTGTCAAGAGAAAAACTTAAGCAACTATTTTTAATTTATCTCCTAAGGCAGTAAAATAGAGGGTGAAAAGCCGTATCCGACGCGGGCGAAGCTAGTAACTTACGTTTCCTATAAGTTACTGTATACCGAAAATAAATCAATGTTAACACCAATAATTTTTAATAAAACGTTGATAAGTAAGTGTTTAAATTCGTCCTAAGCAAAAATTCTCGCAACGCTTTAGGTATAATGCGATCCTATTCTTGGGTAAAAGAGACCCCATCTGCTCCGAAGGGTTAAACTGTTATGTGGCTATTGCGAATAATGAGGAGTGTTTAAAAGAAATTTACTGTCTCGGGGGTGTTTTCGTCACGTCCCGTTTAGGGTTAAGAATTGTTCATCTTGCGGTAAATGGGGTGTTAGGTAAAATTAAAAATTCGTATCCCCAAGAGGTCATACTTTGTTCCACCTTTTTTAAAGTAAATATTAAAAATGATAGGTTCTTCCTTGTAGTCTCTGTCCTCTTTCTAGGCGGGGTGAGACAAGGATGGGACGTTGATTATTTTTTATGAAATTTTAAAATTTAAACATTTATTTTAGTATATATGGACGCTATAGTACTTATAGGCTAGTTTCATTGGTCAAAAAAAACTTTTTAGTCCGTCAGTCCGATTATGAAAAAATATTGGACACTTAATTTGCCATTTGTCAATCAAATAAAAAATTACAAAGATAACTTCCCCTATACAAATCGTAACAGCTGACCGGTCATTGAGCATGATTAAGTATTTTTTTAGACAGTTCGATGTTGGTATCATAGAAAATGTTGTATTTGAGCACCAAAATCATCCTCTAGTGTTTAATAATAATAGTATCTTAATTCCATAAGGATCATACATAGACATCTTTTACAACTACCCAAATAATTCCCATAATCACAACAGGCAATCCCGCCGGCCTGCCACCAAACCTACATAATAACTTAAATCGTAAAATGTATGCCCACATTAACTAATAAAGCAAAGACTTAACTATCTCGTTGCTGAAGCCACAGTAAACCAGTTAGGAAAAACAGTAGACTCGCTTTGTGCAAAACAAATAACGCACACAAATACCTACTAGACAAAATGAAAGATCATTCCGCTAAGATGCAACCGTCTAAATTGTACCATTCTAAATGTATTTTATTTCTCTGTACTCTTTGTTTTGTGTGGTGTGCAATAAAGGGTAAGAATCTATCTATTTTTAATGAAACTGCAAATTCGCAAATATAGTGTACAAATTACGATTCGGTAAGGTAAAAAAAGGACTTATAAAGTTTACAAACGTCTTACAGCAATCCTACCATTTTGATCTGTTAAGATTTTATTATTAGAAAATCAGAGGAAATTTTGTTATTAGTCAACACAGTGTCATTAGCTTTTGTATTTCGATCGCGTTAGAATTACAAAAGTGAACCTTCTTTGTCATTTTAACTTATGCTTGAGCCGTAACTGGGGTTTATAATAAAGTTTATTGTAATGTTTTATGATCAATCTTGTAACGGATTACTTCGGTTATTATTACGAAGCTGGATTTGGCAGTAAATGTTTTGTTTGCAACTCAATCAGAGTGAGATCCGTGGAAATCGCTTTAATGTTTGAAGATGTAGGTACTTAATATGACTAGTAGTGTATTTACATGTTACTCTGCGGTAGGTAGACATCATTGCAAGAAATAGAGATTTTATGAAATAGATATCAATGATGAGGCAAACTTACACAGACACGTATGTTTCAGCTCTTAGTAAATTTCGGCGTGTCAACAATAAAGCACAGAACCCACTGGGGCGGTAAACGGTTTAGTTGCCGACCTGCGGGACTTGCGATTGTATGGTCCCGGGTGGTTTCTGCGTGACATAGCAAAGCAACTCGAACATTAGTAAAAAAAATTGCTCCCGGAACGCTACCGGTACCGCCTTTGTGGGTTCTGCGCCTAGTAGATGGAGTCTGATATGCGTAAGTCAGCTCAAACTTCCGGTTATTTCGGACTTACGTATTATTTACTTGACTTACGTATTATTTACTTTTTCAGACCAATTATCAGTATCAGAGATGATCAGTATTTCCAGTGTTATTTTTTAAATAGATCCTTTCTAAAATAAATAAATAAAACAAAACCGCTTGTGGTGGTTGTAAAAATGTGTATCTTTGTATCTCCATAAAGATCCGTTAAGTAAGAAATTCTTGATTGATTCAAGCATTATAATATTAATACTACGCAGATCTGATGGCTAATGGGGCAGAAAGATTTTAGAATGGAGGTCACGTACCGTCAAGCGCAGTGTGGACGTCCAGTACAAGGTGGACAGACAACCTGGTAAAGGTTGCAGAAGGCCGTGGGATTCAGGCCGCTTCTAACCGGCCAATCTGTAAATCTGATTATTTCTGGTTATGATGATGATTATAATATAAAATAAACCGTATTGATATTAGATTCACATAAGAAGCCATATCAAGCTCAGAAAGTCGGAAGGAAAATCAAAATCTCGTAAAAGAGTTAAGTTTGCAAGTACTTACCATTTCAGGAAAGTGTTATGTGGTCTTGGAAAGCGAATATTACCTTACTTAATATTAGGGACGTAGGTGTTCAGAAGTTGAGGTTGATTGTAACAGTAATATTAAGATAAGTCTAAGTTTGATCAGAACTTAATAGCGTAGTGGAGTTAAATTTAGGGTAGGCTTAAGTTAAGCAATGGATTCTCAAGGGCCGAAGATAATGAATACAATTTTACAGCATCCTATGTTTCGTAGTTAACTTGACTATCTTTTCCCCTTGAAGAGATTTAAACCAGGGGCGTAATCGTGATCTTTTAAAGCAGTTATTATTTTATACACTTATTGTTTTTTTTGTTTGGAGATAACGAAAACAGCACTCTACGTAGTCAAGTAGTGACGGCGAGCAGACTTTAAAAGAAAATACTAGTTATTTGAAGTTGAAATAATACTTTTATTTAATTTAAATTATATTATAATTATTAAGAGTTATAAGAACTCTGCACCACCTTTTCCTTTCTCTAATAGTTGTTCTCTACCTAAAGGTTGTCTGGAAGAGATCGCTATTAGCGATAAGACCGCCTAAATTGTAAGTATTTCTGTAAAAATCATGTTTAATTTACGTATGGTGTGCATTAAAAGTATCTATCTATCTAACTAATGCTCGCGTTGAGCAGACCTATAGCTAAGCGGAGATTCGAAATGTGGAGGATTCGGTTGTTGTGACTGAGACGTGAGGCGTGTCTGCCATAAGAATTGACTGGATGCTGATTAGGCACAATAAGGTTTTTGTTTAAAAGTGCATTTTATAGAATTCTTTCTACAGTGCTAAGTGTTGCCTAAGGGTTTGATATTCTATCGTGGTGACATAACTACGTACATTTTACCGTACCCATGTATCCAAACAAAAAGTTCCGGTATTTGATCAGTAGAATCACCTAAATGGAAGTATCATCATCATCATCATTTCAGCCATAGGACGTCCACTGCTGAAGATAGGCCTCCCCCAGTGACTTCCAGATTGGCCGGTTAGAAGCGGCCCGCATCCAGCGGCTTCCTGCAACCTTTACCAGGTCGTCTGTCCACCTTGTAGGTGGACGTCCTACGCTGCGCTTGCCGGTACGTGGCCTCCATTCCAGAACCTTTCTGCCCCATCGGCCGTCAGTTCTACGTGCTATGTGCCCCGCCCACTGCCACTTCAGCTTGCTTATCCGTTGGGCTATGTCAGCAACTTTTGTTCGTTTACGAATCTCCTCGTTCCTGATTCGATCTCGCAAAGAAACACCGAGCATAGCCTTTTCCATAACACGCTGTGCAACCTTGAGCTTTCTTATGAGGTCCATAGTGAGAGGCCACGTTTCAGGTTCATATGACATCACTGGTAACACACACTGGTTGTAGACTTTCGTCTTTAGGCACCGAGGTATTTTGGACGAGAAGACGTTACGTAGTTTTCCAAACGCTTGCCAGCCGAGTATGGTCGCCGATGGTACAATCCGTTTATTCCCAGTGTCTTATAGCTTTAAAGCCTTTGTTTTTGTAAATGGAAGTAACAAGTCAAAATTTACGCAATATTGATTTCACTCATATACCTAGATTACTTACAATCCATTATACCTAGAAATGTCCATCACGAAATCCTTGTCGTACCTATCTATCTCAAATTACTGTACACACCTGAAAGCATGTTTACAGACAGCACTTAGCCAATTGCGCCCGCGGCGATTCAGAAAGCTCAAACAGGGAACAATATTGCATTGCCGGTGGATATTACGATATTATACACTTTAGGGTTTGTGGATATTGATTAGGATTTTATGTAAGTATAATCTAGGTGTAATGGACTACTTGCTTTAAAGGTTTTGCTTGCCTGTGTACCAGAAGAGTGTTAATGCATATTCATGGATCATCATCATGCAATCACTGCTGGACGTAAGCCTTTCCGAAAGAGCGCCAAAGAACATTTTTATCCAGCCACTGTAAGCCATCTTCCTAAGGTTGTCGGTTCATCGAGCTGGATGATCATCTATGGAAGAGTAGCCCAAAATAGTCTGGTTCTCCTTTCGAATTGTTGCGAAAAACAAGACTCCTCGCATCTTGGACCATAGTCAAGCATAGATACTTATCCTAACTTGGAAGGGAAAGTGCAAGGAAGAAGAAGATATCTTAGTAGTTAGTAGTAGATGAGCAGGGAAATATACTACAAATTACTGAAAGTAGGAGAGGTCAGATACATAGGCAATCAGGCTGGTCTTAATCATTATTATCATATCAGCCATAAGACGTCCAATGTTGCATAAAGGCCTTTCCCAATGACTCCCAGATAGCCCGTTGGTTGGTCCCACACGGCCTACAACTTTTACCAGGTTTTCTACGTTTTAAGAACGATACGATGACTTTATGTGTAAAATCATTGCGGGGAAGGAAGAAGGGAAAATAAAAAGAAAAGACCTAGAATGTCATGCATAAACTAAGTGAAGGAAAACTATTTAATGTAAGTGTTTCAATGTAAGCATTGTAGTCTAAGATAATGTAAATAAATAAATAAATAAATCATTTATTTGCCAGAATATGGTTCAATACAAAGATGAAAGATATTGTTTTTCCAACATATTCTATCGCAATGCGACGTGCAAATGTGTGTACCTACGCGTGCTCAGTTTTTATCTTTTCTTATAATATTAATTTGTTCGATATTTTTTTTCTATATTACTTCCTAGCCTAAGAATTTTAAAAAACCGTAAATTTTCGACATTAGTCATACACGTCTCACTAATACTGTAAAATTGACATCTTTTGTTGGTATATTTAAACATTTACCATCAAAACTTTCAGATTCACGCTATAAAATCCAAATTTTACAGACCCCGTCAAAAACGCGATTAAACTTATTCACGTGTGTTAAACGAGACATAAAACCGGTAACGCGCTAAACAGTTATGAGGTTATAAAACTGTTACCGAACTGTACCGTTTTTACCGTTACCGTTATTGCCACTAACCGTTTACGGGTAAATTTAACTGTGACCACGTGACTGTTTTTTGAGATATCCGCCGGGTCCAGTGTCACGTTGTCGGCGTTAACTCGTTTATTAGCTTGGTTTTGTGTGAATCTTTGGTTTTATGGCAAAACTCTTTAAAGGGTAGTTAGAGGACACGTTTATGGATTTCATTTTTTATAAAATCTAAAATACTGAAATGTAATTTCATCAACCATTTGTGTATGGTGAGACACACTAGAAATTCAATTGTTATGCGATCTCATGAGTCCGCTTGGATGTTGACGGGTTAAGAAAGTATTTTTTCTTTCTGCAAATTAAAGTTTATAATTTATTTATAAATCCAGCTAGACAGTATCTTTCCGTTTTTTGTATTTATTGCTGGAGATTATTTTATTTTCATTTTTTTGACAGTATTCGACTGTTCCTAAAAACGTTAAACGGTCACACATGGTACACAACACTAGTCATCAAAAAAGTGACCAAAATTAGTTTTGTTTTTTTATTTAGCATCGTTCGCATTTGCATTAAATATTGTCCAATCATGCACCTTTAAAATGTATTTATCGTTTAATAATCTCTTTAGATTCTTGTTTACCTTTCAATATTCGTACTCTATACATTCAGTGATGCTAAATTATCGATAACAAATGCTTATCGATAGATAAAAAATCTTGTAGGATATGAAAAGAATCATCAATAGTGTCAGTAGAGCAAAGTGTAGTAGATATATAGACTATTGCTCGCTCCACAAAGCAAATAAGTATAAGAAGTACATTTAGAGCTGCATCATTATAATTGTGATATTACTTAGATATATCGGTAGAATTATATCTTTATAGCATTGAACTAATGCTATATTACAACGTTAACCGCTGGTATTATATTGTAACTAACTATAGCTAGATATGTTACATAGCTAAACAAGTTCCTTATTTTGTATCTGACTATCTTATGTTACCTTTTTCTAGCAAATAAACAAATGTTTATATTAAGTTTTTTGCTTTTTCGGGTTTATGAAGTGTAAAAAGTATACATATTCTTAAGCTATTGCGAATACAGCATACCTTTACCTTTAAATGTTTAAGTCTAAATAGTTGTACATTATACTTTATAATCTTAAAAGGTGTGAATTAAGGTACAACAAGTTATTACGAATATTGACACTTATAATGGTAGGTAACCAGTGATGATACTAGATATTATCCAAATTTAGATAGACTATCGATATTTGCCTATCGACCTCCGTTCAGCGAACGTTATGTTTGTCTTAGCAACGTTTGGTCTGAATTCATGATTGGAACATGTACCGTAACAAAGGTGAAATTGAACTCTGTGCTAATAGACTTATAGTTTACTAGATATATCAGGATATACTGGTCGTATTATCAATAATTCTCTTTGACAAGAGTCCATATTTGTCAACCCTTCTGCGAGATAGGAGATATGATTCAATACGAGTCAAACATCATGCATGGCCGATAATTCTGTTTAGGACGATATGAAAAGCGAGATAAGTAAGCTATGGTACAGTAATTTGAGTTAGAAATGAATAATTTAATTATTTGATACTTTTATCATTCTTGGCCGTATAGCCGACCATGGCTACACTTCCAGAGTTTACTCAAAGTTTTCACACGATGCTAAATTTATAATTCTGAGGAAGACATTATTTTTTGCTATGGGTTGTAATAATATGCTTGAATATGACATCATTTTAAACCTAAAAGGCATTTCTTGTAAGATATATCATATTCCATTATACAAAATTACACAGAATAAAATCATATCATACCAAATAAGGGTTCAGTACAATAAATAACGGTGACTTTGATGGATTGTGTCCAGTTGCCCTTTCCAACACTCGTTCACAATAACCTCTTATGATACCACCCTCACCTTTGTTACAAGCGAATAAGGTTTAAATTCAGCCCAACATTTATAGATTCGTAAATGATGTTGGCATTTTCAAATCAATAGGGAGCTATTTGTTTCTTTAGTATTTTTTCGCGACTGAATAAAACATAGGAAATAGTGTACTTAAGTGAGTAATAGTGTAGTATGTACCTACGGAAATGTAATTAGGTCATGTCGCAATATACGTCAATAGCAAATAGCAAGTAAGCAATATTAGTATTAAGTAGTTTTATATTTTAATGTGTATTTTTGGGCATTCAATAAATGGACTTCAAACGGTAAACTATGTTTAATTGAATCATCATACGACCCTCAAGCACCAACATATTTCATGGCGACCCTTGCCATTGGAACCAAGAAAGAAGACTAAATCAAGACCATTAAACAAATCAAGATAGAAGACACATTTTTGAAGAAAGAAACTTTAAGTTTGAATCTTAATTACGAAGAAACAAGCCATGGGAAAATCAGCATCCAAGGAACAAGTAGTAATTGCTCAAAACGCCAACGGAGAGGCTTCAGCAACGACAACACAACAGCATCACGAAAAATTAGCTATCATCGAGATATTGATCGCCGTGGTCGTCGTAATATTGGCAGCAGCTGCAATTTATTACTTCATCAAGAAGTGCAAAAAAAACTTCATTCGTACCATACAACGAGAACTGAACAGGAACAACATTGCTACTATATCACGCGCCGATCTCACCACCACTGCAGTCTAAGAAGGATAATCAAGAGGAGTCCAGGGTATAGCCCGGCCCAGGTGTCCAGGGATTACCCGGCCCACTCGTCCGTCGTCGCCAGCAGCAGCCTGAGTCATCATCGTGCGTCAGCAGCACCAGCGCAACGTGCCAGCCCGGTCCCAAACCCTCTCCACGTGCCTCACAACCAACTCTTCGGGTATTATGTGCTTTCAAATCGCCAGAATGTATGTAAATTCACATTTCTTATAAATTTTGTTTTACAGTCGTTATTATGTACGTAATTTTTATATTAAGGGTAGAAAAGTTAGATTATGACAGGTGTAATATTTGAGTTACATGAACTCCATAAAGCATTATTTTATATTAAAGATTATTTAGTAAAATTAGGACCTGTTAGGAGGCAACAGGATTTAGGACTTAGAAAGTATAGTGAAGCGAAAGAATTGTACTCGAAATTGGGGAGTATTTTGTCTGTGTTGCACTCTCAAATTGAAACAGAACAGATAAGTACCAGTGATATTACTTCGGTTCATAAAATAATTAACGAAATACATCTGATTTTTAGTAAAATTACAAATTTATCATTATCGACTGAGCAGGAAAATATTAACTTAACGAAAATGAGTACTAAAAGTGAATTTGATTTAAAAACTGCTATAGCTTTATTACCAATTATGACAGGACAAGAATGTGTTACTCAGTCTCTTATTAACAGCATAGAATTGTATAGTAAAATGATTTCAGAGATATCTAAACCGTTCTTGATTGAATTTGTAATTAAAACTCGACTTTCTCAAAGTGCACGATTACGTTTGAAATCAACTTACGATACAATCGACAATCTTTTATCTGATACACAAAAATAATACAAAAATGTATTACATTTAAGTTTATATAATTATTATTTTACGTTAGTTAAGTTACGCAGTGTGATGCTACATGACTTAATTACCTAAGCTCATTTCTTTTAAACTTTTAAATTTAAACATTTTTACTCCTTTAAAAGGGGAGGGAGAGTAGAACTTTTTCGGGGAGTTGTAGTATGTACCTACGGAAATGTAATTAGGTCATGTCGCAATATACGTCAATAGCAAATAGCAAGTAAGCAATATTAGTATTAAGTAGTTTTATATTTTAATGTGTATTTTTGGGCATTCAATAAATGGACTTCAAACGGTAAACTATGTTTAATTGAATCATCATACGACCCTCAAGCACCAACATATTTCAATAGTTTTGGTTACGGAATCGACCAAAAAATAAATTTGGGGAGTGTTGTCGTACATTAATTATTTTGGAAGTGATTCATTATTTAAAATACATGACGAACATTATTAATTGTAGTAAACAATAAGTAAATTTTATTTAAAAAAATAACACTGAAATGCTAAAAATAATCCTTACACTTAAGTACCTAATCAGATACTTTTGGAGTCGGTGCCAGCCGATGAGAGATTCAATGTTTTTGTTTGCACCGACTCCAAAAGTAACTGATTAGGTACTTAAGTGTTAGGATTATTTTTAGCATTTCAGTGTTTTGAAGTCGGTATTTTTTTTTAAAATAAAATTTACTTATTTCATCTATTTTTAGTGATAAATCCTAATCTAACTGCTGAACACCGATTTCATCCCCTATTTTCCTACCCTTAGGGGTGATTTTTATTTTTCAAACTTTTATCATAGCATCTTTGAAGTATAAGCTATTCAATAAAACAAAAATCATTAAAATCGGCTCATATTTGTCGAAGATAGGTAACAAGAACATGCTGCATCGCGATACATTAATCATACGTGCATACAGAAATACAGCAGGTGACTTCATAGCATCGATCTTGCGATTTTCGCTACGTATTTTATGCTAACTTCGAATATTGGGCGTGAAGCTGCGAAACAAAATAGAGGGGCATTTGCTTTTTAATATATTTGATAGGAGATTTTAGTATTTTAAACTTTCTTGTTACATTACACATACCTTATTTTGCGTTATTGGTTTTCCCGACGTTTCGACCTAGTTGCATAGGCCGTGGTCACGGGATGACAGGATGGTCACCACCGTCGGGAAAACCAATAACGCAAAATAAAGTATGTGTTGCATAATACCCGTTATAGTGCATAGTGTTAAGAGATTTTAGTCTTAGGAACTGTCTCATTAATAAAAAAATCTTCATTTAAAAGCCTAATTAAAAAACACTAAAGTGGCATATGTCTATCTATTCATTGCAAATAAAGGTATTGTCTTCAACAAAATCTAATAATAATTGAAGATTTTGAATTGATACGACAAATAAACGAATTTGAAATACTGGGACTAACATCAATGTCGCAAAAATATATGAAAATGTGATTTTACGTAATTCATAGCATAGTCTAACCTAATCCAACAATAAAGCGAATAATCCTCGTATCAAAACTTCGGGAGTTTTAACGTCTCCTCACTTTATAGTTTCGCGCTTCTACATCTTTCAAGCAAATGCAAAAGTCGGGTTCCGCAGCCAAACTTATGACGCTAATATCTGGAGTTCTGAGTTCGCGACTGAAACCAGAAAACAGTGATGTTGCTAGTCAAACATCGATAGCAACATAAAAGACTATCGAAAATCCGGCTAAACTTCGCCAAAGTTTTGGATTGATGACATAAAAAGATTCGCAATCATACGTCAGTACCATACTAAATATTATCGAATATTGAACTAAAACATAATATTATAGTAACTGGCAGTACTATCAATGGTATTACTTTCTCCATCAAATATCCTAACTATGGTTGGTGCAAAAGTAATTTAATGGGGTATAGACAGACAAGCAGCCATTACAGCTCACCATATTTGGCTTTGACTCTTATTTGACTTGCTTATTCTTCTCCTTTAACCGCTTAAAGACTCCTCTTTTTTATTTTTTAACGCAAATAAGCCTTATCGTGAGGCTTTATGGTAACTTTTTTGTCAATGTATTGAAGTATTGAATTTTGAGCATGTTGTAAACTTGCGACACAGTAAACATTAATATCCGTAACAGTATATGCCTCTAAATAATGTTACTTGTCGTATACCCTTTAACTGTTTTTTTTAATTTTTATTTATATTGGTTTTCAATCTTATCTCCAGAGTTTTAAGTTCAAAATACGATAACATCATATATGGCCACCACTGGTAAGGTTAGGTTAAAGGGTTAACTATCGATGACGAAACCATCGATAGATCTGCTTCGCTACACTACTCGCCAGGTTTAATATTGTTTATGACACGTTTGCTTTTACATCTCTGACTCCATTCAACTATTCCTTAGCATCAGTTTTCTTTGAAATAAGTAAATTTCTTAATGCATCCCAGAAAATATGCTTCTAGTTGGTATTTTTGTGATGATATTCAAAAAAGATTCTTGTATAGTCAGATTCACTTAGCATAACTTAGATTTAACATTATTTTGTTAAGGAAATATTACAGAAATAGGTAGTATTAGAATATCCTTTGAGTAAAAGCAGAAAACTTTAACTCTTAACCTGTCCATGAGTATACAGGATGCACAAAAGAATAAATTAAATAAATAATAAAGTAAATTAATGGTCATTAAAAATGATGTAGAGATCTCTTTATCAAAATTTGCACGTCGCTAACGATAGAATATGTTGGTAAATATTATTTTAAGAATACTGTGTAACCATATTCTGGCAAATAAATGATATTATTATTATTATTAATATGACACTTCTTAAAACTACGTAATCAGCTGCTTATATACAATAACTTCTTCTATTGAAGCACCATCGAAAAAAAAAAAGATGCTTCATACAAACTTACGCGCTCATCACCATTTCAGCCATAGGACGTCTACAGTTAAACATAAGCCTCGTCCAAATGACCTATCATCGGGGGGGGATTGCCAATACTCGCCACGCTTGGCAGGCAGGCGAGCGCAGTTTTATATCAGATTTCGCACGCAGACGCTGCTTGCCCATCTTGTGCGACAAAAATTAATCGTCTCTTACAACACGCTTCCTGTTGGCGGTT
This sequence comes from Anania hortulata, assembly GCA_963576865.1. Classification (NCBI taxonomy): domain Eukaryota; kingdom Metazoa; phylum Arthropoda; class Insecta; order Lepidoptera; family Crambidae; genus Anania; species Anania hortulata. The sequence continues at coordinate 16,282,235 of OY756408.1, read as the reverse complement.
GGAAGTGTATTTTTACCGTCGTCCCCATATGGCACAAATTACGCGCTATCTCGATGATAATGTATAAGGCAACTGAAAAAATTTACGATTTCGATATTGCTCTCCTAGTAAAAGTTGTTGCATATGAACAGCTGATCATTTAGTTTTATGGAGTGTCTTATTATTTTGTGCACCCTGTATAAAAGACAAACCTACTCGTATTATAACTTAGACCGGCTGCAAGCCCGACTAAGAGATGAGTTAAGATGAGAAAAAACACTGAAATGCTAAAAATAATCCTAACACTTAAGTACCTAATCAGATACTTTTGGAGTCGGTGCCAGCCGATGAGAGATTCAATGTTTTTGTTTGCACCGACTCCAAAAGTAACTGATTAGGTACTTAAGTGTTAGGATTATTTTTAGCATTTCAGTGTTTTGAAGTCGGTTCTATTTTTTTTAATAAAATTTACTTATTTCATCTATTTTTAGTGATAAATCCTAATCTAACTGCTGAACACCGATTTCATCCCCTATTTTCCTACCCTTAGGGGTGATTTTTATTTTGCAAACTTTTATCATATTATCTTTGAAGTATAAACTATTCAATAAAACAAAAATCATCAAAATCGGCTCATATTTGTCGAAGATATGTAACAAGAACCACAACCAAAATATTATCTGGGTATATATTTGTTGATTTTCTCAAAAAGTTCTAAATCAATTTCAATAAAATTTATATGGGACCACCTCTGAAGTATGATCTACCAAACAAAAAAAGAATCATTAAAATCGATTCATAATTGGCGGAGTAATCGCGTAACAAATATACAAAAAAAAAAAAAAAAAACATACAGTCGTATTGAGAACCTCCTCCTTTTTTGAAGTCGGTTGAAAATAAGGAGACATGTTCTGGCCCCTTAAGGGCCAATTATGTTATTATTGACGTTAATAAGTTGCAATTTTCTGTCCTGAATTGAATAAATGATTTCTGATTTCGACTTTGAGTTCATTTCATATTTTATTTATATTTTTGGTCATATTTGGCTATAAATCACATAACACAATGCCTTAATGACTTACATCGCCATATCTCACAATTACTACTAGTTGTAAAGGCAAAGCCACAAGTCATGATTACTATTTACCACTACCTACTAGACCATACATCGTTATTAGATCAGGCCGTTTGTTACTAAGACTTCTGTCGGATGAATTACGTTCCTATTTTAGTAGCTACTATCACTTATTGTTACCTAATTTAATTGAGAAACATGAAAAAATTTGGCAATTGCGAAATGATAATAAAACCCTTTTATTCTAACAGTCTGCCTAGCATGAGCACCAAAACACGATATGATATGATATGATACAGCGATATCGATATATCACTTACAGTTGGTGTCGAAACACCAACTGTAAAAATATCATATCATATCGCGTTTTGGTGGTCATGCTAGGGGGGCTGATCGCCTTAATTTTTTTTTGTTACAAAAAGATGGTACTAATAAGTATTCGTTTGGAGCAGATTTATGTTGTAAATAAAAAATTCTAGTCGTTAATGTATGATTGAGAAATAACCAACTCACATTTTCACAATTTTGTAGATTTAGTTATCAATTATTGCACTGCTTCTATAATTTGCATATTTTTCGTATGCAACCCTGACACGGATTGCTGGAAGAACCAACTAAAGCAACTTGAAAAAAGTCGTTTTCTGAATTGACCCGAACCGGGAATTGAATCTGAGATACTTTGCGTCCAATGCAAATTATCCCGCCACTACGGCAGGTCGTCGAAACCTTATTTAATGGTTAGCGTCACCAATAAAATAAAATAAACTTGGAAAAAAAAAAAAAAACTTTAATTAAAGATAAAGATCATTTATTTGCTAGAAACAGGTTACATAAGATGGTAGGTACAAAGTAGGATCCATGTTTCGCTGTATACATTCCAGCATGCTAACATTGTAAAAGGTTAATTAATAAGCTCAATTTTTGAATTCAAATATTCGCTTACAGTGTAAAAATTACAAAGAATTAACCAAGCATGCAATACTTTTTTAAATTTATGTAATGGTAAAAGTTTTACATGGGCTGGCAACTTATTATATATTTTTATGCCCATTGCGTAGCAATTTTTTTGGTATAGTCTTATTCTAGGAGCGTTATTTTCGCAAGTGGTCCTATTCATGTCGTACAGACGTACAGAAGTAACCCTTTTCACCGTGCCATTCCGTTGCCAATCGTAAATTTATCTCCCGCGCTATTAGTCCGATAAAATTCAACTAAAACGATAAATAAAGCAGACTTTGACGGATGACCAGTTTCCCTTGTGAAGAACACAGAAACAAACTTTTATTTTCGTCTCAAAAAATAACAGCCACTTCATTATAGCACTTATACTGCCGCAGTTTAAGGTTAAGTCTCAAAAAATATTTTTTATGAACCGACAGTGTTGTTTAGTAATTTTTGCAGTATCTGTGTCGCGTGGGAGCATTTTGTCCGAAACTAAACTTATTTACCGGCGTTGTCTGAATAAAACATTAGAGGAAACATGTTCGCGAATCGAATTGAGATCGGATGATTCATTTTGTTCCTTTTTTGTTGCGGTGGTAAATGGATGCCTGTGTTTCTGTAATGATGTTGTTAGTTTTTCTTGTAACCAAAAGCTACATTGGTTTGTTCCAATATTTTTTATACCTTCTTACAAAAGGATGTTTTTAATAAAAAAAGAACATGTGACATGAATGTTTGAGGCACAATCGATTAATCAGGATTGGTTATTGTTTGTAGGATATAATATACAGGGCTATTTATATTTAAGAAGAACCTCATAAAGGTTACAATATGCTAAATAAATCCATGTTTAATGGACTCAAAATCGATAACTTTAAATCTCACTATGAAGGCCTACTAAATCACCGATCAGCTGATAATACGGAGACTAGGGGAGAGTTTTAAAGTGATTATAAAACAGAGCAAGAAAACTAAAAGAAATACTTTAAGACAGTAAAAATGCACGATATTTTATACTCAAAGGTATAGCAAATCCACAAATCACATAGAGATCCACTGGCGGATCTTCGCCGATGAAAAATGTGTTCTCCGCAGACATTATTTGATGTCCACCGACCGTTCGTGACAAATGTTCGGCACGTATAACGACGACCTGTGCAGTTGCACCCGTGTTATATATTTTATAAATCGTTACGTTTCCAATAAAGGTTGCCTAGATTTTTATCTTGTAAGATACACTTTCAGAAACTCGAAATAAAGTTGATTAAGGCGCTGACTAGAGCCAATGCCCTTGAGCAATAGACATAACCATTGTTAAAAGCAAGCAAGCAACCATGTTTAAAGTCATCATTATCATTTCAGCCCTAGGACGTCCATTGCTGAACATAGGCCTCCCCCAATGACTTTCATCGGGGGGGATTGCTACAAGAATTAGTCACCTCTTACGACACGCCTCCTGTTGGCGGTGGGGAAGTGTATCCTTAAAGGCACACGTAAATAATAATATGAATTTATAATACGTCACTCAATATAAATAAAACTTGACCAATTTTTTGATACGTCAATAATAATGAATCTTGCCAAAATATAAAAATAGAGTTACTTCATCACAATACCAAGCGATGAGCAAAATCGTTTCGGTCTAAAACAAATGTTTGTCTCGGGACCGACGGCGTATCAGAAATTTTTCGATTCTCATTTATATTTGCTCCAGTATCGCTCTAGGGCCAGATTACAACGATTAGTTCAAAAGAGTTGTATTATTTTGAGGTATTTATGGGATTACCACTTGCCCGTTTTTTATTTATAAAATAAATTTGTTTTTACAATCACACTAATTATCTAGCCCCAAACTGAGCAAAGCTTGTACTATGGCGACTAGTTATCGGATAAAAATACTTAAATACTTGTATAACCATCTATGACTTAGGTACAATGCTCGTGTTCATTACAAAAACATTTGTCCCCTGCGGTATTAGATGCAGTAACCGCTGGTTTTGTAGTCCAGAGCGCGAACCACTGCACAATGCACCAGACGTTCGTATTTCGCACATACGAGTAATATGTCGATACCTGTTAAATTGTTGATAATTAAGGATAAAGATATTTAAGTTCAGAAGGAACCAGCTCCTAAAAATGAGTTTTTGTATGTATCGCCCTAAGATGCCTTAATGCAGAGCAGCTTCTATTTGAAAATAAAAAAAAAGTTTTTTTATTCTTTTTGCTGGATTGATTATAATTAAAAAACGATTTGTGTCGTTGCATTACAAAGGAAAACGACCTCGACTCCTAGGTTCCGGGTTCGATTCTAGATCAGTTCAATGTAGATAACGAACCTTTCTATGTTGGTTCGGGTCTAAATGTGAAAATGACGGTGCCCCTTGTTTCTGATTTCTCCAACAAGCGCTTTAGCTACTTACCTTAGGATCAGAGCAATGTATGTGATGTGGTCCAATATTTATATTTATTTATTATTAGATCCGATTGTACTGCTCAAATTTAAAAAAAATCTATAAAAACAAAACGGAAATCGCAAAAAAAAAGACACCGAATAGACGACCAGCTAATATAGATTGTAAAATTATCTTGTTTAAGGTTTCGATGTGGCTCCCAGCACCAGTAGAATTATCCTTAAAGTTAATATATTATGTTATGTTTATAGTTATTAATATAAAGACCTTTACTCTGTATCGTCAATACAAATATCAAACATTAATCGTCGAGGCTAAAATACTGCGCATTGTGCACACAAAGGCGGCCACCAGACTGTGAAATGTCCCAGTATTTGTCAGCCAGTCACCACTGTGCACTTAGCATCGGTGCATGCGATGACAATGCTAAACTGCGAACTCTTTCCTGCAATCCAAAGTTACATAATAACATGCTGTTTAAATAATTTCATCAGAGTCATAAGCATGCATTAAAGTACTGTTTTTTGGAAATATTTGAGCTACAGAAGACTAGTTATTTTGTACCATCGAACACATACCCTATACACCAGCAATGCAGACCATCTTTCTCCGAAACTAGTCAGTGATTTTTCATTTACATTTAGTATGAAATGACAACTCCTGTCAACCCTCGCCCATACAAAAGCAGTACAGATACAGATTAAAAAATGGCGGATAATTTTGTCTACTCTAAGGGGTATACGTGCTCCATGTTTTGTACTAACTGTGAATCACTTGAAATAATTCGACAACATGTAATTTTATTTTCGATGTTAATACCAAGTTGTGAATGCAATTACATTATTTAAAATACTACTTTTCAGTTTTATTGATATTGTTAATATAACTTATCTTATTTTCCAAGAAAAATGACATACATAAGTATAATACGCGACATAAAGATAAACTTGTCGTTCCAAATTTCAGATTGCACAAGGTAGGAAGTTCATTCATGGGAAAATGTATTCGTATTTTTAATAAATTACCACGATCCCTTGCTGAACTGCCAGTATTTGAACTTAAATTACATGTTAAGATGATTTTAATGAAAAAGGGTTATTACACCGTTAGTGATTATATAAATGATAAAAATGTGTGGATTTAAAACTGCTTAGCTCGCACCAAAACTTGTAAAAATATTAATTTTAAAAGAGGCTGACAACAGTGATCGAGTTTCTTGCGCTGCTTCTTCTCGGCACTAGCTTACAAATTGTCCCGAAGCAGTGGTAGAGCAAAAATAAAATATTGGGACGTGTAAAAGTGCTTTTATTGGCCTATTTGCAAAAATAAATTATTTTGATTTTTGATTTTGATTTTAACCAATTCTTTGAGTAGTTAGGCCCTTTATCAGACACTTAAAAAGTCCTAAGTTATACCTTATAGGCTTTAGATTTTTATTTGGATTATAGGAACACATATTGCCTAACAAAATCAAGCGCACGAAACTCAGTCACCTTTGTCAGCTTTTATTACAGAAAACGCAGTTTAACATGATTGTAGTAAGTGCAACTTAGGCAGTTTAGAAAGTCTTATGTGCTCTTGACATTTTAGGAATAATTTTCTTATATTTTTTTCATAGGAATTATTTAATTTAGATATCAAACTTATAGCTCAAAAAAATTACAAAGAATAGCATTTTGTTTAGAAAAAGGGTTTTCCAGGTATAAGTTGCTAAAGTTGTGTGGTTTTGGGTTGGTATAACAGCTTTAAATATTCTGCAAATCATGACACATTACTATATTCCCTTGCCGTATTTATCGTTCAGTCTTTATGTATATTTTATTAATAGTAACGCAATTCAGGTGTTTTACAATTTCTGTGTATTCCAGAAACAAATGAAATCCAATAAAACATTGACACCAGTTTCACATACGTCTACAAATAATATCCAATAAAACGAAGACACAGGATCATAATACAGTTCTAGAAAGACGATGCAATAAAATCTAAGGCGTGAAGCAATAAGAAAGACAATATTAATTACAATTCCATGCCAAACCATCGCTTTTATATCTCCTACCTTATCTTCAAGGAACAAGGTTCATTTTGAAAAGGGAGTCACAAGATGAAGATATAGTATGACGCTTTCCTATAGGGCAAGGGCGGAAGAACGCCTAATATATGGTGTTTTAGGTAATTAAATGTCACATAGATCAGAGATTAATGATGTGTTACGAGTGTCCCGAGTTTGATGCCGACGGGTTTCCTGTTTGACAAAACATGTGGAAAGAGGGATAAACAAACCCCTATAAGGGGAATTGATGAAAGTGACCTGATAGCAGACTTGGATTTAGTCAATAATCTTTTCAATCAACTAACCAATAAAACTTAAAATTTATTTATCACCTAATCTAAATAATTCACTCATAATAATTAGTTTATTTATAACACACTTCACACACAACACTTCTCTACCACTAGGCCCACGTTGTGGAGTTTGGCCCAAACCACCTCATAGTTAAGGTGAATCCTATGCCCTGTAGTGAGATGTTTAAAGACATAATACTTAACTTTTTATGGAAAAGAATATTGTTTTTGCCGCCCGACGGTAAGCCTGTAGTTTTTCCTTGCAAAATCAATAATATTTCACCAGAAAATAGTACCTAAGTATTATCTTGCACATAATACATCGTTCAAAATTCCCATTCCGTAGACAATAATAAGTTATGATTGTCTCAGCAAGGGACATAAAGCGAATAGTGCTTACGTGAACCATTACTGAATGCTGTACTGCACTTAACTGAGTAATTAAAAGTGCCTGTGATATGACTAGTTGTTAACTGGGGTTTTAGAAAATTTAACAATATTTTTATCTTGACATGCAATTTAAGTTTGTTTACATCCAGTTCAGTAATAGATTGTGAATTGTAAAATGGGAATACATTTCGTCAATTGAAATTGAAATTCTCTTAAAACAGAGGTAGGATAAAGTTAAATTGATTTATCTGTTTCATCACATAAACACTAGGCTCTTACGGGATTTGAACCTGGAACTGCCTAGTTTTGTAGCCCAGTGAGCACTAGACCAGTCGTATATGTATATGTGAAGGGCGTTAGTTCAGCCATTTAATAGCTATGTGTCTATAAATAAGATATCAATTTAAAGAGTACATTAATAACGTTTATAGTGACAGGACATGCGCCGCTCCCGTCCCTCGCCCACAGGAACCGGCGGCAATAATTATTAATTGCCATCTCAAGACGCCTAGGACTCGGCAGGAAGTTATTGTTTGAGAAAATGGTGATTCGGTTTAGTAATTAAATGGCTTGGATAGAATTTCAAAAGAAGAACATTCAGTTTGTAAAGATTTAAATCAATAACATCCTAAAATAATTTTACCATTTTTGAATTATACAGACAATATTATGTAAGCTTTACTTATAGTCAAGGATTCTAAAAGATTCAAAGATTCTATGGAAATCTAAAAAGATATTCTAACTGACATTCTATAAAATATGTCTCATTAGTATTTGACGTTATTTTGAGGTATTCGCTATAAAGCAATAAATATAGGTCCTGGGCTTTCATAAGGGATATGTGGAAGTACAGTTTTTGAAATAATAAATAATATTAGGAATATTATTAATAAAAAAGGTTTACCAGCGTAACATCTTAAAATAGACCAACAACTGATACTGAAAACCACTTGCCGTTCATACTACGAATTGATTTGCTACGATACACGTTGCTTTTCGTAGCACAACTACGTATAGTAGATTCACACGTAGCATACGTATCGTGCCGTATTGGGACGGCCGTAAAGAATACATTTCCCTACCGTCAACAGGAGACGTGTCGTAAGAGGCGACTAATTCCTGTAGCACGAGACGGGCAGCAGCGTCTTAGTGCGAAATCTTATAAAAAACTGCGCTCGCCAACCCGCCTGCCTAGGTAAGTAGCTAAAGCTCTTGTGTTATAGAAATTAAAAACAACGACGGTACCATATCACCCAGACGCGAGACAACAAGGAAAAGTTCGTTTTCTACATGGATCCAACCGAGAATCGAACCCGGGACCTCAAACGGCGAGACGAGGCGAGGACCCTAAGTCCGGCATACTCGCCTCTCGGCTACGAAGGTCGACAATTAATGCTGTTCATTTAAGATTGATTGAATAAATAAAGAAACCCTTCGACAGTTCACGAGCTGTTCGCACCCCTGTTCCTTAGCCCACAGGAACCGGAAACAATATTAATTGTCTCCTATTATTAATTGCCATTTTCAAGACGCCTCGGGCACAGTGGGCGGTGGTGATTATTGCTTAAGAAAGTCAAACGGTAATTGGTTTTGTTTGTTTAATTGTTTGGATAAGCGATAAAATATTAATCTTTATTTCGGAATTAAGATCAAAATTAAGACTGTATTCGGGATTGTGGCGCCATCTATCAGGCTAATAGACGGTTGTTTGTTTTTGATGGAAACACAGTTAAAAGTCTCTGAACAATCTCTACTCTTCAGTCTGTGGTTTTTGGAGAAAGATTGTAGAAAAATTTTTGGAGATAACAATGTTCTGTTTGGTTTTGTAAATTCGTTGTTTTAATCGAGAATTTAGATTGGCATGAGTTCAGAATAGAATGTAGATAGTTGTGGTGAGGCCTGTGCCCTGCAATGGAATGTATGCAGGGTGTACAAAAGAATAGGACAATCCTTAAAACCACGTGATCAGATGCTCATATACAACAACTTTTTCTATGGAAGCAACATCAAAATTGATCAAAATGTAAAAAAAAAATTTGATGCTCCATACCAACTTACGCGTTACCTCGATGTTATTGTATGGAGAATCTGAAAAAAAAACACGATTTCGATGTTGCTCCCAAAGTAAAAGTTGTTTTATATGATCACGTAGTTTTAATAATTTAAAAAAGTTTAAATAATTCAAACTCTGCATCTTATCCACAACGTGCGCTAAATACTTGTCCGACATATTGAGTGAACGAAACCCTCATCAGCACACTTAGGCCGAAGCGATCCCTTAATTTATTCTTTCATTGCGTCTTATTATTTGCAAATGGTCTATTTGTCGCAACTTAACCCTTGCAACGCAGATGGGGTCCCATAGACCGCGGATTACGCGCCCGCCTCCAACCGTCAAACGACGTCGTTCGGTACGAACGGCCGGAATTTATTGATAAGGACATTGACAGATATTGCCGTGGGTCTCGTAAAACGCAAGGCAGATTAAGGGTTGACGAGCACTTGCAAATGGGACCTGTGCGGGCTTCAATTGGTTACGATCGGGATTTTCTGCGAGCGGTTATAGGCTTTGTTGGAGCGCATTTGGTTTTCGAGTGTTATGGCCGTTGGTATTTACTCTTGTTGTTATGGATATAAAATATTTAAATTTAATTAACATTGGGCATTGGTGGTGAAAAAGTTTTATTTTAACGAATACTAAAATTTTAATAAAATTGAGTTTATTATTAATTCGCCAGAATGTTTTTTTTCCATTTTGTTAACTGTTATTTTTACAGATAAATTGTTACGATGTTTCATTATTATAAACGGCAAATTGTTTTATTTATGTTACTTAAGTTTTGGATTTGCTGTTAAGCGACAATAACAATAATTTTGCTAACCTGCTAATTGATAAGTAAAGAAGTATGATTTAAACTAGATATATAGTTTAAATTTACCAGTGGGTCCTACCAGTGTTGACCTACGGACCCGAAAAGTGGAACAAGACAGTAAAGTTGGCCCACCGACTTTACGTCACTCAGCGAGCTATATAAAAGTCGATGCTTGGCATTTCGTTAAGAAATAAAATCTGCAACGAGGTTATATGGCATCAGACCGAAGTAATGAACATAGTTCTAAAATGTAGCAAGCTAAAGTGGCAGTGGGCTGGCCATCTGTTGCAGAACAGATGGAATGTGGAGTAAACGGGGTTTCGAGTGGAGACCACGTCTTGGATGGACCGACGACCTTAGAAAGATGACTGGCAGTTGATAGGTGTAAAAGGCGGGAGATCGAGCTCTTTGGTGATCTTTGGGCCAGCAGTGGACTGAAAAAGGCTGATATGATGACATGATACAAATAACAAATTTCTCACATTTTATTGTAAACTATCGTGCAAATTTTCAGGATTAGTAGTCTTGGATGTCCAATAAACCAAAGATTAAATAGGTTTCATACTATTTAAACAACACATTTCTTACTTGCTTAAAAACACATCACTTAATAATTCAGCTACAATAAGCTCATCTACTCGTATTACAAAATATCATATCTTTACCCCAAGTGGCGTGGTAATCAGAGTGTAAGTTGCAAAGATGGCAGACGAGAACATATTAATTACCGCAGCTCACAACACCGCGCGCCAGCATGATTAATGTAGAAGCAGCGCTGCCGGGGCAAGAAAAACGAAAACTAAGGTTAAGTATGGATTTTCGTATCAGACTACGATGAAGATTAGCGGTTTAACATTTTTATACTTGAATATGAAATAAATGTTTCCTTTTGGATTAAAAATTCTTTTCTTTTTGAACTGTTTACTGACTTTGAAAGTACTACAAATAAAAAACTGGCCAAGTGCGAGTAAGACTCGTAAACTAAGGGTTCCGTAACAATTGAGCAAAAAATTGGTCGTTCGTTTTTTATCGTTTTTAATAATGTTGGGGTGGTCATAGTGATACCTAAACACTTAGTCTAATTTTTGCTGTTTAACTATAACGGTTTATGAAATACAGCTTGCCGGTAAAAAGAAAAACGGACAGCGAAGTCTTAGTAAGATTTCTTTAGATACGAAACCCTAAAAAGTACAGATATATTTTTTGTATTGAATTATTTTTTACTTTTAAAATTGTTTATAACCGACTTCAAAAAGTAGAAGTTCTGAATTCGTCGAAATCTTTTTTTTTTATCTATGTTCAGCGATCATTCGTTACCACGTTGCACGTTGACCGATTTTGATTATTCTTTTTTTGTTCGAAAAATAATAATATTTTCTTCTTCAGCTTGAATGTTTTCGTTGCACTGACTCCATGAGTAACTGATTAGATTCTAATTTGTTAATATTATTCTTAGCTTTATGATTGTTAGTCGTTTTTTTAAATAAAATTTCACTGGCTGTGAAAAAACAAAACTACTATTATAGAAACAGTCACAATTTTTTGCTTTGATTTACAAATTCCATCGAAGATTATTTACAAATATATTGCTTTCAGAATCATAAAGGGACACACAAAAATGATTATTTTCGCAAAAAGCTAATGTATCAAATACATCGATTTATTGATATTATTTGCAAGCTACATAAATAATAGAAAAACGAACGGAAGGGTCAAAACGCCTCCTGTTTTCCATAACAGCGCGTAGTAGCACTCAACGGAAGGGGTCAGAAAGACCCCAGATTGTTAAATTTACCGGCGACCGGTCATTGGAGGGTTCTGTGGCGGACGGCGCGATATTTTTGCGCTTTGTGTTTCCTTGGCCACTGATTTCCTTACGAATGGGTTGGGGAGTGGATGGTTGGTACAATTCACAAAAATAATATCTTTCATTTGAAATACTAAATGTGAAGAATACACTGGATTTCTGTTTTAACTTTTATAAAAAATGTTTAGGTAAATACCTACTAGTAAATATCATCATATTTATTTCCTAACAAACTTAGTACACGTAACCACGAGATCATTAGGCTTCTTTTTTAACTTTATTAGAACATCTAGACCTATTATGTCAGATTGTGATCAAATTTTACTTAGAATAAAAACATTTAAAAAAAAATATTTTTATTTATAAAAAAACGGAGCTAGGGATTGCGGTCAATCCTGGTTGAGTTGAAAGCCGTCGCTATAAAACTATAAAGAATAAAGAAAGAAGCCTATAAAGAACTAATGATGATAACTCTATTTTTTATATAAAACTAGATGACCCGGCGAACTTCGTACCGCCAATAAAAGTTGTCACAAGATTCATTACTGAACGCATTCTGTTTGACAGGTACGAACAGTTTGTAAGGGTAAATAAAATTGTTGTTTTTACTACTTTCCTTGCATTTTTTTATATTTTGTCCAGCCATTTTCGAGTTTTAGCGAGACAAACGAACAGCAATTCATTTTTATATATATAGATAGATAGATTGAAGATAAATGTAACTAAGTACTTATCGCTTCTTCCTATGAATTAAGCCACCTTTGACATTTGAAGACTTTTGCCCATTCGGGTCTTTTTTACCCATTTTCCGTGCAATAAACTCTCTTTGAATCCGACACGCATCCGAGGGTTGCCGAGGGAAAATAATGTGATTTTAATTTGGGACCGAGCGGTGACTTTTTTATTTAGTGTTAATGATTGATAATGTTATTTATGACACTAGCATTATTTTACATAGATTGACCGAAAAAAATATAAAATAGGATTATCTTGTCTGTTTAACACACTAATAAATTACCTGACATGCTGATGCATCAACTAAACTAGTAAAAGTAACTAGAATAAAAGGAAGCGCTAAAAAGTAATTTAGTAAAACATCTTTATAAAATAAATTAAATCACTCTATGATTGTTTTTTGCTAAAAATATCCTACTTACGCTACAGCTCTACGTCTTGTCTTCTGTGTCGAGATAATTTATTTCAACATCATCTTATTAGTCTTCGGAAGTCTGGTGCTGGACATAGGCCACGCATATAGAAAGAGCGAGCGGCTCAAGACCGTTTGCATTCGGCTTACCGCAACCTTGACATTTAACCTAAGCTTTCCATTAACTGATCAAGCATACGTAAACGTGACACAATAGAAATTCCATTGTTATGCGGTCTCATAAGACTGCTTGGATGTTAACGGGTATAACATTCTGTATTTTGTCAGTTTGGAGTCAATAACTGAAACTTAGTTAAGTCGATATACATAAAAATGATAGCCAAAGTCTTTGTCAAAATTGAGAAGAATGTACAAGTGGCTAAGTTAATAGCTGACATAGGCTTTAATTAATATGGCATCCTACTAAAACTCATAAAACAAGATTGTCCAGTCCCTAATCCATAGATAAACGTAAATCAGACAAGTCTATTTGAAACACCCTAACTTCTTTAAGCGTAATAAATTATTCATTCTATTTAACAAAGTGGACAATGAGTGACCAGTGCTGGCTACCCTAACGTCTGACAAAAATCACAGTGCAAATAGGAATAGTAGGTACGGTTAATATTAGACGCGAAAATAAGCCACGGAAAGACACGTCATTCAAATTTATTTGCATTTCTTCTTTAAATTTTTATTTTTTTTACAGGAAAACAAACAGCTTAAAAATAACAACATTAGTTAAAACAGTAAATATGGAACTAAGCCTAAAGTTTTCACCTACACATAATCAGGTTGAGCAAAGGGCAAACTAAATAAAACCAATAATAAGAACAAGTTTATTGATATAGGTCGACTGGCATTTGTCTAAGAGTAGCAAAAACGCTAGTTAGCGAGGCAAAAATGTGTGTTTTGGTGAGGCTATAAGTTGACTATTTATTTCTACGTTATTCAATGTACTTTTTATTTCTTATTATTTTAACCAACGACTCATTACTGTTAAAAAGTGTGTTTCCTAGCGGGTATCAAAATATGCGACATAGTTGGCCCTACCTTTTGATTGCGTTGACTTTGAAGTTTCTTTTTTTTTTACAGCTCCAAGAAATGCAGACATTTGTATTTGATATTAATTTTAACTTGATACCTCTACGTGATAAATATAGACATATAGACAGACATACGCACAACGATAACTCTATAAGGATAAGAGGTAAATTTCGAAATCAGAATCATCACGGGAAATCAAAAACAATACGTTGTATTAATTAAGTATCGTTGTTAGACCTACTATGTCTTACTGCATTTTGTAAAAAGATTACTAGATAATTTAGTATGTAGATTGGTCCGTTATTGTAAGTGTTAATGGACGCACCGATTGTAAAGTTAATTGATTTTAGTGTGATTTTAATTGAATTCGCTGACCCTTTGAGATGCAGACCCAATAAAACAGTTGCTTTGTTATGTAGATTCGGATAATGTAGCTACCGGCTTTTATTTTGTTTAATTAATATTATACTTTTGTAATGGTCAACCTGTATGTGATTAATTTATTTCATTTATTTTCTATCTAGTAAGGTAGTTCGTAATGTGATCAAAATATTTATACAAATAAATAAAGTACTTAATGCATATAAATTATACGTGGTGCATATAACAAAAATCATCAATAAAGTTTATTGAATACTTGTTTATGGATTATTTCAGATCACTAAGACTTCCACCAATGAATAATTACTTATTTATGTATTTATTACAGGATAGGACCAAAAATATAGGTCTTCACAAGTAGCGACGACCTGAGCATAAAATAAAAAAAGCCGTATCGACTCACAGTTCATAACTTTAGGAATGAACCAACGCAATTTTTTTTGTGGATATTATGAATATCAATAATTTACCCAATTTTAAAAAGCGCTCGCTTAACCGCCGCCTCACTGCACTAACCGTGGAGTGGTCAATATCCAACTTGTCATCTAATTAATATGGGCATGAGATAAACAGTACAATATAAGTGGTATTTATCGCTAAAAGTGAAAGTTAGCGATCAGATAGCTTACAGGTAAAGAACAACTACCTATGGAGAAAGAGCATAGTGGTTAAATTAAAATGTATCTACATACTATTTACATTTAAAAAAACATGTAAACATGTGTTTAGTTATTGTAGTGTAGTTAATTAAGCACCTAGATTCACTATAAATAAATGCGTTTATTTGCCAGAACACAAGATATAAAGGTGTTAACAATAGCTTATTTAGGTGCATGTATTCGACCTGCGTGCAGGTGTGCAAATTCATTTCGTCAAGTATGTGAGCAATATTCATAAAATTAATTTTAAGTTAGGTATTATTACAAGTCAGAGATTTTATTTATTGTATGTCATATTTTTATAATTCATAAATTCAGTCACGCTGTAAAAACTATATTCCATTAGCCATGCTGTCAATTTAATTTTAAACTCCTTACCTTCTAAAGTTTTAATGTCATCCAGGAGGTTGATGAACAGTGTGAACAAGAAAACTAGATTAATTTGTATCAAAATTAAACAACTTACAATTTAGGGTAACCACTACAGTGATTGGTCTATTCAAACAACGAACCTAATTATGGACACAGGTATTACTGACGTCAATTGAGTTGAGTCTGATTGGCGGATTCGGCTTAATTATATTGGGATTATTGTTCATGTAATTAGCGTCGTATCTTATTCGTACACGCATCAGATGTGAGGTATTTGTGGTGACGACTAATTGGAGATGTGATCGTGATTGGGTGTTATACATTTTTATTGGTAGGTAAGCTGTGATCTGTATTAGTGTCTGAGTTACGGTTGTGGGTACAGGATTGAAAGGAAACGACAGAAATACGTTTTATTTCCTCTTGCTGCAAGCCACACAGACACAGTCTCGATGAGTGACAGAGTTCCGACAAAGCACTAACGTGGTTTTCTTTTCGGGTGCAGTTCTCTTGACTGACGTAGCCCCGACGTGAAGCTCTTGAAACAACACTGACATAGTCCTCATGACGGACATAAACCGCACTATACGGCCAGCACAGCCCTGATCATTACTACACTAGGCACTCAATAATTTACTACATCTTATTATACATTTTTAAAACCCCGCAAAGAGACGTCAAAAGTTTAAAAACTCCATCGTCTCCATCTGGCTACAAAGTTATACCCACAACGCACAACTATATAGCAGTGAGACCGTTACTTCAGTGAGTATAGAGTTGTGAAAACGTAGATCAATATCTTGTTTTGAGATTTTGATGTTGGTCCCATAGAAAAAGTAGATGTAATTTAGCCATAGAATAACCCCTTAAAGTTTTATTTCACCTTTTCGTTACACACTGTATAATTTATCAACTTGATACACGATTTCATTAACTATTCACATCAGTCTATTGGTACACAACTTTGATTCTCACAGACATAGATTTATTGAAAAGTACTGATTCACCCTACATTAAACTACACTCAAGTAGATGAGGAAATGTTTAATATTGGCGGAATTTACATGGCATCATTACATGTATGAGTAATGATTGCTCTGACGTGGCAGTTCAATTTGGTGTGAACCGAACACCGTCGCCGTCGACTTGCTGGAGTAGGTTAGCCAAGTTTTGTGATTGAGAATAAAAACAATCGCAGAAAACAAACTGTTGTCTTTGTCACAATTGTCGTCTTGCTGTAAAATGGTTTTATTTTGTGCAACAGTCATTGGACAGTGTGGTTTGCCACAAAACCCAGTTGGCGGGTTCGGATCTTACGAGAGGCAAGTGTTTGTGTGATAAATAACACAAGTATGTGTACACGAGGCGTGTAATATGTCTTAATATGCTTTTAACATATGTAATGTCGCGTATATACAACGTATTCGTTTTAATTTCCCATAACTTTAACCAACGATGTTATAACGTAAAAGAATGTGAATGAAGAATGTGTTGGAGATACAAGTTATATATTTTTTTATTTAAACTTTATTGCATAAATGAAATCGTACAAAAGGTGTACTTAATGCCATGGGGCATTCTTTGCCAGTAGACCATTAGGCTAAACATAGATGTTTTGTTTACAATTGTATGGAGATTTTGTTAGCATGACATTGATAGCGCCTTAAATGTTACCCACGTAGTCACCTTAGTCAGTATAAATGGTAAAACATTAGAAGAAGAAACCTTTGAACATGACGTTCCTGGAGGCGGTCTGGAAGAAATCGCTATTGGCGAAAAGACCGCCTAAATTGTACGTCTTTCTGTAGAAATCATGTGTAATTTACTTATGTGTTGTAAAAAGTATCCGTCTATTTATCTAATGTTCCAAAATTTAGAAGAAGTATGTTAGATTATTTATGTATTTAGTAAAATATCATATCTCAATAAAACATCTTGACACAGTCACCCTACTACCACCGAAACAACAAAAAAATAGTACAATATTTATCCATTATAAGGATTGGATTTCTGGCTGCTCATAAATCAGTGCTACTAGTGACATCCGAGTTTTTGACAAATGTTCCGCACAAACTGACGCGCGCGACAAATGTTCCGCGAAACTGGGACTCACCTACGAATACTTGAGACAGTGACTGGTGCTTCTACCTTATAAATATTGTTCTAGCAACAGTGAAATAATATTCATATTACGTACAC
This sequence comes from Anania hortulata, assembly GCA_963576865.1. NCBI lineage: Eukaryota > Metazoa > Arthropoda > Insecta > Lepidoptera > Crambidae > Anania > Anania hortulata. Next base: position 16,264,610 of record OY756408.1, on the reverse strand, counting down.
TGTTTTATAACTCAAATAAAGAGAAAAAAAAAAAGATTACATTACGCATTTAGATTTACCCTTTTTTAGGGTTCCGTTGCCAAATAGCAAAAAAACGGAACCCTTATGGATTCGTTATGTCTGTCTTCGTCTGTCCGTCCGTATGTCACAGCCATTTTTTTCAGAAACTATAAGAACTATACTGTTGAAACTTGGTAAGGACCTAGATGTATTCTGTGAACCGCATTAAGGTTTTCACACAAAAATAGAAAAAAAAACCCAATAAATTTTGGGGATTCCCCATACTTAGAACTGAAACTCAAAAAATGTTTTTCATCAAACCCATACGTGTGGGGTATCTATGGATAATAGGTCTTAAAAAAGGATATTGAGGTTTCTAATATATATTTTTTCTAAACTAAATAGTTTGCGCGAGAGACACTTCCAAAGTGTTAAAATATGTGTCCCCCTATAACTTTTAAAATAGATAATGATAAAACAAAAAAATATATAATATGATGTACATTACCATGCAAACTTCCACCGAAAATTGGTTTGAACGAGATCTAGGAAGTAGTTTTTTTCAATACGTCATAAATCGTAAACCGCAATTTGCCTTTCATTCAATCAACTTAAATATAAATTATGTTACTTGCTGCTACGGAACCCTTCATGGGCGAGTCCGACTCGCACTTGGCCGCTTTTTTAAATCAATGTTTTATCTTGATGAAAAGATGGGCGTCATTAGGAAGGTTGCACAGCGTGCTATGGAAAGGACTATGTTTAGTGTTTTTTTGCGACATCGAATCAGAAATGAGGAGATCCGTATACGAACCAAAGTCGCTGACGTACTCTTGTCGTTTAAATTATCGTCTACTTTGTTGTATTTTTTTTTCATAAGGATTTTTTTGATGTGAATATTAAACTCATGAATTGCTAGTTTAATAAGAGCCTGTGATACTTTATTTTATTTTATTTATAAATTTGGACCACAAACAAATTCACTATATTTTATTTTATTTATAAATTTGGACCACAAACAAATTCACTATACAACAGTTTTACTAGGAATTATTAAATAGTCAGTACTTATAATGAATCCTACATCGATGGTCACACTTTTGATAAGTAAAATTAATATTAAGTGGAGCCCATTGAGGCTTGGATGACTAATGAAATTTCCACAAACAAAGCTGTCATTTTGCAGGCATAAAAGACATAAACGGATAGTTTAACAAACTTTTAAAAATATGTGTGCGAGTGTGTGTTCGTGTGCGCTCGTGGATTTGTGTGCGTGTGTGTGTGTGTTTGACTTTATTAAAAATTGAAATCATTTTCCCAAAAATAAAACTAACTTTACTTTTTGTGGTACCGTCGTTGTTTCTGATTTCTGTAACACAAGTGCTTTGGCTACTTACCACAGAATCAGAGCAATGTATGGGATGTTGTCCAATATTAATATTAATATAACTTTGTAGTTTATTGGAACCAACAACCTTCTGGCTCTGCAGTCCGGAGGGCAAACCACTACACCAGACGGTCGTCTAACCGGAATCACAATACTAAGTTTTAACAGTATATTTTTTTACACGGTGCTTTGGATGTGACTGTTAACTTTTTAAAAACATTTTGTAAAGACGATGAATGCCAACAGTTACGAATGAAATTTATTTTTCCATTACCTTTTATTCTGAAACCCCTCGGGCCTCAGCAGGAAGAGCATTTGACCTAATTTTACAACCTTTACCAACGATAAATTGTATTGCGAACGAGTTCCAACTAAGTCCGTTAGAGGCCCCTACTGAGTGATACAGAAAGCAATATCGGCGTTATGTGGGAAACGCGTGAGCTGAAACTTTAAGGCTTGAGAGGATGTAAACTTGGGGTTTGATAGGTTTATGTCGTGTTTAGAATGGTTAACATTGTTTGAAATGTGAGAAAGAAAAATCTTGTCAAAATAATGACTGACTTGACCATATCATTAAAAGAAAAACCTGCATAACCTGTTATTTTTGAAATCAGTACGGGTAAGGGTAAACTTTTATGGGACCACTTCGCTCTCACACATTGCTCTGATCCTAAAGTAAGTAGCTATAAAACCCTTGTGTTATAGAAATCAGAAACAACGACGTTACCACAACACCCAGTCCCGGCCCAACATAGAAAAGTACGTTTCCTTCTTCGACCCGACCGCAAATTAACTCGGGGCCTCAGTGATCAGAGAGATGGCGAACACCAAGTTCGGCGTACTTACCTCTTGGCTACTTTTGTTCTTCTACAAATCTCTTCATTTTGGATCTAATCTCGCAGAGAAACGCGAAGCTTATCTCTCTCATAGTATGTTGGGTAACTTTGAGCTGATTGTTTACATCACAAAGTTAAACGACTGTTTAAAAATGAAAATATTTTCTCATCCAGCTCCTTGTATCATCCTCAGACTGCCTTCATAACAGTTTCCTTCATTAAATACAAGAAATCAATCTCGTACCTGAGATGCAGGTCTCGGCTTAGTGCAATGCCTGGCCGGTCTAGCCGTATCTTGATTAATGGCCGTGGTGTTGACAGGCGGGGCTTGCATTTAGCTACAGGGTGCTAAAAATATTAGGAAAATAATATTCGACCGAAAATTTAATACAAAATAATTATGTTACTTTTTTATTAACAGAGTGATCGAGGCATGGAACAAATTGCCACCAGAAGTGGTGTCAGCACAAACTACTAACCAGTTTAAGAACAGATTAGTTAAGAATCTGGAGGAAAAGATAACTTAAACTATGACAACGAGATGCAGGCTGCTATCAGTTCTTTCAACTGTTTGCCTGCCAATGTTAGTGACCATCTCCACCGTCCTTATCAGTTTAGTGTTTTTATTCAAAATTCTAATTATTCTTCAAATAAAGAAACAAAAACAAGTATTTTTACCTTTCATTAACAAAACTTGAATTCATTTTCCTCGTAATCCTAAAATTTTGATAAGTTGTATTTTAGTTAAAATCATGCAAAAAATATGTAACAGGTACGTCGTGTAGATGATGATTTATATGCACCCTAAAACATCTACTATCATGGCGTCAGAATTACGTATAATCTGGTATTGTTATATTTAATGTTTTACTAACACTATTACTTACTACAATATAAATTTATTCTATGGTACAAATCGTTGGTGTGCGGTTAACCACAATGCTGGACGCGGCAGGTCTAGTCTAACCCTTCGTAACCCTAGACAAAGAAATCAGACTGTTAACCATTTGCCCATGGTCTGTTTTATTTTTGACAAGAGAGAGCGCAGAGATATGTCACGTAGGTATTTAAACTTGTTAAAAAGTCAAGAAGAAAATGTTAATAATTATTTTTCTAATAAAAGCTTATTTTATTTATTTATTATTATTTCTCCTACCTAAAGTTGCTGACATAGCCCAACGGATAAGCAAGCTGAAGTGGCAGTGGGCGGAGCACATACGGCTGATGGGGCAGAAAGGTTCTGGAATGGAGGCCACGTACCGGCAAGCGAAGCGTAGGACGTCCACCTACCAGGTGGACAGACGATCTGGTAAAGGTTGCAGGAAGCCGCTGGATCCGGGCCGCTTCCAACCGGCCAATCAGGAAGTCACTGGGAGAGGCCTATATTCAGCAGTGGACGTCCTATGGCTGAAATGATGATGTTGATGATGATTTCTCCTACCGTATATTCCGTCTTATAACAAGATCCGCATTCTTGCTCTACAAATGTAATAATTAATTAAAATAATAACCCAACCGAGGAAATAGTTGCAAAATATGAATCCCCATGTACAATGAGGGTGTATCTAAGATGAGTCGGCATGTCTGCGCTAGAGGTCGCCACTTGAACTGTCAATTAGACGATATTGAGCGCCATGATTGACGAGCACCTCCGACACACACAGATTTATATTAACAACTCAGATATACTAATATTAGTTCTAGTAAATATTATATATACCTCTCTTCGGCGCAACGTCAGAATGTTATCCGCTCTTTTCTCGATATTAAATTATTCTAATAGGCTAGTTTAATAGGTTATAAAAAGGATTATTCTATTTAGTCCATCAGTTAGATTATCAAAAAATATTAGACCCATATTTTGCCTTTTGTCAATCAAACAAAAAATGACAAAGATAAAGTGCATCAAAGTTAGCACGTAACGTCACGCTTTGCTAAAAAGTGTCGCAAGGCGTGACGTTACGCGGAACTTTAACATGCTGTATCTTCATAATTTCTTGTTTGATTGAGAAAAGAAATAATACGTGTCCTACATTTTCTGTTAATCTAACTGACGGATGTAAACTTTTTTTCGGACTGAGGGTAGAATAAAAGCGTAACTGCAAAAACCACGAAATATATTTAGGGATCAACAAATTAAGTTATAATAAATTAACTTTTAAAAAAATAACTTCACTAATCAAACAACCTTTTTTTTATTCTAAAACCGAACACAAAAGTAAGCAGTAAGTAAACTGTGCGTTTTCCAAGTTCCGTTCCGTGCGACGGCTCGAGCAAAAGTGTCCGTTACTTCGAGTGCCTCCTCGCAAAACGAAGCGTCAGGGCATGACGTCACGTAGTGTTGCCAACACGGCCCTCCTGCATCGTGCATGTCCCCAGGCACGTCCGTTTGATTCAGCAGGCCAGGAGTACCAGGTGTAGGAAACACGAAGATCGACCTGAAACAGTCACATGACTATGCGTAAATTCTCGGCCTATCATGACTTTAATTGTATCCTCACAGATCTTCGCGGGTTGCTCCTATAGACTTAGGATACCTCTAGAAGTACGCAACAAATTACTTTATACTCATACTAGACAATCCAAATTGAACCACTTTTCAACATTTTAATTAAATTCATTAATGTAGGTACTACATAGTCGTCTTGAGCAGTGCCTGTTCCAGTCTACTCCTTTAGTCTTAGGCAGTGACTGTGTCAGCTCACTCTCTTATAATTTTAGTAGTACCTAATACTTAGACTATCTAGTAGTAGTATATTAAAGTTCATATAAAAACTATGATATTTGGTAAATATGTCCTCCTAACCGGTACTGTATAGTTTGTAGAAAGAAAATAAAGTTAGATTTGTTGATAAATATTATTAAAAATACCTATGTAACCTTTTGTAATAAATTAATTAAACGATTGATTACTGGGTTTTACTTTCCTCAATTCAAAAATGGAAAAATATTTTTATTAATAATAACAATAGTTACCAAATACAAACAATTACCTTGCCAACACGTCCGATTTAATTAATATTCCAATTATCAATTTTAATCCAAGGTTTAATGTTTTCCGCCGCGGCCACCCCGTTATAGGCTCTATTGCTTCTCTCGCTACCCCGCATATCGTGCACTTCATATCTGTAGGCTACTCACGTATTCTACATTATTTAAATCACATACATTAATTTAAATAGCACATTTTATCTACACATAATAAATTTAAACAATTAATACTAAACATAACATAAAATCTTAATAACTATGTAAAATAAATTAAAACTAGTTAAATTAAACTTATATCTAAATTATTTATTCCTAAAGACTACTATATACACAAAACAAATATTTCATAAAAACTTTCGAGATTGTTTGTTTGTTCGATATCGATATCGACACCGCAACATCGACTTCGCGGTAGCACTATGCGTTTCAATTTTGCTTAGCGCAGCGGATTCCTCCGATACGCCTATACCGGGCGAACCACTCCGCCACAGTTCAGATCTAGCTATTGAACGCGGAACGCATATCACTTGCGCCGTCGATGTATGCCCAATTATTGCGTGCGATCTTTATTTGTTACGGATTTATTCTGATTTCGCTTCTTAGCAAGTTAATAGTGTTAATTAGCTGTAACGCTCTCCGCACTCCTTCTAAACTTTATCGGTGTGACTGTGTAACCTGCGTATGTGCTTTTTCGGAATATAATTAACTTTTCAACCACTTTGGACTTGTGATTATTTCGTATCCTGCACATCATTTACATCGTACACAGCGGTCGTTTGCTACTAACTACCGCCACACACCAACCTATAACTGGTGACCCCGACGTGATCTTCGGAGCGAGTAAGGTACAGTTTTTAGGATACCAAATCTCTGAAGCCGGCACCAAACCGCTAAACACCAGAGTCGAAGCCATCAACGATTTCCCCTTGCCCAAGACAGTCAAGCAGCTCAGGCGATTTTTAGGGATGCTGAATTTCTACAGGCGTTTTCTACCTCATGCCGCTGAAATCCAAGCTCCCTTGAATGCTTTGCTTGCTGGCTCTGTAAAGGCAACCTATCCTGTTGATCTGACTGGAGATACTCTTCTGGCTTTTGAAAAGTGCAAAGCAAGTCTTGCTGATGCTGCTCTTCTCGCACACCCTGACAGCCAAGCAAAACTTGCTCTAGTCACAGATGCTTCGGACCTGGCAATGGGTGCAGTATTACAGCAACTCAAGGATGGAGCTTGGCAACCCCTCGCGTTTTTCTCGCGAAAGCTAAGTCCGTCTCAGCAAAAATACTCCCCATGACCGCGAGCTCCTGGCAATATATGAAAGTATTAAATACTTTCGTCACATGCTAGAGGCAAGACATTTCGTAGTATATACTGACCACAAGCCAATTTGTTACGCTTTCCACGAAAGAAAGAGTAACTGCTCGCCTCGTCAGTATCGCCACCTCGATTACATCTCGCAATTCACGACTGACATTCGACACATTTCTGGCAAAGACAATATCGTTGCCGACACATTGTCACGCGTCGACGAATTGCAGATACCAATCGACTTGGACGTCCTTGTCTCATCACAATCTGCAGACTCTGAGCTTGCCCAATATCTGAAACGCGAAACTTCACTCCGTCTCAAGAAACTTCAGATATTTAATGGCAGTTCTGAAGTCTACTGTGATGTAAGTACATCGTCACCTAGACCTTTTGTGACGAAACCTCTTCGTAAACAAGTCTTCGACAGCCTTCATAGTTTGAGCCACCCAGGCGCTAATGCAACTGCAAAATTAGTTGCTGAACGCTTCGTTTGGCCTGGCGTGCGCAAAGACTGTCGAGAGTGGTCACGAAAATGCCTCGAATGTCAACGCGCTAAGGTGAATCGCCATGTGTCGTCCCCTTTTGGCACCTTCGATCTACCTCGCGCTAGATTTTCATTTATTCACGTGGACATTATTGGACCCCTTCCTCCATCTCAAGGCTTTCGATATTGCCTGACGGTTGTGGATCGTTTCACACGCTGGCCGGAAGTTACACCGATGGTTGACATGACAGCCGAGTCGGTCGGTAAGGCTTTAATATCGTGGATATCCAGATTTGGATGTCCTACTGATATTGTTACCGACCGCGGACGACAGTTTGAATCCACACTTTTCCAATATCTTGGAAAAATGATCGGATTCAAACATCGTCGAACCACCGCCTACCATCCAGCTTGTAACGGCTTAGTCGAACGATTCCACCGTCAACTAAAAGCCGCCATAATGTGCCATGCTGACTGCAACTGGGCTGACTCTTTACCCTTAGTCATGTTAGGTATACGAAGCTCGTTCAAAGAAGACCTACAAGCTTCCTCGGCTGAATTGGTCTATGGCGAGCCATTACGCCTCCCAGGTGAATTTTTTCAGGCGTCTGACCCTGGTTCCACCGATATTTCGGAATTCACCACTCGCCTACGCCAATTCGCTACTAAGCTCCAACCATCACCAGCTGCACGTCATAATAAAAACAAAATCTTTATCTATAAAGATCTGGCTTCTTCTAGTCATATATTTTTACGGGACGATAAATTGCGAGGCGCCTTAATGCCTCCCTACTCTGGTCAGTATGAAGTTGTGGAAAGAGGAGATAAAATCTTCAAAATTAAAGTCAAAGGCAAAACTATAACTGTTTCCATAGACCGCCTTAAGCCGGCCTATATGCTTCTCGACCCCACTTGTACATTTACTTCTTCTAATCAACCTTTCACTCCTAGTCTTACTCCCATTACTCCAACAAACTCAGACCCGGCACAAGACACTGTTAGGACAACTCGATCTGGTCGTGTGGTTCGGTTTCCTAATTTTTATCGCCCATGACAGTCTCTGGGGGGGGAGTGATGTAGGCTACTCACGTATTCTACATTATTTAAATCACATACATTAATTTAAATAGCACATTTTATCTACACATAATAAATTTAAACAATTAATACTAAACATAACATAAAATCTTAATAACTATGTAAAATAAATTAAAACTAGTTAAATTAAACTTATATCTAAATTATTTATTCCTAAAGACTACTATATACACAAAACAAATATTTCATAAAAACTTTCGAGATTGTTTGTTTGTTCGATATCGATATCGACACCGCAACATCGACTTCGCGGTAGCACTATGCGTTTCAATTTTGCTTAGCGCAGCGGATTCCTCCGATACGCCTATACCGGGCGAACCACTCCGCCACAGTTCAGATCTAGCTATTGAACGCGGAACGCATATCACTTGCGCCGTCGATGTATGCCCAATTATTGCGTGCGATCTTTATTTGTTACGGATTTATTCTGATTTCGCTTCTTAGCAAGTTAATAGTGTTAATTAGCTGTAACGCTCTCCGCACTCCTTCTAAACTTTATCGGTGTGACTGTGTAACCTGCGTATGTGCTTTTTCGGAATATAATTAACTTTTCAACCACTTTGGACTTGTGATTATTTCGTATCCTGCACATCATTTACATCGTACACAGCGGTCGTTTGCTACTAACTACCGCCACACACCAACCTATATATCTATCTTGACCCAGATTTTTTTTAATTTGGAATGGACCTTTGAAGACCGGTAATAACTTTTTGCTTCGCCCATCATTAGCTTGACTCTGAATTTTTAATAAGACTAGGTCCCCAACGTCATATTTATTCGCTTTTATGCGGCTCTGATCAAATCTTTCTTTCTGGGATTTAGCGTTGTCTTCAATATTTTTGGCTACTGATTTGCGCAACTCAGTCACGTCCACCATATGCCCGATATCAGTACTGAAATCGGGTCCAAAACTGTCACTATTGGCATGTAGTCTGTACCCGAACATGACCTCGCTAGGAACCGCTTTTATAGTTTTATGAAAAGAACTATTAATTGCTTGTTGCAATGAAGTGATACAGTTATCCCAACAATCCTCATCTAAATCAGCCCCCATGGTTTTCATACAGTCTAGAATAGTTTTGTTGAACCTCTCAGCCTGTCCGTTTGATCTAGGCATACCTGTAGCTACAGTATGCAGCCTAATATTTCTAGTGGTGCAATAATCTTTGAATAATTTTGACGTAAATGCTGAACCAGCATCAGTGATGAATCTACGTGGATTACCAAAAATCTTTGATATGTTTTCTAGCTCACCAATAACATTTTTACTGTCCGTGTTTGGTACCGCTGTTATAAAGACAAATTTAGTAAACGCGTCTACGGCAACTAACAAATATTTATTACTGTTCTGCGTTTCCACAAACGGACCTAGGTGATCCAAATGTAATGTGTGAAAGGGCTGAGCATGTTTAGGTAGCGGGTAAAGCTCGCCTTCTTTTGGACCACCTTTGTTCTTGTAGTAAACGCAGTTTATGCAATTTTTAATGTATTTCTTAACCGTGTGTCGCATACGGGAAAACCAATACTGATACGATATTCTTTCGACCGTTTTGTCAACCGAAAAATGGCCTAGGTCATCGTGGTTACACTTTATAATCTGCCAGATGCATGCTTTAGGGACTACCCAGCGACGACCTTGACCTGTACGTCTGTACACTTTATTACCTAGGAGTTCGTATTTACTAAATATGTCTTTATTTTTGTGCGCTTCCCCAGACTCTAAAATTTCTCTAAGCTTTACTATTTGTGGGTCCTGCAGCTGAACCGATAATAACCAATCTGCCTCTGTAACTGACATTATTATTTCTACTTCAGATTTTTCCCCAGACTGTACTGGATTTCTGCTTAGTGCATCGACATGTTGCATACGGGTACCCTCCCTATGAACAATTTCATATGAAAATTCCTGTGTAGATAAAACCCACCTAGCAATCCTAGGTATAATATCTTTCTTAGTCAAAGCATAGCGCACAGCATTACAATCGGTCACTATACGAAAATGAGCCCCCAATAAATAATGCCTGAATTTTGCCAATGACTGTACAATAGCAAGCAGTTCGAGTTCAAACGAGTGATATTTCTTTTCGTCCTCGGTAGTTTGACGACTATAATAGTGAATAGGTTTCTCACCATCATCGGTCACCTGCATCAAGATACCAGCTATTCCCTCACGACTAGCATCTGTATAGAGTACACATTCTTTTTCCGGATCGAACAAAGTCAGAACATTTTGTGAAGTTAGGGCTTCTTTTAAAGTTAAAAAAGTTGTATCATGTTCGGAATTCCAGACCCAAGACTGATCTTTTTTTAGCAATTTGGTGAGTGGGCTTGATAACATGGCACAGTTTTTAATAAATTTGCGAAAATAGCTAATAAGACCAAGAAATTGACGCAATTGGTGAACGGTTATGGGAACCGGGAAATCTTTTACTGCCTTCACTTTGTCTTCATTAGGTTTTAAGCCATCCGAATCAATTCTGTATCCGAGAAACTCAATCTCGGTTTTAAGAAAATGACATTTCTTCAAATTTAATGTGAGGCCATTTTCTTTAAATATTTGTAACACATTTTTGAGTAGATCTAGATTTGCCTGGACAGTTTCGCTTATTATCAAAATGTCATCAAGATACACTATAACTTTACCAAATCTGAGGTTTCCTATGACTTTATTCATCATTTGTTGGAAACATGATGGGGCATTGACTAAACCAAACGGAAGCCTCAAAAATTCGTAATGCCCATCTTCTGTTATAAAGGCAGTCTTGTGTATGGAATCCTCCGCCATTTTAATTTGATAGTAGCCACTTTTCAGGTCCAGACTAGTAAAAAATTTACACCCTTGAAGTCTGTCAATGAGATCTTCTATGCGTGGGATCGGATATTTGTCTGTTATCGTGATTTTGTTTAACGCACGATAATCTATACAAAGGCGTTTTTCGCCGTTCTTTTTATTTACAAGCAACGCTGGACTAGCATAAGCTGACTTACTCTCTCGAATTATCCCGTTTTCTAATAGTTCGGTGACCATATCTCTAATAATTTTCCTATCACTGTGCGCGGTCCTATACGGCCTAAATTGAACTGGTTTGTTGTCATTTAAGTTAATATTCATTTCGTGATCACAAACTTCCCCAAGTTGACCTATATTTGATGCTATACATTCCCGATAATTATCAAAAAGTATGAGTAATTCACGTTGGTGGGAATCCGCATCGAAACTCCTAATCGACTCATCTACGACGCTGCAAAATTCATCAAAACTTTTTACATATTGAAACGTGAGGTTCTCACCTATTCGTGAATACATCAAATCAGGTCGTTCTGTGACATTGCGTCCAATCAAAATTTCGCACCCAGAAAGTTCGTCAAGAATATACATGTCAACTTTTTTAATTTCTACGGAATCCAATCTAAGATCTACTCGAACTATCTGTGTCACCGTTTTTAAACTATCTTTAGAAAAACCTTGCAGCGTCACAGGTGTTGTCAATGGGATCCTTTGTATGTTTTGCCAATCCACTAAAAGCGATGATATTATTGAACAGCTACTTCCAGTATCTATAAAAGCATCGTTACCTAAACCGTTAATATCAACCCTCTTACAAAATTTGCTTTTTGAATTAGATGACTGTATAAACTTGGTTTCTTGATTTGTCGATTTATCTATTTTCTCGAATTTGTCTGATTTTGAATTTTTTTTACTAAAACAAGTTGTTTCAGAATGACCCCTCTTACCACAAAACTCACATTTAACGGAACAATTTATACGTTTATGATTACCCCCGCAATTATAACATTCTATCGGTTTACGCCCCTGTGTATAGTGGACACTTGTTTGACCAGTAGAAGATGAAGGTGTATTGGTATTCGGAATTAACGCTTGCTGAGTTGAATTAGTATTGATTGACTGCGACAATATCTTTGCACTTACATCACGTGAGCTATTAGTAGTGTTGATATTTACTTTGACACTTTTTGATGATTTGTATGTCCTACTATGCAAAAATCCAGCCAAACTTTCGCACGATTTAAAATTACTAGCTTCAACCGAGGCGGTAATATTATTATCGCCAATATTACCTAATATAATGGATATTACGTCACATTCTGAGAAGCTCAAACACAAACTATCAATTTTTGCCTTTTGCTCAAAGAAAAAGTCATACAGGGACTGATTTTCGACAGGTCTACGATCAATAATTTCTTTTAACAACTCAAACATATTTCTTTTCACTCTAAACGTATTGGATATCTTTTCCATCCAATCTTTCCATATCCAGGTAGTCCACGTATGATCATTTCGTAATAAAGACTCATACCACACTTTCGCGGAACCCTTAAGTTTATTCAATGCCTGATACCTGATCATACTATCGGTCCATGAAAAAGTTGATGCATAAGATTCTATCACTTTTAGCCATGACGTAACGTTATCGGTAAGCGGATCAAAATTAGGTATCATGTTATGAAGAGAAGCATTATTTGTACTCACAGTTCCAGTATCGTTTGGGTGCGATACCTTTATCCTTTTCCGAGCCCGGGAGGCCAGTGGCGGTGTCTGCGACCCACAGTCACTGCTGGCTGATGTGCTGCTGCTGCTTCTCGATGGAGAACGCTTTTTCCTATATTTACGCCTACTTTTGTGTTTTCTTTTACTCCCCATCTTATTTAAATTGAGCGTGTTAAGTAAAGTCGTTACCCGCCTCTGATGTAAACTTTTTTTTGGACTGAGGGTAGAATAAAAGCGTAACTGCAAAAACCACGAAATATATTTAGGGATCAACAAATTAAGTTATAATAAATTAACTTTTAAAAAAATAACTTCACTAATCAAACAACCTTTTTTTTATTCTAAAACCGAACACAAAAGTAAGCAGTAAGTAAACTGTGCGTTTTCCAAGTTCCGTTCCGTGCGACGGCTCGAGCAAAAGTGTCCGTTACTTCGAGTGCCTCCTCGCAAAACGAAGCGTCAGGGCATGACGTCACGTAGTGTTGCCAACACGGACTAATTAGATAAGGAAAGGAAACTATAGCCCATTCTCCTTATCTTAAATCCATATTTACTCTTCTCCGACGCACTTCCGTCACTTGCGTTCCTCTAATAAACTAACTCTCTCCACTCCTTCTTACCGCACTGGTTTTATTTCCAACTCTTTTTTCCTTTGATCCATTCGGCTCCTGCATGAGCACTAAAACACGATATGATATGCTATGATATAGCGATATATTGACACCAACTGTAAAAATATGATAGTTAAAGCCGCCGTGTAGAATCGCCGTGCCGGTTACGGTACATTATAATGATCGCTGTTTCGATAAAAAATCAAAAAGGCGGCTATATTCATCATATTTTTTCAGTTGGTGTCGATATATCGCTATATCATATCATATCATATCATATCGTGTTTTAGTAGTCACGCTAGGCAGGCTGAACTCTCTCCTCAAAGATATCAAACAAGCCCCCTTTTAATACTTTTTCAAGAAGTTTGCCCGCGCTCATTTACTTCAAAAATTAAAATCATCATCTTGAACCTTTAGGTATTGTAGTCTCATGATGGTCGTCATATTAATTTATGTCTATGTTATCTATGCACTATATAATAGTATTTAGTTTATGTATTTTTGTTATATACTGTAATGTAGTTTATGCTTTTTTTTAAATAATTCACACAGACATTTTATTTGGATTACTATCGCCTATATCGCACTGCCCGCAAAACATCGCTGTTTAGCCTAATAGTCGACTGGTAGATAATGTCTCATGGCATTAAGTACGCTGTTTGTATGATTGTTTAGAATCTATCTAATAAATAGATGAATACATAAGGACAAGAATCGCCTTAACTCACAAAACTAACCTGACTTGAATCATCGCGTCTTTTAGGCACAGACAACAGCTCGTCAACCCAACACAAAACGTCAAATTTCGCATCGCAGTCGTGAATAGTTTAATGACGCAAATAAGTCTAGTTTTTGACAGTTAGTCAATCTAGTGGTAGTCAATTCAATTCAATTCAATTCAATTCAATATATTTATTGCATTCTATAATGTTACACAGGTGTTATAATTAGATACATAAAACAGATCATTATAGACCCTGTAGGGCACAACAATAAGATAGGTATTGTGGGCAGAGAGGATGACGCCATGCATAATTCGATCAATTTGTTTATTTTAAGAAGTTGTAAAGAATTAAAATAATTAAGAAATCATATGATAAGTATTGAATAATTTATTGAATAACATAATCGAATAAATAGTATTTTTAGGCATTTAAATATTTATATTTATATTTTATTCAATTATCCCCGGTCTCCGCTAGGTTTCCGTAAAAGTGTAAAAATGCACCAGTAAATGTATTTATCAGTATTTTGGAGCTATCATTTACCACCACCGCACTGTCGAGACCCACAATCAAGCTTTTGAAAAATCGAGGATTGGATTGAGGATTTTTTTTTATTCGCTTATAAGAGTCGGAATTCAATACCTTTCCGATTATGACTTTTTCCGCATTTGGACAATAAAACAGCAATCTGTCAAGTTGTTAATAACCTTTCGCGCGCCGCAATGAAACCATAAATAACAATCGGCCCGCGCCATAAACCAGCGCGATGATTAACAGGTCGTCGGTTAATAAACACACGCAGTTCAGGGTTGACACTCTAACCCTTTAGTTGATGACTATAGGCGTAGTGTGCCGTGTGGGGACGGCCTTAAAGAATACACTTCCTCACCGCCAACAGAAGGCGTGTCGTAAGAGGGGACTTCTTCTTCTGTCATGTCTATGGCGACTCTAGACAGACATCGACCAAAATTTGGCAACTTCTACGACGTTTTGTGTCGCTCTGTTTGGGTCATCACTCGTGCAGGTGTAGGGACACAAAGGGCAGACAAGAGGCGTCTATTTCCTGTAGCACGAGACCGGCAGCAGCGTCTGCGTGCGTAATCTTATAATAAACTGAGCTCACCAACCTGCCTGCCAAGCGTGGCAAGTATTGGCGATTCCCCCAAATGAAAGTCATTAGGGGAGGCTTATGTTCAGCAATGGACGGATAGGTGTAGTGGCGCGGCGATTTGAACGTAAAGAGTTTCGGGTTTGAAACCTGGATCGGGTCTGTTAAGAAAGCGAATTGCTCTTAATTGACTCGGATCTGGGTGTATTGGTATTATCTGGTACCTCGTATCACAAAGATGTTCATTATTTTAATTGAATTTAATTGACCACACGTGACATATTAAATTAGTTCAACATTATGTTTTATCTGTAAATGTACTACGAAAAGATAAATTAATGTCTTTGTCTGACACCGATGAAAGTCATTGGGGGAGGCTTGTGATCAGCAGTGGACGTCCTATGGCTGAAATGATGATGATGATGAACATACAATTGTCTGCATTAATTTAAACTTTCATTCATCGACAATCATACCGTTTCGACAGCCCTAAGTGTAATCCAATTGCGTGTTAGTATCGGAATCGCTTTATGGCCGTCGAGGTCTTTAATCACGTGACCAGTCGCGCACTAATGAAAAGTACAATTCAAATTGCTTCATATGCGCACACGCCCTAGGTTTAGGTTACCAATCGTGTTGGTTTTATTACTGTCGTCTGATCCCCGCTTTGAAGCCATGTGGTGTAATTTGTTAACAGGAACCACAACCATATTTTTGTTACGGATTATGATCACGAGCCAAAATTCACATTCATCATCATCATCATCATCATCATTTCAGCCATAGGACATCCACTGCTGGACAAAGGCCTCCCTCAATGACATCATCGGGGGGATTGTCAATACTTGCCACGCTTGGCAGGTGGGTAGGCGAGCGCAGTTTTTTATAAGATTTCGCACGAAGATGCTGCTGCCCGTCTCGTGCTACAGGAATTAGTCGCGACACACCTCCTGTTGGCGGCGGGGAAATGTATTCTTTACGGCCGTCCTTACACGGCACAAATTTTTGACATTAAGAAAAGGATATTATAAAGCAAACAATTATTTTTAAATAACAAGAGTACATCGACTTAACCTGCTTGGCTCGCACTTACTACATGTCTTGTAGCTGTATTAATGTCCTGTAAAAAGGGTGACAAAGGTGACTGAATTCGTTGCGACGTTTTTCCTCATTACCAGCCGATATGTAGTCCCGAAGCGGTGATAGGGCAAACGTACGTAAAAGGCCACTTACTAGCTAGCGCAGCGTTGAACGTCCACGAGGTGGACAGACGACCTGGTAAAGGTAGCAGGAGGCCGCTGGATGCAGGCCGGTTCAAACCAGCCAATCTAGAAGTCATTGGGCCTTGTTCAGCAGTGGACGCCCTATGGCTAAAATGAGGTTCTCTATTTTGTTCCCTAACTTTTTTATCCATAATCTAACGTGTAATAATATCATCATTTGTCCGAATGATAACTTGCCCGAACTTAATGTCACATAATATTACATGCAATAAAATTGAAAGCCCTAAATATAATATGCCCTAAATTTATTTGTCATAAATATTACAATCAATAATAAACGAAAGACATAAAACCGTTTTCTATAAAAGTTGTCAGTCCTACAATCAAATTATATGACGTTTATTTGTCCTAATAATAATAAAAGCGTAGTGCAAGCTAGCAGCAAGCATTATGCATGCAGGCAATCAGCATGCGCCATGCATGCTACCATGCATGCAGGTGTATGCAGGCAAGCAATCAGTATGCTTGCATGCGAACATCATCCATGCAAGCAATCAGCATGCACCATGCATGCACGCAAGCAGCAAGTACAATGCATGCAGGCAAGCAGCATATACCATGCATGCATGCAAACATCATGCATGCAAACATCATGCATGCAAGCAATCAGCATGCACCATGCATACACGCTAGCAGCATGCACCATGCATGCTGGCAAGCAGCACGCACCATGATGCATGCAAGCAAGCAGCATGCACCATGCATGCAAGCAAGCAGCATGCACCATGCATGCAAGCAAGCATGAAAGCAAGCAGCATGCACCATTTATGCTAGCAAGCAGCATGCACCATGCATGCAGGCAAGCAATCAGCATGCAAGGCTTCTGTCACAGCTCCGGCGCTGCGTGTCTCTGGCGATCCCACGCGTGCTAATCGTCGCAGACGGCTTTCGCTCACCACCACAGCTTCGGCTTGCTGGCCGGCAAAGCCGGCCAGCCTCAGCCGCGGTGGCTCGCTGCCAGCCTCCTGCTCCTCAGCCCGCGGGCCGCCTCGCCCCTCCGCGCCTACGCGATTTTGAATTACACTCTAGGGGTAGGGCAGACAAGACTGCGTGGAGTCGGATTTACGGCAATTCGTTTCTGTCACTAAAAACCTAATTTTTAGCTATTGTTTTAGGACTAACAATAATAAATAAGTAAATGAACATTCGGAATAATACACAGTATATAATACAATACTTAGGACATTTGACTTTATTTAATGTAAAATTAGTAGATTCAATTATTATAGTAATCGAAATTATGACAGAATAGTTTTAGGACTAAAGATAATTATATAACACAAAATTTAGAATTTTTGAACATTATGGTTACTGAAGTTTATTGCAAACGTGTTATGGATAATGATTTTCGGACAAACAATGTTAGGAGAAAAAAGGGAGTACCCTAAAATGATGGTGATGATTGTGACATTTACCTTTAAGCGAATACTTTCGGAAATACATAATAGTTACTCTGCATTTTAACTTTCCTGAACATCACGGTTGTCTTGAAGAGATCGCTTTTAGCGATATGACCGGCTAAATTGAGCAGTTCTATAAATATTTTTTTCTGTGTTTTCTGTTTTGTTTATTTTTTATTTGTTTATTTTGTGTGGTGTATAATAAAGAGTACCTATCTATACAGGGTGTTAGGTAAATGGTATATACATATAAATACTATAGTAAAGTCAGAAATTTGGTATCATCATTTTAAAAAAACATACAAATTGGATTCTGAGAATTAAGTTTTGTATAAAAAAAATGATAATATCAAATTATAGCATTTATATGCATATGTTAACATAGGCTAGTGTTGCTTTATATACCATTTACCTAACAACCTGAATATCATCCAAATAGCTTTTGTTATTAAAATCTTAATAACCCATTCGTTACTCTCACTTCAGTCGTCAATGGCCGTCATTACTAACAGAAACAATCGGATCAAAGAAATCGCATTTTTTCCGCGAGGGAAATCTTTGATATCCTCTATTAATTACTGTCGACGCCAAAAGGGTTAAACATTTAACCCTTTCTTTGCCGGGGGTAAAAATGGCCCCGAGTCATTTGCAAGCATTCGTACTCTTTTAAAATTATTGTTTTCTTTTGAGAGACGGACTTTGAAGTATTGCAATTATTATCCTTTGATGTTTTCAGTTGAAAGTGCCATTTTTTTGCTTCCATCAATTATTGAGTGTCGTTGGTCGTTTTTGCATCGTTTGTGAACTGTTGGAGGGTTAAAAAAGTAAGTTAGTTATAGCTTTAATAAGTTCTGCTGTTATATTATTAAAATAAAGTCGGAATGAAAAAACAAAAACCTTATGGGATCACCTTTAAGGAAATTAGTATTATTTCATTTAAGGAAATTAATATACTTACAGTGGCCTCTCAATTCATTTATGAAAATATTATGTACATTCGCAAAAACCTGCATCTTTTCCCTAAGAAAAGTGACAAACATAATTTTAATACCCGGAATAAAGATAAACTTGCTGTTTCAAATTTCAGACTGCTTATAGTGAGTAATTCGTTCATGGGGAAATGTATTCGCTTTTTTAACAAATTACCACAGTCTATTGTTGAACTACCCATGTTCGAGTTTAAATCGCATGTTAAGATTATTTTAATGAAAAAGAGTTATAATACTGTTAATGACTATTTAAATGACAAAAATGTCTGGAATTAAATACTGCCCTGCTCGCACAGGTATACATTCTTTTCTTTTCATTTTTTTTTTGTGGCAGCTAGTGGTGACTGAGTTTGTTCCGGCGTTTCTTCTCAGCACTTGCCTGTGTCTTGTCTCGAAGCGCTAGTAGGGCCCAAAAAATAAGGAGACATGTTCTGCCCCATACGGGCCAATAATGTTATTATTGACGTTCATAAGTGGCAGTTTTCTGTCCTAAACTGAATAAATGATTTTTGACTTTTGACTTTTGACCTTTATCAGTCCGTCTGTTACAGCGAATTTGCTCCCAATCTACTGGACTGATTAAGTTGAAGCTAACTACAAATAAATTCAGAAAGTTTTTACTTTATTTAAAGAAAAGAGATGTATATAAACTATTCCTTTTATCGTAATCTCCAAAAAAACGGACACTAATTTTTAAATAAATAAAAAAACGTTTCCTGCTTACGTTACGTCTTATGACGAACGCAACTTTTTCCACGCAAGTTCAAGTTATTACAAGCACACAAGCCTGTGACTATTAAAGCTGCCAAAAAATTCTATTTTCGTTCCAAATTCTGACTGAAAATTCGAATGCCATCAAAAACAAAACTTGTAAAAAAAACAAGTCTCGCAACTCAATTCTTTGTAAGCTTCAAGTAATCTATGACACAGACTTTGCTGTCAATTGAATCAATTGAACTCTATGCCGTACAATATTTTATTCCTTGGTTAAATTTGTCATCAGTAGTGGGGTATAGTGGGGAGAGAATTGACGTTATCAGACACTACGCAGAGGGGACGGCATTCGCAGCTTGATCGTCTTGACGAACGGTTGTCCTCCATAGTATTGAAACTGATTTTGTATTTGTACGAAAGTAAGAATAAAATGTGATGGCTTGTACTAAGTGAAGTTAATAAACAGAGATATTGAGAACCTTGGTTTGATGTTAATATCTTCGTCCGTAAAAAGTTGTGAGATCCATGTAATACCAAGTCAATTGATTTATTCAGTCCCTACTTAAGGGACCTTCTGTCTTAAGTTATTACGTAATTAGCTAATCTAACAACATCTTACAGTGACCACATTAATATTTAAAATCTTTTATGTTTAAATAAAATAGGTTGACTTGGCCATCGCATGAAAACACAATGTAACTCACAAGCAATACATATTATAGTAAATAAGATTGTTTAGTGCGATTGCAAAATCGCGCTGACTGAGTTGTGAGGCTTTGTTTTTTTACAAGTTTTGTTTTTGATGGCATTGTATTTTCATGCGATGGCCAAGTCAACCTATTTTATTTAAACATAAAAGATTTTAAATATTAATGTGATCACTATAAGATGTAATATATATAATATGTAAATATTGACTTGGCCATCGCATGAAAACACGATGTATCTCACAAGTAATACATATTATATTAGATCAGATTGTTTAGTGCGTAGTTATTTATTTATTTATACAGGTACACTTATTTATTCACTGCAAATGTTTTCTAGCCACCAACTGCATAAATAACTTTTTAATCCCTTATAAATGTATAGGATTACAACGTTATTTATGCAGTTAATGTATCTAGGAAACTGGACTGCAATTGCAAAATATTTTAGTTTTTCCTTGGTTTATACACAAAACACTAATTGTATTCAAAATTTGAAGCTTCTATGTCTACTAGAAGTGCCTTAGAGTTTTGATGATCGGTCAGTCAGTGAGTGACAAAATTAAGAAAGAAAGAAAGAAGAAGAAAGAAAAGACATTTATTATACATTGGACATCACACACAGACAGTAAAAGACACAATACATTATTTAAATTAAAAGAAAAAAAGAAAAAAAGAGTAACAAAATAAAATTATAATAGAAAAACGAGTAAACCAAGCGGTGCCAATATGTGCCTGTGATGTCCGGGATAATGGGACCTCACTCAGCTTGAGCCATGGCCTGAGTAGGCCGCGACGCTGGTTTTCAGTAGGCCCCGCTGAGTGAGGTACACGGACGGACAGCCGACGAAACTTAAATAAATAATATTATGCATATTAAATATAAAAGAAATAAACTTAAAGACAATACGTAAACTAATGAATAGACAGCGTATTACTAAAAAGACAGGTAGGGGAGGACGGGGCTGAAAGTTCCGATTTTCAAATAACATGGAATTTCATGATGAAAATGAAAGAATACATTTTTGATATTTGTAACTATTAAAAGATCTTTATCGGCCTTTGTAGTGGTATAGTAATTTCGGCTAGTATCTCAATAGATTTTTTTTTACAGGCAATTCTTTGCAAAATTCCGGAGGGGAACATTTAGCCCCACTTTGGGGCAAGTTGTTCCTTGTGTGGGGCAAATTGTTCCGCTTGGATGATAGAAATAAAATATAAGATTAGCATAGATTTCTTTTAATTAAAACAATAATTTTTATATATTCATTTATTGTGTGTTCATGCAATGCTATAAACAACAAAAAATCAACAGAAAAACAATACTGGTTACTTCCAGATAAACTTTTGTGTATTGGCAAGTTAAAATTGATATCTATTAGCTTATAAATCTTACTAAATGTTTAATTTAACTTTAGAATACAAAAATGTAACCGAAAACCTTGAGATAAACATTTTTTATTTATTATTTTATAATTAGTATATACTATATTAACTAAATTCTAAGAAATATCGTCATATCAATAACAGAACTTTAAAAAAACAACAAAACATAAATGGTAACCTTCTGATAACCGTTTTTATCAATTAAACCATAATAGAGATTCATCAAGTTAAAAATCTTCAGATGCATAACTTCACTCATAAAAACTATATAACATAATTGGTAACCTCCATACAAACGTTTCATTAATATATATAAATGACAATTGAGATCACAACTTACAAATCTAGTCGAATAACAAAACAAATCTGCTAACCTCAGTTTAATTTTAATTTAGTGGAGTTACAATGGGAATAAATAATCAGTCTTGTTTTAATCAGTCAAAATTAACTTTGGCAACTTTCATTCTTATTCATCACTCATTTCTTCATCTGACTCACAATGGGGACACACATAAGTAACAGTATTGCCTCTATTTATACATTTAACATGTGCCCAATTTTTACACATGCTACATTCTATCCACTGTTCTCTTGGAAGAGAATTTGAATACAAATCACAACAAATTATGCAATACCATTCTAGATCCATGTCACTATCACTCTCGCTTTCTTGTAATACTCTTCGTTTAGCTTTTTCTTGAATTTTTCCCTTTCCTTTCCCCTTGCCTTTACCTTTTCCTTTATTATTGTTGTTTTTCCCGTTTCCCTTCTTTGCAATGTTTTCATTTTTCTTCGCCTTCTTCTTTGACTGTTCTTCAGCTAATGCATTTTTTTCTGGCGTGTCAGTTAAAACAGCCGTCTTTCTTATACGTCGTTTTGTAGCCATCTGCAATCTTGGTGGTGCTTTTGGTAAAGGTTTTACGATTTCAGGGCTAAACACAGCTGAAGCACTTGTCTTTGCTGGTGTTAATTGAAGTTGTTGTCCACTATTAATGGTCGTAGCGGCAGTCTGAGGGGCATCACCCTGATCTGTTGTCGACTGCTGAGGTGAAGAAGTTAGTTCGGGCTGCACATTATTGTGGGGTAATAATTGTATATTGGTTGGTCTTGGCTGGTCATAGTTTTGAGCTGCAATTGAACAGCTAGAAGGTTGGAGGGGTTCCTCATTTGACAGAGCTTGAGACGAAGCAGCTTCTGACAATGGCCGATCTGTCACGAAAGATGGTGCATAATCTTCGTCTGTAAATACGTCAGGGTTAAAGGGACATATTCCAGCCTTTTTAAATGCGTTCATAATAGTTACGGGGTTTGCTGCTAAAGGCCATGCTGATTTAACAATCCCAGGAATTTCATATATCGACATTGTTTTTCCCGGGTTGTTTCGGAGCCAGTTGTCTTGAGCTTTAGCACAGTAAGATTTAAAAGGCCCATTGATGCCCACATCCAGCGGCTGCAGCCTGTGCGTACAGTGAGGTGGGAACGACAGCATTATTATTGAGTTTGCTTTTGCTTTCTCAACTACGTTGATGTCTATGTGTGACGAGTGGTTGTCCAGTAATAGTAACACCGGTTCTTCTGGAGTAGGTTTCGTGAACTTGATAAAGTGGTCCATATATGTAAGGAATTCAGTGGCAGTCATCCATCCTGAACTATTTCCAGCTCCAATAGACTCAGAGGGGCCATCTCGTAAAAACAAGTCTTTAAATTTTAAACGGGGAAACACAAACATTGGCGGAATTGTGTTTCCCGCGGCACTTGCTGCTAGCTCCACGGTGACTAAAGTCCCACGCTCAGCAGACACTATAGCACCAACCTGCTTTGAACCTTTTTGAGCCACTATCTTCTTCGGCTTCAATACAGTTGTGACTCCAGTCTCGTCCAAGTTCCATATTCTGGAAGGTGCTAACTTATGTTTGAGTAGAATGTCGCCAAGTTTGGTAAAAAATTCATTCACATTATGTTTGTTGAATGCAGATGCACGTCCTGCGCTAGTCGCTTCTGGTGTTCGAATTGACAATATTGAGTTTCTCTTTATGAATCCAGTAAACCAGTCGGCCCCAGCTTCTCGATTCTTGTGCCACGTAGGGGGAATGTTTTCCAAAGAAAATTTCACTGCACATTCATACGCGAGTTTTCGCACCTCTCCTGGCAGCAGACCGAAGTATATTGACGAACACCTTAAAATGTAGCTTACTAGCTCTTTTTCCTGTTCCGTGGTAAACACTGACCTGCTTTTATAACCTACGGTAGGATCTTTACCAGCTTTAATTTTTTTAACAAATCGATGTAACGTCATGTGGCAAATTTCCAGTTCTCTGGCCACAGATTTTATTTTTCTTCCCTCTTTTATGACAGCATTTGCAGCTTGACGCAATAACGATTCGGAGGTTTTTCCTCTATTAGTTTTCCGTTTGTAGGTACGCATCCTAAAAAATAAAAATAAACCGTAAAAATTAAGGTAAAATTGAAGGTCCATTGGGGTATGTTGTTCCGGGGAACAACCAGCCCCTTCGGGAGGGAACTTTTAGCCCCAAATTACGTTTTTATATGAAGACTGTCATGTTAGCAAATCAATGAAATCAATTTAAAAAACACTTATACAATAAGATACCTAAGTAATGCCACTACAAAATAGGAAAGTTACACATTAATCGGTCAATAATTAATAAAAATAGACCAAAAAGTTTAAACACGAAAAAATTTACTCACGTGGTGTTTTAATAGCACGGTGCGCACAGCCACTCATCTGCCGCTTTCGGAGCAACTAAAATGGCCGCCAGCGCGGCGCATCACCTGATGCTTAAACGACGCACTGCGCGTGTATTGCTATCTCTTTTCTTTACAAAGTTATTACTGTCGGAACAACTTACCCCCGGAACTTCCAGCCCCGGCCTCCCCTACTAACAGGTTATAATTATTACTTAAATAAATATTAGGTTTCGCGTAGAGAACAGATTAAGAACAGATTAAGAACTTTGACTAGTTATAATTCTTAAACTACTGGTTCAAATTGAATGAAATTTGAAATATACCGTGTTTATACAATGCTTGCTTGGTTACTAGAAATACAAGCTTCTAGTTTAATCACAAAGAAGTTATAGGGGGTCGAAAATGGCCTGAACTGCTTCGAGAAATGATAGTACGGCCGTGCCGCTTTTTTTTTGCTCCACTTGGCGGGGGCACTGCCGTGCCAGATCTATACAAATCGGATAAATCATCAAACAGAAAATTTATGTACGTATGTGAATGTTACAGTATAATTTCCTCTTTTTTTTACTTTTTATTTTATTTTATTTTATTGGACAACATACAGTAATCATTTTTTTATGTCCAATCTTTGTATGCTCTATAATCTAAACACTTTATTGACCCTACCGGCTTCTCACAGGTAGGTTATAAATTAAACCTACAAACTTTGCTCATAACTCAGTCTGTCTACAATTAGTAAAAACCGGAATCTCCGCAACTTTTCATTTGATTTAAATAACTCTTTGATCATTTTTTTTAAGCCTTCCGGATAGGCATAAGCTAAGATGCTAAGATATCAACGTTGATAATGCGAGATAGATCTCAACATAGAATTATCGTAAGTAGATGTCGGTAAAACATACTAGTCATCTATCTATAAGAAAGTCGGGTTAGTTACACCATTTATAAGTCAAGAACGGCTGGACTGATATTTATGACTTTTGGTTTGTTAGATTTGTCTCTGCCCCGAATAGCAGAATAACTATTAAAACATCGAAAACATTCCCAAAAAAGAGACGATACGAAGTACGCCGGGACAGCTAGTTAGTAGCATTGGATAAAGTAAGAACTAAACAGTATTCGTGTGTTAAATCAAATACCACGGTCAAAGCCGAGAACAAAAGCTAGTCATTACATTATTCAAGAATTATAAAAACAAAACACAAAACGCAGTCGCCACAAAAAAAAAAACAGATTTTCTTTCACCCGTTCCATTTTCAAAAGCTTCCTCTGCAGATGTGTGGCGGTCGCGAGTCACCGCGTTCCATTCCACGGCGGAAGTGGTGTGGTGTGACACCGACGACTGTCCTTTGTCGCGTTCCGTTTCCAGTGTTTTCCATTTTCAAATGGGCGCTGGTGTTTCCATTAAACTTTTGCACCTGGGATTGTATGTGACGTAATTTAATTAATTAGATGCTTTTGTTTCCTTTTTTTTGTTTAAACTGGATTATATTTTAGAGAGAAAGCAATCAGCGATGTTGTTTGATTATATTGCTTTTTCTTTTGATAATTGTACTCTTCCTGAAGGTTATCTAGAAATCGCTTGGCGATCAGACTGCCTTCATTTGCACCTTTCATTTTCAACATTTACAGTGATCGCTATTACGATTACGATGGGCAAGAAATCATAAGAAAAATATTTATTATTTTATATTTATCTGTTTTTACATACTAGAGGTTATTTAGTACTTACGTTTTATTGTGTTCAGATGCTTTTTACCTGGAAGCTTTTTTTACGATATTAAAATGATTTAAAAATAATATATTACTAACACTATAATCATTGCAACAAGATGTTTTATCCGAAAACACGAAAAAAAGATTTGTAATGAGAAACTTTGAATCAAAAACTTTTTAATTTGTTTTGTATTAAATAAGGTTTCCTTAATAAACAAAAAGGATGTTTTATCTTTTTGTTATCATAACAAATGTTTTAATTTTTTACTATAGAAAAATAACAAATTCAATCGTTTCTGTTTTCTCGTATTCCTAGTTTTCCGTTTTTCAATTTCCCCTTACAATGCATTCTGCGTTGCATTTCGCCTTTCTTGCTGCATCCTCGGTCTACGTGAGCCAAATTTATACTGGCTTTATTAGGAATCTCCCTTTAAATAAACGAAGATTGTCTTCGTGTTATGAGAGAATTTAACAGACAGTTTTCGGGCAACGAGAAAATGTAAACTCGGGTTATCTTTGCTTATTTTTTTTGCAAAAATATAAATTTTAGCGTGGCTTAAATAACTACATATTTTCTTCGTTTATTCCCAAGAAACATGGTACATACATAAAGGTTAGTAAATACTGTTTTAAATGAAGTTCCGGGTATGATTCTCGGTCAGGTCAAAGTACAAAACGAACTTTTCTATGTTAGGTCGGGTCCTGGTGTTGTGGTGCCGTCGTTGTTTCTGATTTCTTTAACTTAAGTGCTTTAGCTACTTACCTTAGAATCATATATAATTTTTTAGTAAAATTTTCGTTGACATATCATGCAAATGACAAATAAAATATACAAGAAAAAAAAGTTTTTTTTGTTCTACAGAAAGATGTGCACACACAGCGTATATGACTGTAATTATTTATAGAATATAATATAGTCTTTATAAGAATCTTGGACAACACCATATTCTAATATTACATAGTATCTGTAGCCTTATTTATGGTAGAATTTCTGTTTTCGAATTATGGCTCTCCGTTTTGACTGATTCGCAGTTATTTTGGCCACTTCACATTATAAAACCCTTATTTTCTTCACCGGAAAATGTATTCATCAAACCAAAACATCGCAGCTTACACAATGTTTTAACAAAATTGATATTCGTCCCTTCCCGTATTATTCCCTACTTTATATTTATAAAAAGGAAAGGGATGTATAGAAATCAAAGGGCTATTTTGTCATGTTGACAAATAAACGTATGAAAATAATACCTTTACTCACCCTAGCCAAAGAAATTTTAATTCTTTCTTAGTAGCAATACGATTGAAAATAGGTCGGATGTGCTTGGTAATCCAAAGGTTTTATATTATCAAGGGATTTGAGCCGATTTGTCATGATATCGGAAGTAGCCATTTTGATTTTACATTGAAACCTTTTATGATTTTTATTTCGGTTTAAATAAGCTGCTTATGATGGACCGTAGAGATTTGAGAAGTCCGTGGATAATAAAAGGTTATGGAATGTGATTTTACTTTTACTGCCCAATATTAATAGATAAGTTGGTGTACATCAATCTAGATTTCATTGTTTTTTAACCGACTTCAAAAAAGGAGGAGGTTCTCAATTCGTCGGAATCTTTTTTTATTTTTTTTATGTATGTTCAGCGATCATTCGTTACTACGTTGACCGATTTCGATAACTATTTTATGTTTGAAAGGCAATACTTTCAGAATGGTCTGAATATAAATTTGGTTAAATTCTGATGATGAGATCTATAAGAAAATCATCAAACATTGCATGAATTCAGTACCACGCCAACTGATTTTAGTATCTATCTTACCTCATATCTTTGCCAAATGTGGACTTATTTTGATGATTTTTTTTTTAATGAATAGCTTATACTTCAAAGATACTATAATAAAACATTTTCGGAAAAAAATTCACCCCTAAGGGTGGAAAAATTGGAAATGAAATCAGTGTTCAGCAGTTAAATTATGTTTGCACTCGTAAGATTTGTTTTGATTAGGATTTATCACTAAAATAGATGAAATAAGTTAATTTTATAAAAAAAATAAAAACTGACTTCAAAAAACTAAAACGTTAAAAATAATCTTTTACACTTAAGTATCTAATCAGTTACTTTTGGAGTCGGTGCCAGTCAATAAGAGATTCTATGTTTTCGTTTGCACCAACTCCAAAACTAACTGATTAGGTACTTAAGTGTTAAGATTATTTTTAGCATTTTAGTTTTTTGAAGTAGGTTTTAATTTTTTTTTATAGTATTCATCATCATCATCATTACAGCCACAAAACGTCCATTGCTGTTCACAGGCCTCCCCCAATGACTTTCATTGGGGGGGATTGCCAATACTCACAACGCTTGGCAGGCGGGTTGGCGAGCGCAGTTTTTTATAAGATTTTGCATTCAGACGCTGCTGCCCGTCTCGTGCTACAGGAATTAGTTGCCTCCTACGACACGACTCCTGTTGGCGGTGGGGAAGTGTATTCTTTATAAAACTAATGGAGGTTAAAATGTGTAATTGTTGTTTTTTTATCTTGACCAAAACTTATACGCCGTGTAACGCTAAATACGCAAAACCTCTTAAGGGCTGATTCTGGTTCTCAAATACAACAACTTTTTGTATGGGACCAACAAACAAATCGCAAAAAAAAATTCGTTTCCCCATACAATGCGTAAGCTGATTGGTCATTTAGTATGAAGATGAAGTTTTTTTAAAGATTTCACTGTTGGTCCCATACCAAAAGTTGTTGCATTTGAGTCTGGTACTCATCAGCCCCTAAGAGGTTTTGCGTATTTAGCATTACACGTTGTGTAAGTTTTTCTTGACAATTTCGATATTATTTGTGTATGCAGATTATGTAATAGCACATACAGAGAGAAACCTAAAAGATAATGATTTGGTCGATTTTGGAACAACTCAATATAAAAACGGTTCTCTATTTTGTTCCCTAACTTTTTTATCCATAATCTAACGTGTAATATTTTTTTTTGTCCTAATCATCATTTGTCCGAATGATAACTTGCCCGAACTTAATGTCACATAATATTACATGCAACAAAATTGAAAGCCCTAAATATAATATGCCCTAAATTTATTTGTCATAAATATTACAATCAATAATAAACGAAAGATATTAAACCGTTTTCTATAAAAGTTGTCAGTCCTACAATCAAATTATATGATATTTATTTGTCCTAATAATAATAAAAGCGTAGTGCAAGCTAGCAGCAAGCATTATGCATGCAGGCAATCAGCATGCACCATGCCTGAATGCAAACATCATACAAACATCATGCATGCAAGCATTCAGCATGCGCCATGCATGCTACCATGCATGCAGGTGTATGCAGGCAAGCAATCAGTATGCTTGCATGCGAACATCATCCATGCAAGCAATCAGCATGCACCATGCATGCACGCAAGCAGCAAGTACAATGCATGCAGGCAAGCAGCATATACCATGCATGCATGCAAACATCATGCATGCAAGCAATCAGCATGCACCATGCATACACGCTAGCAGCATGCACCATGCATGCTGGCAAGCAGCACGCACCATGATGCAAGCAAGCAGCATGCACTATGCATGCAAGCAAGCAGCATGCACCATTTATGCTAGCAAGCAGCATGCACCATGCATGCAAGCAAGCAATCAGCATGCAAGGCTTCTGTCACAGCTCCGGCGCTGCGTGTCTCTGGCGATCCGACGCGTGCTAATCGTCGCAGACGGCTTTCGCTCACCACCGCGGCTGAGGCTGGCCGGCTTGGCCGGCCAGCAAGCCGAAGCTCCTCCAGCCTCCTGCTCCTCAGCCCGCGGGCCGCCTCGCCCCTCCGCGCCTACGCGATTTTGAATTACACTCTAGGGGTAGGGCAGACAAGACTGCATGGAGTCGGATTTACGGCAATTCGTTTCTGTCACTAAAAACCTAATTTTTAGCTATTGTTTTAGGACTAACAATAATAAATAAGTAAATGAACATTCGGAATAATACACAGTATATAATACAATACTTAGGACATTTGACTTTATTTAATGTAAAATTAGTAGATTCAATTATTATAGTAATCGAAATTATGACAGAATAGTTTTAGGACTAAAGATTTTGAAACACAAAATTTAGAATTTTTGAACATTATGGTTACTGAAGTTTATTGCAAACGTGTTATGGATAATGATTTTCGGACAAACAATGTTAGGAGAAAAAAGGGAGTACCATAAAAACTGACAGCTGGTTTGGTCTTATGGCACTTATTGGTCACATTTTATAGTGGTTTGTTTTAATTTTACATTTCATTGTTAACATTTTTTGCGCAAAGGTCGGCTTCTTTCAAATATTTTACAAGATACACCAATATTTTTTGTCAAAGATTTTCAATAAAAAATTAAATAACCACGTGATCCATCATGGCGGGAACACGTATAATGTTTAAAACATAGCCAGGGCTGCCGCTCGCTCCGCGTTGCTACAATAAAGAACGGTGAGCGGTTTTTTGACGGATGACTGAGTTGGCGAGAATAAGGATGCCAGATCGAAGAAAATGATATATTGTTCAAGTTTGGATGTAGTATTTTATTGCAGCGTTATTTTACTTGTTTGTAGTAGGTATAATATATTTAAACATTCCAAATAAGTATGTATACAATGGTCAAGTATTACATACAAAATTTAATTAAAA
Organism: Anania hortulata; assembly: GCA_963576865.1. NCBI lineage: Eukaryota > Metazoa > Arthropoda > Insecta > Lepidoptera > Crambidae > Anania > Anania hortulata. Next base: position 16,233,973 of record OY756408.1, on the reverse strand, counting down.
TATGTGATACAACAACGTTATACTCACAGGCGCAACTGAATTATAATGTTTTGTGTGTGTTCAACGTGTTTCTTATAAATGAATTTGAAAACAAAAATGATATTTTTTATTTTGCGATTTAATTTGCGATTGGTTTAATAATTGCTGCAGTTGAAAAAATCATTTCTACTTCTTACGAGATAGATAGATACATAGTTTAGTTAACAGACGTATCTGATTAAATGTATGTTGTTTGAATTTAGTTAAATAATACATAAAGCACAATTGTCACAATAATGCATGTACCTTGTGAGGCTTGGCTATTAACAACTGTATAAAGGTAACTAGTAAAGAAGAAAATTAAATAGCTGTTCTACACTGTTTAAACTTTCTTTAGGTTAAAAAACCAATTGAATTTGTTTTACTAGAACACATACTTTGACATTTGTTTATCTTTAATATTGACATTAAGCATGATTGCTTGATTTTATTAAATTGACATTTATTTACATACAGAATATAATAATGAAATCTAATATAAATAATGCATGTTTTTAAAAAATATTAAATTAAATAAGTAATTATGTATTGTAGTTAAATTGAACATAATAATATTTGTATGCAACACTGGTTAGCTGAAGAAGAGGATCGTAACTCTATGTACCTAACTAACAACTAAAACGTACCTTCTTCAAAGACAAATAAATAAATTTCATTTCATTTCATTAAAAAGTTTAACCACATTTAATACTGAAATTTTTGTAATTCCAGAAAAAAATGAGCCATCCCTAACGAAAACCGCTCCCTATTCAAGCATTGATCTGTGATATTTTGTTATTGATGCCCTCACAGCCGTGCGAGGTGAGGGATCTATGTCCGGGACTTACTACCTCATATGTAGCTCTACCTATGCAAGATGTATTTGTAATATAAAATAGCTTGTAGCTCAGTGGCATTATCAGCAGTTCGCTAGCGCCGAGAAGAAGAAGCGCAAGAATCTCGGTCGCTGTTGTCAGCTTTTTTTTAAATATGTATGATACGGTTACAAAAAAAAATAGTTATGCATGTGCGATCACGACAGTTTTATCATTTAAATAGGTCTGAAAGTTTGAAAGTAACAACCGTCTGGTGTAGTGGTTCGTGCTCCGGACTACAAAGCCTGCGATTGCGGGTTCAATTCCGGCCAGGGGCAAGTTTATGTAATATGAGCACGATCATTTGTACCTAGTCATGGATGTTTATAAAAAGTATTTAAGTATGTTTATCCGTTTTCTAGTCGCCATAATATAAGCTTTGCTCAGTTTGGGGCTAGATAATTGGTGTGATTGTAAAACCAATTTATTATTTTATTTCTTGGCTTCATCTCAGAACTCCGGAGTTCCGATTTTTCGATTGCATCATCATGTAAATAACCTAGTGGCAAAATTATTTCGATAATAAAGCAAGGTTATTTATAGGACGATATAATTTTACATGTTGCAAGTTAGTTTTACTCAAAAACATGAATCAGATTATTGAAATATAATTGTCAATATCTTATCATGGATTGATTGGATATTGATGTATATTATGCAAATACGGTAATGAGCAAGTTAATAGATTCCGTGCGAGTGATTTGCATCATTAGCAGTAATTAGGGCGGCTAATATCGTGTTAATATCCGCAACTCGCAGTCGCGGGTATGTAAGCGTTCAGTGCAAACATGTAACTGATTACATTATCCGTATTTATACAGGGTGTAACTACTGAACTTTAAAAACTGTCGGTGTAGGATTGTGTAAACCGTATTTTTAAAGGCAGTCTAATAATATAATACTGCCTACCTAGCATGAGCACTAAAAACACGATATGATATGATATAGCGAAATATCGACACCAACTGTAAAAATATGATAGATATAGCCGCCATGTTGAATCGCCGTCACATATTAAGATCGTTGTTTCGATAAAAAAATTAAATGGCGGCTAAATCTATTATATTTTTAAAGTTGGTGTCGATATTTCGCTATATCATATCATATCATGTCGTGTTTTTAGTGCTCATGCTAGGCAGGCTGGTTGACATTGGTAAAAACACTAGATTAAATTTGCGTTTTAGCGAAAATACTAGATTTCGTGTCGTAAAATTTTCGCGAAACCGCTTGTTTTTGTTCGAAAACATGGTTTGCACGATCTTACGCTGACGTATCGATAAGTGATAGAAGCATCATTGACATCCATGAAGGTAGGTAGGATTTTTTTTTAAACAAACTTTAAAAAAGCGGTAAAGTCTTCAAGATTTGATTCCCGTAAGGAACAAACTATATTCACTTTATTCTTGTCAGGGAAACACTATTTTCATACCTACTTGTTTGTACGGAATCCTCGGTGCTTGAATATAGAACTTTTTTCTTTGTAGAACTTGTTTATTTAAAACTCTTCACAGTGGGCGGGGCACATAGCACGTAGAACTGACGGCCGATGGGGCAAACAGGTTCTAGAATGGAGGCCGCGTACCGGCAAGCGCAGCGTAGGACGTCCACTCACAAGGTGGTCAGACGACCTGGTAAGGGTCGCAGGAAGACGCTGGATGCAGGCCGCTTCCAACCGGCCAATCCGGAAGTCAATGGGGGAGGCCTATGTTCAGCAGTGGACGTCCTATGGCTGAAATGATGATGATGATGATGATTGCACAGTTTCTGTCTATTTAACTCAATAGGTTAGTATAGAACTAGAGGCAAAATGTTTACATGTAAGTAGGGGATAATGGTGCTGGTTGTACAATAAGTAATATTAATGTAAATCATGCTGTAATCATAATTGTACAATTGTTTATTGTCCTGTATAAATAAAAATAAAATAAAATATTTAAATGATCAAGTCTGCCTTATAAAATATTATAATTTACTAACCAAAAAGCTAACAAAGCAGTTTCCATAAACTACGAGCACAGAATTATCCAAATTTCCATAGTACATTTTCCTATTTACCCCGAATATTTGCAGTCTCTTGACAAAGTCGGTGGAAACAAATGGAATCACCGCTCTGCGATCGGGCACGCCAATTGAATATTGGATATTTTTGCTTCTGTTTCTGTAAACAGTATGTAAACGACTCTTCTATCGTTCTGTTTGCATTTGGCAGTGGATTGATGTGGTATATAGGGGAGTAAGTTCGGTCTTTTAGTATATTTGTGTTTTCAAACGACTTCAAAAAAGGACGAGGTTATCATTTTGTATGTTGTTTTTTTTGTATGTATGTTACGCGATTACTCCGCCAATTACGAGTACAAATCGATTTTGATGATTTTTTTTGTTTGGTAGATCATACTTCAGATGTGGTCCCAAATTCAAATTCATTATTTACATGCAAACATGGTACATAAAGATATTATAAAAATACAAATATCCAGCATGTTATGTCCTGTCCATGTCCCGTAATAATTTTATCAGTTTTTGAGAAAATAACAAAATATATACCAAGATAATGTTTTGGTTCGTGATTCTTGTATCTATGTTACCCAAATCTTTGACAAATGTAAACCGATTTTGATGATATTTTTTTTTTTGAATAGCTAATACTTCAGAGATACTACCTATAATAAAATATTTCGGGAAAATTTAGGGTGGAAAAAAAGAGAATAAAATCGGTTTTCAGCAGTTAGATTAGGGTTTATCATTAAAAATAGATGAATATGAAATAAATTAAAAAAACGACTTCAAAACCCTAAATAGCTAAAAATAATACTAACACGTAAGTACCTAACAGTTACTTTTGGAGTCGGTGCAAGGTGATCAGAGTTTGAATGTTTTCGTTGCACCGACTCCAAAAGTTTCTTTTTAAATAAAATTTATGGTAATTGTAGTTTTCATCTTTACATTTTAGTTTCTTATTTCAAGGATGATATTTAAATAAAATAAAAATTTAACTGCCTTTACTAAGATTCAAACCAACGACTTTTCGCTATCCTTTTCATTTTCGCTCCGTAGCTCAGTTATTATAGCAGTCGCCCGGATAGCGAAAAGTCGTAAGTTCGAATCCTAGCTAAGGCAGTTGAAGTTTTTTACAAATGAAATATCATCCTTGCATTTGTAAATTGATGTTGCACAACTTTTAATCTATTAGTACCTATTTCTGAGGTTAATTATCATTAAGTAAATCTGTCACTTCGTTTAAAGGGAAAAAACGCAACAACTTTTTCTATTGGATTAAAACGAATATATTTTATTGAAGCGAAATTAATCTGGTTTTTGGAATTTATCTACGTAAATTTTTATAGTAATTTTATTTAAAAAATATACTGTGATATTTTAACACTACTATTAACTATTTAACTACTTAAACACTGCACAACATTTAGGTACATAAGTTTGCTTATTCGTTGATTATTATTTTTTATTTTTTTTAATTATGGACTCATCCCGCTCTTAAATAAGAGCGGTGATTCTGCCAATGTCGAGTGTATCGTTTGCTTAAAGTCAAAGCTTGACAAAGCTCGCAATAAATAACGGGTGTTTAGTATTTATTGCTTTTCTTGGATTCAGTGGAGGCTACTGTTCCCGTATAAGCAGGTTTCAGGACGCTATCGGGTCTAAAGCATGTTGTCTTGAGACAAGTCACTTGACACTCGATGCGGCGTTGAATACAATGATATTTCAATAGTTTCAGATCTTTATCACTTCACCAAACATTAGAACACAAACTACACCAAACTTGCACTCTAAAGCTCTTTAAATGATAAATAAAAACCATTATAATAGATCGACCATGGTTTTCGTTCGACTACCCCCCACCGAATTCCGTTAATTAATAACCACATTACTTATCTAAATCTCGAAATTAATTAGAATAACTTTTGTGTGGTCATGTGAACCCGTGAACTTTATAAATGCTTGCCAGTCTTTTCCCGCGTATGTTTCCATTGACATATTCATCTGTATTCAACAAAGTTTTTTCTCTGTTTCTTTGCTTCGAGCGGACAGTGTGCAGTGGATGCTGCTCGTATCGACTTGATTCCGAATTTCATTAGTCCCAAGTAGATTGCTTACAAATTAACGTGCTTTTGTCTTAATCAACTTTCAACTTTTTAGCTCAAAGAATTGTAGTACCGTAAGTCCGATTTGAATTTTTTTTTACAAAATTTTGACTGTTTTGTGATTATTGTAGGTGATATTATTATAGATGATTAGTGGACATTTAAAAGATAATTAAAATAATAGGCCTTTGTGTTCTATAAAATAAATGAAACTACAATCCCTCAATATTAATTCAACTTTCCTCTACCTGAAGGTTGTCTAGAAGAGATCGCTTCCAGCGATAAGACCGCCTAAATTGTGCTATTTACTAAGTATTTACTTTCCTGTGATTTGTTTGTTTTGTGTGGTGTACAATAAAGAGTATCTATCTATCTATCTATCTAATGAAACTACAAGTATCAATAAGTCATTTAATTAAATCATACCTTTTGGGACAAAGCAATTCAAATTCAAAATATTTATTTCAGGCTTGGCCCATATAGTGTTGTCTAGTAACAATTTAACTTAGAACTATTGTTAGTAAATACAAGCAAGGAAAAAAACATCGTTGAAATGACATTATTTTTAATAACAGTTTTATTAAAGTTTTGTGTGTATTAACACCCATCTCTGAAGAAGTGGTGCTTTCCATCGGTCTAAAAAATCCTTCAAGATAGTGTTGGCACTGCCTCGGAGGCGAACCAGTGCGGAGGACCGTTTCCTCATTATCGTAGCAAAGCCATCAGTTATTTCCTTATTTTGCACTTTTTTTTTTGTTATGAATCTCCATAGCTAAATAGGCTTAAGAAGCTGACTGTTAATCGACCATCTGCAATTTTTTGTAACCACCCTATTTAAAAGCAAATAAAGAATTTAATTTGAATTTCTAAAAATTTTGACCGCTTTTCCGATGTTATCTATAGGTCTATCAATCACCAAATAACCGCATAACTAAAAATAAAAATAGGCCTCTTAAGTTTATTACTTGTCTTTACTTGTTTAATAAAAATATGTCATGACTTGACATGTGATTTAATAACATCGTGATGACCATTTAGTCTAGTGGTTTGCGCTCTAGATTTGTAAGTGTTTGTTTGTTTGTGTGATGAGCACTGCCATTTGTACAGACAACAGCTCGTCAACCTACTTTAAAACGTAAAACAATATATAATATATAATAAAACCTAAAAAAATATTTATTTATTCTCCAAAATTCACAGCTCTTAATACGCAGAAGAATCAGAAGAATTTTATTGATAATGGTCTCTACGTGTACTGAAAATCGGTTCAATGACCTTTAGGTAGGTTGACCTGCCGTGAAAATATTATTATTTAAGTATGTCTATCCGTTATCTAGTCATCAAAATACAAGTACTGTTAGTTTTGGGCGAGACATTTACTAGATTGATAGTTGATGCACCTTCTCAAAGATAGTCGAATAATTGTAAATCTGCAACTCGTATCAACTCAACACCATTATAAACACATTACCTATTGCTGAATCACGTACACTTTCATAGAAGCGCAGTCTAGACTGATGCCTGCTAGTCGATTAATCACTGCTTTTTGTTGCTTCCACTTAGCATAATTACTGCGCTATGCAAGTGAATTGCTTGGATTTGATCTTGGTTTTTTTAGTGACAGAAGAAACATAATTGAAAAATTGATTATATAAATGCAAAAGCAATATATTTTCTCTGTATATTTTAAACAAGGTCATAACATCCGCGACCGTCTAAGATCTTGTATCTAATGTGTTCATCACAAAACTATGTTTTAATGTGATCTTTTGGAAAACATTGGAATCGATAGGAAGCCTCTTTTATTAGGCCGTAAAATTATATTTTCTGTTATCCAAAACATCAAAAGCAGTTTAACGTCGGGAATAATCAGAACAGCATTGATTACCTTAAATATCTATCTTCCATTAAAACAATGTAGGTATTATTCTTATTAAAATAAAATCCAAAAAAGTTATGACAAAATATCACAAGAGAAACCAATTAAAAGCTAAAATAAAACGAGACAGGTCAAAGCAAATTCCTCTTTGTGCGGGTCACGCGTCGACGCGTCACTTTGACGCAATGACGTGACGCGCATTAAAATTTAATAATTCCGTTCTCTTTGGCAAATGAGTCCGCAAAGGGACGTTTGATGTAGGATATTAATTGTATGAGCGATGGAAATCGTTAAATTAATTGTTTTAACGTACGCTATCTTCGAGGCTGTGAAACTAACATTTCTTTTTTTTTATCTGCCGTCCTCAAGCTAACAGACACTAAATGACATCTGGCCATTTTTCATTTTTTAATGCCATGTTACAAAAAAAATACTTCATCGATCTGTCTAGGTAACGTTATTATATCATAAACCGTTTTAAAAATATGTTATATGTGCTAAAACACTTTCACGTTTGGATCGATTCAACATTTTCACAATCAATGCTAAGCTAAAAAAACCGTTATCATTTTCCTATACGCTAATAGGCGGCAAAAGTACTTTACCGGCTATTTTGCTTGGTTTCGTTGGAGTGGAATACTTTACGCAGACATAACTAAAAGGCAGTTATAACGATATACTAACCAAAAAGCGATTTAAATCATTTACTTTTTTTACAATACCGAAATTACTCACGAGGTAAAAGTTTCCTAACGAGGCCATTTTTTACAAATTCACTTCTACACAGGCTATTGCTGAACTTCATTATATTGAAAAAATATGACTATTTATACAATTAATGATTACTTAAATTTAAAATTTGCGTTGTATTTAAAACCAGTACTTATTTTACTATTTCAAAAATAATCAAGACGGATTTAAAAAAGCCGTTACTGCTTTTTCTCTAGAAGGGTAACAACAAAAAATTGAGACTTGTAAATGTACCTTACTGGGGCTTATTTGCACAAATTGTTTATATGATGTTTTTCGAAAGTATTAAAACGACTACAAAAATAAATTTCAATAAAAAAATATTGTTTTCTCAAAAGTATTTTAACAATATTTTCCCCCAAATGGTTCATCTCTGCTTAGTAAATACTTAAATCGAGCAGTACAGAAGAAATATGAGTAGGTGCCTACTTAAAAGTAAACCTTGTCAATAAAACTATAAAAATATGAAATGTCACGACATAAAACTACGACAAAGGAATCCAAACAAAACGAAGCTAATATTTTCCAAAACCGAGGGTCGAATTACATCAAAGCGCGTCCCAATATGTTTAGGATTTCAATCCGGTGTCCAGCAAATTAAATTGCTTCCCTTATAAAAGTTTAAAGGACTCCGCATGTCCGATTTCTTTTAGAGATCCGCGTCTCTAAGAAAAATAAAAAAGTATATATTTTAATAATTATTTTTTATATATTGCGTCTTATTACATTACGATACCGTATTGTATGAGTTTTTGCTTAATAATAAAAAAAATATGTTACACACAATTAATATGGACATAATTATTGACTTTTAGTAAAAGGCAGGACAATCGCTGGTATCGAGACTTAAGGTCTGAGCACACCAAATGTGCTGCAGGGTTCACAATAATTGGGTAGCGCGGTATCAGAATAGTTTGATCACGGGCCCGCGTTACAACTGCGACACGCTGCTGTGCTTGTGTCGTGGTTTATACGAGTATCACTCCTTGTATACCTACGTTGTGGCTCGCATTTAAGCGCGCTATGGGGCTTTTGATTTGCATGAACCTTAAGCATCTTGTCAGATAATTTATTGGCAGAGCATGCGGGTTGTCAGCTTAAACTTGTTGACATTAATGTGCGACAATGCACATTTATTATTTATGTAGCCAATTTCAGTCTACAATATCATAAACAAACAGCTGGCTCAGATAAAAAGAAAACGCTTTTGGTACATTTCCAAAACATTTCAAAAACATTTTACTGCACATATCACACATAAGTATTTTTTGTGGAATATCGTTTTTCGTACTTTTTGAGTTTTTTCTCAAAAAGTACGACATAAAAATAATCATATTTCTATCCCACTGTTATTATTTAAACGTCAGAAGGTTTTGAAATCTTTGGTTAAATATGTGGATGATTGACGAAACCTTGATACAAAAATTCGACTTGCGCTTGACCAATACTTCTTAGAATATCAAGTTACAAGGGCTTATGTTTGTCTTATTATATTTATTTGCCCTCTAATAGAGGAAACCATACACGAGGGAGGAATTTTAAGTGGAATTTTGTACTTTTTGGGCAATTTTAACAAGGTTTCAGTTACCGCCTTTGAGTGGTTTTAGGTTTGTTTTGAAGAAAAGGAACCTATATTTTTGTACTATTTTCTTCTTCTCTTGTCGCGGTTTGCTAAGGGAAAGTGTGTTTATTTTGCGTCTTATATGTTAGCCCCATAGAAAAAGAAAAGAGCATTGCGTTATTTTAATTACACATTGTATGCATAGGCCATATAACTTTTAGAATAAATTTTTAACATGATAGTCTATTATTTATTCTACTAAAATAAAAAGGCAGATAAACTTAAAGTCGGTATAGAGTCAGAAAATTTAACTCATTTTTAGTCTACTTAATGTGATTTGTAGATAAACAATAAGACAAATAAACTGCTTATTTCTGCCTAAATACAGATACATTCAACACATCGCATGTAAATTTCTGAGCAAGAACAATTGGTAAACTTCCATTTGAAAGCAATCCAATCCATTTGCAAATAGAAGTTGAGATTGTTCACTTAATTGTCCTAATACCAGTTTGTAATTACTATCAACTCGAAATTGATAAACGAAATTGAACTTTAAGACTATTGCGATAGAGATGAGTGGTTTTCTGTTTAAATTAGGCTGTATGTTGGTATTTGTTTGGCAGGGTTAGGCAAAATCTGAGGTATTGTTCATAGTGAGGGTAACCATGGTTTTGGTAACATTGTGGATTTGGTAAAAAGATCAAATTGATTAAATCTTTAATCACGATTCAGAATAAAAGTCTTATTTATACTAAAATTTAAATATAGCCGTATTTAACGTAGTTTATTATTATTGAGGCCAAAAAGAAAACATGTTATTTGATGAAAATCTTATTGATCCTTTATTCTTGACCCTGTGTCGAGTTTAATCATATTATGATCCACCTAACACCACAAAATATTTTGTATTATGTATTTAATTAAACTTTAAGCACAAGTAAGTATGTTGGTGAAAATTTAGTTATTGTTGATTAAAGTAGTTGACATTACAATCAATTGATATACTAATTAAGAGCCGTCGAAACGCAATCCTTCCTTACCACTGCTTCAGAAAAATATTGAGGGCTAGGAGCAAGAAGACAAAAAATATATGGTCAATCAAATTCAATAAAAATAATATTATATCAAGCTCAAACCACCTACATGTAGCCGCGTAACAGTTATATTTTCTTTGCGTCGTGTTTCTATAGCCTGACGGGATATTAGACACCTTCACACGTATATTTTTTTGAATAAAAAACTAATTACCATAGACTCACAAAAGTTGCGCAACATATAATGAGCCAAAGGTTTACTACTGCCAGAGAAAGTTACACGTAACATAATTAAAAATAATCAGAATAAGGACCTATAGTCTCTTTTAGTCAGTATAAAATTGTAAAGCCTGGTCTCCCCACTGACAGAGTGATGTGATTGAATCGGTCGTGAAATGAAGGGCTTAGAGTGGCGAGCGCTTTGTGTGTGCTACAGACGCCATTGTCGTGTTGCTGTTGACTTAATGTTGTTCATTACTGTCACACACTTAGATTGATTTTACTTTATATATACCATCGTGTATAAAACATTTCAGATAGTTATAATATAAAACTGAAGTGGCAGTGGGCTAGTCACATTTTGCCGTAGAACCGATAACTGATAGGGTAGACGTGTTCTTGAGTGGAGACCGCGACTAGGCAAGCACAGCGTGGGGCGCCCTCCAAGAAGGTGGTGACGATATACGCAAGGCTGCTGGCAGTGGGTGGAAAATAATAGCCGAGGATCGGGCTTAGTGGCGTGCATTGAGAGATGCATGCCCAGCAGTGGACTAATGTAGGCTGATTATGATGATAATATAATAAGCTTGATTATACAATCTCATAATTTATTTTCTTCTTCTACATCGTGTAGAATGGCGACCGTGTGATTCACGCCAATATATACGCCGCGATAGTGTCTTGCCAATATCACATTTAAGTTATAAATTATTTTACCTTACTAAACCTCGCTATCAAATGTAATCAAGCCGCCAAAGCCCCTGACTAGGTTTTACGACTGCAAAATAGAAGAAAGAAAGAATAAGAATACGCAACTTTTTAAAAGAAAAAAAAAGAATTATCAAGTTTGGTATATCAATTAAACTCTTTGAATAGAATTTCCATTCCATCCAAAATTCATCTAGTCACTGCCAGCCATCTTTCAAAGGTCGGTCGGTCAGTCGGTCGGTCCATCGAGCTGGACGGCGTCCTCCACTACGTTTGCTAACGTGATTTCCACTCGAGAACCTGTTGACTGCACCTTTCATCGGTTCCGTGACAGATTGGCCACTGTCACTCTAGCTTGCTACACTTTTGGATTATGTCCATTGCTTTGGTCTTCTGCCAGATGACCTAGTTCCGGATTTTATCACTTAACGACATCCCAAGCATCGATTTTCTATAGCTCGCTGACATAAGTGACATGACATGACCGAGTGAAATGAATTAAAATGTGTATAACTGAATGGTGTCTAAATTTCATGACCAAATCCACCCAAATTAATTTTGTATTCGAAACTGAATATGAACTTAAAGAAAAACAACAAATTTTTATTTTATTATTATTATATTACCCAACCAGAGACGCCATAACAAAAGTCATGCTCGAACAAAAACTTTCATGAAAGGCAATGAAAAGAAAACGAAGTAGATAAGAACAATAAAGGCACTATAATGAAACTAACGCTCTCTTCTGGAGCTGTGAGAACTGATATTACTTAGATAAAAGGAGTCCGTTTCAATATATGAATTCCTTTTGATCTTAATAGTGTTTTTACTGGAGTAGAAAGCTTATATTTTCGCAAATAAATATTTTAAAGCGATATTCTTGAATAGGATGAATAAAATATTTCAAAAGAATCAAAGTCAAAGTCAAAGTCAAAAATCATTTATTCAGTTTAGGGCAGAAAACTGCCACTTATGAACGTCAATAATAACACTATTGTCCCATATGGGGCAGAACATGTCTCCTTATTTTTTGGGCTCTACTAGCGCTTCGAGACAAGACACAGACAATCTGGCAAGTGCTGAGAAGAAACGCCGGAACAAACTCAGTCACAACTAGCTGCCACAAAAAAAAGGAAAAGAAAATAATGTATACCTGTGCGAGCAGGGCAGTATTTAATTCCAGACATTTGTCATTTAAATAGTCATTAACAGTATAATAACCCTTTTTCATCAAAATAATCTTAACATGCGATTTAAACTCAAACATGGGTAGTTCAACAATAGACTGTGGTAATTTGTTAAAAAAGCGAATACATTTCCCCATGAACGAATTACTCACTATAAGCAGTCTGAAATTTGAAACTGCAAGTTTATCTTTATTCCGGGTATTAAAATTATGTTTGCCACTTTTCTTAGGGAAAAGATGCAGGTTTTTGCGAATGTACATAATATTTTCATAAATAAATTGAGAGGCCACTGTAAGTATATTAATTTCCTTAATATGATGATGATATGAATACGGATAGACAACAAATGTTTAATGTAAAAAAGTAAAATATGTATGTACAGACAACAGCACGTCAACCTACTACAAAACATCAAATTTTCTCAGTTGACATTGATCTCTACTCGTTGGACTTAAAGTTGAAAATCAATTAAATGACCTTTAACTTTTCGGGTAAGTTGATCTGCCGTAGTATGTACATCGTACGTCGTACTGTAAGGAACAGGCCTCACCTCAACTATAAGGTGGTTCGGGTCATGCTCCACCACACGCGGGCCCAGTGCGGATTGGTGGAGGGGTGTTGTAAGGTTGGTACTGTCAGATGTTATTAAGCCGCCCTAAGGCCTCTGACTAGGTTTCACGATTAGTATTAAGTGATATTAGCCAGTATCAACTTTTAACGTGCCTTCCGAACCCTGCTTGCTGCTTGCTTTTGATAAATGTCATTATATGTAGTTGGAATGGTCACCCATCGA